>CM059599.1:216826253-218313128 GCA_030412105.1 Cyclura pinguis | reverse complement strand
TTATTTGGTTTTGTTGCTACCTCTGAGCCTTCAGGCTGAGATAGGCTGTAACTTCTAATCCAGAAATACTGAAAAAAAAAACCATGTTGGAAACCATTTGAGATTTCTAGAAACTGTGTTATATGCTTGGATATCATCAGACTCATATCCAAGCACCTGCACTATTGATTGCTAGTCTGCTGTTTAAAATGAACAGAACACAAGATTTCGAATGAGAGTGTTTGTTATTGCTCCATTTCTTTCCCTAGGAGTCCCGGACTCCCTCCTCTCTTCTCCAAACAGATGCTGAGCTTCCCTTGTGCAAAAGAAAAGCTCCCTCTGACGCTTCTGTGCGAGAAAGGCTTTTCATCTTGTTTGATCCCCGTCCCTTACCTCAGGATGTCTTGGACAATGTATTAAGGTGAGATCTGCTTGACTAAATAAGCAGACTTGCTCAGCAAGGAAACCCAGACACCAAATACTCATATCTGGCTAAGCACTAATGTAATGAGTGGTTAATTGGTTTGAAGCACTGCAGATATGATTAGGCATTACAGATAATGATGTTGATTTAATGTGCTGAAATGTTCGTCTCCTTTGCGTTAGATCTTTGCCAGAATTAATCAGAGGTATTCCATTGTCTATATGAGTAACATCTGATGTGTTGCAAATAAAATTTCTTGTTTGAACCTTTTTGTGATAACAAGTGTTAATAGCTGATAAGTCTTGTTGATATCTTAAAAGGTTAACTTATATTTTTAAATATTAAGCTTTTCTGGGCAGAACTGCCCATAATAGAAGGTACCCAAAGTTTACAGATATGTACTATGTACAGACATGTACTATTTTCTTTAATGCGTCAATATGGAAGATGTACTATTTCATATCTTACTATATTCTGTTTGTTCTCTATTGCTTTGTTTCAGTCGGTTTGGAAATTTTATAAAAAGTACCATTATCCCTGGGGAAAATGTGGCTTATGCCACGTTTGCAGAGAGAGCAAGTGCTAGTGATACTATAGCTGTGTTACATGGGAAGACTGTGAATGGTGTGAAGTTGAAGGTAGTACTGGCTGATCTGCCCACAGAGGACTTTAATAAACGCCAGCGGATGTTCTGAGCAGGCAGGTAAGTACCTGGTCTTTGGTACTGTAGTAACCCGACATCCAGTTGTGTACTTTAGTGGCTTCAGAGCTGTCTTTTCTCCTTGTTAACCCTTAATTCAAGGTACAGAAAGCAGAAAAATGCCTTACTTGAATTAGGTCCCTGCCCCTAGAAGCTTACAGTCTAAAAACAGGCACAAGTGAAATGAAGATAAAAGCAACTTAGATAATTTCATAAAATTATTTCAATTGCACATACTTGGATTGTGTATGGAATAATGGAAAAAATGGGTTATAAGGTGGGATTGGAAAGGGCATAATGTCATAGAAAATTGGAAATACATTTTGCAGAAAATAAATGATAACACTGTTTCCAACACTATAGCAGTCGTTATTTCAAAAGTAATAAGATGTGACAAATAACAGATATACCTAAAAGTGCATGTCCTTCCTCTAAAACACAAATACTGTGGGGATCAGTGTGGTTTAGTGGCTAAACTGCCATTCAGTGATGGAAGAGACTAGAAGCTGTAAATTCCCCTCAGGTATAAAACTGTGTGGAATAACTTGAGCCAGTGATTCAGCATAAATTACATCAGTGGTTTCTTGTGAGAATAATGGTATGTTCAACATATTGAACTCCTTGGAAGAAGGGCATGCAAATGCATGGAATTAAGTTCCATTACATTCTGTGGTGCTTAAGCTTGGACAAATATGTATAGCCTTGCTGCCAAAGACAAAGGAGTTGGTGATTTTGAGGAGAACCAGGATCAAATTGTGGTTTTCATCTCAGTTCTCGTGGTTTCCCCAGTTTGTATGTCAAACAGGGAACAGTGACTAATTTAAAATTCAAACTGCTCACTTCTGCTTGCCTTGGCACAATTTAATTGTAAACTCTGGTTTCTTGTTATGTGTGAATCTGGGATTCTCTGTGACATTCTTTTTAATCCAAATTATTTTAAGAAATACAATTTTTTAAAAGCTATGTTTAAAATGTTAACATGCTATTAATTTTGATTCTTAAAAGTCACCTATCTTTGTTCTTCCCTTCATGAAAGACTATTTTGGGAATGGAGAGTGCTGGGCATTAGTATTCCTTCCGTCTAATTGTTTAATACTTTGACAAACCATTTGTGGCATGTTTGAGTAAAGAACAAACTTAAGTTATGTTGAAAATGTATAAAATACCGATGACTTACGTTGACATTATTGTTGCTTGTACATCATTATCAACCTCGGCATTTACGGTCAAGGCAACGTAATTTGGACGTGCTGAATTGACTGTTTCAGAGATATATGCAAAGCTGATAATTCCTCTAAGACTTCTGAAAAGAATCTTTAGTCCTTGCAACTTCCAGAAGCTGTGGCTAACTTGGCTCTGGAGCTATCAATCCTTCATTTGGGAGAGGAAGCACTGAGCCTTCCTGTCTGTCTTCCCGTGAAGGAAGCTAATGCTGAACTCCTTTCAGAGGGGTGAAAACTGCCGTAAGAGAGCCTTTCTCTGAAACCGGAATGGATTTTGGTGAATTCTAAGTCGCCTGTTTCGCCCACAGATGAGCTGTCACCTCTCAACTGTGCCAAATCCCAGTTTTGAGGGAAGGCTCGCTAGAAATGTCTCTGTTTTTTAAATGTATTAATTTTTTTTTAAGTGCAGAGATTTAATCTCATTTGATTTAACTGCAGTGTTTTAAATAAGTTAGTTTGATGACAAACCTGTAAAACAATTTCCCACACCCAAGATGGATCTTGAAATGATTTATAAAATGCTAAAACTACAAAAGTTAACATGTTTGTTATAGAGACCAAAGTGAGACCATTAAAGAGAAATATTTTCACCTGATGCTGTAAAGATGAGAAGTCAGAAGCAGGCCTTCTCTCCTGTATTCTCCAGTGGTGGAAATAGAAGGTATGAACATGCCTCTCCAAAGGCATTGTTCTAGTCTGTTACAGAAAAGGGTTCTGCTCTGTAGTCAGCAGTGAGTCTGAAAAAGGTAGATGACTTTAAAATTGCAATGGAATTAGAAACCTAGTGATTTTGGAATTAGAGACTGGGCTTTTGCTGTGCTTTCTCTATCGTTGTTATGTGCCTTCAAGTAATTTCCAGCTTACGACAGCCCTGAAACAAAACCTACTATGGTTTTCTGGGCAAGATATGTTCAGAGGGGATTTGCCTTTGCCTTCCTCTGAGCCTGAATAAAGTGACTTCCCCAAAGTCAAACAGTGGACTTCCATGCCTGAGCATGGCTTTCCAGCAGTGGAGGAGAAAACATTCTGTAGAGAGTTGCTCCTCCTCTTTGTTCTGGTTGACAGGAAAAAACTTCATGGAAGCAGCCACCAGGGAAAGCAACCTGTGAAGCGATCTGTCTAATCCTGCTTTGGCTCTGTGTAGGCTGTTCTCTCACTCTTGCCTCACTCATTCACTTCTTTTTCTTCTGTTTCTCTCTTTTTCTAAGCTTTCTATATTTTTTTCTATTTTTTTAAAATTATCTATTTCTGTCTCCTTTCACTAGACAGTACTAGGGGTTAGTAGCCTCTCTTTTTTTTCTTCTTCTCTGGTGATCTTGCTATGACTTCCTCCACTGAAGTAGATAGCCCTGGGATGTCAGTGGACTTGTTCTTGCCTACCACTTCCACCGGGCTTGGTGTTTCTAAGGCCCCAGCAGTGAAGCTACTGAAGTCTAGGGGAGACTTGGTGTGTTCTGAGGAGGGAGATCACTTCATCCACAATTGAGGCACCCATCATTGCAAATGCTGAGCCCAAACTTATCCTAGTGATGTGACAGAGGATGGAGATTCCTAGGGTGAGTAACATCCCCAGTCTCCCCCGGTAGTAGTTGGACAAACACTCCACCTGGATTTCTGTGAGTGGATTTGGATGGTGATAGCCAGGAGGCCGTGTCTTCTTCTGGTGTCTGGATAACAGTTTCCCACCCTGTCCATCCTCCATCTCCAGCTCTTATTGGGATCTACTCTTTTATGATTCACCTAGATGGAGAGAAACCTTGTCTTCCCCTTCCTTTCCTCAGAAACATGACTCTGCAATTCTTCCCTCAGAAAGCAAGCTTTTTTGCCTGAAGTTTCATCATCACACCAGTTTTCTCAAAAGCATGAAGACTGACTGATGTGGCAGCTATTTTGGATAAAGATTCCAAGGACCCCTCCAAGAGGCCAAAGATGCTGAATCTTGTTGTCTCTGCCGTAAAAAGAGAAGGAAGGCCACTCATTGGACACTTTTCTGAAAGATGGAATGTGGGGGGCAGGCTTGTTTTTCCCCTCCTCACTTTCAGAGTGTGAGTAGGAGGAGCTCTGAGGAGGAAGAGGATGGTCTGGTCCCAGCGACACTCTCTTCAGCTTGGCTCTTTCAGGCTGAGGACTTCAGGATTTTGTTTCATGAGGCCATCAAGATCTTGAAATTATCTTGTCCCCTGATCAGCTCCAGCCTGAGGATCTTGATCTAACATATGGAAAGAGTGATTCTTTTTCTAGGCTGGGTCATTCTTCCTCAGACATTCCCTTCCCTGAAGACTTCAGGAAAGTGGTCAGGCAGGAGTTGTCCAGACTTGCCACAAAACATTCAAATTCCATTGCTGTTAAAAAGTTTTATAACTTACCTAAACCAGTTATGTCAAAACTACAGTGGTGCTCTAGTATTTGCTTGTGTCTGTTCTTCCATATATGCCTAGAATTTTCATGATACTCTGAAAAACTCTTAGGAGAAGAGAGCAGATTTAGCCCTTTAACAAGTGTATGAGGCTTCATTTCTAACTATCAGATCAGTTTCATTTTTTCTAGGGCAGCTTTCATGGGGACCAGAGAGCTCCTCAAAGAAGTGCCACAGTGTAACCTTAAGTTGCGTGTAGGTATCAACAAACTACTAAACGTTTTTGCTTCCTCTGAAGGTGCCAGTTTAGATGTAATATGTTTAGTTTTAGGGCCCAGGTGGCATCTCTCCCTTTTTTATGCCAGATCTGGCTTAAGAATTCACATGTAGATGCCTATTCTAAGCAGAACCTGACCTTTGCTCCCTTTAGTGGTGGCAGACTTTTTGGTGACTACCGTGACCATGTTTTAATGGAAACAAAAGATAAGGAAGAAGGTTCTATCTTATTTCCAGAAAAGAGAGGATAGGAGGTCTTTCTTGTCAGAGGCAGTTTTCGTGTTGTTCCTACAGATATAATGTGCAATTCCTTTCCCTCTAAAAAACAACGGATTTGGCAGACAGCACTAGTCTGAGCAAGATACCAATCCTGGTAGTAGTCCCAGTCCCAGGGATTTTCTAGGTATGACAACGACAACAACAACCCTTCTGGCAAGTAGGGTCAAAAATTGCCACAGTCCTGACTCTCTGCCTCTCAAGGTGCGAAGAAGATTTTAGTTCTTCTGTCACATGTGGGAGGTCACCACAACTGATCGGTGGATATGGTCAACACTGAAGGACAGCTATTTTATAGATTTTCTTTACCATCTTCATAATTTTTTCATTCTTTTTGTAAGGTCAAGAAGCACAAAGAAACATCAACTGGTGCTAGAGGCTGTAGAACACCTGGTTAAGATTGGGGCCATCAAAACAGTGCTACCTTTGCAAAGATTAAAAGGCTGTTGCTCTATATTTGTGTTGTAGTAAAGAAAGAACAAATCATGGAGGGCCATTTTGGACCTGAAGTGGATCAATTGATTTGTGTAAGAAACACAAATTTGTGATGAAGACACTTCAAGACAGTGCTGGAGGCAACACAGGCTCAGGATTTTCTTGCATCTCTGGATTTCACCAAAGTGTATTTGTGTACATCCTGATCTATCTACTTCACTGAAAATTCTTTCACTTTGCTTACCAGGGTCAGCACTTTCAATATAAGGCTCTCCCATTTGGCCTTTTAACCTCTCTAAGGGTCTTCACCAAGGAGATGCTAGTTCTGGTGGCCCATTTAGAGATGGTATATAACTATACCTAGTGATGTCCTTTAGCAGGGGCAAAAAGACTTTGTGCTTTCTGCTCTGTCCAGACATGATTTTCTGGTCAGTCATGGGAAGAACAACTTCATTCTGTCTCAGCATTTGCAACATCTTAGAGTGGTTATTGACACCTCTTTGGAGAGGGTGTTCTTGACTGAGAGGAATAATGTCCATTCAGAAGACCATCAGACAGATATGTGTCTCTCATACCTCAGATCTCTTACTGTTGGCCACTCTAAAGGGTCTTGTGATTGCCTCAATAGACTGTGTTTCCTGGGAACAATTAGATAGCAGAAGGCTTCAGTGGTTCCTTTTGCCACAGGTCAAGTAAAACCCTTACACCTTTGTGTTCCCGGATGGGTCTGAGCATCTTTCGATGATGGCTATCCCCAGCTCTTCTTCAAGGGTGCCCAGGTTGGAACCTTCCAGTGATTCAGGTCACAATGGACACCAGCCTGAAGGGGTGGAGAACATTGTGCAACTTCCAGTATATCCAGGAGAGGTGAGATCAACATGATCTGTTCCACAATGCAAACTGGCTGGAGTTGAAAGCAATAAGATTATCTCAGTGTTCCATCAGCAAGTATGAAACAGATCTGTTCTAGTCCAAACTGACAACTGCAGAAGCAGTTTTTGTGAAGGCAGGACACACTCAAGATCCCTCATGTCAGAAGAAGGATCTCTGTGAACCTGGGCTGAATCCCATCTTCTGTCTGTAAAGGCAGATCCAGAACAAATGCAGATACAACAGATGGCATCTTCATCCTGACATGTTCCAGGTGATTGCACATCAGTTTGGCAGGTTCCACACTCAACGAGCAGAAAGAATAGACACCTTGACTTCCAAGCAGTCCTTGGGCCACCTCTATGCTTTCCCGCCAATGGCCTTGATTGCAAAATTCCAAAGGAATGTAAAAAGCAAAAGGGCCAATGTGATCCTTGTAGCCCCCCATTGGCCAAGAAGAGGGTAGCTCTTGGAGATACTAGCTTTGTCATCTCAAATCACTAATACATGAGAACCCAAGGCAGGTTTGTCATCAAAATCTGGCTTGGCTCAACCTCCGGTGTCAAGATTGATCAGACCATGTTGCTGAAAGATGACCTTCCTGCAAGGGTGGCTGACACAGTTATTAATTCTTGATGCCCGCTCACTAGGAGAATCAATGACTATACGTTTTGAGCCTTTGTGAGGTGGTACAGAAGGAGAGGACAGTGCTGTGAATCCATATCAGTTAACGCCTTGTTGCTTTCCTTACAAGATGGATTGGGCAATGGTCTATGTTCAAATATGCTTAAAAGGCATTCAGCCATTTCCTCTGCCCTTCATTTAGGAGGGTCTCAAAAATTTCCTTTACATCCCTATGTCATTTGTTTTTTGACATAAACCTCTGACAGTTCCTCGGTACCTCACTTTGGATCTTTACAAGATTCTTTCTGCCTCGACTAAGCTTCCTTTTGAACGACTACAGGAAGTGTTACTTAAATTTCTCACTTGGAAGGTTCTTTTCCTTACAACCATCACTTCAGCGAGGAGAGTGTATGATTCGGAAGCTTTTTCAGTATGTAAGCAACTGTGTGTTTTCCATCAAGATTTGATAGTACTGAGTCTGGATCCTACTTTTGTACCTAAGGTTAACTCGGCTTTTCATAGAACACAGGAAAAGATCCAGTAAAAGATCTTGAGAAGTCATGGCACACTCTAGAACTCACCAAGCTCTGAAAATATACATCTTCTGTACTCAGCATTTATGAGTATCTGATTGCCTGTTCATATCTTTTCAATACTCCATGATGGGTAAGAAGGTGTCATCCTTCACTCTAGCAGGATGGATAAGGGCCTGTATTTACTGCATGCTATTTCTCAAGTGGGTCAACACTGCTGAGGAGAATTGTCGCTCATTCAACACACAGTGCTGCTGTATCTGTTGTGCTTTCTACTAATGCTGCTCTCTTAGACATGTGTAGGGCAACTGTTTGGGCTTCCCCTTTCACATTTGTGTATCATTACCATTTGGATACCTTCGCGTTAGCAGAGACCTCCTTCGGGAGATGCATACTACAATGTGTGGTAACTTCCTAAATAATCGTCCTCAGTGCACCCACCCATTGTCAGGGAGCTTTGGTATGTCCCACTACAGTGTGTTTTTGCCTCCAGTACTGGAAAAAAAGAACGTTAGACTTACCTGTGAGATGCTTGTTTTCAGCAGTGGAGGGGGAAACATCCTCCTCACCCAGAACTGATAGTTTTCTTTCCTCTGTAATGGTGTGGATGGATGGGGCATTCTTAGCCACTCCTTCTTTACTTCTTTCTTGGTTCTTACAAATTTTATTTGTGTTAGTGCTATGGCAGTTTGTTTACTCAGCTGTAAGATGGACCGATTCTTTCATGGGTTGCTCCCCCTGGTGACTGCTTCCATGAAGTTTTTTGCTGCCTATCAGAGCAAGGAGGAAGAGCAACCCACTGCAGGATGTTTCTCTCTCCAGTGCTGAAAACAAACATCTCACAGCTAAGTCCAATGTTCTTATTCAAATCCAGAATCATAGTACAATGTTCAGACCAATGCTTACTATTGTAGTCTTAGAGATTTGAGTTGCCTTAGGATGCTAACCAAAAGAGGAGAAGAAAGAAGGAATACTTCCACAAACCTTGTTCTTTCTTGGACTCTGAAGGAGAATATGGATCGTAATTTTTCCCAAGAAATTCCTACTTTTCAAAACTCCACACCACTGTACTTTGCTTTGCAACCTGAATGCATAGTGATGGTACACGAAGAGTTTGCAACATGGGTTCCTTGTGTTAATAGTTGCCTTTTTTCTCCACTGGTGGTCGGGCTCCACGTTAGAACCACACCCAAAACATCAAAAGCAGATGAAGGGCCTTCCCTCTATTCCAATTGCTATACCTGTGGTATTTGAGGAGAAGAAGAAGAGGCAAACACAGCTCCTCTAAGCCCAGGCCTAGAAGCAGATAAACACCCTCCCTTCATTCCAGCTGCCACTGCCCTGACCTCAGAGGGAGAGAAGAAGAGGCAGTATCCACTGGACTTAATTCTCTCCCCCACCGCCATCCCTTTTCCTTGTATGTTGTGTCTTTTAAACTGTAAGCCCAAGGGCAAAGAGCTGTTTTTCTTGTAAAGCACCATGTACAGTGATGGTACTATGTAAATAATGATCTTGAAGCAATTCCACTATCCTCAAGCAAGCTAGAATGTATGGACTCATCCCAGTGTTGGGATTCAACTTTCTACTTCAGTGTTTATTGGAGCTACTGGGTGCAATCACCCTGCTAATAAGTACGTAGACCATTTTAGTGTCTGTACTGTCTATAGCAGGTTGTATTTCCCAAAGCAAGAATGATCTGTCATATGCAGCTCATTTGAACCCAGCTTCCACTGTAGCTTGGAGTAAATGTTTTTTTAAAAAATTGCTTTATTCTCTTCATTATTTCTTTTCCAATATTTTGTGCTCATTATGTTCTGTTATTACTGTTTTGATCATGTATTATACTACAGGCCAAGAAATTGGACCAACGCAAAGAAGAAAACTGAGTTACAATGTACTTTTTTTTCCTTTGATGGACATTGAAATTAAATCTGCACTTTGTGCTTCTTACTATATTGATCATATGCTTTGCCTCCGAGAAGATGCCTACCTTTCCTTTAGGATTTTGTTGCAAGTACTTTATACTGTGTTACTCTTTTGGTTTGTATCATGAACCTTATACAAACTACCATGTCCTAAACGTGGAATTATAATAATACACTGTATGAACTTAAGCAAAGAAGTTTTTTCCAATACTTTGTATATTTTTTGTATTGAATCTCTTTTTCATGAAGTCCTTGGTTATTATGCATCCTGCAGACAGATTCGTAAGAAACTGGTGTGACTAGTTCAGAATGCAATAAAAATCCAGTGTTCTGTAAAGTGAACCCCACTGAAACTGAATTTCAAGAGTGAAATATTTGACAAACCCCTATATTCTGATGCAGCTTAACAGTGTCCCCTAAAGCAGACAACCAGCAAGGATTGGGTTTTTTTTCCCCCCTACTGATCACTGCAGTCTGGGCCTTCCAACAGGCCTTTAAAACTTGTTTGTTTCAGATTGCATTCTTGTAACATCATTGAGATGTCATGATATGTCTTTTGTCAATATTTGTGGTATGGATTAGGCCTGCCACATGAGCATTTCTTTTCAACTGTGCTCCATGCTATGATCTAACCATTTCATGGTATACCTTAATATATCTCAATTTGTTGCGGACACTGACATGTGAAGGCTGTGCCTTGAAGCGCAACCCAGAAGTACTAAAACAAAATAAATGGATGGAAAGTAGAACAGTTATGTTCAAAATACCTTCCAAAGATTTAACCTCACCTCGATCATACCGTCCTTTGGTTGAAAGCCAGTATCGTAGATATAGGAACCCTGTTGTGCAAGAGCATCCTCTCTTTTCCTTGAACCTGCATCCTCATGTATCTTCCATATCTGCTTCAAATCAGTTTTCAGAAATTTTGAAGGTATGTGAGGGGGCACAAGGAATTTCTTGCCTTCTGTTTCCATTGACAGAAACAGTTCCACCAGTTGGAAGAATTAGATAGCACCATATATCTTTACTTAACCAGTATTGTAAATTTTGTCTTATATAATAGCAGGGAGGTTAAATAAATTAGTACCTGTTCATTTGAATAGGACCAGACTGTCTATATAGAAGAAAAGGAAATGGCATTTAATATCACGTAATTGATTTGATCTATTCTATAGAAATAGTTCAGTGCCTCCCACCAAATGGTTCTAGTCCCCAGAAATTAGCCATCTTCAGCAGATATTTCTATATAGTTAGCAGAGGATTATTTAAATGACCTTTCCTCAAACTGGTACCCTCTGAATGTGTTAAAGTACAATACCATCATTCCCATGTAGCTGAATGCCTCCTGACTGGGAATGGCAGGTATGTATCTCTTGTTTATCGAGACCCTACTGCCGGAGTTTTGAACAATGGATATCTATATGTATTTTTGTGATGATGAATAATTTTGTCATTATGTAAATTTGTATATCAGTAATTTAGATTCACAACTGTTTTTACTACCCCTCTGTAGTAAATAATTTTAATGATTGTTGAAAAAATCTGTTTTAAAAAGAGCAGTGGTAAAGATAGAAGACATTCTTGCCATCTTTGCAGTACTGTTGGAACTGGTTTGACAGTAGTATTATATCATTTAGACTGTGAGGCTGTTTAGTTTAATCACCATGATTTCAAGTATTTAAATACTGAAATTTAATTCAGATTTCTTGTGTCTCCAGCCATTATACTATTTGTCCCCTTTTATTCTTTGAGGTCAATCACTGCTCATGTATTTGGGCACCCACTCCTCTGGCTGCTGTTCACCTCTTCCATCTCCTCTTTTCTGTCTCCTAAAAAGGTTTAAGGCCAGTGAAGACAGCTACAACCACCATTACTGAAGAAACACCCACAGGGCTTGCTCATGAGCTAACATTTTTTCTTTTATATAAAAGTAGCTACCATGTATAATGTAGCTGCAGTCCAAGAGATAAAGAGCTTCTCTAACCCAAAGGAGAGCCATGTAAAAGATGCTGTAATGGAGCCAGCCCAAACAGGCTCCTTCCCTCTCAGGCCCAGTGTGGTCAGCAAACTTATAGTGGTGGCAAGTAAGCCAAGGGCCTGGTGGATGAATAGTGGCAGCAAAAGTGGCTCTTGTGTTTGGCAGTTGGGTGTGCAGTCTGTCCTAGATGGGATTGCACTTCACCTAAAAGATGTGTGCAATGCTGGGGACAGTTCTTGAACCAAAATGTTTATGTGAGGCTTAGTTTGCCTTGGTGGCTAAGAGTGGCTTTCATCACTGTATCTGATTTGAACAGCTACAGCAGTTTGTGGGCCGGGATAACCTGGCTACATTGGTTTATGTTCTGCTAATGTCCCAGTTGAATTACTGCAATGTGTTATATGTGGGACCACCCATGAAGATAACCTGGAAGCTTCAGAAATGCGGAAGCAATAGCCAGAACTTTAACAAGGATTGCTAGCATCAAATATCTACAGGAACAGCTTCCTAGCAGCTTACCAGAGACCGAAGATTATGAGGGCCAGCTTTTCTCCAAGAAATTTGGCTATGTTACCCATCAATAAGGAAGAGCACCTTCTCAGTTGTGGCACCCTACCATGGACTATCCTCCCACAGAGATGGAACTGGCACTAGCACTCAAGTTGTTTTGGTACCAGCTTGAAATATTTCTGTTTGCCAAGACATTTTAGTTGGCTGCTTCAGAGTTACCACATTTCTTGTTTGATGATATTTTCTGGAGTTGTTGCTTGAATTCTATTCCATTGTATTAACTCTTCTTGTATACCACCCTGCTGTTTGTAAAGATGAAAGGTGGTTTTTAAATACTGTAATAAGATGGTGGTGGTCAGGGGTGGGAGTGAGTCCTGCCCCACCTGCCTTCTTTATTTTGGGAGCTCTTCTTACCTCATGCACTGCTGTGAGCATGGAGTTGCTAAAGGAGAACCTTGAAGCCAAAATATTTAATTGCTTCACCTTGACAGTTCTGTATGTTCCTGTGTAAGCAGAAAGCCCATGTATGGAACTTCAAGAACCAGTTGCAGGTAAGCAACTCATCCTTTTTGTTGCAGGAGAAATGTCCTCTCTTCTCTCCTTCACTTGGTATCATTCATTGTATTACTGTGTGAAGTGTGCTTATACCAGTGACAAACGCACCTGTTGGACATCAGTAATGGATATGGTTACTGTGCCCTCCTTCTGTACCACTCTTATTGTACATACTTTTCAAACAAATAAAGATCTTTACTAGTTGAGTACTGCCTGGTTTCCTGCTTGTGCACAAAAGCCTTCGTATTCTTACTAGATTATGAAATGGATCAGCTCTCTTTCATGTCCAGCTTCTGACCAACAATATAAAATTGCTTTTATGTTTTGATGTTGCACTTGGGAACTCTGTTAAAAATAATGAGGATCCATGAAAATCCATTTTTTCTTCTGCACAGAAGCAGCACTCTTAGGTTTGTAGCCAAAGTAGTTTGGCTACAGGAAATTGAATAGGTTTGTGATCTGTAGATATGGGAGTTAACAAATAAATAATTTTAAGAAATTTATTGGCTGGTGAGATCTCTTTGCCAACATAAAAATAGTTGTCAAAGCAATTACACTTTCTCAGAGGCTATATGAGTATGGTATCTGTTGCAGCCACTTATTCCACAAATGCATACACAGCCCTGCCAGTTTTTACTTGGTGGGTGGAGCTCTCATCAACTGTTGTGCAGTGGGTAAACACAGTGCCTTGGCACTCACACAGTTGACTGTGCACCTGTAGGAACTAGTGTAACGTTGCTGGCACTTAGAAGTTTATAGGATCTTGGTCATATGTATAGCTTAGCCCTGCATCGTTGACTCTTGAGTCCTGGGCAGATGGTAAGAGCAGAATGTAAGTTGAATAATGAACCAATATTGGGGACTAGGAGTTTTCATGTCAGTTAGGTCTCCTCTTGTGTGATGGTCAATTAACCCCCCAAGTTAAAAGTGTATGTGTGGGGGGTGTATCTGTGCACACAACTGTACGCATTGGTTCTTGTGGGTTTTTTGGGCAGAGGAATTATTCCTCTGAAGATGCCAGCCACAGATGCAGGCGAAACGTCGGGAGAAAATACAACCAGAACACGGTCTCAAACCCAAAAAACCCACAAGAACCAATGGATTCTGGCCGTGAAAGCCTTCGACTCTACAACTGTATGTATTCATTGTTCGACAAAGTGGAACTGCTTGCAGGACTATTTTGATACTAGCGTTGTGCCCCAACAGGATCTCAGGGCTATTTCAGAAATGTTATTGAGGTGGGGAGTGGCTGGGCTCTTTGAAGCCATATTAGTTTTTGGTTTAAAAAAAATTAGAGTAATGTGTAAATTTTTAATTGCTGATGAGTAATGAGTGACATTTATTTACTATTGAGAAAACAGTGATTAGCAAATAGTGCATTGCTTTTTTAAAAAACTCAGTTTCAAGCTTTGTTCGTTCACACAGGCTATAAAGAATTATGTTTATCTTGGACGATACTAATTATGAGTTTGAGTTCCACTGTGTGGTTTTGTTAATTTTGATGTTGCCTTCTTAAATGCTTTAAATTTTGCACAGTGCCTTGGGCGTGCTTACCATGTACACTAGTTTATACACCTCTTAAATAATTATGGACTGGCCTGGTCTCTTCTCACCCAGCCTCAGCTTGTAAACCTCCCATTTCACAAACCACTTCAGTCCAGTGGGCGTCTAGTGACTAGTGGCACCCCAAACTAGAGAAGGGAATTGTGTGGCAGAAGAGTTGCCCAGTTGCAAGCAAGCGTGCTGGGGCATTCTGCTGCTGCTTAGGGCGCTCTAAGCCATGCGGGCCAGCCTGGTGTAGTGGTCTGAGCATTGGACTTTGACTCTTGAGACCAGGGTTCAATTCTCTGCTTTGGCCATGGAAATCAACTGGGTGACTGACCTTGGGCACGTCACACACACACAGCCCCAGAAAACCCTGTGATAGGTTTGCTTTAGGGTTGCCGAAAGTTGGACATGACTTGGAAGGCACGCCACAAATAATAAGCCATCAGGTGAAGAGTGGGCTTTAGTTCGTTGGTACAGCACCCCCGATTCAATCCCTGCCACACCTAGCTAACGCTTGGAAAGACCTGGATTATCCACAAAACCCTGGAGACCTGGGTGCTGTCAGGCAGCTTGGGCAAGGGAGACGTGGTGAATAAATGGTGTTAATATATTGTACTGCTTGTTTTATGCGCTCAAGTCGTTTCCAACCTAAGGTGAACCTGTCGTGGGACCTTCTTGGCAAGATTTATTCAGAGGGGTTTGCCACTCCCTCTGAGGCTGACAGGGCGTTGGAGAGAATGAGTCTCCCGTGGCTGAGCCGAGATTCAGCCATTGGAGTCCGGCATTCAAACCGCTACAACCCTTTCATGTTATAGCACGTTCAGCAAAACCAGGGTGCTGTGAAAAAGAATTTTGCGGCTGCTAAACTCCATTAAAAAAACAAAACAGAAAACTTCCTGCATGCAAGAAACGAGAAACCCCTAACAGCGTTCCTCTCAGGGGTGGAAAAGGCGGAAAGCGCGCGATCTCCTCCTCGGGGGGCGGGCCTGCTGTGCCGCTCAGCTCGACCTCCTGCCCAGGGGGCGCTGTGGGCCCTTGTGGCAAGAACGGGAGCGGCGGCCCAGACCCTGTGGGACGAACACGGGCGCTTCCGCTTCCTCCCTGGAGCGAGTACCGTGTGGGTGGCCGGGCACTCAGAGGGAAGACGGGGCAGTAGTGGTCGTTTGCAGTCTACCCCCCCCCGGGCTCTGCCGTGTGGGGTTGAGAAGTGGCGGCGCCGACGCCCCACATTGGAAGCGAAAGGGGGAGAGTGCTGGGGCCCGTTTCCCGCCGGTCTGGTTGACCAACAGCCCCTCCGCACTACAGCTGCCTTTTCGCCTCGCTGGGCAGGTTGTCCTTCGCGGAGGAGACGAGGCCTGCCGCGCACGGTAAGTACGCTGCCGCCTCGCAGGCCTTCCGGGCCGCCGAGGAATTGCGCGGCAGATCGGCTATTTCCTCGCTAGACTGTTACAGCGCTATTACTCCACTTGGAATATCCTATGGAGTCCTGGGTTTTGCAGTTTGGGGAGGGGCCCAGGACTCCATAGGATATTCCAAGTGGAATAATCGCGCTGTAACAGTCTAGTGTGGGAATGGCCATGCTTTTCTCACGAGGGCCACCGGGTTCATGAATGTGAAACACCAGTGTCGCCAGAGCCGACTCAGCTGGGGCACGGACGGTACCTTGTCTTACGCCTTTTAGCCGCCTGATTCTCATTTTGCTCGCGGACAAACACGCCCTGCAGTCCCTGACGTGTTTATCCATAAGTCAACCCCACTGTGTTCAGTGATCCTTACTTGCAGGCAAGTTTGCATAGCCTTGCTGTTACAGACATCCAGCCACCGTTTGATGGCTATGTCAGGGAAAAAATTTCTGCTGAAGATTTTTATTTGATTTATCAGTATGTGCGGTTGATTTTTTTTTTAATTACTATTATTATCCTGAGAATAATTCTTACCTGACTGTTAACAAAAATTAATAAATTAAATCTCCATGCCAGTCAGGATTCTCTTTTTAAAGGCAGGGGTGAAGCAGCAGTGGTAATAGAAAATAGTGTCCTTGAGCTAAGCCTAGTTCTCTGTTAAATATATATAGCTTAATACAGTGTCGATTCCAAACAAATGCACTCATCTCTGGGTAGGGCAAAGGCAGTCTGGAATGCTGAAGTTTATACAGGTTCCTTGGTAACTCCCATCAAGCAGTCCCTCTGGTTGCCTCTTGTCCATTTTCAATGGAAGAGTCTGCATGGAGCTAGGATTCAGCATCTGGCCTTATTGGAATGTATCTGAGTATGCACAGACTTATTATCCACACTACTGAATTACAACAGACATGTCTTTGTAAATTAAGATTTAGTGGCAGGATAAACTTAGAAGTCAGCATAGAGATGCAGAATTACTTGCCACTTTTTTAACCTTCTGCATTAGCAATCAATGCTCTAAGAGGGTTCAAAATTATTTTTAATTTTTGGGGCTGCCACTAGTGGAATTTGTCAGCAAGGTGAGGGCATCCTGAAAAAAGATAATAGAATACAAAAGGACAAATAGGGTAATGCTGAGAAAGTATTACAGAAAGAAACATCAAGGCTGCCATTGTTCCAGTCAGTAAGTGTAGTGTGTAAGTGAACATATCACAATATACAGTTCATAAACTGGAAATATAAGCTGTGGTTGTTGTTTTTAAAGAAGAGCTGTATAAACCTTGGTATGCTTTTGTACCAGTCAACCCACTAAACAAAAATACACTGCTTTCGTAAGCTACGACACCTGAAAAGGTAGATGTTAACAGACAAGCAGTTTGAAATCATAGCTTGCCTGTGCACCTGGGCTGGATCATAAGCTGGATCATAAGCTATATTTAGTGCAAAACATGATTTCATGTGATATTTGAAGTTTACATTAAAATTACACCCCAACCTTAGGTTATTCTGACCTGCTTGTATGGCAAAAATACTTAAAGCAGTGTGCACTATGGGATGGAGTGAGGAATTAGGAGGTAGCTCATGTGAGATCTTAATATGTTTGCCACTGTTTGCATGTTGCCATTCACTTACAGCTGTTGGAGATAAACACTATAATGCTATTTTAAAATTGCACATGATGTTACATAATAATAGGTATGCCATTTTGGCCAAGTTTACACATTCAGTCTGTGCGTTCAATGATGAATGCAATTTGTTTTGCTTTATTTTATTTTGGTGGGGATTAAATACTCTTAAGAATATAATCTCAATGTTTACAGAAATAGTAGCCTGATTTAAAAGTTCCTGGTTGAAATATCAGGAGGGAGTCAAATTTAGCCATCTGATGTATTTTAACAGCTTTTAAATGCTTTGTTACTGGAATTTAGCTTATGTCAGGATCACATTTGTTTTAATTGTTGTGTGCAATGTGCTGTTAGCAGCCTGAGCATGCTAACAGATATTTACTAACTAATATTTACTAACTGAAGTGGAGTGCTTCAAAACTGTTAGGGCCTGCCTCTTGGAGAGGGAATATCACCTTTCATATCCATCACCCCCTAGGGTCTGTTCCCCGCTGACGCTTGGTGTGTCTCCTCAGCCGGGTAGAATCCCAGATTATTTTCAAACTCTTACGTTGCTGGTGGCAAGAAAGGCCTTTCTACTTGCAAGGCTGAATGTACATCCTTCGAATGTGACCAAGGGCAGATATTTACAGATCCCTTTCTTAAAGCGTACGTGCCATTGTGCACAAGCTCCTGATGATCTGTCTTATATTATATTGAGCTGTCCATTGTATTCAAATCCAAGGGAAAAGCTGTTAAGGAGACTACTGGAAATGAATATCTACCTAGATAGGCTATCTGTAGAATACTTATTGAATGACCGAACCCCGCAGGTTACTAGATTAATGGCTAATTTCCTGGTTGAGGCGGCAAATTTATGGTTTAAACTGTCAAGCAAGGATCCTTGAGGTTTTATTGATGGGTATATGTTTATGTTATGTTTATGTAATAATATCCCTAATAAAGGTCAACTGAAATTGAAATTGAATAGCCATCTGATGTATTTTAACAGCTGTTAAATGATTTGTTGCTGGAATTTAGCTTATGTCAGGATCACATTTGTTTTAATTGTTGTGTGCAATGTGCTGTTAGCAGCCTGAGCATGCTAACAGATATTTAAATAAATGTAATACCAATTCTCTTCTTGATGACTTTGTTCACATTTAGACTTATAAATTGCATAAAAAGTGTTTAGTGTTCCATATTTCTTCTCTTTGTGCTGTAAAATGCATCTGTTCATGTCTCTGTTTTGCCTTGGTCGTTCATAATTGCTGGCTATAGCTCATAGTGTTTTGCCTCTGTAGTAATTATTCACTTAACGGAGTTGCTGTGAACACCTTGTTTCTTTTTTTTTTTATAATTTTATTCAAATTCAGATATAAGACAAACAATTATAACTGTCAACTTGTTTGAAATATTTCTGGTCTTCCACACTGATCTAGATTTCATTATCAATATTTCTTAACATGCTTACAATATTGTACTACATTTTAGTGCTGTTATTACTTGTTGATCCTTGCATTTCCGTTTCCATGTTCCCGCTTCATGATATATATCCTGTAGTCCCCTCATAATTTATCTTAAATCATGAATCACAGATTTCCATCTGATGGTACCCAGCAATTACCCGTTACAATTTGCCATTCTTTTTGTATCTCTTCGTCTGATTTCCCTTTTAATCTCTGAGAGACCATATCAGCATTTTTGTTTTCAGTCAGTATACCCCACCATTGTTCTAATGTGGGTATTTGCTGAGTTTTCCACATCTTTGCATATTCAATACGAGCTGTTGTTATCATGTGCAGTAATATTCTCCAATACTTCTTTATACCAGTACCTTTTAATACATCAGTCATATTTAACAAATACAATTCTGGTAACTTAGCAAACTGTACTTTCATTAATGCACATATTTTGTTATGTATTTCAGTCCAATATTTCTTAGCTTTAGGACATGTCCACCACATATGATATATCGTACCGACCTCATTCTGACATTTCCAACATTGTTCAGTACCTGTATTATAAATCTTTTTTAATTTATCTGGTGTCATGTACCATCTATGAAATAGCTTGTAATAGTTCTCTTTCAAATTCTGTGCTACTGTAAATTTCTGTGTTTTTTCCCAGCTCTGCTCCCAAGACTAATTGTATTGAATGTCTGATATTTTGTGCCCATGAAATCATTGTTGCCTTTACTGTTTCTTCTTGCCTCTCCTGGTGTAGTATTTCTTGATATATTTGGGCAAGTAAATGAGGCAGATTTTCGAACAGCCATTTAATTACTCCAGTTTTCTCTTTAAGTTCAATTCCATATGTTTTTATATCCATCTGAAACCTTTCTGCTGTCTGTCTGTAAGGGAACCAACTTAATGTTATTCCCTCTTGTTCTAGTTTTTCTCTTGTTTTAATCTTAAACTTGTTGGATGTTGATCTCTCAATTATATCATCATATTGCAACCATTTATCTGTGTCCGTCCATCTGCCAAAAAAAGCCCCTTGCGGTGAGACCCAGGTGGGGAGCTGCCATATGTTTTTAGTTTTATAATCCTCCCAAATTTTCAGAAGCGATTTTCTGATAAAGTGATGTGTGAAGTCTTTATCTGTTTTTGCTTTATCATAAAACATATAGGCATGCCACCCCATTCTCAGGTCTGCTCCCTCCAGTGCCAACATTCTCGTGTTTTGTAGGTCTACCCAGTCTTTTATCCATGTAAAAGCCGCGCCTTATAGTATATTTGAAAGTCTGGTAGTCCTATTCCTCCTCTACTTTTTAAGTCTGTCATAGTATTCCATTTTATCCTAGGTTTTTTCCCTTGCCATATAAACTTAGTTAGTTCTCTCTTCCATTGTATGAAAGGTTTCATGTTCGTTATTATAGGAAGATTTTGGGACAAAAAGTTCATTTTTGGCAAAACATTCATCTTTATTGCAGCTATCCTCCCCATCATTGACAAACGCATGGAGGTCCAACTTTCCAAATCTTTTGTTATTTCTTTCCATTTTTTTTCACAATTATTTTGAAATAACTCATTGTTTCTTTTAGCTATCCAAATACCTAGATATTTTACCTTTTGTCCTCTATTGAATCCTGTTTTTTGTACTAATTCCAGCTCTTCTCTTTCAGTCATATTTTTGGTTAAGAAGACTGTTTTTTCCTTATCAACTTTAAAACCAGAGAATTCTCCATATTCTTCAACTGTAGTAATCAATTTTTCAATACATTTGACCGAGTCATCCAGTAAGAAGACCAGATCGTCAGCAAAAGCTTTTAACTTGTAATGATATTTCTTAGTTTGGACTCCTCTTATTTCTTTATCTTCTCTTATAGCATTGTTAAGTATTTCCATTGTCGTGATGAACAGCAGAGGAGACAGGGGACACCATTGTCTCGTTCCTCTGTGCAGTTCTATCATTTGTGTTCTTTCACCGTTTATGACCAGTCAAGCTTGTTGTTGGCTGTAAACTGCTTCAATCCATGCAACAAATTTTTCTCCTGCCTGCATCTGTTTAATCGCCGTCTTCATGAATGGCCAGCTGATCATGTCAAAAGCCTTCTCTGCATCTACAAATATCATGGCCGTTTTCCGTTCATTATGCTTTTCATAGTATTCGATTACATTTAAGACCGTTCTAATGTTATTTCTCAAAGATCTTTTTGGTAGAAAGCCATTCTGGTCCTCATCAATTACCTCTAACAGCACTTTTTTAAGCCTCGCTGCTAGAATTGAAGCAAAGATCTTGTAGTCTGTATTCAGAAGTGCTATTGGTCTATAGTTCTTTACATCGCTCAAATCTCTTCCTTCTTTCGGGATCAGCACAACGTTAGCATCTTTCCAAGTATCTGGTATTCCTTCCTTTATTATTTCATTTATAGTGCTTTGCAAAGGTGTTGAAATCTCACGTTCCATAATTTTATAGTATCTTGCAGTGAAGCCGTCAGGTCCTAGAGCTGTATCGTTCTTCAAATTCCTAATAGCCTCAACTATTTCCATCACACCTTGTTTCCATTTACTTTGGAAGAAAGGCAAGATATAAATAAATCAAACAAATAATCAAAACCTTTAGAATCTAATCTAAAGTTTATATTATCAGAGATTTTCAAATTCAGGGTCTGTTTAAGCACGATAGAGATGCACAGGGGAGATTGCTGAGAACAAATGTGGGTTGCTTTAGGGTACCTTTCTCGTTTGTATTGAAGATGATTTGGAGCACCCTACACACTCTCAAAATCTGCTTCCTCTCTTCCTTAAGCAGCATTCATCATGATTTAGTATTATGTCTTAATAATCAAGCTGTAGTTAGCCTTTCTTCTGATGCCCAAAATTGATTTTAATCTGATTGAACATAACTGAATTTACATTTAGTAAATAGATTAATTAAAGGTACACCATTGAAATTTAAATTCTAAACAAATATCTCATTTTCTGTCATCCCCCTGGTAGCCATATTTGAAATATAGGGTGGTAGGGAGTACCATTTAGAGTATAATTCTAGTAAAGCTTACTTGGTAATAAGTTCAACTATTTTGAAAGGTGCTTAGTTCTTTTTGTTGTTTTTGATTACTATTTGTTTTTGATTACTATTTTACAGTACAGTTCTATGTACTTGTATGCCTACTCACATACAGATCTTACGAGTTTAATGAGGATTTCTCAGGAAGATTTGCGTAGAACTATAAATTTGAGAACAGAATTGTGCTGCAATAGTATGTTAGTGTAATAATAGGTACACAAGCAGTTGTGCCTTTTCAGAGGTTGTGTGAGTACAGTCCTTATTGCAGCTGGTCATTGTGCAAGCACACACACGCACATACATCTCTCTCTCTCATGTTTGACTTGGTGAGTAGAGAGCTGAATGGAAGTTGTGCAATGGATTAACTTAGCTGTAAGATCTAGTGTAACTATCCTGTTGTATGCTTACACTGTGCCAGAAGCACATTGGCCTCACTGTGATCTCAGTGTCTCCAGATAACTGAACCTTGCATAGAGTTTAATTCAGTTGGCATCCTTTTTGGCTTGTTTTATTGCTGTAGTTTTCAGTTTAGGTGTTTATCACACAAACTACTGGAAGCACCAGAAATACTGGAATTCAGCTGCTTACTCTAATATGCACCGGTGTTCCAAACTCCTTTACAGAGAAACGCCTGAGGGATACTTCTAAGGTACTCTTGAGACCTTCAGCAGTTAGCATCCCAGTAGCATGTTCATGCTCCATCCAAATAATGTTAAGTGAATAAAACTTCACTTTTTGCAGCTGCCTTTTAACTTTAGCAATATGATATGTTGTTTGAAACAGTAAAGGTCTGTGGAGCTATTAATGTATGCATCATCCCACAGAAAGAAAATCAAGAGACTGCGTACAGAAGGTTTTTAAAGATATCCCAAGCAGTCTATTGGCAATAGAAGAATGTGATAAAAGTGAGACACATTACTATTTCACTCTAAAAATGATCTACCTACAACTGTCTCTTAAGTCTCCTGACATTCTTAATTAAGTGGAATTTTACATAGATTAAAGCTCATATACATACAATATCAGATTACTTTTAAGCCCTATTACACCAGCCTTGGAAATTAGCTCCTCCATCAAGTTACAAGGCAGTATTTAAAAAATCGTGTGCTTTGCACTCAGAAGAGAACCTAATGGATGATAGCAGAACCCTTTGCTGCTCTTAGGAATAAGAGTTTTACTAATAAAAAATATTACGGGCTATTTGAAGAGACATGGAGCACTGTCTTGTCACTGTGTTAGTATTCTGAACAGAGGTTTGTCTCCTGTATCTGAAGGTGGGATAGAGTGATTTCTCCCCCTCCCATCTCACCTAATTTCTATATTGGCAGCGATGCGAGGGGCAGTTTTCCCCTTCTTGGTTAGCAAGGAAGTCAGGTTCAGCCCTGCGACTCATGTAGGTGAAATTCCATGTTCTCACCTGCATTGATTTCACGGTTGCCTATGGTGGCTAGGTGAGGACTTAAATACATGTTTGTGCTACTACACTAATGAATCAGAACCTAAATAAGTATACTAAAAAGTTTGTTTTTGATCACTTAGTCCTGCAACTTCCTCCACAAAGTTTTAAAAGTTGGTCACCAATTATTTAATCAACCAATATTTAGTTCCTGACAAGGGCTGTCAAGTGGGAATTTCCTATCCTAGATTTTCATTTCTGCCTAGACTGTTACACACAAGTGGATCTCTTATACAAGGGTTATAGAAGCACTGTGGTTATAGGAGCACTGGTATAAAATGTGATTTTAAAATTGTGCATCTAGTCCAGATTTAGTTTTGAGAGCCTAAGACAAATGGTCCTGTAATTGGCTGTTAAGTGAGAGAAACTTAGCAACGATACAGATGTCTAAATTCACCATCTGCTTTGGTGAATTTTCAGTTTCAGTTTTGTGAGTTTTGCCATTTTCATCGAATAAGTCATTCAAGCAACACATTTTAAGAAATTGTAAAGAAAAATCTGTGGTGTGTCTAAATCTGTGGTGTATCGTAGTCTACAAGAAAGAGAACAAGTCAGCGGTATGAAACATATCTTAAAATCTTGAATTATTCACTTTAGGTTTCAAAGCCATTTGGGCTCATGCTGGCACTATGTCCACTGAAACTCATGAACAAAAAAAAGAGAGAAGTGAAGTACAAGAGAGCAACTTTTTTTCCTTGGGTATGTAGTACTATTTTAAGGCAAAAATTAGGTTGTAATCCTTGTACGTTGGTAATTTTGATTTAAATCCTTGGGACTTACTTGCCTTGCTTGCAGATGCTAAAAAAAGATTCAAAGATGAGAGGCACAATAGTCCACAAGACTGAATGCAAGTGAGAAGCAGGTAATACATTTGTAATGTTAGACTACATACGGCTTCAGGTTCCATGACCCATTTGACTGAGTTTGCAGTCAAACAACCTGAATCCCAATGTAGACAAATTCTGTGTGAGTAGTATAAACAGAGAACAAATGTTTGTGAAACAGAAGGGACCAATCTCATTATTTTAGGTATGTTGTAATAAATTTTAGATATTTGTTATAAATGATATTTTGGGACTTTCTTGCTACATTTTAAGAGTTTCTAAGACACTGATATATGAGATGGATAGTAATCCACAAAAGTGAATTTAAATATGGTAAAAGGTTTGGTGCAGTTGTCTGCCTTTAGATTACAACACTGCTTTGCCTGAGCTTGTAAACAAGTCACCTGGATACTGCCAGCGTGAATACTATGAGGGTAGCATGGGTTATAGAACCCTTTTGTCTTGAGTATGTCACCAGGCCAATTGAATCAAGTGTGCATTATAGCCCTCTCTCTGCATTTGTGGATTTGATCTTCGTGAATTTGATTATTTGTGAGGTGCTCGCTTTCCTACCTCCCAATCCTCCCTCTTCTATTCCCTGGCCTTTTTGCCCAGGCACACTGCCTTCTTTCTCTGCATCCCAGCAAAAGGCAAGCAAATGGGAGAAAGAAAGGTTTGTGCATGCATGCCTTTCCCCTTCCATTCTCTTGCCTTTTGCTGGGGTGCGCAGAAGGAAGGCAGGGCACCTGGGCAACAGGCTGGAGGTGTCTCCCTCTCCATTTGCTTGCCTTTCACTTGGGCACGCAGACAGAAGGCAGGGTACCTGGGCAACAGATAAGAGAATGAAGGTGAGGGAGGTGCGCCCATGCCTTCTCCACCCTCGGCGCTACCCCCTCTCATTTGCTTGCCTTTGGCCTGGGTACAGAGAAGGAAGGCCTACCCTCCCAAGCAAAAAGCAAGGCAGTGGGAGGGGAAGCACTCACTCAGGTGAGGGGGAGTTATGTGTGTTTTTGTTACCTTGCAAAAGTTGAGAGGCCACTGTACTCCTATGCGAGTAGTACAGAACAGGAAAAAAAATCCTACAGAATAGAAGACAGAAGCATATTTACTTCAGGTAAGCTGGACACTTTTAAGGTAAACGTGCACATGTAGGCTGTGATTAAATAGCATTTATTGAAAGTGAAATCATTTTCATTGAAATTTGTGGGACCTCCTTTCATCAATGAAAGGAAGTTTTAGGGCAATTCACAGTGAGCCCAAGGAATATATGAAGTATCACATGAATTTCTAATTTTGAGTTTCATTTCTCTTGGCTTCAGATAAGTCCACAAAATCCTCTGTGAATGTGGGTAGTACAAGACTGGAGACAAGCTACCATAAAGTAAAGGGGAGCAAGTTGCTTGATTCAGGTGGGTAATATGACCTCTGAGTTCAAAGACTACCTTGTGAATTGTGACCTTAACAGCAGTTAGTTCTTTACAGTTTGTCTCATAATAGAGCAGAGACCATGCCACCACTTGAGCTGATCATAAATCTGAAAACAAATTGTCTGTTTTTGTTTTGAATGAAATCTGTACAATCCACTCATTCATTTCTGTTAAATAATGTTACTATACTATTCCTCATTTAGTGGAACCACCAGACCTTGCAAGTGTGGAAAGGAGTGAAACCAGAGACTCAAAATCTGTTTCCAGGCGCTTATTGGTGATATCGGAATTCCCATTTACACAACAGCAACTATACAACCTCTTTAATATCATCCCAGGATTGGAATCATGTGAAATATATCGGGGCCTTCACAGTGATCATGGTACTGTAGTAAACTGAAAACTAAAATTCTGTGTTTACAATTTTTTTCTTAGAGAAACTTGGAATAACTACCTTAGCAGTGTAAAAGAACTGAGTTAATCAGTAGAGATGTTATGTGCACAGGATTTTGCCCCCAAGCATATGTGTGGAACAGTTGACTTTGGGGTGATAACAATATTGTATCATTTTCATATACTTTATTGCAACTGCCTGTGTGGATGTGCCAGGTATTTTACTTTGCTAAATTTGTTTTCAGAGGAAAAGAGTGCAGCTCAAACATGTCATTGTGAGTTTGCAAGGCTTCACTTGGAAACATTACTCCTTTGCTTATGTGTTCCTTGCTTTCTGTATTTTCCTTTTGAAATAGCGGCTGGATTATTATGATAGTGCTTTTAAAAAAAAATTGGGATAGTAATTAAATAATGCCAGTTTTAGTGTGCACATGCAGCGGAAACTTCAGTGATATTGATGTCCCATGGTGGATACATATGCATCCTGTATATTTTACATGTGATACTTGAGCCCTAGTTTTATACACTGAAGAGATAGTTGTGCAAGAATGTACATATTCCACAGCAGAAGCTGGTAAGCCTCATTGTAGTATCTGCATGTGCTTTGCCTTACTTCTTAGTTCCTATGTTTTAAATAGGCTTGAAATGAAATTGTAACTAATCTGCAGAGAGCAAATTAATTTTTATAGAAATGCTGGGAACTTCAGTTGGAACCACAGTAGAGTACAGTTTTCTGATATTTTTAACTATCTCTGTATATATTCACAGGAGAGTAACATAATCTAAGGGAATTTTGCTAGTTTTAATTTTAGATAAATTTGATTCATCTGTGTTGATTTTTGTGGTAGGTTTATATGGCAACGGGGTTTAAATTTTAGAAGCTAAAGTTTTTGCTTTGTTTTTAGCTTCTGTTTGTGATGAAACTGAAATATTTTATGAATAAAGTGCAGCAATCTTTTAGTAGAGGGTGAGAGTTTAAATAAAACCATGCATGTTTTTTCCCCACCCCATTCTACCCCATTTCCTCTCTTTACTCACATTTTACTTTTAATGTATGCAGTGATGGTAACAAAAGCCTTAAACCCGATAGTTAGTTACAACTAGGTTGTATACACTGAATTGGTGAGAACATGGTAAGTTAGCACTTACATACACTCAGTTGACTCAGTTCATCTGTTCTAGTTTTGACTAACAATTGGATGTAGCCCAAGTATGTGCAGCTGCCAAGGTCCAAGGGCTGCATGAGCCTCTCAACAGAACTTGGAGGGCCATATACTGTCATGCCAAGCTCTCTATTGGTTATTTTAACACTTAAAAAAATGCTCACAGTGCCCCCTCCAACTTCTAGGAAGAATGGGGGTAGTTTTGCCATGTTCCTCCAGCCCAGAGCTGTTTCATGCTCAGAAGAGGTATTTTCTTTAAAACCAGGAAGTGAACAAGAAGTTGAGTCACTCTGGTTTATTTTTTGTTTTAAAAGAGGCCTCTCCTGGGCCTAAAATAGCTAAGTTGGGTGGAATGGTAGAATTACTCACACATGCTGTGGGGTATTTTATGTAAAACAGTCTTCTGAAAATCTTTCTCCCCCAAATGAAGGAGTTAACCATGAATTAAACCAGTTAACCATGGTTGATTCTTTGTGCCAGTGTAATATCGCATCACATGTACATATCAGGTACATTGCATTGTAAGTACATATAAGCAGGATGAAGTGAAAAATCTATTATGTGTTTCTGCACACTAGTTATCACATGTAACAGTAAGCAGTATCAGCTTTTATTTAATGTGTATATAAGGGATGTGTACTCCATCCTTCAGCTTATTTCTAAAATAGCTGGTTTTATTAACTTCAAAAGAGTTGGTTTGTCAGTAAATTTGACTCTTCTGTTGAAATATAATTTCTTTTGCCAAAGGGGATTAAATTAGTAATTGGAAAAAAACATCATAATTGGAATTGCCCTGCAAATTTTTGCAGGTGTTTTGTTCCCTGGTTGAGCTTAAATGTTGTTATACTTACATGTACGTTGTGTTTATTCTTAGCATATGCCTTCGTTCAGTACAATAATACTGCATCAGCTATCTATGCCAAACATAAACTACATTGTTTTGAATACCCTTTTGGGAGCTGTCTGTCTGTCACATTCAGTGAAGGAGGAACAGATCAAATCAAGTAAGTACATGGTTTGTTAAGGAATATAATCATAGAGGACAATGCAGCCAAAGTTACATATTTTTAAATTTGCACTGATTTCTGGATGGGAGACTTAAGTCCTTGGCAGTCCTGTTGACTCTGACGAAACTCCTGTTGACTCTGATGATGGTGTTGACTGTACTTGGCCTATAATTATCCTTGAATGTTCCCCATGAGTATTGAGCTTCTCTCTCTTTAAGTTCAATATAATTATGTTACGCTATAGAATGCTACTTTTGCTATAAAAAGATCCCAATCTGTTTTCAGCCTTCTCAGACCGACTGCAAAACAGATGTCTTCCATGGTACGTAATGATTGTTCATCATTTCAACTTCTGGGGTCCTCTGTAAGTAGCTTTGACGTGTCCTTTGCAAACAGTTGTAAATTCTGGAAAATACATAAACTCTCACTTTTGATATTTATGCCTTAATCACAGGGTTTTTTAAAAAGTGTTGTCCTTTGTAATTGTATGGATTGTTTCAGTTGAATTCCTTTCCAATAAGAAAAATCTAGTCTTTTTTCATGTTTGGAGTATTTTGGATGGGGAAGCCCTGTTGGCCCTTGATTCTTACTGGGCTTGCCCATTTTTCTTTTACCTCAGCCTACCTTGCTGTCGGAATAGCTTGAATAACTTAAAGATTATGGGTAGCCTTTATTTACCTGTAGACAGTTGTGTTTTTGCCTTAGGTTAGTGTCACCACTGTCTTCCTTGGACTGCTTGCAAAAATGGCTTGAGTCTTGAGTATGCATGGTACAGCCTTTGTAAGCATGTTTTTTTTTCATTCTAAACTTTACTGGGTTGGTTCCAGATTCAGGCTTTTTGCCACAAGGTCGGTAGGGGCAGATTGCCCTGTTCCCCCTTTCCTACGACAGCTACAGCTCCCACCACAGTGCTAGTGTATGAGACTGCTGTTTTGTTGATGTACAACAGACATAATTTAAAATAAAACTATTGACTGTGATTTCTCTTTTTTCTCCAGGAGTCTCAGAGATCTTCACCTTATCTCCAAACGGATGCTGACCTTCCTTCAAGCAAAAGGAAAGCTCCCCCCGATTCTTCTGTGCGGGAAAGGCTTTTCATCATGTTCAATCCTTGTCCTTTACCTCAAGACATCTTGAATGATGTATTAAGGTAAGGCCTGCTAAGTTTTTTAAAAAATTGTTAGCTAAGGATTTTGTGATTGAATCTGAGTGTCACATAATTATTTAAGGCCTAGGAAGCTAACGTTGTGCTGATCCTGAAAGAAGGAAGAGATTTGAGCGATGTAAAGAACTATAGACCAATAGCACTTTTGAATACAGACTACAAGATCTTTGCTTCAATTCTAGCAGTGAGGCTCAAAAAAGTGCTGTTAGAGGTAATTGATGAGGACCAGAATGGCTTTCTACCAAAAAGATCTTTGAGAAATAACATTAGAACGGTCTTAAATGTAATCGAATACTATGAAAAGCATAATGAACGGAAAACGGCCATGATATTTGTAGATGCGGAGAAAGTTTTTGACATGATCAGCTGGCCATTCATGAAGACGGCGGTTAAACAGATGCAGGCAGGAGAAGAATTTGTTGCATGGATTGAAGCAGTTTACAGCCAGCAACAAGCTTGACTGGTCATATACGGTGAAAGAACACAAATGATAGAACTGCACAGAGGTACGAGACAATGGTGTCCCCTGTCTCCTCTGCTGTTCATCACGACAATGGAAATACTTAACAATGCTATAAGAGAAGATAAGGAAATAAGAGGAGTCCAAGTTAAGAAATATCAGAATTCTCTGGTTTTAAAGTTGATAAGGAAAAAACAGTCTTCTTAACCAAAAATATGACTGAAAGAGAAGAGCTGGAATTAGTACAAAAAACAGGATTCAATAGAGGACAAGAGGTAAAATTTCTAGGTATTTGGATAGCTAAAAGAAACAATGAGTTATTTCAAAATAATTGTGAAAAAAAATGGAAAGAAATAACAAAAGATTTGGAAAGTTGGACCTCCATGCGTTTGTCAATGATGGGGAGGATAGCTGCAATAAAGATGAATGTTTTGCCAAAAATGAACTTTTTGTCCCAAAATCTTCCTATAATAACGAACATGAAACCTTTCATACAATGGAAGAGAGAACTAACTAAGTTTATATGGCAAGGGAAAAAACCTAGGATAAAATGGAATACTATGACAGACTTAAAAAGTAGAGGAGGAATAGGACTACCAGACTTTCAAATTTACTATAAGGCGCGGCTTTTACATGGATAAAAGACTGGGTAGACCTACAAAACACGAGAATGTTGGCACTGGAGGGAGCAGACCTGAGAATGGGGTGGCATGCCTATATGTTTTATGATAAAGCAAAAACAGATAAAGACTTCACACATCACTTTATCAGAAAATCGCTTCTGAAAATTTGGGAGGATTATAAAACTAAAAACATATGGCAGCTCCCCACCTGGGTCTCACCGCAAGGGGCTTTTTTTGGCAGATGGACGGACACAGATAAATGGTTGCAATATGATGATATAATTGAGAGATCAACATCCAGCAAGTTTAAGATTAAAACAAGAGAAAAACTAGAACAAGAGGGAATAACATTAAGTTGGTTTCCTTACAGACAGTTAGCAGAAAGGTTTCAGATGGATATAAAAACATGGAATTGAACTTAAAGAGAAAACTGGAGTAATTAAATGGCTGTTCGAAAATCTGCCTCATTTACTTGCCCAAATATATCAAGAAATACTACACCAGGAGAGGCAAGAAGAAACAGTAAAGGCAACAATGATTTCATGGGCACAAAATATCAGACATTCAATACAATTAGTCTTGGGAGCAGAGCTGGAAAAAAACACAGAAATTTACAGTAGCACAGAATTTGAAAGAGAACTATTACAAGCTATTTCATAGATGGTACATGACACCAGATAAATTAAAAAAGATTTATAATACAGGTACTGGACAATGTTGGAAATGTCAGAATGAGGTCGGTACGATATATCATATGTGGTGGACATGTCCTAAAGCTAAGAAATATTGGACTGAAATACATAACAAAATATGTGCATTAATGAAAGTACAGTTTGCTAAGTTACCAGAATTGTATTTGTTAAATATGACTGATGTATTAGAAGGTACTGGTATAAAGAAGTATTGGAGAATATTACTGCACATGATAACAACAGCTCGTATTGAATATGCAAAGATGTGGAAAACTCAGCAAATACCCACATTAGAACAATGGTGGGGTACACTGATTGAAAACAAAAGTGCTGATATGGTCTCTCAGAGATTAAAAGGGAAATCAGACGAAGAGATACAAAAAGAATGGCAAATTGTAACGGGTAATTGCTGGGTACCATCAGATGGAAATCTGTGATTCATGATTTAAGATAAATTATGAGGGGGCTACAGGATATAAATCATGAAGCGGGAATATGGAGATGGAAATGCAAGGATCAACAAGTAATAATAGCACTAAAATGTAGCACAATATTGTAAGCATGTTAAGAAATATTGATAATGAAATCTAGATCAGTGTGGAAGATCAGAAATATTTCAAATAGGTTGACAGTTATAATTGTTTGTTTTATATCTGAATTTGAATAAAATGATTATAAAAAAAATAATTATTTAAGGCCTAGCACAGTAATAATGCACGTATCTGGAAGGAGAGAAACAGATCCTAGACATTTTCTGCCATTAGTTAATGGGTTTAAACATTCTTACGACAGTACTAGTAAGAGACGTCGGGACATCCTCTTGACTCAGTGCTTGGAAGCTTAGGACTCATTATATGGACCTCAGGTATTCTTTGCAGCTGTAATTCAAAGTGAGGCATTTCTTGGCTTACTGCGAATACAACCTAAGAGCAATTTTCCAAGAGCATTGTATTAGCAGCACAAAGAGAGTCTGGTGACATCTCAGAGGATTGATTTATTGCAGCATAAGATCTGTGAGCAGATTTCCTTTCATCAAATGCATAGAGTATATATTGAGGATCCACAGACCATATGAACAAGGATGTGAGGCTGTTTTGCTGGGGGAACAATGAAATAAAAATAATACACCATCTCGTTCCATATCTAAATGTATGTTGCTTCTGTTTTGTTGTTCCATTTCAGTCGGTTTGGAAATTTTATAAATGCTTACCTTATCCCTGGAGAAAACGTGGCTTATGCTACGTTTGCAGAGAGAGGAAGTGCTAGTGATGCCATAGCAGTGTTACATGGCAGGACTGTGAATGGTGTGAAGTTGACGGTGAAACTGGCAGATCTTCCCACAGAGGACTCCAGTAAACGCAAAAGGACATTCTGGCCAAATGTGTGAAGTGTCTAGTTCCTGGCATTACACTGCTCTCAGGTCATCTTCTGTAGTTTAATGGTTTCAGAGATGTTCAAGTTGCAGTAAAGAAGGAGCAGTTGACAAAAGCATCTGCAGAGAGGTTGTTCCATAAAGTTCTTCTGTATTTAGAGGTTTGACAGCAGCAAGAAGAGTGTGTCATAAGGTGGAAATTGCTGGGAAGAGGCCACAGTTTTATTCCTTTCAAGCAAGAAAACTTGCCCAGCTGGCCTGGAAATAGCAGCGCTGTGACCCAGCTCCCGGAGGAACAATCACGAGTTCTTTTGTCAAGCGCATCTCTAGGGGCAATGCCATCAGCCTCTCAAGAATGGCCAGATGTGGCAGCGTGAAGTGCAGCGAAACGTATCAACTAAAGATGCCCTTAGAATTGTCCTGTGAACAAATCCACAGCAACCAAACTGATGTTTAATTTTTTTTCCCTTTGAAATTTGATTAAGTTATTTCGTGGAACAGTTTCTTTTGTGGATTGCTGTACTAAATCCCTAAGCTATTTCCCCTTCTTCTTCTTCTTCTTTTTAATTATAAGAAAGATCACAAGAACGGTGAGATTTTTTAAAAAAATTCTTATCTGCTTGGACTGAATTTAGTGTTGGACTGTGTTCCAGGTTAACTTGGCAACTGATGTATCTCATTAACAGATTAATGCAGCTTTTAAGTCTGCATTATTAAATAATTGAAAGTGTGAATGCAATGAATATTTCTATGATTGATACTGAATAATCATCAGTTGACTATTTTGACTTGTATATAGCTTATATACTAAATTAAAGCAGTGGGAGAATAAAGCATTACATAATTGAAGTAATTCTTATGTGAACAGAAGCATGAAAATGTTTGTTAAAAATTCTAGTGTAATTTATCTGCTGTGTTTTTATTAATATTTTTGAATACATTAATAAGGCAAAATAAATAACTTACTGTAATACAGGACATTGAACCCCAAGAAATCAGGTTGTCAAAGACCACATACAAACCCTACTAAAAGACTTGGAGACACCAAAGAACCAAAGCAGGGACAAAGGACAATAAAGATACTCTATGAACTTGAACTGAGTAACATGCAGTAAAATGAACAGGATACTACAAATCACACCCAGTGCTTCACTCTCTGACATCATTCAGTGGAAGAAAGCCAGCATCGTATTTAGAGAAGCATTAAAAGCCCAGCCCTAATCAGTTTGCAAAAACCTGACAACATAAAAATATTCCGACTTGGCTGAGGAGAGGAGAGCAAGGACGGGGCTATTCTGGCCTCCCTAAGGAGCAAGTTCCAGATTCTGGGAGCAAACACTGAGAAGACCCTCTCCCCTTTTCCCATCAAACAGTGTCATAGCTACACCATAAAAATCATGGGCATGGTTTGAAGGTGCATTTTATGACGTCTGTTGAAAAACCAGACCCTGTTTTCTTTCACATGGAAGCAGTGCTCAGTGGGTTGAAATGAAACACCACTATGAGGTGAGCTGTACAGGAAGCAATATAAACAGGTACTGTTGGGGGCGAGGACCTGACGGTTTAAAGCAAGTATAAGCAATTACTCTTAACTGAATTAAGCTTTAAGGATAACCACTGGGTTATCCCTAAAGGATACCATTCATTTTAAAAAGTGTCACATGCAACTTTTTTTGTATGAAACAGTGGCAAGAGGTTGAAGTATCACAGTTAATTCAGGTTTGGTTTGAACCTGTTGCTCAAGAACAGCAGGGGTTACTGATTTTTATTGGTGATCCTGAATCCTGGGGAAAAGGAACAGGACTCAAGTTGAGCAAAGAAATATTTATTGAGGACTAGGTGGTTTGAGCAACGGATTGTGACTCTGGCTACCAAAGTTGGTTTCCCCACTTGGCCATGGAAACCCACTGGGTGACCTTGGGCACATCACACACTCTCACCCCCCCCCCCAAAATTCTATGATGGGTTCACCATAAGTTGGAAACAACTTGAAGGCAAACAACAACAAGGTGCTTTCCATCAAGGAAGCCATGGGCCTTGGCTTGCAAGACCTGAGCAGGGCTGTTGATAGCAGGCACACTTCAGTGCCTTAGAGTCACAGGGTCACCATAATTCTAAGCCAACGTGACAGCAATTAACAACAAAGCAATTTAGATTTATGGCCACTTTCTCCCTAGACTGTTAACAGTGCTGCTACTCCACTTCCAACATCCTATGGAATCCTGGGGTTTGCAGTTCAGGGAGAGGCCTTTGAGGTCCCTCCCTGAACTGCAAACCCCAGGATTCCACAGGATGTTGGAAGTGGAATAATAGCACTGCAACAGTCTAGTCCGGAAATGGCCTCTCTCAAACTGAAAACAGGCGAGGGAGAGAGTATCCCGTCTCCATCACGTCCCACACCCCTCTGCGTCCCCCCTGGAAACCCAAATTGGACGCTACTATCGGGCCGTAAATTGATTGGCTCGTCCCATAGCCAATCGGAGCTGCGTGCTGTGCGGTCCTCCCGCCCTGTTGCCAGAGCTCGGCGCCCGGTTGGGCGTGCGCTCTGAATGTTCACAGCGGGAGAAGTTCTTTGTTCGTTTCCCAGTCTGAGGGTGTCGGACCAAGTTCCACCTTAGTCAGCCGGGGTCGCTGTGCGAACACGTTGCCTTCCGGTTTTGCTTTCACACGAGCGCCGGCAGCTGAGGATACTTCCAGCGCCCATTGAATGCCCCTCGATTAGAAATGGGGTAGCTTATGAATACCCTGAAGGCACCAGCTCCCTTGGAAGGTAAGCAGGGCCGGTTCTCGTTAGTATTTGAATGGGATACTGCCCGCGAATACTAGCGCTGTCGGCTATGGGCGGCTTCAAGGCAGAGGGAAAAAGACAGGAGAGGCCGCGGTTATAGAGATGAGGCTGTGCGTGGGCTAGAGCGGCGCCCCCGTCCTTCGTGGAGATGCCGTCGCTGTGCGATCCACAGCCGAGGTTGACGGCCCCGCTTGCCCGGCTGAGGCGGAGTCTCGGGGGCTGCTTGGAAACCTGGCGCAGCGGCCCTGTTAACGCTGGGCCCGGGCGCTTCGGGTCCTGCCTCTTGGTGGTGGTGGGCAGGGACGTGACTCCAGAGGAAGTCCGGGGGTGTTTCGCCCCCTTCGGCTCCAGATCCAGAGCGTCGCTGTGCCGCTGGAGAGGCGGACCGAGGTCACGGGCGCCGTGGAGGCGATGCGCGGCCCTGGCGCTCGGCGAGGAAGAGGCGGCGGCGGGGAGGGGGGGCTCAGGTGGCCGCCGTCCCCTAGGTAGGCTGGCCAGATTGGAGGTTGGGGACGGCCCCTGGGTGCCTTTGATGGCGGTGCGGAAGAGGGAGTTTTGCCAGGAGTTGCGGGTTACCTGGTGGTGCGACAAGCGGCCCTTCTTGAAACCCCCTCTTCTATTTAGTTTCCTAGTAAAGGCACAGGAGCCTTCTTCAGTTTTCACTCTGACCTCTGTAGGACAAGCAAGCCTGAGTGAAACACGAGCACGTGCGCACAAGGCACAGGCGGGTTCGTGCAGGAGCTTGGTGCCCTGTCAAAATTCTGCCTCCGGCCAGGTGCTTTTGGGAGAGGCACAGGGGAAGGGGCACGTGCAACGAATGGCGCCAGGGCTAAGCCCGTCCTCCACCTGCTAAGAGGGGTGTAGTGTTATCAATGTCATTTTGTTTAATTCCAAATTAAATACGCCCGTATGAAATTAGACTGGAAAGCAGGGGTCAAGTAATTTATTTCTATACAGCTGCCCTGATATTTCCTTATCCTCAAGCTGTATTGAAGGCCAATATCCCTATAGCTGGCTCTGCTCAAAGAGAAGTGACTGCAAGTGGGTTTCAGTCTCAGGCCATTTCTGCACTAGAGGCCCCTCCCTAAACTGCAGACCCCAGGATTCCATAGGATGTTGAAAGTGGGGTAATAACACTATAACAGTCTAGTGCGGAAATGGTCTCAGATTCCTTTGCCAAGGGGCTTTGGGCTTTGAAAACTGTTGAGGGCCACAATTCAGTCTCAGGACATAGGGAGACCAGGGTACATTTTCCTCACTGTTGAAAAACCGAGGACATACCTTCATGGGTGGCAGGCTTGGTACCACTGGTGCCAGGATTACACCTGTAACTGACATGCAGATGCAGTGATCTCTTATTTTAGCATTAAGAATGAATACTTCTTGAGTCTTCATGGCCCCCAAAAGGGGGACAAATGGAATTGGTTAGCATGCTAAGGGGATTCAACAAAAGATAATAAAGCATGGAAGGGTGAGCAGTGTGGTACTGAAAACACAGCAAAAAAAGAAGTGGCCAAGTTGCTGTTGTGGAAGTCACTAGCAAACTCTAAATCAGGAAAGGAAAATGGCCAGTACTGAATGTCTGAAGTTGAAATGCTTTCATTCACCTATGACAAATTTAGTGTATATCTGTCAAGACTGTGCTTCTTAAGCTATCTGATATGGGGGACTGACATACCCCCAGTGTACAAGAGACAAGTGCCATATTTATGTCAATCAACTTCAACTGTTCCTCTCTTTTCTTAAAATTCTCTGGGGACCAGCAGTTCATGATTCATGGCCTGGCAGCAGGCCATGGGCCATCACTTTGAGTGTCACTGTGCTAAGATGCAGTGGCAAATACTGATCGTCTTCTGAATGCGATTATCCTGTACTTCCTGATGCAATTCTGAAACAGATATATTTGGATAAAGACAGAATTCATTTCAGGTTATCAGTATTGAGATGTCCACGAGAGCATTTGTTGTAACATGCACAAAGAAAATACTGTGCAATTTTATGTATTTTCTCTCAGAGGTAAACCCCACTGTCTAACTATATGACTTTATCTTAACTGATTGTCTTATGGCACATCTGCCAGGGGTGTGTTACTTTTTCCCTGTAAGGCTTGCCAACTGACCTATACCCTCACCTTCTTACATAGTCTCTTTGCACAGCTATTCAAGTTGGAAAAAGCTTTCAGTTGATATCAGTTGAAGGCTTTCTCTTCAGCTGTAAATTGAAGCAGGATGGAAAAATATGAAGAGGTCTGAACTGGAATAAACTTAATGGAAGCTGCAATTTGGGTCTTTTGTTTATTATGTTGCATTAATGTTTGGGAAATCCTCATATTGGAATCAAGCCTTGCTGTCATGGTGGAATTTGAAAAGGGGAGGTTTCAGAGGGGAGGGGGATGAGATAGCTTATATAATTATATGTATGTATGTGTGTGTGTATGTATATATATATATTGCATATTTAAATCATATTTTAATTGTATAAATTATTATTTGTAATCTCTGTCTTTTCCTTGTTAAGCAAGGCAGTCTACAGCTTTTGAATTCCAGAACTCAAAGCCAACACAGAACTGACTTACAGGTTTTTTTGAATATGCTGGATATTACTACCTTTATTGTATATATCTGAGTGATACTACTTTCTATAATGACCAGAGGCACAAGAAGACAGTTTTTTTGTCCTCATATAGTTAAATGAAAGCTGTCATTTGCACTTGAACGCAAAATGTGCAAATATTACGATCACTTGAGCACAACATGCTATTATTCAGTTCAGACATTACAGCTAACAGTTGTGTGCCTTCAAGTCGTTTCTGACTTAGGGCAACTCTAAAGTGACCCTATCATGAGGTCTTCAAGGGGCTGAGAGTGTGTGACACACACAAGGTCATCCAGCTCAGGGCTTCATGAGTTTGTCCCAAGTGGTTTCTGACCCTACTGATGCTGCTGGACACACTCTGTAACTTGTCTTCTGTAGTGGGTAGGGTGAATGTGATCTGGGAGTAGAGGAACTATCTATAAGTCCATTGGACAGACCATCACTTGAGGGGGTTTAGACTTGCTGGGACTCCACCTCTGCAGAGATAGAGGACCCATTAAGATGATCCACCCAGGATGCTTATGGATCCAGATAGATTCCTGATGGCTCTTTCCTGCTGCCTTGACAGGTGATCCTATCAAAGTCCTGACTGACTTATCAAAGAGAGAAATGGCCAGGGTGGTGCACAATCACTCCCAAGCATCCCCTCCCACGAAGTGGGGCCAAACCAAGTACAAGTTTATTATTATGGCAAAAAGCCAGCAATGGGGCCAAACCAGCTCTCTGGTTTTCCAAGAAGCTGGTGGCAATGAAACATGTGAGAAGGCAATTAGAGTGGCATTGGCAGAAAACTCATAGTGCATCTGATCGAACACAGGCTACAGCTTATCTGAGAGGCTACTCGGTGGCAATAAAGACAGCAAAGGCATTTTTTTCCTGCCTCAATTTCATCTACAGGGAGCCAGTCAGCAGAGCTGTTTCAAGGAGTCTTTTACACACAGACCCAACAGAGGAATATCCAGATCACTCAGCAGCCTGCCGTGAACAATTTGCCTGGTACTTTGCCAATAAAATTGCTTGGATCCACTCTGACTTGGATGATGTGATTGATACAGATCCAGTGGATATAGCTCTGGCTTCTGCTTATTCAGTGATAATGTAATGGATACTTTTCAATTTGTGCAACCTGAGGATGTGGACGGAATTCCTGGAGATATGGGCGCCACCACATGTACTGTAGATCATTACCTTTCCTGGCTTATTAAAAAAAGCTAGAGGTAGACTGGCTGAATGACTAGAAGAAGTGGTTAATGCCTCTTTAAAACAAGATAGGGTTCCAGCAAGGAGACTGTTATAAAACCATTGCTTAAAAAGCCGTCCCTGGGTCCCATCATTTTGGATAACTAGCAGCCACTCTCTAATTCTGCATTTTTGGGCAAGGTTCTGAAGTGTGTGGTAGCCTCCCTGCTACAGGAATTTCTGGATGGAAGAGATTATCTAGATCCATTTCAATGTGGTTTCAGGTCTGGCTGTGAGACAGAGACTGCTTTTGTAGATGACCTATGCCAGGAACTAGATGAGTGCGTTCCTGTTGGTTTGGCTGGACCTCTCAGCAGCTTTTGATACCATTTACCATACTCTCCTTGCAGGGATGGGACTTGAGAGCACTGTTTTACGGTGGCCTTGTTGCTTCCTGGAGAAGATGGTGCTGGGGGACTCCTATTCGACCCCTTGACCCCTGGAGGGTCCCTCAAGGTTCGATTCTGTCCCGCATGCTATTTAACATTTATATGAAACTGCTGGTAGAGACTGTCCAGAGTTTTGCGGTTCAGTGTCATCAGTATGCGGATGACACCCAACTTTATTATTTCTTTCCACCACAAGCCAAGGAAGCTGTTTTGATCCTAAACCAGTGCCTATAATCAGTAAGGGACTGGATGAGAGTGAACAAATTGAGACTTAATCCAGGCAAGATGGAGGTGCTCCTTGTCAGTTGAAAGGCAGATCAGGGAATAGGGACTGCCTGTGCTTGATGGGGTTATGCTGTCGCTGAAGATGGAGGTTCTCAGCCTGGGGGATGCTCCTGGATTCAGCTCTGAGCCTGGAAGCCCAGGTTTCAGCAATAACCAGGAGCGTTTTTGCACAATTAAAGCTTGTGTGCCAGCTGCACCCATTTCTTGAGACGTTGAATTGGCCACGGTGACATATACCTTGGTTACATCCAAGTTGGATTACTGTAATGCACTTTACATGGGGTTGCCTTTGAAGAGTGTTTGGAAACTTCAACTGTTCCAAAGAGCCACAGTCAGATTGTTAACTGGGGTTGGTTACAGTGACTGCACAAATCCCCTTTTGCAACAGCTCCACTTGCAGGCGGTCCGTGTCCGAGCGCAATTCAAAGTGCTGGCTCAGGTCCAGGTTATTTGAAAGACCGCATTCTCCCTTACAAACCAGCCCAGGTTTTAATATCTGACAGAGAGGCCCTTGTCTCTGTCCCATCACCCTCACACGTACAACTCGTGGGAACACAGGAGCGGGCCTTTTCAGTGGCTTCTCCCAGGCTCTGGAACTCGCTTCCCAGCAAAGTCAGAGTGGCACTCTCCCTTTTATCCTTCTGCAATCATATAAAGACTTTTTTATTGTGACAGGCATTTGATGTGTGATTATATGTGGCCTGTTTGATAGATGTGCTGAATAATGTTAATTGTGTTGTTGATGGGTGAGTTTTTAATTATGTATTTTAACATTGTTTTAATTCTTTTTGATTATTAATTATGTTTTAACTTTTGTATTCTGTAGGTTTTAATTAATGTCTTTTTAACTGTTGTCAGCAGCTTTGAGTCCTAACCTAGGAAAAACGCAGACTATAAATAAAGATAATGGTGGTGGTGGTGGTGGTGGTGATGATGATGATGATGATAACGATAACGATGTACTTCCATCAGTGCAAACTGAGTTCAAAGTGCAGAAGTAATTTGCACTCAGTTAACTCAGCAAGCGGGAGAGGAGAGAAAAGGGCAGCCTTGCTTTTCGCAGTAGGCTCAGGCAAAAGCGAACTGCTGCAACTTCTCATTACTATTCTTCCTCATTAGTAATTTTTGCCATATTAAGTGTACTCTGACGTTACTTGGTCACATGCGTCCTGGTACTTAATCTGTGAAATGTTGCAGGATATGCTAGTTTGACAGGTAAACTATATTGTCTAAGATGAAATAACATTCATAATAGCTCATTTCAGCCCCATTCTATCCCATTTAGGTTTTTATAGCACAAAGAAGAATTGGAATTACAAACTCCTTTGCAGAGAAAAACCTGAGGGACACCTTTAAAGTACTTGAATGATTTCACTACCAGCCAGTACTCTCTTCATATTTTCATATTCCATCCAAAGAATATTATATTAATAGATGCTATTTCTACTTTTTAACTATGATTTCATATGACTTTTTTGCTTAAATTGCATAGGCTTAAGGAACCATAGTTTGTTGTCTCATCATACAGGACAAGGCCTTTGTACAAAATCAAGGTTTAGCATTCATAAGGTTTTCAAAGGCATCTGAAGCTGCCTTGGCAATAGAAAAGTGTAACAGGAGTAAGACACATTACTTTTCTGACCCTTTAAAAAAGTGTGCTGGAGTAGAATCTGAGCTATCTAATGAATTAAATGTTCTGCTTCTGAACAGACTCATGATTAATATAATTTTAGACTCTCTTACTACAGTCTTAGAAATTAGTTTCCCAAACTGCTAGCCTGATTTTAAAAATAGAAGAACAGATGGAAGATGAAGAGGTTATTATAACCTTCCTAGCCTTGGAAATCTATTTTAAAAACGAATTCATTCGTATTCCTCTTAAAGTATTAACAGCGCTTTAAAAATGATAACTGTTTTTGTTACCACTGTTTAAAAGTGGCTTGTGTCGCATTACTTTTTTGTATTTTTAAAGAACTCTAGATTAATAAAAATGGAATGAAACGTAACCAATAAATATTCTGAATAAATAAATAAAAATACCTCTAAAAATGCACTGAAAAGTGAATTTGAAAACTAACTTCCAAATCATTATACCAGTAAAGTGATACAGTTCCCATTTGCTGTATTCCTTTTGAAATGCTACTTGTTCCACCCTCATTATTAAGAAAGATAACTTGTTACTTTGTTCAATCCCAGTGATTAGAAAAACAGCTGACCAGTGTCAAAGACACCCTTCTTTGTTATTATGCTGAACATGTCTCCTCCTGTACATCCAACACAGAAATATAGCAGGATAGCAGGGAAGGGACTGAGTGATCCATGTCTTTAGCACCAGCTGGGCATTCTTTGCTGCAGCGGCATTGGCCCTCTCGTGTACAAGTATACTTTCGTTAACAAAGCCTCTGACAAAGAAGCTCCTTTTTTTTTTTAAACAAAGTTTTTTTATTGCTGCCCAACTCCTATTTTTCCTCCTTGTCCTTTACCTAGCAAAAAGTTTTTTAAGCACCGTTGGGATTGAAAGGATGTTGAAGAAAAGCCAGAGAAGCGTAAACTTTGTGTTGGATCAGAGTGGAATATGTGCAGTAAAAACAGTGTAGTCAAACTCGAGGTTGGAAAGAATAGGATTCTATTTTAGCTGTGTAGCTGCACATGCCTGCCTACAATAGGCGACGTTAGCAACAGTTGCCTTACAAATACTTTACTGAGTGCATGAACGGGAAAACAGAAAGAAATGGGGAAAGCAGATAAGCTTGCCTTTCCTGCTACCCCTGAATGTTAAGAAAGCATACATCTATACATTTGGCTGCAAAAATGGAAATCATAAGAAAAATTGAGACTGATGAAAGAAAAAAAATTAAGCCCTGTATGCATTTTGGAATACGCTTTCAAGAAGTCTCTAGAAGGTGCAAAATGTTTTTACTTACTTATGCAAGGCTTACCTGACCTGGTTGTAGTCCACAAGTTAGAATGAATGCCAGATGTAAGGGTATTCAAATTTGTCTGCCCCATTGAGTTTCTCCTTCCCTCACGTACAAATTCTGTCACATTTCCCTATCAGATTTGGGAAAGTCTTTTTCCTCCACTTGGCAATTCATGCTTACAAAAAGCTGTGCCTTTTTAAAATTTGTGTTTCTAATATAGCCTTTTTTCCACTGAGTCAAGCAAGTTTGTGTACATTTTTTAGATATACATATTTTTAACTGAGCACAGTATTCAGGTGAAAGCCTGGTCTACGCACATTTTTTTCCTCTCTGAAATACAGCACAAATCTCAGGAAGGTACTGATTTTCAAAGCAAGATGAATTCTGCTGTATTGACAGTCTTTGTTGTTGTGAGCCCTCAAGTTGTTAGGAACTTATGGCAACCCTAAGGCAAACCTATCATGGCAAGATTTGTTCAAAGGGGGTTTGCCACTTAGAGGTCCTAAATGGGTATTTCCATAGGAGAATACTAGAAAATGGTGAATTTTTCCTCTCATTGCTACTCAGAAGTATGATTTGAAGTTTTAAATCTTTGTAAGTTTAGTGTTGGCTTGAGGTAAAAATACTAGGTTGACTGACTGACCCTGTGACTGTGTGTCTAAGCCCACTGTATCCTCTGAATAGAAATATTGTGTAAACGGTTCATAACAAGACACTGAGCCGTGAAGCCTCTGGGAGAGCTTGTCTGGAGTTTTGGGGTCAGATGTCACCAATATATTGACATTCATCTTCTTTCAGTGCTTTTTTCATTCTGAACTAGTGTCTGGAATGGACTGGATGGGGTTGAAGAAATTTAAGCTTAATCCAGATCAAGGTATAGGGGTTCAGATTGTGCTGGATGGGTTTCTCCTGAAGGTTTGCAGTTTGGGTGCACTCCTGTATTCTGGCCTGAGCCTGGAGACCCAGGTTTCTTGGTCCCAGGAGTGCTTTTGCACACCTAAGGCTATTATGCCATCTGAACCCATTCCTGGAAGTATTTGATCTGGTTACAGTAACACTGTCAGAGGGATAGTGGATGATGGGAGCTACACAAAAACCTCGGTAGCACTTCCCTCCAACACTGAGCTCTGGCAAGACAGCTTACCAGAATCAAGTGTTTGAAAAATCACCATATAGCAGAGTTTACTCACACAGCTTAGAAGCATACCAGCAGAGTATAAACATTAGCAGCAAAACCCTGAAGCCAGGAAAAATACTCCCACGCAGTGTTATCTTCCAACAGGAGGCCTTTACTCTTGAGTTACAATACATACAGTATATACAAGGCTCCAATGGAGTTTCGGCATTCAACAGCATGAGAAGATAGCCTCTGGCTGCTCCTTCAGATATCAAGAGGGCGCCGTTGGCTAGAACACACCCCTTATATACAGACATTTCTGATGTAACTCTAGCAAACCTTGCTAGGTGTATGATGCAACCTTCCTGCCCTGGTTACACAACCCAATGACTCATGTAGGTATTACATGGGATTGCATCATCCACTGTCTTTCCCAGGTGCAAACCTTAATGTACATCATGTATATTTTATTTGGACTTAGGTTCTGTCCAACCTTTCCTCACAAACACATGCCTTAGTAAATTCATTTTTGGATTTCTATAACATGATATACATGGGATTGCCTTTGAAAAGTGCTAAAAATGTAGTTGGCCCAAAGAACTGCAGCTAGTCTATGGACTGTGGTGGTTACTGACTACCAGTCTGTTTCTGGGCACAATTCAAAGTGCTGGTGTTCAATCTATAAAACCCTACGTGGCTTAAGTCCAGGCTGTCCAAAAAACTCTGTCTTTCTACATGAGCCTGCCTAGCTCTGAGATCTTTGGGGAATGTCATTCTTTTGGTCCCACTACCTTTCCAAGCATGTCTGATGGGAACATGAGAGAAGACCTTCTTGGTGGCTGGTCCTAGGCTTTGGAACTTTCTCCCTTGGGAGGCTAGGGTGATTCCATCTTTGCTGTCCTTTGGCATATGAAAACTTTTCTGTTCTGACAAGCTTTTAGGAATTGACTGGAAGGGCTCTTAATGATGTGCTGTTCTGCTGGTTTATCTTTTGAATGGATTTGCTTATAAGGTTTTATTTCTATGGACAGTTTAATGGTGTTTTAGGAACAACCTTTTCTATGTGTTTTACTTGCGTCTTTGTGCTTTTATCTGCATTTGATTTAGTTTTTGAAAGCTTCCTCTTTCAGAAGAATGGCGAAATAGAATTGAATTGATGATGGTGATGATGATGATGTACAAAGAAGCAGCTCGATTACTGTGGATAGATATCACAGTTTTACAGCAAAAATTTCTGTGTACGATACTGGTACACACATGAGGGAGTTTCCCTTAAAATCCTTGCAGATTGGTTGCCTTGGCTTAGAGTTTTCTAAGAATCGTACAATGTAAGAGATGCGTGGAGATCTGAAGGTATGGGGGGGAGCAGAGAAATAGGGGAGCAAGGTCACCTGGGAAGGAGTTCCAAGGACATTTGCCAGGGTTTTCCCATAGAAAACTGGAAAGTTGAAACATTTTCAGTAATCAATTTTAAATGGTGAATAATGACAGAATCATGTTAGTGTACTACGTTAGTTTAATGATCCTTAACAATAGTGTAGCACACTTGTATAGCACTGCATTGGAATGAAGGCTGACATTGCGCTTATCATTGGAAAAAGAAGGCTGTTAGCTCCAAACAGCCAATTTCTCCAGTGTTGGCTTTCAGGGGCAGGGGGCTCAGAGCTAAAAGCATCTTGGGAAGTGGCTTGCAGAATTGCCATTGCCAGAGCACATGGAATTTTGCAAGCCAATCTTCCTAACATGTTTTTACTTTGAAAGACACCCCCCATACTACCGCTACGGAAGGAGTGCTATTCTTTTCTTGTTAGCAGTCACGCACAATCTGCCTACCTCCATAGTGCTGTATCTGCAGCCTTTTTATTCCTTCTGCAGAAGCTTACACCAGCATAGTTACACAGTGGACTCATTACCATGGTGTCATGTATTTCTGTCTGATCTTTACCCCCTCAAATTGATTTCTGAGCTCACTTAAGACTTGATGTTGAAAGATAACACTCAGATGTTTTAAAAGACATAGCATCTTCAGGTTTTGGTCCAGGAATGCTGTTTGGGACATTGTCAAGCATAGCTATCCTGCACCATAATGCAAAGACTTCACAAGATACAACCTCTGATTCTTTTTGCTTCTTGCCTCCTTGAAATACTTGACTACTGGCTTTAGATAAAAAACATCTGTTTGGCTGAATCCTGTGAACAAAACAATCCTATGTGTTTAATCCCAGGAAGGAAGCAAATTGCTGTAGGATACAGGGGAACAAATTCATTGCTCAAGTGTGTAAAACACTCTTAACTGTAAATATTTCCATGGTTCGAGTATGAATGCAAGTGAGAAATGTAGGCAGCTTCTAACATCATCCTTAGGCAGTGGGATTTACTCTCCCTCTCCTCCCACTGTGCTCTGCCAATCTCCTTTGAAGTGTCCCCCAAAACTTCAAAGTAGATTTTGGAGATATGTGGGGGTGGAAAAATATTTCTTCCTATGGGATTCATTCTGTTGGTGTCCAGATACTGTAACCAAGTTTTAAATCTTGAAATATTTATGTTTCAGCCTCAGTTTCCAGCAGCAGATTGTCTGAGTCTCACAGGAACAGATCTTATTGTGCAGAACAGAGAATGTGTAATTATGCAGGACAGTGGGAAAAACGTAGTTGCTTCAGGTATGTAGTAAATATTTCCATGGTCCTATAACACACATGCTGATGTGTTTGGTTTCTGGAGCATATTTTGTCTCTTTTGGAAGGATTCTAAGGAGAATCAAATATGGGAGATGCCCAGTAGTCTACAAGATACAATGCAAGTGAGAATTGTGTAATTATTTTCTTCATCTTGAAAAATCTTCTTGAAAAATTTTCTTGAAAAATCTTGAAAAAAGCTTCTTTATGCCTCAGGTGGTAAGGCCAAGTTGTCTAAGCCTTTGACTGAGCCCACTCCATCCTCTAAGCAGGAATATTATGGGAAGAGTACAGAACAGAAAGTGGCCAGCCATGGTGCTCAAGGGAGCAACAAGTCTGCTTTAGGTATGCAGTACATTCTTAAGAAAAGCATTTGCAAAACCATAATGCACATGTGCTAATAATTTCCATGGGCATGTGTGGGACTTGGTTGCCTTATTTTAAGAGATAACAACAAGATAACAAATGTGAAAGATGCACAGTGGTCCACTATACTGAATACACATTAGAGATAAGCAGTGAATCAATCCTGAACTATTGGTCTGTAGTCTTCAGGTTCCAGGACAGCTTTGAATGAACGTAACACTGAGGTATCTCAGCCCCATGAACATGAATATGTGGGTAGTACAAGTCAGGAGACTAACAGCCCTCGAGTGCAAGAGAGCACCACATTTACTTCATGTGGGTAGGACAATTGTAAGGTAGACCGTGGTCTTAAAATGTCTACAGAAAGTGAAGCTCCTTCCACAAAAGATGTTTCAAGGAAGATGTTTTCCTTTACGAGGTTCAAAAGAGATTTAAATATGAAGTATGTGGTCGTCTGCAAAATTTAATGCAAAAATTTAATAAAGATTTCATTTTGGTTTATTTGTCTTTTGGCTCCAGGTTACAATTCTGTTTTGTATGGGATTGTGGCCAAGCCACCTGAATCCTGCATACCCTACTCCTACCTGACTAGTGCAGAACAGAAAACAAATAGAAACAAAGTGTGCAAGAGCAGCATGTTTGCTTCAGGGAGGCAGGACATGTTGATATAAGAGTGAGGTGAATTTGCCATCCTGAAATAGTCTTTTGTTGCTGACAGCTGAACACAGATTTTATGCATGGTACAGACCAGGGGACAAGCAATGGCAGTATGCTCTAGAGCAGCTTGCTGCATCAGATGGGCTGTATGTTCTGAAGGCAAGCGTTCATTTGTGGATTGTAATCTCACTATTCGTCTACTGAAAGGTAGTGACTTCAATTGAAATTTCTAGGGCTTTATTTTAGGTCAGTGGCTTTGAGTAATCGGTGCTGTGGTGGAAATTACATAGGACCATTGTCAAGTTTCTCTTCATGGGAGTTTTCTGAGACAAACATGAATGAAGCATTTGTTGTAGATGAGAGGATGAAGTTCTGTTTTGAAGCCAGTGTTTGCCCAAGATGTCTTTTGTAGTTCTCGTTCGTATGCCTCCCTCCCCGCGGCCATGTGCATAAAGTAGCAGCAGTGTGATGGACACTGAGAGAGGGGAGGGGAGTCTTGTTTTGTATGCAAAACCAGTCTTAGAAAGAAATCAGAACCATTGTGATTTGAAATCAAAACCAGACACTGTGATTTGCACTCACAGTTAATTTTTGCATGAGGCATGGAAAAGGCTCACGAGAATAGGTACGGGTAAGTCCTGTGCAAGCAGCGAGTGCACGTTAAAGCCCTGTCACATGCTTGGTTCCATAGAACTAAGTCCCACTTGCTTTTAAGTGTGGATTGTTTTCCCATCAGCATTGCAGTCAGCTACGTAAGGAAAGCTGCTTGTTCTAGAGGGTGCATCTTTTTTATAGACTGCTTCTTTTTAATTTCAGGGGGAAAATGCCTTCATGCTCTCACCTCCACTGCAGATGGAGCACAACTTTTAACATTTCTCCCTTTCCTAGGGTCCTTGTTTTTCATTCACAAATACTGTCTTGTCTCTTGTTAAATAATGGAAATTCCACCAATACCTGTGCATTAAAGAACAAAGAAGTGTATTGTTAAGCAACAAATATACCTAGAGCACAGCTAGCATAGAGCTAGTTCTGACTTGGCTTCCTCTATATTGCTCCTGGGTCACTGTCCTCCCATTTCAGAGCTGAGAAGCCTTAATTAGTATATTTTGCATTGCAAATCAAGTCTTGGAGAGGCAAGTCTTGGAGTGACTTCTTTTTTTTAAGAAGGCAAAGCATTCATTTACAAAATGACAGCATACACATCTACACTGTCCAATTAGAGTGAATTCCTGATTGCCTGTTGATTCCTGCCATCTACAAAGCAGCAAAAACTCAGGCAAAATATTGAAGGGTTGTACAATATGAAGTTTCCATTTTCTGCATCTCTTTATGAACATCTGCAAAGTAAACAAGCCTTGTACATTCCTATTTCCTACAAAGTGATGCACTTATTTCCCTTTTGAGAGAACATTTTGTTTGTACACTGTTGATTTATCCACTAAATAAATGTACTGAGGTTCTCCTTCCTTGTTCTTGTGATTTCATGGTATTCTTACTCTAGCTTGGTAGGTACTATGCTCAAGTCAGTCAAATTGAGCTGGGCTGAAATTTTCCCACAACAGGACACTAGAACAGCTAAATCAAAAATGATACCCAGTTAGGAACTAGAAGCAAAGGTGTCTGGTCTGGAGGCAATACCCATAGCTGATTCAGAAATGAATTCCAGAGATTCAGCTCAGGTCCTAAGATGTACAAATTAAAGCAAAATTATTGACAGTTGCCCATAGAAGCACAGAACTAGCTGGGCTGGAGAGGAGACAGACTGTTCTTCATCTAACACTTCTGACAAATGAAGGGAGAGCAAAAGAATACAAACATATACAAACTAAACCCTGAGATAGGTCTTTGTATCTGCTCTGGTTGAGAGGTGTCTATGTAGACATAGATGCTCAATATGAAAAAAAATTGCAGTTATGCTATCTAGTTCTTTATCTCATAATAACAAAGATTCAAGCTGATCATAGACTGAAGAACTTGCAGAACAAAATGTGTGTGCATGTTTCTGTTCAAATAACATCAGTACAAGCACTCAGCAGTCATTCTGTGGTCTGCAACAGTATTGTTTTACTATGTTTTCTTTAGAGCAACCGCCAGACGTTTCAAGCTTGGGAACAAGTGATACCAGAAGCCAAGAATCTGTCTCCAAGCGCTTATCAGTAGTATCAGAATTCCCATTTGTACGACAGCAACTATTCAGTCTCTTTGATCTCATCCCAGGATTGGAAGCTTGTGAAATGTATCAGGGACTATACAGTAAACGTGGTAATGCATCATATTGAAAGTAAAATGCATAACTTCTCCATTTTAAAAAAGAGAATTTTAGTGCAAACACCTTGGCAATGTAAGAAACGTAAGTTCGTCAATAGGGAGATTTCACCGTGTGGATTCAGCCTTTCTAAGCAAGAGAGAGTTCTCTGGGGTTAAGAATGTGTGACATGCCCGAGGTTACACAGTGGGTTTCCATGGCTGAGTGGGAATCAAACTCTGGTCTCCAGGGTTGTAGCCCAGCACTTACACTCCTACACTGCACTGTATAATGAACTAATGAATGAACTAATTCTAGTGTTCCACTGGCAATCAGAGAAGAATTCTCTTCTCCCCCCCTCCCCAATTTCAGTGCTCCAGACTGCCTGAAAATGTTGTTAGCCACCTAACAGTTTTGAGCATTGTGTGTAGAGAGGCAGGGCAAATTAAAAAAATGTGTCCACATAGCAAGTTGTTATGCAGTGGACTAAGGAATTTTAGGATTCACCTGTTACAGAGCAATTTTGTAAATGTCTACTCAGAAAGCAATCTCATTGAGTTCAGTTGGTCTTATTCCCTGCTATAGAATTGTAATCATGGTCAGTTTTTCTTCCATGTTTCCATGTGTGCAAATTGGAACAAAAAATGAAAGACAGTATACAGACTTTCTGTTGTCAGATACTAAGACATGATAGGAAGCAGTCCTGACTGTTTATTTTAATTGCTAAGGGATTTTGAGGGCAGCTGGTTGGGTTAAGCTCAGAAAATAGATTTGTCACTTTTTCCTGAAGAGCTGTTAAACCATTGAGAAATAATTTCAGACTGGCATGATTGCTGTGGTGTTGGTGTTTGATAGATGCACAGATGCTTATGCACCTTTGCCCACGCTAACTGATTTTTTTTTTATTCTTAGTATATGCAATGATTCAGTACAGTAATGTCGCATCTGCTATATATGCCAAAGACAGACTCAATGGTTTTGAATATCCATTTGGGAACTATCTGCTTGTCACTTTTATTGAAGATGAAAGTCATGAAATTGAGTGAGTACCAAATAATATAAAAGTTAAGTGAAGTAGGGCTGAATAAGCTTTCAAATCATAATGTGCAATTATTTTAAGGAAATTATGCAAAAAAAGAAAGTTAAGAAAAGTGAAACATGTTCAGTTAATATATTAAGAAATGTTAATAACATTGCTTTTAAGCTGCAACAAATATGATGATTTTGTTTTTCAAACATTAAATTAAGGTGACTCGGAGGGAGAATAATAATAATAATATAAAGAAAAATTAGACTTTCTGTTGATTTCTTTCTGGTTGATACATGAAGCTTAGTTTTTTTATACCATTGTATGCCAACATCTCTCTCTAGCAAAGGTATGGCCCATGGGTGGTATGGCGGCCTCCAGGTTGTTTTTGCAGACCCTGAAAGCAAACTGCTATTGCTGTGTGCCTTCAAGCCATTTCCGACTTAATAGTGATCCTAAGGCGATCCTATCACAATGTTTTCTGGGGCTGGGAGTGTGTGATACGCCAAGGGTCTCTCAGCAGGTTTCCATGACCAAGCAGGGAATCAAATCCTGTTCTCCAGGGTTGTAGCCCAACCCTCAAACCTCTATACCACACTGGCCTTCAAAAGCAAACTGCCTCCGAACAATTCAAAACAAAACTTATACAGTTGCCATCTGTGCCCTTTAGGGAACATGGGGGGATTTTGCAGTGCCTTTAGCTTCCCACCCAAAGACTCTTAGGCTTGGAGAAGCCTTTTAGAAAATTGGAAGCGATTGGCAGTCACTCCTTGTTTTGAGTAAGGTATCTCCTGAGTGTAAAACAGCGGGTGCAGGTATGTGACAGAATCAGTCACTTTGCCCGCTGAAGGGCACAGGGGACATTTTGAGTTAACTACCAATAATTAGTTTGGGTGGATGGATTACAGGACACAGACAGGTATGGTCCTCCAAAGTAAAGCAGGGAATGTGTAGCCCCTGGTCCTTAGGTAGTCATCCAGCCCTGCACTACTGGACACATATCAGTGATGAAAACTACAGTCAGCCCTCCACATTTGCAGGTTTCATCTTTGCAGATTTGATTGTTCACAGATTATTTGCTGTCACCTCTGCTGCCTCCCTATGCCATTTTTAATAGGGGCTGCAAGCCTCGTGAGACTGAGAAACTGTGAATGAGGCTTCTAAGTCTCTATTAAAAATGGTGTTGGGCAGCAGTGGAGGTGGCAGTAAGCCCCACCAGCCACTCACTTCTGCCTTGTGAAGGAACGCTGATGCCTCAAAGGAATCCATGGTGGAATGAATATGGTGGTCAGACTTTTTTGTGTGTTATATATTGTTTGGGAAGGCCTAGAGTTATTCGCGTTTTTTTCACTTTCATGGGGGTCCTATGCCCCTAACGCTAGCGAACGTGGAGGGATGACTGTACATCAACAGGGGATTGTTGATAGTTCTTCAGCTTTCAGATCTCTACCACGGAGAATAAAAAGTTTTCACAAATAGTTACCTCTCTTAACTTGTTCTCTAAAAGAGGAAGTCAAGGTCTTACATTCTTAGCTATTGGGAACTTAAAATATATTTCCTGTGTCTGGTAAGGTCTCAGGAGGGTGATCTTTAGGAAGCATTAAAAATATATAGGTTTGGATCCAAATTATTTTGGAAGATTCCTCCTTCCCTCTATAATTTGTTGGATCCTGCAAAATTTGGCTGTGGATGGTTCTGGGGCCTTTGGAGCTGTGTGAGAGCAGGAAAGAGAGAATTAGCCAAAGATGTTTCCTCCCCATTCTATCAGGAAAGCCTCTTGCTAGATCAGAAGGCACCCATGGAGACTTTCTCTTTGTGGAAGAATTAATGATGCTCCACACTCTTGCGTCTTCTTAGGGATTTTCTTTTGTGGTAGATTTTGGGATTCCGTTGCTTCAGCTTGAGCCTTCCCCACTGCAGCGTGTTTGACAAGATACTGATAGATTTAACCAAAGCTCCCAAATATTTATTTATTTAAAGTATTTCTGTTTCACCTTCCAGACCACAAAGGCTCCCAAAGCATCAACAAATAAAACCAATTAAAGCAATACAAAGATAAAATGTTTTAAAAACACATTGAAATAGTCTTTAAAAACTCCATACATTACAGCTACTTCCAGCATGTTTGGAATACAAAGCTGTCCGTTGAAGGCCTGGTAAGACCTGTCCTTGAACTGTGAGCAACACATGGCAGCAAGCCCATTCCCTGTGCTGTGTATGTGAGAAGTGGTGACTAATAACTAGTGTATGAATTTTGCTTTCTTCTACCATCCTTTCATTTTTCTGTGAGTCTGATGAGTGGAACTTACCAGGGAGAGATCCAACCATTGCTAAACAGATGGTTGAGTTCAAGGATAAATGCCTGAGGCAGCAGTGTGTACCAAGTGTCTGGACATTTCTTCTGGTTATTATGGAAATACTCTTCATTGTACAACCCACAAACCATCCTGTGGCTGTGGGGTACCTCTATATCTTGAAATACATCTGAATTCACATAAAGTAAGAAAAATATCCCCAAACTCACTCAGCGTAAATGTTTTCATCTACTTGGATGAATAGTAGGCTGTTTTTTGTTTTAAACCATGTTGTCAGTCGCTTAGGGTCCCATAGTGGGGTTATAAATAAATAAGTAAATATTTTTGTCTAATACAATTGGATAGTGTTAGGATATACAAATACTACATCTTTTTTTAAAAGATTTTGTTCCTTTTTCAGCCTCATCCAAGAAATGGCAACAGAGCTTGTGAATTCAGACCTGTCATCAGTAATATGGAAAGATAATTCAGTTCTTCAGTTTCTGAGCTCCTCCGTAAGCACCTCTGATATTCATAAATTCTATAAATAAGTGTTAAGACTTTGTCTATGTCTGTGTCTCCCCCCCCCACACACACACACTCACTCACTCACTATATTCTCACAAATCACAGTACTTCTAAATTCAGTAGTCAGTGTGTGTTTGGTTGGTTGTTTTTGTTCTGTTCTGTTTCTGTTGAAATTCTCTCCATGCCCCTTTTTACTTATGGGGTGTTGTGTAAGACCAGTCATGGGCAAATAGAACATGTCCAGTGATCAGTTTTCTGCCCTTAGGACCTTCATGGAATTGAATAGACTGCCAAAAATGCCAAGGGAAAAACAAACTCTCAGAAGGGGTCAGAAATCCAGTTTGGTCTTGAAAAATTGGTGTAGATGTAGATGTTTTGTAGATGTTAAGCTGTGAAGATTCTACCTTTTTAAAAGGTTAATTTTCTCTCCAGGAGAGGCAGTTCATCCTTTTAGGACCAGAAGAAGGGAAAGTCCGGATGAGTTAAGACCTACAATAACAACTTTGATATGAGGCACACTTTGCCCCCTCTTATTTTAGATGAAGAAGTGATGCTCTCTGTCATCCCTTACTTATAATAAGTTTGCTGTCTGTCATCCCTTACTTATAATAAGTTTTCCTATTTTCCTCTTCCTTTATCATTCCTTGTCAAAAGAATCTTAATAGCTAAAAATTATAGGTAATGAGTTTACCCATAGATGGTTGCGTGTACAGCTAAGATAGGGAGGTGCATTTTCCAGGGGCTATCTGTGTGGGTAGATGATTCTTGAATACACAGCGTTATAAATATTTTGACTTTGGCCTCTTGAGTTTGGCCTGTACTGCACCTTCCACTTCCCTGCCTACCTGCAGTTGCACAGATCCTTGTACACAGGCACATATGAGCAGACTACTTCTGTGTGGATCAAGTGTTGTCAGTTGGGGTTTGTCTGATGAAAAGGCAGGATAAAAATCCTTTAACAAAAATGGGGTGCTTATGTAGAACAAGCATTATAAATGGGAACAGACGTCTCAACCCTTCTAAACTTACAGGCCAGAAACACCATTAGAACAAAGCTACAGCCTTTGGGAGATCAAGATTAGATGATGGGACAAATGATAAACACAAATCTAACATGAATCAGTGAGGTGCCTCCACAAGAGTACAGTTTCTCTTTCTCCCTCTTTCAGACATACATGTTGTCCTGGCAAGTGAGGAGGAGGAAAATTTCACTGGGATTATTTGTTTTATGCTCCCATCAGATGTTTTGGGAAAATGTCCAGTAGTTTGGGAGCCACTCAGTTTCACTGTGTGTGAGATCTTTCTTGGGGGAGAGAATGCATATCAGCCATTGGGATAAGAAACTCGCCTTGCCTGTCTCAGCAGCTGAGGCTACAGCTAGTCTTGTCTGTTGATACAAAACAGGAGGTTGAATAAAACTAAACCCACAGCAAACCACTCTTGGGCTATATTTTCAAATGCCAAAGTATCTTGCTTTTAGAAGTGTAATGCCTACATGTGAGGGCTGTTCTTTGTGACTTGCGAAAGTGGGAGGAGGTGTTTAGATAAATTGAACCAATTTTTAATCTTTTCTTCAGCATTATAAATTTGTTCTTTTTCTTATTTGCTTTTCTTACATTTGCCTTGAGCTTTCAAGTTGGAACAGGTTATACCTTTAAGCACTAAAGAAATTAGCCACTCTGGAAACATTTAAGACTTCTAGAAATTTTATTATATGGTAGAAGTGGGCAGAACATGTTCAGATTGATATCCAAGCACCAGCACTGTTGATTGTTAGTCCAGTCTTTAAAATGGACAGCACACACGATTTGAAAAAGAGTATTGACTGCAGTTCTCCTTCCTTCCCTAGGAGTCCCGGATTCCTCCCCCTCGTCTACAAACTGACGCTGAGCTTCCATCATGCAAAAGGAAAGCTCCCTCTGATTCTGCTGTGCGGGAAAGGCTTTTCATTGTATTTGATCCGCGTCCCTTATCTCAGGATATCTTGGACAATCTATTAAGGTGAGATTGACTTGAATAAAAAAACAAACTTGCTAAGCAAGGATCTGTTTGATTGAAACCACCATAGAAAATAGTTGTATCTGACCAAGCACTTGTAATAGTATGAGTTTATCTGGGAAACAGAGGAACATATATTGGTGGAAAGTGACTGCCATTGGTTTGGGACATTGCAGACGATGCTCTTGATTTAATATGTTGAAATTCTTGTATGTTAGGTCTTGGGAAGAATTTCCCACAGTCATTCCAAGTCAAGTTGTGGTTGCCTGTATGTTGACTTGTTACAAATAAAACGATAGCTTTGTCTAACAGCAAAGTGTTAGGAGCCACAAAAGAGTCCTTTGATGCCTTAGAAAAATACAGCAAAATAAGGTTTTATAAGCAGATCTATGAAACATACTTAATATATTTGGGAACCCACAGATGTAGTCATGGGATAGGAGGCTGTTTTGCAAGTGAGACTGCAAAATAAAACAGCACTTCATCCTGTTTAATGTCTAACTGTATTTGTTTGTGAATGCTTTCTTTCAGTCGGTTTGGAAATTTTATAAATGTTTACCTTATCCCTGGGGAAAATGTGGCTTATGCCATGTTTGCGGAGAGAACAAGTGCTAGTGATGCTATAGCTGTGTTACACGGGAAGACTGTGAATGGTGTGAAGTTGAAAGTGAAACTGGCAGATTTTCCCACAGTGGACTCCAATAAACGCCAAAGGATGTAGTCAAGGATGTAAGTATCTTGAACTTCGGTATGCACTGCTCCTAGATCTTCTTGAATAGGTTAATGGCTTCTGAGTTGGCCTTTCTCAGTTCCATTCCTTCATTCAAGCCATAATAAGAAGGGTTGAAATTATGAACTTAGTCCTCTGTCCTCACTGGAATCATAGATATAAAGTTTAGACAAGGAACATTTTTTTTCTGTGATGGTCTGTTGATTCATAGGAGAGGTCAACTAAAGACTGTATTTAATAGTAGACAGAAGTAGAAAGAAAAGTTGTGGTGCTTCTCAGGGATATAACTGGGGCACCAACCTCCAGTGCCCTCTCTCTACTAGCATACTTTCTATCTATTCCAGCTTCTTCTGATATTTCTGCCTTCTGTTAACATCACCGTGCAAAAGAAGGGTGCATGTACCTGAGATTTGTCATATCTTGTTCTTATAGCAGGGAACTAATTTCTAACATATGAGCCTAACCTATAATTATAGGCATTAATATTTTTGTCTGCATGGTGTTCAGATTTTGTTTTAAGCTAGGTTATTTCTAAACATGATTTTCAAAGTTTTTTAAAGTCAGATTTTAAATGTTAAAGCCCTCATGATTTTTTTTTAAATTATTTCCTGGAAGACATCTTAAAGATAAAGATTCAGCACAACACTGAACCTTTTTTATTGGGTCTGACTGCTGAACAGACTGATAAGAAGTTGGGAAGAATTTTTCAGTACATGATCATGGTGGCGAGACTGGTATATGCACAGAAATGGAAAAGTATAGCTATTCCTTCACATGAAGACTGGCTATTGAAGATGCTAGATTTGGCAGAAATGGATAAATTAACTATTTTAATTAAGGAAGGATCTTTGGCTAAATTTTAAAATGATTGAGTTAAATTGATGGTATATCTAAGGGGCTGTTGAAGGGAAAAGTCAAACCAAAAATTATTGGTTTGAAGTTTAAATTTACAGTTATTAAATACTAGGCAGCAGTATGGTAATGACAGACACACTAGAAGAAGTATATCTTGTGGATTGTTTGAGAATCAAAAGCTGATGAGTTAGAAGTCATTTATATGTATTTTTGCCCCTTTTTAGTTTAGTTGTAGTCCAGTTTAATTGAGTATTAGGTTAGGTGTTAGAGTTTGTCTGTTTAATCACTGTTAATCTTTTTAATCCTTTATATGTTGTTTTATACATTAAATACATGTTAATAAAAATACTTTAAACATAATTATTTCCTTTTTTCGTCACAAAATATATTATTGGAAGAAAGTAATGCTAGGAATTAATTCTCTTTCCCAGCAGTGTACATAATTCTTGCTATATTCATAGAAACTATTTGAGTAAAAAACAAACTAAATTATGTCCAACATACATTAAACATAGCTAAGCAATGGCTCAAGAAGTTGTTATAGTTGCTCAGTTAATGGATTTTTCTGAGCTGTGTGGGACTGAGCAGGGGAGAAGTGAGTTACTATGCCACAGCTTCAGTAAGCCTGCCTCTGGCTCTGTAGTACTTTTTTTTGCCATAGCAGCACATGTATTGGGAAGTGATGTCACAAACACACTGCCCATCGTGAAATAACAAAATTAAAGTAAAACAAATCCGTTTCCCAAGAAATGGCTAAAGATGTATTCTTGAAAAATCAGCACTTCTCACATGTTATTTGCTTATTATAAACTACATAAAGGTGACTTTTTTCATATCATCTTGTGCTTCCTAAGCAGTATGGAGCTGCATATTTCTTATTCTAACTTGCCAGTACCTTGGGACCTATTGCAGTATGCTCTCTGCTTGATGTATCAAAGCTGCTTTTTCTCACTGCTGAAAATCTCCAGGGAATGAATATGTTCTGCTTGCTGTATATTTAGTATCTTTTGACCTTTACTGGAGGCAGTACTTTAAAAAAAAACTTCGAAGTAATATTCACATTTTAAGGATACCTGAGATGAAAGAAGATGAGAGAGATTACTTAGCCGAGCTGTGGTACTGCTTAATGCTTATCTGAGTAGAGAAAAATAGTATTCAAATAGCTCTGAGGTGGAAAAAAGGAAATCAGCATTCTATGGTAAAGCATTTCTGCTGAATTTTGTGATATTCCTAATTATACCTAGGAAGGCTGTATAGACGTTACTGACTTACTTCAATCCTCGTGCTAGGACACTTTTTCCAGTCCACAAGAGAATTCAGGCTTGGTTCCAAAGGACAGCGAATGCAAGGAAGAAAACACATTAGTTCTGGTCCACGAACTCTAGTGCAAGGTTAATGGAAATCTTGCAGCTCCTTTATGGATTGAGGCTTGTGTTACAATACAGGGCACATGATGAGCAAGGAAGGTACAAGGCTGTAGCATATAAACTTACATTTCAGGCAGAATTGCCTTTGTTTAAAAATAGTACATGTGTGCGTTCTCTCCTAGCCATCCATCAGTCCTTTAGGAAGACAGCACACTGTGCCCTTGGGTTTTCTTGCACACATTTGACAGACATCTAGTACTTAGTGAGATGTGTCAGAGATTCCAAGGAAGGGCTTCATAAATTGACAGAAGCTTAGGATACTCAACATAAGCTTCATAGTAATTTGAAGCTGGAAAAACATGTTTTAGCAATCAGAATTTCTCAGAGAATGGTAAAAAAAAAAAAAGTTTGGTGTTTTTGCTTCAGATCATATACTGAATATTTTTCATCATGTTGAGTATATGTCAATATGGTTGGAACCAATTTTTTAATATATGTTATTTTCACTGTTCTGAAACTATTCTGTGTGTGTTTTTTTTTACAGGAGAGATCTACCGGGAACCTGAGTGAGTGGTCTGAAAATGATTCAGTAGGTTTGCAGAGCTCTCTGACCAGCTTTTTTTCAGTGCAGAATTGGGAATTTGGCATCTGTATAAAATAAATTTATTTTATATAATTAAAAAAATAGAGTGTAACATTTATTGTAAGCAGTCAATCATTCTAGGCTTTAGAAATAAAATATGTCTGAAATGGGCTGTTGGCTGAAATTATGCCTCTAATATACTTTGTTAGCAAATTCTAACTAAAGAATTAAAATACCTACAAAGGCCTGAGTGGTTTTATCAACTGGTAAAAGGTTATTGTACTTCAGACATACCATGAGGGGACATGACTCACTGGAAAAGACAATGTTGCATCGTAAAGTGGAAGGCAGCAGGAAAAGAGGAAGGTTGATAGATTCAGTCAGGGTGGATGGATTCCATCAAGGAAGCTAAGCCCTGAGTTTGTAAGACCTGAGTATAGCAGTGGATGACTGGAGTCTTGGACTGTTACCGTAAGTTGAAACTGACTTGACAGGAAGTAACAACTAAGCAAGTCCAGGCTAATAAGGTTACCAGTTTTGGTGAACCAGGGGCACACTTTTTGCCGCGTTGGGCCTCATCTGGACTGGAAATAACTTCCAAATTAAAAAAAAATTCAAAACTGAAAATGGTTGGATATGTTCTTCTGGTTTTTATTTTTGGGAGGAGTGGGCTTTGAGGTACCCCATGAAGAATGTACTAAAACCACCATCTCCTGGGAGACTCCAGGAACAGAAAAACACAAAACATCCCCTGCTTTTCGTCTTGGGTGGTTACGTGGGCTCTGTGGGGGCTACAGGCTGCAAAAAGAATTTGACCTAATCTAGGCCGTCATTGGTTTTAACTGATATGGATGGATGGAAGATTTAGGAGGATATATTCTATTTGTAGATGGTTATTTCTTTCAGGTAATTAGTTTTTGTAGTCTTTTTATCTTTAGAGCTCCATTATATTATCTCACCCTTTATATTAATTATATAATTATTATTATATATATTCTTTCTAGATTTGCATTTTCACATTGCTCCATCATTACACACTCGTGCTCTTATTTCCAGTTGTACACAACTGCTCTCAAATCTCATTGCTAAATCTGTTCCCTTCTTCCATCATTTGCCATTGAATAAATCTTCCAATTTTATTTTTTGACTCTTGTCTTCTCTGGTTACCAGCACCTGGTTACTGGTGCAAATGCAGACCGCTCAGCCCACTGCAAAGAATTTGCATGACACTTTGCTCATAAAATCACTTAGGTTTACTCTGGCTTAGGTGGTGTAGTTGATACAATTCCAGTGGATGTAACCTTGGTTCTTTTTCGTCCAGTGTTATTCAATGCAGATAAGTTCCTTGGAGAGGTGACAGCCACCACAGGTGTGCTAGAGACTCTTGCCCTTCCTGGCTTATCGAACAGGCCAGAGGGGGATTGACTGAGAGTGAGAAGCGGAGCGGGGAAGAGTCAGTACCTCCTTACAGTTCTAACTTGCCTAAAGGAGACAGTTGTGAGGGCTTTGTTGAAAAAGCCATCTCTGAATCCCTTTATTAATTATTGGCCAGTGTCTAACTTACCATTTTGGGGCAAAGTGTTAGAGCTTGTGGTGGCCACCCAACTCCAGGGGTTTCTGAATGAAATGGATTATCTAGATCCATTTCAGTCTGGTTTCAGGCCTGGCTATGTGACAGACAGCTTTGGTTGCTGAGCCTGTTCTTTGAGATACTAGGTCTGACTGAAGTGGTGTATGCCTTAGCTATTGTAACATGCTGTACCTGAGGCTGCCTTTGAAGAGTGTTTGGAAACTTCAGCGTCTTCAAAGAGCTGCAGCCAGATTGTTAAGTGGGGCGGGTTATAGAGACCATATCACGCCCCTGTTGAAATAGCTCAATTGGTTGCCAATTTGTTTCTGGGCACAATCTGAGGTGCTGCTTATGACATATAGAGCCGTATATGGCTCACGTTGAGGCTATTTGGCAGACTGTTATCTCCCTGTATGAGCCGGCCCAGGCTCTGAGATCATCAGGAAAGGCTCAGCTGGTGGAGACATGAGAGAAGACCTTATCAATGCCTACCCCTAGACTCCCTTCTGAGGGAGGGCAGAATGGCCCCCTCCTCATTATCCTTCTAGTGGCAGGCTAAAACCTTTTTATTCAGAGAGGCTTTTAAAACAAAGTTTTTAAAGAACAAGCTGTTGTTTTAATGTTGTTAAGAGCTTTTATCCTTTTAATTGTGTTATTGTTTTAATACTGTAATTGATTTAATTCTATTTTAATATTCATTTTTGTATGTTTTTAATTGTATTGTTTTTTGAAATTGTTAGTTCCTTTTGAATCCCAATTTTGGGAGAAAAGTGGGAGGCAGAGATAGATAGATAGATAGATAGATAGATAGATAGATAGATAGGTCAGTATGTACATGCATGTTCCCAAAAAAGACATACCATTTGTTGCAGCACAGTATATGCTGTATATTCCCTTCCATTTTGCATGGGAACAGGAAGTGGGAAGCCTTGGAGGGGGAAAGGAAGGCTTGTGAGGGCCTTTCCCTACCTGCCATTCCCTTCTGTTTTGCTTTAGCACAAGTTCTGTGCACAGGGGCAAAATGCATAGGAATGAGGGGGCTCTGAAGGTGGAAAAGAAGGCTCACACACTTGTGAATAATCATATTTGCAAAAGTTGAACCTGCAAATGTGGAAGGAGGACTATAGTAAGAGTGTGTGCATTTATTTCTTCCTTCTCTCCAAATTTGGAAGACCCCTGATGAGCAAATTTAAATAAATATTTGAATATTTAAATAAATAAATGCATATTTACATAAATATTTGAATATTTAAATCTAAATTTTATTATCTAAATCTTGAGTTAAGTCTTGGAGGACTGCGGCAACAAATTATTTTTACAGGGGGTCTCTAGTAAAGAAAAGGTTGAGAACCACTGGTATAGATCATTGTTCATGATCTACACAATCAAAGACTTTGCTATAATCTATAAAGCACAGGCTGATTTTCTTCTGAAATTCTTTGGTGCGTTCCATTATCCAATGTATGTTGGGAATATGGTCCCTAGAGCCTCTTCCTTTCCTGAACCCAGCCTGGACACCTGACATTTCTTGCTCACTACATAGTAAAAGTCTTTGTTGTAGGATTTTGAGCATGACTTCGCTTACATGGGAAATTAATGCAGTGGTCTTGTGGTTAGAACAATCCCTGTGTCCCCCTTCTTGAGGATTGAAATTTATCTCAAGTCTTTTGAGGTGGTGGATCATTCTTTTGTTTTCCATATTTGGTGACGGATTTTACTTAGGAGCAGAATAGATTCTACCTCTGTAGTCTGAAGCAGCTCTGTTGATACGCCATCTGTTCCTACTGATTTATTTCTCCCAAGTGCCCTAAGTGTAATTCCACTTCACTTTCTAAAGTCGTAGGTTCATCTTCAAATGATCCTTTTATGAATTAATCTGTCAACCTTTCACCTATTTTTCATAGTTCTTCAGTGCATTGTTTCCATTGGCTTTTTTATTGTACTTGGTTATGTAATGTGTTCCCCTGCTGGTAGGATAGTATCTTCATTCTTGGTTTAAATTGCCATTTGATTTCTTAGATACTGTAGTATAGTGCTTTAATTGTACTTGAGTGAGGTATGCCTCTGGCTACCAAAAAAAAGGTGGGAGTGAGGATATTGAAAAAGTTTTTATTTTGCTTTTACATAGACAATGCTTTTGCCCATTGCTACTTATAATCGTGAAATATTTTGTTGGGTCTAAAATGGCATGAAAAGTAGACAAGAAATGTGAGCTCACTTTGGTTGAAGATCAACTGTTTAACATACTGAAGTACTTGGAAATTATCTTTGTACTTTAAATTGACATTATGACTTACAACTTTGTTGCATGATCCTGTTTTTCATAGATCCTTTGTCTCAAACACAAGAGAAATTATACCTTTGCAGAAAGGTTTAAATAAATATTTTGAAGGGTTTGATTTGTTTCCTCTATAACTGTGCAACGCTCCATTATACTCCAGCCGAGAGTTTATCGGCGCCTAAAGTGGTGATACATAATACATATTTCAGTGTTAACAAAATTGGGTTTTGAGAAGTTACTGTAGATAGATAATGTAATATTTTGTCCACTTTTAATTGCTTTATTTAAATTGGAGGTTCTTCTTTTGTCAGAGCCCCACATTAAATTATACATACTGCTGGATGGACATGTTTGTTGTCAATACAGCAATAATAATATAAAAAATGGACCAAATATAGATGCTTACTACAGCGTGGGTAGATGATCTGCTGACAGATACTCTTTTGTTCTTCCTTACTTTTCCAAAATGCATCCAAGAGGGGGTTAGCCTAACTTTCCCTAAATAGATTTGTAATTTGAAATAAATAAAATCTGCAATGTGCTTTTAATTCTTAAGTCTTATTTTCTCTATTTTTTTAAGCAGAGAGGAAGTGAGTGAGGAAGTTTATGCAGTTTTTTGACTAAGATATGGCAGCAGCAATGAAAACAATCAATCAAGCAAGATCTGTTCAGAGGGGCTTTGCTTTTGTCTTCTTCTGAGGGTGATAGAGAGTGTGACTTGCCATAGGTCAGCCAGTGGGTTTCCATGGCTGACCAGGGATTTGAAACCTGATCTCCAGAGTTGTAATCCAGTGCTCAAACCCCTCCATCACACTGGCTCAGAGGGTGGTATACATAAAAAAATATTGACAATTGAGCGTGCCCAACTGAGATGGATTAAGAAGCATACAAAGATTGTGAGACAAAAATAATTTCTGCTGTGATTGATAAACATAATTTGGGAACGTAGGTGGAATTCTTTTGTTTCAAGATGCTTGAAATGTGCGCTGATCTTCCAGATGAGGCACAGTTAACTGTTTTAATAATTAAATAATATTAATGTTCCACAGAAAACTGGCTTTATGGAGAAGAGAGAAGAACTGGATTGCTTAATGTCTGGAATCTTTAATATCACAAAAAGCTAGAAACATTGCGGAGGTTCTGACAGAACTGTAATAAGAATTTACAGATTATCACATTACGATTATATGAGCAGAAAATGAAGTACTGAAAGAGAAGTGTAATGCCATATATGATACCATATTCCTCCTGATCTGCCTTTGAAGCTGCATTCTGGGATAGATACTTTTTTTAAATCAAGCTGTAATAATGCAATTGTGAGAGAGACAGTTTGGTGCAGTGGTTTGAGTATTGGTCTACAACCCTGGAGTCCAGGGTTCAATTCCCTTCTCGGCCATGGAAATTCACTGGATGACCTTGGGTGCATCACACACAGAAACCCCCATGATGGGTTCACTTTAGGATTGCCATATGTTGGAAATGACTTGAAGGTACACAGTGACAACAACAGTGCAATTATGGCATGATGTCACAGCACTGTAACAAAATATTTTTTACCACCACAGGAAAGCAAAGGAGAGATCTCTGGAAAACACCCCTATGTAGTAAAGGTGTCTAGGTCATGTCTTCCAAAGTTAAGCAGGTCAGGATTGCACTGTTATTGCACTATAACAACCAAACATTTTTTTATATACTAGCATATATACCCGGCGTTGCTCGGGATTTTATTTTCTCATAGGTGATACTTGTTAGAAAGATTTGAGATCCTGTGTCTCTCCCCAAACTGTCTCGCCCAGTGCCTGTAACTTTTCCCCCATATTTCCCAATCCAATCTGTATTCAGAGTTATTAACATACAGAGGTTGGGTTCCTGAGGAAATACACTGCCGTCCTCCTTCTTGCTGCTTGGCCGCATCTCCATAGCAGCCAGCCTGAGGCCAAAGAGCTCTCTGTGGCAGAGAATTCTAAAGGCCCCTCCCTAAACTGCAAACCCCAGGATTCCACAGAATCTTCTTAGGCAGCCAATCATATGAGGTCTTTGCCTGACACAGACAGACTTTGACTTTAATATATTAGATATATTACAAAAATCTAAAAAAGGTTTCAAGAGTGAAGAGCATAGAAAGGTCAGGAAACACAGCTATTCTCTGGCAAGTCTTGTCCTCCCTGCTGAAACACAGGAAGCAGTCCGAGACATCCTTGCTAAAGAGTTCCTTGGGAATCCCCAAGGGAGGGACAACCACACCACAACCCATACCATGCCCACTATTCAATCATTCTTTCAAAGAAGAGGAATGAGACATTTGCAGAATTGATGGATTGTTATTTCCAGCATGAAAAAAATCAAACTCCCAATGACTCTACAATATAACAAAACTGAGAGAGCCATGATATCATGTGATAAGGCTGAGACAAAGGCAGGATTAATCCACTGCTTTAATCCACTCTACTGATGAATGCTGACACGATATTCTACTATATTCTACTGATGTTCTGTGTACTTTTCATACAAGAAAACAAATCTATAAAGTTGGAAGCCACTATTTTGTTGTTGACAGTGATCTCCTTTCCCTTGTTTCCGGTTCTTTGCAGACAGTAGCAGCTCTGTGAAAGAGCAGTGATGATGCCTTCCAGTTTTTGGCTGATAGGACTTTGTGAAGGCTTGTAGTTCATATTTAGACAAAACCTGACACTTGCATACTGTAGTCCTGACTCAGGCTGAGGACCAAGTAAGATGTAGTTGTAGCTCAAATGTGAGATGTAGCTCAAATTATGTATTGATTGCCTATCGATTGTTGCTTTTTAAACCTAAAAATAAGCTTCTGCTCATTTTTAATAATGGAAGGCCAAAGGGGATGTTTCTGGCTTCACTGCATGTTTAAAGCAAAGAACTCTGACTATATGTAGCAACCATAAAAGTAATTGTTTATGAAGTAAGACGAAAGAAATAAAAATGCCCATCATTTTGGTTTTGATGACTTCCAAATGTTAGTCACCGTATTACTAATTCATAGAAAGCACCACTGTATAATGGACTGAAAATCTTTTAATTCTGCTAGGAACAGAAACCAAACAACATTAGCAGAATGGTTGTTTATATAAAAACACTTTTTAAAAAGATAGGTTTGTATGCCACTTTTGGAACAGAGTCCTGAGAGCAGTACACTAAGAACTGGAAAAAAGGGAAAAGGTCAATTTAAAGAAACCAAAACAAGAGCTGATGTTACTTGCACAGAATAATAGGTATTAATTTGCCCCAAATGTCAGTCTCGCTGGGTCAGACCCTGAAGTCGTATCAACTCTTATCTTCCTGCCTCGCTCTGCTCTTCGTTCCATCAGGCAGTGCCAGTTAGCTCTGGGGAGAAGCAAAGGGTCTGGCATGCACTTTCACTTGCACTTCCCTTTCTATGCGTTACCACCAACATATACATGCAATTTAAGATGGACCCTTCTGGGTGGTCCGTCTTAAGAGGCCTTCCAGATGGACTCTTGCAAGGTTTCCTCTAAGCTGGGAAACTGAAGATGCTGGGCAGATCCAGTCCTCAGATCTTCTCCTCTTGGCTGTAGATCCTTTCTGTAGACAAAATGTGTTTGCTAACAGCCCTTAACATAACTTAGCAGCAACCCCTTTTACAGTGCTATGATTCCACTTCACTCGCCGTGGTTCCACCCTATGGAATCTTGGGAGTTGCAGTTTAGGGAGAGGAGCATTTAGAATCCTCAGTCAGGGAACTCTCCTGGGACCTCTGCCCAAACTGCAAATCCCAACGTTCCACAGGATATATCCATAGCGGTTAAAGTAGAATCATAGTGCTATCAACTGTGCAGTGTGAAAGAGTCCAGCAATTGAATCAGGGGACTTGGTTTAATCAGCTGAGTACATATTCCTCCATTGCACCAGCAAATTGATGAGGGGCATTCCACAGTGGCTGGCTCCAGTGTTGCAACTGGGAATGTACAGATGTTTGTATCTTGTAGGTGGTCAGCTGGCCAAGTGTTTCACCCGTGAGTACCGTGGAGTTGCAGAGTGTTAGCACAGCAAATGATCATGTGGTCTGTATGGAAACCATCTCTTATTAGTACCACACGAAGCCATCTTTGAGGAGTAATTATGTGAGAAAAATTGCTTTTCAGAAAGTCATGGATGAATCTGAATTCTTTTATGTCTTCAGTTAGCAGTGAAGCACTGCTTCAGGATGAGTCAGTGCTAACTCTTCATGTTGTATTTGACAGAAGAGATATTTAAAACAGGAAGAAGAAGAAGAAGAAGAAGAAGGAGAAGAAGAAAAAGAAGAAGAAGAAATCATTTCCCTATAGGAAGAGTCGTAAGGACCAATATGCATTGGGTATTTTGCATGCAGAGAAAAATGATAATTTTTTTAAAGGTTAGATTTGACTAAGCAGAGGTAGGTTAATCAACACCCAAACTGAGTATATATAACATACGTTGTCACAGCTTTCTTTTTTCTACAACATTGATTGCTACAACTGTATTGACCTTTCATACTGTCACCTCCCTCTCAATCAACTCAATATCATTTAATTATTCTGGGATTTGAAAAAGAAATGTGCCATTAGAGTGCTCTGAAATATGCAGACACACACACAATGCCGCCGCCACCACCACCACCACCAACAAGTTTTTAACTGGGAAGATGTGCATATATGGTTACATATTTGTGTGTTTAAAAACAGGCTTATTTGCACAGGATTCCAGCAGAACTTTCTTGCTTGCCTCCCTCTCTTCACCAGTGATGGGTCAGGCAGAGGAACTCCCTCACATACCAAATTACCTTGTACTGGTCTGGGCTGATAACTTTTGCTTTGTTGATATTGTACCATTATTTCTCCTCCAGTGTGAGAAGGCTGGAAGGTGGATAACACATGGCATTCTTGCCTTGTGTCACAAAAAGATCCATTGATGAAAACATTCTGAGCTATTTAATGCCTAATTAAAACAATTAAACTACAGAGCCAACCTTAATGAAATGCCGCATAGTTTATCCAGTCTTGTCCCAAACTCTGCTTACTCTCTGTTAACCTCCCAGACCTTGCAAAGAAGAGGCTCAATATTTAGAATAGGAAGTTTGTTACGGCATTAAAATAATCAGGACTGTTTGAGGTTGGACTAGATGGCCCTTGTAGTCTCTTCCAACTCTAAGATTCAATGGTTCTTTTGAAATACTCCAAACAGAAGCAAGTAATTCAACAAGTGCAGTTTGCTGCCTTTCTTACTATTTATATGCATGTTGATTATGAACTCCCTGTCAGGACAATGCGATGTTGGTCTGCCCATGCCAGGCCCAGAATCCCACTGGATTCAGCAAGGTATCTGAGCAGCCCTCATGGGATAAAATAGATGGCAGCAAAGGAAAAAAAAAAACAGCCTTGTGTGGGCTGCTTGGAACTGTGCTGCATCTTAATTACAGTCAATGTCAGACCCTGGCATCTTAGGTGATGATAAAAACATGATGAGGATGCATCATATCTAATAATAAGATGCTAACAATAGAAACCACCACAAGTTCACAGAGTGTACAAAGTCATATACGTTATTGGAATCTTGAAGAAGGTGCTGCAATACTTCCTGATGTGTCATAGGTCAAAATTAATGGTGCAAAAATCTAGAAAAGCAGGGTTCACACCTAGACACATTACGCCCTGCTTAGCCTCACAGGAGTGAAAAAAGTGAAGTGAAAGACAGGGGGAAAAGTTCTGGTCTATCCACATCAGTATAACAACATATTCTGGATACATACTTTTTCCTCTCTGACTACTGTCCTCTTCTTCCTTGGAGTACTTTTGGATATCCACCATTACCTGTCTCTGTGGTATGGCTAGATTTTACCTTTTAAAGTGCTGCCCTACCCCACTGGATGCCTCTGTTAAAAGTGAAAGGATGTGCGCCTTATTTTGCTGGATTGGTAGACAGAAATTTTGCCTCTCACAGTGGGGCAATGAAGCTGTAGCCATGTTAGGCTGAATGGGGTTACAGAGCTCTGTGAGACTGGGAACCCTGGGTCACAAATCACATGCAGTTTTGTAACTGCTTTTTCTTGAACCTGGTTATGGATCCTCCACAAGACTCCCTTGTCAATATGGAGAAGTCAGGAATTCAGGGAACAGAACCAGGGCACAGACCTCTGACTCTCTTTATATTCTTTGAAAACTTTAGCACTGACTAGGGTTTATGTGTGCAATGTTTGTACATTGTACACAGACTGCAGTTCTTTAAGCATGTGTCATTGATCAAATGAAATGGTGTGTACAAGTGCTCACAGAGAGGTGCCTACATGATAGCCCAGTATAATTCCACCAATTGAAGGGTGTTCCTTCATCCAAAAGAACATGTGAGAAAAGATTGTAGTCCTTGCACTGTGACTGTATTAAGTTCCCTGGTTAACAGACTGTAGAAATAAGGGCTTTTGAGATGTTGAGAAAATGGCTTACTTTGTTTCCCTAGCTGTTACTCATAAAGGTACTGCTGCAAATCATACAGAAGTAAATCCTACTGTAGGGCAGGGAATTCTGCTCTGTGGAAAAATTACTAGTTCTGCCTAAGTTATTGTAACTGTAAATGATCCAGTTGTAGAACCTGGAAATCTGCCTTCTTTGGACTTGTAACTCTTAGAATCTCTCACTCAGGCACACTTCAGACAGCTGTACAATTTCTAGTAAGAAAACAATGCAAGTAATAGGGGCGTAATGGGATTCAGTAATAGTGTCAAGCAATAGTGGGTACTTAGGGTCTCTCATGTCTATTTGCTCCTGCACAGCCCTGGGCTGGAATGCCACTGTATGCCTCACTCTGTCACACTTGGGACCTCAGAGCTGCTCCTAGATGATGTTGTGTGAGATGATTATTTGCAGTTATCTCCTCCTTTGTCTTCTCCAGCTGGTGCCCTGTCCCTGTGGCTCTTTGCTGTATCAAATTTTCTACAGTACTTACTCTCAGAATGGAGGAAACTAGTTTCCAATACCCAGTAAAGCACAGTAACATTACATTTTGATTGTATTACAACAGGGACAGGTTCACTACCCTGACTGTTTTTACTTCACAGTTGCTTTTAGTTACTTCTTATTGGAGACTGTGATTCTTTCTCGTCAAGTACCAAGATTAAAGAAGATTCTTTGTGCCTTGTGCAATAATGGAAAGTATGCTCCAATGGCACCAGAGTATAATGCATGTTTTACTTGTAATTCCACATTCCAAGCAACCATAGGCACCAAGGCAGGAGAGATACATTCCTCTATTTAACTGTGTCAACTTGCATCCTGGGGTGCAATAACAAGAAGGTTTCCAAGAGAATTGCCAGCTTAGATGCTAAGCAGTGGTATCTCAGTTTTCTTGCAATGTGTTCCTTTTGTCAACAAGCTCTTGAAGAGTCTATATAGTTTCTAGTTTCTTTGTAAATAAATGAACTGCTATCATGGAGGGAAGCCATCTCCACAGCATGCCATCTTACTACTTGATAGTGTCCAGGTGCTGTCTGGCTGAGAAGAGCACTGTGAGTTTCCTCATTTGTATTTGCTCTAAAATAGAGGATGGGAAGCTAGTGCTCTCCAAACATGGCTGGACTCCAACTCCCAACATTCCAGTTAGCATAGGGATTATGGAAGATGTACTTCATAACATCTGGAGAGCCACACACTCCTGGTTCTTAAACATTAAAATTCAAAATAGCTCCCATAAATTAATCATCCCTCTTCTGAATAAGTTTTAAACGAGATCACAGTTTTTCCTCTTTGTTGTGCTTCTGAGAATTGAAGAATTATAGACCTGGAAGGGGCCACGAGGGCCATTTCGTCCAACCTCCTGCCATGCAGGAATACACACCATCAAAGCATTCCCAACAGGTGACCATCCATCCTCTGTTTAAAAATCTCCAAAGAAAGCGACTCCACCACACTCTAAAGACAAGAGTATTCCACAGATTAACTGCTTTTACTGTGAAGAAATTCTTCCAAATGCTTAGATGGCATCTTGTTTCTTTAATTTGTTATTACACCAAAAATATTCTACCCCTCCCTAAAAGAAAAAGGATGGGTTATTTTGTGAGAATGTGAGCAGGACCCTCTGCCATTACAATTAAATATCTTTCAGCTGCTTTCTCTGGCTGGTGTGCAGTGAATGAGGGTTTTCCTACATAATCCATTACTTTGGAATAAAAAAACCCAAACTTTCTCCATGCTTTGACTAAGCGCACAGATGGTGAATAACACAATCAGAGACTCATATTAAACAGTCCACAACCCCAAAATGATCAAGGAAATTTGGAACAGACCTATTTACTTAAGGATATGGCGAAATACGTTACCATTAGACAATGGAATCAACTGTTTCACAGACTAGGTTCAAAATATTTGCCAAGAGGATGTGGTTTAAACAATGAGAATGTTTTGTTTCTGCAATTATAATCTCAAGACAATGCACATGTATATATAGCTAACAGTCTCTGACTTTTACTTTATGTGTATATTTTGGCCTTCATTTTGGTAGATTATGTCACACAAGGGGAAACAGGTATGGAAACTTTTCTGTATTGATTCTGTAGTTTTATCTTGACTACTCAGCCCCCAAATTAGCTACTTCTTTCAGTATATGAACTTCAGCCTTACATGGTTCTGTGGGTGTGAGCCATAGTCATCTCTCTTTCATATCCATCACCTTCTTTCCTTCTTTCCTTTTGTTTCTGGCTCCTTAGTCTGGCTGCCTCATTCCTCTAGAGAAGTCTCTTGACTTAGGCTTCATTGGCTTGCCACCTCATCTCCGTTGCTGAAGATTTTGTGTTTGTATGTGTATGTGTATATGTCTTCAAATCATCTGTTGACTTATGGCAACTCCATGAATTTCATAGGGCTTTCTTAGACAAGAGGCAGTTTCACCTGCAGTACCTGTCTCACATCCAAGTACTAACCAACACTGATCCTGCTTAGTTTCCAAGATCAGACAGGATCTGGTGCCCTTAGTGCTTTACTGATCCCCTTCGTAAACTGGCCCTCCCCTATGTAATTCTGTCCACATCCATTGAGCTACGTTTCCCAAGAGTCTCATCCAGCATAGCCAAATGGTCAGGGATGAGAGCAAGATACTAGATGGGAGGACTTTATTGTTTTGCCTCCTATGGGATTTCTAAACATGGGAGTTCTAAATTTCTAAACAATTCAGCCATTAACAGCTGGAGCCACCACAGCCTATTGCAGCCTTCCTGAAGTATTAGAGCAGCTCAACCAGTCTCTACCAGAAGGTTTGGTATAATATTGCACTTTTGCCAAAAATGTCACTTCTACTATTTTGGAAAGGATTTTAAGCATCCTATTTTGAATCACCACCATCTGCAACGATCAGATATACTTTGAAATGTCTCCCTCACAGATCTGACATTAGAGATTTTATTGTCTTCTTTATATCACTTTTCTCTCTGTGCTCAGTACAATATTCTTTCCCCACCTTTATTGGCACTTTGTTGAAGCCTCGCCTCAAAATCCACACATTTTGTGGAAAGACTGAGCTAGGAACAAACATGAACCATGACATTGTCACCTTACCTGTTTTCATCTATACCCATGCTAGGAGATTTGTTAGACCCCAAATCTTTACAAGTCTTTACAAGTCTCTGGTTTATCTAAATATCATATTGTATATTAATGAGCATATATTTATTATGCATAGCAGCAGTGGGGTAATACCTAAGTATATATGTGTCACCTGTACTTCGGTGGTAGTTGAATTAATTGTGATACACTTTGAATGAGAATGCTGTTCTACATTTGCAGCAAATAATGAAAAGGTATTAACCTTTGTCACATTTCTTTTTCAAAAACTATACTAAGTATTTTGCTCTTCTCATATATCATTTGTTCATGTCATTCTCTGTTATATTAATGACAATCATGCAAGCTGTTCCTACAGTTACTTTGTCTTGCTTCTCTTAGTTTACAAAATGTAATTGTTTTTATTGGCTTGTCAGGTCAGTGATGTAGAAGTCATATAACATCAGATCCTTTTACTTTGCCATTAAACAGCCTATGCTTTCAGATGTAGCATACAGAGCTAAGACATAATCTAATGACTCCATTCTAAAATTGACCCATAATTTTAGGTATCTAAAAATTATTGCTTGCATAACTGCAATATATAATAAACTAGGAATTTAAAATACAAGACATTCAAGGACAAACAGCTTAAAAATGGCAGATAGAGCAACAGGATCTGCTTGATTCCACATTGAATGAAATAAGTTTTTATGTATTTATTTATTTATTTATTTGGTCTTAAATCCGGTGTGATGCTTTGACGGCAACACTTTTTCTGCTTCTCTATGCTCTCTTTGGTGTCAAAAGCATGCTTTGGGTTTCTTTCCAGCCCCACATACTCCTTTTTAGGGGGGTGGGGGTGCTCAGGGGCTGCAATAGGGTGAGGATAGCATGTCTGAAACTTGTGGGATTCTGCTCTTGCATAGGTAGAAATCCAGTGTTGGGTATAACTGTAGATTTTCATTCTACCTTTTCCAAAATGGGACTCAAGGTAGCTATCTATAAAAGTAATAAAAATATACAGAGACAAGCACTAAGATCTAAATCCCATTTCTAGTCATAACCAGAGTAACTGCATGTGACCAACCTCTGTAAATCAACCTTTATGTAAATCATTTTGATTCAATGGCTCTAATCCAGTTTGGATCTAGACGAAACAGATTCGACAAAACATCAGACAACTTTAATAGAAATTAATAACAATTCAATTTAAAAATAAGACAACATCCACCCAAATTATAATCTGTTATCTTGAATGAGTTAGTGACCTAGAAGCAGGGCAACAAGAGAAGCAGCCAAGGAAAGATAATCTAGAAATACAATAGTGTTACACAACTAGCTGAAGTAAGACTTCATTGGGTTTTTCTGTCATTGAGCTTACCTCCATTTCTCATTATTTCTAATGGGATACGAAGGACACCCACTAGGCTGTATACATATTTAAATTCTACAGTGGGTCTACTGTAAATTTGACCAAGTCCAGATCAAACCCACTGTCAGCAGTGGGCATCACACTTGCATGTGCTGATGGCTTCAGAGCATAGTCCCTTAACAGGTTCCTTGCAATTCTTTTGTATCTCTGTCCCAAGTAGAGACTGGAACTAGCTACAAAACTAGAACAGTTCAACTAATTTTGCATTGAATGACACGTATACACTAACTGAGGAGAAAACTACCTGGACTCCCAACCTGTCCCCTGCTTTCTGTGCTTTCCTAGAATGGCACATACCATATCATGTACCATTGCCCATCATTATGCTAAAACAATAGTGTAAGAATGCAAGAAGCTGTGAGCCAATTGATCCCTAAGGACTTGGTGAAGGAATGATAATGCTGCTTGTTTCCTTGGGCTATGTTTCTCTGCTAGAAACAGTGGTCACGTTGTCCTACAGACTTCTTTCCTCCAAACACTGAAATGTTTCAAGATCCAGCACTTAGTGCTTGCTAGTAGTGAAACTGAGACTAACATACTAAAAGCAACTGTCATGTCATCTGCCAAGTATATGTGGAGAATGATCTTGACTATATAATATGAAAATACCACATAGAGATGGATGGCTCCTATTTTCTTTCCCCCTATTATGTTTGGCAAGCCAGCATGGTGTAACAGTTTGAGAGTTGGGCTATGACTGTGGAGATCAGGGTTCAATTCCCTGGTGGGCCACAGAAACCCACTGGGTGACCTTGGGGAACGTCACACACACTCAGCCCCAGAAAACACTGTGATAGGTTTGCCTTAGGATCACTGTATGTCAGAAATGTCTTGAAGGCATACAACAACAACAACAACAACAACAACAACAACAACAGTTATATGTGGCAATGCTGACTCACTTGACACAGTTGGACCTAAAATGCTGGGTTGTGCAGCCTTCTCATGCATGATGTACATGCATGATGGTTATTCTTGCACTACATTTCTTACACTTTAAATCTGAATGATGCAGGTGGCCTGTTACTGGCACTGTATATGCAAGGTGCACAGCATAGAAAAGTTACTTTTGGAAACCAAAACTTCCAGTCCCTTCCCCTAGCTCTTGCAGTGCCGGAAGACTTTGGAAGAGCTGAAGGTTCAATCCTGAAATTATCATGGAAGTGATGTAATGTTTATCATATCCATATTATGCTGGAGGCCTGGACAATGCCGTCACAGACTTCCTGCTTATGGGAGGTTATTGTCATGCCTTGCTTCCAGAAAATGGGCTCTGACTCAGAGTCTGAAGCAGAGGGCATGCCAGAGTCTGAAACAAAAGGCATGCCAGGGCCTGCTGTACAGAGAGAAGTTGCAGTGCTGGAAACTGAACATGGGATGGTGCCAGCTCCAGCAGAAAGTCCTGCCTCTTCAGATACAGAAGAACACTTACCCAGACCCAGCTTTGCACAGCACAGGCAGCAAAGAGAGACCCAGCATCACTCTCTCAGAATTTATAACTGGCAACAATCAATCAAAGCACAGCTGTGCTAGGCTTTGGGTCTATTTAGCTGGAGCCCTTCCCCTCCAGGAGTTGTCAGAGCTTATCTGACCTGCTACCTTGCTGCATGCCTTGACAAATGCTCAGATTAACCTTGGACACTCTCTTGCTGTGAAACCCTGCCAGAGTTTATGTTGGACTTTATTATTTATGGCTCCTTGCTTACTGCCTGGAAGTAAGTAACAAGCTGGGAGATGTACAGTTTGTTTTATCAGCTGTGCTAGGACTGAGATAGGACACATGTCACCTGAGGGGTGATGTTGGTGCAGTGCCCATGTATGTCACTTTGGTGGGCATTCCTAGAGGTACTGATCTAATGCAGCATGGTAATTGGAAATAATTTTAAACCTAATCTTTTATTGCACACACAGTGAGCTGAAGTATGAAGAGTTTCAAATACAGATGGCCCTCCACTTTCACCAGGGTTAGGGGCGCAGGACCTGCGCAAAAATGGAAAAATTGCAAATATCAAAATGTGTATGAATGCCTGTGGGAAGGGGGCCATGGTGAGGAGAGCACGCACCCAGAATCCAAACCAGGACAGGGAAAGCAGAGAGAAAGGGAGTAGGTCAGCATGGTGACCCTATACTTCCTCTCTCTTGCTCATCTCATTTTGGTGGGTGGGTGGGTGCGTGGGGAATCAAGAAAGGGTTTGTGATGTGGAGAAATTGGGCTGCGACCCCTGCTTAGCTGGCTAGGCGGTGGCTGGTGGAGGAAGAAGAGGAGCAGAGGCTGATTTTTAAAGGGCTACGCATCCTGATTGGCGCCACTGAGAGGAAAAATTCCTCCAGAAAAAAAGTTCATGGGGTGGTGGTGGTCACAAATAATCAAATCCATGGAAGTCAAGCCCACACATGTGGAGGACTGCCTGTATAATACCTTCTCAAGTGACTATAACATTTATAGAGCAGGTTCCCAAGTTTCTATTTCCTTTAGACATATGACTAGCATATTTTTGTTCCGAGGGGAAAAAAGGCAATCATGCAACCTACAGCAAGGCCTTCCAGGTGGTGGGGCCTGCAGTTTGGAATACTCTCCTGCCACATACTCCAAAGGGAAGACTTTTTATTTTGCTTTTCTTGAACCCTTCTCTGTTTTACTATTGTATTAACTTATTGATTTTACTATTTATTTGATAATCGCTTGTCATCCTTGTTGGTTGATATCCGCGGCCGCCCAAATATTTGCATGTGCACTCTTTCCTCTTCCTCCCCTCGTCTGGACGTCTTACGAGCCTCCAAATCGCCGGGCGCGACGGTCCACACGTACACACGCGCGTGACCCTGGCGTTCGCCGCGGATACACCGCTAGCTTTTCCACGAACCTGGAAGCCATCGAGCGCGGCGGGAGGGAGAGGGCGTCCCTCTGAATGGAAAGCCCGTCACCCTTTCCCTAAGAAAGGAAACCTCTCCGCGGGCGCGCTTTCGGGCAGAGCGCCGCCCGGTCCGCGCGGGGTCTTCCGCGGGCCAGACCGCGAAGGGGGGCCGGGCGCGAGAACCGGGCTGGCGCGGGGGCCCGGGGCGCCAGGGTCTGCCCGCCCGCCCGCCCGGCCCCCACCGCTCGCGCTCTCCGCGGGGCTCCGGGGCAGGATGACTCGGCGCTGAATCCCGCTCCGGGATCCACTGGCGCTCGCTCCACGCTTCCGGGTCTTGGCGCAGCCCGGCCTGTGCCTTCGCTCCGTGCGGGGAGCCGGCAGGGCCGGCGGGCGGGCGGGCGTCGTCGAGGGAGGGCGAGGCTGCACCGCCGCGGAGGGGACGCGGGTGTTGCGGCGAGCGTGGAAGAGGGGCCGGCGGCGGCGGCGGCGGCGTCAGCGTCGTTGTTCTCCTCAGGCGCCCGTTCCCAGACCCTCACCTGCCCCGCCGGGGGCCGAGCCAACAACGACGCCACCGCGCTCTGCCTTTCCCGCGAGCGGGAGGAGGAGGCGGCGGCGGCGGCGGCGGTGGAGGAGGAGGCGGAGGCGGCGCTGCTGCTGCTCCTGCTGCTTCCTCTGCCGCTCCATCCATCTCGGGCTCCCGCATCTTTCTACCGCAGCGCCCTGAGCTCGCCCAGCCCAGGTAGGCTCTCGTTTTCCTTTCCCTTTTCATCCCTCGCCCCAGATTGTCCTTCTGCGGGAAGCGCCTGGGGCCGTCGGGGGCTCACCTCATTCCCCTCTGGGGCGCGCGGCGGAGGGGCGGCAGGGAAGCCTCGGGGCGGGAGGGAGGGGAGGGGAGGGGAGGGGAAGGGGCTGCTGCGCCGCTCCTCTCCCCCCCGCCCCCCGCCCCCGCCGCCGCTTCCCATGCGGGCTCTGTCGGCGCGGCTGCCGGTTCCAGCCGCCGAGGAGACGGCCCTGGCGATGCCTGCAGCGCGGGCGCCGCGTCGCCGCAGCGCGGTAAGGGAGGATGAAGCCCGTGCGGCGGGGGAGGCTCCGCCGCGGGCCGGGGCACGGTGGCCGCCGATGACAATGGCTGCCCTCGACCGCCGGGGCAAGACGGCACGCCGGCCGGGCAGCCGGAGCAGCGGCGTCGGCTTCACTCCGAGGGAGAGCCGGGCCTGCGCCCGCCTTCCTGCATCCAGCCTGCAGCACCTCGGGGCGGGCAGGCAGGCAGGCAGATGCAGTGAGAAAAGGAGGGGGCGGCTGGGCTGTATTTTTTGTCCCGCGTCCTAGAGACCTTGGCCGTCTCCGCACTAGCCGCACTTACAGTGCTATTATTCCATTACAGTGCTGTTATTCCACTTTCAGTTATTATTTCACTCAAGGCCCCTCCGTAAACTGCAAACCGCAGGATTCCATAGGATGTTGAAAGTGGAATAATAGCACGATAACGGGCTAGTGCGGAAATGGCCCTTGGGGCAGCGTGCGTGTGTGCGTGTGCCAGAGCCCTGGAAGGGAGAGGCTTGCGCCGCCGTCCCCGTCATAAATGCCAATTTTGGACACGTCCGTATCTTCAAATAAGCGGAGGAGCGATCTCAGAGCACACGGCTGTTTATAGGGCTGGGGGCTTCGCAGAGACCCGCCCGGGCTTCACTCGTACCCAGCAGTGTGTGGTGATGCTAATGTGAAAGGGGCTGCTCTTTTCTGCTTTGCAATGGAGATACGTGTCGCCCCAGCAGCCTCTCTGCATTAACGATGTCATCAGAAAACCTGGGCCTGGGGAAGTGAGATCTTCGTGGTATGATGATAAAAGGAGCTGCCTCTGCATGCTTAAAAAGTTGTTATCCGATGCTGATACTGTGCTGTGATAAAACCTCCGGATGAAGCTTAAACACTCAGAACTGGCATTAGGGCATGACGTTATATAACTCAGTGGCGATGGGATGAAATGGGAATGAAGTAGCTAGGGAAGCTCAGTTGTACGGATTCACATTTCCCTCTCATAAGAAAAAAAAAACGTGGTGTCCCTCTCTCCCCACAACCAAAGTGCTATTTTTATATATATGTCCAGTTAAATGCTCTTGGAAAAAATGAACTACAGGCCTCAAAGAAAGTTGGCATCCTAAAGTATACTCTTCTTCTTTTTTTATTTCATTTTATAAAAGGGTGATATTTAATAATAATTTGCTAGGGATTATGTGGGATGTTTATTAATTGTTTCATGAAGAGAGAGATACTTTGACAATCTCATCCTTGCCAGTGCTTGTGCGTAATGTGGTAAAAACACTTCCTTTTGGTTAATTTCACTGTACAATCAAATTATCACAGTGCCGCTTAACACTGTAGGCATTTCTGGTAAGCTACATCAGTTCTGTTTTAGCATTAGCAATTAGTAAATAAAGCCAGACTGCCTCACTTGGACTTTTCGCAATGAAACAAATTTCCAAGGTCGTGAAGCAAACTGCAGTGTAACATGCGTACAGTGATCTATCATCTGCGAGGAATGGTGTGTCCGAGTCTCTTCATGAGGTTGTGTTCCCAGTCCTGCTTGAATGGGCTCTGAAGGTGATTAAGTATTTTCTAAAGGACTGAGACTGAGATAAAGGTGCTAGAAACTGGTTGATTTTTTTTCCCACCAGTAAAACACACAGTGGCAGAGTTCAAGGGCCTCTCACATCTCACTACATGATTGGTAAACTTGTTCTCTCATTTATTAATTAGCTGCCTATTGCCAGCTCAGAGGCTGAGCAGTTTCTTCACAACATAGTCCATGCTGGATCATGTTGAAATAGTTCTGTGAAGTAGCAGCCATCTTCTGCTTATAATAACTATCCCTGTCCCTGTCCTAATTTGACTGTAGCTTTGTCAACATGATGTGACCTTGACTCACAAAGGTTGAAGAAGAATTGTGATAGAACAGGCTAAGGTACAATTATGTTGTTGGAGGATTGTCTTATTTCTGGTATAAACTCACACAGGCAGAAAACTAAAATGCTCACCGTGTCTAAGCCCACTTGAACTAAATGTCCTGTGTGCCTGTGTATCACCCCCAGACTGACTCCAGTGGGCTTCTTATCAGTCCAGAAACTCCTTCCCCCTCCCCGCAAAACCTAGAAGTGAACTTCTGGTCACATCTGATACTTTAAAATTTAAATATTTTGGAAGGTGTGTTGGACAACGTTCACAAGTGTGTCTATATTAATAATTGTATCCTATTTAATAGATGGATTGTTACCCATGGAGGGTTCTGTGGGAAACAACTCGCCCTTTTCTCCCAAAACAAGGGCCAATTTGAGGGGGGCATGATTGAGGGGCATAAAAATAACATTAGGGAAGGTGTTTTAATATGTATTTTAACATTGTTTTAATTATTGCTGTCTGTTTAATTAGTGTTTTAACTTTTGTACCTCACAGTTTTTAAACTGTGTGTTCTTTTTAAAGTTGTAAGCCACTTTGAGTCCTTTCAAGGAAAAAAGCAGAATATAAATAAGATAATAATAATAACAATAACAACAACAATGTTGCGTGCATTTTGCCCAGTTCTGATTTACAGGCAGACTCTTACTGTATGGTGATTTTCCACAATGGACAAGATATCCCTGTCCTAATCCACATCAGTTGCAATAAGTGGTGAGCAGAGGAGCACTCATGGTGAGGGTGACAGTGAAACCTGTAGAAAGAGCTTGTTAGTGTTGTTCCTGAAGAAAAAGGTGTCCTTTCACACTATAGAATGGTAGTACCATCATTCCACTTCAGTTGCCATGGCTGAAACTCATGGACTCCTGGGATTTGTAGTTTGGTTAGAGGTACCAAAGTCGCTCCCTGGCTGAGGATTTTAAAGGCCCTTCCCTTAACTGCCAATCCATAGGAGAGAACCGTGGCAGCTAAGGTGGAATCAAAGGCCGTTTCCACAATACAAAATATCACTACAAAACTCCCACACAACAGCTTTCTAAAAAAGCCTCTCTAGCTATTTTTTTAATGCTGGAATGTAAATAAGAGATCCAGAAGTAACGTATCCAGAAATGGTGTAAATGACACGAGACAATTTGTATGTAATTTGATGCAGGTTAAATAGTTTTGTAAATTGGAACTTGTTTCTTGTTATAATTAATGGTTAGCTATATATTGTCCCTTTTCCTTTTAACAACCCGCATAAATATTTCTAAGCCAAAGTGCATTGGACTATTCTTAGTAATAAGATCATCCGCACTTTTCTTAATATCCTGAGGTGTTGTTTCTTTTCTGCATCACATCTACTGGATGTTTCTGGTCCTCTGCGCTTTTCTGGGACTTGTAGTTTACTGCGGCCAAAGAGCTCTCTGACTGAGAATTTTAAATGCCCCTCCCTAAACTACAAACCCCAGGATTCCATAGGGTATTGAAAGTAGAATAATAGCACTGTAACAGTGTAGTGTGGAAAGGCCCATAGTGCTATAACTGTGTAGTGTGAAAGGGCCCAAAGAGAGAACTTGCCACAGCATGTCATTTCAGTGGTATCTCCATTGGGCCGAACATGTCAAGTCAAGTCAGGTCAGGTCAAGTCAGGCCGAACATGTAATCACTCACAAACTTGTAGGTGAATGTGCTTAATTAGTGTGCAAGGACTGAAATACTAATAAATACCCAATGTGTCAGATAGATCATGGACCCTGTAATGGGAAGGGGGCTCAATTCTCCCCTAAGACTAGGTGGGGGGACTGCCCCCCCCCAAATGATCAGGCGCCCATGATTAGGGCCACCAAGACTGTGAAGCTGAGTCCCCTGAAGAACTGCTAGTCAGAAGTGTCCCTGTTTGTAGCCATCTTTGCCTTCACTTAGTAGGGTCTTGTGTATTTTTCCCTTCCTTGAAGTACTAATTTTATGCTTTCAGCAGTTCTGTAATATTTGATCTATCATTCTGTAATTGTCTTCCTAGTAGTCACTTTGTTAATTGTTTTAGTTGGTGATATTATTATCATCATCATTATTCACTGTCTTCTGTGTTTTACTGTTTGGTAAAAACATACAAATACACAAGATTCATACTGACTTATATGCCAATCTTGAGCCCTGCCCCCTAAAAATTGTTCTGGATTGCTGACATAGTATTTCCTTTTAACGGGAAATATTCATGAACATTCACAATGTTGTAACTGAAACTGAAGGCTCTGATATAATATTCTCCCAGCGCTACTAACCATGCAATATTAAAATTTTTACCCTAATCTTCAAAAATGTTAAGATACGAAGTTAATATACCTGTCCAATGTGGAGACATTATAAAATTCTTACATGGCAGCTTGCTGTTTTTCTAAATATTAGTGTCTGTAAGAAAAGACCAGGTCTAATCGTCATAAACAATGAGTAGAATGACATCACTCGATGTTATGAGGACAGGTCTTGTCAGAAAACGCATTTTTCCATTTGGATACACTCTCTTCCTAATTTGAGAGGTGAAAACCATCTGATTTAAATGCCTGTTAAAAATATTTATTCAGACAAGTCTTTGCTAGCTAGCAGCAAATATTTGCCACCCTCTAACTGCATATTGCTGTGCATGTGTTCTCATTTTTCCAGTTATTTAAAACTGCTTTTATATTGTTTTGTTTGGTTTTCTGTTTTGTTATGTGTATCTTTAATTGTAATCACTTAGAATGCTGTTATATTCAGTTGTCTATAAAAGTCATGAATAAATAAATAGTACAAGGTAACTTGTTACTCATTTGTCCCTGTATGTGTTGCATGGGCACAACTGCACCTCAAGTTGTCTTCAGCTTGACCTTTTCAAAGGTCTTGCTCAATTAAAACTTGATTATTTTATTTGGCTCCCTCTCTTTTCTTCAAATCTAAGAAGTTTTCTTATAGTGAATGCTATTCTGTAAGCAATTAGCAACCTGTGATGATGGCAAAAACTGATTTGAATAATTGACAGACTGTATTAAATGATATGGCAAATTAAAATTTGTCTTTGTGCAGATTACAGTTGGAAAATCTAATGAGAATGTTAACATGTGTTAAATGAATGCCAGAAGTGATTTTGAGATAAATTGACACTAAAAGACAGAGAAGGTAACAATAGTTCATGGTTGTTGAATGCTTTCCACTTCAGAATTACAGGTCTCATCTGATCTTGGAAGCTAAGCAGGGTCAGCTCTGATTAGTACTTGGATGGGAGCCTGCCAATGAATACCAGGTATTGTAGGCTATATTTCAGAGGAAGGAACTGGCAGAACTACCTCTGAATATTTGTTGCCTTAGAAAACCCTGTGAAATTCATGGGGTTTCCATAAGTTGACAGGCAGTTTGAAGGCACATACACACAATTTCCAATGCATGAAACAACATTTGGATTCAAGCTGCAGGAAAGGAGATTCCATGTGAACCTCAGGAAGAACTTCCTGACGGTCAGGGCTGTCCGGCAGTGGAATATGCTGCCTCGGAGTGTAGTGGAGTCTCCTTCTTTGGAGGTTTTTAAGCAGAGGCTGGATGGCTATCTGTCGGGAGTGCTTTGAGGGTGTTCCTGCATGGCAAGGGGTTGGACTGGATGGCCCCTGTGGTCTCTTCCAACTCTACATTTCTATGATTCTATGATTTGCCTTTGGGACAAATTATTCTGTTCCCTCAAAGTGAGCTCAGTGGGCCCTCCGCATATGCAGGGGTTCCATTCTAGGAACCTCTGTGAATAATGGGATTTGTGAATGCTTGTGTTCCATTATATTCAGTTGTAGCAACGTATGCACAGACACATCAGTGCATCTGTACACACATCACTGCCATTTTAGGTGTAGGAATGTGATGCTTTGCACGAACATGAGTTTGCACATATGGCGATTTGCGAGTAAGGAGGGTTTACTATACATGGGCTTGGCTCTTGCTTTTTGGTCAGAATTCAGCTGGTGCTTTCCTTCTCCTTATGTTTCCCTCTATCTGCGTCTGAGGAATGAGGGACTGTGGAGAAAATTAATATCTGCCAGCCCAACTGAAGTTCCTTCCATGTATGCAGTGACACCATTGAATTGAAGTCTTTGTGATTCACTGTTTCTAGTGACAGAATTTCTACCTTGATCCTTGTGCTGCTGCAGAACCCCTACATAAATTGCATAGTGTTGTGTGCGTGGCTTCTGTAGGTTCATGTAAGGTGGTGATGAAATTTGCTGGGTTTATATATCACCTTATGTGAACTGACAGTATCTCAATAAGCTGCAGTGAATGATGGAATGTTCTTTCCATCATATAAGCTGGGAAATGAGTTAGGAAACTGCAGCAAAGTATAGTTTCTTATTATGTCTCAGCTTCCAAACGGGTGAGCAACATATGGCCCTATAGGTCTTGTTGGACTGCAACCCCTGTCAGCCCTAGCCAGCAGAGCCAGTGGTGATGGGCGATGAACTTCAATCTAGCAATATCCATAGGGCCACATGTTCTCCATCACTGCATGAAACTGGAGTTAATTGCTTTGCTGCTGCTGGACTGTAATGCCATGGTTTATAGTTGGCTTCCATATTCTGTCTTGTTTGTAGGTTCATTGTTTCTGGTTTAAATATTAGTTGGAAACTATGCTCAACTGTGGCTTCTTAATTTATTTCCCCAACCACATAGAGCAGGAGAAGGGAGGCTTCACGAAGCCATTCATATTTCAGCTCACTAAACTGAGATTTGTCTCTTGAAATGTGGCCACAGGATGTACTCCCTTGTTATTGTGGATTTTTCTCAGGAACTTGTTGGTAGCGGTGATAAGTCACTTTGGATATCTGGTCAGTCATTATCCATGAATGAGTGTTCAATCTTATTTTGCTCTTGTGGATGTTTGTTGGGAAAAGGAGAGAAAAAGAAACCGTAAATGCTAGGTTTTGGGAGATAATTTGAGAAGGTTGAGGAGAGAATTAATACTAGTGTGGTTTTGTGATACAACACAGAAGGCAAAGCTTAGCGTGGATGAATATTTAGTTGGAAAGGTGTGCCAGTCTTATGAATAGGAGAAAGAGACTAATTAAGATATTATGGGGAAAAAACATGCAATGAAAGGAGAGAGCAGGAAGTGTCTACTGCAGTTCTTTTATGGGTGTAGCCGTAACATTATAACAATTAAACCAGTATTTTAAAAGCGTTAATATTTAAAACAATAGTGAGTTGTTGTCTAAGGATTTCAGGATGAGTTCTCTTCAGATAATGTTTGTTTAGAAGCTGATTGTGAAAGCTAAAACTTTCTTTAAGCTACATCATGTGGGGAAAGGGAAAGCTTTGACATCATATGCCTTTAGGAGAGTATTGGTTTTTGTTTTCTTAGTATAAAAGGTTTTCAGTTTTCGAGTTTCAACAACCACCCAATTGCAGATGGATTTTTGAATGTTTTTCTTAGTGTTCTGTTTTCCTCAGAATGGTCCCTTCGTTACTTTGTAGAACTCTTATAAAATAGATCAGGCAATCTTCTAGTTAAAAACTTAAAGCAAAGCACTACCAAAAACTACTAGATGAAGGAGAAATTTCTGAACCATTACATTTCTATTTTATTCGTTTAAATTTAGATAGGTAATGTGACATATGTACTTATAAACTCCCAAACAGCCATAATAATCATCAGCTGTGCATCCAGTTTATAAGTTCACAAGACTCTATAGGCATAGAGATTTTATAAATTGTGAAATATTTAGGTATACTTGAAGCAGTCCCATATTTTGTAAAAAAAAAAAAGTATTTTTAAAATTTTGAGAACATATAAACCACATGTTTAACTGATGGCCAGTATTGCTATTTTTATTCAGATAACTAGTATCTATCTCTCCATCTGTCACATTATTTATATTCTGACTTTCTTCCAGATTGGGATTCCCGGTGGCTTTCAGAAAGTAGAAAATGACAATAAAAGTAGATAGTGCTGAAAGCATACAAAAGTTGTGATTCAAATAGTATTAAACTAACAACATAATTAAAAGCCTTTGAAATATTACTTTAAAACAAAGATTAAAAGCAGTCCCATAAAAAGCCCTTCTCTTGTTAACAATCAGTTCTCAAAGACTTGCTGGAATAGAAAGTTCTTAACCTGCCACCAAAAAGACAGCAAAGAAGGAACCATCCTAACCTCTGGGGAAGGAGTTCCAAAGTCTAGGAGCAGCCATGAGAAGTCCCTTTTCTGCATTCACACCAAATGTGCTTGTGAAGGTGAAGAGAGATAGAGAGAAGTGCCTCCCCTGAATATCTTAAAGTTAGAGCAAGCTCACATAGGATGATATGGTCCTTCAGATAGCCTGGACCTGGTATAGGTCCTATACTGCGGGTACAGGAAAAAACAACACCCATGTCCTCACAACATTCAAAGAGCAAAAATAAAGTAAAAGTAAAACAATTAAGACACAAGGGAATGCACTAAAAATGGAAAACGTCCTCTAGGAAAGGTTCTGGTTAACGCTTAAGGAAAACAATGTTAGATGCCCAGTGAACCTCGGTGGAGTTTCAAAAATGGATGGCTCTGCTGAAAATTCCCTTTAATCATCTACATTACCACCTAGCTGGCTGAGGAAGGAGGGAGGCTTTCTTTTCTGGAAGCTATTCAAATTGCCCAAACTTTAGTGGGATTTGAATGTAATTCTGCCCTTCCAAAATCATATAAATCGGTAATTTATTGAATGGTATACGTACACACAAAATGATATGAGTGAGCTTGCGATTTTCCCACCTCAAAAGTAGGATTTTTGTTTGTTTTTTGTTAACTAGATTTTCCTATTCCTGAGGGAAGAGACTGACTTTTTAAGGCTCACCATTGTGAAACCACCATCTATGGCATCAAAAATAGCCAATGTATGGTTATCCTATATAGAGAGGACCTGTCCATGTGTCATTTGCAAAAGTGCAGAGGACTGGAAACATCCAGTCGGTGTGATGCAGAAAAGAAACAACGCCTCAGGATATTTAAAAAAAAGATGACTTTATTAATGAGAATAATCCAATGTGTTTTGGCTTGGAAAATTGTTATGGGGTGTTGTTAAAAGAAAAAGGTACAGCATATAGCTAACAGTAATTATAACAAGAAACAAGTTACAATTTATAGCACTATTTAACCTAAATCAAATTACATACAAATTCTCTCATGCATTCTGTGGTGTGTCATTTACACCATAGAATGCGTTGGCTGTTATTTCTGGATATGTTGTTTGCATTCCAGCATTAGAAAAATAGCTAGAGAGGCTTTTTAAGAAGGCTGTTGTGTGGGAGTTTTGTAGTAGTGCTTACCAGGATTCTCAGTCACAGAATAACATGGATGAGGATTTATTTAGCACTTTTTACTCCAAAGTACTTAATTGCATAGCTTCTCATCTGTACAGGAAACAGTATTGTCCCCTTTTTTGTGTGTCACAAGTTAGGTCTGGAGGGAAAGACTGTGGTGCCCCCATTGCACTGTGTCCATGTGCTTCCTCTCTTCCCATCTGCCCCATTTGCCTCTGATGGGGACTTACTGGGCTGGAGGAGCAGGCTGCAGTATGGTGCAAAAGAATCTGATCAGAGTGTAGGCTTGATTTTTGCCTTAGCCAGGCTTGAAGAGCTGCAATATGGCACACAGACCTCTGCTTCCATAATGTTGGTCAGCTGTCCCCACTTTTTGGCAAACCTGTACGGTGCGTGTAGTTGGGAACCAAGTCTGAGGCACATTAAAAAGCCTCAGGCCCCTTAGAAACTTTGTCTGGGTTTAGTAATATTTAGCTATGGGCTTCCCAGCTCACCAGTTTCTTGTAAAGGAGATTTGTGTTGTTTGCAACCTCCCTGCCTGTTCCTGATTTTTAGAAGCACTATAGTTAAAATGATCTTTTTTTAAAAGAAAGAAGTATTTTCAGACAGTAGTGACTTCTACATCAGTGGGGTGGTTAATCCACTCAAGCTTTTAGTGTGAACTTTAAAAGGGTTATCCAAGTTGCTGAATCACCCAAGTAGGTTCATAAACTTAGATACCTTCTTTCAAATTAAGACTAAAATTCAGTGGATTCACTATTCCACTGATGTGGGAGCCACCAAATTGGCTCCCGCTGTTGGAACTAATAAGATTCTTCACTTTGTTAAATGACACAAATAGAAGAGGCCTTTTACCCTGTATATAAGAGGAGAAGTTAGAGATGAGGATTGTATATATCTGCTGCTTCTGTTAAAATCAATATATTACATTCATGCTTGGGTTGTGGCACATTCTGTTCACATCATGCTGTGTGTGACACTGATGCATTGTGGCAGTAATAATGGAAAATTCATTATTGTTTGAAATTGAGAGGGGAAATGTAAGGGGCTTTGAGGATGATTTTCAGGAACTTCAGTATACTTCTCGGGTAGAATCTAGAAAGATGCAGAAATGAACACTAACTGGTAAATATTTTCATAAATTGAAAATTGTTTTGTTTTTTAAATGAAAAGTGCTACAAAAATGTTAAAAAATAAAACCTTTAAAGATTATCCACTTCATTGAGTTATGAGAGCCTATTGTGCTATGTTACGTTAGGATATTTGGGTATTTTCATCACTGTTATTATGTAAGGTTAAGGTTTTTATATATGTTGCTTTGGCCTACAAAATCTCATGTTCTAGAAGTAATCCTGATTAATGCAATCATCAGTTTTATTTCTTAGGGTATTAAAATAATGTGATCAGAAACCGAGACACATGAAGCACACTGAAGATACACATGATGCGTACGTAGTATGGTACAGTTAACCTTTTGTCTGTAAAGACAAAGTATTCCTCCTACAGAGGAGGCCAGGGTTCAGTTCTCTGCTCAGCCATGGAAACTCACTGAGTGACTTTGGGCATGTCACACTCTCAGCTCCCAGAAAATCTCGCAATGGATTCACCTTAGGGTCACCGTAAGTTGGAAATGACTTGAAGGCACACAACAAGAACACTTGGATGATGGAGGCTAACATCAAGGGGCTGAGTGTTTCTACTGGGCTTGCTTCACCCTCATGAAGAGTGAGGGAGAGGAGAGGGGAGGTAGCGGGACTAAATCCCCAGGGCTGTACCTCTGGAGGACTGTGGTCTCTCAAGGTGTAGACAGTGAGAAGAGCAAGCAACACAACAAAATAAGTTTTCTTATCTCAACAGACCACGGTGTCTACTGCTTAATTAAGAAATGGGAGGGCTCTGATTGTGCATCTTGCCCTGGTCCCAGTTCCTACGCTCAGTGGCTCTGTTACTTGATAAAGCCTGCTGCCCAAATCCCAAAAGGTTTGGAGAAATACTTGATGAACACGGACTTGATGGATTTAACTGTGGGTGCATGTGGAGTTTGGAGAAGGCCTGAGTATTTTTACTTGCCGAAATGAGAGATGGTGAAGAGACTGAGACAGAAGACTCAGTTGAGAGCTGGAAGGAAGGTTGCCAATAATGTGAGACGTGTGTCTCTTCATACGAGATATTCATGTGATATCTGATAATGGCAGTTTGAGCTTGCAAAGTGCTTTACAGTTTGTTTTTCCAACAGTACTGAGGCACAATTCATTATTATTCCACTACTACTAGTAGTACAACTTTATTTGCACACTTTTTGTGTCTTTGAGAAAGTAAAGTTGCAAGAGAATGTTTTGTCCAAAAGTGTAGTTATATTCTTGCTCTCAGAACAAATTTCTCTTCTCTGAAACACACAAGTTCCCTCAGAGCCTTTTGGAAATGCTCTGAATCCATAAAGTAAGGTGTTCCTCATGTTTTGGAAGATAGTACATGCAATTCAGGAGGGATGGCAGAAATTGGAGGAAAGATGATTGTTAGAATAAAGTGTAGTGCTTGGCAGATTTGTGTCTTGGGAATGTCTACTCAGGTTTTATTACCCTAGAGTCAGAAGCTTGTGAGAATAAATTAGTCCTCATCTCCTTCAATGAAGAATTGTGTTTTCTGATAAAGAATTGAAAGATCACCAACATTCTTTTTTTTTTAAGAAATAGAAAGCATTACTTTTTATCTAGTGAAAAGAAATACTTTCTATTCCTTAAAAAGGAAAAGGAGAGATTGGCAGATCATCATTATTCTTTCCTTTAATAAAATATTGGCTAACTAAATTGTATGTTTTCAATTCTGTTGTTCTTATAAATTGTGAGCTGCTTTGAGTCCCAATTTTGAGGAAGAGGTGGGATATAAGCACAACAACAATAATATACAGTGGCTGAAACTTCAGTGAAAGACAAAAATATGATTTGAAAAAAAGCAGGATTAATTTTGAAATAGTATTTGAGTAGTTAATGTGTGTTTATCCATTCATCTTATGACAGCAGTCAGAAAATTTTCTATTAGGGCTTCATTATTAGGTCTACATTTTTAACAGATACCTGCTATGGAATTGGTGTTAAGTGGCTTACATAATACAGTACCTTTCCTTTTCACTAATGCCTACAGTTTGAGTATTGATTCTGTTACTCTCAATGTATAGATTAGGTGACAGATGACTCAACGTTAAGCTTCTGTGCAGTTTTCTTTCTATGATTCGCTGGTATAAAAATGGCACTAGACTAATTTATGGGTATATGAATCAGTAAAAGGAAGGGGAATGAGTTACAGCTGTGTTTTCATTTTTGTCCTGTCAGTTGTTACTAGTAATAAACTAACATTTTTATCGTGAACATTTTTAGCTGTCTCTTCAGTGTGATAAGTTTTTGATGGCCATGTGCTATGTAGATAATGCTGTCCAATAATGCCAGAAAATCCCTCAGCAATCCCTCAGGAAACACAGTAGCTTCAAATTAAATTGCCAAATGGTAGAGGAACTTGATGGCTTTAAAAGACAGATGACTCCTATATCCAGGTTACAGTGCAGTTATATGGTGACTGGCAGTTATTAATTTCTGTCTCTATGAGGTGACTTTGGCCACATTCTGCTTCCTGGTTGACAGTTTTACAGAAAGCAGTGGCCTCACAAGCAGTATTTATTGCTGTCTTTATAAATTTGTAACATATAACTCTTTGCTGGCTACTTCACTTTATTTGTAGGCTTATATTTTCTTCCCTGTGTTTTTCCAATCACATATGTAGCGTAATAAGCCCCAGTTCTCATTTCAGAAACTACAGGGCAGGGGGATGATTCATGATGATGAGCCGAACTTTTCTTGAATTTTGTTAATGAACAAACGTGCCTGTACTCCCATTTGGTTCCACCTGCCATTGGATGGGGCAGAACAAGTCGAGGGCTCTATGTCCATGTGTTTAGTTTGACTGACATCTGAAGGGGGATATCTGGCTTGTTGCTGTCCTAACAGTACAGAGCCACAACCTCAGAGTAAGCCAGAGGGCTAAAGAAACATAGATTTTTGGTGTCAAGTTGCAGTAGCTTATCTGCAGTGAACAATGTAATAAACAAAGGTTGAGCTAGGAAAGCATGGAATTCTACTCTAACTGACCCTGCTGTAGTTCAGGACAGAAGAGAAGCAAAAGTAGAAGATAACAGAAATATAGGGTCAAGACCCTGAATGAAACTGTGCAGGGACAAAGAGAACTACTATAATAATAATCCATAGAAATAGAAGATGACAACAAGAAAGGAAAATCAAGAGACTACCTCCACAAGATCTGAAAATCAAGGGGAATTTTAAACCAAGAGTGGTTTAAATTACCAAGTACAAACAAAAAGACAATGAAAACAATACACTGAAGAACTATATAAAAGATGAAGAGAGATTCATTCAAGGAAGAAGCATTTGAAGATGAACCTGCAACTTTAGAAAATGAAGTGGACTTCAGAGAAGTAAATTCAGAGCACGTCAGAGAAATAAATCATTAGGAACAGATGGCATACCAATAGAGCTGCTTCAGGCTATGCAGACAGAATCTACTCTCGTTCTAACTAAAATCTGTTAACAATATGGAAAATAAAAGAACATCCCGTAGACTGGAAATGCTCAAGATACATTCCATTCCCAAGAAAGGAGATACCAAGGATTGCAGTAACCACAGGAGCATTGCATTAATCTCCCATGCATACTAAGTGATACTCAAAATTCTATAACAGAGATGTTTGCCATTTATAGATTGAGAAGTACCAGATGTCCAAGCTAGGTTCAGAAGAGGAAGAGGCATGATGGATCATATAGCAAATATGAGTTGGATAATGGAACACATCAAAGCATTTCAGAAGAAAATGTTCCTGTACTTTATAGATTATAGCAAAGCCTTGATTTGTGTAAATCATGGAAATTTATGAGTTACTCTTAAAGTGATGGATGTGTCACAACATTTGTTTGTTCTGGTGCATAACCTGTGCTAGGATGAGAGGCTATCATCAGGATAGAATACAGAGAAACGGAATGGTGTCTAATCAGAATGGGGGTCAGACAAGGCTGCATTTAGTACCCTATCTGCTTAACTCGTATACTGAATATATCATGCGTAAATTAAGATTAGACTCAGAGTAAAGAGGTGTGAAACTTGGAGAAAGAGACATCAACAATTTAAGATATGCAGGTGACCCCACACTACAGATTCTAGCAGAAAATAGCAGAGACTTGGAATGATTACTGAAGAAAGTCGAATAAGAAAGTGCAAAGGCAGGTTTCCTGTTGAACATTAAATAAACAAAAATAATGACTACAGATGATTTGTATGATTTTAAAGTAGATGATGAAGTCATTGAAATTGTTCAAGAGTGTCCATACCTTAGTTCAGTCATTAATCAGAACGGAATCTGCAGTCAAGAAATCAGAAGACTAGGCCTTGGAAGGGCAGCTGTGGAGGAACTAGTCAAGGGCCTGAAGTGTAAAGATATATCACTGTATCACTGAATAATAAAGGGAGGATTGTCCATACCATTGTATTTCCAATTCCTATATATGGTTATGAAGACTGGACAGTGGAGAAAGGCAGTAGGAAGGGAATCACTTGAAATTGGCGCTGGAGAAGAGTTCTGCAGATACCGTGGATTGCTAAAAGGCCAAATAAATGAGTCCTAAAGCAAATCAAGTCGGAACTCTTCCTAGAAGCCAAGATGACTGTTTTACTTTGGGCATATCATGAGAAGACATGGATCACTAGAAAAAAACAGTAATGCTTGGTAAGGTAGGAAGGCAGTAGGAAAAGAGGAAGACCACATTACAGAAAGATTGGCTGAATCACGGAAGCCACAATCTTGAATCTGCAATACCTGAATTGACAATAGGGTGACTTGGGTTGCCATAAATTGAAGTTGATAGCTGTTAGCAACAGCAGTAACAGGTAAAGTCGAAGGCTTTCATGGCCGGAATCCATAGGTTGTTGTGTGTTTTCTGGGCTTTGAGGCCGTGTTCTATTCGTATTTTTTTCCTGACGTTTCACCTGCATCTGTGGTTGGCATCTTCAGAGGATCTGTGGCTGGCATGTTCAGATCCTCTGAAGATTCCAACCTCAGATGCAGGCAAAATGTCAGGAGACAATACTAATAGAACACAGCCTCAAAGCCCGGAAAACCCACAACAACGTAACAATAACAGGCTAGATAAGTAGTTGCTGCTTCAAATATGCCTTGCTGAGCATGCATAAACAGCAAAACAGAGAGAAAAAGAAAAAGCAGATAAACTTCCCTTACCAGATACCACCAGAAAGTTGGAAAAGCATAGATCTATAAATTTGGGAACCAAAATCATAAGAAAAGTGGTGGTTGATGAAAGAAAAAAAATCGTTCCTGGATGAATTGTGGAAGAAACTTACAACTTATTTCTAGAAGGTTCAAAAGGTTCAAAAGGTTCAGCTTGTTTACAACCTGATATGGTTAATTTCTCATTTCTCATGTGCATATGCTTAGTTTTGAACAAAAACTAACTGAAGCGTTGCTGAAATATCTTGAACTGCTCTTCTTTTTGAGGTGTAAAAATATATCCTTATTGTTTCCATGTTGTTTCTGTCTCTGGTACAAAATTGTATTTGACATTTTCTTTATTATGAATTATAAGACTACAATAAAGGATGCAAGAAATAAATAAAGAAAAAGGAGAATAAAGAAAAGGAAAGGACAGAAAAAAGTTGACTGCCGATCTTCTCAGCAGTTATATATACAAACATATTATTCATATCTCACTCATTAATACGTAAATCAATCCTCTTCTTTCCATGTTCAGTCCTTACTAATCATCAAAGTCTAAAGCTAACATTTCATTTTCTGTTTCCCCTCACAAAAAAGTCATTAAATGGTTCCCATGCTTTAAGAAAAGTTGCTGTTGACCTTTGTTTGATCAAACAAGTCAATTTATCCATTTCCTTTAAATCTCTTGGTTTCAGCAACTACTCTTCCTGCATGGAAGGGTTTGGACTCGATAGCCCTTGTGGTCTCTTCCAACTCTACAATTCTACGATACTTCCATTATAGATAATTCTGATTTCTTCCATCCTTGTGCATATAACGGTCTTGCTGCTGTGGTCATATATTGAAACAATCTTCTGTGAGTCTTCTCCAGTTGTGCATCCAAGAGTCCCAGAATAAATCTGGTTTGAGTTGAATCTTAATCTTTAAAATCTTCTGCATTGATATATGGATTTGAATCCAGATTTTTTAAAGCTTTTACACATGTCTACCATGTATGATTCAAAATGTTCCTTCATGTTCACATTTCCAGCATAGATTGGAAACACCTTTATACAGTTTAAATAACTTATCTGGCATCATATACATCATCTTATAAAAATTCTCTGTAAGATTATAATATGGTATAAATCTCAATACCTTTGAACATATGTTCTCATTGATCTATCTGTATATTATAATCAAATTCTTAGCCAGTTTTATCATATATTCTTTAACACGTTCTTCCTCCATTTCCAATTTTAAAAAAATATACATCTTGGACTTACATGCTCATCACCTGTACACAATTGTAATTCAAATTATAATTTCTCTTGTTCAAAGCCAAATCTTTCAATCTTTCTGATAACTGTAATTAGGAATATCTTTTCCCTTCTGGAGCTCTTGCTCCCATTCCCTTGCTTCTGGTCCCAGTGCTGAGAACTTGTTCCAAGGCGAAAGGCAAGGGAATGGGGGGAAGGCATATGTGCGAGCCTTGCTTCTCCCCTCCAGAGCACCCCCCTCCCATTCCCCTGCCTCTGGCCCTAGCACAGAGAAGGGTTCACACTCCAGGGCAAAAGGGAAGGGAATGGAAGGGGGGAGCTCTGGAAGGGAATGGGAGGGAGATCACGGGAGAGAATTATTCATAGTTTTTCCACTTTCGCAAAGGTTCTGTACCTGAGCCCTTGTGGAAGTGGAGGAGCCATTGTAAAGTCAATTAAGTTATAAATTAAAGTTGGAAATATGCTAACCAAAAGAGCAACTTAACCTTGTTTTTAAGTCAAACAAGTTGACTTGAGCTGGAATGTCAGCATGAACACTTATCTAGAATTAAGTTACTAATTTAACTGAATTAGCAAAAGTGCTAAAGAGCCAACACATTTTACTTATTTTAGCTTATGTGAAATAAATTGGTTTTACAGTACCACAAGGCTATATTCCTTCCCTTTTTATAGCAATTTATTCAGTAAGCAGTTGGTTCTTTACTCAAAGTCACATACGTATTTCTCGTATTTTTGCAAAACTATTTCTTGCATGCTGTTAGACCTTCAGGGCTGGAGAATTGCAAGATTTAGGACACGAGACTCAAACCAGTTTCTCAAGAGTAATTCCAGTAGGATGAATTGGATTAAACATCTTCTGAGGTTAGTATTCCCAGTAACTGATCTTCTCCTATCCCCAGGATTGTAGACTAAAATTAAATTATTTGGCTCAGGATATCAAATCCTACAATAACCAGTGGATTTCTGGAAGCACCTAATGGTTCTTAAAAGTACCCCTCATTAAAGAGAAACCAAATTCCATGATAATTTAAGGAACCTTAGGATGAAAAATGATGCTGATGCTGCATCCATGGAACATTCTTTTTTTTTTTTAAGAAAAACAGATTTTTCATCTTAGTAACTCACTTATAATGTGTGATATCATTTTCTTTATTACTGCCTCATTGAATCAGCTTTATTATTCTAGTCTGTTTTGTCTCTTCTGTGAAATGGAAGAATACTTATTTGCTGGCATACAAGACACACTTTTTCCTTCAAAAAATGCCTTCTGAAAATGGGGTACATCTTATATGCAGGCAAATACAGGTAACTCTTGCCGCTGGGGCAAAAGGAATGGAAAGGCACCTTCCTGTTCCTTTTTGCCTCTGCGGGGAGTTCTCACCCAGGCAGAAATGACAGGAAGGGGAGAAAGGAGCTCTTTTCACCCCCCTTTCTGTTCTTCCTGCCTCAGCTGCCATCCCCCTGTGCCTGCTCGCCACTCTCCCACACCTCTCTGCGCCCACTTGCCACCCTCTGCACCTGATCACACCCCCACGCACCTCTCTGTGCCCGATCGCCACCCCCTACACCTCTCCATGCCCACTCACCACCCCCCACACCTGTGCCGAGGGCACGGAGAGGTGCGGGAGGGTGGCGATCGGGTGCGGAGTGTTGTGTGGGGGTGGCGAGCAGGCACGGAGAATGGAGTGGGGGACAGGTGTACTAAAAGTTTTTTTCCTAAAGAATACAATTTGAAAATAGGGTGTGTCTTATACACCAGTGCATTCCATACGCTGGCAAATATGGTTTATTATGCATCTAATCATTTCATATTGCACCTTTCCCCCAGTAACTGGGAACTATGGCTGACTTTTCTCAGTGCACCAACACTTTGGCCTCCAAGTCCCATCAGCCTCACTCAGCAAGTCTGATGGGGAAAAGGGGTTGTGGTATTTGTAATCCAAAACTTCTAAAAGTTGTGACCAAAAGAAAGTGGTTGGGCCACTGTAGCATTTCACAAAGCAGATTCCCCTTTGTGCACATGTGTGAACTCCCCCACTGGATTTGTGCTGTGGTTTTGTGTTGTGAAGGATCAGACTTGGCAGGGCTACAGAGTCAAGAGGACCCCTGCTTACTTGTTCCTCAGCTGGTGTGACTGAGGCTGAGGTCTTGTTCTCAACACATTCTTCCTCCTTCACTTACTCAGCAACACAGAAATGGGGGCAAGGTAGATGATAAATGCTATCAAACCTTAGGAAGACAGATCTGTTACCCCCTTCATATTCCCTCTGGAGGATTTCTCTTTTAACAGCATCACAGTACAAGAGGGCTGTGTGTGTGTGCATGCATGTGTACAGTGTCACTAACAGCATGAGACCTCTAGATACTTAGGGCCATGGAGCATTTCCACTAGTAGCAGCATTGATAATCCAGCCCTACTGAAGGGCCAAAGATACCTTGTGTGTGTATGTGCCTTCAATTTGCCTGTTGATTTAGGGAATCCCATGAATGTTATAGGGTTTTTTTGGGCAAAGAATACTCAGAGGTGGTTTTACCAGCTTCTTTCTCTGAAATACAGCCTACAGCAGCTGGTGTTCATTGACTTCTCTTGACATAAAAGGTAGAGGACAAAAGCATTTGTTTCAAATCAGCCTTCCTTGACTTAATGCCCCCTAGATGTGATGGCCTTCAACTGCTGTCATCCCCAAACAGCATAACTGTTAAGGAAAGATGATTTAAACCAACTTTCTATTTAAAAACATCATTCTGAACATAAAAATCCAACAGTGAGATGACTGAAGGCATCCTGCTATTCAGTAGGGAAGACTCAGAACTACCCCTTGGCAGTAGCTGCATCTTCCTTGGATTGTCAACATCCTTAGCCTCTTCCATTGATATCATCGACGAAGTGTTAAGAGTACTCCGTCTTTTAGTACAAGGTTTGCAAGCCCAGATGTTGCAAACATGTTCAAAGTTGGCAGTTGTGTTTGGAAGGCCAGGCTGGCATAAGACATATTGCTGCTTGAGGTGACAAGACTGATTTACTGTAACAAGCTCTGGCTGGTAAGAGCTATCCAAGGTGCTATTCTGGGGATAGCATTTAGCATCTTGAATAGCTTTGTTAATGTTCAGGCTAATACCCAGAGCACATTCACACCTCACTAATATGGGAACTGCAACTGGTACTGAGGTGTGTCTTTAAAAGTTATTTGAACAGGGTGTTTGTCAGCTGGTTGAACTAATAGATCAGGGCAGTGTGTATGATTTCTTCCCCATTTTCTACTTTGTCCTCATAACAATCGTATGAGTTTAGTTAGACTAAGAGAACAGTTACTGTCCCAAAGTTACCCTGTGAGCTTCATGGCAACTAGAACTTTCCCCAGTTCAGATTCAATCAGTGTATACTTCTATACCACACCAGATCTCTTGAAGGAAAGAAATAATTTTTAAAAAATCTTTAAAAAATTAAAGGCAACAATGGAAATATAACTTGGGAGCACAAAAATCCAGAGTGTTTTTGTTATGGGGTATTTTTATATCATATTCATAGTCTGCCAGAAAAGTTTAGAGTAGTGGTGTATGGTATTCTGAAAGCTAAGCAGCAAATCACAGGGAAAATCAAGGATCAAGGAGAACATTATCTATGACAGTAGGACAACAAGAGCAAAGTTCATCCCCTACTACCGTTTTGAGGAAGCTTAGCTTCAGAAGATATATGGTCCTTATGTTTGTTTATAAAATAAATAAACAGAGACTAGGTACCACAGAGCATGACATTCTTGCTTTGCTTCTTGGAAAAACAATCTTGTTCAGGGAACTTCTTAGCTAGAGCAAGCTCCCAACTTGTTTGTTTTATGAGTTTATAGAAAATTCTGGTGTTTATGTCTCCAGTGCAAGGCTATTTCTGTCTAGCTGTGAGCGGCAGGAACAGCATTAAGTAAGTCTATGCAACAAGATTTTAAGATTGTCTTCACACATTAATAATAAGGACAACTTTACATTTGGTTGTAAAATGTGTCCAGTGATTTTAGAAATGAAACAAATATTTTAAAAAAATATTAAGATTGAGATGTCTCACTCTTCAGCTGATAATGTCTACACATTGTGGTCAAGTGGAAAGCATACGAGATTTGTATTGAGAAGATCTCATCCATCCATGGGGTCTTGGCCATGACACAGTCTCACAGCCAGTGGTGTAGTTAAGTAATTTTCAAGTCTGGGCATAATAATTTTACATCATTCCCTCTGCATGTGGCAGTGTGTACTATTTACTTCAAAATGCAAACCCCTTTGGTCTCTGCTGAGTGGAGACTCTGAGCATTTGCTCTAAAGTCCTGCCCTGACAACACCATATCCATTTCAAAGGGATGAACCCCATGTACACAGGATGCACATATGATAAAGTAGTGGAAGACTTTTGTTTTATTGTTTGTCTGATCACCCTTTGTTTTCATGAATTTTACTTATGCAGAGAGAGGCCTCACCTGAGTACAAAACGTTGCCATTTCTCTGTGGTCTGAAGAGAAGGAAGGTATTTATTCACTAACCTTGACATCCCCTGATGTCTGTACAAATTGTCGGGCAATTCAGTGTGCAATAGCCAAATCTGGTGAACCTATGATACAAAAAGCAACTACGACTGATAACCCATGATACAGCCTGATGAATGTATTTACAAACGTAGTCTCCACACTGTCTTTGTTAATGAATTAAGGGGTTATAGGAGGCATAATTTTTTATATATATATTTTTATTAGAATTTTCCAATACATAAAAATAAAAAAGGTATACATCTATACTGTAGATATCATAAGATACATTCTTGTTATTCTTCCAATCCTTACTAGACTATCACATACTTGTAATTACAACTGTACTACAATAGTTATGTAATAACATTTCTTGTTTGTTTCTGCAATAAATCCATTGCACCAAGATTATCAGTCATATCCTTTTTACTGTCATATATGCTGTCACACCTTTATCCCAATGACTTATTTCAGTATAAAACCTCATCTTTTTTAGATCTTCCCCTTCTATTTTTCTTACTGGTTAGTACCCATCAAATATCTGTCACTAGCTCCCATTCTCTCTCTATTTCTTCATCAGTTTTGCCCTTTAGTCTCTGTGAGACTATATCTGCATTTCTGTTTTCGATGAGAATGGTCCACCGTTGATCAATTGTAGGTATTTCATGAGTTTTCCATATTTTAGCGTATTCTATTCTTGCTGTCGTAATCATGTAAAGTAAAATCCGCCAGTATTTCCTTTGTATCTTTCCATCACTCGTGTATCATATTCAGTAGATACGTTTCTGGAATTTTATGGAGGAGGCATAATAAAAGGAGGCATAATAAAAAACAGGCAGTCCTTCCTGCTTTTGTTTTCGCCTTACTGCCATAATGTCTTCATATCTAATTATATGTTAATCCCATAGCAAAAACAAGACAAAAGAACTACAATAGGGCAAAGGATATACTGACTCCATCTACATAGAGGTGACCACTGCAGGTTCCAAATGCTATAAATCCCATGGAAATTAATTGACTTGCTTGTTTGTGTTGGAGCATAGCAGTTGACATGACTTGATACAAGTGCCCTTGTGAAGTATGCAAACCTGTTTAGGATTTCTGAAATTTTATCCTCTTGTCCCTGCTATAGTTGCTACTGGTAAAGGTGGTGTGGGAGGGGGGCCATTTATGCAATATCCTTAAAACCTGTGTGTTGGCACACCTCTGTACTTTGATACTCCGTAAGGCAGCACGCCTCAAATGATTTCCTGCAGATCTTATGGACCAATGCCCATCTGCCCCAGCCAACATGGCAAGTGTGGTGCACGCTGGGAATCATAGTCCAAAAGATCTAGAGGGTACCATATGGGCAAAACCTTCTCTAATGAGATCTGAAAATCAGTAAGTGGATCAGAACTGCATAGCTATGCCTCCTTTGCTAAACTTTCCTTTGCTAACAATAGGTGTTATGTCGTCTTAGCTCTACCTTCAGTCTTGATTTACCTTGCTTGTACCACTCTGGTAAAAATGAAATCTTACAATCAGAGTCCCTCTGTATGGTCTTTTGAGGCACAATTTCAGATGATAGTATAAAGTTGCAAGGATATCTTGTGCTCAGCATTTTTGAAGACTTTGGCTTGCTTCGAAGCCAAAAAAGATCTCAGGCTAGTTAAAACAAAAATTGCTGTCTCAGTGAAATCATTGATGTACAGAAGCGTAATAAAGAATTATGTTAGGTCATATTCTGTATATTTTGTCTTTTTGGCTGCAGAATTCTCCCTTCTTGGGGAAAAGTAGCATTTTCACTTGATCAGTGAGAGTAGATTATTAATGAACATGTCGGTCTGTGCTCCAGCAGTAAAGAATGAGGGATTTACCAAGATCTGAAACCACCGATTAGGCAACACGAATATGTGGTAAAGTCTTTCCCCTGATTATTGTTTTAATTGTAGCTCACAATGGTTCTCTGCAATGATGGAAATGTTAACAAAGCTCTGGGCACTAGATCATTTGGCTTGCTGCAACCAAAACCTGTGGTCAGGCATCACTGTGCAAGGGTGACCTTCACAGAGCCTGGGAAGGAAATCTCATTTGCCTAGCATTCCAAAATAATTAAGAAGGCTCATTTGAGTGGCATACCAGAATAACACTTTATTGAATACCAAGAAGAGAAGGTTAAGAGGGGACATGATAGCCATGTTTAAATATTTGAAGGGGTGCCATGTAGAGGAAGGAGAGGGCTTGTTTTCTGCTGCTCCAGAGACCAGGACAAGGAGCAATGGATTCAAGCTGCAGGAAAGGAGATTCCACCTGAACCTCAGGAAGAACTTCCTGACAGTCAGGGCTGTCCGGCAGTGGAATATGCTGCCTTGGAGTGTGGTGGAGTCTCCTTCTTTGGAGGTTTTTAAGCAGAGGCTGGATGGCCATCTGTCGAGAGTGCTTTGAGGGTGTTCCTGCATGGCAGGGGGTTGGACTGGATGGCCCGTGTGGTCTCTTCCAACTCTGCATTTCTATGATTCTATCATAACAGAGCCAATTGGATTATCTCAGCTAACATGGCAAACGCTTGGACAACCAAGAGCTTACAAATGGCAAGTTAAAGCAATATTTACAATAAGTTTACCTCTGAAAAGTTACTTTTGTTGGAAACAGAGGTGCAATGTAGTTGAACTTCAAAAACAAGTGTGAATAGTGAAAATGAAGTTACTTCACTGGGATTCTAGTTAATTTCTACAGTTACTTTTCAAAGGGATTAGAGGCATTTTGTGAGCTTTTTCCCAAGTTTTATGCCATTCTTTATCAGTCCTTTGGAGCAGGATGTGGTGTGCATGGAGAAATGAAAGATGATTTAATTAATAATAATTAATGTCTTTTCCAGTAAAAATCATGCTCAAGGCAGGCAATAAAATAAAAATAACTTCAGAGTGGCCAGAGGGATCAGTTGCTCAAAACCAGCTAACAGCCTTACCAACTACATTGTTTTAGGGCTATATTCCATTTTAACTTCCATGGCAACCTCCTGTGGAACTCTGAGGTTTGTAGTTTACTGAGGCCCAAGACCTCTCTGGCTGAGAATTCTAAATGCCCCTCCCTAAACTGCAAATGCCAGGAAATCCATTGGATGTTGCCTTTGCAGCTGTGAGAGCCAGGGTGGTGTAGTGGTTTGAGTGTTGGACTTTGGCTGTGGAGACCAGGGTTCAAATCCCCGTTTGGCCATGGAAGCTCACTGGCAGGTCACACTCTCTCAGCCTAAGAGGAAAGCAAAGGCACCCCCCCCCGAACAAATTTTGCCAAGAAGACTCCATGATAGGGTTGCCTTCAAGTTGCCAATGTCTTGAAGGCATACAACAACAAATAGTATTATAATGATGTAGTGTGATATGACTCCAAGAGTCTTGCAACATGTTAAAGACACGGTTTATCTGGCATAAGCTTTTGTGAACTGGAGCTACACGTGATGAGTACAGTTCTTCTGATGAAGAGAGCTGTAGGAGAGAAAGAAGAAGGAGGAGGAGGAGGAGGAGGAGGAGGAGGGGGAGGTTATTTATTTATTTATACTGTTTCTCTATTGCCTGCCACTCCAAATGGTTCCTGAGGTGATGTACAAATGAAAACCAGTTACAACAATACAAAGAGAAAAATATTTTAAAACACATTAAAATGCCCTTTACAAACTCCTAAAAGCAATCTAAAAACAATCCTATGCTTAACAATAAGAGAATGTAATATAGAGCTGAAAAAGGAACATTTATTATTATTATTATTATTATAAATTTATTATGAACAATTCAAAACAATTATCAGTATTTTTAGATTATAAATACTTCAGTAAGTCCAGTGTTGAAAGTATCCTGAAAAGGTAGAGGAGATTGCATTCTTTCTCTTTCTTAGAGATATACTCTTCCACCCTACCCCTTTTTTTTTAGCACGAAAAGGCAAAGAAGTAATAGGCCAAACCATCACCTGCTTACTCTCAGCTCTTCAGTCTTTGAAGTATGATACTGCAGGCAAAAGATGTCAACGGCCCTTCCACAGTACACAGTTATATTGCTGTGATTCCATTTTGACTGCTGTGGCAATATCTGGAATTTGAAGTTTAGTGCCTCACTAAGCAACAAATTCCAGGATTCCATGGGATAAAGCTATAGCAATTAAAGTGAGATCATAGTGCTATAATTGTGTACTGTGAAAGGGACCCAAGAGACAGAGTTACTTATAGCAGATTTGGATGAACTCTAATGTACTTCAGGGGATGCCATGTTTCAGAAGTGGGGATCATGTGGCCCTCCAGGTGTTGCTGGGCCACTACTCCCATCAGCTTCCACCACTGGCCAGTGTGTCTGGAACTGGTGGGAACTAGAGACCAGCAGCTTTTGAGTGGGTTCCAATTGGCTGTGCTTCTTGCCTTCTCACGATACACAGCTTCTTGCTTTCCAAAAAGAAATGTCTGTGTTCTCTTTCTGTTTTTATGAGTTGTTTCTGAAGTCTGTCATTACCTTCTGTTAGAGATCTTTTATCTGTTGTTTGTTGTTGTTCTGTGCCTTCAGGTCATTTCGGACTTAGGGTGACCCTAAAGCAACCCTATCATGGGGTTTTCTGGGGCTGAGAGTGTGTGAAACAGGGTCACCCAGTGGGTTTCCATGGCCAAGCGGGGAATCGAACCCTGGACTCCAGAGTCGTGGTTCCGGACTCAAACCACTACCCCATGCTGGCATCGCACAGACAGTAGACCCTTTGTCTTCTGTCCACTTTTAGCTGTTAACATCCAGTGGTGATACATTAGAGCAGGGATGGGCAAAGTGTGGCCGGTATGCCACAGGCACCCCCACAGGGGGTGTCCACTCAGGGACAACATTTATTTCACTCCATAATGCTTCAGAATGACCTCTGGGAGGGTGTGAAAGGAATGTCCACCATGTTTGGAGGCCTCTTCCCCCCCAAGTCAAAACAAATTTTGCAAAACAAAAAGATTATTTTGCTTCAGAATGACCCAAAAGCCCAACATGGTGAGAGTGTCTGCATATCTTCTATAGGACATTTAAGGGCAAAAATTGATTTTTTGGGGGGAAGCAGTAGTGTGTATGGTGGGATTGAGACTCTGCAAGTTCTCAGGGTCTAATGCAGCCCCACAACCTTGGGCAGTTGCTAACCCCTGTGTTAGAGGAATAAACTTTGTTTACTAAGTTTGTATGATTATCTTCACAAAACTCTTAATTTTCATATCTGTGCTTGGCAGCTGCTTGACATCTTTTCTGCTGTGTTCACCTTGCCAGTGATTTACGTAACGAATTCTGCCTCTTCTCTGAAATGTCTTCTGCTGTAGGTAGTCCACTCAGAATAGTACTAGGAAGGAGACACTATTATTATAATCTTGTTTTAAAGAAGAGACAATAACAATTCTATAATTGCAAAGGTTTATTTTTTTACTTGCATCTCTCTCTGTGCCAGCTGACTGAATCTAGCTATAATCTATTTAATCTTCTTTCATCTTTGGTGATCTTGTTTTCTGATCTGTTTTGTAAGAGATTGTAATGGATGTTGTTTTATGGTTGTTATTGGAGAAATTTCTGCAGAGTATTTTTTTTCTTTTACTGCGTCTATTATTGTAATGGAAAATGGGATCCATGAGCCAGGATTTTGGACCAGTTTCGGGACAGTCAGTCATTATTCTGTGTGCTAAGTAAGTGCATTGGTGAGTCACTGTCTCCTTGCAGAAAGAGTAGCAAATGAGGGATGCATACTGGCATCTTACACAATTTCTTTCTTGTTCTGAGTCATTTCTGCTTACCTCACTGACGAAAATAACATTATGCAGCTCAGAAATCTTGTTAACACTCTTGCAAAATCATTTATTGCTAAAATCCAGGTATTGTTAATGATTACTGGTAATGATGCAAAATGCAACTTGACGGTAGAATTACAACTTGTTAGCAGTAAAAATCTATGGGTGCCCTAGTGAAAGCATTGACACCTAAAAAGTCACCTTGGGATGTCGTTTGTTGTTATGTGCCTTCAAGATGTTTCTGACTTATAGAGACTCTACGGTGACCCTATCACAGGGTTTTCTGGAGCTGAGTGTTTGATGTACTTTAGGTCACCCAGTGAGTTTTGAGTGAGGAATTGAACTCTGATCTTCAGGCTCATAATCCAACGTTAAAACCATTATACCACACATACTATAAAAATACAGCATTTAGCTATTAAACATTCATAGAGAACTCAATGCTGGAAATGTTGCTGTCATAACTCGATAAGTTAGAGTATGTCCCACGCTGCTCCTAATTCTAAGTTTAAAGTCTCTTTCAGGGGATAATTTCTGAGAAGATACTAAATGTCAATATAATTCAAAGCAGCATGTGAAACAGGCGACATAATCCTGACTGTTATTGTACCTGCTCTTTTAATAAAAGGAGAAGTTTGCATTGTGGCAGCTAAATTAGCATGGTACAGTAGGGTCAAAGCCTGTTTAGGGCTATGTATCTATCAAGTCAGAGTTATGCTGTGAAAGAGTTTACCTGGGGATCAGATTCCAGAGCAGGCAAACAAATATCAAAAGCCAAGAAGTATTATAGTCCAAGACAAGTAGCTAGGTAGTCAGAATAAAGGTCAAGAAAAGCTAAGGTGGTCAGAATTTTACAGTACGTGTTTTATAAGGTCTGGAGTGCCCCCAGTTGTCTCTTGGGGTTTTCTTTTCTGCATTTGCTCTTCAACTTGGTGGACTTAGAAAGAAATCATCCTCCAAATAAACATACCATGAATGGAGGTGTATGAAGGGCTATATTTAGATTGGTCTGCTTTAAGTACAGTTCGCTCTTCATTTCTTGCTTTCTTTTGCATTCTAGGTATGAAACTTGAGGTAACCATGACAGGTATGATAATTTTGTAAGCAGTATAATATTTCAACTGCTGAAAATAACAAACAGTGTAAAGTAATGTTTGTTGTTGTAAACCTTGGCAAGATGTGGCCAGAGTGGGTATGCCCTTGCTTTTCTTTGAGTCTGAGAGAGTGTGACTTGCCCAAGGTCATCCAGTGGGTTTCCATAGCAGAGCAGAGATTCAAATTCTGGTCTTCCAAAGTCCTAGTCCAGTGCTCAAACCACTCACCACACCGTGCTGGCTCATTGTATGGAAATAAGTAACACTATATATGTTAAATGTAACAGTATAGTTCTGATCTGGAATGTCATGATGTCACATGTATTGCTAACCCAAAACATTGATGTCCTATTTCAATGTGCATTACAGTGCAGGGGAAATGTGATTTGGCATGCTGTTGAGAGTTGTGCCAAATGGTTCATGATTGCTGTATAGATACACGTATCTGTCTTTGTGTATGGTTTTTGATAGAGTGAAGGAATTCACATGTGGAAGCATCATACGCATAGAAATCTCTCATACTGAGTACAGGCATATTTTCCTGTCTTTTGTCAGTGATCATATATTAGAGCAATAGAAGGATGTCTAAAATATTTTTTCCAGTGTGGTTGACACATTATACAATGATATTGATTCTACTCTCCATGCAGAAAGTACTGTAACTCCTTGACTATAATTTTGTTAACTTCTTCATCATACAGTGAGCCTGAAGTGATCCAAATCAATTCATTTTATCAATCAAACTATCCAAAGTAAAGTAAAGTGATTGATTCAGTGAGACTTAAATGGAAGCAAGACACACATTCAGAGACATTTGGTATGCTTTTATTGATCTGTTCATTTAGCTGTGACAAGTGTAAGGAAACAAAAGCCCTAATTGTTTGTTCTGTGCTTATTCAATATTTGTCTGTTTCCGGAAAAAAAAAACTGCTTAGTCTACATATGTTTTCATAGAGTGTATGATGTCACTAATTTCAGTATCGGCAGCTATCTGACTTGATAATAATTTTGGCATATTATATCTTTTTCTCCCTCTGTCTCTCTCTTTCTCATCATCCTCAAGGACAATTCCAATTAATTAAGAATAGAAAAATAGCCTGGGTTTTAAAAAGAACAGCAGCAAGACCAGAACGTGTATTGATTTGCATTGGTGAATAAGTCAATTTAATTAGCACTGCTCTTGCCACCTCAGAATGTTGTAGTAATGAAAACTGTGCATATCCACTGTTCCATGCCAGTATTTTCCTATTTTCTTTTATGCTTCGTATGGTATTTTCTTAACACCTCCAGATAGTGTTAAAGCAATGTAACGTTTTGGTTTTTTTCCCTCTGTGAATGCTTGTGTACATCCAATAACATTTTCTTTAGCCGAGAGTTGGATGCAAGTGAGAAACTGTTGGCATCCTACTTAAAAGTTTACATTAGCAAAGGAATGTTTGTAGAAGTGTGTCTTACAGTTGAAATGGAATATGCTCTGCAATCAAACCCTCATCTTTGTTTTGAGAACTAAGTGGTGATGGGTGTCTAGGAGCTACAATGGCAGCTGAGATATGCCACTGTAGCTGTTTAGGGAGGGGCATTTAGAATTCTCAGCCAGAGAGCTCTTTGGCCTCGGCAAACTATAAATCCCAGAATTCCACAGGATGTTGAAAGTGGAATAATAGCACTATAACAGTATAGTGTGGAAAGGCCCTTTGTGTCTGTATGAAGAGAGGAAGAGAGATTACATTGAAATCACATTGATTCTATAAATGCATCTTTGTTTTACCACACTTTTTTTTAATCACACTTATGTGTGTGTAATTTAACCTAACATGCCAAGAAGTTTTTGCAGTTGACTCCAATGACTTCTTTTGTAAATCTGCTTGAAGGCTTACTGAGCTCCTGGTTTAAAATACGTTGTGTGAGCTTTCAAAGCTTCACTGGTTTCTTCACCAAAGAAAGATGTTAAAAATCATACAGGAGAAAAAATGTGATAATATTAAGAGTCACAGGCCTACATTCTGTTTCAGATGTTACTTTGTTGTCAGTTAAGACGGCATTGGGAAACTTACACAATTTTGCATGTTAATTGAACTGCAGTTCTCATTATCTCCTAACTGTTGGTTATGCTTACTGGGCCTGTTGCATAGTGGAGTCCAAGACTGTTTGGATGACTGCATCTTTGCACTGTGAGAGCAACATATCAGTAGGTGAAGACCACTGGCTCTGCTGTTCAGACAGTATTGTGCACACATGACTTTCTGAATGAAAGAGGTTTTCATGTAAAAAAAACCCCCATATTTAAAACCATATTTAAAAACCATATTCATGTTGGTAGAATTCCAAATTTTATTCACCAATCTGGATTTAGCTACTGTGACCAATAAAGCAAGATGTTAGTTCAGGTAGAATTACATTAGACTATTCTTTGCAGAGCATCTCTTGTTTTACTGTTCCATACAGACGCAAAGGGCCTTTCCACACCACACTGTTGTAGTGCTATTCTTCCACTTTCAACATCCTGTGGAATTCTGGGATTGGCAGTTTATTGAGACCAAAGAGCTCCTCATAGTTTATAACAGACACCTATATTGCTGATCTTGGAACCAGTACTGCCGTTGTGTGAAACTGTTCATCAGATGATAAAAACACAGTTGAAATTGGCCTGAATAGTACAATACAAAGTTGTTTCCAAAATACTCTAGGATGGTTCGTGCAACCTTTTTTGACGGTTGAAGCCGTCATTTCTGATGACTCATTACTGACTCAAGTGTCAGTTTATAAAAAGAAAATCCAATGAAAGACTCTGGTGTTAGGGGATAATAAAAATGTATAGGTCGGTGGTTGAGAAGATGTATTTTATCTGTAACAGCAGATGTTCATGAGTAATTTTAATGTTTGTTTAGTCATGCATGTAATGGTTTAGGGAAAGACAATTACTGGTGATTGAGATGAGATCCATATCCTATTAAATCAGTGTCAGAGATCCCACTGATTTGAATCATCCTGGCGTACACTGAGTTGACGCTCAACAGCTGTAACACCAAAACGTGGTCTGATTTTGCCATAATGACTCTGAGGATAGCATATTACATCTTGCCTTTCTCCACCCCACTTCCTTTGCATACAACAGTGAATACTGTTAATAGTGATGAGCAATGAATGCTTCAAACCAGGCAAACTGTGGTTTGCTCAGACTATAGTTTCCTGAATTGAGATGAAATGACCGAGTAGAGTTTGGTGCTAATCACAGCCAGAAGCCTTCAAATGCTGCACTTGAAAGAGTGGGAGCCCATGGTTCATTCCGGCTTCGTGTTACATCTGCTCATTCCCATTTTAATTTCATTGTAATTCGGTGGGTGGATTATATTCTGTGTTTAAATCGAATTTAGTGAAGGAAATAATAGACAAACTTAGTTATTGGTGTTATTGAAGACCTCAGATTTTTGGAGGGCTTTCACGTGTTGTTTGAATTAACTTCTACCTTATAATATTTCAAGTAATTTTTACTATTGGGGTTCATGTCTTTCAACTGCCATTTGTGTGTGTTATGGCATGGATGGATGTCTTGAATTGTTTTTGAGGTTAGGCAGAGTGTACACAAAAGGCACAGCAATTTGCCGAATGTTGTTATACTTAATAGTTTTGGTCTCTAAAGAAAACCATTTAATGGGAAACTACACCAAGAGAACATTGTGCTTGATATGTCTGAGTAGAAAAAGAATATAATATCTGTGTATCTAGGTTAGGTTCCCATAAGAGGAAAACATATCAGCTTTTCTTATGTTCATTTAATCTGTGCAATCATCTTGCAGTTGTGTGTACCACAGTCTTTTAGTCCTGTTCATTTATGTAATAGCTTGGTCACTTCCTCTCTTCCCATATAATTTAACCTTTTCTTGCCTGTTGCTCACTTGTGTTCATGATTACCTTGATTTTTTTTTTTAAGCGAAGCACCAGATCTCATCTGATTTTGCAAACTTATCAGGGTCATCCCTTAGTACTTCGATGGGAGATCACCAAAGAATACCAGGTGCTGTAGGCTATTATTTCAGAGAGAGGAACTGGCAAAATGACCTCTGAGTGTTCCTTCTGTGAGAAAACTATGTAATTCCTTGGGTCACCATAAGTCAACAGGTGACTTGAAGGCACATACACACCCATGCTTTTTCCGTACTGTTACTGGAGAAAGAACTAGCTGATTTAGTAGTGGTATTCAGTAACTATAATCCATCATATAGACAGGCTAATCCGTTTTGTAGTGCAACAGTGTCATTGTTCTAAATGGCTGGAGCAAATTTTGGTCTCAAAGGGAACTGCCATTTTTAATTACAGGCAGGTGTTTTTAATGGTTAAGTTTAGGGCACTGTGCGTTGCTTACCAGCTGATGTCTCCTTAATCTTTGACTCTCCTGCATAAAGCATGGCAGAGGAGCACAAGGTGTGGAGGCCTTATCATGCTGCTGAGGAACCGCTTCATTTTATTTAGTCCACATATCGGGGAGTGACTTCATTCAAATATATCTGAGATTTACATTTCCTTCGTTGTGATCCCTGTGACCTACATATGTTGTCAACACTTGTGTAGCCTGTCTTTAAAATCCTCTAGAGCGCGGGGGGTGGCTAACTATTTCAGAGCCATACCTATTAGAGGGGATAGGTTTTATAATCAATTAAAAATACATAAAATTAGTTATGTACATGTAAAATAGACAAAAATAGGCTTAGATGCATTAAATATTAATTCTTCATGGATTATGAAGTTCATTAGAATTCTTCCCACTTATTAACAAATAAAATTCTCCACTCATGTTTGTCAAATATTATTATTTTTTATTTATATATAAATGAACCTTAAATGGACTTTATAGGACTTTAATTAAAATCGTATTGACTGCTGATGTTGAACTAAAAGGACCTACATTGACTATCCCATTGATTTTAGTGGTCCACTAATGATTTTCAGTGGCAAAGCTCCATGTCAATTAAAAAAAAATCGGGGAGCTCTAAGGGGTGCAAAAAAGGGCTTGGGGACTCCATCACTTCATGGGCTATATTTTGTCCACTTCTGTTCCAGAAGTTGGCCAGTCTTTTGGCAGTAATCCCACGTGGTCTAGCACAACCTCTTTCATGGTCACAGGAGGAGGAGAAGGAAGAAGAGGAAGAGAAGATGGAACAACTTTCTCTTCAGTGTCTGATATGCTAGTAGTCTTGCTTTTCTTGGCTTTTTTCTTTTATATTTTTCTTCTGTTTTCTTTCTGTCAGTTCTGTAGTCTTCAGCAATTTTGAGAGATGGGAGGGCTCTTACAGTTTGTGAGCTTGAGGACCTATAACTCCAAGCAGCTTTTTCATGAAAGGTGTAACTTTGTGGAGGAAAGACACCATAGATGTATGAGTGCTCACGTCATTTATCTTTTTGGATAATCTGACACACATGTACACTAGCAAGTCTTTATTCCACAAGTATATTAAAATAAGACTTCTCAACTCCTGGTCCTACAGTGAGAAAAAGTTATTAAGACCTCTTAATTAGCTTCCCCCAGCCGACCGCTACACTCAGCCTTAGGGGGTGTTTGCTCCACATCTCTGCTTATGATGGCACAGGTGGTCATGTCTAGGCAAAGAAAGCTGGTTCTGGAGGTCTCTGTGGCGATGGGTCTTCCCCATCAACTTCACCTGTGGTATTGACTTTGAAGCTGGAGACAAGACCAACAATGATACCACACCAGTCTAAATCAAATACTACTGAAATAGCAAGAACCTTAGATAGGTTTCTCCATCTTCAGTTAGCAAGAAGGCCAGAGCTTTTGAACAAGGTCTCAAAAAGAGTAGAGAAATGGGAAGAGGATTAAAGACAAGTACTGCTGACTGGATGGCACTATTGAAGTAAATGTAAGGAAGGGGTCCATTATGATCAGACTTCATAGACATCTTGTACTCTGCAGCCTGTGGTATTAACAAGTGTCTTAGCAACTACCTCAGCACTATTAGAAGATTTGACTACTCAGTCGTTCATGACCACTGAATCCTTTGCAGTCCTACCTGTCGCAGAGATTCCACCAATATGCAACAACATCTCATCAGGAAAGACATATCCCACCATGTCATGCACTATGTTGGCTTGTACTTGGAAATGGAGACAACTTATCCTTCAGTACACCACAGATAGGATTCAAGATTTACTATATCCTCACCAAATAGGTACGGCTCATGGCATAGTTTCAGGTGCTGACATAGGTCCAGATTTCTGGTACCATCTTGGCAAGGACTTCAGTGGATGCATCACCAGAATCAGCGTGCACCAGCTTTGTAGGTTGTCTTTAAGAACACACACAGAACCATGACAAACTTGATATCAGATATCACCAACTCTGTACTGGGATGGACAGTCTCCAGCTACTAGGAGCATCCCTGTTATTCATTCAGCACCTGCATTGTCCCTTAGACTGTGTTATTAAAAGAGACCATTTGCAATGGTATCACAACCATCAACATCACTAGACTGTCACCTCTTGTTCACTGCCAGCATCTGTTTATATGTGTTATGTCGATGCCTTTTGGCTCTGTTTTCAGCACCAGCAGTAGTTACAGCAGCTTTGATCTGGACATATTTCTTAGCACTGACTATGTCAATCCAGAAATTTTCCCTTGTTCCTGTGGTGATTCAGGTTCAAACTATGAATCCTCTTGTTTCAGTCACATGCTTCCAGAAACAAAAATGCTCTCCAACTTTACATATTTCACTATACTTTACCTATTTCATCACAGACCCCCATAGTCTGTGTGATAATAACAGAACTTCATTTAGCACTGTCTAACCATAGTATGGTTGTTGTTATTGTTTGCCTTTAAGTCATTTCTGACTAATTGCACCCTTAAAGAGAAACCTGCTGTTGTGTGCCTTCAAACTGTTTTGACTTATGGCAACTCTGAGGTGACTCTATCATGAGGTTTTCTAGAGGCTGAGAATGTGTGATGCACTCAAGGTCACCCAGTGAGTTTCCATGGCCTAGTGGGGAATCGAACCCTGGACTTCAGGGTTGTAGTTCAATGCTCAAACCACTACACCATGCTGGTGCCCAGTGACAAATCCAGTGTTCAAATGAGTTGAATTACAGACACCTCCACCAGCTGCTATTCCTGTTTTACTATTTCTTCTTCATGTGGCTTGTCCATTGTGACAAACTCTTTTTCCTGTGGCGCTAAAAGAAGGAAATGAAATATTATGACCAGAACATTCTGTTCAACAGTGCCATTCTCATTAGAGATAGCTAACTGCTAAACTTGTATGTTTATCTACCAATCATTTTTGTGGGAAAATGGAATCTCCTTTCTAGATCACCTTCCTGAAGATGACAGAAAAGTGGTATAGTTATTTTAGACAGAAGCTCATCACCTAGCAGGCCAACAAATAAACACAACAAGACATGCAGCTGACTGTATTAAAAAAGCTATTTTAGGAACCATCTTCCCTTGGTTTCATAGAATCTGAGAGTTGGAAAGGCCCACAAAGGCCATCTAGTCCAACCTCCTGTTATCCTGAAGCATTTCTGAAAGATGACGATCTATCCTTTGTTTTAAGGGCTCCAAAAAAGGAGAATCAGCCAGCCTTCCAGATCAGTCTATTTCACTCTGCAGAGCTCTTACAGTAAAGAAGTTCTTCCTAAGTTGATCATTCATTGCTGAGATCTTCTGGACTTAAATTGGATGCAAGAACACCCATTGAGGACCTTCAGATTTATGAGAAAGGCTTCTTCAGTGCAAAAATGGACGGGAAACTCACGTAGCATACTCACTGGAGATCTGGGAGAGTGGCATCTGTTTTCTTCTGTTGGCTGCAGAATATCAGCCAGATACTGCCCAGGCATCCCCCCTCCAAGCAACTAAATGGACGTGTGGCCACATTCCAGTACTGAAAAGCTGCCTTCTACAGGGGACAGAGTGGTTAGCCTAGCCAAACTGTGAGGGCAGAGTGTTATACTGTGGCCACACAATGTAAGATCTTGGCCCCCCTGCCCCTGGAGTGTTGCTCAGCAAGGGCCGTGGTGGCTGCTTCAGATTTTTTCATGGTGTTCTCCAGGACATGTCTATAGCTACTACATTATCACAGCCTTGGATATTCATGAAACACAACAGACTAGATGCAGAGCTGATCTAGCATCTAGGAGAGTTTTTTTTTGTTTTTGTTTTTTTGTCTTCTGCGATGACATATGCTTCTTCTGGGTGAGCTGTTTGCTAAGCTCCTGTATATGTGTGTCACAGACACCATGAAGAAGAGGAAGCGGTTTCATAGATGTAACTGTGCTTCCTTAAGTGGTCAACTTCTCTTCCTTCTCTCTGTGCTGCCCTGTTCTTCCTGTTGAGGTTGTAGTTCCAACAACAGAGAATTAGAACTCAGAGAAAGTAGTGGAGTATTATACTGGATCATGCACAAGAGGTGGGTGGGTCTACCATCAAAAAGTCACTCAAGCTGTAGAAGTTTCCAGGGTTAGAGTTTGCAGGTGCTGTGTGACTCATGCCTATGAGTTCATAGATGACCACTCAAAGAACTACAGGCAGAGGTAAACAACCTTTTCTTATGGTCAGAGAAGGCAGGTTTAACAGCATGTGGCTTTCAGAGGGAAGAGGGAGTGAAATTCCCTACAGTTTTTTATTCCAATTAAATCATATTTGCAGCATTTTATGGTCAAGTATAATATAAGTCTATTCTATGTTAATTCTGTGTTTATGAGCTTTACGATATAGTATTTATGTTATTAGAAGACAGAGTACATTGGGTATCTTTTTTTATATGTACGTTAAATGCAAAATTTAGTATTAAATTATGTTTGACTTTTTGATAAAACAACTCCAGAATATCATTCATTGATGCCTTTTTGTGGATTTGAAGTGTCTTAGAAAATGTCTTAGTTCATTTTATCAAATTACCGTTTGCCCTACTTCCTAAAATTAAAGCCTGTTCCTCTCATGAATTGCGTTGCATTTACTGGATTGGAAGGGGAGACAGAAAGAATGCAAAGTCATTACTGAGTCAATTGTATCTATAGCAGATCACTTTGTTTTCCCTACCCAAGCTAACATAGAAGTCATGTAGCTGCTTGAAAACACATATCAAGGGTGTTTGTGTTGTTAATAAACAAAGACATTAATGTCAGAAAACATACTGCACGTGAGCAATTATCTGTGTAGCAATTGAACAGTCGTTCAAGGGTATGCAAAATGTTCATTTTTAGATAAGAATACAGGAGCATTGGTAGATAGGAAATCAATAGGTCATAGAAAATATATGATAAAAGTCACTGTAGCAGTGTTGTTGATTAAGGCTGCTAACCAGATTTTTTAGCTACTGTACACTGTATATATTCAGAACAGTCTTTTGGTGTGTGTATGTGTCAGCGGGAATGAGAGAGAGCAAGAGAGAATGAGATACCCCCAGCTACGCAATGGCACCTTCCAGCCCAGGACCCACCACGGTAGGAGTAACTGTACCTTCATGTCCGTGCTATTGGCAGTGCTTCCCAATTGTATATTTCATGAGAGTAAGTTTCTCTATGCTCTCTTCAGGCATAACTCCTGCTGTCGTCTCTCTTTTCTGACACTCTGAAGAGAAGACTTGAATATGGACTTTGACATACAACTTCTCTCTTCTGGTTCCATTACTGTACAGTCAGAAGTAAAAGAGGTGGTAAACATTGGCCCCCTTTTTAAATCCACTTCAAGAAAATAGTATTGACAACAATGTTTCTTCTGGTTGCAATAAAATATGTACCCTTATCAACTGCTGCTTTTAGGTTGAAAAGTTATGAGAAGTAGAGATAATGTTTATTTATAACGCCCTTTACACCAAAGGGTGGAACAACAATGACGTATAAAATCAGAGGAACGACATTATAGCAATAGTGTGTACATTTCTATACTACTTATCAGTGCAAGCACTCTCTAAGCAGTTTACAACATGTAAGCTAATTGCCCTGAACAAACTGGGTACTCATTTTACAGACCTACAGAAGGATGGAAGGCTGAGTCCACCTGGAGCCCTGCAGGATCTGACTCATAACATTGTGGCTGCAGTACTGGCATTTAACCACTGCACCATCAGGGTTCACAAGTCTTTGGCCCTTTCCACATGGGGGGGGGGATGGGCGAAAACGCCCAAAAACGGAGCTTATCTGAAGCCGGGTAAGTCCGTTGCTACGCGGAGCAGCACGAGCTCGCTGCTCCGCAGTCCTCCGGCGTCCCAAATGGCGGCTTCCGGTTGGTGGAGGCTCTCCACTAACCGGAGAAGCTCGCCAGCTGGATCTGCAGATCTGCAGGCACGCATTTGCGCGCGCCTGCAAATCCACTTCGGAGCCGGGTGACAGAGCGACGCGGGGCTGCGTGCTCCTTGCTTTTTAAAAACCTCGAAAAAGAGGTTTTTAAAAAACACGCAGCGCGGCTAGTTCCGACCGCGCCGTAGTGGATTCTGGTGTGGAACTACAAAAAGTAGTCCACGCCAGTCCACTCTACGGTGTAGGAGACCTCCGTGAGAGGTCGCTCTGCACCATTTCAGAAGCCCGGTATGGAAATGGCCTTTGTTATTGATTCATACAGTATATTCCAAAAAGGCAAGATATAGGCGAGATCATGTTATTATATAAAATACTGAAGCACACCGTGGAAACTGCTAGTTGTCTGAGGTCTTATTTTACTAGTTTGCCACGTTGTGATCCAGAATATGAGAGGGCGGATGGTGAAAGAAGGTGAGAGAATCCAGCTTGATTTTACAGGCTTCTCAGTCTGTTTGTGTATGATTAATTGTGGTGCAACAATAGCACTAGATAAAATTCACGTGAAAGGGAAATAGATCCATTTTAGTATCTGTAGTTTTCCACTAGAAATTTTGTTACAAAGTGTTACGGTGATGTAGAAATGATGTGTTTGGTTCATAAACATCCAAGTTTTTCTTACTGCTTCTTCTACCTTGTTGTTTATGGAGGAAAAGTCTATAGACTAGCTGTACAATGCCTGTCTTTGGATAGCATTAGGATCTGTCTGTCTGAAAACCACACAGTTGGATTGTCTAAGTTGTTTACTGCCAGATCTCTTTATTCCCATCCTTGCTTATACACAGTGCAGATAATTGGCCGTTCAATCTACTTTCAAAGTCTGAATATTTTTACTGCAAAGGATCTAGGACCCTTCTCTTCAACAGTTCTCTTAATTTTAAACAAAACAAAACTTTCCTTCCAGTCTGTATCATTCTTGGGGCTCAAGTTTCCTTCTGACTGCTTGATTTTTCTTTGTTTAGGGGCACCGATGGTGGCATGAGCACAGAGAGATGGCTTATTCAAGGCATGTTGGTGAATTTTCTGCTGACAAAATATCAAGGAAGGCAAATTTATCCCCCTGGAGTCTGAAAACTTTAAAGCTTTGAAGTTTGTAGACTTTGCTGGGACAAATTTGCTTTCCATAATTTTGTCTTCAGATAATTTATCAGCATGCCTTGAACAGACCATCTCTTTCAGGGCAAGAAAATACTGTAGGTATATTTATTAATTTACTCATTATAATGTTGGACACTGTGCCCCAGAGCTCAACATTTGGTAGTTTTTAACATATTGCCACTGGACCTTCTGTTTCTGAGCAAACAAAGGTGGTAATCACTTCATCTCACCTCAGTGGCTAGCAGTTCATAGGCAGCATAGCAGAATGGACTCCATGGAGCTCTGCAGGTGCAAACCAACCAGAATTTTTCCAGATGGATAGCTCCAGTCACTAACAGTCAAAAGACACAGAGGAGCTGTTCAGCCATTCCCTCTTAAAAGATCTTATTTTCTTGTGTAAGAAGAAAGAGGGGAAAAAACCCAATGGGAAAACAATGAAGAACTATAATTAAGAAATTATGATAGTTTTGCCCAGTGCTGGCCCTACCAATAAAGTGGAGATGGACAAGTGTTCCTGGTCTGGGGTCCCCACATACACCCATCCAGACCTGGAAGAGTATCTTTACCTCCTGCCCTAACCCACAAAACTTTTGACTTAAAAAGTTTTCCCCCATGCATTCTAGAAGTTGTGGGAAGCAATTTATCATGTTGAGGGGGATGGTCTGGCCTGTTTTAGGCATAGGAGATTGCTAGGGTAGGGTCTTTTCAGCATTTTTTAAAAATAAAGGGTACAAAAAATCTGGTGCTTATAGGCCACACTCTGTTTGCCCCAAGTTAGAGTGAGGCAGCAGGTGCTGAAGCATGATAAATGGCTGTGAGGTGTTGAATAACTGAACCGTCTGTGGCATGTGGCCTACCCTATTTTCCTAATTTCATTTTTCCCCCTTCAGTGTGGTGGTAGATCTCACCTCATTGTGTTGCGATAAGGTTCAGCTCCCAGTTGAGCCAGCGTTTATGTCAAATGGGGAAGTGTTGTCATCTTTGCCTCAAGCAACAAAATTGTCTTTGGCCAAATCTGCTTGGATCTCTCCTGCAGTGTTCTTTGGAAAAGATAAGGTGACTGCAGAATACAGCCCTCATCTGGAAGCAACATCAGTATCAGTAGTGAAAATTTTTGGTGTGGGAATCATGTGGCCTTAAACATCTGTCCAGATCTTGTTGTTAGACTGCAGCTCTGAGAAGCCCTATCCAACCTAGCCTGGACTGAGGAATTCTGAGAACTAATGTCTGATACTATCTGGAGGGCTGCATGATTCCTACTCCTGATCTGTAATATACAGAGGATTGCCGCATTCAGAGAGCTGTTGGTAAAAAAAAAAAAAAAATGAATTGTATCTTTAGAACAGTGAGGAGTAGTGGACCTTATCTGGCAGTGGACTTTGAGGATGCCATATTATTTTACAGGATAATTTATTAACAACAAATCTCTCTTGACTCCATGAACACTACACTGTCCTCCTATGAATGTGAATCAGATCTAATAACGGAATCTTTCATCTTCAGTGTCATTTGACCTAGGCCTTTTTGTGAGTGTGCCCTAGTCTCCTTTTGGTAGAGTCCAGGTGTTGGATTTCTATCTGGAAACGCAGGATTTTTCATAACCTAGTTGCAGTGTTTTAAAGACTGACGCACTCAGCAAGCCATACCACAAAACCATCTGGAATCAGGAACAAGTGCTCTTGCCTGTTTTAAAGTAGCTCGAGCATTGTTCTCCAGTGTAAATTTGCATGACTTCTTCCTTGGTTGTTGTGCTGGCAGCCTGTGGTTATCCTCTTCTGTGGTAAGTCAGCCTTTTCTTCCCCCTCTTAAGTAGCTCTTATATCCACATTTTCTGCCCTGTTCAAGTAAATGTGTTAAGTGCACGTAACATAGAATATGAGCTGTTGTTGAATTATTCATCCATCCACTTCCAATATTGAAGGCAAAAAAAAGGCAATATCCAAAGGCAACTTAGACATTTTTTTAAAAATACGAGCAAAGCTTTTGTATTATAGCTCTCAAAGAAGATTCTCCTGTGATGTGAAATTTACATTAGGGTTTAAAATGGAAAATATTAAATGTAATTATTTCACTTCAGTCTTTTTTAAAATTCAGATCTGACAGTTTTGTATACTTTTAAAGGAAATACAAGAAAAATGTTTGAAGACTTGCATCTAGTGTTTTAACACTTGGCTAGGTAGCCTACCAAGTAAAATATTATCTGCTGAGAAAGCTCAAAATCCGTATAATCAAACTGAAATGCAACAAAGGTATATTGGAAATTGTTTTAAATATATGTTTCATTCTGAAAGGGAGTACTTTGTATATCTTTACGGATCAATATTTGCAAATCCTGCATTTTAGCTTGTTCTAAAAATTAGTTCCTTTTGGATCCCTCTGCAGAGGAGTGAGGAAGTGCCCTCTGTTAATCTGAATCAACAGTAAGACTTAAATTTCCAGTAGCAGTAGGGAGTAGCCCTTTCTGGGAACATTGTGCTACACACAGAGCTATGAAAAGACTGCCTTTGAGCAAGATGTATGTCATTCAGTAGAGTGACTCCTGCATACATTTGTCTACTCAGCTATTAAAGGAAGCCAGCCTGCTTAATGGCTAGCTATTATGTAGGAATCTCCACAGCAGAAGTGGTTTTACACAGGTCACAGGTCAAGAACATGGATATAAGCTATTCAGCAGGAAAGCCAGCCAAGGTACAAAGCAACCTGGGCCAGATAAGATTTGCTGAGTGCTTAGTTTTGAGAGCAGATGGGATGGAAATCATTTGGACAACTCTCTAAAACTCTTGATAAGCTCTGCATCCTTACCCCTCTATATAATACGTGTTTGTGTGTGTGTGTGTGTAAAAAAATCTTTGGAACATTAGAATGATCTCTTAGTTAAGGAACACATGTTTTCTAATATGATAATAATTACAGTTTTGAGAAACTTCAGAGATTGGCACAAAAGAGAGGGATTTCACCCCCTGTTCATTTTTTAATGTCTGCTGTTCTCTCCTTATACTGAAGACTCTGTTCACTGTTCAATAGCTATGGTACCTTTGGAAAAAGCATTTCTGAAATCAAATATCAATGTAAGAGTCAGTAAGAAATATTTGCAAGGGCGTAGTAAATATGGTGCAGTAATGGAGTTGTGTGTAATGCCTCTTGGTGACTGATTTTGCTGTTTGCTGAGGTCTGATTCTGGCATGACCCTTAAACGTTTGCAACATTGAGGTGGTGGGATGTGGGTCCTGAACAATTCATCTGAAGCATCAGTAGAGAAGCCAACACAATGTCTGTTAGCATGCAACAAGATGCCAGTATTGTCAAAACGGCTTCTTCTCCTCTACTGCCTCTGTATAGAATACAAAGATTGATGTAATTGAGAATGCTATGTACTGTTCTGAAATTTAAAGCTGGCATGAGTGCAAGGAGACACTCAGCAGGGATATTTTTGCTGGGCTAAACAGTATGTTGAGAGCAGTCATAATGTATTTGGACTGCTCAGCTGCTAATGGGGGTAACCTGAACAATGCAGAGGAGAAAGGAAAGCTTAAATAAAATAAATATCCAGGGACACATGGCCATTATTTGTTTTAGGATGAAAATCTGAAATTTACAGGGAAATGAAGATTCAGGATAATTCTCTCCCTCCCACATAAGCATTCCATAACAGACCGAGTGACAATGACAGGTTTCTGAGTAATATTATACTGTATTAACCATCAGATCCAAAGATCTTGAAATATTATCTTCCCCATTCATTGTATAACCTAAAGATCTGCGTTATATCAGTAGCCCTTTAATCCACTGTGGCTATATTCGCCAGCAGCAACTTTTGGATATATGTTTTTCTCAGGGCTGATCCCAAAGAGTTGTTGATGACAGGAATTAAACCACAGAATATAGAGAGAATGCATTTTGCAACTGAGCTGTGGTTCTTCCCTGCTGCTTAGAGAAAAAAGATGTTTGATCTCAGGTGCTTGGTTGGTTTCTCCTGTCTTTGTGCTTGAATGAAACCCTCATTTTGAAAGGAAATTCAACTGAGAAAATAAAAAGCTGGAAATAAATCAGTTACTATATTTGAATTAAGAAATCTACAAACCGGTTGTGACCTAGCTTGCCAAAGGCATACATTCCGAATTTATTAGTCCCTTTCATTATTGTAATAATAATAATAGCAATAACAATAATAATAATACGTATAATTAGCTTTCTCCCCTTTCTTCATTTGCGGAAAGTGATTGTGCCATTTCTATTGTATTATCAAGGAGCAAGGGCTAGTGAATTAAGGAAATTGTTTCCGGTATTTCTGTAACAACTTGTGTTTCCTTTTTTTTTCCTTATTTTTTTAAATTTAATTATAAGAGAAGAAGGAAACACACACACAAAAAATACATAAGGCGATAAACATAAAAGTGAAGGAAAAAGGTTACAACAAAAAAAATGCTTACACTTCTATTTCTCTTTAAATCTAGTTACATAATATTACTTATTCAACATATTATAAATCATACTGATTATATATTTTGATTAGATATATCTAAATCTCATTCTCATTATACCCATTGTTGTTATTTATTCCCATACCTAACATTTTAAAAATATACTATTAGTAATTTCCTTCTTATTTCTATTGCTTTCAAACTAAGTTTAACTTATTACTATTACTAAGTGTACCCCATCCCCAGAGCCAATTATACCTTGAATTACTCCACCTTCCAAAATTGTAAGTCTTCTTGTGGAGGTGTGACACTTTCCTCTTTTACTAACACCTTTTCCATAAATATCTTCCATATTGCTTCAAAATCACTTGTTTTCATTATTCCCTTTTTGGCCTTAATTCCACATGTTAACTTATCATTAATCACAATTTTCCACAGTTCTTTATACCAGTCCTCTATTTGAAAATCTTGAATTTTCCATTTTCTTGATATAACTAATCTTGCTGCAGTTAATAAATTTGTAATTAGATCCTTCATTGCCTGGGTACAATTAACCTTATCATATATAGATAACAATGCTATACTAGGACATATTTCTAAATCAATTCCTGTTATCTCTTTTATCTCTTTGAACACCATTTGCCAAAATTTCTATACACATTCATGACTCCATCACATATGAATACAAGTAGCAATTTCTTGGCAACACAACTTGCGTTTCCAAAGGAGTAAATATTATAGAGCTGAGGTCATGCCTTTTTTAGAGTTCTTTAAAAAAGCATTTTAAAATAAGAATGATTTTTTTTTTAGCATAAAAACCTCTTACCAGCTCTAGCTATGCATCATCAGTGGGATTTTTGCTTTTCAGCTCAAGCCAGCATAAGCCATTTACTACCAAGCTTGGTTTTTAGAAGAGTCAGTAGTTCTGTGGTGGCCTTGAAATGGTTTGAGGCAAGAATGCAAGGCTAGTGTCCATGTGTATTCTAACTTATGCATGCCTCTTTCATGCAGTGTTACCATAAACTGAGTTTGTAAATATGCATTGTGCTTGTAGATGTACTGCTTTGTTCCATTCCAGGAGGAAAAATCCAGACAAAACAAAACCAATAGCCCCAAGAATCTGAGTCATTTGTGTGCCACAAATACATGCTACAGTCCCCTTCAGTTATGAAGTTGGACTTCAGAGAATAAAGAGGACTGGAGCCTCCTTTCTAGTTTCCCATTTAAGCTGGCAATTTGAATTCAGCGGAACTCTCCTGATTACCATAAATGCTTCAGAGGTTCTGAAAGGGTGGAGATGTATGCTCAATCATGTAGGCAAGCAGCAGATAGAAGAGGCAGATGTCATGTTGACCTCTTGTCATCAGAATCTGATTATCTGTGGTGTGACCTTGTCCATCCATTTGAGGTCACCATTAATGAATTTAGTCTAAAGCTTTAGAAATTTTAAGCTACCATGACCCTACAGTGTGATACCTATGTTTTCAAAAAGCAAAATAGAGAACCCAGTGTGTCGTTACTGAATATATGTGAGAGGAATGGATATTTTGGTATATTTTGGGAAGGGTACTTAATGAACACCAAGTGAATGTAATCCAATAAATAAAACTACCATAAACAAACCAAAATATTACTATTATTTCTCAGGGATTATATAATTTTCTTCAAAGTGATTATGTGAATTTTTTTTCTGAAGCAGAGAATGTACAAACAGGCACCCTTCATGTATCACCTGCATTAGCAAGAAACGTTCTGTTCAAGAAGATGTTCTAACAGGTTTCTAGTTACTTACATACTTATTTACTTACTGTGTATATTTAAAAACCATGCAGATCTACAATAATGCCACACACACAAGCAGTATATAGAATTAGAAAACAGTATTTATTGTACATTGTCCTTGAAACAGAAATTTAGTTGGGCTACATATGGAAGACTTGTAAAGTCAGATAAGATTTCAACATGCATCTAAAAATGAAAGTTGTTGGAACGTGGTGAATATTCCACATAATAGAAATGCTATGCTCCAGGCAACTGTTCAGCAGGTCTCAGGGACATGTGACACCACCAGGAAACCATTCCCATATATCCATGAGGACCAGACAGGTCTATCGGGGAGGAAGTGGTTTACTGAGTAAGGAGGTTCCAAGTTGTTGCCAGCTTTATACTGTTGTCATGTGCGTTCAAAGTCTCTTACTTAGGAAGCTCTGTCACAGAGGTTTTTTTGGCGAGACTTATTCAGACTCCTAGATCATTTCCGCATGACGTTGGGATGGCTGTGGTCCACGGGCCATACTTGTGCATGACATCATGGTCCTGCTGACATCTTGTCCCCACTTGTCGCAATCATGGGATATTGGCTTAACAGAATAAATCCGTTAAGCACTTGTGATCATGCAACGCTCACATCCTTACCTGCCATGTGGAAGGGCAGGAAGCACAATGGAGGCGCTTCCTTCCCTAGTTCAGCATGGGAAAGAGCCTGGCTGCGCTGTGGAAGACAGGTACATGTTGCTCATGATCCCTTCTGCAGGGAGCTGGCAGGGTACAGAGGGAAACGTTCCAGTCATGCTCTCTTCCAGGCAAAGGTGCTGCTGGGATTGCAACAGAAGGACGACAGGATCAGATAATGCGCAGAAATGGCCTTAGACTAAGAGAATGTGACTTGCCTGAGGTCACCCAATGGGTTTCCATGGTTCTGTGGTGAGGATTTGAAACCAGGCCTCCTGGAGTCCTAGTTCAACGCTCAAACCACTATGCTGCACTGGCTCCCAGTGCTTTGTATACTTTATATACCGACAGGTATGATGTCCTAGTTCAGAAAACTCTTGACACTATTGGCAAGGTGCATTAAATTGCAATAGCATGATCCATTTTGTAAAATGTTGTCTTGATGACATTTGTAAATTTCTGAAGCTTCCTTTTCCTAGGATAATTTGGATGTTTGATTTTTATATTTTTCTTGACTTCCTTAAGATTCTTATTTGTTTGTTTTTTGGCTACCCTATTCAAGTGTAGAGAATACCAGACGTTATCATTTCTTGTTTTTACTAATAGATTCACAGTGACCAGGTGACTCTAAAATCTATGTTATAAAGAATAGATCTAGCATATGTGAGCAGCTAAAGTGTACAAAAAAATAGTTCTGTGGTATCAAAATAAAAATACTCCAGTCTTTCTAACTCAGTTAACTGCATACTCCAAAATTATAACATAATGTTAAAATATGCAGTGAAAAATATGGGAGCTGCTACAAAATCAGAACATGAAGTCAAACTCATCTTACTTAGTGGACCGTTCACCAAAAGTGTTTGATGATTTTAGTATCATTATTATGATGAATATTATCTTGGGGAAGATGATGGATTCTGCAACCTGAATGGAAAAGAAAGGAAAGAATGGGCAGAGCGGGGGCACTAGTTAATGGGAGTAATCCATTAACAGGAGAGTTTGGAAAACTTTTTATTTTCTTTGAAATTTTTCATTGATTAGCCTATCACTCTCATGTGTTCTTAAAAGAAACATTTTTTAAGATGTCTAGACAACTGGGGAAAGCTTTTGTGTGCATTCAGAGCTGAGAAGATGTAAATTTCCAAACAGAAATATTTTTCGTTTGTTAGACTCCTTTATTTGAATGATGTATTCTGAAAAACTGTGGCTGATGCTTAATCTGCCATGCTTAATGACATCTGCAGAGTGCAAACCATGTGCATCTCAGACTAAAAGTTAAAAACGGTGGCTTCAGGCATTTAGTATATGCTGAGGAAAGTAGGAAGACCATTGGGAAAGTTAACAAAGATGAAAAAAGCCACAAAGCAGCAATCCTCTAGTACCATTTTCCATGACTCCTGAAACACTGTGAATATTGAGGCATGTCACTGTTGTCTCCCATGGTTCATTACCTCCGACTGAGCCCTGGTGCAGGCTACGGTTTGAGAAACTTTGAGAGAAGGAGGAGTTGGCTAGGCAGAGCCCATGGAGAGTCTGTAGCACCTGCTCTTTAGCAGCCTGCAGCACCCAGGCCAGTGGTAAACACCTTTAAAAGCTATTCTGTTCAAGACAGTACTCTTCTGAGATTTTTCCCTTTCTCCCAAGTCTTAGGGAAAGGGACAGGACCCTGAAATATGGAAACCTTAATCCTATTTTTTTTCTTTTAAAGCAAATCATGAAAACTAATGAGTAAGATGAGTTATGAGTAATGCCAACAAATTGCATTTCAAATGTTGTAACAAGTACAAAATAATTTTTAACAACATCCCTGCTTCTGATTTATCTCAGTCACCTAGTAATCTCAACTAAGTAAGGATTTGAACTTGGGTCTCTGTAGTCCTAGCCCAATAGTCTGTTGTTAATGCATCGACTTTTTAACTTTTATGCTTCAGTTCTTTTTCCCAGAAGTGTTGTTTACTTTTGTACAGACATCTGACCCCAAGTTCATTAATTTTTTTTTTCTGTTAGACTTTTGGCTAATACAGTGTTTGGCTCTAGTACTGATACATCACCATCATAATGTGGTTTGGGTTAGGGAACAACAACAAATTAGAATACATCAGTAGATTATGCACATAACATTAAAAAGCATAGCTGTGTTAGTCTGAATCACTGTGCGAATGGATCTTGCAGCAGCTTTGAAACTGAGAGAAAGAAATAGGTGGCGTAAGCCTTCATAGATTTAAGCATACATCAGCAGATTCATGGAGTGAAGTGCCTAGGAAGAGACATTTATAGCTATGAATGAGCAGACTATATATATGAATAGCAATAGATATGCAAAGCTTGTGGATAGGGTGATGAGGTGAGAAGTTGAGTTTTAACGATGGCCATTGGGAGACAAAGGCAGGAGGAAGAATGTTGCCTAAGCCAAGGTGAGTCTATAACCATATGAATGGTGGAAGGAATTATTGGAAGATAAGAGCCAGCGTGGTGTGATGGTTTGAGTGTTGAACTATGAATGTGAAGTCCAGGGTTCGATTCCCTGCTTGGCCATGGAAGCCCACCGGGTAACCTTGGGCATTTCACATACTCTCAGCCCCAGAAAACCTCATGATAAGTTCGCTTTAGGGTCTCCATAAGTTGGAAATGACTTGAAGGCACACAAGAGCAGCAGCAGCAGCAGCAGCAACAACAACACTGTGATGCTGGCTGGGAACGAGAAAAGAGATGTGATAAATTGGTCAGGATAGTCCTCATGAGTTTTCCAGAACACTACATAACACCCCAGTCTCTTTCAGTCTTTTCCAGCAGGTCATTCCACAGTCTGGGAGTTGCAGAAGAAAATGTCCTCTGGGTTACAGTTGCTATCCTAGTCCTGGCTGCCTGAAGCAAATGTACCCCAGAGGACCTGAGTCTTTGGGGTGGATTATACAGGAGAACATGAACTTGTAGATGACTTAGACCCAAACTGTGCATGGCTTTAAAGCTAATAACCAACCCTTTGTACACTTACCTTTCATTAATGTGTTTTAAAAGAGCCCAGCTGTCACATGTCCGAGGTTTATCTTTCTCACACCTCCATTGACACGTATAAAATCCTCCATGTGCATCAACTGAATGGAATCCAGACATATCAGTCATTTAGATATTCATTTACTGAAGGTCCAGTCAACAAGTGTTTTTAATGTCTCCTGTTCACCATAAATAGTTTAGAAACCCTTCCCATTTGCTCCGTTTTATTTGAACTAAATCAAGGAAGTGTGTCCATCATTTTTTAAGAAAGACTTAATACAGATGCTTTTAAAAGGTTCTCACATAGTGTGTTTATACAGTATGGATATAGCAGTGCATATAGATCTGGACTTGTAAGTGCAGCAGTTTCTGTATTTACAGCAAAAGCCTGCAGCATCTGACTGCAATCTCATAATGTACACAACTCAATGTCTTAGAAGGGTCAGAGTGTGATACCAGGATTGTGCCTTCCAGTGCTTAAGTTACCTTAGTACATAAGAGTTAGACCACTGGTGCGTGTAACCTGTTTGGTTAACACCAGCTGACAGTGTCTCCCCAAGGTTTCATTCAGGGTTTCCTAGCTCTGTCTGAAGATGCTAGACATTAAGCCAGGAATCTTCTTTGCATAAAGCATGTGCTCTGACACTGAGGATGTTGATGTGCAAACATTAGGAGAAACAGACGTGTCATATTTAGCCTAATGAGCTCAAACATGCTTTAGTGTTCCATGTTCTGACCTATAAGCACTTCACTGAACTACAAAATTTGGTGAAGCTGATTTTTATTCTTCATTGGTGAGGAGAATACAGTCTGCGAATGTTTCTTCTGTTACTTATAATCCATTGTCCCAGGTTGAAATCTAGCATTGAAAATTTTATTTATTTGGTTGTTTATTTTTCCCCCTTCTCCCAAATGGGAGAAGAACTTGCTCCAGGGCTAATTTCTTGTGAGGCCTATTTTGCTTTTGCTCAGACATTATTTTTGTGGAGACAGGAACTTAATAAAGAAAAGCTTAATTTATGGATCTAACTGTACCACACGCACAGAGACATATACATGTATCCCATGTGTCCTTGCTCACAAGTACACATGAACATATATGTATACAATTATCATGGACATTAGGGTTGCCAGATTGAAAACTGGAAATTGCTTCCATACCTTTAATGATTGCGTACAAGAGAGAAAGTCAACAGATGATGCTTCTCACATAACTAGGTAGTCAGCAACACCCGCTAAAATTCCCTCTTCTAGACAACCACTAAAGGCACAGGAGCTGTCTTCAGTTTTCATCCTGGCAACCTTAACAGGAATGATAAAACGCGTATCATGCACATAGTACACCATTATGAATGTAACTCAAAGCTGGAGAATTAGCGTCTTCGGAAATTCAGAAAGAATAGGGTGAAGATTAGTCTGATAAATCCAATTGTTAGCACCAACAAGAGTAGATCCATTGAATAAATGTAAATTTGGTAAGTTGGCACTTGCATAAATTCCACTGATTCTGCAGGTCTGCTCTGGTTGGGACTAATAATTAGATTTAGGCCAGAGTGAATAATATAGCTATTGGTTTTACAGAAAAGTTCTGTGTGGTTAGTATACTTTTGTTCACAGATTCACAGGGAATTAATAATCCAAATTACAAATTGAAGGCTGTACCATGTTACCTATAAACATCCTAATTGGATGAGGAATGACTAAGAGACGGAGCTGTTGGTGGCAATCTTGGAAATACCTAGTAGGTTGTGTGGCCCTATGTCAATTACAAAGACACATCTGTGTACCTTGAGTTCCCCTGTGGGAATCACCCTTTAATTTAATTGGTAGAGGACACACATTGATAATTGGGCATTAGCCCTCTTGCTGTCATCCGATAATGCTTTCCCATTGCTGGCAGCCTTCAAACTTCTTGCTCTTGATCCATTTCTCAGGAAAAAAAGTTGATATTTTCACCAAGGTATTGAGCAGGTTATATGTGTGACTGGGCTGCTGTGTAACAATTGTCTCTCTTAATTTTATGTAGGTGCTAGCCTGGTTCAGGCATTTAGGATGTGGTGAAAGTAAATGTGTGGAGGAGAGTGTGCTCGCCTCCGTAGTTGCTCTGCTGATGTGGACAGTGGCAGTCTAAAGAGAAGAGTTTCCTCTATGCTTGCAGGCTTTCCATATGATTGGAAACACTGGGTAGTATTGTGTGTGGCCAAGCACCTTTAAGTCACCTTCAACTTATGGTGACCTCATGAACTTCAGAGGGTTTCTTAGGCAAGGAATATGTAGAGGCGATTTTGCCAGTTCCTTCCTCTGAATTATAGCCTACCACAGAAGTGTGTGTGTGTTTGTGCATGTGTATATGTGAGAGAGAGAGAGCTCTATAGATATATACGCCCATACATGTTGCTCCAACTGTCAAATGCTAACTACCAAGTGAGGAACCTATTCTTGTTTGAAATTCTCAGTGGGCTGCAGTATATAAACATACACTATCTGCCACAGAGTCCAGCTCAGAAAAAACCTTGGCAAGTCTACCAGCCTTGTTATTTCTTATCTGACAGTTTGCTTATCTCCAAACTTTTCTTACTCTAGCTCCAAACATAATGGAGTTAGTCCATATCATTTCTGGAAAGTGCCGTGGAATCACAGGGAAGATGTCTGTTTGTTGTTTATCGTGAGTAGTCACATTCGTGTCAATGGCATCCATATGTGGAGAAGATGAAGATGCCATGGTTGCCATAGATACTGGGCTTCCTACATATTCTTTAAATGACGCTTGCTATCCACCTGTGCATGGATTTCTAAACAAATATTGCTGTGGTGGGTTGGACAGGGAGTAGGGAAAGATGATTTTTAAAACAAGTTTAGGTTCAAAGTAACTTGTCACTTAGGAAGCCAAGCAAAAGAAAATAATTTGTATCATGCAAGTAGGAACTATATTTTGCCATTGAAGAGAGTACTAGTTAGAAAACCTGCAGACCAGAAATTTCTTCTGAAAAAGAATCATCTCTTTTTTCCAGACCAATCATATTGGGAAGATATTTTATGGTTACCTCCTGAACCTGCTTCCCACCTCAGACTCCTGACTTTTCTTGATTGTTGGAATCTTTATTTTTATGCAAATATTTTCTTGAGATCTGCTGGGATGATGTGCTTTTCATTTATTTAATTGGGAAGTCCTAAGAGATTGATTTAAATTTGTAGGTGAGTTCAGATGTAACAAAGGGGACAGATTCACCACTCTTACATTTTTTGTTTTCATTTACTGAGGAATGTGTTATGGAATATCTTGCACTTACCTGGTAAGCATATATGTAATCTCCACATCTTTTCTTTCAAGGTTGGTTTGGATGCCTTTTGAATTCATCAATTCCTTTAATGTAAAGGATGCACTGTGAATTGGAATAATGCTGAAAATTATTTGGCTCCCTGTTTGTATGGAAGACTGAAAGGAGATTCATGTGGTCTTATCTGTGAAAGGAGATCTCAAGAATTTAGCTGCAGAGATGAGTTCAGAGGAGAAAGGTATATCTCCTGCTCACAAAACCTCTACACCGTCTCATAAAAGTGCCTCTTCTTCATCATCTTCCCAGAGGGACAGTAGGCAGGTAGGTGACAGAGCAAGATATTATTTGTTCATATTGAAATGCTCTAATTTCTTTACATCATTCCTTATTATTTATATTTTGTGAAAGTGAGGTTTTATATACCTTGCTACTATGAATAACAATGGTAAAAGTCCATTACAGACCATGTGATCTTTTATTTTCTGCTGCTGCTTTAGAAAGGGATCAGTAAGCAAAGAAGGGGAAAGTCAGCTGGACTTCTGTAATGATGTAGGAAAATCCATTCAAACCTACTTTTGGTGCAGAGTAGGTGCTCTCTTGGGAATGCATGGTTGCAGTTGTGTATTTTCCAAGATGGTAGGGCAAATGTGTGAGTGCAAGGATTGGAGAGGGAGAAGTGTCCAATGCCTCTTTTGGTCTACTAGTTTTTCCTTGTAACTGTTCCCAAGGCTTCTTGCCTAGCTGTGTACACTGCAAAGCTGGAAGGAGAAACTCCGGAGGTTCAGGATTTGCAGGAGGAAAAATCAACTCACCCATCTACCCACCAATCTTCTTGGCTGTGGTACTCTTCAGTCCACCTGCGGTCAAGTTATCAAGGGAATTGTAGCCCTGGGAACTCAGTGTTTTGTCATCATGTCTAATTATCTCTTATTCTTCTAGGATTTTTTTTAACTTTTGATTTTCCTTATCAAACTGAAGTGCTTTGGAAATGATGTGACTCACTTGTTAATTGTAACTCTGACCGTGTGAATGAATTTGGATGAGAAACATGGTTGTTTAAGAATGAAAAGTACATTAAAAGATTTTAGTTTTTTATGCTAAAATATTAAACCTTAATGTGAAATACTGAAAATACGGAAACGTAAGAGCGGGCAACTCCGGTGAGTCTGAGGGATTGTCCTCTCCAACATTTCAGAAAACTACCTTTTAATGGATAGGATTAGGTTAGAAGTTGTCTTCTTGCAACTTCTTCTCTATTCAAAAAGTTATTCCAGACCAGAAACATTCAGTCATGTAAAACTCTAGCTGCTGCCAGAAGTGGTACAGCGCATACACAAATTTAAGCACCTAGTGAATAGATTATGCCAGTGGTAATTTATCAGTAATTATGAGCAATAAAGTCAGGCAGAAAGAAAATAATATGGAATGGTGGTTAACAGGCAATTACACATGGGTTCTTAGAGAAAGGAAGATTGAAATAAAGCAGAAAATGGCTGTTAGAAGGGATCACGTATCTGAGAAAACTGGTAATCTAATTACTTTTTTTCGATGAAAATCAAGAAGTGGGCTTTGGTTGCTTACACAGAATGAATTCTATGGTGAAAATGATAACTGAGAATAGAATCAAGAAAGAAAATGACAGTAAGTTGGATCCAGACTTACATCATGCTTAGAACAGACCCACTGAAGCCAATGAGACTAAAGTTTTATGACTACCTTACATTGTTGATTTCTATTTTGAACATGATTAATTGTCAATCCAGGAATTCCCATGGCATTCAAGAAATAAAAGATGTATAAAGTTAACCCTTCTGCTAAGTCTAACCCTCAATACATCGAAATTCCCGTGAAGTCAGAAAATAATCCAGGAAAGCAAGTTTTTTTAATCCACCAAAATAACGGTTAATTCATTTTACGTTAGAATACATGCCACTAGGTGTGTGAGTAAGGTACCAATTGCATCTTTTCCCCCGAGGGCCATTAAATAGATGTGTCTTTCCCATTAATTTAAGGCTTGACCTTGTTCTATACCTTTTTCTAACTTTTCTTTTCCTTTGGGATTTGTAATTTAAATAATATATTCTAGTTTCTTGTCCCAACATGTTTATTTGCTCCCACAAATGTGCTAAAAACAAATTCATATCAGAATGCCTGCATAATCATGGTGAAGATTTCGGCTTAGTTACTTGCTTTACAGTTGTGGAGCACGTAATGATGACAGTGCCACAGCAAGCGAGATGGAAGCAAAACACTAACTCCTTCCCACTCCACAGTCTATCAGCAAGGAGGAGAGCTATATGCCTACTGGTCAATGAAAGTATCACAAAAGGAAGCAGAATTACAAAAGAGTGGGCTTCTTTTCAGGGTTATTCTATTTCAGGTAGAAAAAGAGAAATGCTTCTAATACCCCCTCCTCAAGATGACGCTCTTGCGCATCGTCCCATCGCAGTCCTGGCAGCTCCTCTGCCAGGATGGGAGTGTGTCTCCAGCACTCCTCTCCACACCCAACCGGCTGCCTGTGGAAGGGAGCAAAGGACATGCCCCTTCCTTCCACACTGCAGCCAGCCTTCTTCCCATGCTGTAGTGGGGAAAGAAGGGCATGATCACGGCTGGCTGTGACAGAAGGCTCGTGTAATTGCAACGTGAGAAGAGTGGGACCACGACGACGTCACGTGGAAGCATTGTTGCAGTCCTGCTCCTCTTGCGTCCCCATGCCAGAAGGGTGCCATCCTGTGGAAAGGGCTTAATATTCCCTGCAGAAGAAAGGAATCTTGGCCTCCTTCCTGTCATTTGTTCTTCATTCATAATAGCAAGAAAGGTAGTGGAGAACAGAGTGCTACAAGTGCCTTTTGCCTGTTTCAAGCAGGCAGACAAAACTGTAACAGTGGTCTGTGACTTGGTGGTTCTAGGTGGAAGATTTCTAGAAGCTGCCAAATTGGAATGAATGACCATAACTTTTTGCCTGCTTGGCACTTCTGAATCGGATCCATTATGCTGAGAACTGGAAGCTGAGTTGCCATAGGAAAGGATATTTTTCTTGTCATACGTGATGGCCTACTTGATTGTTAGGTTTTAATTTCTCAGCCTGAGAAAGTAAAGTAGTAAGCGTACAAGTAATTATAATTAGGACCCTTTTCACATTGGCATAAAGCAGAGAATGAATACCCCTGAAATGAAATGTGAGATCATAGTGGCAGACCTTACATTCAGCTACTACCAACGCCACAACGGATTGCATGTGGATTCCCTTTGTGCTACAAGCTGCCAAGGAGAATCTTGGAAGAAACTGTGCATTCACTCTGTTCACCTTGTGGATGTGAAAAAATCTAAAGTCTGTTTAGTAAAACCTGTAACGGTATAGATATAATGAAGGGGGTTAATTTTGGTGATTTATATATTCTCTTGTTTACGGTTAACCTGTGTAAATATTTAGTCTACAGCAAGTTAAAACTTTTGTTGTATTCTTTGTTTAGAAATTGATAAGCAGGCAAAATATAACTGTTCTTTCTTATTTTTAAGTTATTTTTTTCATTTGAAAGTAATTCTAAGAACTAAAACTGATTAGTAACATTTTATTTTCTAAAGATGCTTTTCTTCAAGGGGATCCACCTGTCTCATATCAAAATGCCATTTATGCTAAAAAAAATTAAGAGATTTAAAAGGGCAGAGAGTTCAAGTAAGCTCTCCCATGTTCTTGACATTTCCATAGTAGAAGTATTGTGCAGTCAAAAACTCTTGAGGAAGTAGAAATAGCTATGAAGATTTCTCTTACTTGGCTTAAGTGTCTTTCTGAATCATGCATAAAGAGAGGGCAGACATAGTTAGGGACATAAACAGTACAATTTAGTGAATTGCAATTTAACTAATACCAGCAAGAAACACAAATGCAGTATGTTAAGTTTTAACACTTAATGGAAAGATGAGGAGATACACAACATTTTCTGCTTGATGAAATTGAAAGAGAGGGTAACAGATCTGCATCTCACTGGGGCATGCCTTCACATGTGATTAACAGCCCCTTGAATGATAGAGAACTGGGTTGTGCCCTCATAATTATGTCCCCAGTACCCCCATTGGCTTTGCCTGGAGTTCCCACCAGTCCTAGTCAGGATAGCTAGTGGTGAGGAATCCTGGGAGATGGAGTCTCCCAGTCTGGAGAACCCTATTTTGCCCGTCTCCAGTGGGGGGTCATCTGCAGAAAGAGGGCTTCCATGGGGAGGGAGGAGCCTGCATGCACAGGACAGCCCGCTTTCAATATATGTGATCCCCCCATGGTGGTAGGGCCAATAGGTGCTGGTCTCCTCCCCACTTTACCAAGATTGTTAATTGTGTGAGGATGAATGCTCAGTTAGGCCCATAATGGGGAACATACATCAAAATATGACACAAGATTATAACATAGCCTTTCAAGAGAAAGTTACAGAATTGTGGAGTAACTGTAAGAACCTCAAAAAAAGGCACTGAATGTAAACATAATTAGAAGAAAAAAGATAATTTGAGAGTTACTTTTGAACTATAACTCTGCAAGTCCCTCAGCTAACATGTAATAAAAGGAAATTTGTACTTGGAAAAGAAACTGTTTAAGCCTCCAAGAAAAAGTGCAGCAAGAGTGAGCTATCTACTGTAACTCTATTTATCTTTTTAATTTGAGTGGACTGTTATTTATGTTTCCATCTGAAGATACAGAAAACAGCTAATCTTGGGGTAACAGTAATATCTCACAAAGCATTTGTTCACTCAGTTAATTGTGATTAGACTTCACTGGTCTACTAGAAAATAGTAAAGCCTTTTCTCTTTGTTTTGTGTATGGAAGAGTGTTTACTCTGCTTGTTTCTGTTTTTAGACCGGCCATCTATTAGAGCGAAATATTTCTTCGGGAAGTGCAGATCTCGTAATTGGGAAGCAGTTGTTAGAAAATGAACCAGTCATCATATCTAAAGTAAGTAAGGCCTGAGCGGCTGGGATTGGCATGCAAAACCTAAACACCTGCATGGAAAACGATATGTATTGGCTTGCTGCTGAGTTTTGTGTACGTGCTTTCGTGACGCAAGGGTTGAAGTTAACAAGCATAATGATAGCATAGTTCAAAGCTAAGGCAATTAATGTGAAAGGCATTGTCTTTTGGTATAATGAGCAATATCTTCTGGTTAGCAGGTATTTTGAATAAAAATTGTCATGTTCAGTGTTATTCCCTTGTAAATCCTTATTTTTTTTTAAAGTAATAAGTAACAAGAAAAGAATAAGCAACACAGTATAACATACATGGCAACAAATTACATTGGAGCTGGCTCTGTAATGATTTACGTAAGGAATTATTTTTAAACGTAACGTTTGGTTCTGACAATGTGAGTCTGATGAGGAAGGTGGCCCCTTCCCACTGGCACTGACTGATCAGAGGTAGCAAACTGAGGCCCTTTCTGCAAGACTATGCCCTCCTGGCATGGGGACACGAGAGGAGTGGGACCATGACTATGCTTCCACGTGACGTTGCTGCAGTCCCACCCTTCTTGCATCACCAGCTGGCATGATCACAGGGTATATCATTGATGGAAAAACTCCATCAATGACCCCTGCTTGTGTGAGCCATCCATCACAGCTGGGCATGCAGAAGGGCTGGAAGCGCAATCATGTGCTTTCTTCCTCACTGCAGCATGGGAAGAAGGCCAGCTGCAGTGCAGAAGGAAGGGGTGTGTCTCTCGCACTCCCTTCCAAAGGCGGCCAGTCAGGTGCAGAGAGGAGCGCTGGGGACATGCTCCCATCCCAGCAGAGGTGCTGCTAGGACTGTGATGGGACGATGTGCGAAAGTGTCATCCTGTGGAATGGGCCTGACTGTGCTGTGCATTTGTTTGGGAAATATGTAGATGCAGGTCTCTTTTGGAAGCAAAAGCATGCTCAGACCACTGCTCAATGCAGGAATCTCTGGAACAGCTGTTGAATTAAAATACTCATTCAACAACTCCTACTTATTTACGTGACTAGTAGTCGATTCATAAGAAAGATTATTAGGAACACAGACATGATAAGCAGCATTTTAAACTGGAAAAATATTTTTCTGCGTTCAGCAGCAGTAAGGCACAAACAAAGCCAGAAATATGCAAAATCTTTTCAGATATGTGCTGTGAGAGATAGACAGGAGGGGCTTTTTGGTGATGATCACTGATTTGTGAAATGTTATCCTCGAAAAGGTCTTTCAAAGGGCATGCTTGGCTGTATTCAGGAAAAAATGCTTTGTTAGGTGTAGGGGAAATATTTAGCCCTCTTGTTTTGGAAGGTTTTTAAGTAATTTCATTCAATCACCTTCAGACATGAATTAGCTGAAGTGAAGTAGCGTTACGTACTACTGTTCAGTGACAGAGTTAAAAACCTTAAGTAAACCAGACTTACTCAAGCTTTACCTCATATCTTCCAACCAGAGAAAGATGGATTTGGCCTGTGCTTTACTTCTTTTAGGAGACATGTTTTACTAGTTACAGTTTTATACATATTTATGGTTTATTTTATACACACACACACACACACACACACACACACACACAAGTTTCTTTGAATGATTCAAAGTAGTTAGGTAAAAATGTCACTGTAAACTAAAGAAATATTGAAATAAGAAAACAGTTATCATTGTTATTAGGAAAGTGATGTGGGGGAACAAATTAAACGAAATTGAACTACTGCTGATTTAAGAAACAATACTACACAATTTGAATAAGGCACAATTAAGTTATGTGGCCTATTACTGCTTTGTTCTAAATCCTGATTGCATAGATTATGGCCATTTCTGCACTAGCCTGTTATAGCGCAATGATTCCACTTTCAACATCCTCTGGAATCCTGGGGTTTGCCATTTCGGAAACTGCAAACCCCAGGATTCCAGAGGATGTTGAAAGTGGAATCATCGCGATATAACAGGCCAGTGCGGAAATCTGTTATGACCTAGCAATCAGTTCTTACTGCTTCGTTGAACATTGTCAAATTTTAATTTCTTGATTTTGGTGTTAATTCGTTTTGATGGAAGTAGCCATGATTTTTCATGTGCATGTTTTTGAGGGTGATTTTACATACAAAAAATGCAGCTCATAAAAGTAGAGTAATGGAGAAACCTTTTAGTGGAGCGCTGATTAGGTGCAGCATAATGTTGTTGCCAAACAACACACCATGCCATTCCCATAGTTTGCTTCCACATTATATCCATTACAGGTAGGTGCTGTAATTTCTACCCATGCTCACATGAAGTTCAAACCATGCACAGTGGGGTGTTGGGTTTGATAGTTGCCATGTTTTGGTCGTACCTATTCTGTTATGTTAATCTAGGGCTGTTTCCGCACTGCACTGTTATAGTGCTATCATTCTACTGTCAACATCCTATGGAATCCTGGGGTTTGCAGTTTAGGGAGGGGCCTTTAGAATTCTCAGCCACGGAGCTCTTTGGCCTCAGTAAACTACAAACCCCAGGATTCCACAGGATGTTGAAAGTGGAATAAGAGCACTATGACAGTGTAGTGTAGAAATGACCTATGAGTAAGGCTTCAGGTCCATCCCATTGTTTCTTTTGGGTTGATTGTAGAATATATATGCTCTGAAGTGACATCATTTTGTGTTCCTGCTACTGGATATATACGTGGAATAACTTTTCTAGCACTTACTGATAATACTGATTGTGCAGTTGAATTTCCTTGATGTCATTTTGAGGCCTAACAACCTGAGGCATCTTTCTAGGGCATTTTGAATTTATAAAATGAAAGGCCAACCAGAAGTTTGCCCCTCCCTGGCAACTGGTATATATAGAATAATAAATAAACATACAGGGGCATACATATCCATAGACATGCTATCTTTTGTTTAACTTCACATACTACACATCCTTATAGAACCATATCGTAGTTAACTAGTTCGACCAAGTAAGCTAAAGCAGAAGTGTGAACTTTCCCTGTTTCTGTGGTAGTGTCTGATCCTAGTATTAATGAAATAAGGGACTTTTTGGACTTGCAGATTTCACAGTGGGGAAGGTCTTTGAGTCATCCTTGCTTTATATTGGGGATAGGCAAATGGTGCTCCCCATGACCACCAACATTCTCATTAAAAATTTTTTAAAGTTCCCCTGTAAGGTGGAGTGGGGCAAAGTATAGGCAGTGGGCAGCATGCATCTCTTGGCCTGATTTTCTGCCCCATGGGGCCACACAGGAGTCTAAAAACATTTTGCTCCCAGATGCCTTCTCGGAGATATGACAATTTTTTCAGCACATTTTTGGACTTTTCAGGTCATTTTATGACCAGGTGAGACCTTTTTTTTTAAAGGAAGTGAACAAAAAGTGTCTTCTTGTTAAAAAAAGGCCTCTCTTGTGCCTAAAATCGCTTAAGGATACTACAAAACATGGCAAAAATGCCCCTGAGAGGAGTTTGAGGGCATTTTGCAGCATTTAATTTTTTAATTTTTTTATTATATTTTTTGTGCATGATGTTAGTCCTCCTAGTTCTTCTGCGGGTGGCGGCTGTAGACTCACACAGTTGCCCACCCCTGTTCTAGGGCTGTGGAGATCAATTTCTTCGCTGTCTTAAGAAGCAGGGAAGGTAGAAATGTGACCTTATGCTCACCCCCTTGTGAATCCTGGCGCTGAAAACCTTCAGAGAGAGCAGTGGAGAATTCCTTTAAGCAGTCCATGTTGAGAACATTTTGGATTCGTGGGAACTGTGAAACAGTTGGAATGTGTTGGATCCTGAGACCATATTTTCTGTACAGCGTAGTAGAAATGTGTGGAGAGGATGGCCATAGCTCCCATCTTGACTCATCTTTCTTTTTATTTTAAGTCATATGTTCTACTCCTGACAGAGACCATTTATAAGGGCTGAACTACCCACCAGCTGGTTCACGGTGGGCCCTCTATAATGTTTTTAGGTGGGGGAATGCAGAGGAGCTATCAGTAGGCTTGTAATGGAGCCTTGTTCATTTACAAGAACGAAAACCTCCATGTGGGAACTGTATACTGTAGCCAATGTGATTTATACAGTTTGTGCTGAACCAAGAAGAAGGTGATTGTGAGATCCTACTGATCGTACAGTCTCCCTGACCCAGTGTTAGGAGCTCGCAACATTCACAATTCCTTAAGTGTTGTTTAGTGACAAACCTCTGGCAGTGGCTTCTATACAATTCTGAGCTGCAGGTGTCATGAACCAGCTTAAGTATGTCAGCTGAATGGGTGCTGTTGGGGTAGGTGGCAGTCAGTTCTCATAGAACGTGGGACAGAAGAGGGGCAGACAAAGTGCAGTCCACATGCTTTGTGCAACCCTTGGAGCTCTGCTGTGAAGCCCCAGCCCCCTGATTGCCCTAGGTTAGATTTGATGTTTGGCGTCTGCTGGAGGGGCCCTCCTGTGTGTCCCATCAGTCAGCGGTGTACTGCTGGAGGACATGGCACTGTCCTGTGGCACTGCTATTATGGAATGCCCTCCCCTAAGAGGACCAGTGGGCATCTACACCATTGTCATTTCAGCATCAAGGGAAAACATGATTGTTTACAAAGCCCTTGGTGCCTAACTGGTTTTATAGAGATCCACACATGTACGTGGTTTTAAATTGTCTTAATTTATTTTAACTGGTTTTAACATGTCTTCTATTAACTTCTTAAATTGTTTAATGTCTTTTTAGTCTTCTAAAATCTTGTTTTAGTCTTTACATTTTTTAAAATTGATCATGTTGTTTTATTGTATGCTGCCCTGAGATCCTCTAATCACATTCAGCATATAAGTATCTTAATTAATACATAAATAAATGCTTTAAATGGGGCCATTTTCATCCTCCCAACCCTGAAAAATATATAAAAACTCCAGCAAAATGCACGTTTTTTGCTCCTACACCCCCAAATCCCTCTATCAACACTAAAACAAATGAACAAACAGGCCCCTAAATCAGCCACCTTCAGAACCAGAAGTGATCCTTCCTACAGTTATATAGCCATATTTGTTATTGTTGTTGTTTGAGGGAAACCCTCGGTAGTTAATGTAACGGCAAACATAGAGTTCGTCTTAAAAGTTGCTTTTATTTGTCCAGATATGGACTTTTGTACCCCGTGGCTGAATATCTTTACTAAGAAGTAATTATTCTTGGATATTGGATGTTCATCCTCACAGTTTAATGATATGACTAATACTATAGTGAACCATTTTAGACAATATTGAAAGTATGGGTTTATTTGCTGGTTTACCCCACTCTCTTTTCTTTTCAGGAGCCAGACAGCTGGGAAATTATAGAAGGTCTGAAAATTGGTCAGACTAATGTTCAGAAGCCAGACAAACATGAAGGATTCATGCTGAAGAAAAGGAAGTGGCCTTTAAAAGGCTGGCACAAGGTAGAACATTCATAAAGCACCTGGGTGATCATTGCTTCAAACGGAAAAGAAAGGATTATTATAGTCTATAGAAAATTGATTTGTTCTTCATATCTGTCTTTATGGCCCAGCTATGTCCAATTTGTTTGTTATGTTATCTGTATGAATCTTTCCTTAAAAAATTATGCTCCAATGAAGACTTACTTTCATGCCAGGAACTGAAAATACCTGATATTTATTTGTCTGTCAGGATACGTGAATGCAGCTTGAAGGCACGTACAAATACACAGAAATATATGAATGGCTTTTGACTTTATTCAGTCCATGGCACAAGGACAACATTTATGCCATTGCACAAGAATTTGCTTTTAATCTTTTTTGATCCCATGAGTTGTTGTTAGCCAATGGCTCATTGGATTACAATAATAGGGTACTGTGGCAATATTACATGTCTACAATTCATGTGAGATCTTATTCTGAAGTAATCCAGAGTCAAAGAAATAATAATTGCTGTAGCAATTGGGTAGCGGTAGTTTTCTTGAGAAGTTTAATAACAAGTCTTTATGTTATATTATTTCTTCTTTCTATTCCACTGTCTATCAGTCCATTTAGGGATGTCTTGTGTCTTCTTAATGGTCAGATTGTTAAAAAGGATGTTATTCTGAAATTCTTAAAAAATGGAATTTATTTTAACAAAGTATGGATAAAACAAATCTTGGCTTAGTATTCTGTGTGATAATAGCCTTTGTTTCTGTCAAATTCAAACAGTGGATTAAGACTCGGACTAGATGTTGCATATTCTGTTCTTTCAACATTGTTTTAAATAAAACTGAAGTTGTGATGAGGAAAAAAGTGTGAGGGAAGGAGGTTCAGCCCTTTTCTCTCTAGTTGGTTTTCTTTTTTCTTTTTGGTTCAAAATCCATCCTCCAGTGGCTGCTCTTCCTCTAGAGAGAAGGTAGCTTGGTGAAGAGGAGGCAGTTTGAGCTGAACAGACAGAGGTCTATTGTTATGTCTATACATATACAAAACATCAGATTTTGTGGGTTTCTAATTGCAATCTCATTTTCATTTAAAAAGAAAGAAAGAAAGAGAAAGAGAGAAAGAGGGGGAATCAACAGCTAGTTGGTGTCCAGGTAGCGTGTTTTATAAAATCAGGATTTTCCAAGTCACTGTTACAGAGAGACCATTATAGGGAATGAAGAGTACTTGCTTTTAAAGGGAGAGGTGAGCCACCATAGCCAGTGATGAGGGATGATGGGAGTAGCAGTCCAAAAACATCTGGAAAGATGCATATTACGAATTTGTGTTCCAAGGTGTATGGAGCTTAGTGACTATGAGTGAATTTGGAAATCCCTTATCCAAATTTCTTAGCCATAAATTCTGTAGGTGGCTATTGCTTTTTAGCCTTATCTCCTGTTTATAATGTGATCATGATAATACTGGATTCCTATCTGATTGATTAAAATAATGCTTATATGAGAAGTGCTTTGAATACTGGAATAGCCCTTTACAAACAGTAAGTGTTAATACAATAATTAATTACTGCTGTCACAAGTGGAAGGAAAGTGTTGGTTAATTTTATTTCCCCTGCTTGCTGAATGTTAGAAAACCACAGGGAATATGTGTTTGTCCTCATCTGTTGTATTGCGAGGCTTATTCCAGGTTTCATGTAGTCACCACAGTATTTTTTCTCCCTGCAGCGCTTTTTTGTCCTGGATAATGGAATGTTGAAGTATTCAAAGTCACCAATTGATGTAAGTAAAACTATTTTTAAAGTTGAAAAATAACTTTTGCGGTCACCTAAACTGGGGTAAGGAACATGCTGCCCTGGGGGTCCATGGAACCCCCTTCCAAGATGCCTGAAACCCCTGACAGAATGTTTTTTTAAAAAAATCAGTTAAAAAAATGAAAAATTTGAAAGGAACAAACTGTCGTTCTCATTGATGTTCAATACCCCAAATGCTGAAAAACCATGAAAGTTAGCCATGTTTTGGCTAATTCCAAGAACCATAAGTGTCATCATTTCATTTCTAATTGTGTTGAGAGTGACCATGCAAGCCATAGGGAGGGATGGCTCCTGCTCCCACCACAGCTGCCCATCCTTGATATAAACTTTCATTTTTACTACCAGTAAAAATACAGTGTGTCTGAACTGTGGAGAAGACTGGCAGCCTTCTAGAATTTGCTTAAATTTTCTATACTCTACCCATTTTTTTTTTCTTGAACATTGTTTGGAAGTACATCAGAAGTTAAATATTTGTCCTGTTTTAAAATGATTTTTCCAAGTTCTATCTATTCCATTTTTTCCCATGTCGTTGTATCAAATCTTAGGAAAGGGTACTATATTGCCAGCTTCATGATGTTTACTTCAACAAAGGGCACTTGATATTTCTTTCTACAGCTTTATTCATCTTTGCTAGATTCGATGCTCACATTTGATGTGTCTTCTTTTGTTTTCTCATATTCCTGAGCTACAGCAGCCCAGGGAACAATATATTTCTAATAGACACCATGAAGAATAAATACTTTGGCCAGGATCTTGCATTGTCAGATATAACAATGACAGAGCTTCATCATTGTAGCTCTTTCTGATGGTGCCAGTCCCCTACCTTTTCAGGCATGTAGTGCCCTAACCAAAGGGTTTCTGTGGTGCTGGGAAATGAGGTCTACAGCGCTCTCTCAGTCATGAACACACTGAGAGCAGGCAGTTGGAAGGATCCCTTGAGGTCCTTCTGCAATTGCTTGTCTCAGCAACTGTAAACATGGATCCCAAAAGTTATGAGATTCTGAGTCCAGCTCACAATCTCGTAACTACTGAAAAGTATATCAGCCATTATCTTTTCTTTCCTACATTGTTGATAATGTTTTCTCTTGCTCTTTCAGACTCAAAAAGGGAAGGTCCATGGAAGCATAGATGTTGGTTTATCAGTTATGTCGATCAAAAAGAAAGCTCGTAGGATAGACCTTGACACCGAAGAGCACATCTACCACTTGAAAGTGAGGAGTGTGGCCACTATTTTTTTCACACTTGCCAGAATGACATTACTAGATGCAAGTAATATTCTATGTCTAAACTCCCTACTCCCATTGTTCTTTTCACCAGGTGAAATCCCAGGACTCATTTGATGCTTGGGTGTCAAAGCTGCGCCACCACAGATTATACCGTCAGAATGAGATTGTACGATCACCACGAGATGCTGGCTTTCATATATTCCCTTCAACTTCAACTACTGAGTCTTCACCAGCTGCTAATGTTGCCGTGCTGGAGGCTAAGGTATAATGTGACCTTGATTGGGAAGAACTCAATCTTGGAGCTCATCTTTAGTTATTGTACCACATTTCCTGGCTGTTTTCTCTCACAAACTGAGTGATGTGATAGGCAGCATTAACACAGAGAAGAGGAAAATGCATTCTTGAAGATTTCAGCATTTTACCTCAGCTCTGTTTTTGTAGGTTTGGAGATTTTTAGTCACTTATGTTAAAATGTCAAATTCATATATGCCTTTAATTTCAAGAGTGGGTAAAATTTCTCCCTTGTTCAAAAGTCAATTTTAGTATTATTCAGCATTATTCAGTGTTCAGTATTATAATTTTCTGTATTTATTATTCGGTATTACAATTTTGTATATTTATTTTTTTCCTTAGGTGTCACAGAATAACTTCCCATGGCAGCCACCCATCCCTTGCAGTAACAGTCTGTCTCCCTTACCTGAAACATGCACCACTGGCCAAAGTAAAGTAGTTGCTTGGTTGCAGGACTCAGAGGAGATGGATAGATGTGCAGAAGGTCAGTCCATCCCTCAGTTCATGCTGTCCTTCTCTTTAATTCATTATTAATGGCTGTGCTAATGAATGGTGATGGTTAATGACAGAGGCATCCACAGAATCTAATAACAGATTAGCACTGTGCTGGGTATATACTTACAGTGATGAGCTCATTCATGATTTGTTTGATGTAGAGTTCTTTTTTGTTTAAACGGACTCCTTTCCGTAGCATTCAAGAGGTGACTTTCTTGTTTCCTCTACGTCAGGGGAGGGAATCATGCAACCCTACAGATGTTTTGGGGCAGCAAGTTCCTGCAGCCCTAGGCAGCATATTCAAGTAGTGAGAGAATGCTGGGAGCTACAGTCCAACATGATTCCCACTCTAATCTACATCTTCTTTCAAAAATTGCTTCAAGAAATGTATAAACTCAGATTTCCAGTGAACTACAACAACATCCAAAATCCACAAAATAGTCATAAAAGAGTTGTAAAATCCAGACGACAAGATTTCAAGTAAATTAGTTAAAATTTTATTGCCTGAATTTTATGACTGTTTGGCCCTTATTGCACTATACCCCAATATTGGGTTATGAATGCTCCCTGCTACACCCTTTTGACTTAAGCAGCTGAGTAGCATTGTTGCCACTGGTGTTTCCACCGCATTATGGTGTCATTGGTGAGTCCTTTTCCTGTCTTTTCCCTGCCCCATGGCTCCTGATTTTTTTTTTTTTTTGGTAAGCTGTACAAGTGCAACAATATTGTAATATCATGGCACACCCGTAGGCTATTGAGCTAAAAAATGTATTAAAAAATAAAAAAATTATAACTCAAAGGAGAAATTTAAAATAAATATGGAGAGGTGATAGGTTTTGAAGTTACCACGCCATGGAAGTAGCTGAGGGAAGAAGAAGCTGGGCATGCCCACACCCCATCTGCTCCTGGATCTGCGATGACAGGAGGTGCCATCAAGTGCAAATGAGGAACTGCACTGGCCCAGGTGATGAGAATATGGTGGGAATGGAGGCCATTACAGGATTTTTTCTGGTAATGAAAAAGCACCGGTTAGCAATGGAAAAGGACGGGACAACAGCTGCTTAGGGACAACATAATGCCGAATGACAGGTTCTGGACCAGGAACAACACATGGCTTTGCTGGGATGGTGACTTTGTGTAGTAAGGGCCTTTGTCTCCAAGTGCCAACATAGCCAAAGAGAAGTGTAGCTTCTGCCTGCATTGATATCCGTCGAGACCATTTTAACTGACAATAAAAACAACATCTTGACAAAATGTAGGCCTGTGACTATAACATTTTCATTTTTCTTCCTTCTCCTGTATGATTTTTAGCATGTTTGCCTGGTTATGAAGGTAGTAGAGCTTCAAAAGCTTGCATGATGTATTTTGTGCATTTTTGATTGGCCCAATAAAGATATCACTGTTGTGTGGATTTTGGATGTTAATGTAGTTAGCTGTACAGCCCACATGGCTACCCCTGGATAGATTTTCAGTAATTATTCAAACTTTTTTCTTGAGAGAAATTCACAGCTTCCTTTCACTAATAGTAAGTACTCAGTTCCTAACTAATAAATATTTCCAGTACAGTATTTATTTTTCCCTGTCTACAATGGGAAATGGGACTCAGCCCATAGATGTCAAGCTGTCCTATCCTATTGCAATACCCTTATGAGCATGCCCAGTTCATAGAAAATCCTTGTCAAGTTAATCTTTAGTTTAGAGCTCTCTTACAACCTTTAAAAATAACCCTTCAGACCTACGGATACCAGGACTGTGTATATAGTTAAAATAATAAACACTCTAAAAACATCAGAAGTAAATGATTCTTCACTTTCTAATTTATTATTGATTAAGGAGAGCAGAAGAATAGAAGCATGTCTTCATCTGGGTGTTTCCAGAGAATACTTTTGTTATGAAATCAGCCTGATTCATTTATGGGGTGCCCAGATACCACTGACTTCCATTTGTTATTCTCCTGTGTTTTCCCATTGGTTTCTTCCTTTATGTTCTTAACACTGAAAATTCATTAAGGAAGTAAAGATGGGAAATGCTGTTTATGCTTCTGACAAGTGGTTGCTTTAAAGTTTTGTGTTTGGTTCATGAAATGATATGATTATGCTGTTGTGCAGATAACATAGTCCTATCCAAGGCAAGAGATACAGTCTTGAACAAGGTAAAAATGTATCCCTCTCTTCCCCCTCCCCATTTTTTTTCTCTTTTGGGAAATCCATGTTAGATCTTGCACACTGCCAGTCAAATCTTGTGGAACTCAGTAAAATTCTTCAAAATTTAGAAATACTTCAGAGAACTCAGTCAGCTCCAAGCTTCACAGATATGCAGGTAAAGGTATTTTTAAAAAATTGATTAAATAATTGCAACTATGCTTACTTAAACTTGAAATCTCAAATATATTTACAAGGTATATGAACACTCACTGTGCAGACAGGTATAGCCTTATCGACTTCAACAATTCTCAGGTCACTCAAAGAAGACCCAAGAATGTGGAGAATAACTTGATCTGGTTCACATGTCATGATAAGCTGGGATTCCAAGGAATCTTGGCTTATTGTGAATGAGTCAGCATGCTGATACCTGATTTTTCCTACAGCAATTGAGTGTTTCTCCTCTGACTAGTCAGAGATATAAACTGCGCCTTGTTCTTGGCTTATGATCTTGGCCTGTTGAGAGAAGGGACAAGCCAGAATGCCAGGTGCCAAGTCACACAAGCCACACCACAGACAGAAGCTCTTCTATGGTTTGCTGAGCCACTCCTGCTTTTCATAAAAGCTTAATATGAATGCACCCAGTCTCACATGCACGCCTATAAATAATTCTACCATTACAAATTTGGAAATGATGGTCTAATTTATAGAAATAAAGACTGTATAGTTGTGGAATCCTTTATTCCACTGATTTAGCATTCAACTGTTCTTTGTTGTTGTTTTATTAGGGAGTTGGACTTTCACGCAGAAGTAAGGACGGACATCTTTTTTTCTGTGAATTTTAGATTACCACAAAACTCTCACCAAGGATAACTGGCTTTAAAATTGTTTACAAAGTTTCTTTTCTTAAAATTCTCTTTCCTTGGCCTGTTTGCTTTGCTTGTAGAGCCTAGATTAGCATTCATACTATATTTCTGTTTGCAGAAAGCTGATTCTAACATTCTGACCTACTAATTTTTTGCAGTATTGTCTGTGTTCATTGTGTGAGCTTTAATATAGTGCTTTGTTGCCTTCTAACTTATTTTTATATGTAGGCTAACTGTGTAGATAAGAAAGACAAGCGTGGCACAAGAAGGTGGAGAACCAAAAGTGTCAGCAAAGATACTAAAATACAGCTCCAGGTATTGAGTTCATGTTGTTTCCCCTCTCCCCACAATTTTAGGTAAATATTCTCTGTCTCTTTCTTTCTTTCTTTCTTTCTTTCTTTCTTTCTTTCTTTCTTTCTTTCTTTCTTTCTCACTTAAAACCAACAAGAGAAATTCTCCTCATTTTAAAGTCTGTTCGTGAAAGCTTTTTGAAAACTGGAAGATCAAAGATCTTTAGATTTTTTTTCTTTGTTCTTCTATTAATGTGAAAACTTTTTTTAAAAGGGAAAAATCAGAAGGACAGAAAAATTCTTTTAGAAAGCTAAAATAAGTTACTGTTCAGGATCCAACCAATTCGTGTTCCTAAACTCTTCTTGTTCAGTCAGATTGTTGAATTTTCCATCTTCGTACCACAACCTGCTTTAAAAATTTTTCTCTGTTTCGCAAAGGTTTGCCATATAATGTGCAGTGGGTATATGGGAATGTTGACAAATGTAAGGCAAAACGTTTACTCTTACATATCTAGTCACACATTCATTGAATCCTAGACATTGTGTTATTATTAACAATGATTTCTTGAGTTTACTCTGTGTACCATGTAATGCACAATCAGCACACATTTCTGTTTTGTTATATCAACATGTTATGAGGAGCCATGATCAAACTTTGCATCAGAGATTAGACTCTTGTGGCCCTTGTAATGATGCTGTTGGAATGCAACCTTCTGCAGCCCTAGGCTGGAGGGAAGGAAAGGCTGGAAGTTACAATCCAGAAGTTGTGGAAGGGTGGATGATCCCACCCCCTACTCTTATATGTACCTGCATCAACTGTGTGAGACAGTGTGCACCAAGTTGCTTACCTGCACAAAAGTAAGGGTGTAGTTATGGGAGAGGGCAGTAATTACCTCCCCAAATAAGAATTCTGTCTCCCAAAATGACCTTTTTTTTCAGTCCCCGAATTTTTAACATTGTGGAAAGTGAGATACTGAACATTGTTGACCCTTAGAACTTGTATATTTGCTGTGCTCACTTTCCCCTTTTAACTTTGCCTGCCAGGACAAACCAGGGATGAGGGAACGTCTGGCTCCCCGATATTGTTGGACATTGCCCACCCTTGCAACACACTGTAGTATTTTTGACTGCCAGTGTGTAACACCGCTTTAAAATGGGTTCCCCATGGATGAAAACTGTTGCAGGCTTGAAAATGGCTATTTACCTAGACACTTGAGGCAAGTCAAAACTGCCTTGAGACAGTTATAAAAGGCAGTGACATAAGATGTGTATTCAGTTGCTCTGCAGCTCTGGAAGTACTATGTGGGACTGTTTTTTTCTCTCTCTCTCTTCTTTGCTCTTTCCTGGGAAGGAAAAAGAAACAGTGATATTCACTGCCTCCCGAACAAAATACCCTCCTCTCCTGGCACCTGTCTCCTGCCTGAATCTGATAGAGACAAAAAGAAACAGTCCCAGAGGGTGCTTCTAGATCACAGTTTGTATTGCTTTAGAAAAAGGGGCCCTATCTGGCTGGATTAGCTCTTCCTCTTAGTGCTTGGAAAATGTATACAGTGGATAGTGGCCATGCTTCATAGGGATTTGAGAGAAAGAATTATGGTCCCAAAAGTTTATTTTTTTTCCAAGCTCTGTTCTCTCTCTCTCTCTCTCTCTCTCTCTTTTTCTCTTTCCCCTTCTTTCTTGGGACAGGAAGAACAATAGATTTTATTTCTACCACCGGCAAAGAAACTAGTTGCTGCCTTTCTTTCTGTCCTCCTTCTTCTCATGTCCTCTTTATCACCCTCTGCTTGGGATAGGATTTCCCCCAGTTGGTTGAATACACCGGAGCCCATTGTGGCTTGTCTTTCTCTCGGCCTTTTGCCCCTCTCCCCAGGTGAGAATGAGAGATTTTACTGTCTCTCTCTGGCAAAGACAGAGAGAGAATGAAAGCCAACACCCTGTGTCTGTCAGTTGATTTCCCTTCCTTTTTCCCAGGTTTAATGTTAGCTGCAACTTCCTGAAGGGATTAGGGGGTGGGCTTGGTTGGTGCATGCATGCTCAGTTGAAACAGGTGACCTTCAGTCTTCTGATTATTCACACACCTGAACACAAGGTAAACAAACCAAAAAGAAGACAAATGGTAGGTTTGTGGTATATGATGATAGTGGTGGTGATGATGATGATGGTAAAAATATCCATTATGTTATTCTAGGATGAGATATTTCTGAAAAACAAATATTTTCAAAATTTTATTTAAATTAGAGGTTAGGTCACATCTTCAAGCAATCTTTGTGCTTGTTTTTGTGCTATGCTTTATTCATGTGTTAGGTGTATGTGAAAATATAACATTGTTCTGTTACATTGCTACTAATACCTGTTTTCTAAAACACACTAAATAGAGGCTGTTTCCTGAGATAGATATTGTCTTCTTTTCTTCTTTCACTGGCATTGTTTTAGTAACTGGCAGCTGAAATACACACACATTTGTCATAGGAGAAGACGGAAGAGAATAGCCTGAACACATATTCAGAGTGCAAAATTCCCAAACTCAGTATACAGTATCTCTTTCTGTAGGAAAAGGGTGACTCCCTTCAGAAGGAAGCAGTTCAGGAAATGTTCCCACGTTCCAGAAACTTTCTTAAGCAACAAGCTGGTTACTCTTCCTTTCATCTTCCTTAATCAAGAACTTCATTAATATGCAGACTGAAATCTAGAGGCATATACAGACGATTCATAGGCTCTTAGATTTCTTTGCAAATTATGGCACATTGTCATGGACAGTCGACCGTAAGAATAATTGCTTTGCAGCACAACCAGAATAATTAAGAAGAGTAGAAAATGAAACAAAATGAAGAATAGAGTAGGTGCTCCTGCATCTTATATCTGTGGGTTTTTCATGTTGTAAAGTTTTATACATCTTGCACTGTATTTATTCTGCCTTGCAGAATTCTAGGATTTTGAATTATTTTTTCATCTATAGATGAGGGTGGGAGAGGGAGAAAGAGAAAGGAGCATTGATTTTAAAAGAGAGATGGGGGCTGGCTGGGAAGCTATGAAAGCCTAACTCTAAGATGTGCCAGCTGTAGGGAGTTAGGCTTAAGCAAAAAAGCCTCCTCACCTGGCAGAAATCACCTTCTCCCAGAAGAAATACAGTTCCACCAGCAGAATTCTCTTCTGCTAGATGATCTCAGAATTCTGCCAGTGTAGGAGTCTGCCTGTGACAGTGGCTAAAACATTTTAGGACAGCAAGAAAATATATGGGAGTGGGACACAGATGGAATAGGGTGAACAAAGAGCCATGTCAAATCAGATCCAAACCTTCTCCAGCCCAGGGGTACAACTACATTGCTGCCACAAATTTAGGTCAGAATGACAGCTGTCCTATGTTATTTCAAGCCCCATTAGGCTACAACGGGTTTGAATTCAACACAGCTTCTGTTCACTTTGTGTTGGTTCTACTGGCCTTTGCCTAGCTTGACCAGTGAGAATTATACTCAGAGTCTGCTCTTCAATGCTGACTTTACTGTCTCCACAAAATACCTATGGTGGTATATCAAAGTATGTATATTCTTTTAGCTGAATTAAATTCAGAAAGTTTGTTTATTGATGAAAATTCATTTCAAAGACAGGAAATAATTTGAAATACTGTACTTCTTTATGCAACTTATGGAAATATAGTTTATCATTTTTAGTGGTGTTCCAACACTGTGGTTCACAAAAAGTAACACAGAAGTTCCTGTTTGAGAACCTGGCTAAACTGAATTTCTCAATCTAGTATGAGAAGGGAGGGAGTCTTTTGCTCTTGTGTGCTCTCCCCTTTCATCCCAGCACTATTGTTGTTGTTGTATGTCTGTCGAGTCTGACTTATAGTGACCCTTAGGGTTTTCTTGGCAAGATTTATTGAGAGCAGCTTTGTCATTACTTTCCACTGTGACTGAGAAAGTGGGACTTGCTCAAGAGCATCCGGAGGTTGCCATGGCTGAGCAAGAATTCCATTATCCTCCACAGTCCTAGTCCAAAACTCCAACTGCTACACCATGGCACCTCTCTGTCCCAGCCTTGCTCCCAGATAAATCTAAACTGAACACGGTTATTAGCTTTAATTGTACATGGAATTTCCTTAAGTTTTTGCCCCTTGCCTTCTTTCCTCCCAGAGAACTATTGAAAAAGTAGGGCAGGAAAGAGGTTCAGGCAAACCTAAGATTCCTTTTGAGAAAAGAATGTCTGACCATGCTTGAAAGGAGAAGGTTTCAGTGTCTACTGGCAGAAGTGCATGCTTTGACCCTCCTTACCAGTTGTCCATGATTATGAGGTTTATTTCAAGAAAATCAGGGAACTTGCAAAGAATATGTTGACTATAATTTTGTGAAGTTCTTTCCTGGACGTTCTTGAGTGGCATTTAGATTTTAGGTGGAACACTGAAGTCCCTCTTTTTGAGCACTTTATGGTGCAAACAGTGGCTAAATAAATGCTTGTCTGCAGTCTTTGATGTTGTTTTGGGAGTGGTGCAGAATACATTTGAATTGAAAATAATAGGTGAATTCTTGAAGCAAAGACTTGAATGTAGACAGTATGTAATCTGGATTAAATTTGTGCCTATAAAACCCAGAACAAGTGCAACTTGTGGTCATATGTCCCTTTATACAGAGAAGTATTTAGTTCCCCAGCAGTTTCAGGCTATACTTGCACATATTTTCTATGACTGGTTTGCAAACTATATTTGACCCACATGAGAGCAGCTTTCTGAGTTATTTCTGCTGCATTGAATAAAGACAGCTATTTCCCAAGTCTGAATTTTGGTTGTCTTCTCATTCCATAGCCTCTTTTTTCCCCTTTGCATGGTGGATGTCATACAATTGCTCTTCACATGTTTCAGATGTGGGTGTATATGTCCTCAAGTTGCCTGTCAACTTATGGCTGCCCCGAATCTCATAGGGTTTTCTTAGGCAAGGATTACTCAGAGGTGACTTTGTCAGTTCCTTCCTCTGAAATATAGCCTACAGCACCTAGCATTTGGATACGATTGAGAAAATCCTATAGCAAATAATTTTTAACATACTGAATGAGAACATAAACCATGTTATTTAATTCAAGAAGGCTATTTATTCCTGAGAATTAGGGCTACTTCCAATTACTCTTTGCACATGCAGAAGCTAAAATGAAAAAGAATTGTCGGGCTATGATGAGCTAGGTTTAAAACAAGCCATATCCCCTTAATTCATGTACCAACTGGTAATGGGGGCACATTGAGGAATAATCAGATCATTGCCCTTTGCTCATAACCTACATACATTGCAGTTTGAGTCAATCCACGTTTCAGCTCAGACTTATGGAAACTGCCCCTTCTGTGGAAATAAAATTCTGTTAAATAATCTACCCCCCCTCTTCTGTAGCATTGCCAGGCTTTCAAAATAGCAATAAGAGACGGTCAAAATTCTTGATATGCAGAGATGACAGTGATGAAGTAACTGTTATCAAATTTGATACCTACTTAAATACCAAATGAAATAATTGATTTCAGTTAACCTAGTAATGTGTTTCTCTGCAAAATTAACATGTTGTCCTCTTTCATAAATTGCATGATACACATGTTTCTGTCTTTATGATGGGCCCACATCCCAAAATACAGGATTTTTTGGTTTTTGCTTCAGCCTATATAAAAGGAAAAGATTTCCAACCCTCAAATAAGGGGCATAGTTTATATTAAGGGACACCTGGCAACCCTATCCTTCTCTGATTGTCTTTCATCTTCCGGCATCCCATCATACTTTCATCTCCTTTCTGCCTCCCTGTTCTTTTTCCTGTTCACCGTCAGGAAGGGACAGCGCTGAAAGGCCAGTTCAATACTGCACGACGCCGACAGAGACTGGCGGCAGCAGTGGCTACAACAGTGAGTGGACTTAACGGTCAAGGCACCTACAATGTTAAAGATGGAGGAACCATATACGGTGAACGTGTATTAGTCATACAGAGCACTCGCACAGCATGTCAGGTGTTTGTGTGGCACTTGGGGAGCATGGGAAGGATGGGGTTTCAAGGCCAGCTGTGGCCACATGTGTGGTCACAAACCATCTGACTTGTATGTGCTTACAGGACAAATTGAATATACAGTACAAAACCTAGCCAAATTTTAGCTCTTTTGGGTCAAGTTGGTTACTATGGGAGGGAGTAAGGCCCCAACAAATAAAACTTAAAATATTTAGTTTTAGCTGGATTGTACACTATGTGCATGTGTAAGTGTGTGTTTAGAATCACATCTCACATATTTTTAGAAGTGGTTTTATGTATACTTTCTGAAACAAAGCTTGTGTTTCTGTATTTGTGGTACTCCTAAGATGGTAGTAGTAGTAGTAGTAGCTTTCTCTGGCGGTATGTCTGTCGCCTCAGTGGAAAACAGTCTTGTCATTGCTTTATTCAATGTGGTATTTCCAGAAATCTTATTTTAAGAGGTCTCCAAATACCATAATAACTCCAGTTAACCTCTTGGACTTTGTCCTCTGTGATGAAGCATGTTGCTCTCATGCAGTATCTCACCTGAGGCACAGCTACATACGGCTCCTCTCTCCTTGCCCTGGAACACAATTTAAAAAACAAGCAAACTATAATTAGGCAAGTGACCTTTGGATTTCTAGCATTCAAATCAAGGAAAAGGATGGAAGCAGCCATGGTAACTAGGGAGAAGTTAGTGTTTGAGATGAGGAGGACATTCTCTACCAGCATGTCATACAGTCTTCTGGTAGCATTATACCTTGAGAACTCTTCCAGATCAGAAGCTGGGTGAAAATAATTAAGCAAAATAAAATATGTGCAACAGGAGGAGCCATACATATTTTTAAAATGGACTTTGGCCAAAAACAAAAACAAAAAGTACAAAATTCACTTTGTAATGTCAGATATATACTTTAACTCTTGTCCCCTTCCAAATGAAGATATCAAAAGTAGGCTGTACAAATGAGAACAGCATAAGAACAACAAACCAAAAATAATCAAAATTTCATATGTTGACATATTTTTTGTATTTATACTGTGATATAAATACGTACTCAGAAAGTAGCTATGTGTTTAAATTGCTAATGCTCAATTTGAAGTAAGTCCTTTTGAACTTAGAAGGCCTTATTTCTAAGTAAAGATGCTGATGATCACACTGTAATTCCATGAAGTGATTGTGCTAATCAAGTAAAAAAGTTGATTACGAGGTCCACCATGGAATTGCTTCATGATATATTATTGTGTAAGTTTTGTTTCTTCTCCATAATCTCAAAAAGTCATATTACTATCACTACTAGTTACATTTTATTTTATGTTTTTTTCCCTGCAACAACTTAAAGGAGAAGGAAAATTAAGTCTGTAAATAGAAGTGTACACAGTTTGGTTTATTGAATAGCAGGGAGTGACAGTTTGTTCACATAGTTAAGTGGTTCCAATAAAAGAAGACTCACTTATGTAGGCATATACTGACATGATTGCAGAAGAGTGACGGAATAAGTGTGAATTGTCAGGAAGTGAGGACACCTGGAGCTTGGAAAGGAAGAGGTTTTCTGGTATTTCAGTGAAGTAATAAAAGGCCACTCAAACTAATTTGAATGTTGATGGCTGGTGATTATAAGGAAAGGATCAATAGTATCTATCTATCTATCTATCTATCTATCTATCTATCTATCTATCTATGAATGAGACACCTTTCCAGCCCAATATCCCATGAAAGTATACCATTAAATAAATGAAAAATAAAAACACCACACAATAAATGAAATGGATGAAATTAAATTAAATGAACTGAGAAATCCTATGAATTGCAAGCATGATTTACGAGACATCTGTGCCTGAAATATTCTGGCCTAAATCCAGTGTTGCTGTTGTGTTGTGCTGTCAGCGCAACATAACTATATCTTTCTCTCCTCCCTCTGCAGTCTCCAGCATCACCTGAAAATAGGCTCCTGATGGTTACTCAGCCACCTGAAGCAGATTTTAAAGGTTCAGGAGTGCTGCATTTGGGAAGAGAGATCATTACCCTCCAGATTCCCCTGACAGAAGTAATTGCATTAGTGGCCGTCCCATACTGAGATTATGTTGTTCCTATGTAACTGAAAGGCCTTTTGGATGTTAGAGTTTCACCCCCTCACTTGAAAATAAAATGATTGAGAAAGATTTTTCTCTTACACAGCAGTATATACTTCCCATATACCTTGATACCACACAATACTTTTTAAACCAAATTCTTTCCAAATTTAGTTCTTAATTTTTTTAAAAAATTGGGCCTCTGTTTTAATACACTGTTGTTATAAATAATTTAAATAAATAAACTGAATTGCTGGCTACCTTCTACCTTCAGTCCAGGCATTTGGTCAAATGTCTAGGTTGCTATACAAACGTTATCCTTTGTCCCATCCTTCCCTCTCATCATTAGAAGGCACATTTCTTAACATTTTCATAATGAAGCTGAGTTAATACTTTAGTGTAGATGTGTTCATTCTGTATTAAAAATCTATAATCTATCTTGTGTGAATGGTTGGTGATGAGGTGGTGTGTGGTCATACAGTAAGCCTTGGGAGACAGAGGATCTGTATGTGAACTGCATATTGTTCAACTTATTAAACCTAATTCTCCAAGGCTTTACAAAAAACTTTTTAAAGCTTATAAAGTTTAACTTTAAAACCCTTTTTTAAAAAAGTGGTATTGTGTGAGTTGTGCATATTTTTCAACTCTACTGAAATGCAAGATATAATAATGTCCCATGCCCAAAGATGTATTTATGTGTACAGGTTCAGTTATATTCTATACAAACACTGACTGTCAGAGAATACAATAAGTAAATGTATAATAAAATCAGGTGTAATAAAATAAATGCTTCTTTTATGGTGGGGTATTTTCCTGAATCATTGAAATCAGGTGTTCCTACATCATAGAAGAAATTTAGATTTCTCCCATGAGATCAGCCTACATAACCAGAGCACGTCCTTTCTGCTCTACCATATTATGGATCCCCAAAAATAAATGAATGAATAAACTAATTAAATGGCAGAAGTTGATTGGATAAAACAAGAATATCCCATTGGCAAAAATCAATAGACTTGTTGAGATTTTTTTTCTTCTAACCTGTTCATTTGCTTATAATATAAAACTGTCCATGGTGAGTAGCTGAAATTTGGTGACAGTGTTTACAGCTCTGCAGGCAACAGTTGTACGGTGGTGGTTGGTGGTCTACTTCTGTATATATCTTTCAAGATGGAAGTGCTTCAAGAGGACTCCCATTGAGTGTCTCACATCATTGCCTCCTTCCATGTTCTCCTCATCAGAGCCTCTTATGCACTGATACCATCTGCTTCTGCTCTGCTGAGGCAGGGGTCACCCCGCCCCCCTAGGCCAGTAGAAGAAAACAAACACTGTGTGTGAGCCCAGCTGTGCCTCTGATGATCTGTACTCACTCTGGCTTGTTGAGTTACTTTCAGAAGCGTATGATGCCACATTAAAAGGCAAGGTGTATGTGTAAATTCTCCCTTAGTTTATCTCTTTCTAGATTCTCCTATGAACTTTTTCAGTATTTATAGCTAGGTCAGTTCTTTCAAGGAGCTTTGAAAAATGTTGCTTCTGTTGGTTTCAGCAAGTCATCCTGATGAGCTGGACATTTCAAATTGCGTAAAATAGAGAGCATGGAAATCAGTTAATGCGAGGGAAGAAATCTTGAGTTTTATCCACTTATGTTAGTCTGCCAGTGGAATAGATTCCCATTTTCCCATTGGCTATTCTCCAGAGCAGTTTCAGGTCATATAAGGGAGGTGGCTGGAGTTGGGAAAGGGGGTAAGTTTGGTTGAGAAATGGAGCTCTCCTTCTGCTACATGAAGTACCCATTGCCCACTATGGGCACGAGGTAGCGATGATACCGGAAGTTCCCTTTGGAAGGATTCTCTGGTTTAATTCATTAGATGAGGTAAAACATGCCCCTTTTCTAATTTAAATGTAACTTGGATGCAGATGTAGTGTGAGTATCTGAATGGAAGAAAGGTAAGCTGAAATGCCTGTTTTTTTAAGGAGATATCTAGAGTCACAGAGCAGAAAATATTGTGGAATAAGATTTGTTTTGACTGGAGAACTTTAAATTGTATACTGTGGAGGTCCAGTTCCTGACAAAAGTGGAGACAATTTATCTTTTAAGATATTTATGTCACTGGTTATAAAAAATGAATCTATAGTCTGTTTAAATGTAAAGTAATATGACTTTTTTATGCTAGCACTGCTCAGAATATTTCAAAAAGCATGTAATATATTTCTTGATAATTTTTCACATTTGATTTACATATATTATTTGGATGACAAAATAATTTAGCTTTTCATTTGGTGATAGAATGCTGAATTAGCTTACATCTGTATTAACAGAAATGCTTGAATTTGCTGCAGATATCGCCTGAGTTTCTGTGCATTTGTCTTGCATGTCTTTATATTGTAGAATAGCAATAATTTAATATAAAAAGCACTATGGAAATGTGTGTGTGTTTTCATTTATATGTATTATGTGTACTTCTTCAAGTTGCATGTATGCACTATATATAAAACACACATACATAAATAAATACATATACACTTAATGTACATGCATACATGTTTTAAAAGGGAATTAAAAATGGAGATGCCATAGTGTATTTCTGTCCTTTGGAGACATCATTCAAAAAACAACCTAGTTTTTGTATAGATAAATGCTCTAAATTAAACTGCCTTTCTAAACTGAAAGATGGGCACTAAAAGAGTCTCTGTAGCTCACAGTATATGATTTATAGATGTACTGGTGCAATATATTTAATATCAGTATCTGTTGGTTTCATAAATATGTTAACTATATGTTTAGCTGTAATTTTAGTTTTGTGGAGAAATTTGAAACTAACACATTCTTCATGTAAGCCTGAAAGGCCAGACTACAATTTAAGTAAACTCTCACCTGAAATACCACCTTTTACTATTCTATTTTCCACTAATATATCTAGAAAGTATTTATATCATCTCTTGAAAATCCATTATTTAATTCCCATTCCCACTACCATGGCTACCATTTTCTTGCTTCTTAGAGTTTTAAGATACAAATGAATGTATGGTCTGCAACCATGTCTGTTTTCAGTGTAGCATAAGAGAAACTTAAATTAATGCTCAAAGTGCATCCCCATTGGTTTAAGAGGGAGAAACCTATTTCAGTGCTGCGCACAAAATAAGATGTTCTCCTGCAAAGCTTACTGTTGCAGAATAATTGTTATAGAAACAGTTGCATATTATGGGAGGTTCTCACTGCATTGTCATCATGTGTAATTTTTCTGACTTTTCATGGTGCTGCTTCCATTTTACCAGATAAAATTGAACTTTTATGAGTAGAAAAGAATAGCACATTGTGTAAAGAGTCGCACACTGATGTAAATGCCCATAATTTTAGTGTTCTGTGCACTAGGAGAGGAGCAGCTTTGAGGTGGGCAAAACCTGTGTTCAGATGAACCTATCATGCAATACTATATCTGCATTTGGCACCATTTTTGTCACCTGTTTGTTTATTATTACAGTCCTCCCTCCACATTCACAGGTTTGACCTTCCTGAACTTGATTGTTCGCAAAGGTCTTATGCTTTCCCCGATTCTCCTCCTCTCATTCCCTTGCATTTTGCCCAGGCACATGTGCCTTTCTTCTTTGTGCCAGAGCAAAAGGCAAAGGAATAGGAGGGGGAACATAATGCGCAGAAAAGAACAGTGCACACCTACCTCCCTCACCGTTCTCTTGCCTTTTTCTTGGGTGTAGAGAAGGCATGCCAAGACAAAAGGAAAGGGAATGGAAGGGAGGAGTATGGCACACAGAGAAGGGCAGTGCACATCTGCCTTTCCCTCCATTCCGTTGCCTTTTGCATGGGTGTGGAGAAGGCAAAAGGCAGGGGAATGGAAGGAGGGAGCTCTGGAAGTGAATGGGAGGGGGAGCATGGGGGCGAGTTATTTTTGGGTTTTCCACTTTTGCAAGTGTTCTGCATCCCAAACCCTCGCAAAAGTGGAGGGGCCACTGTAATTTATTTTAAGCTACACTGAAGCACTTTGTGTGTGTGTGTGTGTGTGTGTGTGTGTGTGTGTACACCCCCTATACCACTTGGATGAAAGTGTTACAGCATCATATCTCCACCTTCACATAATATATTAAAAATAAAGGGAAAATAAATCTCCTTTCCAGTCACTATCATTTAAACAAAGCGGTTTATTATAGTTACAGGATGGCCTTTTAAAAATTATTATTTTAAAAATATTATTAGTAGCGTTAGTTATTCTACAGTGCTGGCTAGAATCCTGGTGGGGAATTATGAATATCTAACTTGGAGTCATGCATTCATAACTCTGGTATTCATAATCCTTATATAGCCTCTGATTTAGGGGATACTTAGGGACCATGAAAGTTCCCCAATCCACACTTACCAAAAAACAGCCACTGCAATTGATTGGTTGGGGAGCAGCTGCCTGACATTTCCATCCCCCTGTATATGAGTGATCTCTATCATGACGGGGAATTGCAACAGGAGCCCTGCTTTTGGCTGTTACAACTGAGATTGCTCACAGGAGAGGGTGGGAATATCAGTCAGCTGCTTCCTAAGTGGTAGGGAACAGACCCCTGTCATTCACTGTGGCTGCTTCCTGATTAATAGAGAATTGGGAGGGGAGTGAGCTGGAATTCACTACATAGCTTCATAACTATGGCATTTATATGCTTGTAGCTGCCCAATAGGATTCTGGATGTTATTTTAATCATTAAACCTTTCTAGATGCTAATGTGCTAAAATTACAGCGAGAAGAGGTGCATTTTTCCTTTTATAATACATACACATACATACCTACTCACACACACACACTCAGTTTGAAAGGGGGATGATAAAAATGGTGCCGAGATAATAGTGATTGTGGGCTGTGTTGTGATAGGTAGGTTCAGCTGTCCAATAAGTTAGTACCCATGTTCAAAGCTGCTTTTAAAGAAGATTGAAGAGTACCATTAACAGCACTGCTTATGATTAGAGCAAAGTAGAAATGTATGCATAGAAAAAAGAAACACACCACCACCTTCCACAACAATGTGGAAAATTAGTTATAGTTCCAGTTTGCAACTACAGTTGAAGAGCAGTGGGTTATCAGCACTAGGAGTCATCTGTCTCAAATCACTCTTCTTGTGAAGTATGTATACTTGTAAATATTAAGCATTATGAAAAGTGACAAATACATTATTGTGCTGTCAATGGCATTGTATGGAAGAAAGATACAGTGTTGTGTATCTGTTACTTTCCAACACAGGTCCCTTTCAGTGCTACCATGTCTCCTGTTCGCCTACATTCATCCAATCCTAACCTTTGTGCAGACATCGAATTTCAGACACCACCAAGTCATGTAGCTGACCCCCTGGAAACCTCCACAGACTACATAAAACTCCAGGAAGAATTTTGTCTCATGGCACAGAAAGGTAATCACACATGTACCAGTGGAACCTCAGTGCAAAATTACCCTTGATACAGCTGGGCAGCTTTGTCCAGAGTATGTGCTACTCACTTCTGGCACTTGTGGGGAAAAAAAATGAGAATATTGCATAGGCAGTTGCTGAGTGTTTCCCTTTCATCCTGCTAGTCTTCAGAAGAATCATTTACTTCATTGTAGAAAGATTTCATTTACACTCTCCAGTCCTCTTCACACCAACCTGCAGCCACATAGGAGCTGCTTCCCTCACCGTAGTGTGTGTGTCAGTAGTGTGGGCACATGAGTGAAGATGATTGCTAATGTATTTTGTTTCCCGATCAGCACCCCTCCTGATATTGGGATCTCACCCATTAAATCACAGATGTCCTGAATCTTTTCAGATATGTGAGTTTGTATCCCTTACTGCTTTAGTATACATTCATAGAATCATAGAGAATCATAGACATTTCAGCACTATTCTGTTATAGTGCTATTATTCCACTTTCAGCATTTGTGGAATTCGGGGGTTTGCAGTTTACTGAGGTCAAAGAGCTCTCTGGCTGAGAATTCTAAATGCCCTTCCATGAACTGCAAACTCCAGGATTCTGTAGGATGTTGAAAGTGGAATAACAGCACTATAACAGTATAGTGCAGAAATGGCCATAGACTCATAGAGTTGGAAGGGACCTCATGGCCCATTGAGTCAACCCCAGTGCAGAATTTTCAGCAAAAGCACCCGCAGCAGCTAGCTGTGCAGCTTCTTTTTTGAAGACGACTAGAGGAGTCTCCACCACTTCCCTCGGCAATTGGTTCCATTGCCAAACTAGTTTTACTGTTGAGAAATTCCTTCTCATGTTGAATCAAAGTCTACCCTTAAAACCAGTAGACCTGGATCTACCCTCTCAGGCAATAGGAAACAAACCTGCACTTACAACAAATTGTATGGAGGCCGTTGATTTGTAGTAGATATTGCAGGTCAGAGAGAAGGCCTGCCATTAAAAAGTTGAAAGGACATGTAGTATGTTGGCAACTTTCAATAGCAAAATAAAAAGTGTTCTCTCTATGGCCCAGCATGTTGCAAGTTAGGTCTGCTGATATTTATATTACTTACAGAGAAAAAAAAAATCTCTTGTTTGTTTTATTATTTGTGGTTATTTGTTGCCTAATAACATAGTCTTCCAGGCATTTGACATTTTAATCTTAAAAGTCTGTATCATCTTGCAATGCTGTCATTTTAACTTCCTACATATAGAATAAGTACTAGTCAAGTTATATGACTTTTCAGACTGGAGGAATCGTATTAGACTTCAAAGGAGATTCATCATGCAAAAAGCATCACCCACTAGAGTTCCCACCAAGTTAATCTCTCCCTCTCCGCACAAGAAGCCATACACGCAATACCCCAGCACCTCCCCAAGCTTAAAACCAGACAACAAGCCAAAACGTTATTATTTGCATTTTGGAATAGGAGTGTACATGTGTGCCTTGAGCTACTTGATACAGTGGATACAGCAGGATTAGTCTTCTTTTGTGTAAAATTAGAGCTGGGTGCTGTGGTGGCTGGTGTATCCGCTTCAGATTTTAGTAACATGGCAGCCATCAGCTGAGTGTTCAATCCAAGATTTCACTTACTGTGTTCAGCATCCCAAAATCTCATTTTCTTTTTCTTTGTTAAAGCACTACTGATAATGTATTTGGAGACATGTGAGCATAGCCTTCAGTAAGTTTGGAACTAGAGCAAGTGTGTGTGGGAGGGGGAGGGAGGGAGGAAGGATGACAAGTAGTCACAGCTAGGACTTCATTGATCTACATAACGTTTTCCCCCTTTTGGTGATGCATGGAGGCAGTGGTTTGGAAAATACTAAGTTGGTACCTATATGCAAATTTGAACCATTTATTATAGGTCACAGAATGCAGCTTATGTTAATACAGAATTCAAGTTACTTTGGGAGCTGAAAATAAATCAAATGAAACATTTTCTACTAAGAATACAAAACCTTAAAGTAAAAGCCTCTATATTCTTGACACAATTTTTTTGTTTAACCCTGTGATGGTAAGGAATGGGACATATCACTGCTTATATTTTTCCAGTTAAATAATCCTTGTACACTATGACTACAATATGTAAAGCAGTGTATGCCCCCAAATTCAAATGGGGGAGGAGGGCTGCTTGTCCTGGCATTCTTTGTGGTTTTCTCAGAAATTTTCTGAGGAACACAAAATTTTCTAGAAACATTGTATACATTCAGTCAAAATTTTTATAGGGATTTTCAGTTTACTGATCTATAATACCACACTTGGTGTAGTAATTATACAGCAAAGCAACATGATCTAAGGGCAGTTTTACAAAGCTTACGTAATCTAGTTCTCTATTAGAAAATAATTTGTTAAATATACAACAGGAAGAATCGGCCACCTGCTGTTTTGCTTGCAGAATCTTATCTTGTGAAAGGCACTGTTTCAGTTTTCAAGACCAAATCACCTTCTTTAATTATTCAATTTTAAATCACTAGGAGCTGACAATACTTACTACTTTTTTTGGAAGAGAGACATTAACAGGAACACACTACATTCATTCTACATTCTGTAAATATAGGGTCCAGTATATGTATAAGTACAAATATTTTGGCATCCCCACTGACCATTTTTCATGTTTCCATGATAATCCCATACAGCATGTGTGGGTACGCAAAAGTTATAGGCTGTGTTCTCAAAACCTGTAAATCCTACTTATTTCTTTAACGTTAGGATCACATTCTAGGAACTAACTACTAAAATTCTACAGGTTATATTCAGAGTGCTACTGTGTGTACCAGAGATTTTTCTGTTTTCTCTCCAGTGCATTCTCTCCTGAAATCTGCCTTCAATAGCATTGCGATAGAGAAGGAAAAGCTTAAGCAGATGGTTTCAGAACATGATTTCACAGGACATAGTACACAGATAACACGTCTCCGACAGTCTCTTTCTCAGGTAAGTTCTTATATGGGGTACTTGTCATAATCGCAGATTGCTTGGAAATGCTGTTACTGGCACAAATGTTTCTCACACACATTAGACACCTCCTATCCTATTTCACACAATAAATAATATGATAACACTCATGTATTCCTATCCCAATCTACTTCATGGCCTAATCCTATTGTTAGTCCAAGCTAAAGTAGATCTAATAAATCAGTGAGATTTATTTATTTCTGGCGTCCCCATTCAGAGAATCTGCGCTAGTTGGGACTCATCAATAAGATTCAGGCCCTTTTTCCTCCATGTTACTAGGATTTTTAAAAAGTATGTAAAAAGGAAGAGATTTACGTATAAATATGCAAGATGAGTCAATTTTCTCCCCAGATACTGCTTTTGCTGTAAACATTTCAACCAGATAAAAAGATATAAAGGTATAATATGATTTATTTTTCCTGCTGGCCATAGTTCAGTTTTACATGATTTCTTGCATGTATATAACTGTGTGATGAACCATCCAGTAGCACTAATTTGTTGGTCTTGTTTTCTTGTGTACTGTTAAGTAGTCTCCTTGTTTTTTTTTCACATTTCAGCAAAATGAGATAAACCACTGTTTAGAGTAGGACTCTGCATGCCCAACTTCCCTGGGCTTGCTTTGTGTTCTTCAATTGGATTTTAACATATGATTGATAGGTACACATGTACAGGCCAACTGTCTTTGTTTCTCACAACTTTCTATTCTTCCACGGTATTCTAGTTAGCTTACAATAACATCTGCACACATACCAGTTTTACCTAGATTTGCTGTCCCAGATATATTTCTCTGTACCTGTATAGGTGAGAGTTCATTATGTAATGAACTATTTTACTTAACCATGATAATTGGTTATTTAGCCTCTTGGCCAGTAATCTTTTCTCTTTATCTTTGTTCTGCTTCATATACTATGTATTACATTTTCTTTTCTTTGCAACCTAATGGTATGCATTAATATTTGGCCTTTTCAAGTATGAATCTTCCTTGGGTGGTAGAGGGATGCAAATAGAAACTAAGTAAGGGAAAGAGAATCTTATAAATGCAGTTGATGCTTTGCCTCTGTATAAGTGTTACTTCCATTGGAGAGCAGTTGTTTGTAAGGATCTTGTGAAAATATTGTGGCATTTTTCCACATATTTGTGTGCTTTTCTTAGCAGAAGTCTAAGAAAAATCTTGAAATGGCCCAACCAGTTTTCTGTTCTGCAGCTAGTGATTTTACTGCTATTTATAGCCATAACTCATAGTGTAAAGCATGAGGTTTTGCTTCCAGTTTGGTATCTAGCCAGTGTCTTTGAGAATTTTAGCTCTTCTTATGAGGAGCCTTTTTCTGTAGTCCCTAAGATTACAGAGGAGTGATAAAAGAAGTTTCAGTAACATACTCAATAGCTGTTTCACTCCTTAACAGTGTTTGTCTTTCTCTTGCCTCATTCAAATTTCCCTCTCCTTCAGAACTGCTTGCCAAAATCTTTTTTTTTTTTTTGCCATTGGAATAGTTCAGTTTGTGTGGGTGGTGCTGCAGATACATCTTCTATTGAAACTGAATTGAGTGTGTACTTAGTAAATTGCAGAGAGCTGACCTATTTAACTGATACATCAAACGACATTTGATTAGTTTTTGCACATTTTATCTCACTTGCAGTAAACCTGCAGAATTGATCTTTCCATCTGCAGTATTTAGTTTCTGATCTGCAGAACACTAAAGCAGTTCAGTAATGAATTGTTTCATCATGTCTCCTTGTAAAACTGCTAGTTGCTATTTGGTAAAGTGCAAAATGTTTGCTGCAGTCCATATGGTGCAGTACAAATTGTAAATATAAATATAAATACTGAATCACACCTTACTTATTGAATACTGATACAAAATAACAATTTAAGTGGCAGATAAACATGCACAGCACCATGTAAATGGGGCATGTGTGTGAAGCTAGTAGTAGTAGTAGCAGTAGTAATGATGATGATGATGATGATGATGATGATGATGATGATGATGTTTGTTTATACTGCCCTTTTCACCAAAGGGTGGAACATCAACATACACAGTCAGGGACAAAGAGAGTAAACATAACATTGCAGCAACACATGGAATGAAATCCCCAACAGCCCACCATTTGCTACCCATCTCAGCACCTTAAAAACAACTCAGTGGTTTAAGATGGTGAATCAAAGAGGAAGGTCTTCAGACCTGTATGAAAACGAGTGAGATCCTCCTCCAACCAGAGGTCCAAAGGAAGACTGTTCCGCAAATGCGGAGCCAAATCTTGGAAGGCTCTCAGTCTTGACAGAGCTGTGCACGTTGGTGGAACACACAATAAACCTTTACCTGTAGATCTTAAATTCCTGGGTGGAGCATACCATACTAGCTGAACTACAAGGTACTGAGGGAGGTTAGAACGCAAAGCCTTGAATATCAGAACAAAGTTTGAAACAGATTCTGGCCTGAACTGGTAGCCAGGAAAGGAATCTACAGGAAGAGAGAAACAGGTGAATATTTAGGGAGATTTAAAACAACCTGGATGGCATTGTTCTGAATTAAAACCAGAGGAAGAAGGGAGCAGAAAGACAAACCTGCCAGTAAGCTGTTGCAATAATCCAGGCATTAAGATAAACAAGGCCCGGGCAAGCAGATGGACATTTTCTACAGTCAGGAACCTCCAGATCCTGCGGATATTCAAAAGATGGAAATTACATGTATTTCCTGTTGCCTCAGTAAAGGGGCACAGATGTAGGCAATCATCCAGCAGAACATCCTGGCAACCAAGACAGGAGCCACTGTGCAACCTAACGTAAAGAGTTAGGTTCTCCTGCAGCAGGCATTCTCTGGGTTTCTTCTTTCATTCTCTTACCTCATCCAAAGAAGTAAGAAAAGGCTGAGCATGCATTTTCATTACATTCATTTCATTGTAGGCCCATTCCGTGCATGCTTACCCAGTCTCAATTAGTTCAGTGTGACTTAACTCCCAAAGGAAACTGCATAAGAATTGCAGTTTTGGGGCCAAACTTAATGCGATGAGGGAACAGCTTCTCAACATTTTTTAATGAAATGCAGATGTGGTGGGAGGCTCCAGATTTGATTGCAGCAGGAAGGCAAAGTGTTTAATCCTTTTCTCCAAGGACTTTTTAAAAAAATCACATACTTCAGTTCTCCCTCAAAGACAAAAAATATATCATAGCCTTATCATATTTTCCTACACTGATGGAAAAGCATCTGGGGAGGTGATTTTGACTGGATAAATGTCTTTCATTTGAAAGAACTAAGCATTCCCTTCTCTTTAACGCTGCTCCCTGTCGTGGCTGTATTTCAGCTTCCACATCTTGTCTTGGGCCTTAAACTTGTTTGAAGTGAATAGAAGCACGAGTTAGAGGAAGTACTCAGCTGTCCTGCCAGACTACTGGTCCTAGTCATCATAGTTATACTGATACAAACTTTTGTGTGAAATCATACCCAAAGAGAACATCTGAAGACGCCACTAATGGTCAGACAGGAAAATAATACTTTCTGGAAAGTGCCTTTCATTGTGGTTCTGCCCAGAGTTTAGGGCACAGCTGTTACTTTACTTTTTACTATTTTGTGCACTTGAATTGAAATACTCAATTTTTGTTATTTTAAGGCTCTCAACCAGAATGCTGAACTAAGGAGTCGCTTGAACAGAATACATTCAGAATCTGTTCTTTGTGATCAGGTTGTCAGTGTAAATATTATCCCTAGTCCTGATGAGGTAAGACTTTGGCATTGCTCTAATGGACTTAACAGTAGTCAAATCCCGCTAATTTACCCTAATGACTGAATTGTTCTGTTTGACAAAGCTGGCAAGCAGTGGGAGGAGCTCATTTTCAGTAACGTTCTAATCATTTTCATAAAGGTTATTAGCAGTGGTTCTTGTGAGATCCCCTTTGGAAAGCTGTGTTTTAAATCTCTGAGAAGTAAAAAGTTTTGCATGAAGATTTGGATTTGCTGAGAACCGATGAAAAAAGCCCAAGACGAACAAGCCCGAGGGCTATCTAATCCCACAGCCTGCTTCTCATGGTGGTCATCAAGATACCTCCTACCAAGATGCCACAAGCAGCACATGAGAGCAACAGCCATCTTCTGCTGTTGTTCCACTATCACTAGTATTTCAGAGGAATACTGTATCTGATCCTGGAGTTAGCAAGTAACCATTTAAACACTTATCTTGCAGGCAATTTGCTTAATCCTTTTTTAATCCAGTTGACCACCTCTCATAGTAGCTAATTCCCTGCTGTAACAAATTACTCAGTGAAGGACCTCTCAAATCTCTTGCCACTCAGATTTGTTGGGTGACCTTTGATTTTAGTGCTATGAGAGGAGAAAAAATTCTACCCTCTCTCTATGCCTTAGCCAATTTGGTAAATGTCTGTCATGCCCTCCATACATGCCCTTACCTGAACTGGAAACACTCAAACATTTACCCTTTTCTCAAAGGGCACTTTCTCCAAGCCTGTTACAGTCTGGGTCTCCCTTCTCTGCACCATTCCTACAAAATCCTTCTTGACTGGTGGCAATCAGTATTTCACGTGCAGCTTCACTTTGTAAAGACATTTTTAGTCCCTTTCCTCATGATCCATAGCATCACATTTGTTGTTTTCACAGCAGCCATGGGCTCGCTCAGTGTCCTTATTGAACAATCCACTGTGACCCCTTGATCTCTTTCCTCATTAATTGTGGTCAGCACCTTGGACACCACAATGTACAATGTATGTGCAGTTAGGATTATTTGCCTCAGTGTGCAGCATTATACTTACTGAATTTGCTTTTTCAATGCCTATTCATCCTTTTGGAGTTCTTCCTAATTCATTTTTGCTTTTCACCATCCTGAATAATTTGGTCTCATTCAGAAACATGGACACCTCACTGCTCATCTCTTACTCTATGAAAAAGCAGTTTTAAAGCCCCAGTCCTTCCCAGTACAGACCCTCAAGGGGTCCCACTTCTTACATCCCTCCAGTGTGAGAATTGTCCATTTGTTCAGCTCTCTGCCTTTGGTCATTAATTAGTTACCAGATCTCATGTCTTTGATTTTGAAAGATGGAAGAGAAATATATTAATCCATGTACTAGGATTATGAGTATACTTGTTCATTATGTTTTGTTACCAGTATACTTTAATTAGTGTCATTGCTCTGTATAATTGGTCTGCAGCAAATAGTAAAACTTATGAAGGGCTTGTTTTCCCCCTTCTACCTTCACATAAGAAAGTTCATTTTCAAGCTAGATAAAAGAAACATCACATAAACTTATAAGACTCTTATAAGACATTACCATGTCTGCTGATTTTAGCCATTAAATTTGATCACAAGCGAATACATTTCATCCTGTTTGATTAGAAACTGGATATATGGAACTCAGGGTGGGGGAAGGAATGTTGTCCAGTATAAATGGATGAAAAAGCTGTTTAAAAGTAGTTACTGCAAGGCTACAGAACCAGAGTGACCTGGACCATCCTTGGAGTTTGCAGGCTTCTATAGGTTCTCTTCCTTTCCTTTGGAATAATTGGCACAAGTGCCTCCCTGCTGCTATGCTCGGTAAGACGCTTGTCCTAGTCTTGTGGTGACATTTTTTTTTAACTACACATCATGGGTGGGATGAACTTTGCCACAGGTTTCTGCACAGGTAGACAGTTTGCCCTAGCCCTTTGAACATTCTAAAAAGCATAGGTACTCAGAGCTGAAGAGAAGGGTAGACTGCTCTTCAAAGGAGTTTAAAGAATTTAAACATTTTTGAAATAATGAAGATAACACTACATTGTAGTTTTAGTGTTTGTGTAGTGCAACAGGGAGGTGTGTAAGGGAACATTTTGAGCTGAAGAGTTAGGTGAAAACACTTAAAATAAAAAAAAATAGATGAATATAACTCCTTTTATAATAGCAACTTCATGTAGTGATTGCTGACAGGATTGCAATCAAAACAAGACCACTAAGGAACAAAACAGGAGGTATTAGAATGCTCAGACTAACCCAAATGTTTACAGAATATATATGGTTAAAAAACTGGGGGAAAAAACGAAAAAACAAAACAAAAACAGAGATAAAGCAATGTTAAATCACTGTAGGAAAAGAAAAAGAAATTGAACACAGCAAGGGGTTAGTTGGGAAGAGTATGAAGCCCTGCCTGCCAGGAAAGGTTATCTAAAAACAAAAAAATACTCCTTCTGGGAGTAAACACACCCTGCCGCATTTCACTAAGATCCTCTGTGTGAGAGTGTGTGTGTATATGTACCTGTGTGTATGTATGTGTGCATTCACACACAAACAGTGCCAGACTTGCAGAACATAGAATGATTTGCATCCATAAAAGTTACACAACAGATTGGATATCTCTCTTTCATGCTGGAATGCTGGCTAAGGACAAAGCCCATAAAACACGACATGAAGGTTGAGGAAAGCTGGTTTGCCTTGCAACAGAGAAATGATCTTGAAGACCGGCATTTATCACTATCCCCTGCCACAAAAGAATTCTAGGCATCTGCTGGAACAGGTGTTTTGTATATTCCTTTAGTGTATTACAGCAAAATGGCTTCCCTTCACCCTAAACTTCTTGTTTGCCTAGATACACAGATTAAGAAAATTTTCCGTTTCTTTTCTGAATCCCACATGAAGGGAAAAGAAGAGAGGTCATGCAAGGCTGAAGCACTGAACTGTTTTCACTGGGCAAGATTTTGGGTTGTCTCTGGTGTCAGATGGCTAGTGGATCTGTTGCTGCTGAGGGAGCAGTGAATCCACTCTGAATTTTGCCTCCCCACCTCCCTTCCCTGCTCCAAGTTGAATGGAACCTCTGCTAGTGCTGAATCAGGCTCCAGCGGTGGTAGACCCCCTTGAGAAGAACGACATTGCTGCCCTTGTGGGAAGAGATCCACTGGCCATCCTTGTCTGGCATGTGTGAGGTCTGAGGCCCTGTGTGCATTGTGTTGACATCATGTGTGTGCATGTGTGTCTTTTCTGTTACAGACAGGTGAGCAGCTCCATGTCAGCCTCCCACTCTCCCAGCAAGTTTCACATGAGAGCCGCCTCTCCATGTCTGAATCTGTCTCTGAATTCTTTGATGCACAAGAGGTGCTTCTGTCTGCAAGCTCATCAGAAAATGAGGTTAGTCTTTATTCTGTAGGTCTACTGGTCATTGTAATACATATAGGGTCAAATAATGTGGTATGATGCGGAATAAACTTTTGAGCCTGGATACTGCTTGGAAACTACTAAAACTACTGAACATGGATGTAGCCTTTGGTTCATGTTCCACCTCAAATATGAACTAATGATGGCCTTAGACAGAGCTTGGACATGTTACTTTTTGGACTACAGTTCCCACAGTGCCCTGCCAGCACAGGCAGTGTTTGTGCTGGCTCAGAGGTTCTGGGGGCTGTAGTCCAAGAAGGTAACATTTTTAAGGTTTGGTATTAGGCAAGGCTTACTCACTCACTCTCTCTCTCTTTCTCTCTCTCACTCTCTTGCATGGGACTTTAGGATAATAATTCTGATCTATTATACAAAGTTTCTGTAAGATTTATTGAGGTAATGTGTTGCATGTGAAGTGGTTTGAAAACTCTGAATTGCTAAATGAGTGCTGAGTGTTAGTGCTACCATTCTGGGCTTACCTACATTCGTACTGATAGTTGTGGTCCAGAATAAAAGAGCGACTTGCATTTTCTTTAGATCAAGGAGAAAGGTAGCAAATTCATAATTCGTTTGCTCCACCTTCCTCCTTTTGAAAGCTAGTAGGAATGCTATAGTGTAACTGGTTTGTAGATTAGTGCCACTGTACATTTTGCTAAAGAGAAAAGAGCACCAGCTATGCACTTGGATCTGGAATCAGTGGTGGACTGGCTGAGCTCAGTGGCTTGTAGCACTGAGATTTCTTAAAAGGAAATATGTAAAAGGTAAGTCTTCTAACTAGACTGGAAAATGAGAAAGTTGAACTACTGGTGGTTAGGGGCCTGGAGTTATAACTGTAACAGATTACATTTTAAAAGCAATTCTGGGTCTAGATATAAAACTCCCAGTTTCTACACTGGTTCATTGAAAATCTGATCATCCAAACCATGATTCAGTACAACCTTTTCCAACCTTCACCTCTTGGACCTCAATTCCCATTAGCCCCTGTCAGTATGGCCAGTGATCAGGGAAAACAGGAATTGTGGTCCAAAACATCTAGAGGGCACCTTTTTGAGGGAGACTGGTATGTAGGTTTAAGAATCTTATGGACTGCATCATTTTCTTTTACCTCCTTGTATGGTTTTTCTCCTGTACCACCTACTTTTCCTCTAACCTAATTTTCTATGAAAACTAAATTAGTTCGCCTTGCATTAAAACCATAGCTTGAAGTATGTATATGTGAAGTATGGTTTGGAGTCAGCATTAGTTGTCATTTACTGATTTGAGTTGAGTGTTATGGTAATTTCTTCTTAGAAAAAGTAGAGGAAGTTGATTGTAGCTCTTTCTCATGCCTCAGAACCATAGTTTAGTGGAGCAGATTCATGACATCCAGATTAAATACCTGTAAGGGTATTATATCCAAATTTTAAAAAAAGAAACTAATTGATTCCCCCCCCTCTTATTTTTTAAAATAAAAGAACACTTAATGTGGGGCATTACAAAATAGCACAGAACAGATGCACATTTGTTTCTGCAACAGTCTTGTTGACAAATAAGAGACATGAGAGCAGAATAAAATAGAATGGCCAGTAATCTGTGTCAGCTACTTAGTTAAGTACTGAGAAAACTTAGTATACTTCATGAATATGAACAGTTACAGATGAGTAAGGCCCTTTCTGCACGACATCGCTGTCTCGTTTCTGCCACAGGATAGCAGTGGTCAGCAGGTCGCACTTCCGCATGACGTTGTTGCTGTCCTGTCATGGAGCGTCGCGCTTGCACAGTTTTCACAAAATGGAAAAAATCTATTTTACGTCTGCGATCGTGCAGCACTCCCATCACTTCTGGCCATGTGGAAGCTGTGGAAGCGCATTGGCAACGCTTCCTTCCGTAGCGCAGCAATGGAAAAAGCTCGGCTGCGCTGCAGAAGGAAGACGTGGCACCACTGCATTCTCTTCTGCATGGACCAAGTGGGTGCAGAGGGGAGTGTTGCTGACGCACTCTCTTCTGGGCCCGAGACTGCAGCGAGACGACGCAGAAGAGCGTTGTCGTGCAGAAATGGCCTAAATCTAGGTAACTGTTTCATATTCAGGATATTCCCCCGACTGAGTCTGAGTCTATCGAGAGGGTGAATGCTGTAAAAAGATGTTTTTGGTGTGGATCCACGAAGCATCTGTGGAAGGACTGTCCGGACAGCAGAGGCAGTGTGCCAAAGACTCAGGACAAGAGAGCGAAGGATAGAGGGAGTCGCCCGCCGGTTTCAGCCGTGGTTAAGGGCTGTCAAACCCAAGGAGCTCTCTGGCTGCTAGATAGCGGGTGTTCTCAACATCTGGCTAATAGCAGGGGTATGTTTAAGACACTGGGCAAAGCAAACATTGACTCTGTTTCCCTTGCTAATGGGTCTAAATGCAGGGTGGAAGGCATGGGGGAAGCCTTTGTTCTTGCTCTGGGGAAATACCTTGACAATGTGCTCTCCTCATTACAGTTTTGCCTGCTGTCAGTATCTGAGTTGCCACTGAGTGGGCATGACATTCTGTTCTCTGGAAATGTGGGTAAGGTAATCAGAAATTGGGCTGTGTGTGCGGTCAGTGAGCTCAAAGACCGGCTGTATAAATTTTTGCCAAAAGAAAATACCTACATGGCATATAGCAATAAGCCCCAGCACGATAATTGCATCCACCTGTTGCATAGGAGGATAGGGCATGCCAGTTTCCAAGTTCTAAGGAAACTGCCTGAGTGCTGTAAAGACTGCGGAGTTAACCCTTGTGATGCCTTTTTGGACTGTGCTGTCTGAAAGCAGTCCAAATCTAAGGTGCAGCCATTTCCTAAGTTTAGTACCAGGGTATCTACGCAGCCTTTTCAGTTGGTGCACTCAGACCTCATTGGTCCATGCCCAAGTCTCAGGGTGGGGCACGGTATGTGATGCTCCTGGTAGATGACTACAGCAGGTACACATTCTGCTATCTCCTGAAACAGAAATCCGAGGTGTGTGGAGTGTTTAAAAATTGGTGTGCCTATGTGGAACATCAATTTGGGTACGAAGTCAAGGCTCTCCAGACTGATGGGGGAGTTACAAATACCTAGGCAGTCTGGGAGGAAAACAAAAGGCATTCCTCCACAGAGGTTTGTGGTGCAAAACAGTGTGAGGGTATGCCAAGTTTCCTGCGAGCCTGAAACCTTTGATGATGTTCTGAGTTTGCCAAAGGCACAGGCTGACTACTGGTCCGATGCCATGGACTAGGAGATGGAGTCCATGCACAAACATGGGGTATTTACGCTGTGTAAGGTGCCAGATGGTGTGACTCCGGTAGGCTGTTGGTGGGTGTACAAACTCAAACCCCTGGCTTTGGGGGAGGTAAAACACAAAGCCAGGCTTGTGGCTCAAGGTTTTTCACAAAGGAAAAATGAGTCATTTGAACAAACTTTTGCGCCAATGGCCAGAAGTGAAAGTATCAGGCTGGTGTTAGCTCTGGCAGCACAGAGAAATGCTTTGGTACATCACTTTGATATCACAACAGCCTATCTCAATGCTGAGTTGCCAGAGACCATCTATACGCAGCAAGCACCTGGGTGTGAAACTGGTAAACCAAGTCTGTTGTACAGGTTAAACAAAGCCATCTATGGGCTCAAACAATCTGCTGGTTGCTGGAACAAGTGCCTGGATGGTGCTTTGCAGGGCTTGGGTTTCAAGCAGAGTGTGGCAGACCCATGTGTGTACACCAAAGGGTCTGGGAAAGACCAAGAAATCTTGCTGGCCATTGTTGATGGCTTGTGTCTGGTCACAGCAACAAAGGAACAGGTAACAAGGTTTGCCACGGAACTAGGTGAAAAGTTCCAAATTAAAGATCTGGGTCCCATCAAAGAGTACCTGAGTATTGAGGTACAGAGAACGGAGAATGGGTTTCTACTGAGCCAGAAGCAGAAAATATTGCAACTGCTGCAAAGGTTCAACATGCTTGATTGCAAAGGTGTGCAAACCCCCATGGTACAAAGGTTTACATGGTACAAAGGTTGAAGTTGTCGGGCATGTCCTCTGAGCATGAACAGAGTGCAATCTGTGAAGAAAGGCTTTGCCGCAGCAGAGGGTCCCAGTGAAGCAGAAAAAATTCCAGAGGCTCATTAAGTAAGACTTAGAGGCTTGATTTATTGCCGCACTCTAAGATAAGGCTTAGCAGAAACATGCTAGCAGTCCAGCAATTAGACAAACAGGAATAACAGAAGATAACAGAGAAAAATCGGGCACCATCTCACCTTACTGCCAATGGCATGGCAAGTCCAGCTAGGTTGTCTAACTGGCAGCTGGTCAAGGCAAACACCAGCTTTTTTATATTACCTTGTTACCCTGGAATAAGTGGGGTGACCCAATCAGTGCTCTGGTGTGTGACCTTCTCTAATACACAAGATGTAGCCATAGCACTCCTGGTGGCCTTGCACCTGGCTGTCTGGCCACACCGCCTCTTCTCTCTACCGTCCACTCATAGGAAAACTTTGCCTGCCTGGCAACAATCTTGACACTTAGTCATAATTGTGACATTGACTGCCGCAATCTTCTCTATCCTCTCCCAACTTACTTTACTGGGCACCATCTGCATGGGGAGAAGGAGGTCCATTCTGACAATAATGGGAGAATGTGTGGATCATGTTTCCATGAAATCTAAGTGAAGAGTTGGACCAACAGAAGCTACTTAATTAAGCATACTTGGTTAACTAATTAGCTGATATAGAATACTGACCAAGAATTGTATAGAAAAAAAAAAGAATAACATCATTGAAAATTTGAAGAAACGCTTGACAAAAATGTTTCTTATAGGATCCTCCGGGAGTAATTTGTGTAACAAAAACATTTTTCTTTTTCCTCACATATAGTTGTGCTTTTAGAGTAGTGACTTCCTACCTAAAGGGAAGGTGTGGTCTTAGTGCTGGCTTTAAAGTAATGATGGTGGAAGCATTACTTTAAGGAACCAAGTTTTTATCCCTTGAACTTAGACAACTGCTGTCCAGTCTGAAATACCCTTTCTGAGAGAGATCTTGGGGGAAAAAAAGGTAGGAATTCTTGAAGAATTCCGGGTAATTTGTTGGAGGTTCATTGCTTATGTAGGTTCAGTTTGGTCCATACCTGTTTTGGGGACAGCAGCTCTTTCGGATACTGTACTAGATTACTTGTGCCAAGACTGGTTTGTGTGAGTACGACTCTCTTCATTCCTCTTGAGTTTTCCAGTGGCATTTGACTCCTCATGTTCTGCTTCTGCATTGAGGCCTGAGTTGGCTTAAATAGGAACTATATTAATGTTGGTTACACTGAATAATTCTTCTTTAATGGTTGATAGCTGAAGGTAATGTTGGGTAATTTTTGTTCTGCCTTATGGCCTTTTGGGTGTGTGGAGCCACAGCGCATGCTCATATACTTGCTTCAGCCATAGGCCAGTTTTCGCCACTGTGATGAGCTGCACTTGTAAAATCACCTAAGAATCAGAAATCTATGCCCAGAAGGGATCAGAATTCTGTGCCCAGTTTTTGCTTTCCAAATTTTTTAATCAAGTTTTGGCTGATAGGGGGTGCTTTGGGAGAATTATGTGTGTCACTCTTAGGTGATTTTTGCCCCAAAGCACACACCACACATACATACAGTTTTGAGGAGTTTGACAGGTGAGGATGGATTTGGAACCTACAAAAGTGGAGTTCTAGGCCATGCTTTCTCTATCCTTGTGTTACCGGCAAATTTAATACAGTTTTCACTTTAAGCGTGTATACGGGAGGGGGTGAGAGAATACACATATGTATGTATGTATGTACATATATACGTATGTATGTATAGTGCCATCTAAAGAAACAAATAGTTGATATGGGCCATGCTAGGGACTTCCGAAGTTGAGTTGCCTGATGTGTTGTGAGAGCACAGCCTTTGGAATGAGTATATACAGTAGACAGAATGATTGCAAGAGTTCTGTGAGAGGGGTTGAGGCAGAGACAAATTGGGAACATGTGTCACAAAGGACTTGAGTTTATGGAAGTGTTTGCTGCTGCTGCTGCTGCTGCTGCTATTATTATTTTTATTTTATCTCTTCTCTTTCTTCTTTAGGGTTCTGATGATGAATCATACATCAGTGATGTGAGTGACAATATATCTGAAGACAACACCAGTGTTGCAGACAATATTTCTCGGCAAAGTATGTAGGGGTTTTTTGTTGGTTGGTTTGTTTTAGGATTTTAATATAGCAATACTACTGGAGAATATTAATTGTTTTTTGTTCATGCTTACGGCAGTGACCATAGGTATAAATTTAAAAAATCACCTGAGCACAACCTGAATTCTTCTGAGGGCCATTTTTACATTTTTATTAACTTAGGTTCTATCACTTTTTTAGCTGTAGAAATGGAGTCCTCTTTTCATTTTAATTTATTTTTCTTTGTTTAACACAGTGACTGTGAATTACCCTTGTTTGGTTATTTTGGCTTGCATAGCAGGCTCTGTACCACCACAGGTTTCCTTCAGGCCCTCTTTCTGTTAATCTTTTTTTTTCTTTTTTCCAGATTTTAGTGCACATTTTCTTCTTATTCTTCCCATCATACATCAACTCTGTCCTTTTTTGCTTTCATTTAGCCACCTAGAGGTCTTTCAGCATGCAATTCCTTCTATTTCCCCACCCCACCATTCCGTCATTTCCCTGAAGCTCATCCTTTCTTCTTTTACTACCCTTCTCTTTTCTTTCTTCTGACTTTCTCTTTCTTATTGGTTTTTTCCCCCACACCCTCATATGTTTATTCTTCACTGAGTTCAGTGGCAACCTCACACAAGACTTTCAATTTTCCAGTAAGTAATGCATTGAGGACCTAAGTATCTGCTGTGTGGAAATGTATGTGGCAGAAGTGAGATATTCTCCCAGGTTTTTGAAAGAAGAAAAGCTCCTTTAAAATTATTGGGGTCAGAGGTGCACTGTGATGGAGAATCTACAAAATACATATTTGGAACTTCACTGGTGGGGCAAACTATAGAGGAGCCATTTGGAGTGGTAAAATCACAAATGGTTAAAAGAGTAAGCACATACTGCAACTTTTTTGTTGTTGCTCTTTATCACCTTTTTTCAAAATGCTTTTTCCTCATCTTTGGTTTGTTAGTTTTTAAAAACTGGGAATCCTTTACGTTTAATAGTTAGATTCTGTGGCAATCTCGTGCTAGTGTCTGGTGTGCCTGATTGAGGCAGGCTGGAAAAAGTGGCACAAGGATTGCTGAGAAGCAATGTGGATATAGAGTCACAAGTCCATGCCACTTCTAAGATATTTTAATGGGCTTAAGGCATTCCCACAAAGAAATGAGATGGACGCAATAGACTGCAGTTGTCCATTTATCTAGGATCTTGTGTCGCACTGATGGAAGATTGGTTTAATTCAGGGTTGAAAAACCTGAGGTCCTCCAGATCTGCCTGGATTGTAACTTTCACCAGCCTCAACCAATGGTCAGAGACTGTGGGTGCTATAGTCCAGCAGCATTGTGAGAATCACAATCCAGTTCAAGCTTAGTAGTGGTATGTGTATAGGCATGTATGTGAATTTTTTTGTTTATGTATGAATTTGTATAAATATAATGTCAGTGGAAGAATTCTTTTACTTTCATACGGTTTTGTTTCTCTTCCAGTACTTAATGGTGAACTAACAGGAGGTGCTTTCAGAAATGGACGAAGGATGTGTCTCCCAAGCCCCTGTCCTGATACTAGTAATATCAATTTGTGGAACATTTTGAGAAATAATATTGGGAAGGATCTCTCCAAAGTGTCTATGCCTGTAGAGCTAAATGAGCCTCTGAATACCTTACAGCACCTTTGTGAGGAACTAGAATATAGTGAGCTTTTGGATAAGGCTGCTGAATCTGATGACCCCTACGAACGTATGGTGAGAAACTTGAGGGAATCCAACTCTCGCTGCATGTTCGATACGACACCTTTTCTTTCTCTGAGCTCCAAATCAGATTGCATTTGTTCATTTTCCTTGTTTCTGGCCTCACATATTTACAGTGTGTTTGTGATGGATAAGTGAAACTGAGTCCCAGAGTGGAGAAAATATGTAGGAGATCTTGTTACTGTTTCTGATTGCAATGTCTTTGAATTAGATTGTTTCCTAAAGGAGTGATATAACCTTAGAAGGGGGACTTGCATGAAATTGCAAGTGTTTTGTCTGTTGTTACAGGAATTCCATGCAGTACATATTAGAAAGTAAGCACTGGTGTCAAGTCACACTTAGGACCAATGTTCATATGCCCTTTACTCAATGGACATGGCTTTAGCTCAGCTCTTCACAAAGCCTGGTGGTTATGTCAAAATCCCTGGAGTATGTTGGAGGCACTAGTAATGTGAGTACTCTCCACACTGTGATTGCAGTGCTGGTATGATAAAGAGCTATACCACCAGCCTGATATGGGCTCATGGGGATTTTCCATCAGGCTGAGAACCTTAAAGGAAGAATACCCTCTTATTTTTGATGAGAGATAGAATGCATCCTATCTCAGAAATGTTGCCTTTCTGAACACTGAGCAATAGGAAAAGATACTGATGATCTCCATGAGTGTGAGAAAGAATGATATGAGTGCACTTGTCTCAGTGGTGTATGGAAAGCTGAGTGGCCTTTCCCACTGCTGGCGCTGAGTTTGCAGGAGACTTCTTGGGTGGCAATCTGACTTTCATGGCAAGGGAGAAGGTTCCTTTTGTCTGAACTACAAAATGGGTTCTTCTCACATAGCTTGGAATTTCCAGAGCTTGGAAAGTTACCTTTGGGAGGACTATGTTTCCCAGAAATCCCTAGCCAGAATGGGAGCCACTAGGAAAGAGTTATGTTCTGGTGGCTCCCACCTTCCTTAATAATGCAGGAAGGGGCATATAACATCAGCAACATGTAGCAGTTAGGTCGTGGACCAGTCAGCACGGTAAAGCAATGTAAGTATTTAAATATTTCAGCTTCTAGCTTATACAAAGTGATCATTTGCTTGTTTGCATGCAATTTAAAAAAATGTCTCGTATTTGTGAACTCCTAGGCTGTAGTCAAATCTCTTTTGGGACCTTTCTGCATCAACCAGATGCATGGCTTACTACATTCTGATAAGAAGTGAATCACTAGGAAATTCCACTTTGCATACCCAGTTTAGAATGCCACCTGCTTTCACCTGCAGTTGATTTACACAGGAGCAATTCCTGATGGATTACCTACTTTTTATTTATATAAAAGCACTTTTCCAGGTACTGGAACTGGAATATATACCAAAACACAATATGGGATGAATCTCAAAGGGCTTGTAAAGTGGATAAATCTTCAGAGAGATGGAAGTACTTTCCTCTTCCTCTAACTGTGCAGAACACATCCACTGATTTTGTTATTATTGTTGTTGCACTGCCATCACTTATAAACTGGCGTTTGCTTTGTGTTAGCACTTCAGAAAGTGCCTAATAAAATGAAGACAAAAATACTCAGACATCTGTCTGAGGTAAACTAACTTGTATGGGGAAGTGAAGGAAAGTGCCTTTGGGAAATGCTAGCTCCCTGTAAGACCAAGAGTGGGAATTGTGCAACCATCCAAATTTTGTTGCACTGCAGATCCCATCAGCCCTTACTAGCTCAACCAGTGGTTAGAGATCATGGGAGCTGGAATGTTCCAGTGTTTGAAGGGCCACATGATTCCAACTCCTGCTATAGATGCTTTCGTGACAAGGGGAGTAAGTATGTTTCCTCATCAGAGGGCCTCCAGATTGTTTCCCTTTTCTTCACCTTTACAGATAGGTCTGGTCCTAAGACAAAAACAGGAAGAAAAAGATGTCTCCATTCTGAGACCAAATGTACCTACCATGACATGCACAAACTATAGAAGGTCTCAGGCGTTTGTGCTCTACCATTTACTATTCCCTCATGACTGCCAGGGAAGGGAGGAATCGTTCTTGCTGGAGTTCTGAACTGATTACTTACAAAAGCATCCTTTGAAATTAGGCCACATGGGGTCTTAGAGCTGCAGGTTATCCATCATTGGTTTCCACTAACTAAAATTAGTTTAAACACGCCAATTTCATAAGCGATGGTGTAAATTGGCGCGTTTTGAAACTGACTGTGGTGCATATTAAAATTCAGCCTCCAGTTCAGGAAAAAATGGAAAGCATTGTTAGTTCTAACTAGGGTTGCCAGGTGTCTCTTATTATAAGGGATGTCCCTTTATTGAGGGTTGGAAAGTTTTTCCTTTTATGTACGCTGAACAAATGCCCCAAAATCCTTTGGAGTGTGGGCCCCTCATAACAACAGAAGTATGTGCCACGTATAGTTTAAGAATGTGGACAATATATTTTACAGAGAAAACACATGGCTAAGTTAACTGAAATCAATACTTTTATTTGGTACTTGGTTTTAACACAAACTTGTTAATCGCAACTTTCTTATTGTTAGTCCTGCATGTGATGAGTTTTGACTGTCTCGTATTTTTGTTTTGAAAACCTGGCAATGCTAATTCAAAGCGAAAGAAAAAGTTGTGATAGTCCTGCTCCCAAACACAGGAAGGAAGGGAGTACACAAGCCTGAAAATTATTGTGACTTCTGTATGTCAGTTTATCCTGCTGTTTCTCGTGACGTGCAATTATTGCTACTGTGCCGCTGTATCCAGAGGAGGCCTTTGGTTGGGGCAAGAAGGGCACCTTATCTCACAGTGGAGGATGAGAGAGGTTTTTCCACCAGTCCATAGAATATTGCTGAGCATATCTCCTGTGATATTTCATAGTATCCTCAAGTAGCAGAAAACCGTGTAGTTATGCCTCCCTTGCAGCAAAGACGGTGGTTACACAAATAGTGTGTATGTGCACATGTTTAATGATGTTTGTTTTAATATAGTTTTAATTTTTTGATTGTTTAATGTTGTTTTAATTTTTGTACCTTATGAATTTTTGACAACATAGCTTTTAATTTGTTGTAAGCTGCTTTGAGTCCCAAACTGGGGGGAAAAGGCAGGATAGAAATACAGTTGGCCCTCCACATTCACTAAGATGAAGGTCACTGAGCCCCTGCAAAAGTGGAAAAAGCACAGATATCAAAATGTGTATGTGAATGGTGCATGTGTAAAGAAGACTGAGACATCGTTGGAGAGAGAGGGCACCTACGATCCAAACCAGTTCAGGGAAAGGAGAAAGGGAAAGGATGTATCAGCATGGTGGCCCTATTCTTCCTCTCTCTCTCCAATATCCTTCCTTGGGTGGGTGGGGGCATTGGGAGAGAATTTATGGTGATGAGAAATATGGCTGTGAGCCATGCTTAGCAGGCTAGGCAGCTCCTAGTAGAGGAGAAGAAGGACCAGAGGTGGTTTTTTAAAGAGCTGCATGGCCTGATAAGAGCCGCTGAGAGGGAAGGATCTCCCAGAAAATAAGTACTTGGGGGAGGGCAGGGATTGTACAAACTCACAAATAATTGCATCTGTGAAAGTTAAACGTGCAAATGTGGAGGGCTGACTATAAATATAATGACTGCAACAAAAACAACAATAACTGTTAAGAGCAAAGGAACTCTTGTTCCTATTACCTGAAAAAAAAAGTCATGTATTTTTATGTGTAATCCTTACCTTTCTTAGTCTAGTATCATTCAGAGAGTAATCTTCAGCAATTTCTTTTAATATTGCTGTTTTATTTAGGTCCTTATAGCTGCTTTTGCAACTTCAGGATATGCTTCCACTTACTACAGAGCTGGAAGCAAACCTTTTAACCCTGTGCTTGGTGAGACTTATGAGTCTATTAGGGAAGACAAAGGATTTCGTTTCTTCTCAGAGCAGGTAAAATCTGCCTCAAAATTAGCTTTCAAATGGAATTGCAACTTCTGTGGTTTCCTCTTTTAGTTAAGGCATTCATGACTTAGGAATGTTTGCTGATATGAATATAAATATTTACATGTTAAAATATGGATTAAAAATATTTTTATAGTATTAGATAAAAGTTTAAAACTCTAAAACTAAATCCAATTTTGTACAAATACTGTAGCGTTATATTCAAATACTTTGCACAGTTGCATATGTATTTCCTTATGTAAGGTATCTGTTGCGGTGATGATTAAAAAAATGAAAGTCTTCTGCATTTTTTCGTACAATTCCTCGCCACCATAATTTTTTTTTTCAGGTTAGCCACCACCCACCCATTTCTGCCTGTCACTGTGAATCAAAGAATTTTGTGTTTTGGCAAGGTATACATTTTAATTCACAAGCCTACAGATCAAATTTAATTAAAAAGAAACAAAGCCTTATGTTATAATTCAATGTGTTGGATTTTTAAACATTTACCTAACAATAACTGTTAAATCTACTGTATTTAGGTCTTTCATGCTTGACAACATGAAAAGAGAGAGTTTGTAATTTTCTGCCTTGAGAATAGAGTAATACTTTTTGTTCAGAGAAGGACTGAGTTAGATCGTTTGTTATGCCAGGGAGACATAGATCACTGCATATGTAGAGAGCTGCAGCAGTATGTAGAGCAGGTTTCTAAATCTCGGTTCTGCTGTTCAGATATCAGGTGGAAAAACAAATTCTGGGGCAAATCAATGGAAATACTGCCAATTGGAACCCTGAATGTGACACTTCCCAAGTAAGTAGCTCCTTTGTTCTTTATTTTGCATCCCTTTCTCTTGTTCTCAAATGTCAGATATGTCCTGTTTTAGGTTTACACTGATCAGTCTCCACCCTCCAGCCTGGTGCCCCCCAGATGTGTTGGACTGGACCTCCCACAGTCCTCCAGCTGGGCTTAGAGAGCACCAGGCTTGAGAAGAGGGATATACCAGAACTGAAGTCAGAAATGGTGAGGAGTAGTATAAGAGCAAATTCCAAGTAATGATAGAGGAAATGGAATCTCAGAAAAAGCCAGAGTCCCCGTTGGTGCTACAGTTACATTTGATGAAGCCTCTGTGAAAATTCTAGTAGCTGTTTGTGGCTATTTCTTTTTGGATGGTGCTGTCAATACTGTGAATGCATATTTTTGGCACAATTTGAGGGAACGTTCTTCAGATCCTTCTGTGCAAACGTTAGCATTTCCTTAAACTCTTTTTCTTAGTAGGGTAAGGATCAGAGGCATCTAATTCAGGTTAAGATTTTACATTTGCGAGAGCTCCTAAGAGTGTTGGGAATATGGCTGGTCCTTGTGTCAGCACAGAGGAGCTAGCAAAACTTCATCAATTTTACAATTTTTCATGGCGTTAATCTCAAAGTTTCTTTGTGGGTAATCACTTGATTCTAGAGTTTAGGTTTGCAATTCAATTTAGTTCTTCCAGAATCAGAAAAGTGGTAGAATAAATAGAGTTATGAACTTTTCAAAAGGTTCAGAACTCTGATCAGCTGCAAAGCTCACTCTTTGGGAGTTTGAATAGCTCACTCTTTCTCTGTCATCTCTTAACAGTCTCATAGGATTGTGGGGAAGACAAAACAGGTTTGCTGTAATATGACATGAAGATTCATGTAGTGCCTTGTAGGATTGTTTTAGTGCAATAGTTTACAATCCAAAGTGAATCTTCTGCAGAACTTCACAATTTCTGTACAGCAGAGCTTTCCAAACTATATGTCGTGACATGTTAGTATGTTGGCTGCAGTGTGTAGGTGTGTCACACAAATGTAATGGGTGGAGGGGCTACCTTTCCTCCTGCCGCAGTGAGGAGGCCCAGGTAAAGGGGCTGCCTCTGCCAAAGCTGCTGCCATGGGCTGAGGAAGACACCAGTGCGGGGAAGTGGAAGGGCTGCTGGGAAGTCCCCAGTGAGGGCAGCAGGCCAGGCCTGGGTGGAGGGGCTGCTGCTCCCGCTGCCACCGCCCCTTGCCAAGGAAGACCTCAGCGAGAATAGCAGTAGGCCAGGCTTAGGTGGAGGAGCTGCCTCTCCTGTTCCCGCTGCCACCGCCCCAGGCCAAGGAAGACCTCAGCAAGGGTGGCGGCGGGCCAGGGTCAGGTGGAGGGGCTGCCTCTCCTGCTGCAGCTGCCCCGGCTGAGGAAGACCCCGGTGAGAGCAGCGACAGCGGGCCAGGCTCAGGTGGAGGAGCTCTCTCCACTTATTGAATTACTTACTGAATTACTGTATTGCAAAATGATGCATGTCTAAAAAGTGTGTCATCAGTGTGAAAAGTTTGGAAAGCTCTGCTTTACAGCTTCCCAGTGGAACAGATTTCACCCATATCAAATACCCATGAGAGAATATAAGAACTGGCCCTAAATGATTGAGATCCAGGGCATCTAAAGGCCAGTTCCTTCCCATTTATACCTCTCAGTCAGTTTCGTTCCATGGAAGCCCAGCTGCAACTGCACTCATCTTCCGAACTGTAGTGGATACTTGGAAACCAGAGACAGGGCCTTTTTAATATTAGCATCCAAAATATGGAATGCCCCCAGGTGTACGTATCAGGCATCCACATTTCTGGGTTTAGACCTTTTATTCATCCAGGTTCTAGAAACTATTGGCATAGTGTTTTATGGTTATTGGCTGTTATATATTGCTGCTGTTGTTCATTCTTTGTGTTGTTTTATTATACTATTTGTGGTGAAGTTGTCATAAGCAGTCTTTGAGGCCTGAAACAGTGGTGGAAAGGTGGGTTATAAATCTTTTAAGTAAATAAGCATCAGAGCAACCATACTTTTCTTGAATTCATTAGTTTCAGGATTGGAAAGGTAGTATCAGTTTGCATCCATGTAGGCTAACAATTTGAAAAAGGGTATAGTTGAACCCTAACTGTTCCACTTAATGTTCCTTCCAGGTATGGTGATTGCTATGTGTGGAACAAAGTCACTACTTGTATACACAACATCCTTAGCGGAAGGAGATGGATAGAACATTATGGAGAAATAACCATCAGAAACACAAAAAGCAGCGTCTGTATATGTAAACTCACTTTTATGAAGGTAAGTTTTCTATGATCCTCACTGTGAACAGTGACACAGCTATTCATCCAACTGCACGACCAAACACAACCCCTTCTGGAGCACAGAGGATCACTGGCAAGTTCATTAGCTGGCTGGGATTGGTGGATATATCCACAGTGAAAACCAGTGCTTCAATGTGACAAATGAATCTTCTCCCCTTTCTTTAGCTTCCAGTGTTTGTATAGGGTGCAGTGGCAAAACCTGTGCCTTCTGTGTTGTAGGCAATGAATCATATGGTTGATGTCTCTATGTAATCTCATCCAGCCGGCAAATCTGCAAGCCTCCTGTTCAGTTCTTAGTGATGGAAAGAATATGTGAAAATACTTGAAAAATAGTTGAAAAACATGGCTTTCAAGTGTCAAAAAAAAAAGCCTGATAAAAAGAATCATGACCTGACAAGAATCTTTGCAGTTTGGCACTTATTCTGCACAAAATTTGTATTTGGTTATTTTGTACAGAAAACAGCATTTCTGTACAGAAAATAATGTTTTTATGCATAAAAATAATATATGTATAAATATTTTCTGTTTAGAAAAATCTATTTCCTGCGCAGGAAATCCTGTAATTGGGGAATTTTTCTATGCAAAACTTACATGTGGTTGATTTGCATTGAAAGCAGCATTTTCTGTGAGGAAACCAGCTTTGTCTTTTTTCATTTTTCTTTTCTTTTTTTCTGGGCAGTAATATTATTTTCAAAGTAGAAAAAGTTGGTTCTAGCTCAGGAGAAAAAGCTGTTTTCTCTGCAAAGAAAACAAAATCTGTGAATTTTGCACAGAATAAATTCTGAACTATGAATAGATTTCAAAAACTATGTTGTTTTCAGAGAAATTCTGTCAGTGGGAAGAAAATTGCTAAAATTGCTCATTTCCTGCTTTGAGAAGAAACCTAAAGAGTACATCACTAATAATTCTGCAGTTTTGAAGTGATTTGTAGTAGATCCTGTTTCAAAACAGAGATGAAGAAACCTTTTGCAGCAGATTTATTTGGAAATTTCTGCACAGTTAATTGACAGACTCTGAAGTATAGTTCTGGCGGAGGCTGCTGGCAATATGAACCAACTGCAAGGTTCCATGAAGAAATCTTAAGATTTGCAGCTGAAACCTTTTCACTTTCACTCTTGAATCATCAAACCTTTCTCACCTTCCCTCCTTTTTCCAAATTTCTGTTCTTTCTCCCTTTGAGGGCTATGATTGTGTATTATTTCTTATGACACAACCAACCAATTGGTTAATCAACCGATTCCTTTAATCAGGTGACAACCTTATCGTAAGAGATCAGAATGTATTTCAAAAGTTTTGTGGCTCTTGACAGTGATACATGTCTGCAGAAAATAAAAGAGAAAAACTTGTTGGGAGGGAGAGTAGATGAAACTGGTTCCCCTTCCCATACAACCCAAAGCAAACAATTTGGACAGATACGAATTTGTTTCATAAAACTTTCCTTTACACGGAAAAGTAAAATAATTCAGTTTTAATTATTTTTTTTCCTTACTAATACAGCCTTTGTCCTGATCTGAAAAGCTTGTGGGAAAAAGATATTAATACTCAGATTCCCTCTTGGATCAGAGATACAGTACCACTCACAGCTAGGCATTTATGGTTCCTACTGGTAACCCATGCTAGACCCTCAACCTGACACACACAGCCTGATGACCTAGATTGTAGTCATTTTAGAACTGCCTGTGAAGTGTTTGATACTATTTATCTGGAACACTGCTGGCAGTGCTGAATGATTGTGCTTTCTCCTCTCCTAGTAGCTGATTAGTACTGCCCAGCTTTACGGTGAGTGTAGTGATGTAAATTTGCAAGTTAGTAAGACTGGTCTGGTTAAATATCAGGGATGTAGCTATAGAGGGGAAGAACGAGGGCATTGATGTTACACCCATAACCATACAATGTTCCTTCAGTCTCCTAATTTCGTGAGACACTGAAAAGTTTTTACACCTGGAACTCTTGTTTGCTATGTTCACATTTCTTTGGTCATTTTATCTGCCCCTTTTTCTTTGCATACCTAAACTGTATTTCTAAATGTTCAGATGAAGTTTTAATGCTAGATATTTAATGCTAGTTATTTAAGGACTGAAAAAATTTTTTTGAGAGGCAGGAATTCTTATGTCTTCATTTTGCCCCTCTTGTAACTATACCAGAGCCAGTGTTGGGTAGTGGCTTGAGGATTGCACTATGACCCTGGAGACCAGGTTTGATTCCCTGCTCAGCCATGGAAACTTGCTGGGTGACTTTGGGTGCATCGCACATGCACAGCCCCAGAAAACCCTGTGAAAGGTTAACTTTAGGGTCAGTGTAAGTTGGAAATGACTTGAAGGCACCACAACAATAGCTACACCCTTGCTGAGTATTGCTATATACTCAGCACCCAAAAGTAGGGTAATTTATCATACAGTTAATAAGAAGCGTATGAAAACATGTTTTGATATGTTTCCAGGTCAATTACTGGAATTCTAATGTAAATGAAGTTCAAGGTGTGATCATGGATCAAGAAGGAAAGGTGGTGCATCGCCTCTTTGGAAAGTGGCATGAAGGACTATATTGTGGAGTTGGACCTTCAGCAAAATGTATATGGAGGCCAGGTAAAGCTATATTGGTTTGGTGACTAAGTTTACTGGAGATTGTAAGAGTTGATTTAATTTGTGTTATCACTTTATCAAAAGTAGTAGATTGGAGTGGCTCCAGAAAATCTTGACTGACTTTTCTCCCTCACTTCCTACTCAAGGCTTTTTTTTTTCATTGTCAGTTTTGATCACAATAGGAATTGGACAATCCTCCAGATAATATTGGATGACTCCTCCCAGAATTCCTCACATGGGCTGTACTGGCTAGGGCTGCTATAGGTTGCAGTGCCACCACATGTGGAGAGCCTCACAATCCCCACCCTGATCTAGATTATATGTCAGAAGTCAGCTATTCTTTGCCTGGTAAGAAGTTGGCATATAAAAAGATAGGATTAGATGCTCTTAACACTAGGAAGGCAGGAATCATGTGGTCATGGTTTTTGGCCTAACATTAGTGACATATGGTTCCTTCTTTGGTTCTCCCTTTCCTTTTGCCCAGGACAAAGTTTCTCTCTGAATTTTCTTTTTTAGAACTTCCTTCTCCTTTAATGCTTTCACTCAACTTTCTTTCTCTTCCTTCCACGTAGATGTTTGTGCATGTGTGCTTTCTCTATTGCTTACCTTCCTCATCTGTACTCTTTCTGTTCCCTCTATGCTGTCTCATGGCATCAATGGAAAGGAAAGCAGCTTCTTGGCCTCTAATAGAAAAGAAGATTAAGAGTCATGTTTCCTGAGAGAAGCTACACTCTTTAAGCCCCCTGTGGTCCACTATAATAATCTTTTGAAATACTTAGACTCTCCTTCTAGCCCTTACTAAATCCCACTTTGAACCTAACTCTTACAGCCTCTCAAGTCTGTGACTCTTTGTTCTCAGTAACTGCTACTGTTCTCAGTAAGGTTACTTTACTGCTTGGCTATAGCTTGAAGCATGTAGGATTGTGAAACCGGCCAGTGCTCTTGTCTGGGAATGACCTAGGCACCTAACAAAGAGATACAATCACCCTTCACCCTAATTCCATCTGTACTACAAATATTAACTTCCTGTTCCTCAGGAGACATTATCCATCTTTCCTTCTGGTCGGGACTGATTTATTCAGCATAGAAGGGTTGGCATAACTTGGGTGAGTTTAGGGGCTATAAAATCTGCCTTAAATATGTAGTGCAGTCTGGGTGTTCTGAAGCCCTCTTTATTTCTTTCTACCCAAGAACCATAGAATAAAATGGCTCAAGGCCCTGACTAGCTTAGGTACCTCCCATCTTTGTGGGTGCCTCCTTCTCACCAGATAAAGAATAGAAAAAATGGTATTTGCTGTAAATATTTTTCTTGTTGTGCCTGCTATGAAGGAGTAGTCCGAACAATACCCTAGAATGAGAAGCAACAGCATCATTGATCGCTTACACATTAAGTCCAGGCATCGGTAACCTCCTCAGCAAGAAGGGAATCTCATTGGCTGATTCCTCCTCTGTTTTCTTCATAGCCATGTCTTATATTTATTCTTAAGGGAATCTTCTTTGTTATTAGTCTGGATAGAACTGGAAGAGGGGCCAAGGATTACAAATATCAGACCAGAATTTATGGAGATGTTATCACTACTTTCCTGGGCAGAAGGGTTCATAAATATTGCCCTTCAAATGCTTCCTTCACACCAGACTAGAAGGTGTCTTCATTGTAAATACCAGGTTTCCATTCTCCAGTCTGCAATGCTTCATAGTGAAAGCAGTCATCTTCAAAATGTAGGACCATATAGAATTGTACACATTGGCATATGGTACCTATTTAGGGAAGATAGAGGTAATCTTCTAAGAGTGCGATAGAAGGAATTTGGTAGTATCATTGTGTGCAACCTAGTGCATTTTCCTGTACTAGACAATTTCTGAGGAAGGTGTGGGAAATTCTACAGACTTTCACTATCACTTAGGATGAAAAAATTCATGGATGTGGCAGAAAAGAGACCCTGGAGAGCCATTGCTGGTCTGAATGGACAGTATTGAAACAATGACAATACTGCGTTTCCCAATACCCATATGTAGTTCATAGCAGTGTTTGGTAAAGATACGTTTGTTGGTTCACAACTCCCAGAATCCCATCCAGGTTTTTCCCTGACCATATTTGGTGGGAGATTTTTTCAGTTACAGACAAAAAATGTAACATTTACAAGGTTTCTTCTAAGTCTTGTATTCTTTACATGGAGTTTTCTTGAAAGAAATTTGGCATATTGCCTTACCATGCTCCTGGTGTTAAGGGTAGCTCTGCTCATTGGTGAGGCTTCTCTGATTGCACTGCAGAATATCCACACTGGTATCTCTCGCCTCTCAGGAATGATGGTGTGAATTGTCAGGGTAGCACAAGGTAGCATGTGCAGAGTGTTGACAGGGCAGCGACATCCAGCTGCAACCAAGCGACTCTAGTAAAGCCAAAAACAGTTCCGGAGACTCATAAAGATAAGCTCAAGGGTATTTATTTGGTTAAGCACACTGAGGTTAAAGTTAGGGCTTCTGGCAGCATGCCAGGAAGCAATAAGTAAGACAATAAATCGGCATACAAACCAGCAGCATTTCTAGATGCAGTCCATAAATCAGTCAGCAGAACAGCATGACCACTAGGAAATGACCCAAGTGGTACAAATACAGTGGCATACCCAAGCCTTTTTAAGGGTTTAACATCACCCCAGACCTTATGGGGTGATCCCATCACCTTTTCTGCAGGCAACCTTCTTATGTTGGTGAGGCATGACCTTCTGAGGCTAGCTCGTCAAAACATCCCTGCAGCTGTGCTCAAGGTCACATCATTTCTGCCATCCACTTAGAAAACACTTTATGCACTCACATAGAATGCCTCAACATGAATATGGTCTGAACTGGGAAAAAGAATAATGCGATGCCCGTGCTCTGTGTGTAATGGCAGCAATACATGTAAAGAAGAACTTTTTTTAGATTACAACTTCCAGGATCCCCCATGCCATGTTGACTGCTTTACAATTTCCAGGAGCCACTCAAGAATATATATAGGGCAGTTCTTGCTCCCCACTGATTTAAAGCTATGGCACGCAATAGGACTGGCCTCCCTTGGACAGTGCACGCATGGTGTTTGACAAATGTATGTGTCACTCTCACAAGTAGCTAGAGACACTATGAGGAGCTACAAGCAGTTATTTTTCCTTTGGTACCTGGGAATGCAAGATTTTTTCCCCAAAGATTAACTAGCAACTTTATCTTACTTCTTAATGTAGGTTCCATGCCAACCAACTATGAGCGTTACTATGGCTTTACAAGGTTTGCCATTGAGCTGAACGAGTTAGATCCTGCATTGAAAGACCTTCTTCCAAGAACAGATGCACGGTTCCGGCCAGATCAAAGGCAAGAGTCTTGCTGCTTGTTTAATGATGTGACTGCCGTAGAGAAGAAATGATAAGGGAGTGTTACTGTTTAGAGCTGCCATGTTTGATACATTAGTTCATCACATGAATAGCTTGAAAACCTTTTGATCAGCTAAAAAGCCTGACCTAGTTTAATATAATTTTTAGTTATAAACATTGCATAAATCAGGCAACATCATAGAAGAGATATCCTTTCTTTTCCATACACACACACGCAAGGGAATTAATCATTTAAAATGGTGCTTGCATTTTCATGTTCCTGCATATTTTAAAAATAAACAAATTACACTGTTTGTTTAGAACTGTTGGGTTGCCTCCTATGTCCTTATGCTGATTTGGTCAGTGGCTTACAGTACAAATAATGAACTGATAATTACTAATGAATTAAGATGACTTTAACTGGGTCATAGCCCTGTTTGTCTGAAATGTGTGATTTCAGGGACTCTTGTAGTGCCAGTTTGGCATTCTGGTTTTTTGTTGTTCCTTTGTTTGTATGTTGATATCAAGTAAGTGATGAAATTCTTTCACTGTAGACTCTTGGAAGAGGGGAATTTAGAAGCAGCAGCAGCAGAAAAACAAAGAATAGAAGAACTCCAGAGAAGTCGGAGGCGCTACTTAGAAGAAAACAATATGGAACATGTACCAAAATTTTTTAAGTATGTAAATTAAGGAACAGCATTACTTCCTGTTAACAAATAAATCACTAACTGAATACTAGGATAGGAAAGTTGAAGCAAAAGATAATTTAGTAACTCTCACTAGCAGGAACAGGAAGGTTAGTGGGGAAGGGTTAACCAATAATAGGCTAAAAATGCAGTTCACTTATCTAAGACACAGGTGTGTTATTTTGTATCAGCACACCTGATGAAGTAGACTGGGAGTAAGAAGGCTTATGTTGCATACTTCTTTCTCCTAGTTAATCTCAAAGGTGCTACAAGATTCCCTAGTTATTATGTTTACATTGGAAGAGGGATATCTTTAAAAATTCAATTAATTTAAAAATCGTGTTTAAATTTATATTACAGTACCGCACTCAAAACCTTGCCAAAATAAAAAAAGTCCTATCAGTGATTTTATTCCTCTCCCCCTGTCATTATCCTTGCTTTGTGCTTTGGAAGGATGGAAACAGCTGCATGGATTTGGGGAAATCCCATTTCTTGTTCACCCCATCCACCCAGCAAAAATCCTTCTTTTGGTCTCTCCTTTTCTCTGACTTATAATCTCATTTTCCTGCCTTTCTGCTTTCTTTAGAGTGCTTTAGGTTGCTGATTTCCATGTGTAATAATAGTAGCAATCCTAGGTTTAGTAGCTTCAAAATTTAGTTTCTTGTGACAGATGCAGTGTCTAGCGTAGAACACTGGAAGACCATCTGGGGTTGAAGAAGACCACCCTTACTAAATGTTAGCTGTTTTGAACTTGGACTTAGTTGTTGTTGTTAATGATTATTCATGAAGATAAACAGAGATGATGGTGAAATTATTACTGAGGCACACACGCATATATGGTACTGGGATCTATGGTATTTAAGTCTTCATTTGGATGTAGCGAGCTATATTTTCAGGCATTATTGCATGAAAATCCTCAGGTTGCTCTGACAATCATCATTTGACAAAAAGTATTTGACATAAATTATTTGAGCCTTATGACTTAGCTCTTATAATTCTCCAAACCTGAGGGACTAAGAAAAAACAAGGAATAGTTTTACAAAAATACAAGAGAACTGAGCTTTGTGTAAAGAACCTAAATGGGCAGTGTTAAATCTGTCAACAGTTTATCATGATGGCTTCGTTAATTAATCAGTACGTTAAATCTAGGGAAAAATTAATGCTGAGATTCCAAAGAAAAGCACTTTAAAAATTTAAGTACTTTTTTTTAGCAGATTTCTGCCTTCATTAGTGATTAATTGATTTTAAGAAGTGTATTCTTCTCATTGCATAAAGTGAGAGATTCTCAGAAAGGGAACAAAATTGCAGAAGAAACTATAGATCAGAATTCATAATATTCTTATTTGGTCAGGGATTTGTGCCTCAGAGCGATTTGTACCAAGGGCTTATACGATAAATGTGGTTTAAAATTTGAGTGTCTTGATATTGTTTTTAAAATCTTGAACATGAACATTTGGATCCAGTTTGGTGCTGTGGGCATTCAAAAGCTGCCTTCCACAAGTTTATCTCTGCCTAGCTAAAAGAGCTTCACAAGTCAGTAGTTTTAATTACTTAATCTGCCTTGAGTACTGAACTGGAAAAAAGGCAGGACGACAAAGATAACTATGTTAATGGTGATGATGGTGGTGATAGTAAAAACTCCTTTCTCCTATCCATGTACATTTCACCAAGCTAAAATGTTGGTGTCTGTATTATTGTCTGTATTAGAGACTGAATCTAATGCTTCTCTTTCCTACCAAGTAAGTGATAAGAAAGATCTTTACATTTTTTAAAATGGATGGGATTCTAATTCAAGACTTCTTAAAGACATTACTGAATGTATTTTGCTTCATAGTAATTATCTTCTTTTACATTTGCAGAAAAGTTGTCGATGCCAATCAAAGAGAAGCCTGGGTTTCTAATGACACGTATTGGGAACTTCGAAAGGATCCCGGCTTTAGTAGAGTAGAAACCCTCAAACTCTGGTAAACTGAGAATGTAGATCTAATAACATATCACTCTTTAAAAAGAAAAGAAAAAAAGAAAAAAACTATGCACAACATGTTTCTTATAGCTAAGGGTGGCTTGTGGGTCTGCAAGAAACCTTCCATTTGCTTTTATATTCATCTTTATAATGGACATCCTAAAGTGCATTAGCCCACGCCCTAAACATTTCTGCAGCAGTCATTAAATAATATACCCTTTAAAGATTCAGACACGAAAAATGCAGCACAAGAGAAGCATGTACTGAGCTAGCCAAAGATGCTTTGAAGAGTATCTGGTGCTTCAAATAGACATGGAGTTTCAAAAGAAAACAAGTTCTGTTTTAACTAACTTGTCTAGAATGTCCCACACCTGCAATCGTTGAACCTTGAGTCACAATCATTATTCATTTCCAGCTTCAGGTTAGTTTCCTAATGTGATGTGCTTGGACTAGCCATGTTGAAAAAGACATAATACTTTTTCTGGACACTCTTCCCATTCATATGCCATGGTTCATGCCTTAAAAAAAACACAGCAATGTGAAATTGTACATTATCATTTTAAAATATGTATTCTTCTTAGACATTGGTCAGAATTTTTAATGCACTGAAGTTTTGTTCATACTATAAATACTGATGAAAATGTATTATTTCAAAGGAAACAAACCCTAAACAGATGGTTAAGAAGAGTGATGTACTGTTATATATTTGAACTTCAAGGGACTTGGTTTTGTGGTCATGCTGAAAGAAAGCTGGCTAATTTTGTTACAGCCTTGGCAAATGAATCCAAGGTCACATTCTCAATACCTAATGCTGTGATAAATACACCATCTCTTACCATCACTTCCCATGGCTTCACACGTTGTTTCATTCTCTCATAAGTCGTAATACGACTGGAATTCCCTGAAGCTTTGCATGAGTGTCAAGCACAAAAAGATGTCAGAAAAGTGGCTGGCTTCTCACTTGGAAGTAAAGGATTGTCCTGATGACATAGGATTGTTCGTGTGTGTGTGTGTGTGTGTTCATGTTATGTTGTAGGCATGATATACTTCTGTTGCAAGTCTGGGAGAAGCAGTGTGGCTCACATAGTAGATTGTTGGTCACATCTTGCTAATACGTTTTTATGCAAAATTATATTTTACCGGTTTCCATAAAGCAATTATATTTTTGGATGAAGAAGCAAATCTAAATGGCTTTTGGGTAGCACATTTTTGATGCATAAGTGGAAGGAGTTGGATGACTTCTCTCTCAAAGTGAAGTTGGTATCCTTTACTAGTCAATATTATTAGATTTTTTTTTAAAAAGAAACTGAATGCTTTTTAATGTAATCTTGTCTTTAATTCATGCCCAGTGAATTAACTGGGTTCTACTTCCATTTCTTGGGCACTGATGACAGAAAAGATGTCCTTGTATATATTTCATAATTAATATTTCTATATATACATGGCACATAATTCTATATATACTTTATTTTTCCCTTTATATAGTGGTTCTTAAGAATAAATTATTGGTGGGCTTCCATAGAGACATAGAGATGGCTTGTTTCTACTGTTATTTCCCAGAAGTAAATTACTTATACATGCTATATGTCACTTTCCTCCTCTCACAAACACATCGTTTTCTGTTTTACTAATGTATTTGTTAAGAAGCTATGGTTCTTTCCTCCCATTGCTCCTGCCTCATGGGATATATAGTGTTGCCTGGGCATTAAACAGTCGACTGACGATTTCTCTCTGAGCTTCCTTTGCAGCTCAGGATCTTAGGGGTTTGACTGAGGTTTAAAGGTGTCTGCAGATGCTTCCGGACAAGGTTTTTATTCTGTCTCCCACAGATTTTTGGGGTGCCTCCATGCAGCCTTGTCTCTTATTTGTAGCCCTCCCATGTTTTCCCATCAAATATTGTTTCTCACCCTTTTTTTTTTTTAACCAGAGAAAATCCATTAAGGAAAGAAAGACAGAATAGCTGTACAGCGCTTTTTGAATGGTGGCACCAAGAAGCACCTTCCTATCCGGAAGCACTCCAAGGGTGTTGAAGAATCCACATGTCAGAGATCACATCAGCTTTATAAATCTGTCCTAGCAAAAATTCCACTAACATTTCAACTTCCAGCTTTCATTTCCTAAAGAGAGGTTTTCAAATTGTTGGAGATAAAAGTGTGATTGTAGAGTCTTTTAGAGACACTGCATTGGACCTTTCAGCTATTCAGAGCTATCGTTCGTTCTACAGTCTCCAAAGTTACAATATTTCTCATTTTGTGCATTTGCCAATTTAAGTCCTGCCTGTCTGTTATCCAAATCCATTCAAACTGTTTAGAGAAAACCAGCAGATTTGCTTTCCTAATGAAAATGAAATGTCAACAGATAAGGCAAACGGGAAGGCAGGAAGTAATGTTCTCAGATCAGTGGGTGTGCCTGGGAAGCACCATGGTCCTTTCCTTCTTGGGGGCAAAAATATCTTGGGACATGGTAGAGGAGGAGGAAGCAGTTCTGCAAGCTTGCAACAGAAGCTGGCTGTTGGGAAAAGGGAACTGATGGGTTGGAGTCCATGACATCACTGGGACATTTTATCGCTTTCCTACCCTGAGCAGTTTTTCACTTTGAAAGAATAGTTCCTCTAAAATAAAGGATGAAGGAGTATACATGAATTAGTTTTCCAAATTAAATTGTGACAAATTGTGGGGATCAGTGTTCTGTTTGCTGCTATGCACATCCCTAATTCCAACTGCAAGGATGTGATAATGCAGTACTTTGCATTCAGCAGCTCCAGAACTGAGCCCTCTTCTTATTGGCCAGTATTTTCTGTCAGAGAGCCAGCAGGGTATAGTGGCTTGAGCAGTGGACTACAACCTGGGAGAGCAGGATTCGATTCCCTGCTTGGTGGTGGAAGCTCACTGGGTGACATTGGGTGCATCACTTACTCTCTGGCCTGGAAAATCCTGTGAAAGGTTCATTTTAAGGTTTCTGTAAGTCAGAAATGACTTGAAGGCGTACAACAACAACATTTTCTATCAGCTACTTGCTTAAGTATATTTAACAGTTACGTCAACTTACTCATCCATAACTGATCTGTATTCACTGTCACCGCTTAGTCACAACTGTGACACTGTTGCCATGATTGTAACTCACCTCCCTAGCCGACTTTACGGAGCATCCTCTGCATGGGGAAAAGGAAGTCTATTCTGTTGGCTATTGGAGCATAGGTAAATGATGTTTCCATCAGATGTTGAGGGGAGGATCAAGTCAGGAGAAGTTACTTAGTTAACTGAGTAGTTGATAGAGCAGCGGTGGTCAAAGTGCAGCCCATGGGCAGCATGCAGCCCCCACCCCCCGGCCAAGGTACTCCAGGGGTCAAAAAATAGTTTTTCCCCCTTCCAAAATGCCACCCAATGACCTCTCGGCAGTGTGAAGAGCATTTTCACCATGTTTGGATCCTCTCTCAGCCCCCCTAGAGGTAGAAATTTTTCCAATTTTGGTTTTGCCTCAAGATGACCCCAAATAACCTCTAGGGGCCAAGGAAGCCCCCCCCCCCCCAAATATGGTGAGAATGCCTCCGTGTTCCCTTAGAGGGCCTTTGGGGGCAGTTTTGTTTTTATGAGGACAAATGTGGTCAGGAGTACACCCCTTTAAGGTCTTGGAGGGGGCTGATGCAGCCCCCTAGCCTTCCACAGTTGCCCACTCCTGTGATACAGAATACTGACCCTTATTATTTAAGCTCAGTTTCAGAGTCTCTCAGATGTTACTGACTGTAATTTAGACCATCAGTGATTTGGGTTCTGTTCAAGAATCTAGGAATAAGTAAGACATCAGTGTATAATGCAGCATGTACCAAGCAGTTCTACTTTTTGTAGATCTGATACTGTGATTCTTAAACTATTTTAGTATATGTGCTCACCTCACCAGCCTGTAGGCTAAAATTGGAGGAATACAGAGAAGATTACCATGGTCTCTGTGCAAGGTTGACATACACATTTGTGAATCATTCCTCTTCCTCCTCCTTATACCTATCTTTGCTGGAGGTTGTCCCTGATCTTTATTCCAAGTCATTTTCTTGCCAAGAGAGCCAGTTTTCAATGAACCTGATTTTTTTAAGAAAAATCTGCAGTATAGACTAAAGCCCATCCCCAAAGATCTGCATGACGAAAGATGGGATGGCTATACAAAAATGAGGCAAAGGTGGTGTCATTTATATAGGTAGTGGTGGTTGTGTGCGTAATAGTTCCACTCAGCAGATGGTTCCTGTGCAAGAACAACATGTTCATGTGTCCAGGCAGTGCAGAAGTACAGTGAAGTGTGTGTGTGTGTGTGTGTACAGACATACAAAGTCCTTATTTACTGGCTGGGCATGTGGTTAATCCTGGAATAATACTGCAGTGATAACCACTTGCAGTTACATTCAGTCAGTCAGTTTTGGTAGAAAAGAGTGGAAGAACTAATATTTAGTTCCTATTTTAGATTCAGTCTTGAAATTAATCACACACATAACATACCTTTTCGGGGTCTTTCCTCTTTTCCCTCAGAAGTGATGATTTATTTACTTTCTGCCTTAGCATCCAACTCTCCTTCGCTGAGGTTTCCCAGCAGTTTCTACAGCAGGCACATTAAGGCTTATGGGTGGGCTTTAAAGAGGTCTTTGTGTTCCTGAAACAGGCTTGAGCTAAGCTAGCTTCCCCTTTCCCCCCCAGAACATTTGTAGTCTTGTGAACAACCACATCACAGGTTGCAACATCCCCTAGTCTCAATATTAGTTTGCTAGGAGGTACAAGAGACTGGGCTGCCGTTCAGACAATGAACCACCAAGATTTCACACCCTTGGCTTTGCTGAGTTGTTTTTATTCAGTGTGGCACCTGGCTTTAATTTCTGCTATTTTTACATGCTAAATTACACCTAGACAATGTATATAGTGTGTATGTGGTAAGTGTGCTGGAGATGCATGGATTCCAGTGTGGCAAAGCAGTTGCACATCACCTACTATGGATTTTATCTGGACCAATTTACACATAGGTCCCTTTCACACTATGCATTTATAGCACTATGATTCCACGTTAACTGCCATGGCTGCATCTTGTGGAACCCTGGGGTTTGCATTTTAGGGAGGCAAGAGAGCTCTGTGGTTGAGAATTCTAATTACCCCTCCCCAAAATTCAGATCCCAGAAATGTTTTCAAACTACAGTATTCAATTATACTAGTGTGATTCCACTTTAACTGACTTGGCAACATCGTATGGAATTCTGGGGTTTGTAGTTTGGTGGAGCACTAGAGTACTTTGGCAGAGAATTTTAAGCACACTGCAGATCCCAGGATTCCAAAGGACAGAACCATGGCAGTTAAAGGGGAAGCTTAGGACTATCATTGTATCGTGTGAAAGGGCTCGTAGTCTCTTTGGTGTGACTTCTGCCAAGAAAATGTTTCCCTCTTCCACGTTGCATTGGATATTTCCTCAACAGCACTGATTGCCAAAATGCCTGAGTGTTTTTACCACAATGGGCCATCCACACTGAGGCCGCTGATGCTGCAATCTGAGCATTATAAGGGATTGGTGCTTTTATACATTACCAATACAAGACGGTAGCCTACTCTAGGAGAGTGCATTTGTGGCATCCACACAGAAGAGATAATGTGTAAGTTTGGCTTCATTATCATAAATATCAGGTATTTCTTTTAATTTTTTAAAAAAAAAACTTTAAAAGGTTTTCAGATATACTCTTCAAAAAGATCATTTTTACAAACAAAAAATAGAAGCAAAATAAACATTAGTTACCAAAATAGTTCTTATAAAATAACATTTTAAAGTGAAAACTACAGAATTCACTTTAAGAGGGCAGTATGCATCTGATCAGGCAGAAATGCAAATACCATGGATTTCTGCAAATAACTAAACTCATATGATGATGATTTTTCCTTGTTAAATTTCCAGATTGGAAAGTTGAGCCCTTCTCTACTCTGAGCCTCTTCAAGCTTCAGAAAAGTCACAAAAAACAAATAAATATAATTTGTATGGTCTTCTTCTTTGTTAAAATGCTGTTTATTCACAGAAAAGCACGGTATCAAACCGTGCTAGAAGCATATCCCCTATATATTACATGTTCCTGTTTTTTTAAAAGTAGATTTTCTCCTCTCTTCTGTTAATGACATTTGTGTCATCAAAAGTTATTAAATTTCAGTGTCAGATTTGGGAAACAGGGTCATCCCTGCACATTTCGGGAGGGGCAAGAGTTTAGCTTTGGAAACCATGTAGAATGTTCAGGTTCCCTAAAACCATACTTTATACATGCAAGAATCCTCCCAGTCTCTCTTCCCTCTACATGCTTGGCCTGCAGTCACCACTGTTGTTGAGGCCTGGTGTGATGAGGCAAAAGATTGCTTCCACAGCGGTTTTTTTTATTTTTTTAAACGTCCATAACAGTTCTGCAATGAGAAAAAATAAGTCTGAATTCTGTGAGGTTCCCAAACATTTGAAGTTAATGCTTGAGAAGTATTGGCAAATTATGGGTGTGAATGCAAAGGATTACTTTGATATTGCATATGAGTACTGCGTGAGTGAAAACCACACTCTGGCTACCAACCCACGCTTTTTAGATGAATACATTTCCTTTTGGCCATTATAATGTTTCTCAGAATGGTGCCAGTGGAAGAATTTGGTTATCTCTGTGGCATGTGGGAATCTGACTGAAACCAACAATTATTTGAAAAGAATTCATGCTCAGATGTTTCCTTCAGTGAAAAGTAAATTGTATACTCCATTCTTTGTTTAGTAGTTTCTGTTTCCCATACAAATTAACGACTGAATTGCTTACCTGCAAAACAATTTTTTGTTGCTTTGTTTGCCAGTAAACTAATGTGAAACATTTCATTTCAGAAAATGTGTACCTAAAGAAGCATGAAAGCTGAATTGTCATTACAACTAAACAAACCATGGACACAATTCAGAAAAAAATGTTCAATTCCCTAGTTTAAAAAATCACGTAAAACTTAACCACAGCTTACTAGATTGTGTCCTATGGCTGTAATTGAAAGAAGTGATTCATAGCAGAAGAGATTGTGTGTGAATCTGAAACACTGTTTACACTGCCAAAGAAACAAGACACTGCTCGCTTACAAAAGTGTTTTGGTTTTCTTCTTTGTCAGTGGGAGCTGATCTGGCAGCAAACAGCTGTTCTGGTAACTCATGGTTCTTTTCAACATGCGTGTATCACTTTCTTGGATTGTCTGTTACGTTGTGCTACCAAAAAGCAGGAAAACTGTGCCTCTTCAAATGAATATTGTACAGAGGAATGTTCCACTTGTAAGAAAACAGGCCTCAATAAATTCACAGCAATTACTTCGTAAAGTCACTTTGATTTTTTTGGAAGAGTTTTGTGATTCACTTGACTAAAGTTTCCTTTGTTATATTTCTGTCCCAGACTTCCTCCAAAGGAGCTCACAGTGCCCCCATCTAGTCTGTCCTGAAAACAACAGGTTGGAAAGAAGGACAGCAACAATGGCCATGGAGGGATTTCAATCCAGATCTCTTCACTCCAAACGGATTGTTCTGTATAATATATATTGTCCCCGTTCACTGCAGTGTCAGGGTGATTTGATCCAGAAGCTTTCTTGTCTGCATGTAGATTCCCACGGTGGTGAGCTATTTAAGCAGTCAGAAGTACTGGCTTGAATCCACCCATATGGACACCCATAAATGGTCATGGCAGTGTGGAGCTGGAAAAAAAAAAGTACACTCCACGCTATTGTACTCAGTTGTGGGATTCTTCCCTCTCACAGAAAGCTGTGGCTGACCTTATTGCTACTGACTTTATCTGTGTGATTGGTCATACAGTGGTCAATGAGTGACCAGTGTAACATGTCACACAGGAAAAAAAAGAAAAAAAAGATGCAGTTGTTGCATAACTAGCCACTGTAATTTTTTTAAAAAAGAATGTGTCATAGTTATGCATGCAGCTCAGCTGCCTTGGATGTCCAACCTAGCTGTCTTTTGAGGGTGAAGCACTTATGCATTGGACTTGTGCAGGCTTAGCGTCCTTGAGTGTTTCCGCACATGCATCTGGGATTAGACACCATCACAGGACCAACAGAAGGAACACTTGGGGCTTCCACAGTTGTTGCAGTCAGGACCACCCCATTTCCCACAGACTTGACTCACTGGATAGTAGAGGCAATCTGAGAGGCTCATTAACCTGCAGGGACAAGGGACCATGCCAGATGACAGCAGCATCTCCACATCCACTTCAGCTCAGTGGAACACACTCAAAATAGCCACATGGCATTTAGTCAAATCTAGAAAAATGTGGAAGAATCTGGTTATTACCACACTGAATTATGAAAATTTTATTTCCTATGAGAAAAATGTAGATACAGGTTTCTGTTCTCACATACACCCTAGGATGGGGAACATGTGCTGGCATTGTGCTAGTGACATACACAGGTGTAAGTTGAATGATTTTTGACAATGTGCAATTGTATCCAGCTGAAGGTGATCTAAGTGGAGTTGTGTATGTGAGACCACTGTGCATGCAGTTGTGCATTAAAGTATGCAGAGTAGCATGTTATTCCAAATGGCTTCTACACATTGCTTTTCGTGCATTCACATTGCCCAGTGTTGTCAGCCATGTACATTGATCCACATACATTACGTTGATATTCAGTATATAGACTGTGTAATGTGGGATATTTACACTGCATTGAAGTGATACAGAATCTCAGCCTGTATACATAACTGTGCGTGTGACAGTGATAAGGGTTAGTGTGGTTACCTCCAAAAGAGATGGCTTCGTTGGCATTGTTTTGATGAGATATGAAATGATCAGTAGAAAATACAACTTTACTGAAAATACAACTTTAAAAAACGATTCACTGCAGTTATTCTTTAAAACAATTTATTAAAGAATGTCTGACATAGGAATCTTACGAAAAAGGGCAGTGATGTTAATAAAGGTATTTCTATAAAAATTCAATCTTCAAACCATAAATTTAAAAAAAAGGCCACAGTGCACACAATGAGAGAGAAAGCCAAACACAAGAAAAATTGTTACATGCTATGGCCATCACATAAAGCTTTTCAAAATAGTAATTTTCTTGGGGAATGTCAGATACTAGCAACTTTGGTTTCAAGATCCCATATATGGAGGTTTTCATAAAGCAGCCTGTAATCTTTAGAATACGTGCTGAGAAAGCTCAAAATTCCTTGATGATACTAAAGCTTAATACAGTCAAGACAATTCTGTAATTCTTTGATAAATGCTGCCCCCAATTCAGTCATCAGGAAAAAAACTGCACAAGTTTTTGTAATCCATGTAAATCCTACAAATAAAACATTTGTGTCACACTTTTTTCCTCCATACAGTTTAATTCGAAAACTTTTTTCTTAGGCTTAAGTAATGGTGTAGTGTTGAAGGATAGAAATGATCCAGCTTTCTAGAAAATGATCCTGCAACCTTAGATAGCATATGCAATAGTAAGGAATGCTAGGAGTTGCAATCCAACAATACAATACCTGCAGGGCATCATTCCTACCCCTGTATTGGAGGAAAGTCAGCATGTAGGGACCAGAGTAGGTAGAGCTCAGAAGTCTAGCACCAGGCCATTGGGAACTACATTGAGCATCACAGCAGCCATTATTCTAAATATGTATATTGTTTCACTGGCTGCCCAAGAGCCATACCTCTGGCCACCCCATAACATCTTGTACAACCTACCTCATGTCATGAAGTCACAACATTCCTATTTTCTCACTGTAATGTCATGTCCTAAGCGGTGTTTGTAGTGGAAGATACCAAAGAGAGAGGGCACTCCTTGTTTGGGGCAGTGGATTTGCTTCACCCTTTAATCAGAACTTTAAAGGACCTAGGTCCCAAGGTGCCAAATATTATTCTGGAGCTAGAGTCCGGCACCTTCAATAACGCCAGCAAACTGCAAACTGAAACTGAGTGTGCAGTCACCATCTCATCAACATGGAAACTACCAGGTACCTCAAGCAGGTCCGGCAGATCTTAAAGAGTCGTGGGATCTGTTTTGTTTTTCACTAGAACCCTGAAGTCCATCAACTGGAGCCAGGTGCAATACAGCAAGTGAGGAAGACAACACAGAACTGCTGACCAAGCACATCATCACCCCAGAAATTTGTTTTCAGTACTAGAACTGCACACAAATATTTTTGACACAAAAATCTTTTTTTCCAATCTTGATTTCCCCAACTGAATTTAGGACAGAAAAGGAGATTTTTGTCATACAGATGTTAAACAAGAATCAACACCCCTTGCTCACTTACTGGAAATCTGTGAGATCTATTCTTTGCACCTCTGATCTAATGAAATGCCTACCTTGGCCCTGACAATTCTAATCATACAAAAACCCCAGAAAACTGAATACTATGGGCACAATCCTACATTGGGAGATGCAGCTACAGTCTCTCATGTTCTTCCCCACTAAAACCCGCCATTTCTCATCTGAAGCCCCCTCCCCTGAATCCACTCATTTTTGGTTGTTTGAGAGCATGGGAAGCAGAAGAGGAGTACCCAGCTATTTTCCTACACCTTGGAGGTACAGCAACAGCCATCTGCAGAGGTCTTCCAAAAGTCACTGTGGATGACACCATGATTCACCACCCAGCTCTGGGCTGAACCCTTGTCTGCTGAGGAGGTTGATTGGTCATTGCACAGTTGGTAGAGAATTCTGACTTCTGTAATGGCCAAGAAAGTGAGTTGCAATGGTGAAAGTCCAGTTTACGCCACCCTAATTCAACAACAGGATGCCCACCAGGGTCTTTCTCCATGACTGCAGCTATGCTGATATCTGCGCTTCCTGAGTCTAGCTATCCAAAATGCAATATCCCTGCAATAATGGATTTAAATTACTGTTTCACTCTAATGCATAATTTTTCTCTCATTCATGGATTTTGTGATGTGACTTTAAAAAAACAGCCCCAGTAATTTGGAAACTGTTCAGTCTGGATAGATATATCCTTTTAAATTATGTCTGTCTCTAAATATTTCCTTTTGCTTGAAGCTTATTTCCTTCCAGCAATGATTTTTAAATATTGTAGTGCATTATGAGCAGCATCGTTGTGGGCATTGCCCCAGGAGATTCCAGTCCCATGGCAAACTGTGACTGGATTGGTAGAAAGTTCTGCAAGACACTGGAATTGTCCATTCACACTCAGTTCCTCTGAAATTGTAAACATAAATGTTGATTAGTAGAGGTTTTTTTTTAAAGCAGTAATGATACTTCCCCCCCTCCCCAGATACTGCATCTAGGTCTGTCCTAAACAGAAAGTGGGTGGTCATCTGTCAGGGATATTTTAGCTGGGGATTTCTGCCTTGGCAGGTATTGGGTAGGTGATCCTTGGAATACCTTTTAACTCTACAGTTCTATGATTCGAGGCCACCAACCCATTTGGGATGCTATCCCAATCTTGCTGCACTTTCTTTTGACACCAATGAGGCTTCAGTCATGACTAGCTTGATTAAAATGGGACTTAGCTACAACAATAAGAGGTTCTAATTCTATACACATTTATCAGGATGAAATCAGCTGGCTCTAGTTCTGAGTGGACATGCACAGCATTGATACTCTGGGCTATGCCCAGATCTGTCCATATTTCATAGCTCTGCAAGGGACTGGAACAGTTGAACAGTAACAGTAATTCTTTTCAGTGCAAAGCTAAGCATCACTTATCTGGTATGGCATCTCTAAACTCTTGTTTAGGATCTACTTGGTCAAAATGCTTTAGTAAAACAGCAAGCTAGCGCATCACATTCCTGTAATCTGAGCACTGTATAATTCTTCTATAAATATTACCTTTTAATCCATTTAATGGTCCAAAAGCTATTTGCTGAATTGTATTCTGGTGTTTTCAAACAATTAAAGACAAAATCTGCAAAAATGGTGTCCTTGGTGCTACCAGCACTATGTTTTTGGGGATACTGGCCAAGTTCCTAGATCAAGCAGGCAGAGCATGAATGCTCCACCCACATATTTCCACATCCCCCTTCTGTTATGGTAGCTCTCAAACTCCAGGAGGGGCGACTGCTGCTGCGTCTGTCGCTTACTAATGGCTAGAGGACAGAGGCAGGGGGAAGCAATTCCAAGAAGCATCTGACCTTAGCTGGGAAGGTGAGAGACACAACGGTGCACTCACAGATAGAATGCAACTTCCTTTTCCTTCCCTTCAGAAACCAGATCAGTTGCATGTTCATCATCCAAACTCCTTCTCCACTCTATCCTCTCCTCAGCGATAAACAGCAGCCACTGCCATCACTCCTAGGGCTTGGCAGCTGAGAGCAGGAAAATTTTGGACAAGAGGCAAAGGACTAGACAATGAATTCTGTGCCCCGCTGTGCCCCATACATACACACATACATATACACCACACTTACTTGCCCATATGTTACTCACAGAATCCCACTCACTAAAGAGGATTCATTCCAAAGAGATTCATTCCCAAATTTTTGGTATACTTCAGCCAAAATTATTACACTGTCTGGATTGTGTTGGGGAAAAAGATACTGAGGAAGATGATGCGTTTCACTCACTGTGATTGTCCTTACCTATATTCAAATACGTTGTATTAAAACCTTGTTCTTCCGCAATTTCTCCAAGGAACTGGACATAATCTGTGTTCGGAATACTGAGGGGGCTTCTCTTCAGCAAAGTAATTTTTTCTCCAGAGGAATTCTTTAAGGTATCCCATGTGCATTCCAAATTATGACTCTGTTCATTTGCCCAAAAACAAATTAAGAAAATTTAGATGGAGAGCTCTCTTTGTATTTAGGAAGTTAATCCAATGCCTTGAACGTAAGCTAATATGTGCTATGAATATACTGATTGCTCTCCTTTCCCCTTTGATAAACAGCAGGCTGGTAGCAAGCTATCATATTCCTATAGATTTTGCCCAGTTTAACATTTCTGCCTTCTTGATGTTTCTCTGATGTGTAGCTGTTCTTCCTATTCAGCCAATGTTCTCTGTGGTCATAAATGAGGGTACTTTGAGAAACTTCAGGATGAAGTTTCTTCTTGTATTGCTCTATTCACTTCAAAAAAGCCGCTGAGACCTAAAATCCAGCCTGCACAATGCCACCCCATTATTAGATCTTTCTTTCTCTACCACTCCCCTCTCACGTGCACACATTTTGTTGCTATTTAAGAAATTAGGGAAATGGAAAACTTTTAGACAGCTTGAAAGCAACAGTGCTATATGTTTATTCCATCTGGGTAACAGCAGAACATGAGAAATGGGAGAAGGAAGCAGACTATTAGGCTAAGAGAGAAGGCTGTGATTGATGCTTGGAAAGTTATTCTAAAGAGGAACTAATATAATGACACGTTGAAGCCATCTCTAACTGGGACCTTGAGCATCATCCAAACAGTACTCAGTTAGAGATAGCTGCAGTTCATCATTACATTCATTGTGCTTAACAGTAATGTTCTCAACTTTGAACAGCTATGAATCCTGGTGGTTTTGAGATCTACAGAGAAAGTGGCCAGGTACTCCAAAGAATTCTGTACCAAGGCCCAATGGCTCACAGAAGTGCTGTGGTCCAGTGTCTGGGGTCAGAGAAACTGTGCCGTAGCTGTGGATAAATATTTTCTTTCTGATATGAGGCTCAACATGTAAATCTAATAGGAGAGAAAAACTTGACCAAGCTATCTCCATTTTCCTTTGTACTTCCAAACACATTCAATCTTGCCATTGACACAGGCTTTCCTTGTTCCATAACTTCCAGTACAGGAACAGACTGGGCTCCTGCATCTTTAATAGCTGTGTAGAAGAAGGAATTCCAGCAAGTGTAGTTTGTCATGGAAATTACACCAACTGATGTTCCTTTGTCCTCATAGCTATCAAAGGTGTAGGAGCCCTGACCTCTTTTGCATCTGGTCACCCTAACTGTATAGCAAAGGGCTGTATTGATGCCCAGTGGGTAGGTAGAATTTCTTAGATGAGGTGATAACTTCATTATTATCACTTAATTCGTTCATGTCCTCTAGTTTTCTTCTTGGTTTCAGAAGAGCATGTTGTAACTGGTAACTGGGGGTATGGCAAATGGTAATCAGAGAAGTAGAGCTTTCAGTATTCGAAAATGTGTGGGTTTCAGCAACAGCTGCGTAGTCAAAATTCAGTTTTAGCATGTTGGGGACTAAGCTAGATTACTTATAAATAACTTTGAGAATGTAATCTTTAGGCAACTGGAAACATTAGGGAGAAAATTTTGTTGGCTATACAAAACAAAGTGAGAGGTGATAGGAAAATGTTAAGCCAGTCAAGGCAAAAGGTCCAGCTTCTCAATGGACACTGAATATTGTCCCTTGAGAATGAAGTGGAAGAAGCTGATGCAAATGAATAAAAATGGTGTTTTTATATATATATCTACTTGAAAAACTAAGCAGCTTCCATGAAATATAATGCATTACTTACTAAAGAAACAGTGCTGTTATCTCCAGGGAAATTCTGGAATTTATCAAGCAATTTCTCAGCAGCATTTCGCTTAGCTAATTTTTTGGACGTCCCCATCCCTGTATGAAAAAGCACAACAAAAATAGAAAACAAACAAACAAAGAAGTCAGATTAGGATACACTCTTCCTAGGCAACCAAGCCTCTGAGTAAAGTAGTAAGCGTCACAGTCTCAGTCTACACAATATTCCAACTTATTCCTTGCATATTTGCTAGTGTGGCAAAGTTCAGTCCATGGGCTAAATGCATCCCCCGACAGCACCCTTCATTTAAAAAAAATCACAACCTTAAAATGTCTTGGTACCCCTTGGCACCCCCCACTTTTTGTGGGAAAAAAAAGGAAAGAAAATTAAAGGTCCCTTGTGCTCATTGGTGATAACGAAGGGCAATCTCACCGAACTCCTTTGTCTCTTTGCTTTTCTTAAAGCCAGAGTTAACTGAAAGGGCCTAAAACAGATTGGGTGGAGGCCAAAGGAAAAAACAACAAGAACAAAATTGCTCCCTCCACTACCTTCAGAGGGTATGAGGGGCCTTTTGCCCTCCAGAGATGGAGGGGAATGCAGCTCTCTGAAGCCCATGGAACAGCACAGGGCCCCTCCAGATCTCTGAAAGTCAAAGAACGATGCTAAATGCAGATCTGAAGGCAGGACCTAATAGGGAGGAGACACGCTACAGCACAGTGTGGGTGTTTAAATGTTACAATCTAGACTGGGGAGATGCATCAGAGAAGGAGCTGTTTGCTACTGGTGGAAGAATATGCAGTGCATCTGCATATCTGTGCTCTCAGTATCTCCCAAGTTATAGATGCAGACTTCAACATTTGTCTCCGCATGCTATTAAAGGGGTGGGGTATACAAACACGAAGAGAACTATATTTCGAAAAGGGCATTACTAAAATTTACTCAATTTTTTTTGGAGTGAGGGAATCTAACTACAGCTATGAGCATCTGTACAAATGAAGGAGCTCTAGAAACTATGTCTCATGGGTCTTGTAACAAAAACATACATCATGGCATTGTATGTGATGCTGAAGTCGTATAGTTTTACAAGGTTCTTCTAGATGGCAACTTTCCTCCTACATTTTATGGACAAATTATTATTAGCAAACTTAGCAGACATTTTTTAAATGCAGTAGATGCATCTAAGACAGAGTTATCTGTCTGAACTGATTCATATCTAAGAGGCATCTCACTTGCACTATGATGTTCTCTTTACTCTTTCAAAATGGAAGGTGAGTAATCAGATTCAGAACATCATCTTGGTTCATAAAGGCAAATGATCCTTCAGAATAAAATCAGCAAAAACATTATTCAAAGGTAGTACTTTGTTATTAGGCTTTTAAACAGAATTCCCCTTAGAATTCTGAATGTAGTTTGAAGAGAAAAGGAGACAATTCCATCTCTATATTCAGGACAGAAGTTACTGGCATTTCTGTTAACAAGAATGATTCTACAGGGAAGTACAAAAGCCTCTTTCTACTCTTCCTCCTCCTCTGTACTTCAGTAACTTCACCAAGCACCAAGGAAGGGGGAAAGGAATATAGGAGGCAAGCAAATACCTCTGATTCCCCACAACTGCTTGTTGTTGTGACCATGTGCCACAGTAAAGAAGAAAGAGGCTCTCTTGAGCCCTGCAAAGCTGGGGAGTAAAGGTATGTTTCTATCCATCCGCACAGTCCTTTTGCCTGGGTAAGCACTGCATCCTCAATGATTCTCTGATTGGTTTCATTTCACCAATTTGCTAAAAATTACCACTAGTATTCAGTTCTGCAGTTACAGATCTACAACTTAATTGATCTGTATTTAGTAAGACTACATAGTTTTACTGGAACCATATAAATGCTCCCCCCATGCACTTTAAGAGCTGGTCACTGGACTGGCCAAAGGAGGTCCATTCAGCTTCTCATTGGGGCACACGGAGAACTTACTTTTCTGTTCTTCTCCCACCAGCAAGTGAGTTTGCAACAATCAGAAGCAGAAGCCATGTTGCCCATCCTTGTTGCAGGACAAGCTGAACAGACCTCCATTGTCTGATCTGGTGGCTGGCTCTTAAGATGGGCTCAGGGAGGGTTCAGGCTAGGAACCATTACTTAGTTACGAATATGTAAGTGACTAGCCAATCTAGGATTCCAGTGGACATGACTCAGTAAAAATATTTTTTTAAAAATGCAGTTCTGACATGATGATTTAGTTTAAACTTGAAAGTTAATAGCCCCAAGGCAGCTTACAGCATAATTATGTCAAACTGAAGAAATATATATCATAAACAGAAAACTCATTCAATTGATACATATTATGAATCCTATACTACATTTTGTACTGGATGGAGGGGAGAGAAATAAGAATTTGGCACCTGTTTCCACAAAGCCTTCTATTCTGCAAGTCATTGTAAATTCTTTCTTATGAGCTGGGCCTGTCTCCTGTGCCAGTGAATACTCTGGAAGTCTCCAGCCTTTGTGAATGGCCAACTCCTGGATTTAAAAAAAAAGAAAAAGAAAGAAAGAAAGAAAGAAAGAAAGAAAGAAAGAAAGAAAGAAAGAAAGAAAGAAAGAAAGAAAGAAAAGACAGACAGAATGGGTTCTTGGTCTGACCTTAAAGCAATAACCAAATATTCAGTTAGAACAGCCCTTCCCAAACTGGCTTCCTTCTGCCCACCTATAATTGTTTTGGAGTAAAGCTCCAATGAGGTCCAATCAGCATAGTCAATGGCTAGGAAACCTATAGTGCTAATTCCTGGAGGTTGGGTAGGTCTCATTTAGACAATATTTTTAAAATTCAGTTTTGAATTACTAGTAATTTCCACTGCAGAAGTCTGACACAGAAATATTTATACTTGAAGTTGGATAAAAAAGATAATGAACAGGAAAGTTGTTATTTTTAGCCCCCATCGGTGAGCTGTGTGTGCTTTCAAACCTAGATTTCTTTTTATTATACATATTATGACTAGCAATTACATCTTGTTACTACCTGTACAAAATGAGACAACAAATACAATATTTTAAAACTGCCAAGGATGGATGAACACCAAATTTCTCTCAATACCATCTACGTTTTTAAAAATCATCAGGAAATAACAGGATAATCAAGTTTGTTCACTAATTTTGAGATGATTCCAGAAGCTGACTCCTGTGAAAGGAAAGGCTTCTCCTGTGCATCGAAAGGTTCTGACCCAGAAGGGGAATCTTGCTGGCAGAATGAGGGAGTGTTCATTTCTGTGGATCCCCTGCTTTCCCTGTAGTCCTCCGTGCCCTGCCAAAATCCACTCTGGAAGGTTGGGAGACTCTCTAGAACAGTAGGGGAAGTGAAGCAAAGGAATCAGCAATAAACACTCTTGTTTGTGATGGCAGGAACATTCAGAGAGAATTGTCCCTCAGAGCCTGTTTTACAGCCAATGGAAGAAAAGCCAGATCAAACCTATTGCTTTAAAAAAAAACTCGGTGGTTTTAAGGATTAATTTAGAAATAGCTATTATTTTGGAAGGGATAACTAGAAATTTTAGTTCGTTTTGCAGGAGCTTCCTTCCACAAAGCCTTCACCATTAACATTTTAGATATTCCATTCCATTTCTGATTCTCATCCACAGAGGGACAAATGTGAATAAGAGGATTTTACAGTGTGAGCTTTTAGATTTTTCTTAATAACACGTTATGCTTCAGAGAGAGTTGTATTGCTTTTATTGAACTGTTTTAAAATGCTTTTTTTTCTTTTTCGGGTGTATGCTTTAAATAGCTTTAACACTGTGAAGACTTTAATTCTGTTTTACTGTTTATCTTTAGCTATACTGTACTTGTTTTAAACTGTAAGCTACCTTCAGTCCCAATTTTGGGGAAAAGACAGGGGATAAGTAAAGTTAACACCACCATCATCATTAAGGTTTCCTTTTGTTGCCTAAAAATAATTAGGTGCAGTGATGTATTTAAGTCTTTTACTCCAAGTCTCAAGTCAAGTCTCAAGTCTGGGAACCAACTTTATACCCCAACCTATATTCCTGAATTTCTGGACAGAGTTGAATAAAGTCAGTTTTAACAATTTAAGCAGAGTCGACCCTCCACATTTGTGATTTTGCAATCTGCAGCTTTGTAAGTTGGGAATAGGATCCTTCTTACTCTCCATTACTGAGGCTTCAAAAAGCTTTAGAAGAAGGATCCTTCCTCATCAAGCCTGTTGCCTAACGCATTTGCTGTTCCTCTCTGAGAAACAAACCCTGCACTCTGGGGCCGAGTCCTGTCTTCTGTTCTTAGGAAAAATTTTAGAAGACGCTTCTGATATGCAGCAGGGACAGGCTGCTGAGCAGACCTCAAGCCTACTTCAAGACCATTGCCTAACCGGTTTGCTGTTTCCCTCTGAGAAATGCATCCACACTTTGGGCTTGAGACAGATTGCCATGCGACCAGTAGGCAAAAAGAGATGGAAGCACTGTTCAAAGTCGTAAGGTTTCTGGATGAATGTGTTATGTTACTGAAACAAAGGGCAGCAAGTCAGTCACTAAAAATATATAAATCTCGAGTCGAGTCAGTGCAGCATTATTGCCGAGTTGCGTTCAAGTTAAGTCACTGAAGCGACTTGAATCCGACTTGAATCCAAGTCAGTCGACTTGAGTCTACATCACTGATCAGGTGCTGCACTAAGCCCTACACTCCAAATTAACATCCCCAACAGCAACATCTTGCCTGAACATTTAGTACGATCAGCTAACATTATGAAAGGGCAGGGGAGAAGAGGAACATAATACAGATGGAGAAGAGGTATGAAATAATAAAATAATGTCTTAAAGTAAATCTTGAAGAGAGACTTCACACAGGTTGCAGCTGCAGGGGGAACGGAACAGAGAAGCCCACTTGTCAAATTCTCCCCACACAGCCCCCTGGATCTCAGCCTAGAAGCCAAAGGAGCCTCGAAGAGCCGCCTCTCAGAGACAGAAGGGCAACCAAATGGAAGACATTCCATTGCAGGGAGGGATATGAGAACGTGTCTTGCTCTTACAGATCAAAACTCCACAGCTAGTGGAAAGGTTTTTGTATTTATCTCATAGGAAAAAGCTTTGCTGCTCAGCTGCACACTGTGGAAGAGTTCTTGACCAGCCATTTTTTTTTCTCTGTGCCCTTTACCCCATATAATATGATCACTATACTTGGCTTTATGTGGCTTACTCTCTACATTCTTTCCTGACTGGTAACTTGAACTGTTATGTCCTCCTTTCTCACTTGTGCTCCCTGTTCTTGTCTGCTTGTCTTGCTTTCTGTCATCAGACTATAAGAAAGGAAGAGAAAGTGGTTCGGTATATATGAAATATGTTTGTAATTTAGTATAACAGTAACTGAAAACTTCAAGATGTATTGGCCTAGATTCTATATCAGAGTTCTGTAGCGTAAATCTGCACCTGTGGACGTAGGCATTGATTGGGTTACCTCACCCTTCTGTTGAATGCAACATCAAGCAACTGAACCAAGACACTATAAGTGGGCAAGTGAATGCATGCTCAAATGTGCATGTGCACCCATCCATAGCACATGTCCATATGCAACGTCACTGCTAGCACAACTCCACATCCACAGCTTTGAACTGAAGGCAGATGTTAGAAGACACCATATTTGGCCAACATGTATAATAAAAACTAAAACAAAAAAGCATAGCATGTTTGAGATGCAGCTGTAATGTACCTGCAGTAATCCGATGGGATTGGCCTGATTCTGTGCTTGATTGAAAGGCTCAGGGACTAAATGGTCTGGCACCGAAATACTAAAACACAGTAAACACAGTAAACTAAAGATGATGATTTAGTAATCACTTGAGGCTCCATTTCACAAATTAATTAGGATTAATCCAAATACATATTATACTATAGCACAATATTATACCACAGAGTGAGACCAACAAAGAGTCTGTAAATTTCCCATAGACTAACAGAAGTTAGTTTAGCTCACTTCTTCAGAGGCATCAAATGTTAACCAGAATCTCGGGTAACAATAAGTGGCCAGAATCCTATGGGTTAGTTTCAACTAGAGTAGGACCATGGAGTCAATTATTGCATGGTGACCCAACATGGAGGTAAATCCTACTGATTCAGTGAGTTCACTCTTGTAAGGGTTAACACTAGGATTCTGGCCAACACGTCCAGTTTCGGGGGGTGAGGTAGACAAGCAAGTGGAGGGAAATTACATGTAGAGACAATTGATAGTGATCATTACTTTATTAATATTGGCCATTTACGAAACTGGTGCTGTTAACACAAATATCCTGGCACTAGGCAAGTCACTTAACATATGTAGTTATGGTAAAAGAATCTTCATCCCATTTCAGGCTTCTGGAAATAGGTTGGAACTCAATCTGATGAAGCAGGTTATAACCCCAAAAATCTATACTATAACAAGCATGCCAGTCTTTAAAGTACCACAAGTGTCTTTGACATTTCTGCTGCAGCAGACCAACATGACTCTCCTTTTGACTACTGACTAAGATACTAACTTCAAAATAAAATTACAATTATGTGCTTTTGCCAATGCTATTAATCCAAAGGTGCATCCAAAGGTGTCTTCTATCTTTTCTTGATTTTACTTGCTTGTACTGCCTCACAGGCTGCTTTTGAAACGTGGGGAATTTTGAAAAGCTGCATGGAAGGAGTGATGTCCGCTACAACCAAAATTTTCTGAAAACTGAATATTTTAACATTTGTATCAGCCAAGGCAGATTAAAGAGCCAAAGTGATATAGAGAGCCAGCATATGTGTAGTAGTGTTGGACACTCAGAGACACTCTAATCCCTGCTTGGTCATAGAAACCTTCTGGGTGAACTTGGGTAAGTCACATACTCTCAGCCTCAGATGAAGGCAAGGGCAAACCCCTCTAAACAAATTCTGCCAAGAAAACATCATGATAGGTTCACATTAGGTTCACCATAAATCAGAAATGACTTGAAGGCACACAACAACAAGGCAGGTTTCAGTCAGATTTAAGAGCATGTAACTGGGCTAGTTATATGCAGATTTCCTAAACCCCTTCCACTCTCACAAAGTGTTGCGGGACCATGCTGAATTGTTAGGATGTGGCATAGAAAGAATGGAGAGAGAAATCCTTGAAATTCAAACAGAGGCACCTATCATGGATGGGTGGGTGTGTTGTGTGTGGGGAGAGGGTACAAAAGGAAAAGAAGGCTTGCTTGGGCTAGCCCAGGGCACAGACAAAGCAGGCCTGCTTTCTTTTCCCCCTCACCTGAGTAGCAGCATCCCTTTTAATCTTATTATCACACCCTGGCTCCCTCCACACATTTAATCACAAAGCTGAGTAACGGTTACTCCAAAGGAATGGATAATCCACGGCAGTGTGTTATTAAAAATAAAACTGAAGAAAATACTCTGTTGAGGCTGTACTTACAGAAAAATAGAATGAAATATTTATTAGGATAACAAAGTAGGAAAAAGGTATTGAGAATTCAAGGATATTCAATCAAAATTGCAATTTCTTAAAGTTATTTAACTATTTCCTTCAAAATACCACAGTATTCACCAACAGAGCTTTCACACACACCTTTAGTTCTCCCGGCACAGAGGTCTGTTTCCCCACTAAGGGTTCCACTCTCTGACCTTTTCAGAGGTGGCTTCTCTGCCCCCACTCTAGGCCTCTGAGAAGCTAACTCTCTCCCAGAAAACCCCCTTTGGTTAACTGGACACTCTGACTTAAGAGTTCTCTCTATGAATGTCATGGAAGGAAGCCAGATTCTAAAACCATGCTCCTAGTATATATGCTTTTTATTGTCCCATCCACAGCCCCTCCCTCTGACTAGGGCTGGGTTCTTCTTAGTCAGAGAGCCAATCTGATTACATCACCCTCTATTACTAGGGCTGCTCTGCTAGCCACACACCCAGACTCTGTCACAGCATCTTTCACAAGCAGAGACCAAATGATAAAAACAGACAGTAAAACTGACTGAAGCAGTGAATTCCATTCAAGAGTAAACCTAATGTATCTGTGATTCTGCTAGGATGATTGTGTGTGTGCATAGTGCCTTCAAGTCACCTGTCAACTTATGGGGGCCCCATGTATTTCATAGAGTTTTCCTTGGCAAGGCATGCAGCCAGTTAAATAAAAAGACAGATAAGCATCTAATACTCATAGAAACTATTATTTCTAATGAAATTTGTACAGAGCAGTAACTATGTCATGAAAAGTTACAGAAATTATCACATGGTGTGAAAGGCTGTAGCACTGGTAAAAAGTTTATGACATCAAAAAAATCACAGAAAATAAGCTTTTTTTTTTTCCTGAAGAGATGGTAATGTTACAAATGTAACAGCAGCAAGACTAGTTTAGCATGTGAATACTGAGGGCAAAAGTAGCCATGTGTTATGACCCCATTTCCCTGCAATTTTAGTGGAACACCTATTATCTGCACAATGATTGGGTTTATCATTACAGCCTTTGTTTCTCTAATACCTGTAAAGTTATCTTCCAAAATGATTGTTTAAGTGTTTCATTTCCCAGCAGTTCTCATATAGAACAGAGCAATTCCTCTAGTTTTATGCAGACATTCATCTAGGCTAGAAGAAGATCTAGACAGGGATGGGCAACTGCTGCATGGCTGAGGGATACTTTTTTAGTTTGGCTAAATGCTACACTTTGTTTAAAAGGCTAGTTAAAAATACATACAGATTAGCTGCATATACACACACACACGCTCTAATTCTCCCCTTCTCTCTCCTTGTGTAAGCAAGGAGAATGCCTGCACAGAGTTACTGTATCACAGTGTTCAAAATCAAAACTCACCAAATATTTGAGTTGCCTTTCAGAACGTTCAGTGCAGCTTCAGCAGCTCTATGCTTTGCAACTTTCTTGTTGGGACCTTCTCCTGAATTAATACAAATAACATGTATGTTGTATGTGGTTTTAATAGCAAAATGAGATAACAGCTACCTGAAATTCTTAATGTGCAATTTTGAAACAATACTTTTCCATTGCAAAAGAATTGTGTTTTAGGGATTTTCAGACTTCAGTGGTTTAAGTATTTATTTCTGCACCTCTTTTCCAAATATTTGAAAAATGAAATCACAATTTCTATCCTTCAGCAGATTTATTTGAACAATGTTTCTAAGACAGTAAAATTGCCAGTCTTAGCACCTTTTACAGTACAAGCAAACTCTGTAGAAGAAAACTGGAATTTATACCTATAAAGCATTTTATTACTGCTATATTAATATATTTCCCACCTTTAAAAACCACAGATTTCTTATATACTTTGTTAGGGTCATCTGTATTAGCATGGACCCAATTATGCCCTCTTCCTCTGATCATTTTCATGCTCAGCACAAACACACAGGCTTTATGAACAGAGGGAGCGGAGAATAAATATTTATTTTAAATATTAAAATGTAAACTGCATGCAGTAAAGAAACCAAAGACACAAATATTATCCAAATACAACAGTGTTACAAACCTGTTCCAGTTACATCACCTATGGTGACTTTATAGGTGAAGACTGGCATATGTACTTGCCCCTCAGCTTTTTCACATTCATATACTGGATTGAGGTTAGCTTTTATGCCATATTCATGTAACAGCTGAATTGGTGTTTTCCCTGGTTTGGCTGCAACAATTTCCTCCAAGCTGTTCATAAAGGTTAATAATAATTATATGAGAGAAAGAACTAATTAACTGAGAAAGAATTACATTAGTTTTCATTAGCAAGGTTACATTTCTGCTTTGGAAACAATCATGCTGCATTTTCTGTTCATGAAAGCCAGTGATTAAGACTCCAAAGAAAGTTATGGCAAGTGTACTTCCACCACCACAAATCTAATAATAAAACAAGGGCCTGGCCCTTATATTCTTTTTGGCACATTTTCAACGATAGCCAAATTGAGGGTGGGGTACACAGGCCAAAAGGTTGACACTCTGTGACCAGATCTCTCTTAAATCATGAGGCAGAGGGAATATGGAATAAAGCTGTAGCACTGGGGTATTCAGTCCCCTATTTCTGTCAGAAGCTGCTATTTGTTCCAGTAGGGAAAAGCTATGCATACAGAAAACAAAAACCTTTAGCTGTAATAACTTATCTGCATCTGGAAAACCACACAGGGAAAAAAGCTTAGTTCAGTTCTAATTCCTTTACTATGGTTTCTCTTGACAAATACACAAAGGTCTCTGATGCCTCGTTTGCTTTGGTCTTGCTTTTCTTCTCTGCATTCCCTCCCTCCCTTGCTGAGTGATCTATAAACAGAAGTTATGATGAATTCAGAAGTAGTGCAAAGGCTCATACAGAATTTCTTCCTTGAAAGGCAATGCTACCATATACTATTGACACAAAGGCAAAGAAAGAGGGTAAGCAGAAAACAAAACTTCTCCTCCCCTCAAAGCATGTTGTTGAAGATTTTAATCAAAGCTGGAAAAAGAAAAAAAAGAAAAAAATGGAGCTTCCTGAACGGAAGATGGAAAACTGCTTTGGAAAAAACTGGAAGAACTAGTTGGATAAGGAAGCATGCAGTGTTGTTGCACGTAGTGCACAGATCAAAAATAAACTACAAAGACAACACTCAGAATATGCAAATTCTATCCTGCAGTTGAGATTTCATAAGATTTTAACATAACAGGGAACTAGGAAAAAAAAAGCAAGAATGATAGAAAGGAAGAGAACTAAAGGAACAGAAACTCACAAGTGTGTGCACCTGAGGGTAAAGAACACCACACACTAACTTTAAAACTTTCTGAAGGGCACTGCAGCGCATCTCTGCCAACAGCAGCTCCTGAATATCTCAACCTGTTCTAGGTGTCTAAATACATGCATCTCCGCTTCAAATGCTTTCAAAAGTTCCCTTGTTTTACATTTCTTTTCAAATAACATTTTGTAAGTAGTTCAAGAATCCAGTATTGGAAGAAAGACAAGCTAGAGGTGTCTTTAATAGACAAAGAATTGTTACTGTAAATCAACCCTTTCCGATCAGATTAATTTAAGCAACAAGTTCACGGAAATGAACAGTTGACCCTTTAAAACCCAATATATGCACTAGATACTCATCTGATGTTCCCACCATGGTATCTCTTGTTTTGCTCTCAACACTGATAGGGAAAATGTCATCTGCAATTGACACACTGAGACTCCAGCTTGGCTTTTCTGCCTCAGGACCAAGCTCAAAACACTAAATTATTTCACTTGTTCCCTTCTCAGCACTTTTAACACAGAGACTGGATTCAAGCATAGTCCCGCTTAGAATAAACTCACTGAAACCAATGAGGCTTATGTTAGTTGTGACCAATTTACACCCCACTGATTTCTATAGCTCTACTCTGGACTAAATCTGCTTCAAACTAGTTAAGCTACAAAAAGTCCAAAGGGGTTATGATTCAGTCCTACTAACTTCTAAGGTCACAGAAATCCTCAACCGGCAGGGAAAATGGAAGACAGGCGGTAACTGCGAAAGCCCCTCTCACAGCACTATGATTCCGCTCTAAGCGCCGTGGGTGCATCCTGCAGAATCCTGGGAACTGCAATTTAGGGTGGGGCGTTTACGATCCTCAACCAGAGAGCTTTATTCTCTCCTCGAATTGGGAAGTATTCTGTAAGAGACACAGGAGTCAGCCAGAGCACTTAAGAGTGGAATCATACCGCTATAACTGTGTAGCGTGAACTCAGGCGATTCCCACACTGCACTGTTATAGTGCTATTATTCCACCTTCAACACCCTATGGAATCCGGGGGTTTGCAGTTTTGGGAGGGGCCTTTAGAATCCTCAGCCAGGGAGCTCTTTGGCCTCAGTGAACTACAAACCCCAGGATTCCACGGGGATGTTGGAAGTGGAAACGGCCTTACAGCGGAATCAAATGCATGTTTACTCCGAAGTAAACCTTAGTGCCAAGGGCAGTAGGAACTCGGTTTAGGAAGCCCGCCGCTGGAGGTGAGCCCTTTGAGCGTTTAAGGGAAGCGGCACAAACGACCCAGGCAGCCGGCGGGCGAGGAGGCGGGGCCGTGCCCCGTCGGAGTCCAAAAGCCTTGCCGAGCTGAGTGCCGCCCACCTGCCCTCTCCCCGCCCCCGCGGAGCTGGGGGAGCGCGCGGGACGCAGCCCGGGGCATCACCCATCAGCGGGGCGGGACGGTGCGAGCAACAGAAAGCGGGACGAGCGCGCCATTATCGGACCTGGAACCCCCAAGGCGCCCCCGGCCCCCCACCGCCGGCCGTGCCAGGGGGAGGGCGTGGGTTCGGTCCTCCTCGCCCTCCGTGCGCCGCGCCCGCCCGCCCTTCCCACACCCGCTCCGGCCTCCCGGCCCGACCTGACGGGCTTCTGCTGCGGCGCCGGCGACGTCGGCGGGGGCTCGCCGTCCGAGCAGTCCTCCCGGGCCGTGGCTGGGCAGGAGGGAGGCGGAGGCTGAGCCACGCCGTCCGCCGCCGCCGCCTCCATCGCTTCCTGGACCGGCAGCCTCTCCCCGCGCGCGGCCCTCCCGGCGTTTTTTCGCTCTTGTCACGTGTGGTTCCGGGCCAGCGTCTGCGGGCGGAGCCAAGCCCCGGCCGGAGCAGCGCCGCGCGAGCCCGGCGGGCCGGTCGGCTGCTTGGGGACAGCGGGCCGGCTCCCGCCCCCAGGAAGCGTGGCTGCTTTGCTCCTTTTTCTGGCGGTCGTAATCGCAGCCTGTATGGCTGAGGGAGGAGGAGAACCGGCCCGGGCGGCTGGCCGGTGCTTGCTGCAGCCGCCCCCCCTCCTCCTCCCCATTCCCTTGCCTTCTTCCAGCGGGACAGGGTCGAGAGTGGGACCCTCGAGGGAGTAGCCAAAGCCGGCTCTCTGGCCGAGAGTAGTCCCTGGAAAGGGAGAAGGAGTCGAGAGACCAGAGGGGGAGGGAAGGCGAGGTGGGAAAGGGGGGCTTGAAGGGGAAAGGACGAGAGAGACGAAGGGGGAGGGAGGAGACCCGGGTAGCCAGGAAAATTGCGGAAGGGGGAAGGAGAAAGAACCGGACCCCCCCCCCCCACACACACACACATACACAGATGAAAACTAGGAGATGTGACTCATCGTTGGGGTCGAGATGGCACAAGGGGGAACACAAAAGCTAGCAGAGGCTGCAGCTTATGCCTTAGCTTACTGGGAATGAAGCGAAACATTCCCTCCTCTCCGCTTCCGCCTGCTTAGTTAGCTGAGGACAAACTCCTTTTGCACTTTCAGCTCGGGGCATATCTGCCCTGCACCGTTACAGTGGTATTATTCCGTCGTCGCCGTCCTGTGGAATTCTGGGGTTTGTAGTTTCCTGAGGCCAAAGAACTCTCTGGCTGAGAATTCTAAAGACTCCCCCCCCCCAAACTGCGAACCCCAGGATTCCATAGTGGAATAATAGCACTATAACAGTGTAGTGTGGCAAGGCCCTCAGTTTGCAGCCGTTGAAGTAATCTGGGGCCAAGGGAGGAAAATGGAGGAAGGAGAGAGAAACAGAGACATTTAAAAAGCAGCTGAGAAAGTGGGAGGACAGATGAATAATCAGGACTGTCTCTGCTAATTTGAAACAGTTGGAGGGTAGGAAAGAGGATGGGAGGAAGGGTGGCAGACTTGGAATGGAGGCGGAAGGAGTGACTGGGAGATGTGGGGAATAAGGAGAAAAATGAGAAAAGGGGAAGAGACGTCATTTGACCAGGAGCTGAGCTTGCAAAACTCCAAATAAACTATACCAAAAAGCCACAACTCTCCAAGTTATCATCTTACAGTGACTTCCAAGGAAATTGGGATAGTGGTGGGGCCACAGACATCTTGACACTTGGATGTGAGGAACATGGATATAGTAGTTGAGGAGAATTCTTGTATGTTCTGGATATCTGGTATGCATTTCTGACCAGGTGTCAGTATAGCAGGCCTTATCTTATGAATAATGACATATCTTTTAGATTTATTCCTGGGATCTAGAATTACTTATTTTATGCGTTCTGGAGGCTTGCTTGGCATTTTGGAAAGGCTGTAAATCCTTATCAGCAGTCCTGATTGCTGTTCTGGGGATCACAATGTTCCTGCAGAGAGAGAGAAAAATTCTCTCTGCATTTTATTGCACAACTGAAGGATTTCCACATTTTAATTGAAGAACCCATTTTTAAATCTTCCCCCAGTCTGATAGTGAGAGTTACTTGGGAATCAACTGAGACATTCAGGGTTTAAACATAGCTGTGTTTGAGCAGGCACATAACCACAGACTGAGCTGAAAGGCATAGGTAGGAAGTCTTGATTTTTAAGGCCCTGGCCTTATTTCGTATGAAATACATTGAGGGAGAGGGCCAAAGAGTACCTTATGACAGGCTTGAAGGTAGCATAATGTTAATATTGCAAGTTGAAGATTTTGCTGATGCTAAAAGAACTGACAACAGTTGTTCATTGTTGAAGAACCATGGCTGTTATCCTCTTCTGGCATGTTAGGTATCATGTTAATAAGGCGAATGAGAGTGGTTACAACATCCTTGCAGTGTAGCCCATTAAGGCACGCAGTTCTCACCATCAGCCGGGGAGAAGTCTACAGAAGCTGTGGAAGGTGGTCACCCCAAGGCAGTATTGTGTGTCCTAAAACTGAGACATGGTCACAACTTTGATGTGGGCTTCTACCTCCCACTTAGACCCACTGTCTATTATGCTGTAAAAGTTAACACCCAAACAGCTCATGATAGAGGACACTGCACTTTCAGTCTGTGTTTTATGAAGCATTGCATGGGCCTGCCTAGCCCACATACACTGACCCTAAACTATTTGTGTGTATTTATGTGCCTTCAAGTTGCCTGTCAGCTTAATGGCAACCCTGTGAATTTCAGCATGTTAAAGAACCTTGTTTTTGTGGTGTGGAAAGACTGCATAAGAAGAAATTTCCAATGAAGTAAGTTAAATTCAGACTGTTTCATCTATCAGTTAAATACAGCGGGCCCTCGGTATCCACTAAGGTTTGGTTCCAGGACCCCCATAGGTACCAACATTTGTGGATGCTCATGTCCCATTGTGTGCCATTTTGTAGTAAAATGGCATCCCTTATATAAAATGGCAAAATCAATGTTTGCTTTTTGGATTTTTTTTCTTTTGCATGTTATCAAGCTATGATTGGTTGAATCTGCAGATACAGAATCTATACATGTGGAGGGCTGACTGTAATTGGTTTTGACTGTCTGTTAGAATTTCATTTAGGCTGTAATGTTATGAAAGCTCAAAATTATGCAGATCAACTGCTGAGATAAATTTGGGCTGAATAAATTCTAAAGTATTTAAAAGATCCATTCTGGCTTTACAGTGAATAGATTAATCTGGTTAGTTAATTCTATGTTACTGTAGGAATTAGTGGTAAAATTGATGAGAGACAGGAGATTTTCAACACCATGCGAAATTGTTGTGGAAGCTAGGATAGCACTACCATAAGGTATTACCCTAATACGGGTAAGCACTGCCCTATCAATTTACATTGTTAATTTATTATTAATTGTTTTCAACGTGGCTGAACAATGAAAGGGAGTTCTTGAATAATACACCAGAGAAGCTGGATGATAACAATGCCAATACTCCCGTTCCAGATAAATGTTGCGAGTTTTTGTACAGAAAGGTTTTTGGTCTATATCAATCAATTTGGAAGAGTTTAGAAGATTTATTTTTAAAATATGGCCATATAGTTTGTACGCTGCAACCGAGAAGAGTTTTTTTTCTCCCCAAAAAACTGTGTATGCATAATATGTTTGCTGCTGCTACCAAAAGTTTTGTTAAGCAGGTTGGTGATGGAGGTCGTCTAGTTCCTGTTCGTAGCCTGAGTGAAGCAGATAAATATCAGCCTCTCAGTCTCGTCATTAAGAAGAAAAGCTGTTTTCTTTCCAGAAGTTCAAGATTTATTTCAACACCATTCAGCTTAAAAGACATTCTTCAAGGAGAAAAAGAAATTTCGGCTGGTAATGTGTTTTTTTTAAAGTTGTTCGAGGCTTTAAATAAACATTATTTCCTGATTTTCAGAGATATAGCTTAACAGTGTAACTGCTGATTTGTATTTTTTAAAAGCCTAAGCTATCCTAAAGAAAGGGAAAACAAATAGTGCACTATCAACAAACATTAAAAAAGATGTTTTATATTTGATGAAATATTGGAAATTTAGAAATATTTCTAGGACAGGAAATTGGTAGTATTATTGATAGTACAGTAAATATTTTTCAGTACAGTATTGAAATTTTGGCCCAGTGTTTTGTGTAATCTGCTCAGTGCAAAAGCATACATTTATTATATTACTCAAGCCAGGTTTATTTGGATGTGAATCCTAGTGAACTGAATAGAAGTTACATCTTAATAAGAGTACTTAGGTTTGCAGCCTTGGTATTCATGTCATAACTTTTATGTGAATGTGGTGAAACATTCATTGTCACAAAGAGAGGTGAGATCGCAGTTATCACAGTGCCATTTCCTCTCATTTCATGTGAAATATATAGCATCTCAGGCTTGTTCAAAGAGATAGTACTTCACAGACTTTATACAAGAGTACCTTGCAGGCCATAGCATTGATATCTGCCATGAGTGGAGAAACTGTGATCTTCCAGATGTTGATGATTTGCTGTTCCCGACATCTTTCACTATTGGGCAGGCTGCCAGGGACTGATGGGAGCTGTAGTACAGCAACAGCTGGAGGACTCCATCCTTAGTATAGATTTAGTGTATGCAGTCCTGTATAACAGACAATAAACAGAGCTTTACATTTCCTTTTTCTTTTTAAATATAAAAGCAATTTGGAGCATGGACTCCAGAGAAGAAGGGTAGGGAGAAAGGACTCATGCCTCCCTGCCTCCAAATGTAAGCTAGGGGATCTGAGCCACCTCTGAAATGATCAGGCACTAATGATCGGGACCATGTGCTACACCTGTGTAGGGAGTTGAGCCCTCTGAAGCATTACCAGGCAGAAGTGTTTTGTTAATTTATATCCATTTTTGCATTCATGTAATAGGCAGGCAGAATTACCAGGCAGAAGTATTTTGTTAATTTATATCCATTTTTGCATTCACTTAATAAGGTCTTACATATTTTCCCCCTTTCTTGATGTATTAGTTTTATGCTTTAAACTATTTTATAATGTTTCATTTGTTATTTTGTGGTAGTGACATTGTTAACTGCTTTAGTTGTTGTTATTCCAGGCATTTTTTTTTTTTTTGGTAAAAACAGACATGGAAGTACACAAAATGATATGTCTGCCAGTCTTGAGCTCCCCCTGCCTTACAAACTGTTCTGGGGTCCCTTATTTTTTTTTCTGTGCAAAGGATCAGTCTAAGCTGCAGTTTGGTCTCACTGAGATCAGTGTAAAAAACTAGTCATATACTACTTAATGCACAGTTGATTTCGATGAAATGTAAGTGTGAATTAATTTGATTTCAGTTTTTTTTAATGAGTGTGTCAGCTTTGAGGGGCTTGGTGGGGACTTGGAAGACAATAAAGACCTTTTGGAGCCTGTGAGACACATTTTCCGCACACCAGCCCTCAATCTGTTGCCCTCTAGTGTGGTAGAATGTGCTTCTGTGTTACCAGTGCTAAAGTGAAATTCAACAAGCAAGAGTGGAGAATGCCGTCCTGTTCTTTGCCTTGGGCAACAGAATGTCTTGGGCCATCCTTGTGTGAACATTAGACTTTTTTTCTTTTTACCGATCAATCTCTTTCCCTTAGGTATTTCCTCCTACCAGTTACTGAATTATGAAGACAAATCAGATGTTGCATTGAATGGTAGACGAGGAAATCACATCATGAACTCCGCTGGGGTCAATATTGCTGGATCAGATTCCCTTGCAGTGAAAGCTTCATTTGGCATTGTAACTAAACATGAAGTTGAGGTACCAACATTACTCAGAGAACTGGCTAATAGGTTTGTATTATTTTACGGTTCTTTACTTATTACTACAGATGCACTTTATACAAATGAAAATGTATCTGAATATTTTGCAAATGTAAGGTTTCATTTGGTTGTAAAGTTGCACACATAGGAGCGATGCAAGACTCTGTGGGCTATTTACCCCTTTATTTTAGAAAAATGAATTTTGACCATTGCCTTGTCCGCCAGTCACGAGAAAGTAAGAGGACGGTCCTTTGTGTGGTCATGGAGAGTATTAGAACAACACGGCAATGTTCACTGTCTGTGCATGCTGGCATGAGAGGGGACACAATGAGGGTGAGTGAGCATGCTTAATAATACCCTGTGGGCATAAGAAAGACTTTATATGCCAGTTTAGGCAGAAATAACCAGTATGGTGGTTGGAGGTGATGCACGATTCTTCAATTCATTAGGAGAATGTTGAGTTGCCAGAGGCTGATATAAATAAACCAGCTTCTGCTGAAGGACTGGAGACCATGAAAGAGGAAGTAATTTCTAAAAGAAATAGAAATTATTGTCCCACAAAAGCAACTTGCTATAATGTCAAAAGTGAAGAATCTTTTCTTGGTCCAGTACGTGCAGCTAGAATAATAATAGAGTATACACAGCTTTTGGCGGGGTTTCTTAGGCAGCATATATAATCTTCTTCCACCTGACCTGATTCTATCCAGCTCAAAGGTTTGCATACTGTCCCATTAATAAACTTCATCCATTTAAGGACATCCAACCCAATCCATCAACATGTTTTTAGTTTTTAGCAAATTCATTCTGATACATTTATAGGGTATCTATTGTCTTCTTGCGTGGTCTTTGTCATGTAAGTGGGCAGGATACATGGTCCATGGGCATGCACTTGTTTGCACCCATGAACCTGCTACTGAATTTAGGCAAAAGTCCCATAAGCATTGGGATTGCTTTTGTGTGCCCAAGGACTTATGAGACATCTTAACTGGAGGCTCAGGTTTTGAAGGGCATTTTAAATACTGCTGTAAACAAATGAGTTAGTCTTCATTAATCACAACAATAATCATCACAGTTCTCCATAGAAAGAGTCTGACTTTAAGATTAAATAGAGTCATACTGCCTGTTATGTTTCCCAGTAGCTGCTTAGTGTAGTGTAATCTGCATTTTTATTTGAAAAGGTTAAACTTTCAACTCAGATGTTAATTCTATGTCCCTCTTTCCAAAACAGTTTCATATTATTGATGACCATAATTACAAGGGACGTGACAGAGCTATTGTCTTTCCTGCACACACAACTATTGCATTTAGTGTATTTGAACTTTATATTCGGTTGGATGGTGATTTTGGTAAGTAGTCTGCTTTTTTCCCCAGTCATGATTTCTGTACTGTTTTTTGAGATTGAGATGTGCAGTCAATCATTTTGCAAAATTATATACATGCTTCATCATACTATGTATGTAGGTAATTCCATTAACTTTATCAGGGCTTTGTATCACTGCCTTACAGATATGTTTATGATGCTACAAGACAAACAATAGCTTTCACCAGCAGTTTCAAACATGGTGGTAACTGGGATGTGCCAGTCAGTGAAAACTTGCGAGTGAGGGATGCTTTTTAGAGCAAAAGCAGCACTTGGGTGAGAGGAAAAGAAACCTCTCCTAACCTCACCAAGGTTGGCCCAAGATATTTTACTGTCTGAGGCAAACATGGTGCCCGTTTCCCATTCCACATACAGAAGCCACTGGACTAGCAGTTCAGTTTTACTTCAGCATCAGCCATGCAAAGATGTATGCCAAATACCCAATATACCTGATACATTCAGTTAAATTTAGGGAGCCTAGCATAAGTTGTATCACAGAGGCAAATACAGGAGTAACAGCCAAGAGACTGCTCCTGCTGTCCCCCACACTCCAGCATCTGTTATGATAATTACAAATGCTAACCTAGAGTTACACACTTGGAACTGTTATGTATTTGTTAGGATGGATAAACAAACCACACCTCACTGTGTCCCCTGGTGGATACAGAGCTGACTTGAACCCCCAAACACAAGGTAGGAAGGTAGAAAAGAGAAGGAACGAAGGAAGGAAGGAAGGACGGACGGAAGGAAGGAACAAACACAGACACACACACACATATAACTTTGGCCAAAGGATCCATCCAAGTAAGGAAGGATGATTTATTATTTCAGGCTTCCCTTCTTATACCATTTTTATGTTTATGTTAAAGAATGCTTACATGGAAGAAAAGATTCATGCATCAGCATAAGCAGAGTCACAGCTTGTACACGTATTACATTTTATCTGACCCTTAACTTCCCAAGTCTGCATGGCCCTGGGTCATCCTTGATGTTTCAAGAGTCCTTTGCTTGTACATACTGATCATTGATATATACTAGGCAGAACAAACAATTGTAAAGGAAGTTTGCTTGATGAGCCCTGAGTGTCTAAAATGCCAATTATTATGATACTTAATGATTATCAAGTATTAATTCTATAGCAAGTTACAGAGCACCAAATTTCAATCCTAACATATTCACAATCCCTATGTAACCCTTAATTTGGGAGATATGTAAGGACTGTGGAAGTCCTCCAATCCCTACTTACCAAGCAGCAGCTGCTGTGATCAGTGGAGCTCTTGCTTCTGCCTGTCACACCAGAGATTGCTGGGGGGGGGGGGGATAGGTGGGACTGTCAGTGAGCTACTTCCTGAGCAACAGGGGAACAGATCCTTGCCAGTCTGTTCAGTCTTGGATTTACTACATAACACCATAACTACAGGTCAGGATCAGGGTTGGATGTACTACATAACACCATAACTACAGTGAATATGCATATGTATATCCCACATATGATTCTCTTCTCTACATTCATTATATCAGAGAGAATTACACTAATTGCAATCATTACACTAATTACAATTAATATATAAGTGTGTGTGAATGTGATTCTAATTGCCTGTTGACTTATGGCAACCTCATGTATTCCATAGGGTTTTTCTAGGCAAGGAGTACTCAGAGGTGGTTTGCTGTTGCCTTGGTCTTAAATTTAACCTGCAATGACTGACATTCCTTGGTGGTTTCCCGTCCAAGTCTGATGTTTCTTAGCATCCAAGATCAGATGGAATCTGGTGCTTTCAGGGTAAAAGATATAATATGACAGGAGAGGGCAATTTGTTGCCTTCCAAATAGGGTTGTACTGTATTTCCCATTGTCTCTCCTCATTGGTTTAGTCTGCAGAAGAGAAGGTTAAGAGGGGACATGATAGCCATGTTTAAATATTTGAAGGGATGCCATGTAGAGGAGGGAGTGGGCTTGTTTTCTGCTGCTCCAGAGACCAGGACAAGGAGCAATGGATTCAAGCTGCAGGAAAGGAGATTCCACCTGAACCTCAGGAAGAACTTCCTGACGGTCAGGGCTGTCTGGCAGTGAAAATATGCTGCCTCGGAGTGTGGTGGAGTCTCCTTCCTTGGAGGTTTTTAAGCAGAGGCTGGATGGCCATCTGTCGGGAGTGCTTTGAGGGTGTTCCTGCATGGCAGGGGGTTGGAGTGGATGGCCCGTGTGGTCTCTTCCAACTCTACATTTCTATGATTCTATGTTGGTTAGGGCAAATGGGAGCTGCAGTTCAGCGACATCTTGAGGGCTACAAATTGTCCATGCCTGCCATAGGAGAATGAAATGTAGTACAAATAAAATTTATCTGACACAGTGCAGGTCTTATACAGTTCTTAATAAGCTGACAATATTAATCTTGAAAATGTAACAGAAAGAATTATAATACACAAAATATGCACCTTGAGATGCAAGTGAGATTGACTTGTGTAAGTGAAAATCTGGCATTCAGCAATGGCAGTGAAGATACACCTGTTACTGTATGCAGTGTGAATTTCCAAATCAGTTGTCTACCACGGGATTTCCCAAACAGTCTTCTCTGGATATGGAGGTAGCATTCAGCAGGCAGAAAGGAACCCAATTCAGTGTTCTCTCTTCTCTTTGCTATGTCAGGGCTAGAGTTAAACCTAACTGGAATGATAAACCACTTAAGATGATTGGGTTGCATCCAGGAGCTGCCTTCTGCTGTTAGAAGGGCTTCACTTCTGAAAGTTCTTTCCTCCCCCACCATTTTCAGGGCTGTCTCCTTCTCCTCTGAATAGGCTGAAGAGATAGCTGGGTGAAAGAGTCAGGGAAATCCCTGTCTCCCTAAGCAGCGAAACACACCTCGATTCAGATCCAACCAAGTTGTGTGAAATAAGCATACGTGACATAATTTTGGATCCAACACATGATTTTGACAGTTACCCATTTCAGCAGCAATGTCGAAGCTGTAATATGTGACTCCAAGAGAAAGGTGTGATGAACCTGATGGGAGGGGGTCTTGACAACAGAGTCTCCTTGGCAACTGAGAGTGTTTAAGCTGATTGGCTGGTGAAATGGAACCTTGGATAGCCCAGGGGAGGGGCTGGTGGAAAGAGGAAAATAACGGGTTTTAGCTGTCTGGTGTGTGTTTGAAGAGGAGTGTGATTTGTGGTGTGTTTGGGAGAGGTTGGAGATTTGGAGAGCTCTGTGGGAGAGAGAACTGAGAAATTGGGTGTACGAGAGATAGTGAATGAATTGAAAGAGAGGGAGAAGAATGGTGTGCTGTTTATAAACATTTAGATACAAAACACATTTAAAGCAACAGTGTTACAATAAATGTTTGAATTTTGTGTTCCTTAAAACAGTGTCACAGCGTCTTATGTTGAATGCTGGAATATACACACTACCAATAATATCATCTTGACCTTAGTGCCAACAGTACCACAGTCTTGGAAAATATAAATCACTGCTGATCCTTACATCTGGGAGAAGGGCAGATTTAGGGAAGGCAGTAAAGAGGGAGAGTCCTGAAAGGAAGAAGCCAAGGGGGGACAAGAGTGAGGAAGGGACCGTGTTCTCAGAGAGGGAGAACTGAGGCAGACCTGTTTGTCCTGGCCCTGGCTTGATTCAGAGATCTCCTGGTTGTTCAGGCCTGAACACAAAGAGGTGTCAGGCTGGGCAGGCCTTGAGTGCGAGGCTTGGGTGCACCTTTCGCGCTCAGCACTGACGGGCAGTGGTTCCCTACGTGTTACAAAAGGGCAGTGACATGTGATTACATGTGCCCTGCAAGAGAGATAGGAATTTTGTGGAACCCTTTGCATACAATGCAAGCTAGTAGTAATTGAATTTTATCTGTATCCAGATTTGCATCACAGTGAGGATGTCCATTGGGATTTCTAAACAAACAAAGGAGTCAAGGCTTGAAAGTTTGCCTCCAAGTTCAAACTTTTCCTTATAGAATCAAGCGTCAGTGTTTTATTAAGTTTAACATGTTCTCTAAAAGGTGATATAATGCAGTAGTTCTCAAAATTTGATCCTGCATGTATTTTGGACTTCAGCTCCTAGAGTCCCCAGCCAGCATGGCCAATGGTCACAAAAGTCCAAAACATCTGGAGGACCAAAGTTTGAGAACCACTGATCTTCTTGTTAAAATTATAAAATTGTTTTCTTTAATTATGATATGAAACTGTGCTGCTTCTGAATATTGGTTACTCAAATATTTTCTATGTTATATATGTTTTTTCTAGAGCTCTGTGTCACTCCAGAATCTAAAGGAGGATTTGAAAAAGAACCATCAAGATCATTTTCACTCACCAGATTAAAGAATACTCTATTTCATCGAAGTATGATCTTCTATATTCAATTTCATTTCATTTATTAATCAGATAGGAAGTTACGGTTCCTGGTAGTGGTCCCATAGTCCATAGGAAAGATCAGACAGAACTTTGACCTCAGTGGTAGAGGTCCACTCTTGGATCCCTGCTACATGTTGGGAGACGTGGCAGTGAGAGAATTGAGAGCATGGCTTGAGTGTACCAAGAGACATTAGATCCACAGAATTCAAAATCCTTCTGGTTGCTGTTACAATGGAAGGAAAATTATTCAGATCACCACTAGATCTGCTCTGTGGCCAAAACTTTGATTAATGTTTGTAGCATAGCAACAGTGTTCTGGCAGATTTTCTGGTGGCTATTTTGGGTTGTTCCCATTACTGTTCCAAGTTATGGAGGTATTGCTATGCCTGCATGCTAGACAAGCCTTTAAGCCAGACAACTGTATCTAAGATAAAGAGCAAAAGGCTTGCATAACTATAATTATATAGTTCCTTAGGCAAACATGTAAATATCACAACCAGTGCTATAACCTGAAGTTACACTAGCATAAGGCACCAAAAGATTCCAGTTTAAATGTTCCTCTGTCATAGGGGTGCAATCAGGGACTTGGTAGGGCTTTGAACTGTTTCTGTTCTTCACAGTGGGAAGGAAATGATCAAAGAAGTTACTAATGGTAAGCACAGTTCCTCCCTCCCATTCTGCCAGCAGGACTGGACAGGACTTTGGATCCATTGGTCATTTTTACCTCATAGTATTCTGATGTTATCCATAGGGCTGTGCTCAAAACATTAAGACTGGTGCAGAGGAAACAGCAGTGAGAACAATTACATTTTGTTTTAGAGTAATAGCAGTATGACCAATTAGACTAATTGCAGAGATTTCAACATCTGCAGGATGCATACTTTTTTAATTAAAATGATCTTAATAGTGGTTTTTCTCAATGTGAAAATGCATCATACTGTGCATTGTTTGAATTGTTCAGTAAGGTTATATTTAGTTGGCTTGGAAGCATCTTTGGAAATCTCAGCGATATTATTATGTTTCTCATATAATGTGGTCATATTACAGTATTTGAATTTAACCTGCTCCAATCCTTATTTTCATGTGATTAAATCTATGGCACAATCTATTTTGGGAACAGAGCAAATCTCTGTGAAAGAATCCTTATGTACCATGAGCTAGATGGGGAGCAGTGCATGCAAATGCGTAAACATTCCCAATCAGAACATTGGTAATTGTGTTGTTCAGCTGTCTGGGAGAAGTGGATAGCCTTTTTTGGACCACCTACATCTTTCATCCCTGCCAGACAGCTGACTGACGCAGTTTCTGTTTTCTGATGGGAACTGTGCTGTATTTGCCTGGGTGGTATCTTGCCCAAGTAGGGATATTTGTACAAACATTAGATTAGGGTTAGGATTTACAGTGGGGATTTCAGTTTGTTGGCGATGCATAACTGATGTATTACCAAAGATTTTTGGTCCTTATCTTGTATGGATCATATTATTCAAGGGATTGGTTTCTCACTACAGAATGAATCTACATCTCCAGCATAGATGCTTTTGATCTTGAATATTTCATGAGTTTGATCCAGCAAAATCCTCCTGTATATGGAAAGGGTCCTTCTGTCACCAGAGTTTTTAAAATTCTAGTTGAGCTTTTCTACTGGCTAAGAAGAAGGAAGCAGTCTTCTTGCTTTTGAATAAGAAAACAACACTATTTATTTCGTGGTTTATTTATTTATTTATTTCCATAGGAATAGATCTCAGGGAAACATACAAGTAAAATCAATACTAACAGGTTAAAAATTTTTAAACAATAAAAATAATTTAAATACTCTAAAATAAGTTAGGCATATTAACAGGCTTAAATATTATAGCAGTGCATAGCCTTTTAAGTAAATCAGTGGGGCCCAAAGGTTTTAATAAATAGCTGTGTTTTTTACTTGGTGTCTAAATGCAAGTCAAGTCTCCATGGGAAAGGTGTTCCACAAATCAGGTGCCATGTCCTCACAAAGTGAGGCAGCAGAGGAGGGCCACCACAGCAAACCTCAGTTCTCAGGCAGGCATCTATAGGGAAAGGCATTCCCTCAAGTACTGAGGCCGCAAACTATTTCCTAACTGGAGATTTTGTCATTAACCATTTTTGATTAAAATCTCAAGGCACACAGGCAACATTTCAAATAAGCCCAGTCTGGTCTTGGCCTCTGAGGATGTAGTATGGACCACCATTGTTTCCCACAGCTTCCACTGCAAAACTGATCATATTCCTTCAGTTCTTCCCACAAGTCCTGCATCCACTGAGGCCTTTTAGGCTTGCTGGTTACAGAAGCAGTAAATAACACCCTTCCTTCCTTATTTATTTATTCCTCAGATTTGTCTCAAGGCTCTGATGCAAGGTGACTAACAACATATTAAAACAAATCAATAAAACACAGTAAATTATAAATATTAAATTATACACTATTTTAAAACATCCAGTGAAAAATTTTAAAAATATCATATACAAAAAATACTAAACATGAAAAATCTCAATTTTAAAGTTGCCAGATTTCAAGGCCAGGCCTTAAGGCTCCAACTTTTGTGGGATATCTCCAAGTTGGGGACAAAGGTGTAAATTCCCTAGTTTTGGTGAGTTCAGCTCTGGGCAAGAGGAAAGGGCTGTGTGTAAATCTCTAGCTCCGCTAGTGGAGCAGCAGCTTGCTACAATTTTCAGGTTTACTTGATTGGTTGCTGCAACTTGCAAAGGCTGCAGGAGAGTCTACTTACTTAACTTCTTCTTTCCCATTTGTAACACCAGGGCTCACCCTTCACTCTGCTCTGATAGAATGAAATCTGTCCCTTGTGTTGCCTTCAAGTCACCTGTCGACTTATGGCAACCCCATGAGTTTCATCAAGTAGGCTAGATTAAATGATCCTTAGCCTATCTCGCCTAAGTGAGAAAGAACAATCCCCTCATTTCACCTTGTTCTGGGAACAGTATCTAAGATTTTGCTCCTAATTTCCAACAGGAAAATGTGTTCTCTATGTGTGTGTGTACGACAAGCTGTGAACAACTCTGACTGGCACTTGGTACCAAATGCTTAATTACACCACTAAGGCCATCTCTAGGTTTCAGGTTTTGGCCCAAAGACCTCAGGGCTTGGAATGATTCTGAACTGGCAAACCTAATCCATTTTAGATCGAGTTACTGACAGCCCCCCTGCATAAAATGGTCCTTGCCTGCTCAAAGAACAACAGGAAGGAATATAATTTGATCTTCCTGAGAAGGGCAGTGCATAATCTTATCAGCAATCACTAAAGAAGGCGTTCTTCTCTCTCTTCATCAAATATACCTCTTGAAGACAGTAGGACTGAGAGAAGTGCCTCTCCTGTAGCTCTGAAACCTGGGCAGGCTCATATGGGGACATGCGGTCATTCATATAACCTGCACCGGAGTGGTATAGGCCTTTATAGGTCGTAATCAGTACTTTGCTTTGTGCCTGGAATGAACTGATAACACGTGAATCTCTTGCAATAGGGAATTATATGCTCTCTGTGGCCAGGTGTAGTTGCCACATTTTAGACCGGCTGAAATTTCTGAATTGTTTTCAAAGGCAGCCCCATACAGAGTATATTACAGTAATCCAAACAGGGTGTAATCAAGGCATGTATAACCACGACCAGATCAGACATCTCCAGGAATGGGTTTGACTAGTACACTAATTTTAACAGTCCAGATGTATTCCTTGTCAGTGTAATCCATCCACCATTGTTGAATCCCTGTTCCCTGATCAGCCTCCTGACTAATATGAAGAACCTTCGAGTTGTCTGGATTATATTTCAGTTAGTTTGCCCCCATCTGGTCCTTTCCTGATCCTAGACATTAGTCTAGAATTAACACATCTTCCTTGGAATTAGATTCAAAGAAGAAACAGAGTTTAGTGTCATCACATACTGATGGCACCAAACCACCACACAACCTCTTCCAGAGGTTTTGTGTACAGATAAAGCGGAATGGGGGGCTAAACAGAACCCCAAAGAACTCCATTGGCCAGTGGCAGGGCATCAAGCAGAAACCCCTCAGCACCCTCTTCTGAAACTGTCCTTCAGAAAGGACCAAAACCACTGCAGAGCACTGCCTTTAAGAGGAGGCCTAAAAGGATGCCAAGGCTGGTCATATTGAAAGCCACCAAGATGTCCTGCAGAATCAACAGACACATTCCCCCATCCGGTTCTTGGTGCAGGTCATCCACCAAGCTGACCAAAGCGGTCTCTGTCCCATAATCAGGCCTGAAGCCACACTGATATTTGTATTCCACAATTCTCCATAGATTAAAACAAAACGTAGCTAAGTATCTCCTCCCGCAGTTCTATATATTTCTTGTAAATCTGCTTGAGGACCTTTTGGACTGAGAGGTATAGAGTGAAGCAGAAGTTCATAGAAATGGCTTGTGCTGCCCTTCTACCTATGGGAATGTGTTCTTGGCCAAGTGAAACTCTGGATCTCATCCTACAGAGAAACCATATTGGTTCTGAAAGAATCGTGGTTTTTATCATTAACTAGTATATTTACCCAGCGTTGCCTGGGATTTTATTTTCTTGTTAGAAATACCTTAGGAATCACCTTACCTTACCTTTAGGAATTAGATGCAGTTGAAATACACAGATCTGAGATCCTGTGTCTCTAATTCCCCACACTTCCTTGTCCAGTACCTGTAACTTTTCCCCATATTGCCCCATACAATCTGTATTCTGAGTTGATTACATAGGAGTTTGGGTTCCTGAGGGAAATACAATGTCTCCTTCTTTGCCTGCTAGGCCTCATCTCCATAGCAACTGGCCTGAACTCTCTGGCTGAGAATTCTAACGGCCCCTCCCTGAACTACCAACCCCAGGATTCCATGGAGTCTTCACAGCCAGCCAATCATATGAGGTCTTCTCACCTCACTCAGCCAATCGTATCAGGTGCCTGACACAGACAAACATGCAGACAAACATTGTCTTTTGTGTGGTAGAGATGAAACGGTAACAAACCCCAAATAATTTATTTTTAGATTCACAACTGGCAGAATTTTCTTGAAGCAGATTCTGGGATGTGTTGATTTAAAATCTCCATTTTACATAAAACAAGATGTAAAACTCTTTTTATTTTGTGTGATGAGAAATAATGGAAACCTCCTGTGTTGTAAGGTCAGTAAAATATTTGTAAGATGCACAGGTATCTAATCATAGCTTACGTGGCTTACAGATATTTTTTAACATTAGATCCTGATTGTTACTGTAGATTCTAGGCTGATGGAGCCATTTGTATTTCTTTCTATGGCTGATCAGAGTAACATGCTTTTAATCTTTCTTCTTTGTGTTTCTTCTTGTGCTTTTTAACAGACAAGAGGGTAATGGATATCATTACACACTCAGATAATTACTTAGATGATCTTTTTGCCGACTACTATGAAAAGGCTGCCAGCGTGACTGACATCTCTGCAAGCTATTTTCGAGAAGGGGCTCATATACGGGTGAATTTACTAAATAACAACATCCCCAAAGGTCCTTGTTCCTTGTGTGGGATGGGGAGTTCCAAAAGGGAAACAGTTTATGGATGCCTGGAGTGTTCTTTTAATGGACAGACATTTGTAAGATTACATGCTGTGCCTTGTTTTGACCTATGGCATAAGAGATTGAAGTAAACTTTTAAATAAACACACTGGAGTTGGATCCAGATTGCTGTTTGCCCTGGAACTCCATGGAACTTAAGTCACAGATAACTTTTCACACTGATGTTAATGCTAACTAAATGCAAGCACCTTAGCTTGGACCCAACATTTTATGTATAGCTAGCCATTTTTGTGCCATAGAATTTTTGTGCATTAGGATTGCAAAAAACGTAAAACTGAGGCCACAGATGGTTTCATCTTTTCAAGGAATATTTTATTCTTAAGTACAGAAATATGCCTATCTTTGTAGATTCATTTCAAAATGTGTTCTTAAGTAATTCTTTCTGACTGCTAAATCAGAATAGCTAAACACATACTCTTTTGAGTTAGCATTTTTTAAAAATGTAAATATGTTCCAATTGATGTATAGAAGTAATTTATTTATTTTTGAGGAACAATTCGCAAACATCTGCTTGTGTCTGAAGAAAAGAATGTATTTTATCTTAACTACACCACAGTAGGATGGTAAGAATATGTATGAATTATTTATCAATGATCTAAATAATTAATTGAAGTATCAGATTAAGAACATGTTTGTGTTTGCTCTTCTTAAAAATACAGAGAAATAAAAGCTAGACATTAGTACAGCATAAATGTTTAAATTTAAATTTGCCAGTGTCTTCACATTTAACTCTCCCATTTGGTCTCTGTAATTATTATTGTACATGTTAAGTTTGTTTTGAAAATATTAAGACTTGCTTTTAGTGCTTCTTAATATATTTGAAAATAATATATTTTTTAAAATAATAAAGACATACCTTTTTGTGGGAGAGCACCATTCCTCCTTAGTTAATTGCATATCTGATGTAGTTTAATATTTATAGTCTTAACATCAAACAAAGCCATTAGGTGGCACTATCTCCCACTGTGTTTAAAATTGCATGTCAAAATTGGCACTGCTGGGCCCTTCTAGAATTCCTGCTAAATATTTATCTGCCAGTGCATTTGTAAAAATAGAAGGGCTATATTTTATTCATTTGTTTACCCCATAACAAATTGCTTTAATGGTGACGTAAAAATATAAAAACATGACCCTCCCCACAGCCCCTCCCTACATACATAAATGTAAAAGTGGCATACAAAAGTAAACAGAATGTATTTCTCTTTGCTGCATATCCACTTCAAACATCCAGGGCTGTTGATGCAACACCCAGTGCTGGATTTTTTACTCTGTTCATAATACAACTTGCCAGCACTGTCACGTAATAACGTGAACTGCCAGTTTGGAAAGAGATAATTCAATACATACGTGGCAGTGGGGAACCTCAGACCATTACTGATAAGGTCAGTGCCACTGTTCCATAGGTGCACACCTGCCTTTGTATGCTGCAGTGAATACACAAGCACCCTTGGCCTTAAGAATCTGTCAGTGTCTTAATGTTGATGACTAAAAGACAAACAGTGGAAGGGGAGGAGTCTATTTTCTTGTAAAAACTTCAAATTTTAAAGATTATTTGTTAAAAAGCATGTTTTTTAAAAAAAGACAAAGTGTTAAGTATTCAGGACTAAACAGGTGTTAGAGGGGAAGCCTGGTTTAAAAAAAAGATGTTTTGAAAGATGTTTGTTCCAATGGCAAGTAGCAACTTTTGACCAGGAAATTTAAAGTAAAATGGCTGCTAATTTGTGTGTGCGTGTGTTTTTTAAAGGATCGGTTTGTGTTTTTATAGTACATTGCTATGAGATTTCTGCTCTAACATATCTTACTTGCTACTGTGTATTCCTTTTAGTGCTTTTCCTGGGATTCCTGTCAGGTTAGCACACTTTGAAAAATGAAAGCACATTCATCAAGCACCCTTGATCTCAACAATAAGTATATAGAGACCCAAAAGAAGTCTTGCCTTGCATATTAAGGCATGGGGAAAAATCTGACCTGGACATAGGAAGCATATTGTGGTTTGGTACAAAATGTTGTTGATATGCACACACAACTCCCATCCACTGTTAACACCTCCCTTTCCTGGCCAAACGTTTGTGATTCTGCTTTTTAGTGGAAAAACACTGAGAGAAAAAATGCAAGAAATTCACTAACCAGAATATGCCAGGATGTTGCAATTCTCTGAGCCTCTACATAAGCAAAGAAAAACTTGCCTTACAGCTGCCTATACATTATGGGGAAATATGTAAGACAGCCTTAAAGTTGTTTTTTTTTTAAGAAAAGCAACTTGAGTTCATATTTACATATACACATCACACATTGCATCCCCACCATCTTCCCAAAATGAAAAGACATTTCATGTTTGAGGGGAGAAAAGATGCAAGAGGCAATGATGTCAAGCAAAAGAACTGCAAATGGAGAAAGCGCTAAGTATGTTCTTCTGTATTCAAAATCTCCCATTCTTCATTTGCCACTTAGAACATTGAAAACTCCTCCCTTGTTTATCACCCTGGTTGCTTCTTCACGCCTAACTCACAATGCTGTGTTTGAGGTGTTCTACAATTGGAAGGGGAGGCATATGAAGGGAGGGCAAGGGCCAATTTTCACCACCACCCCTGCAGGCTGCCCCCACTATTCTCAGCATCCTGGAAGCAATGTGTCATTTTGTTGCCATTTAGGACCAATTTGGGGCTAGAAGAAACAGAGGTTTGTGGATGGTTTTAGTTTTTGGTGAGGGAAAACTCCTGCATTTAGCCCATTGTTACAGCACAATTTTTGGGTGAAAACTGCACCAAACTTTTCTCCCCCTCCTATCCCCACCACTCTTCAGGGTTTATGGAACACACATACTACTCCACTTTGTCACCTTTTTATTTATTATCATTTCATCAAACTCAGTTACTAATTTTAATTTTTATAAAAAGGTACAAAAACGTATCACAAAGACATACAAAATGTTATGCGCCTCAAAAAGCCCTTCCCTTTTAGAACCTATTAATTTAGGCTGTGATCTGATGCAAAAGTCTCAAGAATCTCACTGGGCCTGAGGTGTACAAAAAGGTGTTCACGGTTGGAAATCTAGCACTGGATCCAGAGCTCCATCTTCATTCTGATGCGTATTCAGGGGTCCACTGCAGTCTCGATTTCATATTAACTTCAGCAGGGTGGGCAGTGCAGTGCTACAGGCACAGCTGTGTCACTGAAAGAATGAGTGGGAAAGCCTGTAGAAGCTGTGTGTGCGCATGGGAGGAACTGCTAGAGGACACTCACATCCATTAAGCAACAGATAGACCTTTCAGCCATTTTCTGTTATAGCTCATCATGCTGGTACACATTGTACTCCCTGGCAGATATGAATCCATCTCCATCATGGTCGTTCTTTTTAAATATATCAGCCAGAACATTCTCATGAACTGATGAGTCACGCTTCTTGCCATCTCTTTCAAATTCCTTCTTCAGATAATGGTCTATCTAGAAAAATAAAAAAAACAACACCACCAGAATTATCTCAGCCTTTGTTATGCCTGCATTAGAAAGCTACATAGGCAACATCTGGCTTTGATTTAGGGGCTGCAGACAGGGCTGACTATCAAACCACTGAAGCTAGCAACTTGCAGTCAAAGGGCACAACCCAATAGTGTTGTTCTGTGGACAGAACAGCTTCTGTCAACTGAACTTGGGGGGCGACATTCTCCCTATCCCCTGCAGCAGGCACCCCACAAACAAGCCCTCAAAACCTGCTCCAGAAAATGATGAAACCCTCTGGAGCAGGTTTTTTTGAGGGCACAGAGGGCTGGATGTGTGTGTGAAAAAAAAACTGTCATGGGGCACAGGATTTAGGCCAAACATTTTATTGATTCTTCCCATTTTGCATGAGAAAACTTAAGTATCACTCCTGGAATCAGGAAGCTCCAGACTGGTGAAAGGCTAAAGCAGAGTGAAGGCAAAGGAACCTCTGATAAACTAATCTGTTTTCTGCATGTGGCTGTATGTATGTGGGATCTGTCTGATCTTCCCAGCACAGCAGAGCAGGGGAGGAAGGTAGGCTAGGAATTACTACTTGGGATACAGAAACCGCAGATATTAATCCTACTATTGATTCCAAGCAGGGTATACCCATTAAGTCAGTGGATTCCCCTGAGTTGACTTACAATTCAATGGCTGATTCAATGGTTTTAATCTAGTTAGAACTAACCAACAGCATCTAGGTCATACTGTGCACCCCCATCAGTGGTGGAGAACAGCTTGTCAATCTTCATTTGAACATGAGACAGCTGGGGAGAAGGAAGACTAGATGACCAACAGGATAGGAAATTTCAGTTCTACTTCCTCTAAAGTGTGTTCCATGTTTGCAGGACTGTCATGAAGGAGGGAGCAGGGACTGATATTCCAACAAGGAATCGTGGGTCCAAGGTAAGAACTCAGTAAACTCAAAGGGGTTGATGGGTACATCTTACACAATAGCAGGCAAACACCATGCAAATTAGCACTTGTTTTTCCTTGAGATTAAAATGAAAAAACAAAAAACTAGAATGATTTTCAGACCAAACCGAACTATTTGCCAAAGTTTAGATGCATGCTCTGTTCTGCTCTCTAAAAAGACTTCAAATGTAATATATGAAAGGGATATAAAAAGGAAGCTTCTAATTCAATTTTGCTATGCTATTAGATAAAAAAAGTTATAGATTGCTTATAAACAAATAAGGGTAGGCAAAATGGGGAGCTACTGCTTCAGAATTATTACTCACATTACCTCATCTCTTGAAAGTTTCTTGTCATTATCCATGTCTATTTGAGAAAATGCTTCAACGCTGCGCGGTCCTTTCGTTACTGCATACAATTCAATCTCAAAGATCAAGGTTGCATTAGGTGGAATCTTTGCTGGCTCTAGTAATTTAACAAGAGCATTTTAGGAACAACACAGTTCAATGGCAAATCATCTTAGCCACAGACAAGCTGTATTTCTATGGTTATTAAGGCAGTGTGTTACAAGATGGACTGCTGTGTGAGATATACTGCACCTGGAATTTGATTTGTTCAATCAAAGTAAATTGAAGCCACTCCTGATGGTCATTAAGGGCATAAGACAAATGTTTATTTCTCTTTGCACACCTCTTTAAAATTAATTGGAACTGGAGAAAAATTCATATGTTCAATAGGAGTATGCAATAAAATTTCCCAGTGTATCAGGTCTTAAGTGTATCATAAGTAGCAATGTGGGTGAGCCCAGCTTACAGGACCTGAACATCTGTCCCCTCACTCTCCCCTGTCTTGCCTTTTCTCTTTGAGCTTAGCTTCAAATCTCTAGATACAAAGGTGGTGTTGGTGAGTGGTGTTCCCTGCTGCTGGGAAAAGAAACGTCTAGAAAATCCAGAGATGATGAGAAAACCTTGAGCTGGTATATACGCATACGTGTGTAGGCACACACACAGAGAGAACACAAAGACAACACTGCTGCCTATGTTCTGGACTCTTGTTGGCAGACTGGAAAAAAAACTACTTTTCTGAAATACAGCTCTCAGAATTGTTCACACTGGCTGTTTTGGAAGTGGCAGTCCCAAAAAGTAATTGACTAAGCTCTGCCTTTGGTGGCACAGTTATGGGGAATGGCATGAAGAATACCTTCAAAGGTTAGAACTACCCCACTGCTCAGCACCCATTTAAAACTCATTGACTGTTGTCTCATAATGCCAGAAAGCTTCTTGTTAACCCTGCTCCTTCAGAAGGTGGCCCTCCACTCTGCCATTGGACAGCAGCAACAGCGAGCAGAAGGATAGGTCATCTGGGATAGCCAGCAATTTTCTCAGTGCCTTGGCAATGCCATCGTGGTCTTGGCTAGCCTGCAATTCCTGTTGTCCATTGGTGGAGAACAGAATAAGAAATCTGCCCCTCTGGAACAATAAACTCGGGACCTCAGCTGGATTTGTTTGAGGCCATTTGTTTCTTTTGTCTTTGTTTAAAAGGTCCTCGAGAAACACGAAAGCATTAGTGAGTCATGCCTATACAGCCACTCTGTTAAGAAAAAACAAACAGAATTTGAAACAGTCCTTCAAGGAGTGCAAAGCGAAGTAGGGTCAAGACAGTAATGACAAAAACACCTAAGCTTCAAAGAACAAAACAAGAACAAAGAAAACCCACGTTTAGTAAGTCCCAGTGTGTTCTTGTATCAACATTGCATAGTTAGTAAGCTATGGGAAATAACTGCATACTACAAATGAGGGGTAAGTACCAATAATAAAAGAAGATATTTACAAAGTCAGTCCAAAGAAAATATTTGGCAAGCCGTGCACGTGCAGTTGATAAGTATATTTGGACATCTCAAATGTCTCAACCTAAAATTGTAGCAGGGAGGAATTTCACCTGCATATTACAGGTTCGAGTTTCAATCACTAGCATTTATGTTAGAGGTGGGAGAGCCCAGTGGTGGACTATGATATGAAGCAGCGGGGTGACAGGGGGGTTTCATTCTGCAATGGTGGGATGAACCCCCCTCCCTGATTACAAGGCACTAGCAGGACAGTATCCTGGCTGGGTTGGTGCCAACGAGTGTAGAAAGTACTGCACTACATAGACCTGGTATGATTTGACATAAGGCAATTTCCTATTTTCCTAGAATTTATTCTTTAGTTTCTGTAATATGACACTGAAAGCTTCATATACAAAAAGAAAAGACTTATGAATTTTAAAAATTATAATAACCACCTATATAAGGCAGAAGTAGGGAATTCTGGGCCTTCCAGATGTTTTGGCAACTTAAATCAGCCCCAACCAGTACAGTCAATGGTAAAGGATTCTTGGAGTTGTGGGCCAAAATATCTGGAAGGCCAAAGGTGCCCACAGCTAACACAGAGCCTAAGATTGCCTTGCACATCTTGTGACCCACTAAACCAGGGGAGCACAACCTTTTTTGGCTGCGTCAGGCATCCATGGGATGGGGATGATAGCTTATTTTCAAAACTAGTATAAGAGCCCAGACACATGCAACAACAGCTACAACAAAGCAGTATATATTTCCAACTGCTCAGTTTCTAAATTTAGTAGCTAAACTAGCAAAAAAGTGTGTGCAGGAGGGAAGGATTCAGAAGCTGGCAGTTCGGAGAAAAATACCTACCACAGGAAAGCCATGAAAGGATCTAGAAAGCCACATGCATTCTTGAAATTCAGAACTAGTGCCATCTTGCCCAGCATGCAGGACTATTCTGACAGAGAGCAGTATGTTGCAGGAGGAAAGAAAAATCCTTCTTCAATTGCAGCCTAAAACAAATAGTCATTGTTAGTGTTTGGTAGACATGCAATGCTCTCTTTCTTTTTTGAAAGAACTAGTTACAAATCAAGATGCATTAATTTGGCTGTGGAACTATTGCTTCATTAAGGACTAGTTTCAGCAGAGTTTGGATTATGGACAAAGTTGGCTTAAAGAGCTTTTATATAAGGGCTTTATCACACAAGGCAGGTAAATGGCACTTACAGCAGGATAAAAGTGCCTTTAGCGGGGACTTATTACATGATTTTCTTCCTCTTCTCTTGTTTTCCTGGTAAGAGATCATTTGGGAAAGTGCTTCTTTTACAACAGAGGTCATGAATGGATTACTTTTAGCAAGATTGGGGCGTGGTGAAGATCTGCTCATTGGGATTGGGACACCCACTTTGGCTTAAATAAGTATCTTCTCAACTAAGTCAGTAAACCTGGAAGGAAAAGGCTTCAGGCTATACCAGTTACAGGTCTGAAACACAGGCTCAGTTCAGAGCAAATGCCTTAACTACTGTTTGGTGACTAGAAGCAGCCCTGTGGGGCTTGGTCGCCATACTCTTCTAGTTCCTGGATTCTGCTAATCATGTCCAAACTGGTTCACAGCAGTTGGTGCTAAACTCTACATCATGGCTTGCAAAACCACTTCAAGCAGTTTTAAAACCATTGTTTGGAAGTAAGACACTAAAAGCGCAGTCTGTCAATTTGAAGCTATTGATGAAAAAGCAGACCTTTCAAGTATTCACCAAAAAAATTTATGGTTGTTCAGATTGTTTACATAGACTGTTTGTGGCCTCCAATTTGTGCGCACACCCTATTGTAACTAAGTCGAAGAAAAGTAAGTGGAGTCACCACAGCCCTTTCCACTCTTTACTCCTCCCCTCTCACAACTCTATTGTTTCCTCTAGGCTTTAAAGTAGTCGGGGCAGTGTTTTTCCTCTTGTCTTCCAGTAATACACACTCTTAATAACAACATGAGGAATACACTTGCAAGTTCACTCCTTTTGCTGTAGCTTTGTTGAAATGATATAAAGTAAAGAGAATATTAAAATGTGAGCTGCTTTGAGACTAACATTGAGGAAAAAGAGGGAAATAAATAAATAAATAAATAAATAAATAAATAAATGTTTTGTGTTTTACCATATCCGAGTTCTCCGTAAGCAAGTGAAGGAGGAATGATCACCTTCCGTTTTTCTCCAGGACACATATTCATCATTGCAATATCTAAGCCTTTAATTACTTGTCCAACACCAAGGACAAACCATTTTGGGTGACCATCACTCTGTGTTCGACTACAAAGAGAAAAAATTAAAAGGGACATATAACATATACTACTCAATTTTAAGACACCGTTTTCATATGAAAACAGTGATTACTTTTTATTTCATTCAACACTAGATTTCCCCCTCCCTTTTTAATTTGTTCACATATAAGCATAGCATATATGATTGGTGAAGAGTAACTAGTACTTTTAAAATAGGTCCACTGGATGTCATTGATTTTAATATTTTACTTTCACATTCACACTTCATCTTGTCTTTGTATGGGGGTACACCCCACTGAGGCGTGTGGTGGGAAGCCTATGCATTTAAACCAGTGAGTTTACATACCCTGTTCAAAGTTTTGGTATGAGTGTTTGAGGCCCTACATTCACACAAACCTCTTTGCACTCTTGAGTTCAGCATCCCAGGCCCTATCTGTCTGGCCACACAAGAGCATAAGGAACAGGGCCTTCTTGGCAGAGCTGCTCTCATCTGTGGAACTCCATTCCAACTGATTTTGCTAGGCCTCATTGTTAACACAGGCACCTATTTATCTTGGCTTAAAATTTGGTTAAGATTTTACTAGCTGTGCTTGTGCATATCGTGTCCTTTGTTTTGGCTTTTTATTCTTGGTATTACTTCTAGTATCATCATTGTATTGTGTGTTGTAGCCCTAAAAGGAATCTCTCTCTCTCTCTGTCCAAAAATGAGCACCCCATTGTACACAGGCAGGGATGCCAACAGTGTAGAACCATACCTCAAGATCAGGCCAACATGAGTAGAAAACAGGCACAAATATTTCTCGGGGCAGAAAGGAGCCATCCTAGGGTACATAATCCAGGAGACAGCATGCAGGCATCCTCTTCTCCTGCACTACCCAAAGCGTGGCTTGGGAGGCTCTGGATGATAAGGTGCTATAAAGACACAGTGCCCTAAGCGGGAGCTGCTCCTTGTAGGTACACAGCTGAAGGAAGCTCCTTGTACCAGCAGCTCCTGGACCAAAAAGCGGGGGGGGGGGGGATTTCACCTAGCCATTTTGTGCTGAGGTCTGTTGCCCCCACCTTAACCACAGGTTATATCTTACTCTAGGCACACATTTAGATTAGAGGTGGGAAACATGCCATTCTCCAAACGTTGGACTGTAATTCCCATCCACTCTAAGCAGCATAGCAAACGGTAAAGGAATATGGGGAGCTGCAACACACAAGGTTACCACTCCGAAACAGACGCATACCCCTTATTAAAGCAAATTTACTCTATGGCCTAATGGTCACGCTCCCTCAGGCTCTCTTAAGAAAATGCAGAAAGTGATCCTCTGCCTCACATATGTTAGCTATACAGGCACGGGTCACACAGGGTTTACATGTCTAGAGTTAACACATACCTAATGCCCTTTATCTACACTGAAAACATGCTTGTTTCCAAGAAGCAGCAAAGTGCACGTTATATATTTCTGAAGCCGAACACTACACTGAAACCAGCAAGGCCCGGATGAGCTACGAGCGGCCCTCCGGATACGGCTGGGTTGCAACTCCCACCTTTCATGATGCTGGTTGAGACAGATGGGGTTTGCACTCCGATAATATCTGGGGACACTACCTGGGCAGCTACAGGTTCTCCACCACTCCTGCAGTCGGATTTACTTCCCTACAGGCATGCCCAGGATGGTGCTGTGCAACCTACATTAACGTCGGGAAGGTCCTCACCGATCAAACGAAGTATCAGGGTTTGTCTACACAATGGCAGCTTTTACAACCTGTGAATTTCCCTCTCGAGGGCGCGACTCCAGCCACCAGAGGGGACGGAGGGCGGTCTGAAGCCATTTCCGCACTAGACTGTTACAGCGCTATGATTCCACTTGCAACATCCTATGGAATCCTGGGGTTTGCAGTTTCGGGAGGGGCCGTCCGGCCCCTCCCGAAACTGCAAACCCCAGGATTCCATAGGATGTTGCAAGTGGACTCACAGCGCTGTAACAGTCCAGTGCGGAAATGGTCTGAGTCCGGCGCGCCCGTCTTCCTTACCTGCAATAGAACTTGGAGTTATCGCTGGCCAGGAACCCGTCATAATGGGCATTCAGCAGATCCCCCTTCTTGCTCTTCGGCTGGCAGTCCTTGGGGACGTGCAAGACTTCGATCTGGACCTCGTCTGCTGGCGAGGCGCCCCCGGCCCGTTGCGCGCTGGTCGGGAGGGACAGCAGGGCGAGGGCCGGGAAGAGAAAACCCCACCGCAGAGGCATGGTCTCTCTCGCTGGCGAGCTCCAAGGCGCCTCCCGGGCCCGGCCTCCGAGCGCTGCCGTCCCGGGGCTGCGTGGCACTGGCATTGTTCGACGTCACGGGGAGGGCCGGCGGGCGCGCGGGGCGGGGCCGGCGGGAGGCAGCGCCGGGCCTCCTTCCACGCCGCGCCTGGCTTTGCGCCGGGTTCCGGCGGCTGCGCGGGAGGCGGAGGCGCGGGGTGGGCCGCCCACTCGCCACGCTCCTGCCCCTCCCCCTGCGCGCCCTCCCCCTCTACTTTTCCCCCTTGCGGCGTCGGTGGAACATGCGGGAGGCGGAGCTGCGTAATTTCGGGCGGCAGCGGAAGGTCTCCTAGGCAGGGTTCAATAAGGGGTGGGAGCGGGGCGGGGCCGGCGCAGCCCTCGCGCTCGGCCGTCGTCCGAAGGGCGGGCGAGGAGGCGCGGCTTCTGTTCCCGGGGCAGGGAAAGGGAAGGGCTGGGCACGATCTGGAGGAGGACCCTCTTATCTCTCCGCGCACACGCCGCGCGGTATTTTTTAATCGCACGCCCTCTCCGTATCTTCTTGAAACTGCATCATGTATTCAGCCTGGGGAAATGAGGCAGAAAAGGAGGGAATTTGCCGCATGTTTTCGCCCCTGCGCGCATCCTCCTTTCTTACGAGAGGGTTTAGGACCTTTTCCGCATTGCGCTGCTACGGTGCTATTAGTCCACTTTGAAACTGTTATGCAATCCCGGGGTTTGCAGTTTAGGGAGAGGCAGTTCCTCTCTGCTCTCTGGCCTCAGTAAACTATAACTCCCAGGATTCCACAGGATGTTGAAAGCGGAATAACAGCACTGTAACAGTGTAGTGCGGAAAGGCCGTCAGATCCATTGCGGCTTTTGTTTCTGGGTAGGCCGCGCTGCCGGGCGCCAGCGTGGTGTAGGGCTCTGGGGCTCTGGAGATCAGGGCTGGAATCCCCACTCAGCCATGGAAACCTACTGGGCGACCTCGGACTGTAGAAGTCACACTCTCTCGGCCTCAGAGGCCTCTTGCCAACAAAGCCCGGTGTGAGGGTCGCCGTTAACTCTCACGAGCGGCCTGAAGGCACACCACGACAGGTGCGCCTGGGGTCGCTACCGAAACGAGACAGCCGTGCGAGTGAGGCGTAACAGGAAGGAGAGGGGATGAGTGTGCCGTCCGCAGACCGCGGGGAGACTTTGCATTACGCCCGGGGAGAGCGCGCGAAGACAGGCGGCCGCGTCTCGCCCCCTGGCCTGGCGAACAGAAAGGGCTCCCCCTGGAGGGGGCGGGGCTTCCGGGCCGGCCTCTGTCGCCGCCTCTGCAGCGCTTGCACGAATGCGGGCACGCGCGCGGCGCCCGTGAGCGTAACGACGGGCGCGCTCTTTCCGCCCCTTCTTGTTTTGGCGATACGTTTTTCTTTAAACCCGCAGCCCTTTTCATCCAGGAAGTAAATGAGACGTCAGGGTCAATGGCAGCAGAGGCCCGGGTGGGGGGACGGAAAGGGGAAGGAGGAGAGGCAAAGAAAGAGGCCGACGAGGAGGAGCGAGAGGCGGCGGCGGCGAGGGAGGCGACGGGGCCCCCGTGCGAGGGGGGTTGGTAATCGCTTTGTTTTCCCCAGTGGCTGCGCTGTGCATAGGCGAGGAATGACGCCGCTCCTGCCGTTGGTCCTCCTGCCCCGAAGCCAGCCCGGGCAGCATCCTTAAAAGCCAGCCGGAGCCCAAGGCTGCTGCCGCCCCCCCCCCCCGCCGCCCGGTCATCGTCGTCCTCCGAGAGAAGCTGTCGAGCCGTCCATGTCCGTAGGGGGCCCCCGCCGCCCCCGCTGCTTCTGTGTCCGAGCGCCGAAGGGGAGAGGGGGCCCCTCGGGGAGCCGGCCTTGCTGCTCCTTCCCCGGCCAAGGAAGGGAGGAGGAGGAGGGAGCAGGATGCTGCGCCAGCCGCGGCTCTGAACTATGGAAGGAGTTCTGTACAAGTGGACCAATTATATCACAGGTACGGCGGGGCGCGCGAGCGTCGGAATGTAGGCGCGCGCGGGCGCGCGCTCGCTCGACAGCACACGTGTGTATTTTCCCGGGGCTGTCGGTGCTTTCGTGGGAGCGTGCGTGGGGCAAGGAGGCTCTGTGGCGTCCTTTGGAGAGCATCTGCACGTACCTACCTCGGAGGGTTTTCGGAGAGATCCGGCTTGACCCCCCCTCCCCCCACTTCAGCAGATTAGGGTGAAAGAGACAGGGTTGCTGGCTCAGCGTAAATAGCGTTGCATGAGCTAGAAAACCAGAGGCCATCATCCCCCACAGCACTGGGGCACTACACAGGACGAGTGGTGGTTGAGGGTGATGGGAATTCTAGTGTGGCACACCTAAGGAGCACTAGATTGAAGAAAAAAAAGGCTGATGCCTTGTTTTATTTTCTTCTTTTATCTCTTACTTACCTATCCATCAGTGAGCCTAAGGCAGTGTACATGGATGACTTCCCGCTTTCTCATCACAATAGCCCTGTGAGGCAGGTCAGGCTGAGAGAGAGAGAGAGTGTGTGTTGCCCAAAGTCATCCAGTGGCTGAATTAGGACTTGAATTAGGACCTCCCAAACCTAAATATGAAGCCCCTCTTCACATTGGCTTAAAATGTACCCTAATGTTTGGCTTAATAACTGCAGTGCTATCTTGCTAGTCAGCATCTTCCACATGTGACCTTCCTTGCTGGAAGTGTCCCGTGATAAATCTCATGGTGCTACTGAGTGTACAGTGAGTATGACCTTAGGGTACTTTTTGCAGGTAAGTTTGTGTTGTTTTAATATGAGTAATGCAGAGTAGTATCTTGTGCCTTCCACAGAGGCAGTTCCTCTTCACCACATCTCAAAAGAAATGGAAATGTTTGTTTCCAGTATGGATCCAAAGAGTGGCTTTACTTGAAGCATGTGTAGATTTTGGTGATGTTGCCATCTTGGGTTTCCGGTGCTTTTGAATGCATCCTTTCATAGTCAGTATTAATTGATGTGGAACATTATTGTAAGTGGTGTTGAGTCTGCTTGAGAAACGTGTCTCATATTGACAAGAATAACTAGTCATCTTTATATCGTTGTGTGAGCTGGCATTTGTGGCTTAAAATAATCTGTAGTTTATTAAACAAACCAGGAAAATGAATTAAGGTTTATAGTTGTTTGTCGGTTTGCAAGTGAAGATAAGCCACCTGTCTTTCAAAGTGAAACTGAAACCTGGTTTGTTTGTCTTTTGTGTTGTGCAGGAGAGGTAAATGGAAGGGAATCCATCTGCCTGCCTGTCACATAAAACTACATCATAGTTTTAATTATTTTATGTGAAAATTCTCATTATATGCAGTTCTCTCTCTTCTGCAGCAGTATTCAGTTTTACAGTTAAAGTGGAAGGGAAGATACCAGAAAGGTGTGCAGAGGATGTTAGATGTCCCTTCTTTTAGAAGTCTGCCCTTTGTTTTAGAATAATTTCCTAACTGCAGTTAGTACCTCAATTGAGAAATATTCTGTTTACTTTCTCTGTTAAAGGAGACAGCTGTGTCCCAGTGTACTAGCAATTCCAGTATTTGAGGATACAATGAAGACTAAGTCTTGGGTTCCAGTGATGATGCAGCCTTTTAATGACTTTGTCTGTTATAATTTCAGATTATGACTTGGGCTATTTATCTGTTGTTTTACTGCATTAGGTTCAGCCTAGGATATTTTGCTGCCTGAGGGTGCCCAAGACAGTGCCCTTTTCCCATTTGATATTCGCAAGTTGAGGGGGCTGGCCATTGACTCTTAGTTCAACCCTGTTCCTGAGATGACCTTCCATCCTCACCTGAGGACAGCAGGTTATGTTATATAGCACAAGGCAGGCCGTGAGACATATGTAGGTCTTGTCTTTCCAGCACTTTGCTGCTGCTCCCTTCTTCCAGCAGCTGTCACCTGAGGTGGCCACATTAATTTGCCTAATGTATGGGGCCAGCCCTGTACTGTGTGTATTTCAGCACAGTAACCATAAAGCAGGCATTCCAAATTTACTTTGTTTATACTGGGAATGCAAAAGTGCAAATTTGCATCATTGAGTATATCGCCCAGAAATCCATAGTGTCCAGGGAAGAGGCTCAGTAGTGATAAAGAAAAATATAGAATATTATTGCAATTCCCACAACAGCTGCTTCTGAAAACTTAATAGATTGCCAGGATTGGATGTTAGGAATAAACTACCACTGTGAGGCCAAACTCCAGGGCTAGTCCTGCCGTTGGGAGAGAAACTTGTTCACGTCAGGTGGCAGATGCCAGGAAGAAGCAGCAAGATGTTGAGGGGTGAGGGAGTCCTCTGCCATGTGGCTTGCCCTGCCCCTTCTAACTCTGCATACTGATTTCAAAATATTCCCTCATTGCCAGGACTGGAGAAGGATCCAGTTGCCAGTTGGCTTTTGTCCATGGGAGAAAAGGTGGAGTAGGGAAGCTCTTCTTTTTCTATGGCAGGCAGCAGATTGGTTTTAGACCCTGCCCAAGTCTTAGACTGAAAATGTCAGACAAGATCCACTTTGCAGCTGTAAATGTATTTATTTTGAGCATCTTATCAGTATCTGAATAAAAATTTTATTATACACGTACCTTTCTTTTCTGTGAGGAAGCTCATTGCAAGTAGTTAAAAAGATGCAGTGTGATGAAGTAGTACCATACACTGATTTCTTTGAAAAACAGTATTTTCTCTTGGTCAGTAGTGAGTGAATAAGCCTTTAATAATGTAATGCTGGGAACTATTTGGGACAGGAAATTGCTGTAGCATTACTATTCCTTTTTGCATAGGACTTTAAGTCCTTAGGATTACCTTCCCACCTTTGGCCTTGGGATCTGTTTTCTGCTGGTAGCCCTGGTAACAAGTGTTCAGACTGACCTTTGGACTCACACGGTTGTTATTTTATAATTTTGTTTATGTGCGTTTCTTTTCTTCATCCCTTCCCTCCAACCTTTCTTAAATTTATTCCTTTTCAGACTTCCACAAATTTGATAGGTGTGTAGGAAGATGACAAAGGTCTGGCTGCCTCCTCCAAAATAAACTGTTTGGTTAAGAAAACTGAGAAGTTAAAATGAAAGGAAAAAGCTACCTTTTTATGTGCTGGGGTGACTTCCCCCCAGGGTGAAAGTTGGTTTGTTGAGGTAGTTATCATAGTTCATACCTCTGCCTTGTTTGTTTCAAAAGCAGCGAGTGGGTAGATGTGTATGTTTGTTTTCAAAATGAAATATATGCGCTGTTGAAAACTGAATTTTCTTCTTATCAATTTAACTCATGGTGTTTCATTGGCTGAAGAACTCCTTATCACCTCTCTTAATCTTGGCTTGCTTCTGGAGTCAGAAATGGGGTAGGAGAAAAGAATGGTGTATGGGGAAGTAGAGAATGGTGTAAGGTGTGTGTGAGAGAAGGTTCAGCTCACCTCATCTGCATACTCTTTTTAGATACGAACATGGCAGGCATCTTAAGAACAAACGGCTATATTTATTGTCCTTGTTGTCTGTCTTCCAGTTGTCTCCAACTTATGGTGTCCCTAAGGCCACTCTGTCATGGGCTCTTCTTGGCATGATTTGATCAGAGGAGGTTTGCCGTTGCCTTCGTCTGAGGGTGAGAGAGTGTAACTTTCGCAAGGTCACTCAGTTGGTTTTGATGGCTGAATGGACGGCAGACAAGGCCTGGGGATGGGTGAGGAGGTGGAGTTGCAATGGTCTGTCAGGATTCCATCTCCCTCACCAGGTGCCCTGTTCCACAGTTTGCTGGGTTCGAATGTGTGTACTTAAAGGTGGCTGGCTGGGACAGAACAGGGATTCTGTTGGTGTATTGCCCACCCTGTTGCTCAACAGTCTCCCTCCCTGAGCTGGCTGAGTCGGTCTCAGTTGTGTTGTTAGAGTCCCCTTGGCTAGTTGTGCTGGGGGACTTCAACACCCATGCAGAGACCTCTCTGTCAGGGGCAGCTCAGGACTTCACATCTTCAGTGGCAGCCACGCGTCTTGGTAGCTGACCTACACAGAGGACTGCACTGAGAGAGTGTGTCCGTGTTGTTTTTTCTGGAGCTCTCAGTGGCTTTTAATACCATCAACCATGGTATCCTTCTGGGTCACCTTTCTGGGGTGGAGCTTGGGGGCACTGTTTTACAGTGGCTCTGGTCTTTCTTGGAGGGGCAGACTCAGAAGGCAGTGCTGCAGGCTACCTGTTTGACACCCCGGCCACTATCTTGCGGTGTATCTCAGGTCTCGGTTCTGTCCCCAGCGTTGTTTAACATTACATGAAACCACTGAGAGAGGTCGTCTGGAGTTTTGGGGTTCAGTGTCATCAGTATGCTGATGACACACAACTCTATCTCTCTTTTCCGTCTGATTCCAAGGAAGCAGTTTCCGTACTTATACCAGTGCCTGCTGTCAGTAATGGACTGGATGAGAGTGAACAAATTGAAAGTTAATCCAGACAAGATAGAGGTGCTGTTGGTTGGTTGGAAGGCTGATCAGGGAATAGGGATTCAGCCTGTGCTGGATGAGGTTACACTCCCCTTGAAATCTCTGGTTTACAGCTTGGGTGTCCTCTTGAACTCACATATGAGTCCAGTGTCCAGGCTTAGCAGTGACCAGGAGTGCGTTTGTACAATTAAAACTAATGTGTCAGCTGTGCTCATTCCTTGAGAAGTCAGATCTTGCTACGGTGATGCATGCCTTGATTATATCCCATTTGGACTATTGTCGCACACTGTACATGGGGCTTCCTTTGGAAACTGTTTAGAAACTTCCGCAGGTCCTAAATGCTGTGGCCAGGCTGTTGACTGTGGCTGACTACAGGGATCATTTACCTCCTCTATTGAAACAGCTGCATTGGCCTGTTTCTGGGCAAAATTCAAAGTGCTATTTTGACTTTTAAAGCCCTAAACAGCTAACTGAAAGATTGTATCTTCTTATATAACATATGAGCATTAAGATTGGCAGGGGAGGGCTTTCTGTCATTCCCATAGTCTTTGGAGGCACTGTTGGTAAGGACTTGGGAGAGAGCCTTCTCCATGGCTGCTCCTAGATTGTGGAACCCCCTTCCATGGGAGGTCCATTTAGTCCCCTCCCTGCTCTCTTTCTGCTGCCAGGTGAAAATGTTTTTATTTAGGCAAACTTTTGAATTTAAATTATGGAGTGGACTTGTGTGTGCATAAGTAGTGTGCTGTTTTAAACTTCTTATCTTTTATTGAAACTATGTTTTAAATATGTTCTAAGTGTTTTACTGTTTTAAGTATGTTTTAATAATGATATTTAATTTTGAAAAGACTTAAGTAAATTAATGTTTTAGTAGCATCTTTTAAAATTATTGTAACTCACCTTGAATCCCATTTGGGAGAAAAGTGGGATACAAATTCAGTCATTAAATACATCAATAAAGTGGGGGGTTGAACTCTGACCTCCTGGAGTCCTAGTCCAACACCCAGACCACTACAGGGGCTTTATTGGTTGTCTTAAGTCTCTCTCTCTCTCTCTCTTTTTTTAAATTTGGGTTGTTAGGTTTATACTCTACCTTTCTGGCAGAAATGGGAATCCAAGTTGCCCAGTGATAAAACGAGTAAAACAAGTAAAGGTTAACAACATAAAATAATTCAAACCAAATACTACTGATCATCAAAACAGTATAAAAGAAAAGTGGTACCTGCTTGGATTAAAAGCTCTTTTTGCAGGAAGCTTGGCTTCCTGCATAATAGTTTCTTGTCTACCAGTGGAAGGAACAGCAGGGAAGGTCCTAGCCTAACCTCCTTATCTTTTTTTTTTTATTGTTTCTCATTAGTTAGATTTTACAAGAGATCTCTTACCCAATATACGATTCCTGCAAGGCATATTTAAAAGCTGTATTTTGTTCGTGTGTGCTTTAAATATGGCTTGTTTGCTTTTAACATCTTGACAGCCCAATAGAGTAAACAAGGCTGCACGTAAAAATACAGCTGCTGGCAGATTTGAGAGAGAGAGAAGGAAGGCTTGAAGTTGCATCATGACATTGAGAAAGGAAGAAGATGGAAATGTTTGAAAAAGGGTTTAAACAGTACCATTTCGTTTGAAATCCTAAGGGATTTTTATTCTCAGTTTTCTCAAAGTCTCTATACAATGATATCATAAGTAAATTATTATAAATGCTATTTTACATAACCAGAGGTCATCACAATAAGAAATAAATAGCATGAAAAGATTAGCCAAAAAAAAAAGTGTCACATTAAAACTATATTTAGCATTAAAACCTTGATGTCACATATCACATATATGCCTATCATTGTGGCACTACATAGTTCAAACTCTCATATGACTCTACTTCATATCTAATTCCAATTCTATCACCTTTCTATTCTGTCTTCATGTTTCATTGGCCAGGGGAGCCGGCCCATGCCGTAGATAAAGCCATTAGGAAAGTTGCAGCTCTTCTGAATATGATGAGATCTTTGTTGTAAAATAAAAATTGATCTTTTTAAAAAAAATATTTTCATTAAAGTTTAAAGTGAAAATAACCCCCCCTTCCCCACTTCCAAGCTTTTTTCTTTTTTTTTCCAGTTGAGTCTGCTTATTTACGTTCCATTCATACATAGTTTCTCTTCAAAGGTAATCTTACATTGTTACATCTTACATTATTATGTTGTTGCTTTGTTACATCGCTTTATTACATTGTTGCCTTGTATTATATACAATCTTTCTTTATTCTTTTCCTTTTCTTATTACTATATCTTTATGCAATTTAAGCCTTCTCTCCATTCCCTTTCAAAGTTCTGGATAGACTTATTTTTCAGTGAAAATGTTAGCTTTTCTATCTCTATCATATCCAGAACTTTGAATTTCCATTCTTTTATATCAACATGGTTCCTTTCTTTCCAATATTGTGCATATGTCAATCTTGCAGCAGTTATCAAATATAACAGTGCCTTCCGGTGACATCTTATCTCTCTTTGTTGCCCCAACATGTTTAAGAAATAAAACTCTGGCTTCATTTCAAAATTAAAAATTGATCTTTTTTACTTGCTTACAATGATATGGAGAGATGTGATGGAGAGAGATTTTATTTCCTGCATGTTAGAATGACACAACATTAGTTATACATCAAAATATTTGCAGATTTAGATACTTAATATGACTATGACAAACTGTGTAGAAGGTATACAGATATAAATCTCTGTCTGCAAGATATATAACTTTTCCCTAAAACCTTTTTAACAAGTCTTTTAAACAACAATCCGATACCATGCTCTAATGAAACAGAACTAAAATCATCACACATTCTTCCTAGAAAAGGAGAATTTTTCAGTTTTGCTTTCTTCCACATTCGGTTTGTTCTGAATATGATGAAGCTTGTGAATTTTGGTGAATTCTTTTTGATGATGAGCTTCTCAGAAGAAAGAGATAGCAATGCTAATTCAGTACTGATATGATTGAATGCACAGGGACTCAACCCTCAAAGTTTCAGGCATGAAAGGACAAATCTATCAGTTGTTTCTCCTACTTTAAGATTTTGAAATTATCTTTTCATCCCAAGTAGGAAGAAATTTGTGAATTTGGATATATTCTTACCAAAAACAAAGTGGTCTCATCCTCAATTCCTCCCTTCTTTACCCTTGCTTCTATTTCTCTCCCACTCTTTCATTGTGTCTCTTTTACATTGTAAATCTTTAGGAGTAGGACCCAGTCCATTTTACTTTATTTACTTACTAGAGTATTTACCCGGCTTTGCACGGCATTTTATTTTCCTCTTAAGACCTCACCAAACTGCCTTCTCCATTTCCTGTAACTTTGCTCCATATTTCCCAATGCAAACTGTATTCAGAGTTATTTACATACACAGTTTGGGTCCCTGAGGGACTACACTGTCTTCCTCCTTGCTGCTAGGCCTCGTGTCCATAGCAACCAGCCTATTTCTGTACCTGTAAATTTTTCCCATAGTCCCCAATCCAATCTGTCTTGTCTGGTGATGTTGATGTACTGGCTTTTTTGTTTCTTTTCTTTTCTTTTTTGTTGAACTGAATTTGTGCAATGGCTTTACATTTTTCTGGAAGTGTTTTTTGTTTTGAATTTCAGCTTTAAGATCCCTCACGTGTGGAACCCATACAATCTACTGTGTGAGGCGAGAAGACCTTGTAACTATGTTGTGTATGTCACTTTAATTTTTCTCACATGTGCTTCCCAAACGTTTTCTGGCATCCTTGTTGATGGTAGGCCTCGTCTCCATAGCAACAGGCCTGAGGCCCAAGAGCTCTCTGGCTGAGAATTCTAAAGGCCCCTCCCTGAACTGCCAACTGCAAGATTCCATAGAATCTTCAGAGGCGACCAATCATATGAGGTCTTCTCGCCTCACACGGCCAATCGTATGAGGTCTTTGCCTGCTTGATGCAAACAGACAGACAAATGTGCAGACAAACATTGACTTTTATATCCAGACTTTCTCTCAAAACTGCAGTTAACAACAAATGAGTGGTGATTCAAGGACAACTCCTGGCTGTTGCAAGAAAGCAAACAGAAACTGAGTTAAAAGGATCCTCTGGTATGTGAACATGCTGAAAGAATGGGAGAAATTTCACTCTTTCCATCAAATGGTTTTCATATCCACATATCTAAAACACACAATTTAAATAATGGCAGGGTGACAGCATGTGGATACCAGGAGCTTGTGATGGAATGGGGGAAATAAAGGTGTGATTGAGCGATTGAGGGAGATTTATCTGGAAGAAACTGTGTTTTTCTGTGTGTCAGAAAACCTTGAGATAGGTTGGAAGTTGGAAGGAAATCTTATATAAGTTGGAAATGATGTGAAGGCACACAACAACAGCAACCAGTGTTGGAGTGTGCTGTTGTGCTGTGGAGCTTTGGCCACTGCAAGGCACCTCTTATCCATAAGAACAGAGTAGAGGAAGCTTGAGATACTGATGCTGCCGAAAATAGCAGTTGATTATTTTTTCTCACTTCTTTTTTTTCCCACTTTAGAATGTTGCTACTTCTTAGACCACCAGGGAAGGCATGGCAGTTTGTGATTAAATTGTGTTTATAAAAGTGGTACACAGTAGTACTTTTTAAAAAGACTTTCCCCTCCTGGAAAGAATTTCCCCTCCTGGGGAAATTGCTGATAGCTACCAGAACTGTGTCAGCTTGTAATTTTACACAAACACGCGTGCATATGTGTGAGTGTGTAAAATAAAATTTGCATTCTTTTCTTAGCATTTTTTAAAAGATTTTCCTCAACAGTAGTGCTTTTGTCTCCAAGGCCTGCTAATATGACTGGCTGATAATAATAATAATGTTAATAAACCAATTAGCATTTTGCCCATAAGTTCTCTTAGGAGTTTAAACCTTTCTTAAGATGAGACTGTAACACGAGCTGACTTAAAGAGCTAGGTGAACACAAGCTGTACATTGAGATGATAAAGGAGTACATTCTAAACAGGTTTTCTTAGCATTGCAATCCTGAACCCACCTCTCCTGGGAATCAGCTCCATTTGAGAGCCAGCATGGCATAGTGGTTTCAGCACTGGAGTGCAGCTCTGGAGACCAGGGTGTGGATCCCCACTCAGCCATAGAAACCCATTGAGTGACCTGGGCAACTCACACACTCTCAGCCACAGAGGAGGGCAAAGGCAACTCCCCTCCGAACAAATCCTGCTGCAGAAACCTCATGATAGATTCACCTTACAGTCACCATCAGTTGGGAATGACTTGAAGGTACACCACAACAACTTGGTGGAACTTGCTTTTCAATAACAATGTGTAGTATTGCACTATCAAGAAATTTTGTTTAGAATAATCTCCCGTATCATCTTACTGTCAAAGGCTGTGTGCAGAATAATTTATTAATTTAAATGCATAATCCTTGCATGTATGTTGGAGGAAGGTCTCTCTCTCTCTCTCTCTCTCTCTCTCTCTCTCTCCATATATATGAAATACTTTCCAAAAATACCATCGGCTTCTCAAGCTTAAAAATCTGCTTTTTAGTGTTGGACTTTGGTGAACTTTGTTTCCCATTGTACTCTGTGTTTCTTCAGTTTGAATTGGTTTTGTAGCTAAACCGGTTTTTATTTACTGTAAGCCACCCAATGAAGGTGATATTATGGGATACTATACAAGTGACAAACAAACATATTCGTGCTCTTCTTCAGTGTTTGGAGAGGCAGTAAAAGCAACTTGGATGAATCATTAGCTACTTTCTTTAACCTCAGGAGGATTTTGATTTTTGGTCCCTGTTCTTATTTTGTGGGCTTGGTCACTGCAGCTGCAGGTGATATCACATCCTTTTGTTGTGTGGCACTTTTCAGTACAGCAGGACTGTATTCCTTTTGTGTAGATCCTGTCTTGAGTTTAGTAAACTGCTTAATCAGGTCTCTCAGTGACCTGCAGTGTCATTGGCTTTGTTTGACTCTGCATTTCCTCCCTGATACTACTCAACTTGAATCAAGTTTGGATTTCTGCGGTATGCTTAGATAACAAAATCTGTGTTTGAACTTGCAAATTGGTTAGTGTTGCAATATTCTTTTACTGATACACTATGTTCTTTATCAGATATTCTTAAAATGTAGATCAGTTCTGTTTTACCAGTGCCGAAAATCACTCCACTGTGTCAAATGGTGGTACAGTCAGCCCTCCATATCTGTGGATTCTGTATCCACAGATTCAATCAACCATGGCTTGAAAACATTTTTAAAAAACCCAAAAAGCAAACTTTGATTTTGCAGTTTTATATAAGGACACCATTTTACTACACCATTGTACATAGAGCATCCATGAATTCTGGTATCCACGGGCAGTCATGGAACCAGACCTTAGCAGATACCAAGGGCCGACTGTATTCGCCAGCCTTTTATCTTTTTATGGTGCAAGAAGCCTCAGCTATGCCCTTTCCATTATTCCAAGTTACCTGGATAGATTTTGGGTGGATGAGATTGTTTTATTTAAAAAAAAAAAGGATGTGAAACTAAGCATTCATCTGTAATGATGGCGGTTCTTGCTTCAGTTTGGTTTCCTAATAATGATTTTTCTATTTTATCTTAGAATGTCAAATGAAACGTCACACAGAACATTTGCTTTTTGTAGTTTCTTGTGTAAAGTAGTACTGAAGACTTCGGGCCTAAATCCAGTTTGATTTCCTGACAATATTTGTGTATTTTATTATTTTATTGTTTTTCAAGCGATTGTGGTATATGTCATAGAACCTCCTTCTCCCCCCCCCCCCCCCAGCAGCTCTAGAAGTTATCTGCAAGTTATTTCTGGAGGTTTTCATAGCTGTTTGGAGCAGGCTTTGGGGTCTGGGAATGGCAGATCTGTCTGCATTTATTCTGGATTCTGCGGTAGTGTGGATAGATATCCCACGTTGGCTTTGGCGCTCAGTGTATTGCTGGGATTGTCCATTTGATCAGCTTATAAGAAAAACTGCACATTGCCCTAAATCCTATTCTTACTTGCATCTGGAGTAAATGCATTGCATCAGTGGCATTTACCCATGTCTTTTTTCAGCATTCAACATTTGATTCAGTAGATGTATTCTAGCTGAGAATCAGGGCATTATATTTTAAAAATAAATTTTCAATACATATTTTAGAATGTGGCAATGAGAAATTTGTCTTTGTAATACAAATATTCTGTAAATATCCAGGGGGAAACCAAAAAGGGAAAGAAAATTTTGGGTTTTGAATTTCATTTGAGCATAATCAGCTCAGTGGAGAACGTAAGCATAGGGATAAGAGGTTGACAGAATCACTGGCCTTTTTGACTGGTGAATGAAAGAATACATTCACTGAATAAAATGGCATATTTGCAAAATTGACACGTTTTTAAAAGTTGACATAATTTAATGAACAAAATTAATTATTCTTTAGAAAGAAAGGCTATCTTTTAAAGTTTAAAATGCATCTGCTTCCTGTGTTGCAAACTAGAGCTCAGCAAAAGGCAATAGCTTTTTAGCCTTTAAAGAGCTTTATCTCCAGTCACTGATTTGCAACACAGAAATCACTGATTGCAGGTAAGAGACAAAGAAGCTATGGGCCAGGCAGGGAACTCCTGAAGGCTAGATGTTCCCATCTCCATTTTAAATATTTTCTTTTTATTTCCCTAAGATTGTTTCCCAGCTTACCAGAATACAAACAACCAGGCAGACAGATTAAAAACCTTTGCAAATTAAAATTTTACCCCATCACTTAGTCAACTGACAATTCAGGGGAGGATGAAGAATCTCGTTTTCATGAAATGTGGACATTTTTCTGGGTCTCATCACCAAACTGGAAGTGAATTTTTGGTCATTCCAATCCATAGCAGGTCCTTCTGCATCTAAGTTATCTCCTGGATCTGCTGCGGTTGTCCTCTCTAGGCTACATGGAGACAGTGCTGTTTGTGTAACGTTATGGTTGTAACAAAACATTTATACTGTTTTCTACTCTTGTTTTAGGTTGGCAGCCTCGTTGGTTTGTTCTAGATAATGGGATATTGTCTTATTACGATTCGCAGGATGATGTTTGTAAAGGTAGCAAAGGAAGCATAAAGATGGCAGTGTGTGAAATCAAAGGTAAGATGAGGAATGTGTCTTCTACTCCAGGTTCTGTTGTGATGTCTCACCTAGTGCTGATTTGAACTTGGTTGGTTCATTGATTAAACTGATTCTCTTTATGAGATGGAATGTGCATTTAGTGTCCCTGAAGGAGCAGAGGGAGAAGCAGGACCTCGTTTGATGCAAGTTGTTATTAGTTATAGACCTTTCTCCCGTAAGTCCTGTAAGGCTGCTGGACAAACAGGCCTACAAACAAGGTCTGTAAGTTGTGCTACATCTCTCACGCATTCAGCAGCTGCCATGCAAAACAGCATTCAAAATCCCCATAGCTAATTGAGTTGCTGTGTTCATGGTAAGGTGTGGATTTTGGCTTCACATGTAGGTTTGCCATCCTCTATAAATGCCTCTCTACTCTGACTTCCCAAATTGCTTATACATGGGAACAAAGGATGATTTAAAAAGGGAAGGAGGAAATGGGAGAACCAGTGATTTCTTCCATGTTCTCCAAGATGTTAGTATCCCCTTTAGTAACAGATTTTCATCTACCCACCCCAGCACTGAGAGTCTGTTTGGCAGAAATACAAATGTTTGGAGCCTTGAAATATCATGGAAATTCCTGTGGATTTTTTTGTCCCAAGAGAACTTTCTGTTTTTGCAGATTAGGGGGATCAGCTGTCTCCTTGGAAAGAATCACAGTATATTTTGATGTTCAGAAACCCAAGCCTCCCCCTCTCTTTGCAGCCCTTGTAACAAGCATTTTTGCTTACACAAGTCCACTTTTCACTTGTGTAGAAGGACTTCGCTGTCTTTCACCACTTTTTATAATGCTTCAAAAATTCTGATTGGGAGGTTTTGAAAAAGAATGGAGAATTTTGGTAGCAACATCATACTAGCTGTTGTTACTTTGAAGAGCTTAAATACATTTAATAATTTCCATGAGTGGAACAGAAGAAGCTCCAGTTGCTTGTCTTTTCAGTGCAGTTGACATCTTAGCAATAGCACAGTCAGAGAAGCTAAGAGATGAAAACAGAAAGAATAAAATGTTATTCATCCCTAACTCTACAGCCATTTAGATATGAAACAGAAAGATTCAAACTCAATAATGTGCTGTGTAGGTGTTGAATTGCTGAGTTTTCTGCAAAGCAGCAAGGTGTTTCCTAACATAGGTAGTGATTGTTTTAAGAGTATATAAGAACTTAGTTTAATAAAGGACCAAGCTCAGTTTGGGTAATTAATATAGCCTGGGTGCTCTAGAGCAGTGATACACAAAGTGGTTGTCTGTGGCTTGATGCCAGTCTCCCAGTCATTGGCTGTTGGTCCCTGGTGTCTTTCCAGGGAAGAAAGAAACAGTTGTAACCAGTGGGCGCAAATACAGTGCCAGTCCCTGGGGTGCAGGGGGAAAAATGACAGTCCTCTCCATCAGATAACTTGAGATGCACTGCTCTAGAGACCTCCTGGGGGCAGTTTGAGCTCACCCAAGGTGACCAGGCGAATGGGAATGTGCAAGTAAGTTATAAAACTAACATGACAAATAGCTTGAAATAATTCAGTTGTGACTGGGGAAACTATCTTATTTTTTTACTATCTTTGAAAAATGTCATTTTACTTTATTTTGGCCTTGCTCTCCCTCTCTCATAAGTGCACCCAACAGACAGCACAAGAATGGAGTTAATAATCCCAGGAGAACAGCATTTCTACATGAAAGCTGTTAACGCAGCTGAACGGCAGAGGTGGCTAGTAGCATTGGGGAGCTCAAAAGCCTGCTTGACAGACACCAGAACAAAAAAAGAGAAAGGTACTCACATTTTCTAAAATATCGTATATATTCCTATATTAGTCGACCTCATGTGTAAGTTTTCTAAAATACTGTATATACTGATGTATATGTCAACCATGTATAAGTTGAGGGCAGAATTTGGGGCCAAAATTCCAGATTACCGCATTTACCTGTGTATAAGTTGACCCAGGTTTTTTTGGGGTTGTGTTTTTGGTATAAATTTTTCAATTTATGCTAGAGTATAAGTACAACTTAAACTCATTATAAAAATAGTTCTAAACTGCTATAGTTACCCTTGGTAGAAACATTGACTAGTAACACAGTTTTTAGAAAACAGATGGTTCAGACACCACCATGGCCCTCCAGTATTTTGGTTGACTTTTTGTGGTCATTGTTGTTGGTTATTCTTGAAACAGAAAGCATCTATAGTTTTCTAAGGACTGTGCCTATTTTCAAATGGTAATAATAGTCCGTTCCTGCGGGAGCATAATCTAACATACCTGAAACTAAAGGAAAAAGGAATGGTGGGGAAGGGTAGGAAAATCACTGGAGCAGCTGTTTCTTCCCTGGCTGATGGATTGGGTCGGGTTGGCATCCTCCATTCCATTATGTTCTCACTGTGATGCAGGAGAGCATTCTGCTTGTGGTGCTGAGTGGCGGAGGCCAGAGTGTGGTTCTCTGTGGTTTTTCAGAGACCTAAGTGGAGACAGAAGACTCCTTGCCACTAATATGTGTACTCACAAAATACCTGGCATCTATTGGAGGATGTGCACTTGTGGGGCTCTTGGCCCATGTAAGGAAATAATGAACCAATCAGATCGTTCCGTATGGGTGTGATTTAAAATACGTAGGTTACCCCTCCTTTTTGCTGACCATATGGGCACTGCCGCTGCACACATTGGGCAATAGAGACCTCAGTGATGTGATGGTAAAACCCCCTGATGCACTCTTTAAATCTGTGAATAGAATTGTGGGGTCAGGATGGTAGATCATATGAGTGAAAAACTCCACAAACCTTTTGGTGACCTGGGCAGGTGTTCAGGCAAACAGCACTAAAATTGGAAACTGATGTAGAAAGGTGGACACTTCTCAGCTTGTAGAAAGTTCAGAACTTAGCCTCTTTCATTTAGAAGAATTCAAATGTAATTGTTTAAAACCTGAGGGAACTCCTGCACTCGAATTGGAAACTTTTTTTTATATATTCTTGCAGAAATGAATGAAACCAACGAATCTCTGAAAACCAAAATGTCTGAGCTTCGTCTCTATTGTGACCTTCTAATGCAGCAGGTCCATACGATACAAGAATATATTCACCACGATAAAAATCATTCATCACCTACTGTGGAGGTATTAGCTCCTTCTTTTTTCTTTTGAGAAGCTTTTATTTCCCACTAAACAGTGCACATGATGTTACATTTCCTGTATTGGAGAATGTGCGTCAGTGTCACGATATACCCATGGATTTACTCAACATTGTTATGAGTGGACACAACAGCAACACTGTTCATCTGGGATTTCCTGTACTTCTGCTAATCTCAGGGATCACCTGAGCCTCTGTGTGTATGACTGAAGGGTGTAGCTATGAGGGCAGTGGCAAAATGAAGGCATAGCCCCTCCAAATAAAAATTCTGTCCCCAATAACATTTTCTTTCAGCTTCCAGATTTCTGGCATTCCAGAGAGTGAGACACTGAAAACCATTCTCATGTTGAACTCTTGTATTTGCTGTGTTTGCCTTCCCTTGGTAACTTCCTCCTTTTCTTTGGATTCCTAAACTCTATTTCTAAATGCTCTATTTCTTATAAATTCTGTGATGCCAGAAATTTGGGGACTGAAGGAAAATTTTGTTGTGGGGGAGAATTCTTATGTAGGGGCAAAGCTCTCATCTTTCTCCCCTGTAGCTACACTTCAGTGCTGTTTTAGCTATGTAAACCAGCATTGAGAGTTGAGGTGGATGTTTACATAGATACGGAAACAAAATAGATTATAAAAACACATTTGCCAAAGTCAAACAAACAAACAAATACAAAGTACAACTAAAGTAAGCAAAATAGCTTTCTGCAAAATAACGAAACAGTAAGAACTAGTGAAACTTGAGAGGTGCAAGAGTGAGAGGTACATATTTTAGTGAGAGTTTCAGCTCTTTGCCTTGGAAATCCTTGAAACATTTAAATTTAAATATTTAAATATTTAAATATTTAAATTTAATTTAAATATTTAAGAAAGAATGGCTGTAATCCTGTTCCATATTTACAATATACAAGCTTAATTTATGACCTCATAAATTTGGCTATTCACATTTATGATTGTGACAGTATTGCCATGATGACAAAGGTCCTCTAAAACCCATTGTGAAAACCAGGCAGCTGCACCAACTGAATGAATTCTGCAGCACTGGTGAGCAGGGCACTGAAGGATCATGTGCCCAGCCCTCTCCTGCCAGTGAGTCATGGTATGAGTTACATTGCGACTCAGTGGAAGGAGTATTCATTGGTGTGACCGCCTGGCTTGGTGGGTTTTAAGATCAGAAGACAGAATGTAGCTGCCTCATTATAGCTACATCTCCCATGCAGGATCTTTTCCCCTCCCTCCCTCCCTCCCTCCCTCCCACTGGAAAATAAAGGATTAGCACAACAGAAATATCTGAGGTAGTATGGGGAATCTCTGTGTATACAGAAATACTCCATGTCCATCAGAGTCATCCTAAATAGCCAATCAAGAGGAACGTTACGCTGACTGGCAGTTTATTAAAGACTGATTCTTTGATCAGTTAAATTGGGGATGAAATTGCTTTTGCTTAAGGCAAAAAAGCTGTGTCAGGCAACAAGCCTAAAATTGTTTGATGGTTGTTAAGGCAGTTGGTGATGTGTGCTTCTTTCTTTTGTTTTCAGAATATGAATGAAGCTTCTTCCTTGCTCAGTGCCACTTGTGACACGTTTATCACGACGCTCGAAGAATGTGTGAAAATAGCTAATGCTAAGTTTAAGCCAGAGATGTTCCAGTTGCCTCATCCTGATCCCTTAGTTTCTCCTGTGTCACCTTCACCCGTACAGATGGTTGGACATTCTTTAACGTCATACTGTACAGAGGGTTTGAGGAGGTTTGGGAGGCAATGCTGGGATGAAACCAAGTGCATAGGTTCTCCCAAGTTCCTGTAGTGAGCCTTTTCAGGTCAAGGCACTGAGCTCTTCCCAAGATTAACACGAGGCTGTAATCTTTACCAAGAATTAAGGGTGGCTTCACACACTGTGTTTTAAATGTACGTTTTTTGAAACTGGTGGGAAACTTGCACGTTTTGAGGCACTTGATAAACCCGTTAGTGGCCAATAAACTCAAATGTATTTGTGAACAAAATATGTTTATTATTTATTACCTATGTTTATAATACCCTTTCTCAAATAAGGTGAGAGTGACGTATATGATTAATTCCCAGTTTTATCCTCCCTAAAACTTTCTGAGATGGGAGGCCAAAGTCACACAGGAAGTTTCATAGCCAGGTAGGAGGATTTGAATTCAAACGTGAATCTCCTAAATCCTGGGCATCCTAACCATTATACCATATTGATTTAGGATCACTGTGTAAGATCAAACAAAGATCACTGGGGTGTGGGGCTAAATAATCAGTGGAAAAAAGCGTGTACTGGGCATGTGTTGAAGCCCTTAACAGCGTGACTTCAGGGAAGCAATAGAAAAGCAGCAGTTAATTTTGCAACAACAACAACAAAAAAGTTACAGACCTTCTTCTCCCTTGGCTCAAACTGCAATGCAAGACCACTGGGTTGGATCCAGGCTTTGCTCCTGCCAAAGGAGCATCCACTGAGCAGAGTTGCAGCCAGGATGCTCCTCCTGATGGAATGGCATGTGAAGTGACATGCTCACTTCTCTAGTCTCGTTGCTGGCCCTTGTACTCTTTGAGATCTGGAGGAAGAATGAGCAAAAATTGTCTGCCCTTTCTCCCTTTTAAAGCAAGCCAGATTCTCCTGCTGGATTCAAATACCTTTGATGGACAGAAGAGCCCTTCTTCACAGATAGCAAATACTGAGTCCAGTCCATAGGCTTTAACTAAGGGTGGGCAATACACCTATCACCATTGGCTGTGCTCACTAGGACAGATGGGTGTTGCAGTGCAATAAGATCTGGAGGGCTCCAGATTGCCTGTCCCTGCTTTGATTATCCAAAATACTTTTTTCTCTTAATAGCATGTACTTTCTCAGGGTCTCCTTGCAACTGGCAAGCAGAGAATTGAAAGCAGCATAAAAAAATAGTGTAGCTGCTGTTCAGATATGTTCTGAATTAGGAAGGAGCAAAATATAATTAATATAAATTGATTCATGTTTTCATAATAGTGTTCCATTATATTATTCAAAAACTGTAAAGAAGAGGATATAACAAGTAAAAGTTTAGGGACTGTGTAATAACTTGTTTGTTTCTTTAATTGTTCTTTAGATGAAACGTTCTGTTAGCCACCCAGGTACTTGTAATCCTGAGAGGTAAGCAAAAAATGAGAGTATGCACATTTTTAAAGTTTGGGAACTACAGAAACAGTACATGAAATGTTCCTCATTTTCTCTTACATTATGAAGTCTCATATTAGCTTAGCTAAAAGAAAGTTCTTCTTTGCCTGGCTATACAGATTCACAGTATGTTGCCTGCATGTAGTCCCATTGGAGTGTGTTTGTGTGGGGAAAATGCATTTCTGTTTACCTAATGATATGCAATATAATGAAACGTTAGTATGTGAACAATTTATATGTTTTCTGACAGTTCTACCTATAATAATCTTGTTCTAATCTAACATTTAGAAGAACAGTGATGATGTTTAATCATTCAGAATTCTCTTATGCAATAACAATAGACACAGTGTCCCATCCTCTTCCAAGAGTGCCAGGCAAACCTTATTCTGTCTGTCAAATTACGCATTTTATTGGTTCATATGAAAAGACTAAAAACACCCAACAGCACGCTGGCAGACATTTGCTATATCAATGGGACTTTTTTTTTACTGGCCTCTCCCCCCTGTGCTCCCACCATTTTGCTCTGGGGAGTTTCCCTATTTTTGACGGTACAGGAGGAAAGGAAGTTTCCATCCCCAGTGCCACTAAATAGAGCTATTTCTGTCAGTGGAGTGCTCTTTGGACCCCACTCACAGAGAGGATTGCCTGCCAGTGTTTTTCAGAGCAGTGCTGTCCCCACAATGGGCACCCAATTGGCAACTACCTTGTAGCACACACAGCTGTCATAATCCTATTGTAAATAGGTAGTCATTGCTGTTGAATTGAATGGGGTGGATTCCTGTTACTGGAAATGAGGAAGGTCATATGTGCAGCCCTGTGGGGCTGAAAGTGGGAAAGGCCCACAGACATATGTGGGGGCCCTGCCGTTAATGTCCCTGTTCCCTTAGTTCCACATTCTACTTGCATTTGCTTGGCATAGTTGGGAATCCTGCTCTATCAGTGATTCTGGTTGTACCTAACTTTCTACTTGTCTTCAACCAAACACCAAATCCCACTAAAGGCCCCCTTCAGGGAGAGGGATGCTGGGGGCAGGGCTTCGCTATGCACCCATATCCTCCACTCCACCGCTAGCTCATTTCTACAGGGCTGATGTCTCGATCCAATGGGCCTATCACGCTGCACTGTTGTAGCACTGCATTCCACTTTAACTGCCATGGCAATGTATGGAGTCCTCGGGTCTGCAGTTTAGGGAAGGACCGTAAGAATTCTCAGCCAGAGAGCTCTTGGGCCTCAGTAAACTACAAGCCCCAGAATTCCACAGGATGTTGTCATGGCAATTAAAGTGGAATATAGCCCTGTAACAGTGTGGTGTGATAGGCTCCCGAATATTACACTAAAGTCATTTTTCACAATTACGGAAGGGGTTTAAAATGTTTTCAGTGCTCCATGTGGGTGTAATTGGGTGGGTGGGTGGAGCATGTTATTGGGAGCTACAGCTTGTAGCAAGGCTTATTTCTAACTTCCCCAACCGCAGTCTCAATGAAAATCTCTCTCTCTCCCCACTTGACAGTTGCCTTTTGGAAAAAAAAGGTTTTGATACCAGTGTGATCTTTCTCCCACCAAGACTGATTGTAACGTTGGCATTTTTTTTCCAGAATTGTAGCTGGGGAGGGAAGGAACGCATTAATAGTCTTAGTTAAAAGTCACCTCCTACCCAACTAGTGTTAAATAATTTTCTTAAATCCTATGATGTTGCTAACCAGTCATTTAGTACAATAACTGTTTGGTCCTCAGTGAAATGACTAGGGTGATTCCCTCCACAGATACTGTTCCTTTCATTCTTTAAATTTTGATGTAGCATATTTGAGGAACATGCTGTTAAGTTATTGAAGAAATGCCATGCAATAGTAAAATGAGATGAACTGAAGAAAGCACAAGCCTTTAAAGCTTTTCATAAAATGTGTGACATTGTTGAATTTTTAGAAGCAGTTACTCCATGAAAGAACCAAATTCATCTTCCCATCGCTTATCACAAAAATGGAGAAGAACCGTGTCTGACGCAGGACCATCTATAGATATTCCCCTTGAAGATACAGACAGTAAGTTCTGATATCCATGTGTGTTATTTCTGTGGACTTTAATATTCAGTTACGTGTTTCCCCTTCTTTCTGAAGTAGAACCCCACTTGCATCATGACAATGGTCTTTGCTGGACTAACGGTGAATACAGGAATGAGTTGAGAAAGGCCAGGATCCTGTTGGTGGCATTGGTGTGTGCAACCTAAGGTTAGGGATACAAATGTCCTTTTTGGATAGAGCAGAAGGAGGTATTCACTGCCTCCTTACACACCATCTATCCCTCCTCCTGTGGACAGTTTCTAAGTATCTAGACTAGCATGGCTGTGTACTAACTGGGGTCAGAGAGGCACCCAGACAGCACCTGGCCCTGTGTGCATGGGAAAGGAAAGTGATCTCACTCTCATAGATCTGCAGTAGGTCACTGAAGATCTTGTAGGATGACCTCAGCAATCTTTCCTGGGTACTGCCACCTCTCTTCCATACTCAGGTGGTACATGGCTATGGTAGCATGCTCTGGACAATTGAGAGCTGCCTCAAGGGCACGTAATTGAGCAAGTGGACCATTGTGCTCTGCCTGTTACATGTAGGGTAGTAATCACTGTTTCCTGCATTGTGCCAATTGAATAGAGTGCTAATGGACTGGCGCTTTGGCTTTTGAAGCATTTAAGACCTTCAGGGTGGATTCAAATATCACTTTTCAAATGTTCTTGCAAAAAATGGTAGAGGTTTAATGAAAAAAGATAGTTGTAGCGCTGCCAGTTAGGAAATGTGTTACAGGAACACATTTCTCTGCAGTAAACATAGGAGTAATGAAGGAGGTATCAGGCTCCTGATTCTGTATTTATTGTGGTGAAAAAAAAGCCCCCGAACACACTTAATATTGATGGTGCTGTGCGTGTGCTTTGCTGTTTGCATTCAGAGATTCTTAGTGCCCAAGTGTAAATCTTTGCATGTTGTCTGGTAATCAGGTAGGGGCTACTTCATGCTTTCTTGGGAAGTTTTAACAGTAAGTTGTTGCTCATGTGGAGAGACAGTTGAAAGAAACAGAGGAGAGAACCAGCAACTTGAAGGGGGAGGCTTAACATTTCCCTCACCCACTAATTTCCCCTCCCTCTTAATATTCCTTCTCATATAGCTGCTCACCCCCCGTGTCTTTTTCCTCAGACCAGAAGTAAGCCTAAGAATAAAAATGATGGAGGAGAGAAACATTTCCAAAGAAAATTCATTCATGAAAAAGTTTAAATGTATCCTCTTTCTTCCGGTTGATTTATCACCTAAACATTTGTTACCTTAGCAAAAGTATATTTATTTTGTCGGGGTAACATGCCCCCCCCCCCTTTTATGGCCTTTTGGGCTTCTTCCAGTGAGGGGTGAATACTATTACAATATAGGTACTTGAACCAAAGTGGTTTACTTAGAGAATTCTTATCTAGAACTGGTCATCTGGTATCCTTATTTGTTTGAGGGAAGAAGGACAGCAGAATGATACTTTAGTTTATGTTATGCAGAGAACTCCGTCCTATCCCTGCTTCAGCCCAATACATACAGTTCCGTGCTTCATATCTTCAGTGGGGTGGATCCCACCATGTGGATGCAAATACGCAGTCAAGTACAGATGACAGAATGGGGCCTTGTCCAAGTGCACCATTAAACAAGTGTACTCTGATCAATCTCTTATTAGGACCAGTACTCTGTTCCAGAGACACCCTCAATGGAGATTTGGCACCTTCAGCCCTTCCAGAATCAACATCACCAATCTGTGATTCTAAAAAAGAATCAGAACTTGAAGAGACTCTTCCACCTGCTTTCTGAAGAAATGAAGGGAGTGACTTTCTCTGAGTAATGCTATGCAAAAGCTGCTGTGATTCTGTTGTTGTGGGAAGTAGTTAGTTCCTGTGTGAAGGATTTCTCTGCACTTTATAGAGTAATGTTTAAAAAAACCCTTTGAAGTGTATTTTATCTTTATATAGTTTATTTGCAAGAGTATTTTCCTAAAACAAAAATTTCAGTTTGTGCATTTTTACTAGATAGGTATGTACATTTGTAAATGTAGCTCTTCTTTTTACAGCGCTGGACAGTTTGACAACTTAGGACATTCTAAACCTTCACAAAAAAAAGTGGTTTCGGATTTGGATTAGGGGCAGCTTGTGCCAGAATCTGGACTGCTCATATGATCACATAGCAGCTAAGTCAGTTATAGTATCTTTTTGGTACAAGCCTATGCCTCACTGAACTCAGTGACAACGCTCCCATTTTCTTTTTCATGGCATGTTGTGTTTCAGTGGTACTTTTCCATGCTTTAAGACTGCGACTATATTTCTAAAGTTATAGCTTATAGGTGATTAGTATTTCTATATTTTGAAAGACAGCAGTGTACAAAAGTTAGCCATCTGTGGAACTTTAGGTACACCTTAAGTTCTGTCAATTTCCATGGGACAAATGCAGGCTAAGGGAACATTCCAACCAGAAACAAGCACCTTTTATGTCCCATTGGCTTTAATGAGAGCATTTTTATACAGTGAAGCAAGTGAGAATTCATTGTTTAGCTTTAGGTAAATCTTGCCCTTAAATGCTTGAATTCTCCTGTGTTGTACTTTTGTTTTTAAAGGGTAGGGCTCAGAACACCTGCATTTCTCCAAATTGCACTCAAAACCAAGTCAATCAAAAATAATGGATAAAATGTGCAGTATTTTTTTTAAGGAAGGAATATAAATTATGTGATCACAAGGCATGTGTAAAGATATTTTAACATTTTAAAAATATACTCATTTTGCAACACAAAATGCATACCAGTCACTAGTGTCTGGAGCAGACATGCAGAGATGTGCTTAATTCTTGTTGGGGTAGACTGCACTCCTAGCACTGTTTTGTTTTTGTTTAAGACTTTTGGGTATCATCTAACCAAAGCAAAGCATTTCAGGGTTTAGTGGCTTTTGCTGGAAGACTAAAGTATATGTTTTTCTTCTCCTGTTCACACAATGAGACTGAACAGTGCCTGACTTTGGCTGGATTCTGCTTTTTGCACTTAAAAGTGAATTATCCTTGGTGTGTCTTTTTTTTTTTTTTTTTACAGAGATGTTACTTTACTGCTGGTTTCTAAAATCTGCTCTTCGCTGCCATTGTAACATATTGATATTTGCTGCTGTACCTTTATTTATGACATATTTATACCAAAGGCAGAGGGTGGCTTTTATCATTGTGAGTCCTGCAACTTTGAAATACCATTTATATACAATGATGGTATTCTTTCAATTCCAGTGTCAAATATGAACTTGCTTCTCATAGAGCTGAGAACTGAGCTGTGACTAGAGAAATGAACCATTTAGCTTAGCCACCATTTCTTGTTTTTTATAGGCCTCTTTCATCAGAAACCTTTCCTGCTCAGGCTCTGTTTTATTTTGGGGTGTCTTTTTGTTTTTGTTTTGCTAGAGCAAAGGTGAAATATGCAGCTTAGATATGAGCCAGGTTTGCAAAGATGTTTCTGATGAATTGCGCCCAAAGTTCGTAGTGTTTTGAAATGTATTTTTTGTTTGTTTGTTTTTGTATAACATTTGGGATAAATTTGGTATATGTCTTGGCCATGGAGCACTTTTTAAAAAATTAAATTTAAAAAAATCTTTTTCTTTTTAAAAAGAAGTTGCATAAGTGTTCAATAAATAAACCCAGTTTTTACACCAAGGCATGTAGAACTCTTTGTTTCTGGTCAAATCTTTTAATTCAAGATGGACAAAGACTTTCTAGCTTTGGTTTACAAAGCATAATCACTGTACCAGGGACAGAAGACCTTTCACCTTCAATATGCTTTAGAGTACAACTCCCACAGACCCTTTCTATTGACCTAGCTGGGTAGGATTGATGGAATTTTTAGGAGAAAACGTCTGGACCAAGATCCACTAAGTATGCTGGTGGAGCCCAAATCTCCATCAGGATACTTAGTGCTGTTAATAGGGTGCATTTCCTCCCCAGGTATTCAATAGCAGCTGAGAAACTTGCAGCCACAGTTCTGTTCCTTGCATCTGCTGATTGGCTGTTGGGCTGCACCCAGATGTATTCCAGCTGTCTGTGTGCACTAGGGAAAGAAGGAGCAGCCTCTGTCCCTGGGGTAGTGCTTCTCCTTCTTCCCTTGGTGCATGAGGGCAGCCAAAATATGGCTGGGTGCCCCCCCTTGAACTGATCAATAGCTGGAGGGATGGAATTGTTTCCGTGAGCCCCCTGGTGGAATAGCGCCTCTGGGATGAGGGATGTTGCATACAAATGTACAGGGTATCTCTTTCTGCCCTGTTTCCTTGAATATATGTACTAACGTGACCCAAGGAGGATTCTAGCCTTTGAAGGCCAATAGATCCCCACCCCTGCTATATATGCCGAAAAACATTAGGTCACAATCCCATGTGATTTTGGATAGAAGTTAGTCTCACTGAACTTCTGACTGGATGTTTATTGTATGGCGTCATTAATACAGGGCCCTTTCAGATGAACTTCATGGTGTGTCAAAACTGGGTTGTGATGAGGAAGTGAGATCACACCTTTCCATCCTAGCTGTTCTGTGTACCTGTTCCACCTACATTGTTTTAGCCAGTTATTAATGCTGCCTTTCAAAATAAATAGTCTCAAGGTAGTTTGGAACAATAAAAAGAACAAAATGAATAAAAATGCTGCAACTGTAAAAGGAAATGAAAGAAGCAGATAAACCATCAGCAGAAAATATCAATTCTGAGTCAACAAATCAGATTGAAGTGCACATAAAAACTGCCTGGTGAAGGCAACGGAATTCCTGCAGACCACTGAGGGTCCCACTGTCAAGCTCGTGTCATTTCTGCATCAAAAAAACCATACTGATGAACGGAGCTGAAAGCCTTCCTAGCTCACTTTGCTGCTGCTTCTGTTGTTGTTGTGTGCCTTCAGATCCTTTATCACGGTGTTTTCTGGGGCTGTGGGTGACGCACCCGAGGTCACCCAGTGGGTTTCCATGGCTGTGTGGGGAAATGAACCCTGGTCTCCAGTGTCATAGTCTAACATTTGAGCCACTACACCACACTGGCTCTCCTAGCTGACCTACCCAAGCTTCATTTGTGTAGGGAAGTAATGCTACCCTTATGTCTGGTGTAGCTTCTACAGCCACACCAGAATAGCTGGATGTGGCCTTGCTGATCCTTTTGGTTTCTGCCAAAATGGAAATAGCGATGTTTGAGGGAAGGCTGCACGGTTTCAAAGTGTGTGTGGGGGCTGAGCTGTGAAGATGCAGCTATGTCCTGATGCAGGATTGTGACCTCAGTTTGAAAAGAGAAAAGAAAAGAAATGCAGTAAGCTTCACAGAACTTTGAAGACTACTTTTAAAGGTAATTTATTATAGCTGCAGTTAGGAGTCTGGTTATTTTAATGATCAGAATGTTACAAGTCACTGGCCTGTGGTACAAAGCCACCAAAGTAGCAAGGCTATACACACCCTGCAACAATAATGCTAATTTAAAAAAAAAAGAAGCTATCCCTCAAAATACAATTGCCTTACAATAAAATGTGGCTTAGCTATGTATTAGTTATTGCAGGGAGGAAGAGTAAGTTGCTTTTGAAAGCACATTATTTTCAAGCTTGATCCTGCAGAAGGGCATGATGGGCTGGATGAAACCCTGAATGGGAAGGCTGCTGTTGGAGATTTAAGGATACTGTTCTGCCACAGTTTCTTGTGCATCCCGTAGCTTTTCAAAATAATTTTATACAATTATTTTACAATTTGTCCATTGGCACAATCACCGTTTGTGCTTTCTCCACCCTGTTTTGATGATCTGTTCTGTTTAGTTTACAGAATGAGAAATGCCCAAGAGCTCTTTCATTTTGTTCTGCAAAGCCAACACCATTCAGGGATCTGTGTGTGTGTGTGTGTGTGTGTGTCTGCCCTTGAGGCCCCTCCCTAAACTGCAAACCCCAGGATTCCAAAGGATATTGAAAGTGGAATAACAGCACTATAACAGTCTAGTGCGGAAATGGCCTAAGACTTGCCTCTTCAGAAATTACTATCTTGAATGTGGGAATAGGAAAATACCATGCTGTCTCTCATTCATCAGGTAAATCTAGCCTCTCACTCACATTAAAGTGAGAAGGGCTAGAAAGTGATGCCTCTAAAGAAGAGCAGTACCTGTTTGAATGGAGGCTTTCTAGCTAAGCAAGAGCTCTGATTTTCTGGGCTTCGTACTTGTGTGAAGAACTTCCAAATGAACAGGAATCTCTCTTCAAAATCATTACTTTCCACATGAAGAAGGCACCAATGAAAGAGGGCCAGGGCCAGGCACTCTTCTGTTCCCATGTCCAAAAGGTGTGGTAACACTTGAACAGTTCATCCGTTTAGCTCTTGCATACTATAAGTGCAAGGGGTGTGGGGCTATAGGAATAATAACTTTCTGGGTAGTAATGAGACCCATTGATCTTGTAGATTCGTAGCATTTCCTGGGACAATAATGGACAGATGAACTAATGCTGTGGGTTGCGGGACTGGGGCTAACAAAAGGGGACTTCAAGTAGTCTCCAAATGAGACTGCTTGTAGGAATCTGCCCTGCTTCTCCATTACCTTCACCTCACTTTATAATCTGAGCAAAAATGCTTCACATCTAGAACACCTGCATTAGTGCAGTGCTAAATTTTAAAGCTCTTTGTATGCTAACTTTTGAATTTATACAGCTCTGATCTGCTGCTGTCTTCAGATCCACACTGAGGTCCTCTTTTGGTGAAGGGGTGGAGTGGAAGGAGACAGGAACATGAGGTAAAAGGCGTATGTGTTTTGTTGACCGTCTTTGCCCATTAAGGTGCTTTTGTATATTAATAAATATAACTGTTCTGCTCTCTTTTTGTCTGTTGCCCCACAACCACTCTAAGCTAAGCCTCAGTATTTCTTTTTAGTTTGTTCAACTTATGCAAATAGTTATCCACAGGATATTTATCAGTACGATGAATAAGAAAACTATTTAATCCCATGGGCCTTATCTATCATCTCACAGAATTGCTATGGGACTACAGTTGTTCCTCCATACTTGAAGGTTTCACTTGCATGGATTTGATTATTTGTGAGTTTCTTCAACCCCTGCCTTCCCCCACCTCAGGTACTTCTTTTCTGGAGGAACCTCTCCTTTCAGTGGCTCTAATCAGGCTGTTCTACCCTTTAAAAGCCCACCTCTGGTCCTTCTCCTCCACCAGCCACTGGCTGGCCAGCTGGCTTGCAGCCCAGTTTCTCAGCACCACAAACTTTCTCCTTCCATCCAAGGAAGGAGATGGGTGTGAGAGAGGAAGTATAGGGTTACCACACTGACCCACCCCCTTTCCATCTTCTTTTCCTGACCTGGTTTGGACCTTGGGTGTCTGTTCTCTCCACCATGCTTTGGTCCCCTTCCCACAGACACACATATAGACATTTTGATATTTGCAGTTTTTCTACTTTTTCAGGGGTTCTTCACCCCTAATGATAGTGGATGTGGTGGGCCAACTATACTTCTATAATGGAGAAGCAGGGGAAGGTCTTAGTCTTTCACAAGACATCTCAAAATGGGTTCAGTAGATCTCCTATGATTTAAGTAATTTCCAGTTATAACCTATTTTCTGGTTTCTTTTTTGCGTAAAAAATTATGCCAGAAATTAATAGTGTATTGTTGAATGTGTGTATGGGTGTGAGTGTGTTTGAATGAAAGAATAAATTGTAGAAGTGGAAAATTAGCTGTAAAATGATAAACCTAAGATGCAGGTATCAAAAAGAAAGACTAATAACCAGAATACAAGCATGATGAAGTGCAGGTAGCATGCTTTATTTCAAATGAACAATACTATCTCGAGGAGGTTCAACAAAACAGCTAACAATACTGTTTGTTACTACTACATAAACTATACCAGTTCAAATTTAAGTTCAGGGCACAATGTGATGTTATAACAACAGTTTTAACGTAAACTGTGGCTCAAACCTTAGTTGCCTGGAGTTGACAGTATCTAGCAGAATCCTAACACTACCACACAATCACTGCATCCTAAGAACCTCCCAGAGTTGGTACTGCTTCTGCACTTGAGTGCCCAAATAAGCTTTATTAATCAAAGGGATGGCCAGGTGATGTTACTTTATTATAAAGCTATTCAGGCAGTCAGTGTGCCAGAAACAGTACGTTAACAGGTGATGAACAAAATGCTGGCCGCTTGCACATTGTTCAAAATATTGTGAGTCATGAACAAAATATAGGTTGCCATTGATCAGATACAACATAAGACATTACAGTGAAGCTTACAGGAGGGTAAATGCAAACCCCACCAATGCCTTATGTTGCTGATTCAAAACAAATGCGTGCAGGTTCAAGGAAACCACGCACAGTATCATCTCTTAGGTGTAGGTAAAATAAGTCTTCAACAGGGAGCCTCTCTACCTGTTGAGGCATTCTTAGACATCAACATTTTGTTGAGGCACAAATATTAGTTAAATGTTGAGCAGGGTATTCGTTCCTAAGAAACTTTCTCCTACCAACTGTTCCAAAAGTTACATTTTAAAATGTCATAAAATAAATGGTACAAAACTCCATAACCGTTATATTCGGCTATATACAGTATGTACATGTCAAGTGAAAAATTGTTTTAAAGTCAGACAATAATGACTATAAGTCATAATGTATATCCTTGGACTTTGTCTGGTTCAGGTAGGTACAAAAATATTTTTTTTAAAATATATATTTACAGATCCGTTATTTCAGTCCATATAAATCACTTGCCAAAAGTCAAGTGTAAATAAAATAGGCCAGGCCTCTTAAATTGATCTAATGTTAATATTCACAGTGGCAGAGTCAGTGCCAAACTCATTGTCTAAATTCAATGTATAAAGTCCCCCATCATTCTTTTGAACATCCATGATGATAAGAGTGGTTAAATCTTCACTGGTTTCCACATGGAATCTTCCGCCCTCACTCGAAATGTTTTTCCCTCTGCAGGACCATGTTATTTCGGGAGCAGGTTCACCAGAGAAGGCACAGGATATGGTGAGAACCTTTCCTTCCTCAATTGAGATGTCATTAGGAAGAGCTTCAATTTTGGGTGGTACACCTTGGCAAAATAGGAAGAGACATTTAAAGTTAGCATCTTAATGGAAATTACAATTCTACTGTGACAGGAATCTTCTACATATCTATAATAGAGTGGAGGGGAAGGGTTCTCTACCTCTACATATAATTGTGTCGCTCACCTCTCAAACCAGATTTAATCATTCTACTAGTTGAACTCTCCAGTTGGGTCAGACTAGATTTCCCCATTATACTGCTGGAGCTCATCTCTACATGGGATTCTTTCATGGAGGACATGCTTTTGGCAGACATGCTTGCAAATGTCATTTCACTCATGCTGCTACTGCTGAACGAAGCTTCTTGTTTAGAAGCGGACATTTGAAATGACTGCGAGGAGAAACTTTCGTGCATGCTTGTATCACCACTTGTCCTCAATACTACCTCTTTTGGAGGTTCTTCAATTAGAGCTGTGGAGCATAGCAAACATAGATGGAAAAACCAATGACATCACATTGACTTCAAGGAAAAAGAAAGAGGAAACTACTTTGCTGTTTAAGGAAAACTGAATTTGGTTCTAACACTGTCCCAATCATTCTCTCGTTCATGTAGATATAGATATATAGATATATGCATCTTTTATTTCTCTTTCCAGTTTGTATTGTTAGTCAGAACAAGAAGAAAAAAAATGTGAGACAGTTAACATTACTAAGCTAGCAGTTTAAAGAACTTTTATGGAAACCATTAAAGTGCAGCCCTTTTGAATGGTCTTTTGTTTTCCTGTCTATCCATAGATCAGTGGGTAGTCTGCTTTACACCACCGTCAAGAATCACCACAGCTTTCCTTAAACACAAATTCATACGTATAGTACATACATAGCAAAACATGAAGCAACCCATTGATTCCAGGAATCCGCATGGTCCCCGTTTTGTCTCAGATGTTTAATACAATATTTTAAAAACTTCGAAAGATTACACCTCAAGGAATTAATTATTCTGAGAGTTTAATAAGCAATGATTACTACAACCAATGGGTTAATAGCAAGATAAGAAGTTAGGATATTCATGGCCTTCTGATGGTGCTGAACCAGTAAGAAAGATTTTCTTACATTATATTTGATTTTAAATTCAATATTTTGTAATAATCATTATATCGTACCTTAGGTTCTTGTCAAAGAATTAGCCCAACCAGTTACTTCCACCACACCCTATAAGCCCTACTCATTTTAAGGAAAGACTTAAAAGGAAAAAAAAAACTCACGAAGGACAGTCAAGGATGCTGTGGCGGAGCATTGCCCATGGAAGTTTTTTGCTTTGACTGTGTATTTTCCACTATCGTTCACTGCAGCATTTTGGATTGCAAGAGAATAAACGTTCTTGGAACGATTTACTCGCATGTTGGATGAGAGAGCAATCTGATAACAGGAAAAAAAGCTTTGTTGAGATCAAGTATAACAAAGGTTTGCAAATTAAGTATTTAAAGCTAACGAATGTTTACTTACTGGCTGGTTATCCTTAAACCAGCTGATTTCAGGAGAGGGATCTCCAGAGACTTCACAGGTAAGCAACACATCTTGTCCTTCATTGATGTTTTGAGATTTAGGTTGTATGATAAAGACTGGAACATTTGAAGTATCTTTTGAAAAATTCATTTCAAAGTGACATTTGACAATTCCCTGGTCAGTCTTTCCTTCACAAGTAAGTATTCCTTCATCTTTCTGGGTAACTTTTTTGATGGTGAGTGTATGATCACTTCCTGACACACCATATCTATAATCTTCAGAGTTACGTAGCTCTATTCCATTCAGAAACCATTTAACATCAGAAGCCCCAGCAATGTTGGCTTTAAGTGTCGTTTTTTGACCTTCAGACACAGTCATTTTCGTGGTAGTAGATTTAACTTCTGTGTAAGATGTTTTAACATCTTCAGACACTACAGACTTCTTAACCAATTCCTCTTGGACCACTGCCTTTTCTTGGGAAGTCACTGTAGATTTCTTCTGTGTAGATACTTCAGCTGTTTCAATTTTCTGAGTTTTGGCTAAGCTTGATACCTGAGAGAAGGCACTTTTAAAAACTTGGCCAACAAATTGGAAGCTGGTTTTGGAGGTGCCACCTTCTGCCTTAACCTCACATGTGTATTCTCCCTGGTCAGATTCCTTGAGATTATGGATCTTAAGTTCATATGTTCCATCAGCTGCATAATGAAATTTGAAATGACCATCTTCTTTTAATTTCTTACCATCTTTGTACCAGACTACTTCTTGGACACTTAAAACACTGCCTTCAACTGAACAGAATAGTTTTACTTTATCACCACTAGAGTCCAACTTTAGCTGCTCTTTTATCTTAGGAGGAACAAAAACTGGCAAGTCTACTTTCTCTCCTGGTGCAGTTTTTCCTGCAGCTGTTGATTTGGCCTTGGAATGGGCAGGAGATGGTTCAGGAGATTTGACTCTTTTGGGAGACTTTACTTTGTCTGGGGACTTTACATGACGTTCTGGAGATTTGACCCTTGGAGGTGATGTAACTGCTTTTTCTGGAACTCTTTTCTTTTGTACAGTCAAAGTAAAGTGAGCCTCCTGCCTTCCTTCTGAATTTTCTACTACAACAGTGTAGCTTCCTTCATCTGAGCTCTGGACAGATGAAATTTCAAAGGTAGATTTATATTGTGTACGTGTGACTTGGTAGCGTCCAGAAGAAACAATAGCTTGACCTGCATGTATCCATGTAACTGTTGGTGTTGGCTCACCATCAATGTCACAAGAAAACCTTGCAGTTTCTCCTTCAGAAACAGTGATTGACCTTGGTTTTGTTAATATTGTAGCAGGCAGAGTGGTTTTAAACTTGTGGTGCACAGCTCTTTCTTCTAGTGATTTTTCTGCTGATGCACTGAGTTTCTTTTCAGCAGAAGCATGATGTTCATAGGATGATAATGATTCTCTTGTCTCTGTCAGTTCTGACTTGACTTCTCTTACTGAAGAACTTGCTTCTGTCGCAGATACTTTCTTAAATGAAGAAACTGCATATGCCTCGGTCCTTGTCAGATCAGGAACAATTGATCTTGGTACTTCGTCATCTCTGCGGTGGGAGGTGTAAGTAGTATAATCTCCTCCTGTAACATCTAATGTTGCATAGTCAGAACATTCCCCTTTATAGTTTGTGCACACAACACGGTATGTACCACTATCATCAATATGGCAGTCAAGGATCTCCAAGGTTAATACTCCACTAGTATTAGTGAAATGTATCTTATGGCTCTCTTGGAGTTCAAACCCATTATGATACCATTTAACTTCAGCAGTAGGTTTGGACTGCACATTCAAGATGAATCTGGTGTTGGTGCCACATGGTACACGGTGGGAGCGCATTCTCAAAGTGATGCGTGGGGCATGATCCAAAGTGAAAGGTTCTTGAGTCAGAACTTCATATTTCCTTTCCATTGTTTTTTGAGTTTTCAAAGCAGCTTTCATGGACTCATACCTGGAAAATATATCAAATCTTGCTGTCCTTTCAAATCGAGAGAGAGATCTCTCACTGGATACTGGACTTGGTGAGCGTGGCCGAGTTCTCTCTGGGGTAGGAGATCTTCTCTCTGGTTCTTCTACAGGGTGTGAACGAGGTCGAATTAACTCAGACACAGGGCGCATCAACTCAATGTAAGTTGGAGAAAGAGAGCGTCGTCTTCCTAGTAATCTTGAGGGAGGTGAAAATTCCCTGTGAACATGCCTCACCATTTCTATTTCCTCCTCCTCTTCTTTTGAGGATATTTCAGTTATTTCTCGTTCTCTCCTTCTTCTCCTTTGGCTCCTTTCTTCCTGTGACATATATTCAAGCTCACTCTTGTACTCTGAGAGCCGCTGGGTTGTGGTAACTGGTCGTAGCAACTCCTCATCTTCTTTCTCTGCCATTATTCTCTGTTTTTGTTTTGATGGTCTATAAACTGCTCTATCGTGGCGCTGTCGGAGCTGTGCATAAGTTGGACTAGTTTCTTCTTTAGATGGTATGTGATAGGTGGCATATCTCAGTTGTCTTCCTGTAGATTCTTCTTCAGCGACTCGTGTATCTGCTGCAGAGTAATGAAGAGAAGACAGTTCAAAGCGTGGAGGACTTCTACTTGGAGGTGAAGCAGAAAAGCCTAACTCTAGTTCTTCTTCAAGTCGCAGTCTTTCTTCTTCAGTTCTTTTCATGGCTAAGTAATCATCAACAGGAAGAAGTAATTCTTCATCTGACAGATCACTAAGTGATCGCCTTCTTGGTCTGTAATAAAACTCATACTCAGGAGATGGTGTACGCCGGCGTGCTGGCCTCACTATTTCAAGATCATCTTGGGACAATTTTGGTATACGCCACTTCGGTTTATATTGATCAGTAAGACGTGGCAGTGGCATCACATAGAATTGTTCCCATCTGGAAAGGCGAATGCGCTTCGGTCTCTTCTGAACAATTCTGTCAATTTTACCTGGCATTTCATACTGATCTCTCAGCTTCTTGTACCACTTCATGTCTGACATAGGAACAAACAATTTGATGTTCTGATCTTCTTCAAGAGCAGCAGCTGCATGTCTGCGAGGCTCTGGGATCTGATAGGGCATTCGGAGTTTCTTTTCCTCTTTAACTTCTTCCTTTTTAATTTCATATTCACCTTTGACAGTTTTTGTGCTTACAGCTGGCTTATACATGATGGCAGCTTGCCTCAGAGCTTCTTGTGCAACTTGTGTCATTGGAACAGCTTCTGTCCTAGAAAGGATTTCTGCCATTCTTGCTGTCTTGTCAATTCTCTTCCGCACAAGTTTTTCCCTCTCCTCTTCTGTCTCGTATTCACGCTTGACATATTTCAAGCGCTCTACTTTCAAGTAGGCCTGGCAGCTTGTGGATCCAGCACTGTTTGTAGCAGTAACTCTGTAATAACCACTGTCTTCCGGTAAAGTGTCCCTTATATGCAAAGCATAGTAATCTAACCCTTCATGTACAATTTCAATATTGGGGCTAGCTGATAGAGGCTGACCATCTTTTTCCCATTTTAGTGTTGGTTTGGGTATACCAGATACTCTTATCTCAAAGCAAACACTTTGGCCTTCTTGGCATTCTGCATTTGCCAGGAGCCTCTTGAACATGGGTCTGAGTGTGGATGCCTCTGGCGGAGCATGCTGAACAACAGTTAACTTAGCTTTGCAGCTGTCCTCACCGTACTTGTTGCGTGCCAGCACAGTATATTCCGCATCATCTTCTTCAGTGACATTATGGATGAGGAGCTGATAAAGACCTTTATCAGTTTCAAAAGTGTACTTTCTGTCATCATCTCCTGGCTTGATCTTTTGACCAGATTTGAACCATGTTACACGAGGTTCTGGGTGAACTGTAATCGTTACTCCGAACCTCACATTTTCACCAACATAGGCAGTACGGTTATAAAGAGGAAGAGTAAATTCTGGTGGCCGTTCCAAAAGTCTCATAGTATCTACTCGGCGCCTGACTTTCTTGACAGTTCTGCATCTGTAGTAGTCAGAAACTTCTCTCACACCTTTGACAAATAGTTCTGCATACGAACTGTCTTCCCCATAGTCATTTATAACTTTGCACCTGTAGGTACCATCATCTGATTTAGCAATGTCTTTGACATACATTGTGGCCACTCCTTCATGGTAGGAGATTTCATATTTTTCACTAGTCTCCAACTGTCGTACTCCGAAATACCAGGTTACTTCTGTGGATGAGTCATAATTTTCAATTTTGCAGACATATTTGGCATGTCCACCTTCTTCAGCGACAGCATGCATTATCTGCCCAGTAATGGGTCCAATTTCAATCGACGCCACTTTAACTTTAGCAACGGTAACACCTTTCTGCGATCTGATTGCACCACCCCATGCAACACGGGCTACTGATACAACAGTGTTCCATTCCTTCTTCACCAAGGTTTGGTAATAACGTCTGTGTCTCAGTGTTTTGATTACTTTAGTGCTGGTTTTCTCTGTCCTCTGCTTCAACCAAGTGTGTTCCAGGGCTTCTGCAGCAGTCATACGAGCTTTCCTTTCTTTTACTAGCAGGCGATCAATAAAGTCCAAGGCCTCAATACTTATATCTTTGAAGGCTTCATCATCAAAGTTGTATTCAGCACTGATGATATTGTCAATTGTCTGTTGGTGTGTTTCAGCAACGAAAGGATTCAAACCACTTAAAAGTACATAAGCTAGAGTGCCAACTGACCACATATCAGTGGCTGTGCTGACCATATCATGCTGATGGACTTCAGGTCCATAATATTCAGGAGAAGTAAATTGGAGTCTGAAATTATCACCAGGTTTCAGTTGCCTTGCCTGACCAAATTCAATTATTTTAACTACAGAGCTTCTTCTTGTGAAGTAAATAATGTTCTCTGGCCTGATGTCAAAGTGCCCAATGTTGTGACTATGTAGGAATTCAAGTGCTTCACAGACTTGACGCATATAGCTTATGATTTCCCTTTCATTAAATTCAAAAGCAGGGGTATTAAGTCTCTCAAAGATGTCAACTCCAGAAACGAACTCAGAAATCATGATCAATTCTTCTAGGCTTTCAAATGATTCATGAAGGTGTAGGATATTTCTATGCCTAGCAATGTTTAAGATGGAAATTTCTTTCTTTACTAGCACCTGATCAGCACCTTTTACTTTGACAAACTTAGCCAAGTAAGTCTTCTTAGAAGTTGTCTCAACACACCGATGGGCAATTCCAAACTGCCCACGTCCAAGTTCTTCAGCAATCATATATCTGTCATAAAGCTCCTTTGTTGAAGAGTGAGGTGCTTTTGCTGCAGTGACCTCCCTGGCTTCATCAACTTCTTCATCATAATTTACTGATCTGGTCTTATCTTCCTTTGTTATGACAGGATCTGTAGGTTCAGACGGCTGGCTCTGGCCAAATTTATTTTCTGCTATAACACGGAACACATAGCTTGTCTTACCAAACAGATTTACCACAGTGTACCGTGTCTCACGAGCTTGGCCAACACGAATCCATCTCTCCGCTGTGGTAGCACGCTTCTCAACAGTATAGTGAGTGACTTTGCTTCCACCATCATTAGCTGGAGCATTCCATGTTAGGTTGACAGAGTCTCTTGAAATATCACTTGCTTTCAGTCCCCTTGGTGGATCAGGTACATCAGCTACATCCAGTTCAACTGTTTTCTGGTCAATTCCAAATCTGTTTTTGGCACAAACAATGTAGAAACCTGCATCTTTTCTGTCCACACCATTAGGGAAAACAAGAGATGTGAATGACCGTGTAACAATAACTTGATAGTGCCCATTGGTATCAATCAGATCTTGGCCTTTCTGCCATGTGATCACCGGATCAGGCTTGCCACTGAATGGGATTTTGATGCTGACAACTTCACCACGGAGAGCATGAACAGCCCCCATGCCTTCAAGATTTTTAGGCAGGTGGATCTTAGCAGGAACTGCAACGAAAAAAATATAAAGGAAGATTTTATTAACAAAAACGAAAGCCATTAAAAATTGTTTTAAAAGCAGGAAGTCTGATTTAGAGTGGCCTGGGCATTTGCCATGCACTGGACTAGTATTTGAAACTGATTTCTTGGTATAAGTTCTGTCTACAGTTACATGGTCAATTGAGCAGAAATCAATAGTAATATTACAACCTTTTCAGATAATTAACCAAATCATGCTTCTTTCTCCAATAATGGTAGAATTCTTCATGAGTGTGTAAAGGCCTATTACTATTTATTGTCTGGCAAAAGCTTTGACAAAATCTTCTACCATACCAGTGCTGCAAGAGCAGAAAGACACTTATGAATCCTAAGATCTCTGTATTTGTGTATAAGTCTATTATTACATGTTGGAAGTTACCTTGTGAGTCTTGCTATTAAAAGGTAGCATGAAATGCCTTAAATAAAATGAATACTATTTTTTTGCATTTAATACATGTTTCTTATATTAAGATCTGTGTATCCTAGTATATTTGTTTTATTCAAGGTACTGTGTAGCTCAAGGTTCAATACTTGTCATCATCTGATATTTTCAAAACATTAAAAAAAGATTCTAAGCAAATCCAATGAGGGTTTTTCTCCCATATGCCCACTCTTCATGAAAAATTAAATCATTATTAATGTTAATAGCAAAGCACATTATTTACCTTCAACATCCAAGGAGGCAGTTCCAGACACAGATCCTCCCTGATTGGTTGCTCTCACTTGGTATACAGTGGCATCGTCATCTGTCACATTTGTAATTACCAGTTGGTGATATCCACCCTTAAATTCTTGTATCTTCACTTTCTCCCCATCTGGCAAAATCTCTTTGCCTTGCCTGAACCATTTTACAATTGGCTTAGGATGACCGGTGACTTTGCAAACAAAAGTAGCATGACCTTTGAATCTCACATTCAAGTTTCTGATTTCTTCCTTGAAATGTGGTGCCTGAATTGGTATATCAGACTTGGGAGTGATTGGTTCTGAAATCTCACTCCATTCACTTTCACCACCTAGATTTTCACATTTTACACGGAACTCATATTCAAGGCCTTCAATAAGACCTGTGACAGAATAGACAGTTTCATGAATTTCTTCTGTCGTTACAGCAATCCATTTGTTTTGCTTCTTTTCACGTTTCTCGAGGTAGTAATTTCTAATCTTTGAGCCTCCATCACTAGCAGGTGGCTTCCATGACACAACACAAGAATCTGCAGTCACAGCAGATGCAACTGGCCGAGTTGGCTGGCCTGGTTTTTCTGAAAGAAGAATATTTTCAGGACATGAAATTGGTCTGCTTTGTTGAACTGCAGATGAATAGAAACACAGATTATGCAGCATACTTACCAAATGGAGTCTTGATAATAACAACAGATGAAACCTCTAATGCTTCACTGATGCCAAAAGTGTTCTGAGCAAAGACACGGAAATAGTAGCCTGCATTTTCAGTTAGATTAACAATTCTACAGGTTGTGCCAGATATGCTTGAAGATACCAGTTGCCACTCTGTGCCTTCTTTTGCTTCTCTTTTCTCTACAATATAATTTGTTATTAAGGCACCTCCATCGTCTTCAGGTGGCTTCCAGCTGATGACTGCAGAGTTCTTCAGCAATGCTTCCACAACAATTGGTCCAGCTGGTTTATCTGGCTTATCTGTGAAAGAGGAAAGGCCATACTTTAAATTATGTGCCAGAAAATATATTCAAACATATGATTTCTGAATAATGGATAAACAACACTTACCTTGTATTTCCACATTGAGTACAGTATCAACAGTTCCAAATATGTTACTGAGTTGCACTTTGTACTTTCCTGAATGGGTCTTATGCTGTACATTTTTAATGACAAGATGAGTATAATGCTCTGTGTTTTCAATGGTAATATTTTCTGAGCTCTTCAAAAGTTTCTTGCCATGGAACCAAGTGATGGCAGGTACTGGACGACCAATGTATACAATATGGATGCGAAGAGTGGAGCCCACACCTGCACAGTATTTTTCTTTCAATGGGAAGCCTGGATGGAATTGTGGAGGAGCTTGCAATAATAGCTTGCCACTAGTTTCAATCTCTCCAACATCGTTGACAGCCTTGCAAGTGTAAAGACCTTCGTCTTCTTGCTCCTCCGTAAGAACTGTAAGTATATGGGTGCGTCCATCTGATGACATTTTGTATTTTCTGCTCTGTACCAGCTCCTTGCCAAAACGGTACCATTTTATATCAGGAAGAGGTCTCCCAACAATCTGGCATGATAACTGAGCTGGCTCACCCAGATTGGTAGTTACATCCTTCATTTCCTGTCTTATTCCAGGTGCTTCTCCAGCTATGTTTATAAAGAGAGAGAAAAATCAAATAAAAATAAAAAATAAATAAAAATCAAATCAAATAAAAACATACTGAAGAAGACCATCATATTTATCTCTTCATATGTTATGTGCCATATGTTAACAAAAAGTTCTCAAGGCAGTTCATACAATAAAACATGTTAAAAGCAACACTGTAAGTAAGACAACGCAAATTTCAAAGACTTTGAAAAATTCACAGCGTATTAATACTTTAAACTGCACGGCAGAAGAGATGTGACTTTGTCTGGTATCAAAAAGGCAACAGTCTGGGTACTAGGAGAACACCCTTGAGGAGGACGTTCCATAAAATTGGTGCTACATCTGAACAGTCTCTCTTTCCAATAGTCAACCATTTTAACTTCATTCAACACAAGCACACAGAAGAGGGACTTTGAAGAAAATCTAAAAGTCTAGGCAAGTATATATAGGAGGAGAATTTTATCTTGAAATTGACAAACTGCTTCAAGCCTACAAAGACAACCAAATAGTATATTTCTATACCAGACTACTCATGTATTGCGACATGTATATATTTTCAACAGCAAGGTGAAGCATAACGAATATGACTGTATATTTCAACTTACACGTCAATTTAGTCTTTACAGTCATTGCTGTTCTACGAGGCCTGCCGATTCCAGTTTCATTTTCTGCAAATACTCTAAATTCATATTCGGTAGCTTCCAGCAAGCCTCCCATTATGAACTGCCTGTCCTTGATGCGTTCCTTGTTGCACTTTTTCCAGGCAGTCTCTCCCGACTGGCGGTATTCAACCCAGTATCCAATGATTTCTTTACCACCATCGCATTCAGGACGCTCCCATTCTAAAGTAATGCTATCCTTAGATATTGATGTGATCTCAATTTCTCCAGGCTGGCTTGGTTTGTCTGCAAAATTTCAAAATGTTTTTATAAGAAATTGAAGCTTGTCTTATCACCTCATTTTGTTTTGATATGCTCTAACATAAAATTACATTTACTTACCAAATGGATCCTTGCACACAACAGGTTCTGAAGCAGGACTGGGCTCACCCTCACCAATATCATTTTGGGCTACAATACGGAACTGATATTCAGCATCTGGAACCAGCCCTGTGACTGTGTACATAGTGGTTGTGATTTGAGTCTTGTTGTGCCTGACCCATTTATCAGTAGATGTTTCTCTGCGTTCTATGTAGTAGCCAGTGACACGAGAGCCACCATCATCTCTAGGTCTGGACCAAGACAAACTAATGGAGCTCTTTGTGACATCAAGAATTTCTGGTGGATAACTTGGAGGCTCTGGAGGATCTGTTGAAAACAAAAACACAATAATAACCAATGATAACCGAATCATTGTAATTCGAAGTGCAAGACTAAGATCAGGGAAACCTAGGTTCAGCTTTAGCTTTGAAGCTCAATAGGTGACCTTAGGTTGGTCATTATGGTTCTATCTTACTTATGGCAGAGGTTTGTAGTGAGTATTAAAAAGGGAATTAGTCTGTCATTGTCCTGAGATTTTGGAGGATAACCAAAATAAAAATGTGGGCTGGCATCCTGTTCAGTATTTATGATGTTGTAAACTAAACTTAAAACTTGTAAATCTTTAAATTCACGTTTACAGTCATTACACCGTTGCACCATGGCTCACTGGTTGGAGGGGGTGTCCATCCTCTGGAGGATGGTGTCCTCCTCCAGTGCCCTGCTTGCCAGCACATCCTAACTCCTTCAGTTGGCATGGCTGCCTAGCTTCTACGGTTGGTTTTAGGTGGTTGAATCAAAAGATGAACCATAGCTACATCACTGTAGCTTTGCCTCCTATACCGGATCTTATGCAAATAAAGACTGTCAAAATGTATACTTACGCAAAGGTGTCTTTGGCACAACTGGCTCTTCAGATTTCAGGGATTTGCTTATGCCAAACTGGTTTTCAGCAGAAACACGGAAGTGATATTCCACATTTTCTTTCAGTCCTTTCACTACTAATGAGGTACCCTTTACTCTGGAATCAACAGTGTACCAGGCAGTTTTTGGTACTTCTCGCCTCTCAAGAATGTATCCCAGTAGGTCAGCACCACCATCATCAGTTGGTGGTTTCCAGCTGACTCTAACAGAGCGTGCTTGTATGTCATCATACTCAAGTGGCCCTTCTGGTGGATTTGGAATGCCGATCACTCTGACCTTGATGTAAACAACCTTCTTGCCACATTTGTTTTCAAGTGTCAGATCATAGGTACCAGAATCTTCTCTTTCTGCATCTTTTATCACAAGTTCAGTGTGTGATTCAGAGGTGGCAATCATGGCTCTTTTGATGACATCATGCCCTTCTTTAGTCCATTTGCATATTGGGAGGGGTTTACCTTTAATTGGCACTGTAAGCTTAATTACTCCACCTTGTCTTACAAATACACCTTCCAGATATTTTTCATCAAGTTCATAATCAGGAAATTCTGGGAAGCGGAGAAATGTTACATGTTACATATTTTTCAAAAAAGGCTAAATAGTATTCTTTATTTGTTTTCTTCACTAAGAATTCATAACTAAAATATCTTACCAAGCATTTCAGTCACTTTGGCTACTCCTGGCACTTCAGCAGGTTCACCAGGACCACCAGCATTACAAGCCATAACACGGAATCTATATTCTGCGCCTTGTGGAAGATGCGTTAATGTGTATTCACGGATCTTGGTGGGAGTGGTGTTGCATTTGGTCCATTCAAACTGATCAACCTTCTGCATTTCAATCAAATAACCAGTCACCTTTGACCCGCCTTCATCTTCTGGTGGACTCCAAGCCAGAGAAATTGATGTTCTTGTTGTATCTGTAACTCTTGGATTCTGAGGTTTGCCTGGGGGAGCTGGAATATGTGATCAGAATAGAGTCATAACATAGTCAAATAAGCTATTTCAATATCTTTGAATAGTTTTGCTATTTGAAATTACTAAAATATTACTGTCCACCATTTCTCAAATATTTTCCTGATGATATGATTAAGCAGGCAAAAAACCTTTGTATCTAGTGTATGAATACAGGACATTACTTACCAATTGGATCCATAGCAACTGCAGGCTTGGAAGCTCTGCTTGGCTTGCCGGTGCCTCTAGCATTCACAGCTGTGACACGGTGTTCATACTCCAGTCCTTCAATCAACCCGGTAGACCGATAGCGTGTCATAGTGATGGCAACTTTATTGACACGGACCCATCTATCTGATCTAACTTCTTTGCGTTCCACAATATAACCAGTGATCTGTGAACCACCATCATCTTCTGGTGGATACCAAGTAAGCGTCATTCCATCACGAGAGATATCAAATACTTCTGGGGTACCAGGAGGACCAGGAATACCTGTATTCGAAAAAGTGAAAGAAATGTGAATGTAATGCCATGTACCATCATGCTTTGTTCTTAATACGCAGGTACATGGTGCTGCACATTGTTTTAAAACTATATTATTGGTCATTAGGATTCAACTTTTTTAAACCAAAGAAAATCAGAAATAACATAGCATCAGTTTTTGAAAATTGTCTGTGTGTGTTGATATAAACTAATGCAGAGGACAAGGGAAAATGTTTACTTACTGATTCTACTCTTGCATTCTATAATTTCAGATTGTAAGTATGAACCAATTCCAAAGCGGTTGGTAGCAGCCACACGGAACACGTATTCCGCCCCCTCAGTAAGTTTAGTAAACTTATATGTTGTTCGAGTCACTGATTCAGACACTGGTAGCCATCCTGGACGGTGAGCATCACGTTGTTCCACCACATAGCCACTTAATGCTGCGCCACCATCCATCTCAGGTGGTTCCCAGGAAATGGTTACAAAAGTTGAATCAATATCAACAACTTTAATAGGCCCAGTGGGTGGTCCAGGTTTGTCTATTAAAAAGAAGAAAGGGGTGTAAGCAAAGAATAATAGGGGTATAGACAACATAATTGAATTTAGGAAAAATTATGCAAGAAAAACAGTGGGTAGTTGTATCTTCAAAACAAATTCTTACCAAGAATAATGACTTTAATTCTTTCAAGAGCAGTTCCACTTGTATTCTTCAGTTCAAGTGTGTAGTCTCCAGTGTCATGTATTGTGGTTTCACGTATAGTTAGTTTAGCTGTCTTAGCAACTGTTTCAATCTTGACACGTTCTGATTCTCTTATTTTAGAGCCAGCAAAGAACCAAGATACAGCTGGAGGTGGTCTTCCAGAAATTGGAATAGCTAGTTCTATAGGCCTGCCAGCCGGTACGTGAACAGTCTTTTGAGGTATTCCAGCAAGGTCAATGGCAGGTAGAACTAGAAGAAGAATGAAAGCCCAATATGTTGTTAGCTCTTGTTGAATTCCATATCAACAATTTGAATATATTTTGATTTTCTTTATAATTATGATTCTTACCTTTTTGTTCTTGTACTGTCACTGCTGTGACTATCTCTCTTGGTTCGGACACACCCTTCTGATTTTGTGCTCTCACTCTAAACAAGTACTGTTCACCTTCATTTAATGAAATGATGGTGTGTTCAAAGACGGTGGGTTTCAGTGTTACAACCTTCATCCATCTTTCACTTCCAGCTTTACTAGCCTCAATGACATAGCCAGTTAATCTGCTGCCACCATCATGCTGTGGTTTTTCCCATGCAAGAGATACAGTAGATTTAGTGATATCAACCACCTCCAGTTTCTGTGGCACACCTGGAACCTCGGACACCAGCACTGCATCTGAGGTCTCACAGGGTTCACCGATACCATAGATGTTTTCTGGGAGTACTCGGAAATAGTATCGAGCTCCTTCGATGAGTCCAGAAATCCGATAAAGAGTTTTGCTGCATTTAGTAGTTACTGTCTTGTATGCTCTCATAGCAGCTTCACGTTTCTCAATTATGTAGTTGTTGACAGGAGCGCCACCATCAATAGTAGGAATATCCCAAGTAATTGTCACAGACTCTTTTGAGACCTCCTTGACTCTCACTGCTGCTGGTGGGCCAGGTGTATCTGCAGTGGGGAAAGGGAAAACAGACTTTGCAATTTTTTTCCTGTATTTGCATTTATCCAGTATCTTTTCCAACACTATTCAAATAAACCTAACAGACCACTTCCTTCTCTCTCCATCCTTCTCTCTTTCTACTGTTCACTTAGCAGTGTTGCTTAATTGTTGCCTAAGCTGTTCACATTACAAATCTGCTTTATAAAGATCTTTTAATTTTGTTAACAACTACTGTGACAACAATACCAACTACTATTTAAATCAGTTTGTATAACATTTCCTGTATCTGATGATGTACTACTTAGGAATATAGGCAAAGACAAGTAGGCATGCCTCTTTCTGGAACAATAAAAACAAAAACTTCTACCTACCATAGACTTTTACAAGAATTGTTGCAGATTTCCTTCCTGATTGATTTTCAGCTTCAATGACATATTTTCCAGCATCATACCGGTTGACTTTATCCACAACCAACAGTGTATAACTATCTGTGGTGTCAATAATTCCCCGACTTGCCAGGTCAACACCCTTCTTGCTCCATGTAATTATTGGTGGTGGTCTGCCAGAGACTGATACCATCAGACGTAAAGAGCCACCTGCTCTAACAACAACTGTCTTCTTTAGATCCTCAGCAAGTTCAAGATCTGGAATTTCTGTGATGGAGGGAGAAATAAAAAAGTAGTGTTTGAATACCTCTAAATAGATGTGTAAATTAGTATTTGTAAATTATTTATAAATACTGGATTTTGGCCTTACCTAGTCTTTCCACAGGTTCTATTTCAGCAGATGATTCACTGTATTCACTTATGCCATTGATGTTGGTGGCAGCCACTCTAAAGCGATATTTCTGGCTTGTTTTAAGACCAGTCACTGTGAATTCGGGGTTCCTGATGGTGGCAGTAGAATGTGCCCTATACCATTGTTCAGTACCTTCCTCTTTCATTTCAAGGACATAGCCTAATATATCAACTCCACCATCATACATGGGCTTTGTCCATACCAAGCTTATGCTGGTCTTAGTTGTATCCACAACTCTTGGTGATGAAGGTGCCGCGGGAGTGTCTTTGGAAAAGAACATGTCATGTTATTACAGTGGACAAATTACAACATAACAATTGAAGAATAACCACTCTCAGCTTTCAGTAATAATTTATGACTATATCATTTCAGATTTGGAGCTGAAATACAGTTTAGCTAAAGTCAGACTTTTAAGTTCTGGGGTGTCTCAGCAGATTTTGACCCATGAATAACATGTGCCATAACAGACAAATAGTTTCTTTGGCCTCTGGTACAGAAGGAAAGTAATAAAATAGAATTAGAAGGACATCTCTGTCATAACCCATGCTATGGATTTCTCTGTCCTCGAAGAGAAAGATTATGTTTTTCCATCTTCTTTTCCCCTTTTTTCTTATCATTTGACCTGTATCATTCTGCCTACACTTTGCTTTAAAAAAAAAGCAGGGCAAACCTGTAGAACACATGACACAAAGTGTTATTGTGCTAGAGGCAAAAGAACCCTCTATGCAACAGAACACCAGGGCCACTAGCTTATGTAATCCAGTGTGAAAGTGTTTTTAATGCCACTTTAGAGTGGGAAGCAGAAACATTTCATAAATTTCTCTTTCCCCATGAAGGAAATATGACTAGGGTACAAGTTCGTCCTTGTTGCATTATATCTGTGTTGCTATGGTCCCTGATGCAAAAGGACCTTTCTTAGGAGCCATCTGCATGCACTGAGATTATTACTTCCATAGCTATCTTGGCATAATGACAGCTGTAATCTAAATATATAGAAGGCGCCAGGTTGAAGAAGGTTACCCTAAAGCAAAGACAACCTTTTGGCAGAGTATTTAGGAAAGTAGGTAAAATTCTGATCCCATAGATATGAACTGGAACAAAACAAAACAAAAAAAGCTGCTCTTCAACATATATTTGTCTTTATATCTCTGACACAACATCCAAAATACTTAAGTATTTCTGAATCTGAATGAAGCAGGTATCCATTTCTATGATCTTAAAAGCTATATAATATGCAACTGAATGAGATGCAAGTGCAAAAGTCACACTGAAAACCTGGGTGCAGGATAAATCCTTGAAATAAGTTTTTAAGAATACATACTATTTGTAGATCTGGTGAATGGCCCAAACAGTCCCTTTTAATTGTTACAAAACTTAGCCTACAAGACCACCCTAATGCTTACTTCAGAATAAAATATAGAATTTCAGGAACTTACATGATGGTTCTTTGCACAAAATGTAGTTTGAAGCATCACTAGGCTCACTGTTACCAGCAGCATTGACAGCAGTGACACGGAACTGATATTCACTGCCTTCCATTAGACTGGTAACTTTCAGCCTTGTGTCATAAATGGTGTAGTCTCTGTTAACTCTTGTCCAGCGCAGACTTCTCTTTTCCCGTTTGTCTACAAGATAGGTCCTAATTTCATTACCCCCATCTGACTCTGGTTTCTGCCACTGAATAATGATGTGCTCTTTGCCAACACCCACAGCTTCAGGTACACCAGGAGGTGATGGAATAGCTGTAAATATTTTTATGAGAGAGAGAGAGGGGGGGGAGGGAGAGACAGAGAAAACAGATTATTTTACAGTTTTTATGCATGTTGCAATGCCCTCTGCTGCTCACACCCAAACACAGATTTGAACTAGGAGGATACTCACTGAATGAATTTCTAGCAATAACGGGTTCTGATTCTAGTGGAACACCTGGCCCATACTTGTTGACAGCTCTTACACGGAATATGTATTCATTATTCCTAATAAGTCTTGTTACAACACACGATAGTGTTTGACATTCGGCTTCAACAATAACCCAGTTCAGCCTGCTGGTCTCGCGTCTCTCAACAATGTAATGGGTAATTTCTGCCCCTCCATCTTCTTGAGGAATATTCCAGGCTAAAGTACACTTCTCTTCTGTGACTCTGCTAATGGTGATTTTGCCAGCACATGGACCAGGAGAATCTACAGATAAGGAGCAATGGATAAGTCGGGCAATGAAAAAAATGCTTTTATCTGAAAAAAGACTTTAAAGGAAAGAAGTTCTATCACAGAAAACTAACTGCAAAACATTTACCAAGGACTTTGACGAGGACAGCAACCTGTTTTGTTCCACTGGCATTTTTAACAGTTAAGATGTATTTTCCAGAATCGTTTCTGTCACAGAACTTGATGACTGCAACAGCATGTTTGCTTGTGTATTGTAAAGAAACCTTTTCACTTGGGTCCAGCTCTTTGTCACCCTTAGACCAAAAGACCTTTGGTTCTGGTTTTCCACCAATTGATGCTTCAAGAACAAGATCAGACCCAGCTCTAATTGTTACAAGATCTCCTTGCAATTTGGCATCCAGTTCAGCTTTAGGTGGTGCTATGAAAAGCAAACAAAATAAATTTAAATTTTGATATTTTAAAACATTAACATGCTTTTTGTAATTTGAAAAAACAGTAAGAATGTCTCTTACAATATTCATCTCTACAGGCAACAGGGCCTGTGGATTCAGAACCTTTGCTAATTACACCAGCAGCATTCTTCGCCAACACACGGAATTCATATTCCTCTCCTTCACTGAGAGCAGTTACGGTAAAGAAATTTTCTGAGACAATGGTGTAGTTGCATTTCAGCCAACGTCCATCTCCAGAATCACTATATGGTTTGCGTTCTACAATATAACCAACAACTTTGCTTCCACCATCATAAAGTGGAGGAGACCAGCTTAATGACACTGAAGACCTTGTGACATCTGTTACCTCTGGTCTGCCTGGTGGATCTGTAAGAGAACAACATATTGGAAAATATGATTTTATTGTCCCTTAATTAGCAAGAGAAAATACATCTTCTCTCCTGGTCATACTTACCGACTGGATTTTGGGCCAGTACTGGTCTGGAAGCTTCACTAGGTTTGCTAATGCCAGCGGCATTTAATGCATATGTTCTGAATTGATACTCCAGACCTTCCACAAGTCCTGTTATTTTGTAGTCGCACTCAAAACATGGAGTTTTATTTTCCTTCACCCAAAGGATTGTGTTGCGTTCTTTCTTTTCGATCCAGTATCCAATAATTTTGCTACCACCATCATGATATGGTTCCTCCCATCGAATAGACATGGCATTAGCAGAAACAAAATAGACCTCAGGTCTGGTTGGTGGGCTTGGTGGAACTAATTAAAAGAAAATGAGAAAATAATTAGATTAAAAAAAAACACTGGAAAAATTATGCATATACTATGCGAAAAAATAGTTCCTTACCAAATGGATGTTCAGCCACTATTGGTACTGATTCTACTGGCTTGCTAACACCAAATCTGTTTTCTGAGCTGACGCGGAAACAGTATTCCATATATTTAGTGAGATGGGTCACTTTGATCTGTGTACGTTTGACACTGGAATTTACTAATTGCCATGCTGTTGTACCAGATTCACGTTTTTCCACAATGTAGTTTGTAATCTCACTGCCACCATCATCTTCAGGCTCTTTCCATGACAGTACGCATGATTCAGCTGTTATAGATGATATTTCTATGGGACGTGTAACTGGACCTGGTCTCCCAATAACAATGACAGTCACAGTGAACGTTTTCACACCAGCAGTGTTCTCAAGTGTTAAATAATATTTCCCAGAGTCACCTCTCATGCTGTCCTTTGCAGTTAGTGTGGTTCTATCCTTTGTTGTCTTGATACTCACTCTGTCTGTTTCTTTGAGTCTCATTTCTTCAAGTTTCCATGTTACCTTTGGAACAGGACGTCCACTAATTGGTATATCAATAGTAAAGGTGCTTCCAGCTTTGCAAGTTATAAGTTGGTTAGTTATTCCACTGAGATCTGCAGTTGGTTCAATTTGTGGCTCTTTAATAATGACAGAAGAGAAGGCCTCTCTAGGCTGACTATAACCAGCATTATTTCTTGCTTTAACTCGGAACTCATATTCATTGTTCTCTATGAGACCTTCAACTGTAAAAGTTAACTGTTTTGTTTGACCAGCTTCAACCCAGACATCAGATCCCTTTTGTCTCATCTCTAGGAGGTATCCAATAATACGACTGCCACCATCGTGATCAGGCTTAAGCCAAGCTAGTTCCACAGATGACTTAGTTGTATCTACAATATCCAACCTCTTAGGTGGAGCAGGCTCTTCAGTGGCTACAACTGGCTCTGTTGATTCACATGGTTCACCGACTCCATATTCATTTTCTGCAGATACACGGTAAAAATAGGGCATACCTTCTGCAAGATCAGTGACCTTAGCAATTTGTCGGGTACATTTTTCATAAACAACTTGCCAACTGCGGCGGCTTGCTTCTCGTTTCTCCACAACGTAATGGTGGATTCGAGCACCTCCATCCAAGACTGGAGCATCCCACATTAAAGTTATAGAGTCTCTAGTCACATCCTTAAATGTGATAGGTCCCGGTGGCCCAGGAGTGTCTAGCACTTTAACAGTGAAAGTAATGGATTTCTTACCGCTGTTGTTTTCTACAGTAAAAACATATTTGCCAGCATCTGCTCTATTGCAGTTCTCCACAGTTAATGTACTGAATGAGTCTGTTGTATGAATGTCAGCACGCAAGGTGAGATTAGAATCTGCTTTGGACCATATAGCTGTAGGAACAGGTCTGCCCTTAAAGGCAATAAATAAACGTATAGTTGCACCTGCTCTAACAATATGAGTCTGCTTGAAGTCAGCATCGATATCAAGTTCAGGTGAAGAGAGCCTGTCTATGGTTTGCACAGAAGCAGCAACTACACAACTATCTCCTTTGCCTGCACCATTTACGGCGCTGACTCGGAATTTGTAGTGTTCATTTGGTTCTAGGTCCGTCACAGTATACTTGGTAGCAAGGCAAGTCTCGGCGTTGACTTTATGCCACTCTTCCAAATCAGCTTTGCACATTTCAATGATGTAGCCCATTATTTCTAGGCCTCCATCAAAAACTGGCCTGGTCCATTCTAAGCTGACACTTGTCTTTGAGGTATCTGTCACTTTGACAACAGTAGGAGCACTTGGTGGATGGACTGGCTCTCTGCATTTAATCAGCCTTGAGATACCACTTGGCGGCCCCACTCCAGCTTTATTTTCTGCCATAACCTGGAACTCATATTCATTCCCTTCAGTCAGGCCAGTGACTCTGAATCTTGTCTCAGTAATGGGCCTCTTGCTGGACACTTTAACCCAAAGGATGCTCTTCTTCTCTCTTCTCTCCAAGATGTATTGGTTAATGTCACTTCCACCATCTGATTTTGACCTTTCCCATGTGAGCGTAATACTGTTTCCTGTTACATTGCTAGGCTCTGGAGTTCCAGGAGCATCAGGAACAGCTATGGAATAAAAGAAATGTATCAGAGAATATTCTAGATAAGGTTGACAAAGGTATATATAAACAACAGTTTCAGTTTAAAGTAAACTTACTATAATGTGGTTGTGCTACAAATGGATCAGATTCCAGTGGCCTGCCAACACCAAACTTGTTGGCTGCAGAAACACGGAACTGGTATTCATTGCCTTTTATTAATTTAACAGCAGTATAACTGCAGGCTTCACAATGGTCTTCAATTAGTGCCCAGGATACCCTGCTGGTTTCACGCTTTTCAATCACATAATGAGTAATGGCTGCACAGCCGTCATTAGCTGGAGGTTCCCACCATAATGTTGCCTTCTCTTCCGTAATATTGGTAAACCGGATTGGCCCACCAACTTTTCCTGGAGTATCTGTAACATTTAATTATTGATTATTTTTATTATGCAAATTTAATATACAATGAATACATTATCACATAAATGGTGCAGGGAACATAAAAATCAACGATTTTTTTTAAAAAACTAAATTAATTTTTTCTGTTAAAATATATTTTTAAAAATCATAGACAAAACACTAGAATACTCTCTTGACTCCCATTTATAAATAATAGTTAAAATTAAATCTAATCACAAACATGCTAGCTGTACCTACAGTTGAAATCTCATAAAAATGAATTAATGGCTTTGTTACATACATTGAATTACCTACAATCCAACAGTAAAAAACAGAAAAATTACATTTCTTTTTCAGTGTGTAAATAAAAACGACAGTGGGATTATAAAAGATAAGATCTACTTGCAGAAGTACACATTTGTTTACTGTTGAGATAACCAATGAATAGTTTTTATAAAATTATGTTTGTTTGTTTTTTTTTAAAGCAAGCAGAAGGAGGTGGTGATCAGGTTATCTAAGCTCCTGGCTTTGGGTGCCTAGTTCAAGACCCAGCACTATTTGCATTAATAGGGCTTACAAGTAGCTTCTTTGTCTGCCGCCCTCTCTCTCCCGCTGGGGCCTGTCCATATTACAGTATAATATGTAAAGCATCCAGATGCCCACAGATAGTTCAGCAGGTGCTAAATAAATGTGATTGTTTAAGGGACAGCTTTCAGGTAGCAAAGCTGCAGTTGCAAATATGGAACATGTGTGTAACTTTTGAAATTTAATTTAACAATCGGGGGCCTAAATCCAATTGTTAGTCTCAGCGAGAACAGACTCACTGAATCAATCAGTCTTATGTAAATGCTGACTTACCATGTTCCCAATGATTCAATAGGTCTCCTCTAGTTGGGACAAACATTTAGATTTTTAAGTCTATGAACCAGTAGTTTAGTGGTCTGAGTGTTGGACTATGATGGGAGACCAGGCTTCGAATTCCAGGTTGGCCATGGAAACCGACTAGGTGTCACTGTCTGAACCTCAGAGGAAGGCAAAGCCAAACCTCCTCTGAAGAAATCTTGCCAAGAAAAGCCGTATGATAGGTTCACCTTAAGGCCACCATAAGTTGGAAATAACTTGAGGGCACACGATAACAAACTCTTACGCTCACATGACTGATTTCTTCTTATCACTTCCAATACAGTGATCCAGCATCCACAGTTTGACACAGATAATGATTAGACTATACACTATTACTTTCTAAATTAATAAAAAGCAAGTTATCTTTAAAAATTACACAAAATATACAGCTGTAAACAGCTGTTGTAAACAGCTCTGAGTTGTAAATTAACTTATTTAATTGTCAAATATGCACCACTTATAAAAAAATATATGAAAAAGTATTGGTGGAAATGTCATTTAAAACAGGAAACTTAAATAAATAAATTATAAAAAATATGAGTTAAATTTAAGTTAAATTTAATTTAACTTAAACTGTTGGTGATTTAAATTGTCTTGCTTTGAATCAGCCCACTCTAATTTAATGCAAGTTTTTAAAAATAATGGAAAGTTACCTTGTACTCTTATGGTTATATCTTCCTGTTTGGTTCCTGATGAATTTTTGGCTTCTACTCTGTATATTCCACGATGGTCCCGAGAAGCATCTCTAACAAAGATGGTGCTAAACCCAAGGGCAGTGGTTATTTCTACATTCAGTCTCTTATCAATATCTTCTCCATCTTTAAACCAGGTCACCTGAGGAACTGGACGGCCTGTGATGAGAGCTTTAACTCTTATGCTTTCTCCAGCTTTAACGGTAAGACCTTCAAAATGCTCAGCACCAAATTCAATATTTGGTGGAACTAGAGAATGAAAAGAAGTAAAGTGATATTCAGAAATAATTCTCATTAATGATCACTAACATGGCTTTCCAACAAAGAAGCATGTTAATTATTTTATTTCAGAATTCCTTTTAATATTCAATACAAAAATAGTAGCATTTATGTTCGGAACCATCCTTTTGCATAAAGCCAATTTCTTACTGGATTAATTCATTAATTTTTTTGATGGTTGAAAGTATTATTAAGAAGGAACAGTGAGAAAGAACTGCTGAGCAATTAGTAAAGTAGTCACTAGTCCATAGTCATCCATTCTAACCATAAATAACCTTGTGTTCTCCAGAGACTTTGAGAGAGCATGTGGTTCTGTACAACATGCACTTACCAGCTTCATCTCTGGTCATGATATAGCCTGAAGACTGAGAAGGAGGGCTAATAGTTCCAACAGCATTTCTTGCAAGTATTCTGAATTCATATCGATCACCAGGGCTAAGTCCCGTAACCGTATATTGGCATTCGCTGACATCAGTAAAATTGCATCGGACCCAGCGATCGCCACTTCCTTGCCGTTTCTCAATACTGTAGCCTACAATCTTGCTGCCTCCATCACGAAGAGGTGCAGTCCACTTCAGAGTGATAGTTTCTCTTGTCACATCAATGTAATCAGGTGTGCCAGGTGGATCTAAAAGGAAGATAGATGGGTAGATGCATAGTAATAGAAATCAGCATAAGTGCATACAGTAATGTGAAGATAATTGTTCTACATTTGAGTGGTAAGTTACTTACCAACTGGAGAGACAGCCAAAGTAAATTTGCTTGGATCACTGGCCGAGCTCATTCCAGCTGAGTTTTCTGCATATACACGGAACTGGTAGTCTAAGCCTTCCATTAAACCAGTAATTCTGTATTCTCTACCAGATATTGGTGATATATTTACTTTCTGCCACAGAATGCTGTTTCTTTCTTTCTTTTCTACATGGTACCCAGTAATTTCTGAACCTCCATCATAAACTGGAGCATCCCAAGATATGGTCATTCCATCAGCTGTTACATTGTAAACAACAGGCTTCCCTGGTGAACCTGGTGGTTTAAACTGGTGTCTTGCAATGACCTCTATGGAATTCAGTGGTGGGCTCACGCCATATCTGTTTTCTGCACGGATTCTGAATTGATACTCTGTATCTTTGATTAGGTTCGGAACTTTGAAAGTTGTCTTTTCTACACTGGAACATACCATTTTCCAATTGGTTTGTGAAGTTTCCCGCTTCTCAACACTGTAGCCAGTAATTTCTCCTCCTCCATCATCATCAGGAGCACCCCACGAAAGAACCATGCTGTCTGCTTTGATTTCATCTAGTTTTATAGGTCCCTTTGGCTTCGATGGAGGGCCTAGTGTTATAACTGTAATTGGGAATGACTTTCTGTGAACACCATTGTCAAGAATCAAAGTATATTTGCCACCATTTTCTTTTTTCACATTCTTAATACTTAAAGTTATTTTGTTTTCTGTTTTCTTGAAGCGAACCTGTTCACTTTCTTTCAGAGGAATGTTGTCTTTCAGCCAGCTCATAGTTGGTTTTGGCTTGCCCTTATAGGGCAATTCAACGTGTACATTATATCCTATTCTCACAGTTACTTGTCCTCCAGGTATATCAGAAAGGTCTGCATCAGGTGTTATTACATAGTCTTTCACTGTAATTGGCCCAGTTGTAACGCCATCACTTTTTCCTTTTTCATTCTTAGCAGACACTCTGAATTCTACAACAGAAAGCTCCTTAAGCTTATCAGCTTCAAATTCACATGCTTTACTTGTTCCTGCAAAGGACCACTCTGTTTCATCCTTCAGTCTCTTTTCAATTAGATAGTCTGATATGATGCTACCACCATCAAATTCAGGTTTGCTCCATTGTAAAGTGACAGAAGTCTTTGTTGAATCTTTCATCACTAGATCCCGTACAGGTCCAGGAACTTCTGCAGCTTTTACTGGTTCTGAGGTTTCACAAGGCTCACCCAATCCATTTTCATTTTCTGCAAAAACACGGAAGAAGTATGGAGTTTTCTCTGAGAGACCAGTTATCTTAAATGTTGTGTTGGAGCACTTTGCTGTAACAGAAGACCAAGCTCTCTTTGTAGCATCTCTTTTTTCAACAACATAATTTGTTACTTCAGAGCCACCATTGATGAGTGGAGGGTCCCATACTAATGTCACAGTTCCACGAGAAACATTTTTAAGATTCAGTCTCTGGCATGCGGATGGAGTGTCAAGGACTTTAACATTCACAAATGAAGTTTTTGGTTTTCCAACTCCATTCTCAATTGTGAGGACATATTTTCCTGTATCATTGCGAGTGACTTGAGGAATACTAAGTAGTGTAGATGATTCTGTGTTCTGAATGTTGTATCTTTCATCAGTACCCAGGTTCTTTTCACCCTTTCTCCATGTGACCGTTGGAGGAGGTCTTCCTTTAAATGGAATCATTATCTGTACATCTTCACCTGCTTTAGCTATGATGGAGGTTCTGAGAGCCACATCCAAATCAATCTCTGGCTCCTCTGCAAAATAAACATTAAAGTAAGCAAGTGAAATTATTAGTACCGTATTTGGGAAAAGCTAGGAATACAAAACATGGAAACTAATAGGAAAAATGCACATACCAAGTATGTCTTTAGCTTGTACAGGTTCTGTCATTTCAATAGGTTCACCTTGTCCAGCATGATTTATAGCGGCTACACGGAAGTAGTAATTGATTCCTGGTTGAAGATGAGAAACAACATACTCTGTGGTTCTCACTTCTCCTCTTGCACTGACCACAGTCCATTCTTCTTCATCCCCTTCTCTCTTTTCTATAGCATAGCTGGTAATTGCACTTCCTCCATCATAGGCTGGTTTAGCCCAGCTAAGTGTGATAGATGTCTTTGTAGTATCCACAACCTTTAGTTTAACAGGTGGTCCAGGTTTATCTGTAAAATTCAAATAACAACCATAAGACCTCAAAAAGTGACTGCTAATAGCAACCAGCAGAACATACCTTCATTAAATTTAAAGAATGTCTCTAATTGGTTGGTTAAAGTTGTAGGAATCCACGTGCATGGTTTCTTACCAATAGGATCTGCTGCTCTGAAGAAGTCAGATGCATCAGAGTAGGGACCTTGTCCAGCTGCATTCACAGCAGAAACTCTGAACTGGTATTCACTGTTTTCTGTTAGTCCTGTCACCTTCTGTCTGGTGTCACGGATGGTTTCTTTGGTAACCTTGAACCAACTTAGACTTTTCTTATCACGTTTCTCCAAGTAATATCCACTTATTTCACTCCCGCCATCTACAGTAGGTCTGCTCCAGACTACTGTCATTGAGTGTTTAGTTATCATAGTAACTTCTGGCATACTAGGTTGTCCAGGTGTAACTGTATTTTAATTAAAATAAAAATCACATCAGGTCAGGGCAATCAAATAGGAATGTTATTTTATACAAATGTTTAATAATGTATGAATTAACCATGCTTCACTTACCAAAAGCATTCTTAGCTACAACAGAATCAGATTCCAGTGGCTCGCCAACACCAAATTTGTTTACAGCTCGTATACGGAATATATATTCATTTCCTTTTATGACTTTTGTGGTAGTAACAATGCATTCTTCTTGCTTTTCTGAAACCATGGACCATACCACACGACTTGTCTCACGTTTTTCAACAATGTAATGTGTCACACTAGCACCTCCATCATCTGCTGGTGGTTCCCACATAAAGGTAATCTTTTCAGCAGTGACTGTTTTGAACTGTACAGGTCCACCTGGAGGCCCTGGCTTATCTGTTGATATGAGAGAAAGTAAGATATTTTTAAATATACAATTGACGTAGCTAGGGGAATTTCACAAAATGATGCACCATTTCCCTCCAAAACATACCAAGTATTTGTACTCTGATGGTAGCAGATGCAGAACCCATGGCATTCTTTAATTTCAGTTCATAGTTTCCACTGTTGAGACGAGTTGCATCTTTGATCAGTATGGATGAAAATTCAGTGGTGTTTTCAAAGGATACCTGGGCACTGGTTTGTATTTCTTTACCATTTCTGAACCATTCAATTGTAGGTATGGGCTTTCCAGAAATGCCAAGTTTCAGCTTAACTGAAGTGCCAGCTTTGTATTTGACCACTTCTGTATATTCTGGTGGTACATCTATTTCAGGTGCACCTTAATCAAATAAAGAGGAGTAGAAAGAATGTAAGTAAAAATACTTTTTCAAATTCTTTCTTTAAAAAATTTTAAACAACTTTTAGTTAAGAACATTAATGTAGTAGTGAATTAAATTCAGTACAAATATATTTTTATAACCTCTGACAAGAAAAGGTAAATAGGATTTGAATCAGCATAGTACTATCAGATTAGGATCTTAAATTCAAAGGAGGACTTCTGCAAACAGAAATAAAACCGGATATTAATTGTAGCACAGTTATAAAATTCTTACCATATGTATCCACACAGGTGACAGGGCCTAAAACATCTGATGGGTTACTGATTGAGCCTGCAGCATTCTTAGCAAAAACCCGGAATTCATATTGGGAGCTCTGAGTTAATCCTGATACAGTAAACTGAGTCTCAATGACATTGGTGAAGCTTGCCTTTGTCCATCTTCCATTTGGAAGGTCACGTTTTTCAACAATATAGCCAGTAATTTTGCTACCACCATCAAAGGCTGGCTGTATCCAAGAAAGGCTGACAGATGTCTTAGAAATATCTGTGACACGAAGATTTCTTGGTGGCTCTGCAGCATGAAAAATAAAAAAAAATTGTAATTGGGAATTGTATAACTATTCAACACCAGCTCACCAAAAACATACTTTCCACTTAGTTCTTTATTTCATACAAGATGCTTTCCTGCTGAATACATACCACAAGCATCGATAGCAAGAACTGCATCGGATGGATGACTTGGTTTTCCAATTCCGGCTGCATTTTCTGCGTACACCTTGAATTCATAAATAAGGCCAGCAGTAATAGTGGAGACCTTGAAATGAGTTGTGCGTATAATCATTTTATTCACTTTTTTCCACAGAATACTGTTTCTGTCCTTCATCTCCAGATGGTAGCCAATGATTGCACTGCCTCCATTGGAAACAGGCTCATGCCATCCAACAGTGATGCTTTCTCGTGTTACATGGGTGATCCATGGTGTGGAAGGTGGTCCAGGAGTAGCTAAATAAATATTAATAAGATATAAATATTATATTAATAAATCTTAAAGTGTATATCCCAAAATTCAGAAAACAGAAATAAACACAAAGCTACTTACTGTAAGGTAATTTAATAGTTACACACGGTGAATCAATATGATCACTTATGCCAAAGCGATTTTCTGCTTTGATACGGAATTGATATTCTTCTCCTGTCGTCAGCTTCATGATTTTAATCATATTTCTAGCAACAGTGGCAGATACTTCAGACCATACAGCAGTGCTTGTTTCTCTTTTCAGCACAATGTAGTTGGTAACTTGACTTCCACCATCATAATGTGGTGGCTCCCACTTAAGGGCGACACTGTCTTCTGTGATATCACTGACAGCAACAGGTCCAACAGGAGGACCGGGTCTGTCTAGGACAACAATCTTAATGAAAGATTTAGTAGTTCCACTGGAGTTGGCAGCTGTGATGTCATATTTACCAGCATCAGCAGCCACACTTTCTTTAAGGTTGATTATCACACTTTCTGCTGTGGTTTCTGTGTTGAACCTCATGGTTGGTTTGAGGGTGACACCATCTTTGGATAAAGTCACCTTTGGTAATGGTTTTCCAAAAAGTGGAATCTCAACCTTCAGATTTGAACCCGCTCTTACATAAACTGTGTTGTTCGGGAAACCTTTCATATCCACCTCAGGAGATTCTGAAAAATACATTTACAATATATTAAAAACAAGGCTTTGGAAGGATATTTTAATTAAATTTATGTGAACTCTTTCATGAATAGTGAAAGACATACCCAGTTGTTCTTTAACTGTAACAGCAAGAGGAAGTTCTCTAGGATCACTTAGACCAGCTTGGTTTTCAGCGAATACTCTGAAGAAGTATTCTGTATTCTCCTTGAGACCTTGAACAATGTGATGAGTTGTCTTGACAACAGCACATTTGACCCATTTTTGCTGCCCTTTCTCCAGAGCTTCAACAAGATAACCTAGAATTCTGCTTCCACCATCATGTTCTGGTTTTAGCCACACAAGGGAGACACTGTCTTTAGTAACACTTGATACTCCCAGTTTTTCTGGTGGACTTGGTTTTTCTGAAAAGTAATTAGAATAAGAAGATGAAATAAGAATAAAATATGCATTCTGTTTGCTTTCAACATACCTAACAAGCGTGTATTTTACATGGGAGAGTAGTATAGATTATCTTTCATGTATATATTAGAATATTATTTGTTTGTAATTACTTTCAAGAAAAACACCCATGGTTACAAATTTACAATAAATTAATAGCAATCAATTACAGTATGAGCATAAATAAATTAAGACTAGAACTCTATAAACTTGAGACTAAGATTCAATTAACTAAGTGGGATTTACTTCAAATAAGTAATCAATTGGATCAACCCTGGCAATCAGGGTGGCGACAGATGTTGCAGCCCTCAATCCACTGAACAGCGTATTTGTGGGCAGGTTCAAGTTCTAAAAATCAAATCTTGTGTTTTACACTGTCTTTTTAACAGAAACATAAGAGGAAGGTTACTGGTCCAGTTTACTATAAGTTTCCCAGGGTCCATTTACTTATTGGTAGATGTGCTCTCATATGTTACTTATCAAGGACTATCTTCACTTTTTAATCTTTTAAATTAGAAAGAGAATTGTACCTGCTGTATCTTTGGCCAGACTGCAGTTCTCATCACCAGTTTTAATATGAGGATTTTTGTATGTAACCAGGACTTTGCATTTTGTCTGTTTTTAATCACATTTGATGTTGCTGTTTTACCAAATAAATGTCTTTTTTGATTTATGTTATGACTTTTGGTAATAACATTAAACTACTGCATATAAATAATAGATAAAGCATTTAAATAAACATATTTGAAGGAACCAACCTGTTATTTTAGTTCCATCCTTGGTTTCAGTGGGAACTCCAACACCAAACTCATTTTCTCCAGCGACTCTGAAGTAGTACACTCCACCTTCTTGTAGATTGGTGACTTTGTAGGAAAGACGATGGCAGTTGTTGGTAACAGTGACCCAGGCTTTCTTGCTTGCTTCTCGCTTTTCAATGTAATAGTTCTTTACTGGAGCACCTCCATCATTCTCAGGAGCTTCCCAAGATAAAACAGCTGATTCTTTTGTTACATCTTTCACAACAATATTAGATGGAGGTCCTGGTGTGTCAAGAACTTTCACAACTAATGTTAAAGTGGCTGTATTTACAATATTTTGTAATGTTAGTGTATATTTTCCAGAATCATTCCTGGTTGCTTTTTCAATGGTAAGTGAGGTACGATTATCTGAAGTATCAATATTTGCTCGTGTACGGAGATCAGTATCTGGCTTACTCCACAATACATTGGGCACAGGCTTTCCTCTGAAAGGCACAGTCAATGTAAATGATCCACCAGCTTTCACAATTAAAGTCTTTCTCATTTCATTGTCAATATCAAAAGCAGGTTCTTCTTCCCGTTCTTTTGCTACCTGAGGTTCTGAGACTTCACTTGGATCACTAGCACCAACTTTGTTGAGGGACTTTACTCTGAAAACATATTCAGCTCCTGGTGTAAGGCCAATTACAGTATATTCTGTGCCTCTTAAGTTCTGAACAGCTGTTGACCAATCAGTTTCACTTGTCAGCTTGTATTCAACTGTATATCCAGTAATAGGAGAACCTCCATCAAATAAGGGCTTTGTCCATCCAATTGTTATGTGTGATCTTGTAGAGTCCACAACCTTGGGCCTGTTTGGAGGTGATGGCAGGAAAACAGGATCTTCTGCTTTAATCAGTGGTGAAGGATCACTGGGAGGACTAAGACCTGCTGCATTTTCTGCATATACTCGATATTCATATTCACATCCTTCACGAAGGCCTGAAGATTTTACTCTGAGATCATAAACTGGTTTTTTGTTCACACGTATCCACCGCAGACTGTTTTTCTCACGCCTTTCAATTACATATCCAGAAATTTCACTGCCTCCATCACTATCAGGTCTTGCCCAACAGATGGTCATGGAGTCCTTTGTCACACTAGTAATTTCTAAGGATTTAGGTGGAGTTGCAACAGTAAAAGGATCTAGAGCCTTGATGGCATCACTTTCCAGTGGTTCGCCAACACCATATTTGTTTACAGCCATCACTCGGAAGATATACTCATTTCCCCGAAGTAGTTTCGTCACTTTGCAAGATGTTGTTGGAATCTCACTTTCACAAAGAGTCCAGGCAATTCTACTGGTCTCGCGTTTTTCCACAATATAATGATCAATTTCTGCACCTCCATTTTCTTGAGGTGGCCCCCATGAAAGGTGACACTTCTCAGCAGTAAGTCCTTTGATTTCTAGCGGGCCCGCTGGGGGACCTGGTCTATCAAGTACTTTGCAGTTGACAGCTAATGATCTTGTTCCAGCAACATTTTGTAGTGTTAGCACATACTGGCCTGAATCACGTCGAATACAGTCTTTAACAGTTATTGCAGTAGTGTGATCTGTTGAGATAATTTCAACTCTAGCTCGTTCTTCAATCTCTTTGCCATCCTTTGCCCAGGAAATTACTGGCAAGGGCCGTCCTGCAATATCAGCATTAATTTTCAAAATCTCCCCAGCTTTAACAACAACAACATCTCTGAATTTGACATCCATCATAATTCTTGGAGCGTCAACATCATCTTTTACTGTCACTGGCCCTGTTGATTCAGATGGTTCACTGAATAATCCAGCTGCATTTCTTGCTATGACACGGAATTCATAACGCTGGTCTTCAGTAAGCCCTATTACATCGAAGAAGGTTTCTTGTACATTGGTGAAGTTGCACTTCAGCCAACGACCATCTGGTAGCTCTTTCCGTTCAATAATGTATCCTGTGATCTTAGCACCACCATCATATTCTGGTTTGGTCCATGAAAGTGAGACAGATGTTCTTGTAATATTAGTCACTTCTGGCTGGCCAGGAGGATCACATGGGTCCCTCGCGGCAACAGGCTCACATGATTTGCTACATTTACCTATCCCTACAATATTTTCAGCATACACACGATATTCGTACATAAGTCCTTCATCAAGGCCTGTAACCTTCATCTGTGTATCAGTTATAAGGGTTTTATTTACTTTAGTCCAAAGGATGCTGCTTCTTTCTTTACGCTCAAGGTGGTAACCAAGTATTTTGGTTCCTCCATCATTAACTGGTTCCTGCCAGCTGACAAGCATGAAGGCTTTAGTAGCATGTACAACTTTGGGAGTACCAGGTGGCCCAGGAGGATTAAATGGATATTCTGCAACAACAGGGGCAGTTTCAACATGGGTGCTCCTGCCATAGCGATTTTCTGCACGAACACGGAATTGGTATTCTGATCCTGTGGTTAAGCGGGATATTTTAATTGAAGTTCGTGCAACTGCTGCAGATACTACACTCCATGTTGTTGTGGTTGTTTCTCTCTTTTCCACAATATAATTACTAATTTGACAGCCACCATCATATTCAGGGGGTTTCCAGGATATGGTTATGTTGTCATTACTGACATTATCAATATGTAATGCAGTTGGAGGTCCTGGCTTATCAAGTACAATTACAGTAATGGAAACTATTGTAGAGCCAGCACTATTTGAAACACTTAATTCGTAACTTCCTACATCTTCTCGTGAAGCTTCCTTGATTGCCAGTGATGTTGATGTTTTTGATGTCTGGATATTTACTCTAGTTGTCTCTCTTAAAGGTGTTCCATCCTTCTTCCAGCTAACTGTTGGAATTGGCCTTCCTCTGATTGGTACATCAATCTTAAGATCTTCACCAGCTTTAACACTGAAAGTATTGAAAAGAAGCTCAACAGAAGGCTTGATTTCAATATCCTTTGCAACTACTGGAACTCCAAGCTGTTTTGGATCACTCTTCCCTTTTTCATTAACAGCACAGACTCGGAAAGTATATTCTTCCCCCATAGACAATCCTGATATTGTTGCTTCTAATGTCTTAACCTGTGTACATGTGCTCCATTTTTCACTTCCTTTAGTTTGCATTTCTACTACATAGCCAGTTATTTTGCTGCCACCATCACTCTCCGGTTTCTCCCATTTGATAGTAGCGGTGTTACGTGTTACATCAACAAGAGTTATTTTTCCTGGTGGATATGGTGGTTCAGAAACCTTAACTGGTTCAGATGTTTCTGCTGGCAAACCAACTCCATATTCATTTGCAGCCAAGACTCGGAAATAGTAACTGCATCCCTCCTGTAGCTGTTCAATTCTGAAGACATTCTTGGTGCAGTTATTGGTAACAGTGGCATAGGCTTTTCTTGTAGTTTCTCGTTTTTCAACTATATAGTTTGTAATTTTAGCTCCACCATCGATAAGTGGAGGCTCCCAAGCTAATGTCACTAAATCTTTCTTCACTTCTCTGACAGTCAGATTTATTGGTGCACTTGGTGTGTCAAGCACTCTCACATTAACAAAAGCAGATTTCTTGCCACTGTTGTTTTCTAGAGTCAAAATATATTTACCACTGTCAAATCTGTTGACATTATCAATGACCAGCATAGTATATGAACTGGTGACTTCAATCTGAGCTCTGTCACTCAGTGTGCCTTCTGCTTTTTCCCATTTTACTTCTGGCTCTGGCCTGCCTTTGATGGTAACAAACAAACGCAATGTACCACTGGCACGTACTGTGACTACTTTTCTAAGATCTGCATCAAGTTCAATTTCAGGTGGTTCAATTTTTTCAGCAGCAACCACGCTACCAGGTATAGTTGCTGGTTCTCCAACCCCTTCTGAATTCATAGCACAGATGCGGAAGTTGTATTCACTGTTCTCTTTAAGTTTTGTTACTGTGAACTGTTTTGCTTGTAATCCAGAGGGTGGTGTACAGGTTGTCCATTCATCAGCACTAGCTTCTTTAAATTCCACAATGTATCCTTTAACGGGAGCACCTCCATCATAAATAGGCTTGTTCCATGCAAGTGACACAGATGATCTGGAGGTATCTGTCACCTTTGGATTGCTGGGAGGGCCTGGGGGATACACTGCATCACAGGCACGATAGAAAACTGATGGTTCACTGGGTTCTCCAACACCAGCAGCATTTTCAGCAGAAACTCTAAATTCATAGAAATGGCCATCTGTGAGTCCAGTTACTCTGAATCTTAAATCTGTCAGTCTCTTTTTATTGCACTTGGTCCATCGGATGCCATCTTTGTCTCGCTTTTCTAATATATAGCCTTCAATTTCAGCTCCACCATTGTCTACAGGACGACCCCAGGTTACAATCATAGAATCTTTTGTGATTGTGGAAACTTCAGGTGTTGAAGGCGGACCTGGAGGTTTATATGGATTGCGTGCCAGTACAGGCTCAGATTCCAGTGGCTCACCGATTCCATATTTGTTAACAGCCATTACACGGAAAATGTATTCATTGCCTGGGAGAAGCCTGGTTACTTTGTGGTTCAGAGCTTGCACATCAGAGGCCACTTGTGTCCATGAAAGCCGGCTTGTCTCTCTTTTTTCTATGACATAATGTGAAATGCTAGCACCACCATCTTGTAAGGGTGGTCCCCATGCCAGGTAACATTTTTCTGCAGTCACACCTGTAACTTTCAAAGGACCTTCTGGAGGTCCAGGCCTGTCAAGTACTTTTACGGTGATTGGTATAGATTTGGTGCCACCAACATTGCTCAGTTTAAGTGTGTAAAGGCCTCCGTCTACTCTGATGCAATCTTTGACTGTGAGGGTAGTTCTTTGAATGGTAGACTTTATTTCCATCCTTGCAGTTGCACCTTCAAATTCTTTTCCATCTTTTGCCCATGTGATTTCAGGAATAGGTTTGCCATGAATGTCAGCTTCAAGGACGAATGTTTCTCCAGCATGAACAACAATGACATCTTTGTATTTTGGATCCAGTGAAGCTCTTGGTGCTTCAATTTCATCTCTAGCAATGATTGGCCCAGTGCTTTCAGATGGTTCACTTAGACTACCAGCTGCATTTCTTGCAATTACTCTGAATTCATATCTTTGCTCTTCCACAAGACCGGTTACTGTGAATTCAGTTTCAAGTACATTGGTAAAACTGGCTTTCATCCAACGACCTTCAGGCAATTCTCTCTTTTCCACAATATATCCAGTTATTTTGCTGCCACCATCATATTCAGGTTTCTTCCAGTTTAGTGTTATATAGTTTCTTGTGATAACAATGGCATCTGGACGGCCTGGTGGGTCACAAGCATCTCTGGCAAAATACAGTTCAGATGTTTTGCTAACCTTTCCAGTGCCAACAATATTTTCTGCTGAAACTCTGAATTCATACTCAAGCCCTTCTTCAAGGCCCTCTGTTTTATATCTTGTATCCTGGATAAGGGTCTTATTCAATTTTGTCCAAAGAATGCTGTTTTTGTCTTTGCGTTCTATGTGATATCCAAGAACTTTGCTTCCTCCATCATTAACTGGCTCATTCCATTGTACTATCATGTAATCTTTGGTAGCTGTAGTAACGAATGGTGTCCCTGGTGGTCCTGGTTCCTTGTATGGATATTGCACAACGACTGGTTTAGAATCTAGTGCAGTGCTCTTCCCATAACGGTTTTCAGCACTGATTCTGAACTGGTATTCAGCACTGGTTTTAAGTTTTGTTACTTTAATAGTAGTTCTTGCAACTGTTGCTGATACCATCTGCCAGGTAGTAGTAGTGGTGTCACGTTTCTCTACAATGTAATTGGATATCTGGCAGCCACCTGTGTATGCTGGTGGTTCCCATGATAAGACAACGTAATTTGCGCTAACCTCATCAAAGCGGACAGGTCCTTGTGGTGGGCCAGGCTTCTCAAACACAATTATATTAAGATGCTCTGTTGCTGTGCCTGCAACATTGCTTGCAGTTACAGAGTATTTCCCAAAGTCATCTTTGTTACTTTCTTTAATTAACAAAGTAGTAGTTGTTGGTGTATCTTCAATGTGTAATCTGGTTGTTTGTTTTAGAGGCTGGCCATCCTTTTCCCAAGTGATAGTAGGTTTTGGTCGAGCTATAAAGGGTATTTCTACTTTAAGGTCTTCTCCAGCTTGTACAGTATATGTATTGAACATGAGTTTGAAACTTGGCTGAATTGTCAGGTCACTAGCAATCACAGGAACTGCCAATGGCCTGGGATCACTTTTGCCTTTTTCATTATATGCCATGACACGGAACTGATATTCATGTCCAGAACTTAAACCAGACACAACAGCACTGCAGACTTTGCTTTCAGTTACAACAGTCCATTTATCGGATCCTTTTGGCTGCATTTCAACAATGTATCCCAAAATTCTGCTGCCTCCATCATGTTCAGGCTTCTCCCACATAAATGATGCACTTCTCTGAGTCACATCCGTGAGTGTTACTTTCCCAGGAGGCAAAGGTGGTTCTGAAGCTTTGGAGGCATCTGCAGTTTCAGCTGGAGCACCAATTCCAAATTCATTTTCAGCCATAACTCTGAAATAATAAATTGCCCCTTCTGTAAGATTTTCAACTTTAAAGCTTGTTTTGTTGCACTTTGCACTTACATTGGCATATGCTTTTCTGGTTGATTCACGTTTGTCAATTACATAGTTCTTTATCTTCGCACCACCATCATTAGCTGGAGGTTCCCAGGTCAGTACAGCATAATCCTTCCTTATTTCTTTGACTACTAGATTTTGTGGCGGTCCTGGTGTATCAAGGACTTTAACTGTAACAAACGCAGACTTTGATCCACTGCTGTTCTCTAGTTTAAGTGTATACTTTCCGGCATCATTTCTGTCGCAGTAGTCAATTGATAGCTGTGTGTAATTCAGGCCCTTTTCAATCTGAACTTTATCTGTAAATTCTCCTTCTTCTCGAGACCATGTGATATCAGGAGTAGGGCGTCCTTTAAATGGTATATTTATCCTGACAGATCCACCTGCTCTAACCACAATTCCTTTCCTTAGCTCTGAGTCAATATCAAGTTCTGGAGCCTCAAGTTTATCTTCTGGTTTAACTGTACCAGGAACTGCTGCAGCTTCACCCACTCCAATTTTGTTGAGGGCGCACACTCTTAGTTTGTATTCTTGATGTTCAATGAGCTTTTTGACCTCAAAACGATTGACTCTCAAACCTGTCTGTGGAGTAGCTATTGTCCATTCTTCTTCATCAGCTTTGCAAATTTCTACAATATATCCCAGGATTTCACTGCCACCATCATAAATAGGTTTACCCCATGCAACTGTGATTGAATTCTTGGTAGTATCCACAACATGGGCATTTGTGGGTGGGCCAGGCTTGAACATAGGATCACATGCTTTCCAGTAGGGAGTAACTTGACTTGGTTCACCCACTCCAGCTGCATTTTCTGCAGAAACTCTAAATTCATATTCATGCTCTTCTGTTAATCCTGTGACTCTTAATCGCAAATCCGTAATTCGGCGTTTATTACATTTCACCCATCTGATACCAGCTCTGTCTCTTTTTTCTATGATGTAGCCAATAATTTCACTGCCACCATCACTATCTGGACGCTGCCAGCAGACAGTCATGGAATCCCTTGTAATGTTGGTGACTTCAACGGACTTTGGTGGACCAGGAACAACAAATGGATTTTTCATTAAGACTGGTGCAGACTCGAGTGGTTCACCAACTCCATATTTATTAACTGCCATTACGCGGAAGATATATTCATTTCCTTCCAGGAGTTTTGTTACTTTAAGCATTGTAGCTACAGCATCTGAAGCAACAACTGTCCAAGCAAGGCGACTTGTTTCTCTCTTTTCAATGATGTAGTGAGAAATGTCACTGCCTCCATCATGGATTGGTGGAGCCCATGCTAAGGAACACTTGTCACAAGTTACTCCAGAAACTTGAATACTCTCTGGTGGCCCTGGTCTGTCAAGTACTTTTACTGTTATTGGTACTGATTTTGTTCCTGCAACATTGGTGGCCTGTAAAATATACTGCCCTCCATCAACACGTATTGCATCTTTTACAGTAATCAAGGCCTTGAAGTCAGTATTCCTTATTTCACATCGAGCAGTATCTTCGAGAACTTTATCACCTTTCAACCACATAATAGTAGGAATTGGCTTTCCATGGACATCTGCCTCAAGTTTGAATGTATCTCCAGCATTTACAACAATCACATCTTTGTATTTTGGATCCATGGAAATTCTCGGAAGTTCAACTTCATCTTTGGCTGTTATTGGCCCTGTGCTATCAGACGGTTTACTTACTGCTCCAGCAGCATTCCTTGCAATTACTCTAAATTCATATCTTTGGTCTTCAGTGAGGCCTGTTACAGTAAACTGAGTTTCAATTATATTGGTAAAGCTTGCTTTCATCCAGCGGCCATCTGGCAAATCACGTTTCTCTACTATATAGCCTGTAATTTTGCTGCCACCATCATATTCTGGTTTAGTCCACTGCAGTGTAATTGAGCTTCTTTTTACAACAATAGCTTCAGGGCATCCTGGAGGGTCACATGGATCACGTGCAACATAGCACTCTGAAACTTTGCTTGTTTTGCCTACACCAACAATGTTTTCTGCAGAAACTCTAAATTCATATTCAATGCCTTCTTCAAGGTTGGTTGTCTTAAAGTGGGTGTCTTGAATAACTGTCTTGTTTACTTTAGTCCACAAAATACTATTTTTTTCCTTTCTCTCAAGATGATAACCTAAAATCTTACTTCCTCCATCATTGATTGGTTCATGCCATTGCACAACCATAGAGTCTTTTGTAACTGTTGTCACAAATGGTGTACCAGGAGGTCCTGGTTCTTTATAGGGATATTGAGCAACAACTGCTTCAGATTCCAGGGCAAAGCTCTGTCCATATCTATTTTCAGCCAATATTCTAAACTGATATTCTGAACCAGTTTTCAGTTTGCTCACTTTGAGAGTAGTTCTTGCAACAGTAGCTGAAACAGTCTCCCATACTGTGGTGGTTGTATCTCGCTTATGAACAATGTAATTAGTAATTTGGCAGCCACCAGTATACGCTGGAGGGTTCCATGATAATGTAATACTTTCAGCACTAATATCATCAAATTTAACAGGGCCTTTGGGAGGATCAGGTTTGTCTAGTGTTATAATTTCAAGAGATGCAGACTTCTGCCCAACGACATTAGCAACTGCAATTTCATACATCCCACTATCTTCTTTATTAGTCTCTTTAATATTTAAGATGGTAAGATTAGGTGAATCAATTACATTAACTCTAGTGGTTTGTTTTAATGGTATGCCATCTTTGGTCCAAGTAATTGAAGGCTTAGGTCGACCAGATATTGGTACTTCAATCTTTAGATCCTGTCCCACTTGTATACTGTAACTATGGAATGCTGGTCTTACATCTGGCTCAATAACTAGATCTTTGGCAGTTATTGGAACAGCAAGTGATCGTGGATCACTCCTACCCTTTTCATTTACAGCCATTACTCTAAACAGATACTCTTCTCCTTGAGTTAGATTAGTAACAAGTGCCTCAAGAGCCTTGACACGTGCACACTCCGACCATTTCTCACTGCCTTTAACTTGCATCTCCACAATATACTGTAAGATTTTACTTCCACCATCATGTTCGGGCTTTGCCCAGCTCAATGAAACACTGTTTCGTGTAACATCATCCACAGTTATCTTTCCTGGAGGTTGAGGAACTTCAGCAACTTTAACTGGTTCACTTGTTTCTTCAGGTAGGCCAATTCCAAATTCATTTTCTGCAGCAACTCTGAAGTAATAATAACATCCCTCCTGAAGTTGATCTATTTTCCATGATGTTTTATGGCAGTTTGTTACAACAGCTGCATAGGCTTTTCTTGTGGCTTCGCGCTTTTCAATAATATAATTTTTAATTTTGGCTCCACCATCTATCAAAGGCGGCTCCCATGAAAGTGAAACAGAATCTTTGGTAATATCCTTAATTTTCAGATTAATTGGAGGACCTGGAGTATCTAGGACTCTTACACTGACAAAGGCAGACTTTGTCCCACTGCTGTTTTCTAAAGTGAGAGTGTACTTTCCAGAGTCAAATCTGTTAACGTTGTCAAGAACCAGTGAGGTAAAGCTGCTGGTGATGTCAATCATAGCTGCCTCTCTGATGTCACCATCCACTTTACTCCATTTTACTTCAGGAGCTGGGCGCCCTCTGATAGGAACAAACAATCTTAATGAACCACCAGCTCTTACATTTATAATTTTCCTCAGTTCCATATCAAGATCAAGGTCTGGAGCTTCAAGTTTTTCTTCAACAATAATTGTCCCAGGAACATCAGCATGCTCTCCCACTCCTGCTTTATTAACAGCACAAATGCGGAATTTGTATTCATGCTTTTCCACTAATTTTTCCACCTCCATGTTTGTTTTCTTAATTCCAGTTGGTGGGGTACAAATCTCCCAGTCTCCAACACTTACATCACACTTTTCAACAATGTATCCTTGAATTTCAGAGCCACCATCATAGATTGGTTTACCCCAGGAAAGGAAAACTGAAGATCTTGTAACATCTGTTGCCCTGGGATTATTGGGAGGACCTGGTTTGTATATAGGATCACAGGCTTTATAATAAACAGAAGGTGGACTTGGTTCACTGAGGCCAGCTGCATTTTCTGCTGAAACTCTGTATTCATAATCATGATTTTCTATAAGCCCGGTGACTCGGTATCGAAGTTCACTTATCAAACGCTTGTTACATCTTGTCCATCGAATGCCTTCTCTGTCACGTTTTTCTAGTACATAACCCAAAATTTCACTGCCACCATCAGAGGCAGGTCTGTCCCATAGAACAATCATAGAATCTTTAGTAATGGCTGAGACTTCTGGAGCCTTTGGTGGAAGTGGCACTACAAAAGGATTCTTTGCAAGTACAGGCTCAGATTCAAGAGGCTCACCAACACCATATTTGTTTACAGCCATGATACGGAAGATATATTCATTGCCTTCCAAAAGTTTAGTAACTTTGCAGTTAAGGGTTTGTACATTGGCATCAACTAAAGTCCAAACTAAACGACTTGTTTCTCTTCTTTCAACAATGTAATGTGAAATGTCACTGCCACCATCCTGCAGTGGGGGTTTCCACGACAGCACACATTTTTCAGCAGTAACTCCTGTTATGCCAACAGGTCCTTCAGGCGGGCCAGGCCTGTCAAGAACTTTGACATGGATAGAAGCTGTTTTTTCACCTGCAACATTCTTCACCAGCAAGACATAATGTCCACTGTCAACACGTACGGCTTCCTTAACACTTAGGCTTGTGGCAAAGTCAGTACTTTTTATATCCAAGCGTGCTGTGTTTGCTAGTTCTTTATCACCTTTCAGCCACTGAATAGAAGGTAGTGGCTTACCATAAACATCGGCATCAATCTTGAAAGATTCACCAGCATGCAGTACAAGTGTTTCTTTAAATTTGGGATCCATACTTATACGAGGTGGATCAACTTCATCTCTTGCTGTGACTGCCCCTGAACTTTCAGATGGCTCACTGAAGACACCTGCAGCATTTCTTGCAATGACACGGAACTCATACCTTTGATTTTCAACTAGGCCAGTTACTGCAAATTCAGTTTCAATTACATTTGTAAAGCTTGCTTTCATCCAGCGGCCTTCTGGCAGCTCCTTCTTTTCAACAATATAGCCTGTGATCTTGCTTCCACCATCATACTCTGGTTTCTTCCACTGAAGAGTAACAGAGTTCCGTGTGACAATGATAGGTTCTGGACGACCTGGAGGATCACAAGGATCATGAGCTGTGTAGCATTCTGAACCTTTACTTGCCTTTCCGATACCAACAATATTTTCTGCATACACTCTGAATTCATATTCAAGTCCTTCCTCAAGTCCAGTTGTTTTAAACTTAGTGTCAGTAATTGGTGTTTTGTTTAATTTAACCCAGAGGATGCTATTTCTTTCCTTGCGTTCCAAATGATAGCCAATAATCTTGCTGCCACCATCATTGACAGGTTCATTCCAATGCACAACCATACTATCCTTGGAAACCTGTGGTACATAAGGAGTTCCAGGTGGACCTGGCAGTTTGTATGGATACTGGGCGACCACAGACTCTGATGTAAGATATGTACTCTTCCCATATCTATTTTCAGCAGCAATTCGGAACTGATATTCACTTCCAGTCTTCAGCCTAGATGCTTTCAGAGTTGTTCGGGCAACAGTAGCTGAAACTATCTGCCAAGTAGTAGTTGAGGTGTCTCGTTTTTCTACAATATAATTGTTGATAGAACTGCCACCATCATATTTGGGTGGCTGCCAAGAAATGGTAATACTATCTGCAGTAACTTCATCAATCTTTACTGGTCCAGTTGGAGGTCCTGGTTTATCAAGGACAACAATATTAAGAATTTCAGTAGCTTCACCTGCAGAATTAGAAAGTTTGACTAAATATTGTCCAACATCTTCTTTACATGCTTCTTTTATTGTTAGCAAAGTATTGTTGTCTGTATTTTCTTCATTTACTCTAGTAGTTTGTCTCAGTGGCACATTATCTTTAAGCCATACTACAGATGGCTTGGGTCGACCAATAAATGGAACATCAACTTTTAAATCTTCACCTGCTAGTACACTGAAAGTGGTAAACAACAGTTTGAAGGCTGGTGGTATCACAAGATCTTTTGCAATAACTGGAACACTCAGTTGTCGCGGATCACTGATTCCTTTTTCATTCTGAGCTGAAACACGGAAGGAATATTCTTCACCTTGGATTAGTCCAGTGATAGTAGCTTCAGTAACTTTTACGGTGGCACATGTGGCCCACTTGTCACTGCCTTTGCTTTGCATTTCAACAATGTAGCCCAAAATTCTGCTTCCTCCATCATGTTCAGGTTTTTCCCAAGTCAAGGATACGCTATTTCTTGTTACGTCCAATAAAGTTATTTTTCCAGGAGGAAGAGGTCTTTCTGATACCTTAACAGATTCTGATGTTTCAACAGGAAGCCCTATTCCATATTCATTTTCTGCAAGGACTCTGAAATAATAGTTACAACCTTCCTGTAACGTGTCCACCTTCCAGCTGGTCTTGTGGCAATTGGCTACAACAGTTGAATACGCTTTTCTTGTTGCTTCACGCTTTTCAACTATATAGTTCTTTATTTTAGAGCCACCATCTATGAGAGGAGGGTCCCATGTGAGCGTGACAGATGACTTGCTGACCTCTTTTATTTTTAAATTCTGTGGGGCTCCAGGTGTATCAAGAACTCTTACCATTACAAATGCTGATTTGCTGCCTGAACTGTTTTCTATAGTCAGTATATATTTGCCACTGTCAAATCTGTTCACATTTCCTACTGTAAGTAGTGTATAAGAGCTTGTAGATTCAATAGTGGCTTTGTCTAAAGACTCTCCATGTTCTCGTGTCCATCTTACTTCAGGTGCTGGTCTTCCTTTGATTGGAACAAAAAGTCTTAAAGTACAACAAGCTCTAATAGTCACAACTTTACGCAGTTCTGCATCCAGTTCAATCTCTGGAGGCAGCATCCTTTCCTCAGCCTTTGGTGTTCCAGGGACAAGAGCAGGTTCTCCAATGCCTTCAGAGTTCATGGCATATATTCTAATTTTGTACTCTTGGTTTTCTTTTAGGTCAGTGATGGTAAAGGAAGTAGCCTTCAGTCCAGCTGGTGGAGTTACAATTTTCCATTCATCTTCTTCAGGTAATGCTATTTCCACCATGTAGCCTGTGATTTCTGAGCCACCATCATATATTGGCTTATTCCAAGCAATTGTAATGGAAGATTTGCTTGTATCTAAGACTCGAGGATTACCAGGTGGACCAGGCTTAAACACAGTATCAGCAGCTTTGTAGAACTGACTGTTTGGACTTGGCTCACTTACACCAGCAGCATTTTCAGCCTTTACTCGATATTCATATTCATGGCCTTCTGTGAGCCCAGATACTTTATAACGTAAATCAGTGACAATCCGTTTGTTACATTTCACCCAGCGCAATCCAGCTCTGTCACGGCGTTCTATAATGTAATTGGTTATAGGACTTCCACCATCAGAATCAGGATGACCCCAGCATACAATCATAGAATCTTTATTTGCAGCTGTAACTTCTGGTGTCTTGGGTGGATCAGGTACAACATAAGGATTTACTGCAAGAACAGGCTCTGATTCTAGAGGTTCGCCAACTCCATATTTGTTAACAGCCATAACACGGAACACATATTCATTGCCTTTCAGTAGCTTTGTGACCTTTAATTTTGTTAAGGCAACTTCTGTGGCTACAGATGTCCATGCCAACCTACTAGTTTCACGTTTTTCAACAACATAATGGTCAATACTTGCACCTCCATCATCCAGAGGGGGCAACCATGACAGAACACATTTCTCTGTAGTAACATCAGACACAGCCAAAGGACCTTCTGGAGGACCAGGTCTGTCTAGAACTTTGACATTGAAAATATGTTTGGCAAAGCCACCTGGATTTGAAGCTGTAAGTGTATATGCACCTCCATCCCTTCGTACAGAATCCTTATTGGTAAGGACTGTTGAGAAATCTGCTACTTTAATTTCTAATTTTGCTGTATCTTCAAGCTCCTTTCCTTCTTTTGTCCATGTGAGAGTAGGTGGAGGACGACCTGCGACATCAGCTTCAAGTCTGAAAACTTCACCTGCTTTTAATACTAAAGTGTCTTTATATTTAGCATCTACCATTATCCTTGGTGCTTCGATCTCATCTCTGCATGTTATTGCATCTGATGGTTCAGATGGAGGGCTAACAGCACCAGCAGCATTTCTTGCAATTACACGGAATTCATAAGCAGCATCTTCTGTGAGACCACTAACAGTGAACTCAGTTTCTAGTATATTGCTGAAGTTAGCCTTCAACCATCGGCCATTGGGAAGATCTCTCTTTTCAACAGTGTAACCAGTTATCTTAAAGCCACCATTATATTCAGGCTTTGTCCACTTGAGTGCTACTGCATGTCTTGTGATATTGAGAGGAACTGGCTTACCAGGAGGATCAATAGGATCTAGAGCAAATGTTGGCTCAGATGGCTTGCTTGGCTTACTTTTGCCTGCCATATTTTCTGCTATGACTCGGAATTCATATGCAATGCCATCTGTAAGACCACTTGACTTGAAAATGTTGCCTGATACCAACATCTTACTTATAGTCTGCCAAAGAATGCTATTTCGTTCTTTTCTTTCAACATGGTAGCCCAAAATTGGACTTCCTCCATCTGTAAGAGGTTCATGCCAGCTAATAGTAATTGAATCCTTTGTGACTGCAATCACTTGAGGAGTGCCTGGAGGCCCAGGAACCTTAAAAGGAAAGGTAGCAATTACATTCTCTGAAGTGATAGCTGGACCTGAACCGTATCTGTTCTGCGCTTTAACACGGAATTGATACTCAGTTCCAGTAGTGAGACGAGCAGCTTTATATGTGGTACGTATGACAGTAGTTGCTAACTCAGCCCATGTGGTGCTGTCAGTTTTACGCATTTCAACAACATAGTTGCTTATTGGAACCCCTCCGTCATTCAGTGGAGGCTGCCATGAAAAGGTCACAAAATCAGATGAAATTTCATCAAATTTGATTGGTCCTGTGGGAGGTCCAGGAACATCATGCACCTGTACAGTTATAACATCACTCACTTCACCAACAATGTTTTTAGCTGAGAGTGGATATCTACCACTGTCATTTCTTGTGCATTCATTAATAGATAGAATAGTTGCAGTTGCAGTATTTTCGAAGTTTACTCTTTGGGTTTGTTTAAGCAGCTGGTCTTCTTTTTTCCAAGTAATAGTTGGTCTTGGGCGACCAAGCACTGGAATCTCAATTTTGATATTGTCACCAGCTCTAGCAATTACTGTTTTCTGATAAATACCACGTAAATCGAATTCTGGAAGCATCATTTGCTCTTTCACAACAACTGGTCTACTTTCTCTTGGGTCACTTCTGCCAGCGCTATTAACTGCCATAACCTGGAAAGTATACTCTTCATTTTCAGTTAGATTCTTCACCACACATTCTAATGTCTTCACAGTTGTGATATGTGTCCACTGAGTTGAACCTTTTTTCTGTGCTTCAATCACATAGCCAGTAATCTTGCTACCACCATCGTGTTCTGGCTTTGGCCAAGCAAGGCTGACTGAGTTCCTTGTGATATCCATAATATTAAGGCTCTCTGGAGGAGATGGTGCTTCAGATGCTCTTATAGGTTCAGCAGTTTCAGCTGGTTCACCAATTCCAAATTCATTTTCAGCCAATACTCTGAAGTAATATTCACATCCTTCAGTCAAATTAGGAATCCTAAGGGAACATTTTGAGCATTTGGTCGTGATGGTAGAATATGCCTTTCTTGTAGACTCACGTTTTTCAACTATATAATTTGTTATGCGTGAACCACCATCAATTAGAGGCATATCCCACTGTAGGGTGATGCTGTCTTTACATATGTCTCTGGGCTTGAGATTTATTGGTGGCCCTGGTGTATCCAGAACTTTTACATTGACAAAACCAGTCTTCTTGCCAGCAGCATTTTCAAGGGTCATTACATATTTCCCTGCATCATATCTGTTACATTCTGTGATAATAAGAAGAGAGAATGAATCTGTATTTTCAATACTGGCACGGCCTTTGAGTGGGATATCATCCTTGGTCCATGTAACTTCAGGAGTTGGACGTCCTCTAATTGGAACAAATATCCGAATGCTCAGTCCAGCTCTGACGACTAGAGTTTTTCTCAGCTCAGCATCTAATTCAAAATCAGGAGCCACTTCGCGTTCCTTGATTTCAACATTTGGAATTTTTGCTGGTTCACCAGCACCAGCAGCATTGATGGCAGTAATTCTAAAATTGTATTTTGCTCCTGGCTGAAGGTTAGCAACAACAAATTCTGTAATTCTTAGAGCAGTCCCTGTGGTGTCTTTCACCCATGTTTCTTCTCCTTCCTTTTGATGCTCTACAATGTAACCAATGATATCAAGTCCACCATCATAATGAGGCTTTCCCCATGATAGGCTAGCAGTTGTCTTTGTTGTATCAGTTACTCGTGGATTTGAAGGAGGTCCTGGCGGATCTACAGTAATGGGAAAAATAAAAAGAAAAGAAAAGAAGACATTTGATCAAAGTCATTATATAGACAGTTACGCTGTTAATGAGGTATGAAGGTATTTGTCAAAGTAGAGAAATCCCACTAACATGTAGCATCCTTGGTCAGTACTGGCTGAGAAACATCACTTGGTGGCCCAATTCCTGCTCTGTTTTCTGCACTGACACGGAATTCATATTCATTTCCTTCTAGGAGTCCAGTCACTTTGCATCTAAGGTCTGACACTGGTTTCTTTGAGACTCTGACCCATCTCACGCCTTTCTTTTCTCTTCTTTCCACATGGTAGCCTGTGATTTCACTGCCACCATCATCAGCTGGCCTCTTCCAGTTCACTGTAACAGCATTCTTAGTAATATTTGATACTTCTGGTTTACCAGGAGGACCAGGGGGGCCTGATTAGGGAGAAAGAAAAGTTTTTAAAAAACTCTGATATTTTTATATATAAAACAGTAAATGTATGTTAAAATATGTTCAGTGATTTTGCTTACCGAATCTATCCACCATTTTAACTGGTTCTGAATGAGACGGCTCTCCTTTGCCATACTGGTTCACAGCTGAGACGCGGAAGATATACTCATTTCCTTGAATAAGCTTAGAAACAACATGCCTACAAGACTGAATGTCTTCAGCAATCTGAGTCCATAGCAGTCGGCTAGTTTCTCTCTTTTCAAGAACATAAGACTTGATTGGTGATCCACCATCTTCTGTAGGAGGAGTCCATGTGAGAGTAGCTTTTTCAGCTGAGACATTGCTGACGTCAACTGGTCCTGGGGGGCCTGGTACATCTAAAACTTTTACATGGACATGCTCTTCTTTAGTACCAAAAGGATTGGTAGCAGTGATGGTATATTCACCAGAATCTTTTCTGGCTGCATATTTGACAGTCAGTGTAGAGGAGGTTGGAGTAGATTCAATAAGAACAGTCTCTGAAAGTTTAAAATCTTTTCCTGCTTTGGACCACACTGCAGTTGGAAGTGGTTTGCCAAGGATGCTAATAGCAGACATTGTAATGGTGTCTCCTGCTTTAACAGTCAAGCCGTCTTTGACAGTAGGATCAATTATGATGGTGGGTGCCTCTGTAAAATCAAATTAATTTGTCAGAAAATAAAGTAGCAAATAAGATACTTAAGTATCAATTACACAAAATGAATACATCTTGTTATAGGGCAGTACACACCATATTCATCTTTGCATATAATGGCTCCAGTAGATTCTGATGGAGGACTAATAGCTCCAGCAGTATTCTTAGCTCTGATTCTGAATTCATATTTTGAACCCTCATATAGGTCAGTCACTGTAAATGCACATTCCGGAACATTCACATGATTTGCTTTCATCCAAGTCTTTCCAGGTAGATCACGTTTCTCTACTATGTATCCAATTAATTTGTGTCCACCATCATACTTTGGTTCTGTCCAGATCAGTGTCACTGAGTTTCTGGTCACACTGATGACTTCAGGCTTCCCAGGAGGATCTGAAAACAACAACATAATACCTTAGTAACAAAATTATTAACAGAGTTTTCTAACTCAAGAAAACTTATTATTTGAGTAACTTACCAATTGGATCTAAAGCCACAATTGGTTCAGATGGAAGACTTGGTTTACCAACTCCAGCCAGATTGATTGCCATTACTCTGAATTCATATTCCAAACCTTCAGTTAATCCTGTCACCCTGAAATCTTTCATCCTTAGTGGAGTCTTGTTTGCGCGCTTCCACAAAATACTGTTCCTTTCTTTATATTCAAGGTGATATCCTATAGAAGCAAACAAACCCAAACATATTTACTTATGATTTTAAAACTAAATGCAAAAGTACAACTGATCTAATAAAAAACAACATTTTCCTTGTAGTAACCTTGAAGTTCCTACACAAATATGGCACGGGCTGCTTGTGTAACTATGTTAGTCATGCCACCAATCTGAATAAAAAAGAAAACTGTTCCAGTATACAAGAGTTTCCTTGCCTAAGCTCCAGGGAATTATGTGTATCATGACCACAGGCTATCAGGCAAGTGCCTGCTTATGAGCTCTACAGTCTTATAAGTTTAAAACAATGGGTTCCAATTCAATTATGTTATAGTCTAAGGGCAATGTTAAATTGTATTATATTATAAAGACAGTGAAGAATCTTACATAAAATGAAATCTCAAAAGTAATACCTGTGATTGGAGAGCCGCCTGTTTTCTTAGGATCTGTCCATACTAAAGAAACAGAATCATGCCTGACCTCAACAATTTTGGGTGGTGGTGGAGCATCAGGAACATCTAGAAAATGTAACATAAGAATAGGAATGAATAACTCATAATAGTAATTTTATGGCAACAGTTTTACAACAAACACAACTTATTTTGAACTTACCAAATGGATGTCTTGCAATTATAGGGTCAGATTTAAGACCTTCACCTACTCCATATCTGTTTTCAGCACTGATTCTGAAAGTATATTCACAGCCTTCATGAAGTCTTGTAACTCTAAAGGAGGTTTTCTGGACAGCAGAAGCACAGGTCACCCATTTATTATTCACATTGTCTCTCTTCTCAAGGATGTAGTTAGTGATTTCTGAACCACCATCATCTTTGGGAGGCCCCCACTTTAATGTCATAGCATCAGCTGTAACTTCATCAAATTTCACAGGCCCTGTTGGGATTCCAGGTTTGCCAACAACTTTGACAGTGATAGTGCCTTCTTTACTGCCAGCTATGTTCTTCAGTGTGATTGTGTATTTTCCAGCATCGTCTTTATGACAGTCACGTACAAGAAGTGTAGTGTTAACTGCTGTAGCTTCAAATGCAACTCTTCCTGTCTCAGTAAGAGTCAGATCTTCTCCTTTCTTCCATGTCACAGCTGGTGCTGGCTTGCCTTTAATTGGGATCTTCAGACGGAAACAGCTTCCTTCTCTAGCTAAATATATCAGGCCTGGCAGGTCTCTTAGATCAAGATCAGGCGCCACTGTAAATGAAAATATATTGAATAGTCATACATTCAGCAAAGAAAATAAATTACAATGATTTCAGTAACTTCTATTTTCAAGAATTTTTGGGAAGTATGTCTTCTGGAATCCTTGTGTTCACTGCAAGAGACTAACATGTCTACCTGGAGAGTTTTATTCTTCATCAAACTGACTCAGAAGAAGCACGATGAATGAATGAGAGAATGTAGACATCTACTCACCAATATCATCCCTTGCCAACACTGTAATTTCACTTGGTGTTCCATATCCAGCTTCATTCTGTGCTCTTACTCTGAAAAGGTACTCTTTTCCTTCTTTCAAGTCTCTTGATGAGTACTGGAGATTCTTTGACCTCATAACCTCTTGCCATTGATTTTCACCAATCATAAGCTCTACAATGTATGCATTAATACGGCTTCCACCATCACTAATAGGCTTTTTCCATGTTAAATTGCAAGATGACTTCGTGACAACTGGAGCTTTTAAGTCAACAACAGGCCCAGGTGTTTCTAGTTTGAAGAACGGAAAAGATATTGATATGATTCAACATAAAATCACAAACACAAGAGCTTTTTAATAGTTCAATAGAATAAGAATGTGAATTTTCTCACCCGAAGCTTTAACAGCATCACGAGTTTCACAGGGGTCACCAATGCCATATTCATTTTCAGCAAAAACTCTGAAGAAGTAAGATTTTCCTTCTTCTAAGTTAGAGACCCTAAAACTTGTTTTTGGACATTCTGTGGCTACTGTGGACCATGATTTTCTTTCTGCATCCCGTTTTTCAACCACATAGTTCTTCACTGGACTCCCACCATCAATTATAGGAGGTTCCCATGAAATGAAGGCTGAATCTTTAGATGCTTCTTTTACAACCAGATTAATGGGTGGTCCAGGAGTGTCTGTGTTAAAACAAAGTAACAGCCTCAGTTATTTTCCAAAATGCAGAAAATAAATTCCAGTCATTCATACAGTGTCATTAGTAATTTTTGAGCTGGTATCATCTTTTGAGAATGATACATATATTTGTGTACATATACAATAAATTAGCAGGGACTATAGTGCTTACCAAGTACTTTGACCACGATGGTGTATGACTTTTTGCCACAGCTGTTCTCCAAAGTTAGAACATATTTTCCAGCGTCATATTTATTTACATTTTCACAGCGCAAGAAGGTATCAAAATCAGTTGATTTGATGTCTAGTCCTTGCCTGTCCCTTAGGTTAGCATCCACTTTAGACCAAGAAATCTTTGGAGGTGGACGGCCTCTTACTGGCACATAAATTCTCATTGTCACTCCAGCACGTAATATAAGGACTTTCCTCAATTCAGCATCAAGCTCTCCTTCAGGTGGAACTGTATTTTAAAGAACAGATACATGTATGATAAAGCGATTAATAGAAGCAGTAAAAATATAAAGAAAAATATTATTCTCAGTGGCTGAGTGAGGACGGAGTAGGATAGAAAAAGAACAGAGAAAGCAACATTATGGAAACGACATTCAGATTGAATATTTTTGGAAGGAAAAAGAACTGGGACCTCCTTCCCAGTCACTAATGTTCATATCATCTAACCAACAATTATAGTGGCTTCTCACATTCTTCTCTCACTCACTTCTAAGTTGAAAACTGAATTAACCATAATGCTCAGCGTACTAAGGTTCTAGCAAAATGGGGATACCTGCTATGGTGTAATTGTCTAGGAATTTCCCATTAGTAAAACTCATCTGGCATTCAGAACATGGTCGTTAAGAAGAAGAAGCTGTTTTCTTTGTAGAAGGCATAACCACATTTTCTGGAGGAATATTTAAGATATTGACACTATAGAGTATTCTATACCAAAAATGATTTTAGGAAAGAAGAAACCAGGGATAGATGTACATATCGTGTGTCAGTGCTGGTGCTAACAATTGAGAGACAATGAATTATGGACTGGACACCCAAGATATGCTTTCTACTGATGAGAAATGCATCCATCTGTTCTTTGGGAGATTAAACCTACAGCTTTAATCCTACAGATCACCTTGTTCATCAAAGTTACCAAAACTGCGTAGCACTTCTAAGGTGCTGGAGGAGCTGCTAGGGCAAAATGCCCATGGGGAGCCCCATTTGCCAGGCCAGTTGTATATGTCTAAATATGGATCCAATCCATGCATTCATAGGGGGTGGGATTGGGAAGGGTGGGGGTGCAGGGAGTCAATTATAAGTGGGGTTTGCATGTGGCCTACCAACTGCATTCTTCCCTACCCTGGTATAGAACTTCTAATTTTCTGTAGATACCACACTGACCTCACAGTTTACAGTAAGGCTGTAAATTATAGTTTCTTTTCATTTTACTCACTTAGAATGTCTTTGGCCGTGTGTTTGTCTGGCACATCACTTGGATCACTGTATCCAATCTTATTGACAGCATAAATGCGGAACTGGTATTCTGTGTTTTCTGTGAGTCCAGTCACAACATAATTGGTATCTGGCAAATTCTTTGGCAAATTGCATCTGACCCAGTTATCTGTGTCTACTCGTTTTACTTCAACAAGGTAGCCAATAATGGGGCTTCCACCATCATATGCTGGCTTACTCCAAGACAGGCTGATAGAACTACGGGTGGTATCAACAACTTTTGGGAATGCTGGTGGGCCAGGAGGATCTGGGAAGGAAAGCAGAAGGAAGTTACAGACAGCACAATTGGGGATGGACCCACCTCCACACATAATCATACAAGAAGAATAAATATGTGTTCAACTTACACTGAGGATCACGAGCATAGGCTGCCTTTGATGGTCCACTAGGTTTGCCTAGTCCAGCTTTATTCATTGCTGTTACTCTGTACTCATATTCTGCTCCTTCCTGGAGTCCAGTAGCCTTTATGGTTCTCTCTATGACTGGCTTTCTGTTCACTTTTGTCCAGTTAACAGCCTTTGTTTCACGTTTTTCAACAATGTATCCAGTTATAGGAGAGCCGCCGTCATCAGCAGGTGCTTTCCAGCTTACAGTCATGAAGTCTTTTGTTATATTACTAATTACAGGTGGATCACAAGGTCCTGGTACATCTATATAAATAATTATTTGAAATGTGTTTAACACCTGTTAAAATATAAATCATCACGAACTGGATAAAATAAGCTAGTAAGAGATGCTTACCGTATGGATTTTTAGCCACTGCTGTTTCAGTTAAGATTGGGTCGCCTACTCCATACTTGTTTTCAGCAGCAATGCGGAATTGGTACTCGTGTCCTTCAATCAGCTTCTCAACACTACAGCTAGTGATTGGGACATTGGCTGTGACCTGAGCCCAGTTGGGCCTACTTGTTTCCCGTTTGTCAACAATATAATTAGTAATATCTGATCCTCCGTCTTCTAGAGGTGGTTCCCAAGCAAGCATTGCTCGATCAGTGTACATGTTAGTAATCTTAACTGAGGCTGGAGGTCCAGGCTTGTCTGAAAAAGGAAAATTAGGCAAAGAATTAAGTTTTGCAATTCCTATATTTTTTAAAGCTCAGGTTTAAAGTTTAATTTATATTATATTAATTATATCGTATTAATTAAGTTATACTGAACTTTAACTTACCTAATACTTTGAGCTTAATTGTTGCTGACTTGGTACCACTTGCATTTTCAGCTGTAATGGTATAGTCTCCAGACTGCTTTCTATTTACACTGAAGAGCTCCACCGTACACAAGTTTCTCTTGGAGGCTATCTTGATGCCTTCAGTGGGTTTTAGAATCTCCCCATCTTTCTTCCAAGCAACAGTTGGCATAGGCTTGCCAAACACATTAGCCTCAAGACAAACATTGGTTCCAGCTTTTACTACAAGTAAGGATTTCATACCTACTCCAAGTTCTATTTTTGGTGGTACTGAAAGGCAAAAAGAAACAAAAAGCAGGACATTGCAAAGGGTACTTGATGAAAAAGATAAATTCATTCCTTAATATTAGTAGTATTTCTTACCATTTTCTGCCTGCACGGTTATTGGATCAGAAGGTTCAGAAGGCCAGCTAATATTCACTGCTGTTTTTGCTATTGCTCTAAATTGGTACTGTGCGCCTTCTTCCAGGCCAGTTGCAGTATACTCTTCTTGAGGTATTTGATGAGGAGTGGTATTGCATCGTACCCATTTATCTCCAGGCAACTTACAGGCTTCAACAAAGTATCCAATTAGTTTGCTCCCACCATCATGTTTTGGTCTTGTCCATATAAGGGACACTGTACTTTTAGTGACATCAATAACTTCAGGTTTACCAGGAGGATCTAAAAACAATGCATCAAGCTTAATACACCAAGTTGGGCATTTAATGTAAATAATTTCAAATGTCAGACAATATACAAGATGCATCTGCTATTCATTTCAGTGGTGTAGAGGCAGTGTGGTGTACTGATTTCCACTTGGCCATGGAAACCCACTGGGTGACCTCAGGCAAGTCACACTCTCTCTGCCTCAGGGGGAGATAAAGGTAACCTTCCCTAAAACAATTCTGATAAAAAAACCCCCCATGATAGGGTCACTTTAAGATCATCATAATTCAGAAATGATTTGAAAGTTTAGTCACATAATTTCTTTTTGATGAAATCAATGGGAATAAAAAGTGCTTAGTTTTGTCAGGATTGTGTCTAATATTGCTGATATTTAGGCTGTAAACCTATATCCACCTATCTTTATAGGATGTTGCTATTATAGAACTTACACTGTATTACCAGTAACAATAATTGTAAATCACCCATGTATGCCAATGTTTTGCTTACCAACTGGTATCCTTGCTGTAACAAAATCTGTTGGCTTGCTAGGCTTGCTTGCGCCTGCTTTGTTCAGAGCATATATTCTAAAAGTGTACTCAAGACCTTCGATTAAATTAGCGCATGGGTATTCTGTTGATCGCACAAGTGTATCATTGGCTTTCACCCACAGCAAACTGTTCCTTTCTTTACGTTCAATGAGATAACCAGTGATTGGGCTGCCTCCATCACTGTCTGGCCTGTCCCATGCCACAAAGATGCAGTCTTTGTTCACCTTGGTAACATGTGCATTCTTTGGTTCACTAGGAACATCTGTAGAAAAAGTGATAAAAAGAGATTATTTTATCCTTTTAGCATTTGAAATGTTCTAATAACAACTGTGCCACTGTTTTGAGTCAGACATACCAAATGGGAATCTTGCAATCATTTTATCAGATTGAAGTGGCTCAGAAATACCAAATCGGTTTTCTGCACGGACACGGAACATATATTCTTGCCCAGGGGTTAGCTTTCCAATTCTGCAATTTGTCTTTGTGACAGAAGCAACCACTGTTATCCAGTCTCCCCTGCTGACGTCACATTTCTCAACTACATAGTTGGTGATGTTACTACCACCATCTTCAAGAGGGATGTGCCATGACAAACTGCAGGCATCAGCATCTATATCAGAAATTTCAAATGGTGGCTGTGGTGGACCAGGAATATCTAGAAAGATATAAAAATATGTTTGTAAGATGGTGTTAATAGACATTGTGTTAAAGATAAGTATGTAAAGAGTTAAGAATGGAAAAGAAAACTCAATATACCCATGACAACCACTTTGATTTTCTGAGTAGCCACTCCCGAACTGTTTTCGGCTGTCAGACTGTAATAATCACTGTCTTTCCTAGTTACATCCTTAATGATGAGAACAGAAGTGCTGTCTGCTTTATGCACAGCCATTCGGCTAGATATAACCACATCTTGGTCTGCTTTCATCCATCTACAGATTGGGTGAGGCTTCCCATAAACATGGGCTTCAATCCTAAGTTTCTGCCCAGCTTTTATACTGACATGCTCTGGCATCAGAATCTTAGGTGGCACTGAAATAAAAATCAAACAATGGAAAAAATACATTTAGATCATACAAATTAATACTCTTGTAAGTTTTTTCATTTTGTAATTTGTATCATTTTGTCCTATGGTATCCTTAGCTGATATCACTATTACTGTAGTAAAAACAATAGCTTTCATTTTTTCAGTAGTAGATTCTCTAAAATGAAACCACAGTCTCTTGATAGCCTTCATGGGTCAAAAGTAATGTGGAAAAACAGGTATTACATCCCAAAAGAGAAATTAATTTTTGGCCTGCTTCCAAGTAACAGAATTATCAAGAAACCAGCCTTTCACACAGCAGAATTACAGCACTTTGAATCCACTTTAACTGTCATGACTGCATCTTGTAAAATCTTGGGGTTTCTAGTGTGGCGAGGCCCTAGAATGCTCTGTTAGAGAATTCCAAGTACTCCCTCCCAAAACTACAAATCTCAGAATTCATTGGATGTTTCCATATAAATTAAAGTGTAATCATAGTGCTATAATTGTGCAGTCTGAAAGAACCCCTTGTTTTCCCTTCAATATTCTTGGAACAACATCCTTTCAACATAAACATGTTCTCTCCTGGCTTTTTTCATATTTTGCATACTAAAGCTTAAATAGCACAATATGACATTGAAGTAAATTATATTTATCTAATTTTTCAAATGTGGGAATTTAGCAACATGGTAAAATGAAAAGACATATTAAAATACAAATCAATGCAACTTTGTTTCATGAAACTGAAACAAACCTTATTAGTAGACTGCACTCTCAGACCTATACTTAATGCTTTTTTGGACCAAAACAAAATCTAACACTGTATTTGGAAGTAATAGTGAACATTTCCATAAACTCTGTTTAGATCAACTTGAAAGCTGACAAAGACAACGTCAACAAATTGTAACACAAGCAAATTGTAACACATGGCATCTAAAGCTGGATATAAAGCTATCCAAATAAAATAAAAAATAAATAAAATATGCAAATAAAGAAGACATTTCAACCATTTCACTGATTTAAAATTTAAGATAGATTTTAGTGGTACGACTTATAAAAAATAATTACTTACTCAGTTGTTCTTTGACTTCAAAAACGCCTTCAGTTTCTCTTGGCAAACTTACTCCAACAGCATTTCTAGCAGCCACTCTAAATTTATATTTCTTTCCTTCTTTCAGACCAGCAACAACAATACTAAGATCTTTTACAATAGAGTACTGTGTCCAGTGATCCACAGCATAACCCTCTTCTTGATATGAAATAATGTATCCATCAATTTTAGAACCACCATCCCGCAGTGGTGGCAGCCAGCCTAATGTGGCACTGTGCTTTGTGATTTCAGTCACTTCGACCTTCCTCGGAGGATCCGGTTCACCTTTAGAATAAAACAGACAAGTATTAAAGTTTAAATAAGCAAACGTTTAGATTAAAGTATTTCTAAGATCATGGCACCATTCAGTGATTTGTTAGTGTGTTCCTGAAGCAACAACAACTGCTAACAGTTCCTTAATTTAAATGTTATTCTGTGATTCTTAAATGCTGTTAATATTAATTCTGGCCTCTTGTTCTTTACTCACCAAATAGCCACTGCATAGTAAAAGAATGAATAAAAGTCTTCTGAATTAAAACGCCTTGATTCTGACTCTTGTTGGTACACTTCAACACAGCTATATGCATGTATCCATAACATATAAAAATTAAATAATTTTGAAAAATGTAAATTTATTCTTGAAGCCTAATGACATTCCATGGAAATAGATTCCCTTGATTTTAGTATAAGGTCCAGTGTCATGCACATTTCCAGATCTATCACATGCGGTGCGATCCTATGTATATCTACTTAGAAATAAGCCCTACTGAGTCCAGTGGAACTTGGTCCCAAATATATGTGTATAACATTGAAGGCTTATTACTCATCACCTGAGAACTCTTAATGCATACATTGTGATATATGTGATATAAATTATTTTTGCACTGTGGTATTTGATTTGTGATGGCTCCTTCGTACATGCCAGTTGATGCTCAGAGCTACAGTCATCAAGCATTAAGCTGCATGTTTTGGCTCTGATGTTTAAATATGTATGGACCTATATTTTCAACATTTGGTGTGAGGAATGAAACTAAGGCTGGGTATACCTGGATGAAAGACAGGCCACTGGACAAGCTACAAATATTATGTTGTCTCATAATGCAGTCTTCATTTCAAACTATTCCCAATTACTAACAGTGTAATCCCACACATTTCTAACCAGAAGTAAGTCAAATTAAGATCTCTGAGGCTTACTTCCAAGTAGCACAGGACTGTAGTCTAAGTGTTTATGAGACACTTTCTGTGTGCAATCAAGTTTTACCTTAATTATTTCAGTGCAAAAAGGCTAACAGTGGTGCTAGTTAACAGTGGAAATGCCAGGCTATATCTTCCTGAATTAGGTTAGTGTTTGGCATTCAGTAAGCATAGCATAAGAAATCATGCAGAAATATTACTTTTCCAATGAGTTACCATTCAAACAAGTGTTTCAACAATTGATTTGGGCTATCTGAACAATCATACAAAATTGGAATCTGTTGGATAATGCAATAAAGAATCAATATGAATTGATACTTACTTAGTGGATCTGTTGCCAGGATTGGCTTTGGTGTGTCTCTTGGAACACCAGGACCATATTCGTTGACAGCAGTCACTCTGAAGAAATACTCAGTACCAGGTACAAGATTAATAACTTTGAAACTGGTCTTCTTTAAATCACTAACAACTTTTGCCCAGGTCTTTCTATCAGCCTCACGCTTTTCCACAATGTAATGTGTAACAGGACTACCGCCGTCATTTTCAGGGGGTGCCCATGAAAGCTGACAGGTCATTTTTGTCACATCTGAAACTTTAAGCTCTGCTACTGGTCCAGGAGTATCTATTTTTAAAAAAATCATCAATATATATAAATGGTATTAAGCCACAATTCAAAACAGGATAACAGATTCCCACAAAAAGAAACTGGAATTAATAATACACATATTAGTCAAAACAGAACAGAAGATAGTGTAACTGCTGTTGCTTACCAAGAACACGGACATTCACAAAGACAGCCTTTTCTCCAGCAGGGTTAACAAGTGTCAAAGAGTATTTGCCTGAGTCATCTCGTGTGGAATCAGGAATCACACAGAAGGCCATTGTGTCCACCAGGTCAACTTGGCCCTTTCTGATCACATTATCAATTCCTACTCTCTTCCAGGTGACTTTAGGAGCTGGTCGTCCTCTCACAATGGCAAAGAGTCTTATGGGGCATCCAGCTCTGACTGTAACTAGCTTTCTGAGACTTGCATCCAACTCAATCTCAGGAGGTTCTGAAACATATCAGAAAGTTTAGACTTTGATAGTACTTTTAAGATCATAAATAAATAATACTTAATTCAATGGCTATTTGGCAAAATTACCAAGTATCTCCTTGGGAGAAACAGCTTCCTTCAATTCAGCTGGCCGGCCAATGCCAACCTGATTCTGGGCTGAAACCCGGAATTCATACAGTTCCTTCTCATCCAGGCTTGTCACAGTAAATTCAGTATGAATAACTTGTGCAGCAACATTGCATCTTTTCCATCCTTGATCAGGACCTGCTTTTTCCATTTTTGGTCTCATCTCTACCACATATCCAATAATTGGAGCACCACCATCATAAACTGGCTTTCCCCATCCAAGAGTAATAGAGGTCTTTGTACTATCAACAACCTTAAGATTAGTGGGAGGACCAGGTGGTTCTGTAAAAATGACAGAAAAAGTAAAGGAGTAAGCATTCCAGTGAGCTTTAAAATTACATTACTAATACAATTAAATCTGGAAGATCAGTACCTATTGGGTCCTTTGCTATCGCTGGTCTTGATGGGAAACTTGGTTCTCCAACTCCAATTTCATTTTCTGCCTTGACACGGAACTGATATTCATTTCCTGGGATAAGATTTTGAACTTTTTTGCGTCTTTCAGGGATTGCAGTTTTGGTAACAGGAACCCACTTCAATGACCGTTTCTCTTTCCTCTCTAGTATATATCCTGTAATTGACTTCCCACCATCATACTCTGGTGGATTCCAAACCACAGTCATTTCCTCTTTGCTGACCTTTGTGACTTCTGGAGGATCAGGGCGTCCAGGTCTATCGTACTTGGTTTTTGCTATAATTGGCTTAGTCTCTGTTGGTGGCCCAGTTCCCATTTTATTCTCTGCACGGACCCTGAATATATATTCATTGCCTTCAATGAGACGTGTTACATGTACAGAGGTCATTATCACTGAGGACGAATAGGTAGTCCAAACCATACGTTTGCTTTCACATTTCTCCACAATATAGTTCTGAATTTCACAGCCTCCATCATCCTCAGGTGGATCCCAGCTGATTGTACATCGGTCACTTGAAATATCTGAGACTTTCAAATTTTGTACAGGTCCTGGTTTGTCCAAAACATTTACAGTGGCATAGGCTACAAAGCTACCAACAGGATTTGTGGCAGTAATAATGTATTTACCACCATCAGTGCGCCTTGCTTTCCCTAGGAGGAACTTAGATGCATCTGAAGTTGTTTCAATTTTGGCCCTTGGATTTTTGGACATATCCACAGAATCTTTTGTCCAAGCTACTTCTGGTTGTGGTTTACCTCTAAGCCCTGCTTCAATTCTAATTGGGTCACCAGCTTTCACAGTAAGTACTCCAGTTAATTTCAGATCAAGTACTGGTTTCTGCACTTCTTCTTTAACAACAACTTCACTTGTCTTCACCCAGTCACTTTCACCTCCTTCATTCTTGGTCTGAACTCTAAATTGATAAATTTTATTTTCAACGCACTTGTCAACCATGTAGTGTGTTTCCTTTATGCTACCTTTGTGCACCCGTTCCCATTCATCTGAATCCTTCAGTTTTCTCTCAACATGGTAAGTTAAATTGGGGCTGCCACCATCATAGTCTGGCCTCCTCCATTTCAGATACGCAAATGTCTTCCCTGTTTCTGCAATGTGAAGGTTTTCAGGTTCACCTGGTCTATCGACAGGATTAATGGCAAGGATTGGAGTTTTGGTCTCAACAACTGGGCCTGGACCTACTTTGTTTTCTGCACAAACTCGGAAGAAATATTCATGATTTTCTATAAGATTTGCTTTTACCAACCGTTTAGTAAGATCAGAAGAAACGATTGACCAGCCTCTCTGATTTGGCTGACGATACTCAACTATGTAATTCGTAATTTCTGAGCCACCATTATCTTCAGGATTTTCCCAAGAAACCACACAGGAATCCTTAGTGACATAGCTTACTTTCAGGTGCTGGCAAGGCCCAGGTCTGTCGAGTACATTCACAATAGCTGAGGCTTGTGCATGTCCACTGCTATTCTTAGCTGTAATAAGATATTTGCCATGGTCTGCTCTTATTGCTTTTTTCACCTGGAGCTCTATATGTGGGAATTCTTGAATAATTTCAACACGCTGATCTTTTGCTAAAGTTTTGCCATCCCTAGACCATGCTATATCAGGGATTGGCCGGCCTTTCACTTTGCCAGTAATCTTTATTGTTTGGCCCACTCTGACAGTAATTACATCACGGCAAGACACATCCAGTTCTAGTTCTGGAGGAGAGAGAATGTCTTTGGCAAGAACTGTTTCTGGCAATTCTCGAGGTTCTCCCTCTCCTACAATGTTAGCAGCTTTTATACGGAACCTATATTCATTTCCTTCAATTAGTCCAGGTACGGTAAAGGCACACTGTCGGATGAGTTCATCTTTATTAATTCTATTCCATTGTGTAGTTCCACTTTTCTGACATTCTACAACATATCCCAAAATAGGACTCCCACCATCTTTGAGTGGCTTTGTCCATACCAGTTCAGCTGTTTCTCTGGTCTTATCTTTCAGCTTTGGATTAATGGGAGGTCCAGGTGGTGTGATAGGTCGTGATGCTTTTATTGGATCAGAAACGGGAGATGGCTTGCTTATGCCAACGCTGTTTTCTGCAAAAACACGGAATTCATACGTGTTGCCTTCAAAGAGTCCTGTTGCTCTGAACTTCAGATCAAGAACTGGGGTTTTGTTGACACGTATCCACTTGCCTGAGATTTCACGACGTTCAAGAATGTAACCAATTATTGGACTTCCACCATCAGATTTTGGTATAGACCAGGTGACTGTTGCAGCATTTTCTGAAATATCATGAACTGTTGGTTTACCAGGTGGGGATGGTGGATCAAACATAGCCTTAGCAACTGCTGGTTGTGAATCAAGAGGTGCACCAATGCCTATCTTATTCTCTGCACGAACACGGAAAATATACTCGTGGCCTTTGTGCAGACGTGGTATTTTAATTCTAGTCTGATTGATTCCTGAGCTGACAACTCCCCAGGTTTCTTTGTTTGACTCTCGTTTCTCAACAATATAGTTAATCACAGGACTTCCACCATCATCTTTAGGAGGTCGCCAAGCAATGACCATGTGATCTACATTTACTTCTAGAATATCAATTGGGCCAGTTGGAGGGCCAGGAACATCCAAAACTGTTAGATGAACAGGTACAGTTTTGCTTCCCACAATATTAGATACAGTGAGCAGATACTCTCCAGTGTCTTTTCTTGTGCAGTTTTTAATAGTGAGAACTGTTGAATAATTATCAGTATCAATCTTGTAATTGCCTTCTGATTTGATTTCAGTATCATCAGTGACCCATTTTGGAGTAGGAACTGGTACACCTCTCATGATTGCAGGGAATCTTACTGTGCTGCCAGCTTTAACAACAAGGCCTTCTATTAATTTCACATCCAGCTCAACAGATGGTGGTACTGAAATAGAAAAAAAACAATACATAAATAGGTATTACCATAGTGTTTCCCCATTTCACTAGTTAAATTAAACAGTGAATGCTAAAATGATGTGCAGTAGCACAAATTGAGACATTACCCAATTTTTCTTGGCATTCTATCGGGATGGTTGTGTCTGGCAGACTAAGACCCACAATATTTTGAGCTCTCACACGGAATTTGTAGATCTTTCCCTGCTGTAGACCAGTAACAACACACTCTGGCACAGGAACTGTTTTGAATTTAGTCCAGTCCTGTGCACCATCTTCTTGGTATTCCACCAGAAATCCAGTGATTTCAGCACCGCCATCACGATCAGGCCAGTTCCAAACAAGAGAGACTTCTGTCTTGTCAACATCTACATGATGCAAGTTCTTTGGTGGGCCTGGGGGATCTTTAAAACAAGATGAAAATAGGGTTAACATTTCTACTTTTAAACATGTAGTCCAGAATCTATCCCTTTATTTTACTATCTAATGCCAATGTAACTGAGATTTTCTTCTCCTTGCTCTCCTGCTGCAGTCCCTTAGTGTACCAGCAAACCTATTCCAGAGAACATCTCAGGCCTCTGATGCAGCTGTTTAGAGTACACAGACTGCTGGAGAGAAAAAAGGATTACCGATTCTGGCACAACCAGTGGAATCCAGTGGAAGTATGCATCCAGATCCTGACCCCTGAGATGCATCCACATGCCCATGAATATTGTGCAGATTAACAATGCTGCAGAATTTAAAAAGCTTCTTTTAAAAACGAAATAAAATCTGGAATGTGCTTACGAAGTGGATCAATAGCCTTAATTGGCTTGAGGGTTTCAACAAAGGGACCTCGTCCATACTGGTTCTCAGCAGCAACACGGAAGAGATACTGAGTGCCTTCCATGAGGTATCTTGCTAATATACTGTGCTTCTTAGAGGAGGACGATATTGGCAACCACTGAGGAGCAGCAACATCTTTCCTTTCCACAATATAGTTGGTAATGACAGAGCCACCATTGTCCTCGGGTTCCTTCCAAGTCAGGTAGCATGAGTCTTTTCTAACTTCACTAACCATTAGGTCCCTAGGAGGCCCAGGCTTATCTGGAAAAAACAAACAAACAAAATAAGTACAGAATAATTGGTAAAACACATTTGATGGGTAAATGTAATCTGTGTATTAATAATACTATGGTTTGAATTCAGTAAATGATGTGTGCACACAGAGTAGGTGCTGTGCATGCAGTGTGAAGAACTGAAATGTGTTTCTCTTTGACAGATTCTCCAATTTTCCTAAGTTTCAGTAAGAAGGGATAAAGATATAAATCAGAGAGAAGATATTTGGAAAAATTGGGCATACAGTCCCTCAAATTTGGGGAAATGGTTACTTTTTAAGGAATTTTCACAAATCTCAAATTAAGAGGTTAATGTTGAGCAAAGGCATTCCAGCAATTGGAAGTATGCAACATCCTTGCCCAAATTAAGAGAAATTAGTCTAAATCCAGTGAGGGAGATCTGCTCACTGTTTCCACCAGCAGAATCAAGGGGGGAAACATCTTCCCTCCCCACTGCAGTAGCCCTGCTCCCCAAAAATCTACTCTTGAAACCCAATGGAAGTAGTTTTTGAGGAATGGGCTGCAGAGTGGAGCAGGAGAAATAAATTGCAACAGCACTACAATATTAGATTTCTCCCAAAACTTTTTAAAAATGGATTTTCCTCAAAAGTTTCATTGCTGCACTCCAGTACTAGTGAAAGTAAGCCAACAAATATTTTGTAACAGTGATCTATTTCCTTCTCAATTATTCTAAAAACGATTCTACAATACTAAGAAAAGGGTCCCCCCCCCCAAGATGGGGAGCAAGATTATTCAGAGATTATTAAAAATACAGTAGTTGGCCTACCTTTAAGATAAATAGAATGGTAGCCATAAAGGGCAGGATTTTCTTTGTAGAACCTCAGCCTTGTGGAACTGCCACCCAATAAATCTACAATTTCCTTCTTCAATATTTGAAAAAGCGTTCAAAACCTACCTCATTTGAATTGTTCTTAGGCCATTTCCATACCGGGCTTCTGAAATGGTGCAGAGCGACCTCTGATGGAGGTCTTCTACACCCTAGAGTGGACTGGCATGGACTAGTTTTTGTAGTTCCACACCAGAATCCACTCAGGAGCGGCCGGAACTAGCCGTGCTGCATGTTTTTTAAAAACCTCTTTTTCGAGGTTTTTAAAAAGCACGGAGTGCGCAGCCCCACGCCGCTCCATCACCCGGCTCCGAAGTGGATTTGCAGGTGCGCACAAGCGTGTGCCTGCAGATCTGCCGGGGGCGGGCTTCCAGCTGGCGAGCTTCTCCGGTTGGTGGAGAGCCTCCACCAACCGGAAGCCACCATTTGGGACGCCGGAGGACTGCGGAGCAGCAAGCTCACGCTGCTCCACGTGGCGACGGACTTACCCGGTTTCAGGTAAGCTCCATTTTTGGGCGTTTTCGCCCATTCCCCCCCACACACACATGTGAAAAGGGCCTTAGTCTCTTTTATGGTCCATACTGTGTTTTAGTAATAGTTTATAATTATGGCTCTGGAAATGCTTTCTATGTTGATTGAATTGATAGATAGATAGATAGATAGATAGATAGATAGATAAAATTTTATGTACAAATGTTGACTGAATTATATTTTAACATATTCCTGTTTTTTATGTTTTTGAATTTTAAAGTTTTGTTACGATTTTATAATATTGTATGTTTTTTTCTACACCTATATTTTTTTTTTGCTATGTTGACTGGATGTGATCCAGAAAGGCAGTTCAGAATACAGTTCAGACTACTGCTTCAGTGCTATAAATAAATGTGTTTCTATCAATTACACCTGGCATGATTTGTTTTCCAATAACATTGTTAAAATAATGTTTCTAATTACCTAGTACAAGAACTTTTACTGAGACAGTTTTTGATCCAGCTGGATTCTCCACAGTCAGAGAGTAAATCCCTCCATCTTCATGGGCAGCATTACGAATTTCCAGCTTACTGCCGACTTTTGTAACTTCAATGTCTGCTTTTGTAGAAACTTCCTTATCTTCCTTCTTCCAAGTCACCTTTGGGAATGGGATTCCTTTAATGACTGCACTGAGTCTCAGTGTATCTCCAGCTTTAACATGCTGTTCCCGTGCCATATTAGCATCCAAGATTAATTCAGGAGGCTCTGAAAAATGAAATTGTATTTTCAGAAATCATGTCCTTTTTGTTTTTCCTTAAAAGACAAAGGAAATAGCACATTCTGCTTACCAAGTCTGTCCTTCACTTCCACTGGATCACGGACGTTAGCTGGCTCAGACTCTCCTGCTCCATTGACTGCCATGACTCTGAATTTATATTTCGTACCTTCAGTGAGGCCAATGACACTGAATTTTGTCTCAGGGCAGGAATCAGCTGTATGATTGGCTTTTTTCCATTCCTCATCTCCAACCTTTTGGTACTCAATTAGATAGCCTATAATCTTGCCTCCTCCATCATGACGTGGTGGTTGCCACGACAAATCAACTGAATTTTTAGTTTTATCCACTGCTTCAGGATTAATTGGTGGACTTGGTTTTACTGTTAAAAAAAGTTGAACATATATAACAAATTTGGAAATGATAACAATTACTTTAAGATAATATTATTAATATAATGGCACAAGATAAAAAAATGAGTAATATACCAATTGGATCTTTAGCAAAGATTGGTTTCGATGGTGGGCTAGGATCACCAACACCAATTTCATTTTCCGCTGAAACTCGGAATTCGTATTCACAGCCTTCAAGAAGATCTGTAACCTTGAACTGTGTATCTGGGTAAATAGGATCTCTGGTGACCCTTCCCCATCTATTAGACATTGTTTCCTTCTTTTCAAGTATGTAATTAGTTATTGGCTTTCCTCCATCACGTGGCCTGTTCCAGGTAACTAATGCAGAATCTTTGGTCACCCCCTTAATGATTGGTTGATCTGGCGCATCAGGAACACCTGAAGAAACAGCAGTTTAAAGTTTTATGTCAGTTTTGTTTAAATATGGGTATATGAAAATATAAGAAAAGTAGAAATACGGCAGACACATAATAGAAATGAATGGATGAATAAACGACATACTGAAACGATCCTTGGCCTTCATTTCATCGGATTCTAGAGGATCGCTCATGCCGTACATATTTTCAGCATAAATTCTGACAACATAATCTCTTCCCTCAAGCAATTTAGGAACTTTGCATGTTGTTTTGACACTGGCTGATGTGACTGGCATCCAGATGTCTCTGTTTGCATCTCTCTTCTCAATGATGTAATTTGTAATTGGACTGCCACCATCATCCAACGGAGGTTTCCAAGAGATAATAAAATGATCTTTATGTACTTCATTAAATATAACTGGGCCAACTGGAGGCTGAGGACGGTCTGTTTAAAACCAAAACAAAGTTGATTCTGTTTATGAGAATAATAAATCAACTGACTAACAGTCCTAGCAAACATAGAATGTAGCAGATATAGCTAAGAGGCTACATATAGCTAAGGGGCTGTGACACACAATAAAGACTGAAGTCTGCATACTGCATAACTGTATAACATCTCCTTTTTCCCTCTACATCCCAAAATATAGGATATTTTGTTTCACAAATATAGATTAGTTGTATTGTGTTGGTTTAATGAAAGTATAGTCAATGCTGTTCATAATTTGGGAATTATACATATGTGGAGTTAAACCTGCTACTGAATAGCTCAGATGGAGTACATGGGCACAGAAAGGCTTACATTCCTATTTCATATATTTGCTCAGGCATATTGGTCTGTGGTCTGTGTAGAGAGCAGAACAGTGATTCTTAGACTGGGCACTACAAATAACAAGGTATGTGTCATAGGAAATAAATTAATTAAAAACGAAATACCTATAATGCAAAGCAGTACTGATAAGGGTAGTAATTTAAGACCCTGGACTAATGTGGTAATTTAATTCTGGTGCATTCAGAGGCCTTCCTACTCAGTCTACTAAGTGTGGCCCTGGACTTCTGCACCTGAATACTGCCCTGACAGGAGTATTGCCAGGCATCCAAACTCTGACAAGCCTTTTTGTTGTTGTTGTTGTTGTTGTTACATCATGCATGAGTCAGTATTCTGCCCTTTCAGTGTAGCTGCTGCTAGGTAGTTCTGCTATGACTGGTTGTAACTGGCTCATTCACCTTCTCCCAATCCAGAAATACAGAACTGCTTGCCATCAGAGGAAGCACTCTTAGAAATTTAAATTCTGCAAAAAGAATAGATCCCTCTGAGAGGAGGTCATTTTGACTTTTATATATTCTAAAATTGTGTATTTTCATGTATATCTTTGAGCCATGTCTCAGCTATCAGAAGTCGGGAAAACACTAGTGTAGAGCATTATCCCCATATTGCTAACATAACAAGCTGATTTCTAAACGTTGCTACTATAGCATAGTGTTGTGTCATTATTCTAACATCTATGCTGCCTTTGCTGATCCTGAGGAAGCAATGGTCAATTGTACTATTTGAAAATAAAAGGACTGAGGTAAACAGTATGTATCCCCTTGAGCTGCAGCCTGATATGTGTAGGGAGGAACTTCATTAGCTCAACAGGGTTTTCCTGCTCAACTTACTGACTGGATCCTTTTTCCCTCTCAAGCCATGCTGGAGCCAACCCATTGGCATTGTCAGACAGTTTTGAATGATAGGTTTTGGGGGCACATAGGACATCCTTCAGTACATATCTCAATTTAAACATGAGCTTACAACTCATAGGGTTTAGGTGTTACTCAGAATAAGAACACATTCAGTAAACGTGGGACCTTAAATCACTAAGTAAGGGGTCTTTTTCATAGACAAACTGGGTTTCACACAGATTCCCCACAGGACACATTAGGTTATTATGTTAATATTAACTCATTTGTGCTGAGACATCACATCTTGTTTTGATCTAATTTATACTTATTACCGTACTGTAACAGTACTTATTACCATAGTGTATTTATTACCATACTTATTACCATACTGTAACAGAATATATTACTGTACTGTAACAGCACTTACCAACTACAGTCACTTGACAGAAGCCTTTTCTTGACCCTGAACTGTTTTCTACAACAACACAATATTTGCCTGAATCTTCGCGGACAGATTTTAATATCCCTAGACAAATAGTTGATGGTGTAGTCTGGATCTTTGTCCGCTTGTCTTCTTTCACTGTAATGTCGTCTTTAAGCCAAGTAATCTTTGGTGCTGGTTTGCCTGAGTAACGGCCAGTTAGACTGAAAGCTTCTCCTACGCGGACTGTAAGCTTCTCCCTGATATCAAGTTCAAGTTGTGGAGGAGCTAAAAGTATTGTTGGAGAAAAAGAAAAAAAAAATCAGACATGGTAGTAAAAAGCCTGTGAACAAATGCATTTCAATTGCTTTGTTGTTCCTAGAATTGAAACATACCAATTTCGTCTTTGCATGTGATGGGCTTTGTACAGAATGATGGCTTGCCTTGTCCCACAATGTTACAAGCACTGACACGATACTCGTAAGTGTCACCTTCTTTCAGTCCTTCAATTGTGTATTTCCTATCAAGCATTTTCTCCTTGGTAACCCTAGAAAATTTCTCTTTCCCAATAAGGCGGCTTTCCAAAACATACATAGTTATATCAGATCCTCCATTATACTTTGGTGGGTTCCAGGTCAGTGTAACAGAATCCTTTGTTACAGCTTTTACTTCAAGATCCTCAGGTCTCTCTGGCACAGCTGGAAACATACACATACAGCATGGTAAGGACATTTTGTATAACTGTTGTGAAGTACCATATGACTATTTGATTATGCATATTTTGCCTTAATTTTTTAGGATAAAATAAACAAAAAAGCGTACTTATTGGTTCTCTGATCAAAAGCTCTTTGTTTGTCTCCACAAATGGGCCCATGCCAATGATATTCTCAGCAGCAATTCGGAAGAAATATGCTTTGCCCTCAATCAGTCCCTGGACAGTAGCATTCTGTCTGGTGACTGTGTAGGTCACTGGTGTCCAAGCCCTGTGATCTGCTTCACGCTTTTCAATTATGTAGTTTGTGATAGCTGAGCCACCATCATCTTCAGGAGAAAACCAGGTAAGTTTGCAAGAATCGCTGGTCAGGTTTTCAGTAAGGAATGGAATACCAACTGGACCTGGTACATCTGTGAAAAGAAATAACATTAAAATGCAGCATTCAGGATGAAAATTTACATTGGTTGACTTCAGACCTAAATAAAATATATCATAAATGTTCAACTTTTGCTGCTTACCTAGCACATCAACAATTATAGCCTTCTTTCTTTCTCCCCCTGCATTTTTAGCAAGAAGAGTGTAGATGCCCTGGTGACTTCTCTTGCAGTTCTTTATGACCATAGAAGAACTAATAGCAGTTTCTTCAATTTTGGCTTCCTCTGGCAGAGCTCTTTCATCTTTAGTCCAGGTAATCTCTGGAGGTGGCTTCCCTGAGACGTAAGCTATGATGCGGATCACCCCACCCGCATGAACAACAATTCTGTCTTTTACATGAGCATCCAAGTGAAGGTCAGGAGCAACTGTAGAAAGAAACAATGCACTTTATATTTTCTGTTCTTTTAATGGTTTGAATTTTGTTCTTTTGACCGCATAAGAAAGAGGATATTTTATGATAACAAATACCTATTCTGTCTTTTATTTCAATGACTTCAGTAACTTCTCCTGGCTCTCCAATACCAGCAGCATTTACTGCTCTGACTCTGAATCTGTAGAATCCACCTTCTTTTAATCCTGCGACAACAAACTTGGTTCCTCTTATTTCTTTGTCTTTTGCCTGAAAGTGCAAAGTAGTTGTGATTCATTTACTATTAAAAATGTCATGAATTCATGACCAATTCTCTAAAATGGGCACATAAACATGTTAGAATGGGTCTTATTGTTTGGCATCACAATTGCCTGGTACAGCAAGACACTGTGAACTTGTGAAACACCTGTGCCTATGAAACAGTAACATCAGGAGATGAAGCATTTGCTCTTCTAAGTCTAATTCTATTGTAAATACAGTGCTTTCACATTATTTACAGACAGAAGAAAGATCTTTGGAAAGAACTTTATGTACTGATATGCTTCTAGTGAAAATAATTTTTGTGTTCCGTGTACTTCAGAACATTCTGCTATTGTTGTTTTGAAATACATAATAAAACAGTAGTTTAGGAATATTAAATGGTACTGAAGCAAGTAACAGCAGCCACTGGCACTGAATCAGAAAACACAAAAAATAATATTACTATCTCCCAACATTTTATCAAATAACCTCTGTTACAACTACTTTGATATAAAAACATATTATAATGTTGTTGGTTTCCTCTGGTTAAATTTGGAATACAATGCCATACTTCCCTCTCTCAGCTTCTCTTGCTTATATTTCAACTTTATCTTGCTACCTTCTCAGATGACCTGTCAGAAATAAATCCTTCCCATTTTCTCCCATTCCTTCCATCTTCTACCTACTTCATGCCTTTGCACCCTCTCCCATTCCTGTCACCACTGAATCTTTCGCCTGAAGAAAGGGTAAACAGTGGGTAGTTTGCTCCAGCTAAAGCACACCAATAAAGTGGAAACTCTTTTAATGATTCAGCCCCACTGCTTGTTATTTCTTTCTCAATTATCAAGCCCTGGCATAACTTGTCAAATAGATGTTCCAGTGGCACCATTTTACCAACCTTTTCCCATTGTTCTTTCCCTTCTTCTTTATATTCAACAATGTAACCAGTGACTTTAGAGCCACCATCTTTTAACGGTGGAGCCCATTCAAGGTCAACTGATGACTTTGTCCAGTCAGTCACTTTTGGAATCGGAGGACCAGGTGGTGCTGAAAAATATCATCCAGTTGTTTTGTCATCAGAGTTTCTATATATAGTAAAACATTTCTGTACTGCCTTTGGCAATTTTTTTCAAACTTGAAAAATAAATGAATTCAAATATTTACCAATAGGATCTCTTGCAGTTGCTGGATCAGATGGCAAGCTTGGTGGACCCACACCAGCAGCATTAATAGCATACACACGGAATTGATAATCAGAACCTTCAATAAGGCCAGTTACTTTGTAGGAAACTCCCAGTGTCATAGGTTTAATAGGATCACGGTTGACCCTTGTCCATCTCTTTCCAGTGGTCTCTTTGCGCTCCAGCCAATAACCCGTCACAGGAGAGCCTCCATCGTATTCTGGTTCCTCCCAGTTGACAGTCATTGAGTCGTGTGTGATGCTGCTAACTGTTGGCTTATCACAAATTCCAGGAACAGCTACGAAAGATAATTGACAGTGTGTTAAGCAAAAATACCAAAACCTTTATTTCATGTTGCTTATTCATGCACGCTATCCTATGTTTTAGCTTTCTTTTACACTTGTTTTTAATCCTGGTTTTTCAATACAACCTTAACAGGCAGACCAGACTGATCCTTGGTAGCTCACTGCAGCTATTATAGCTCACTGCAACTGTAGTATATATAGAAGTTAAGTGAAGAAGACTCCTCTCTTCCTAGCCTCCTTCTTCATTGTGAGTGCCCAGAAGGGTATATGAAATTCCAACCAAAATGGAATACAATGCAGATACAATTGATATATGTCCACATTATCTAAAGTCACATATTTTAAGTTAAAACTGAATAAGAGTTAAACACAGAGGATATATTAATGAATGATTACTAGAAATTATTGCAGGTATTTGAACCCATTAGAAGGTAATTTTTTTTTCATTTTAACTTAATAGCTACCATAACAATTAATCTTGTTCCTTACATTCTGCTTTGCCAGAGTAAGCAGTATTTTAGATAATTATATGCTTACTGAAAAGATTTCTTGCTGTTTCAGGTTCACTATCAAGAGGTTCCCCAACACCATACTTGTTCTGTGCCATTATGCGGAAGACGTATTCATGGCCTTCCAGCAGTTTGGGTACTGTGAAGATGCATTCCTTGGGCTCATTGGTGACAGGGACCCAGGTCCTTCTGTTTGCTTCCCGTTTTTCAATAACATAGTTAGTTATTTTAGAGCCACCATCATCTTTAGGAGGAAGCCAAGACAAAGTTATCTGATCAGCTGAAATAGATTCAAATTTAATGGGTCCTTCTGGTGGTCCAGGCCGACCTGAAAAATACATTTTATGAAATGTTAGTTGATGTCCACCCTGAGCCTCATATAACAAATAGTTAATTAGGTTATCAAAGCCAAAAGCTTTTAATGTTTACCTAGAACATTGAGCCTCATCTCCTTTGAATCTGTTCCAAAATTATTGACTGCAGTTATAGTGTAAAGACCTGTATCCTTTCTGCGAGACTGCTGTATCAGTAAAGTGCAAGAGTCTTCACCTACAATCTTATTGACATGCTGGTCATATATTACTGGCAATTTGTCCTCAGGCTTCTTGGGTGGAGCTTTAACCCAAGTAAGGGTAGGGAAGGGCACACCTTTTATTTTTGCTACAATGTTAATATCTGTTCCTTCTTCTGCTTCCATAAACTCTTTGAGTTCAATAGCTGGAGGGCCTGCAAGCAAAAACAGCAAAAAAATATTGTGCCATTACAAAGATCAAGGGTCTCAAAATGCATTCCACTGTATTTTAATGTACAACGATTAATTGTTTTCAGCGCTTACATGTCTGATCTTTGACAACAATTGGCCCGACAGTAGCTGATGGTCTGCTTGGACCTGCTTCGTTAACTGCTTTCACTCTGAATTCATATTCATCACCTTCTTTAAGGTCTTCAACTGTAAACTTTGTTTCTTCCACATCACGTCTATTACACTGTCGCCAGGCTTCCTTTCCTTCACCTGTACGATCCCAGCGAAGGCACTCAATATTATAATGTGTCACAGGAGCACCACCATCATTCTTTGGAGGTTTCCATGTCAAGCTTACAGTGTTCTTAGTTACAAGGCCAATCTTGAGTTTGATAGGTGGATCAGGAGGATCTTTAAAAACAAACAAAGTGGAGTAAGTACGCCTCTAAATCATAGCATATTGAGAAAAGCAATTGTTCCACTTCAATTTAACTCACGGATTGGATCTCTTGCTGTAGTCCTTTGAATGGTATCTGCTGGGGGCCCAACACCAAAGCGGTTTTCTGCACGTACACGGAAGAAATACTGTTGCCCAGCTATGAGATCAGGAATAATTAATGATGTGCCAGCACAATTTGCACTAACTTTAGTCCACGCTTTCCCTTCAACTGTTCTTTTCTCAATAATATAGTTTCTGATTCTGTCTCCACCATCATTGTCTGGCATTTTCCATGAAAGTTTACAGTTGCATCTTGTTACATCGCTTACTTTCAGGTCTTTTGGTGGGCCTGGAACATCTATTAATTGGCAAAACACAATGGAAGAATTATTACACAGCTATGTTTAAACTGTAATAAAAGGAGAAGTGGCGCAAAAAATAAGATATATTAATCTTACCAAGGACATTCACTCTGACATTTACAGTTTTCTGTCCTGCTTTATTCTTTGCTGTAATGCTATATTTTCCAGAGTGACCTCTGTTACATTCAGGGATAGTAATAACTGAAGTGGTGTCAGTTGATTCCACCTGTTCAAAATAAACATAAACTTTTTTACAAACATTAGCTTATTTCAATAAACACTGAAAATTAATTTTAAGAAGTTAGCAGAACAAAAACAAATGAATTCAAATACAAACTATTTCTTACCACAGCATCTTCAGGTATATTATGTCCATCCTATAAACAGAGGAGAAAAGGTAAGTATTGGGGATTTAAATAGATTTTATTACAGACTGCAAACACTCTTTATCTTTTCATTACTAACCTTCGCAGTTTTCTTTGCTTCTCCCTCAAACTCCCAAGTAACTTTAGGAACTGGACGTCCTTTAATAACTGCTGGAATTTTGATTGTTGTGCCATTTCTGCAAGAGAGGAAGTCTTGTGCGCCAACATCAATATATACTTCTGGCTCCTCTGCAAGATACAAACAATGTAATCAAAATTCACTTAGCTGTCAACATAATTCCTCTAAACTGTAAATTATTCTTGAGAAGCAAATGCAGATATCCAAACAATGATGGACTGATTTATTTAAAAGGTTTGCATTTCACTCATTTTCAATGCTTCTAGAATATTTTACTAAAATAGGATGCAAGAGTGCATCAACATAAATTATAATAAATCACAGCATGTTAAAATAACAATATATTTAAAGTCTGGGAACGTAGTATCACATTTGCTGATATCAAAGCAACAATAACATTGACACCAGGTGGACCTCTGCACAGAGGGAATTCTATAAATAAGTCCGACCATTGAGAAGGTTTTTTTTAATTTGATGTCCACCTGCCTTATCCACCTGCCATCGAGAGAGCCTCAGAAGATGACTTTAACAAATTGATTGCTTTGCATTTTATAATTGTAATATGCTAGGTAGCTTTTTTTGAACTGAAACTCTCTGCCTTTTAAAATACCTTTATATTTTTCTCCATATTCCATGACAATGTTTTTCAGACTGTGTGTTGGGGACTATTAAAGCAAAGAATTTAGCAATCTCTGAAGTCAGAGTAGATACCAATAGAATATGGTATCATTGCCGACTGATTATCCCAAACTCCACCTCCATCTACTGCCATTTTGTTAGTGACTCTATCCTTGTCTCTGTCTCAGAATGAAAAGCGGAGACAGCTCTTCTACCTTTAATGGTTGTATAGATGAGGGGATTTCATCAGGTGTTGCTTGGTACTTGGTTGGGTAACAAATAGTACCTGCTGAAATTCCTTATCCTGTACAAGCTTTAAAGAAGCTATATCCAGTTTTCACTCTGGTAACCTTATGCCTCTATCTATCCATCCATCCATCCATCCATCCATCCATCCATCCATCCATCCATCCATCCACTTATCTATCATCTTGCTAGGTAGGTGGGTCATATATTTTTGGGTCTCAAAAAAGCCTTGAAGGCAGAAAATTTGAGTATTCCTTTCATGGTAGGAAGACTTATTTCCAGGATTCCTTACCTTGAATTTCCTTGCATGGTATTTCTCCAGTAGCAAGACTTGGTTCAGATTCTCCAGCAGCATTTACAGCCTTTACTCTAAATCTGTATTTTCTGAGTTCTTTCAGGTTGGGTACAACACATTCACAGGTAGGGAACAGCTTGTCTGGCTCATTTACGTTCTTCCAATCTAAACTACCTTCCTCTTGCATTTCAACAATATATCCTTTAATAGGACTGCCACCATCTTTTTGTGGAGGTTTCCATGCAAGAGATATGGTTGACTTGGTTTTGTCTTTGACATCTGGGCATGACGGTGCACCAGGAGGAACTATTGAACAAAATATTCTGAATTAGGATTATGTCCATGTATCTTCTAATGTATGCTTACAACAATTACACAATCTTCAATGAAGTAAAAGCAAAGGCTAACATTACATATAATATATCTTAGTAACAGAGAAAATTACTAATTAAATAGTAGGGCTCAAATATCAAATTTATGTACTGAAATCATAGGAGAACTTTCCAGTTAAAAAGATTTGCAGAAAAGTGGCAGAATCTGGTTGTTGGGTCATTTACTGCTGAATATATCTCATGCACATTATACTTACAGATTGGATCTGCAGCTTCAAAAAGATCTGATGGTTCACTGGGAGGACCAATTCCAGCAATATTCACAGCCATAGCTCTGAACTGGTATTTTACACCTTCAATCAAACGCAATACATTGTATTCAAGTCCTTTTACTGCTGGTTTTGTTACTGGAGCTCTGTTGACACGTGACCAGTAGACGCCTCCTTCTTCTTTCTTCTCTAGCCAATAGCCTGTAATTGGAGCGCCTCCATTATCTAGAGGAGGGGTCCATGTTACGAGCATTGATGATCTAGTGTGGTCTATCACCTTTGGCTTTCCAGGTGGCCCAGGAAGACCATAAGGATCCTTGATGACTACTTTCTCTGAAAGACATTCATCACTTGTTCCATATCTGTTCACAGCTCTAGCTCTAAACTGATACTGACCATCTGTTGTAAGTTTATAAACCTGAAAAATAAACCAAAAAGATGAAATATTAAAATAATTGAAAACTGAGTTCTTGCTTTTTTTGTAAGATTTTCAAGACACCAAATCCAAAGCTATTTGTTAGAGTTAATTTACTCCCAAACAAGTTACCATTAAAAAAAATATTCAGAATTGCTAAAGAAGCAGGTGTTTCCCTTGTTTCAATATATGCCTTTTTCCATCTGATATCTGAAAAATGCAAATGAATATGTATAAAACCATCAACTATACACAAGAGCCAAAAAAACTCTTCATATTGTTATTTATAATTGCAATCTTTATGAAAATTATAATCTCTGTTCTAGCAAATGCTAGGAAATTCCACACATCTGTTTCATTTTGATGTTGACTTACAGACCTGTGGTATGTTAACCAAAATGGGTTCCTCAATAATTCTCTTGTGTTCCCTCTTAATATGTTATGCTTACTAGGGCTGATGGAGTTAGAATTGAATAGCATCTGGAGGATCCTACGTTTCCAACTGTTCCTTTAAGTTAATCTCAGAAACCATTTTACATATTTTAGAAATAAATCAAATGGGTCAAAAGATAAACTAACATCCTATGTTAGCCTATTGTTTTTATTATTACGGAAATTTTGTTTTAGTCTGTTTCAAAACTAAGCCATAGACATGAAATTCCTTTTAGCACAGTCATCAACAGCAGTGGTTCTTAAACTTTTCTTTACCATGGACCCCCTTTAAAATATCTTTTATTATTGTGGACAACCAAGAGTTAACTCAAGATTTAAAACTCTAAAGTGCACCAAATATTTAAATTGTGGTTTTGCTTCTGAACACTGACTGTGATTCTGTCTATAAACACAGTTGTACGCTTGGGAAAAAAAGTTATTCATCAAAGATCTTCAAATTTGGTGAGGTCTTCTGGCTATATATAGGGTTAAAAAAATCACATGATTTATCAGAACTTTTCAGCATCATTCACTTGCATGCTCTCACTGTATGCAGAAGCAGCAAGTGTTTAGTACACTTCTTGCTATCAGACAGTTATTTTTATAATTTTTGAATGGTTTGAGATATTGTAATGAAACTTTATACAAATGATGTCTGTCACCAGCAAAAAATTCCTGCTTTGAGATCAATGACTTCCGTCCTTCCGTCCGTCCTTCCTTCCTTCCTTCCTTCCTTCCTTCCTTCCTTCCTTCCTTCCTTCCCTTTCCTTTCCTTTCCTTTTCTCTAAAAGGCTCATAATTTTTCTTCAAGCCATTGCAGACTCTATGAGGACAACTCAGACCTGAGGGGGGTGTCCACGGATCACAGGTTTAAGAACAGATAATCTAGAGTACTATATATGCTTTTGGGCATCATGCTGTGAGTATATAGATTAATGGGAACAGATTAAGATGAGGGTGGTGATGATGATCAGGGGACAAAAAACAATTGCTATGAAAAAACATTGAAAAAATCTGGACAATGGGTAATTTTCAACCAATATGAGTAATTTTACACATTGTCATTTTCAGTCAAAGACTGTACATTTTATCTGTGAAGTCAAAATGGAAACTTTACCCCATATCTTCTGTCCACCACAGTGCTTGATACTTCCTCCCATTCACTTTTCTTCCTGCTAGCATCACGTTTTTCAAGAATGTAGTGAGTAATCTCACTGCCACCATTATCAAGTGGGGCATCCCAAGTTAAAATACAAGATTCAGCTTTAATATCAGAAACAGTAAGGTTTCTTGGTGGAGAAGGACGATCTAAATAAAACCAGTTTGAAAATTAACATCATTGTAGGAAAAATTAAGAAAAATAAGTAAAATAAACTTTTATAACTTAAGCAGCAAGTTGTGGACTCACCGAATACTTCAACATGGACATTGCGGTATGCTGTGCCAAGACGATTGGAAGCTGTAACCGTATATGTGCCTTTATCTGCCCTAACTGCTGCAGGCATGCTGAGTTCAGTTTTTGCCTCTGTTCTAGATTCTTCCTTTTTGGTGATCTTACGGGCATCTGTTGATTTATCAATAACAACCTCATCTTTGGACCATTCAATCTTTGGCATTGGAAGACCTGTCACATCTGCAGGAATGTTGACTGGTTGCCCTGCCATGACTTTGATAGTATCTCCTCTAACAGTCAGACGTAATGTCACAGTGGGAGGTTCTGAAAAAAATGAGTACAAAGATAGCTGGTTAAAATATAGTGGAACCTATATTAAATCTGTTTTACACCTTTGTAGAGAAACTAGGTTTTTCACCCAGCACTCCCTGGATTGATCTTGATTATTTTCCTTATATTTTTAATAATTTGACATTTAACTAACTATACTATACTACTATACCAACTATACTACTGTATCACAATGACATTGTATCACTTTATCACTCTTGAGACCGAGTTGAATAATAAAATTGCTATGATTAGCACCATATATAATTTGTAAAAATTATTTCATACTAAGTCCCATGCAAAAAGGGCAAAATACAGCAATTTTCTGGGAGAAAAAAGACATTTTCTGATCAGCCCCAAACAGGCACAGAAATGTTCAGCATGTCAAACCAAGTCTAAGTATCAACTCTAGTCAAAATTAGTTATATATGTGCATTCTAGAGAAATCTAAAGGGCTTGGAAGCTACCCAAAATAGCTGATAGATTGGATCCCAGACCTTGCTACAGTCTTCAAGTAATTCCATTACATGTGGACCTAGTGGATTGTATAGCATAACACTGAGAAAGACCAACAGACATGTTAATAACAGTATAGAAGAAGGCTGTTAAAGAGACCCACCTTCATCGTCCTGTATAACTACATTAAGTGGCAGTGATGGTTCACTTTCTCCAATCTCATTGACTGCCTTGACTCGGAATTCATACATATGCAGTTCAGCAAGATCTTCAACAACAAGTGACGTGGTTGGGCAGAGTCTCTTATTGACCCTTTCAAAATCAGGTGAGTCATGCCTTCTTTTGTCAACAATATAGCCAATGATGGGGCTGCCACCATCATTACGAGGGGGCTTCCAGTCAAGTGTAACTGTTGATTTAGTTCTCTCTGTGTACATAAACCTCTCAGGCGCAGTTGGAGGACCTGTTGTGATAAGAAAGTTATAAAGTCAAGTTTAATACATGCCGATGTTATTGGAAAGTTTGCTTTCTTACAACACCTTTATGTTGTATAGCAGTCTCACGGTGATTAGGGCAAAATACTTAAATCATGATTTTATCTATCTGGTCTATATCTCTTTGTCATTTTGTAGGGACACAAGACTCTTTATTATGCACACATTAAACATGCCAGTGAGCAGACACTTGAGGGGGGGGGGAATATATATATATATATATATATATATATATATATATATTTTTCCTTCAATGTCTGCTCACTGGTGTGTGTGTGTGTGTGTGTGTGTGTATGCATATATATAAATATATATAAATATAAACAAAATATAAAGTAAATATGGCCATTTTTCACTGTCTTGACTTGAGCTACCTGTGTTGATGCAGCTAGTGCTCAGTCTGTCATTCAGACCAAATAATTAGCCTAGCCCCAAGACTGGACTTTAGATGTTAAGGCATGCTAAATTAGTTCTCCTGATACAGGAAGTCTTCTGGAATGGGTATCCTATTTTTCTGGCATATTGGAATAGGTTTATAGTTACAGAAGAATATGAAGAAATGTTTTTTGTATTACTTTTACATCTGACATTGAAAGACAAAAAAAAAGTCTATCCAGAAGTACTTGATATCAACAATACTTTACCTTTGGGGTCAACAGCAAGGAGTGGTCCCAGTTCAACAGGGGGGCCACACCCAAACTTGTTCTTGGCAAACACACGGAATTTGTACTCTTGCCCTTCAACAAGTCCTGTAATATCACATTTAGATCTTTCTGTGTCTACAGCTAATCTCCATGTATGCATTTTGGCATCCTTTCTTTCTACCAGGAAGCCAATGATTTCACTTCCTCCATCATCTTTAGGATCATCCCAATTAAGTAGACACATCTTTCTATTCACCACTACAGGATGTAGGTCAGTAACTGGTCCAGGAACATCTGGAAAAAAAGAGACATGATATTTAATTCAAGAATATAGGCATTTTCCCCATTAATTTCACTGTATATAGCATTTCTTACCAAAGATTTCTACTCTGGTTGCAGCAGATTTAGAGCCACTATCATTAGTTGCAGTAATCACATATCTTCCATGGTCTTTTCTGAGTGCATTTTTTATTGTCAGCACAGATGAAGTGCCAACATTTTCAATCACAGCTCGTTCTTTGTCAATTTCCCCATCCTCTAGTGTCCATACGATTTTAGGTTTAGGACGTCCAGTAACAACAGCAGGAAGTGTAAGGGTTTGACCTGCCAGTATCTGAACACCTGCTTTGACAGAGACATCCAGTTCAACTGTGGGTGGCTCTGTATGGAGAAAGAGAGAGAACATTAATTAATTCATCACATCAGAAACTATTTCATATTAGATTTTGCTTTAAAATGAAATAACCACAGTACCTTGAGGTTCTGCAACTGTCACAGGCTCTGTTTCCCCAGGAGGTCCTTCTCCAGCAATATTAACAGCAGTAACACGAAGCTTGTAATCAGCACCTTCTCTGATTCCTTTAACTATATAGCTTCGAACCTTAATAGCTTTGTCATTGCAACGTGACCATTCATTTGAGCCAACAAACTGCTTGTAAATAAAGTAACCAGTGATGTCTCCACCCCCATTGTAGAGCGGAGGATCCCATTCTAGGTCAATACTTGTGCAGCTTGTATCAGTAATTCTTGGAATAGGTGGTCCAGGTGGCACTGGAGAAAGTAAACACAAATTTTAGCATGAGCAGACATTGGAAGCTGCCTTTCTCACACTGACTGGTGATATCTGATATTCTATAACTTACATATTGGATCTTGTGCGATTTTAGGGTCTGATGGGGGACTGAATTTGCCAGGGCCAGCTGCATTTTCTGCACAGACTCTGAAAACATAAGTTAGTCCTTCCAGAAGTCCTTCAACCCTTGTCTCCAGGGCATTCACACGATCTTTATTCACACGAGCCCAGTGAGTTCCGTTAATTTCACGCTTTTCAATCCAGTACCCCAAAATAGGGCTACCATTGTCTTTAGGTTCATTCCATTTAACCAACATACTATTGCTGGAAGGTTCTTCTACCTGTGGCTTATCAGGTGCATCAGGAGGACCTATCAGAAAGAAAATATATGTAGACTTTAGTTGCTGTTATTGTGTGCCTTCAAGTAATTTCTCGCTCATGGCAGCCTTAAAGTGGAACCTATCATGGGCTTATCTTGGCAAGATTTCTTCAGATGGGGTTTGCTTTTGCCTTCCTCTGAGGCTGAGAGAGTGTGAGTTGCCCAAGGTTAGCCGGTAGGTTTCCATGGCCAAGAGAGTATTCACACCCTTGTCTCTCTAGTCCAACAAACCACTACAGCATATTGGCTCTCCAAGTTTTAGTAGCTAATGAAATTTACACCATAATCTTATTCAAGATTGCTTTAAACCCAGTATCCACAATTCCTGTAGTACTAACTTCCATTTAATTATGAATACTCCTTTATTTGTTCAAATATCTATATCCTGCCATCTATCTAAAGATCTCAGGGTGGTGTACAATAAAACCAACCTGACTAATTTGAAACAATGTCAACAATAAAAATGATTTTAAAAGGCTAAAAAAATCAATTAATTTAACAAGTTTAAATAGATTAAAACTGTTTAAAATAGTTTAAAGTGGTTTAAATCCATATATATGTGAGAATTTGCATAAAACCAATTTGGTTCTCAAAACTTTAGCGAACAACCACATTTTCATGTTTCTGAAACCTACATAGTGAATTCTCAATAAATTAAAGTATAATTAAAATTTTAAAATTAAAGTGGTGACGATAATGGTTATCATTGGAGTGTCAGACAAAAATGGAACAGAGTTTGGATGCAATGTAAGACTTACCAAATGGATCTTTAGCGACAACAGGCTTTGAAAGACATGGAGGGCCAGGCCCTACTCTGTTCTCAGCTTTCACACGGAAGATATATTCTTTTCCTTCAATCAGTTTGGGTACATTGAATTTACAGTGCCTAAGTGTTGAAGTGACAGTAACCCAGCCGATTTCAGCTTTAGTGTTGTCTTTCTTTTCCAAGATATAATTCAATATTTCACTTCCGCCATCATCAAGTGGAGGATCCCACTTACAAGTAATGGAATTTTTTCGAACTTCTTCAAAGGTAAAATTGACAGGTGGTCCAGGTGTATCTGTTTTTTTAAAACAAAAATGGTAAGTACAACTTTGCACATGTTGCTTTGTTAATTTTGAAGAAAAAATGTGAAGCGCATCATGGATAAGGATGTACCTAACACATTGACTTCACATGAAGCTTTTGCAACTCCATGGTCATTCTCAACACGTATGGTATATGTGCCATGGTCAGCTCTGAGCGAGTCTCGAACAGCTAGCAGGGATACTCCTTTTTTGCTGTTATCAATATTCAAACGCTCAGGCAAGGACAAGACAAAAGGCTCATCTTCTGCAGGTTCCCCTTTCTTCCTCCTAGTAATCTTGGTAACCCTCTTCTTAATTTCTGTTGGTTTAATAACTTCATCATTCCATAACCAACATATCTCTGGGTAAGGTGACCCGGAAACATGTGCTTCAAGTGGAATCTCAGAGCCTTGCTTCACCTCAAGGCCGTCCCGCAGACTTGTAGCAAGGAAGACCTTTGGAGCCTCTGTAAGGTAAAAGCATAGTTTATGTTTACATTTCATGCTAGTGCATGCGAGAGAGTACCTACATATTAAAACTGAAAAGGAAAAAGAGGAAAGTGTATGAAGCATACCAATGGGATCCACAGCTTTTATAAGAGGAGTGGTATTGGAAGGTCCACTGACACCGGCAGCATTCTCTGCACGGGCACGGAACTGATATTCTTTGCCTTCTTCAAGATCTTTTACAGTGTAAGTCAGAACAGGAACCAAGAAGTCATTGCATCTTTCCCACTTCTCTCCTCCTTTAGGCAGCTTTTCCAAAATGTAGCCCATGATTTTGGTTCCTCCATCATACAGTGGTGGCTTCCATGTCAGGGTTACTGATTTTGATGTTGGATTGTGAGTCTCAAGATCAAGAGGTGGATCTGGACGTTCTGTATATTAAAAAGTACAGATAAATAGAAGGTATAATCTTAAAGAAAAGCCACAAAAATAAATAAAAGACATGTAGATAAATAGAAGGCACAGAGGAATTATCTATATCTTCATTTTAGGATGTGACTAAACCACAGAATAAGAACTTACGCTTTGGATCTTCTGCAATCACTGGATTTCTCAGTTCAAGGTATTCGCCTCCTCCAATTTTATTGACAGCTTTAACACGGAAGTAGTATTCACCATTTGGTATAAGATCCTTTACATTCCATGCCAGCTTGTTCTCACCAGACATGACGGGTATGTAGGTTCTCCGACCAGCCTCTCTTCGTTCCAGAACATAATGTAATATGGGAGTATTGCCATCAAATTCTGGAGGTTCCCAGGTCACTTTGCATGAGGTTTTAGTCACTTCACTTGCCTTAATATCCTGGCATTGACCAGGCAGACCTAATTGAAAAGCAATATGCACACATTTAGCATTAACTCAATACTAAGAGGCCTGAAAAATAAATTTAACAGAAATTTCATACAGCTGTACAATTTATAATTCCTTAGGCTTACAAATATCTATTCAAATAACTAGTTGTGAGATGTTTGGATATCATGACTCTGATTAATATGTATGCTAATACATGAAAAATAAATTACCTATTACTTTGACATTGACTGTGCCAGTTGTTGAACCTAGTTTATTCTCCAAGGTAATAGTGTAAACACCAGCATCAGCATGGACAGCATTTGTTACTTCAAGCAAGGCAGAGGTGTGGTCACTCTTCATTGTTGTTCGGTCCCGTGCTTTAAGTTCCTTCCCATTCTTATGCCATGAAATGGTGGGAACTGGAACAGCTCGGAAGGGAACTGGAATGGTTAACTTTTCTCCTTCAACAACAACAAGATCTGTAGTCTTTAAGTCTACAGTTGGATTGCCTGTTTAAAAAAATGAAAAGAAAATCCCCCCAAAATAATTTCAGTTAAGGCATCCAAAGCAATGTTACCACTGTCTTCTATATTATGAGTCCTTTAGAGAGAAATATACTTACAGTCTGGATCTTTCGCAACAACATTCTCTGATATATCTGATGGTTCACTAGCTCCTATAGCATTGACAGCCCTGACTCTGAGCACATATTCCTTGTCAGGTACAATGCCTTCTTCTGCCTTGTATTTCAAATCTTTGACTGGCCGAGAATTTATTCTCATCCATTTTTCAGTTCCTGCTTCACAGAGTTCAATATTATACCCAATTATAGGACTTCCACCATTTTTCTCTGGTGGTTTCCATGCAATTGAAATGTGTTTTCTGCTTGCGTCGGTCACATGTAAGTCCAGCGGAGGTGAAGGAGGGCCTGCCAGAATGGAAAATAAATGTTATTTTCTATAATACCATTTGGCATAACACAAATCTCCCTCATGACAATTTTCACGGTCACTCACTTGTTGGGTCCTCTATTGCCAGGATGTCAGTTGGTTCACTGGGATGACCACAGCCAGCTTCATTTTCAGCACGAACCTGGAACTGCACTTCTGTGCCTTCAATGACATCTGTTACTCTGAAATGACAGTCAGGGCCAGCTGTCTTGCCAGCTTTCACCCAACGCGTGCCCAGCTTCTCCTTCTTTTCAATAACATATCTATGTGAAGAAAAGAGGATATTTAGAATATGCATACATTATATTGTTAAATTGATTAGAGGGCCTGATTTTTTTTAAACAACAAGAACAACATGAACAGAGACATTATTTAGGTAAAAAACAATGCAAATGCAATAGATAATAAATATGTACAATAAAGTTAACAAATATTTCAGGAATGATCTAATTTCTTACTACATCGTTCTCTCTCTGCATACTTCTTTATATATAATATCCCTTGCCTCATGACCTGCCTGCTTTCAGGTACAGAGAAAGCTATTAATTCCTTTAAGGATTTGATTGTCTTTCCTAGCAAATCAATGCCATTTCTATCAAGCCTGTTTTCATCCTACAGTTTTCTCAAGTGTTCTGCTCTCTGGACACAGTTCTTCTATCTCACAAAATTTATACAAAGGACCCTCTTTTTTTTAGCTTGCCACTTCACTTGATGACTAGCACTCTCACTTTAGTTGAATACAGATGGCAAAAATATACTGTGGTTGATGTGAGAAAGTAATGTGATACTATCCTAAGCTTTATTACACATTAGAAAGAGTACTGGGGGAAAAAAGTCACACCATGGTAGAAAACATTGTAATTTGGTTTTGCTGGTAGTCTCTAATGGACCATTATTTACTTCCTAAGTATAGGAATACTTAGGTTTTCTGTCAGTGTTGTTGTTGTTGTTGTTGTGTGCCTTCAAGCTTCCAACTTATGACAACTTCAGAGCAAAACTATCACGGGGTTTTCTTGGCAAGATTTGCTCAAAGGGGTTTGCCTATGTCCTCCTCTGAAGCTGAGAGAGAGAAATGTGCCCAAGGACACCACTGGATTTCCACTGTTGAGCAGCAATTCAAACCCTGGTCGACACTCAAACCACTACAGCACACAGGCTCTTAGGTTTTCCATGCCTGTCCTAAATTGCCCACTTGTTTCTGGAACACAGGTCTCTGAATTAGGGAACTTTAGGTGGAATAATTCCTTTCTATCCACCCTCAACCCCCAGATTTTGTGCTATTTTCAACAAAGTCTTACCGCTGAATTGGCCTGCCACCATCATTCTTAGGTGGTTCCCATTTCAGGTCAACATGTCTCTTTGTCACTTCAACTGGTGTAAGTGCATAGGGTGCTCCAGGTGTAGCTAAGATAAATAATATTGTAATTAGCGGGGGGAAGATATAGAAGCTAGTTTGTTAAAACTGATTTCTGAACATGCACACTGAGAACTTACTGAAGGTGTCTTTAGCAAGAACTGAGTCCTCAATTTCACAGTAGTCACTCTGTCCCACTGCATTTTCTGCAGCCACACGGAACACGTACAGAGAGCCTTCTGTCAGAGGTGTCACGGTGTATTTGGTGTCCTTTACTGTGGTGTCAACAGTCTGCCAGCCTTTGCGCCGCACATCTCTCTTTTCAACAATGTAATTTGTAATAGGAGAGCCTCCATCTCGTTCTGGTACTGTCCATTTAAGGTCTGCAGTGTTTTTAGTAATATTAATGACCTCAAGCCATCGAGGCGGTGAAGGTGGATCTACAAAAATATCAAAGAAAAGCATATATTTATTATTGATTTGGGCTTTGCATACTATTTTGACCTTTAGAATGAAACTTTAGGAAGTCCATAAAACTGTGGCTCAAAGGGTGAAATTAGGTTTAAACATGTTTTAATGGTTCCACTGTAGCCTGAACATAATGCCAAAGATCTGACAAAGATCCACTTACTCAGTCTCTCCTTGCACAATACAGGATCACTAGGCTCACTAGGCTCACTCTCTCCAACTTTGTTCACAGCTCTGATTCGGAAGGAGTATTCCTGTTTTTCCATAAGTCCTTTAAGGAAGTGTTCTGGTGTGGGAATTCCTTCAGCCACTCTCACCCACTCATCTGTGCCAGTTTTTAACAACTCAATTACATATGACTCAATTTTGGCCCCGCCGTCATGTTCTGGCTTTGTCCACTGCAGGAAACATGAGGTCTTGCCAACATCCTTTACCGTTGGTTTTCCAGGAGGCCATGGGGGATCTGGCGATAAATTGAAATTTAAGATTTGAAATTCCAATATAATCATTTGGACTAAATTACAATATTCATGTAAAAATATATATTCATACCAATGGGATCCTTTACTAAGATTGGCTCTGTTGCTTTGCTTGGTTTTCCTGGCCCAGCAAGGTTCTCTGCCAAGACACGGAACTTGTACTTCTTATGGTTTGTAAGACCTTTTACCCTGAAAATAACGATGAAAATGATGATACATTCCTTGCACCTTTAATATTGCACAGTATTCAGTGCTAAAATTAAACCTTACTGTTAGCACAAGTGTATACCACACATATTTTAGTCTATATTCTCTCTCAGGACAAAGAAAAATAAATACATTTGTATTGCCATAAGTATACTATTACCCACTATCATGCCCATCTAAAGATTCTTTGTGTGAATGGAGACCTTCAATGCAGTGAATTAAAGAGCCTGAGACACTGAAGAGGGGTACTAAAGTCTCTGTCTCTGTAACTTTAGTTAGTAAACTCTGTTTATAATTTTAAGGATAAATAAATCTAAACGATATGTTAATATAGCAGGAGGGTTGCAACACTGTGGAAGATCTTTGCATGTAAGACAACTAATGCTTTAAACATTTGGTTTATAACAGGATAGCAAAAAAGGTGAGTGAAGTAGACACTTTGCCACATGCACTGACTACCAAAACTTGTATACAAAATAGTAAAAGTGCTGTTCTGGAGACAGGCAAGTATAATACTTGGATATGAGAAATACACATTGTATTAGAGATTCAGACTTCTGCTTAAGGTAAGAGACTGTATTACTCTTTTTTTTTTTGAGAAGTTCTTATGTCAGTACCATCCTACAAATTGTGGAACTGACAGAGAATCACCCTTAAAGGCCCCAACCACACTACTCATTCAGTATAACAATTTATGGGACTGTGCTAGTGGTCATCCATGCCAATTAACAATCAGTTATCCTATTAAATGGCTCTTCTGTAGCATTGGTAAACTGTTATAAATAGGATTTGGAAAAGGAAATTCTCCTGGCTAATATGGACCTGAAAAGATTGTCAGTGAGACAATTACTGAGAGCCACTACAGGGCACCAGTTATTTATTCTAACATATGTTCCTGAATCAAAGATATATAAAAGATATCAATTTTATAAACATCGTTTTCATCTGAACCATTTTATCTAACAGTACAAGTTAAGTATACATTTATCTTACTTGAATGTTGTATCTTTAATGGGTATTTTATTGCAGCGTATCCATTTATCTTCATGAGGGTCAAGCCTTTCAACCCAGTAACCAGTGATAGGGCTCCCACCATCATCATCTGGTTCAGCCCAAGTTAATGTTACAGAATCTTTAGTGATCTCAACAGGCTGAACTCTTGTTGGTGGACCCGGTGTATCTGAAGAAAGAATTAAAGACAAGCGATTATTGTTCATACATTACCAACTTGTGTATTAATTAATCTGTAGCTATGTGTTATCTGTTGAAAAACTATCATATGGAGGCTGCTTGAAAGTTACCCGGTAAGGCTGCCCCTCTTGACAATATTTTTATGTGTATGAGTATGATCACAAAGCGTATCGCCATGCCACCAGCAACAGTATGGAGACAAACAACGTGATGGTAGAGACTGATCTATATGGTTAGGTGGCACCTACAAAATGATTTGGAGTGGCTGATACACAGACACAGCTTGCAGTAGCTTCCACATGGCTGTCATGTTGCAACAACTAGCCCTGTTGGTTAAGTGAATAGACTTACCAAATGGATATTTAGCAATGATAGGATCAGCCTGGGCCGGTTCTCCAACTCCATACATGTTTTCTGCACTAACTCTGAAAATATATTCTTTAAGAGGTGTTAGGTTTGTAACTTTGAATTTTGTATCTTTGATAGTGGATGACAGTTTGTGCCATATTTCACTGTCTGCAGTTCTTTGTTCTAGAACGTAGTTGGTGATTTTGGAGCCACCATCGTCTCGAGGAGGATTCCAAGTCAAAACGCAAGATACATTTGTAATCTCAGATACATCAAAGGCAGCTGGTGGGCCAGGCTTATCTGTGGAAACATAATGACAGTTAGAACTTCTTCTGTTCAAATATTAAATTGGGAAACCACAGCATTTTTATTTTTATAAAAACAAGACTGACATACCTAGAACATTAACTTCAACAACTGCTGTTGCCCGACCACTGGTGTTTACAGCTTCAATGATATAGGTGCCGCTGTCACTTCTCTTGCTGTCTGTTATTGTGACAATGGATTGACCAGGTTTGCTTTCAATGGATACTCTTTGGTCAGGTCTCAGGATTTGTTCAGCTTTCGTCCAGGTAATCCGAGGCTCAGGTTTTCCAGTGACTCTTGCTGGCAGTTCAATTTTAGTTCCTGCTTTGACAGTGAGTCCAGCAAGCAGTTTCACATCTAAGAAAATTTCTGGGGCCTCTGGTTTTAGAGGGAATTAAGACTGTGTTAAAAAGTATGTCATACAGGCAGCACCACATTATACAACAGATATAACAGATAAACATCCCCAGTATTTTCAAGATTACAAATTAAATCTTAAAGTAACTGAGATCAATAATTACCCTTTGCATCCACAGCTTGGATGTCATCTGTTGGCTTGCTTGGTTTGCTTGCGCCTTGCCTGTTTAGAGCCTTAACACGATAAGCATACCATTCCCCTTCCTTAAGTTTTGTCACTTCCATTCTGTTAATTACAAAACAAGTTAAGTTAATAATAGTGTTAAACGTAATTATTTAATTTGCAAAACATCCCCAATCATAAATTCTTACTTTGTTTCAATAATAGGTTCACCGCAAGGCTCCCATTTGTCTGTGCCACGCTGGCATTTTTCAACCAGGTAGCCCTTAATACGTGAACCACCATCGTATTTAGGTGGATCCCACGTAAGGAAAATGGACTTAGATGTGGGATTTCTCCATTTAACATTCTCTGGTGGATCGGGTACCGCTGTGAGGAGGAAGAGGAGAAGAAAAACCTGTAAGATCTTATGATACAATGACTTATATGTATTTTCTTACTTTGCCTCATCTGAATACTGCCATGCATGAATGTAAAGGCATTTCCTTTTGTACAAAACGGCAACCTGATTCCTTCCGATCCCCTGAGCAGTCACACTAACTGCATTCCATGCTATTCTAAAGTATGGCTGAACACTGAAGAGCTTTTTGAGCAAAGGCAGAAGACTGCAATGGAGAGAAGAGGTGGGGAACCATGTAAGCTCCACCTGCATGTTTTCAGATTCAGGTTTCAGTTTCTCTTATACTTATTTAAAGGTGAGTTGCTCAGTACTTTAATTTATTTGAAATCTGCAGCTTCTTTCTCTCCAACAGTCATATCACCTTGTGAGACTCAGCTTGAGTTATTGCATAAAATGCTGACACATAAAACCAGGAAGTATTAACTAATAAAAAAACACTCACTTGCAGGTGCTGACATATTAACTGGTTCATCAATGTAAGCAGGTTCTCCTGGTCCACATTTGTTGCATGCTGAAACCTTAAACAAATATTCTTTTCCCTGGGCAAGATCTGGAACAGTGAACTCTTGATCAAGGACATTGTCCATAACCTTAAAAGAAAAGAGGTTCCATTTTTCTTCATATCAGAAAAAGACTTAATATGATCTTTATTATTACATAGTGAAACCACAAAACAACATGCGCTATGTTTAAGTGGGAAAAACGTACTTTGATCCATGTTTTGCGGCTCACTTCCCGTTTTTCAATAACATAGCCAGTCACTGGACTTCCTCCATCATTTTCAGGTGGTTCCCATGTTAGTTGTACTGTGTTCCTAGTTATCTCTCCAACTTTTAATTCTCTTGGTGCACTAGGGCGAGCTAAAAATGTATATGTATCATATTAGAACTCAGTGGTTATATTATAGACCAACAGTTAACTAACATATATATATATATTTATTTATTTAAAAACCAATAATTTACAGAATATTTATTTTTATTTATTTAATGAAATACTTTATTTCATTACATGCATTGGCTTTTTCTAATACTTGTTATTACCAAAATCTTAATTTTTTTTAAAATAGATAATCTTCCTTATATTATGAAATTTCATAATGGAATAGTACAACAGAAGTTACTATTCCCTAATATTAGTATTATTTCTTATTCCTTAGTTCCTTAGTATTACTTTTCATGAAGCACAAATTTTTGTAATCTTGGTCACTGATAGCCATTTATAAGATACATTACCTACAATAATTGTACATTAAAATTCAACAAGATAAATTTGATTGCTTACCAATGACATTGACATCAATTTCTCCTGATATAGATGACACAGGGTTTTCTAGTGCCAAAGTATAAATTCCTTTATCTGGCCGTTCACTTGGGGTTATAATAAGTTGTGCAAAAGCAGCAGTAGTCTCAATTTTCACTCGGTCCCCTGGTTCTAAAACTTTGCCACCCACAGACCATGTGGCAGTTGGTACTGGGTATCCAGTGATAGGGACACGTATTTTGAGTGGCTCTGGAACAATAACTTCAAGTCCATCTTTAAATCCACTTAAGTCCATTGTAGGTCCAACTGAAACAGAAGCAGAAATTATGCCAATTAATATTTCAAATTTTATTTTTTACAACAGCAACAAAATCACAAATATGGTAGAGGTGTAAAGAATCCTGAAATCTTCAATTTTCCCTCTAATGCCTGTCTTCTCCAGGTCATCAACATTTCCAGAAATGTTATATCTCTAAACTGTGGTCAGTATAACCTCTACTGGAAATATAACTGTATTCCTCATCTGTTTCATTTGTTGAAAACATATCATAATATCACTTTTTAGCAATCAGGTTACACGGCAATGTAGAAATCCAATAAGGAATCTTAATGGCTTGCTTCCATTTGAGTACATCTGTTGTTTTTTTAAAGTGAGGATGTTTTAATTTTGAATGTCATCGTTGAGAAGGGAAAATGCTGTGGGCTCCTGACTGCCTCATGAGGGTGACAGCATTATTTTTGATAATGAGCATTAATAGTCTCAGAGCTATGACAGCACACAGATTTTATTTTAAGCAGCTGCCTAAGTATGTTAAATGAATTTTGCTTACCATGAGGATCGTCAGCAGTCAATGGTCCTATAGCTTCAGCTGGATCTGATACACCAGCGGCATTTTCTGCAGAAACTCTATAATAATACTTCGCTAGAGGTTTAAGATCAGTTACCTACAAAGACAGCAGTAGTTCTTATAATTAATCATTACCATTTCAAAAAATATAAAATTCTTAATAAGCCTTTCGCTTCAGAAAGAAACATCCTACCTTATAAGAAAGATTAGGTACAAGTTTTGGATTGCAGCGGATCCAATTGTCTGTTCCCTCTTCACGTCTTTCAATAATGTAGCCTATAACAGGACTGCCTCCATCTTTCACAGGAGGCTCCCATGTAAGTTTCACAGTTGACTTAGTTTGGTCAGAATGATCAAGGTTAATAGGCGGACTTGGTCGCTCTGTAAAATAAAATATTGATTTAAATATTGACTGTTTCAGAAAGGAGTCGTTGCTGTCCAGAACTCAAGGAATGATTCAGGTGATTCCATAAAGCTGGGTGGTGGTGGAGTTAGGTTCAAGTTCAAGGCCAACTACAATTTTGAAACTGAAGAATGACAAAAAGAGGAGGTGACAGGAGGGCCTACTTTTTAAAGAAGGAAAGTCAAAACTTTGTGAGCCTGTAAGCCCCTGAGTGTTCCTAAGGTGTCTGGCTAATTCCTGACTGTAATCTTCTAATAGATGGATTATAATGTGATATTACTGTACACTGAAAACATCTAAAACATTGCCCCCTCTTTTTAGTGTTTATATGGCACCACCATTATTCTCTCTTTCTGACATTAAATTCTTCAGAATTTTTGAGACATTAAATAATAGCACCTAGCTATTGTACAGATACTCCAATCTTTCCTTACATATCTCATGCCTTTTCTAGGATCATAATTTGTAAACAAATATTATTTTCCAAAGGTTACATGGAAAGTTGCCATATTACAACCTGCATACTAACCAATTGGATCCATAATCTTCACTGCATGTGTAGAAGCACTAGGTTTGCCAACTCCAACCTGGTTTCGGGCTCTGATTCTGAAAAAGTATTCTTTGTTTTCCACCACATCAGTCAATGTTGCAGATAATTCATGTGCTCCTGTGGTCATGGCTGGCTCCCACTTGATTGAAGCTCTATCACGCAGTTCAACAACATAGCCGGTAATTGGAGAGCCTCCATCATATTCTGGTGGTTCCCAAGTAAGAGTTGCACCAGATCTATTGACATCAACGACTTGTACGTTGAGAGGAGGACCTGGAACCTCTGCAATGTGGAGAGAGAGTGGATTAAAAATGTTCTTTTTAAAAAGAACTTAACCTATTTAATTTCCTCAAGACATTTGAACTGACTCTTACCAAATCGGCTCTTTGCTTCAACAGGTTTGTCTGTTTCAACTGGCTCACCAGTGCCAACTCTGTTTTTCGCACTCACACGGAAGAGATACTCAACTCCTCCCCTTTGAAGGCCAGTCACTGTGTATTCACAACTGTCAGCGCGATCAGTTGCTAAAATCCAGGTCTTCCGCTTGATGTCACGCCTTTCAACAACATACCCAGTGATTTTACTACCGCCATCACTTTCTGGTTCCTCCCAGGCAAGGCTAACTTCACCATCAAATGTTTCAGTGACTTCCAAGTTCCTAACTGGGCCAGGGACATCTGAAATTAGAAGAGGGGGAAAAACATTGTTTACTTAAATGAAGATGCCCATCGGATCTGACATAGACAGTAGTCTCTCAATGAGATGCATGGATATAACTGTTATTCTTTCAGAGTTCTGTTCTGCCTTTGCACTAGAGCTTTTCCTTTCTATGTTAATAGGTAGGCACCTTGGTTACCACCTGCTGTCACCAAAAACACAAAACCAAACAAAAATTCAGGCAAAGGCAAATTTATAGGATGTGATGGGCTTACCAATAACTTGAACATTGATGTGTGCTTCGGCTTGACCATGTTTATTTTTAAGAATAATTTTGTAGCTTCCTTTGTGTGATGGCTTTGCTTCATAAATTCTGAAGGTAGTACTCTCAGGTGTTGTATCAACAGTCTGAGTGGGCAAGGCTTCATCTTCCTTATACCACTCTGCCTCTGCACGTGGATAGGCATCGTATGGAACAACCATGGTCAATGGCTGCCCAACATCTACCACAAGATTCTGATCAGCTGCCTTTATTCTTGGAGCAGCTAGAAAAAAAAACAATGCAAAAAGGATTTTCAAAATATGTTTCATATCCTGTACATTGAGTTTGTATTTTGACACACAAAAAGCATAGTGAAATTTAAGAAATTTTCAGTATGTTGTAATGTTTCAGATCGGCAAAATTACAACTGATAACTGGATTGCATCATATACTCCTAAATGAACTACAGAGACCTACATGGTCTTGGGTTTGCCTCTGTCATACCTAGATAACTCATCTTTGTTGGATAAACCTATTTCTGATTTCCCAAAACACAGAGGTCATACTGCAAAAATAAGTCACAGAAGTGTATTGCTTTTCAAACCTCTATAACATAATTTAAGATTCACATGTGATTACCTTCTAAGGCCTACATTTAACATGAAGTTGCCACATGTCACCAGACTTCCTTCCTCCCTTTCCTCCTGCATTTATAGAAGCTACTCCCAACCTGTCTTTGGGGGACTGCCAGACTTCTGAAACAGGTTTTTGGGGTGCTTAGTGTTAGGCATGGCAGTGGGAATAGGAAATAACCTTACACTGGATTCTGCTATTCCTATGCTCAATGCTCAGCAGTGAAAAAAAAAATTAGGACTAATAATACCAAACAAATGGGGGCTGGAAACTGAAAAGAACAGGACAAGGACCTGATTGTGCAAAATAGGATATTTTTCTGCTTAGACGTATATAAACGAATGGAGTTGCGCTCAGCAGTGAACACCATAAAAATGGTGTGCGACATTATTAATGTGTCACAATTTACTTATCTTTGTGTGTGACCATTTTTCATTATCAGTTCTAAGGTCTGGAATTAACATGCCGAAAAAGAAAGGAAAACTTCCATAATATTCCTGTGAATATTTTCTCCCTCTTATTATAATTTTAAAATAAACTTCAAAAACTTACCTGCCAGTTCTAGCTTAGCTCGAGCTTCTTTGTCTTTGGCAATAAATCTATATTCTCCTTGGTCCCGTGGCTTTATCTCACAGACTTGCAGCCTATGGACCTTTCCTTCACTCATCATTTGGTGTTTATCTCCCTGGACTATAATCATGTTGTTTCTCAGCCATTTGACCTCCACCCTGTCTTTGTTCAATTCAGCACAGAAGATGACATCAGAGCCAGGAGCTTCATAAATATCTTGTGGTGGACGGATGATCTCCACAGGAATTTCTAGTAGAAAGATCAATAAATTTATATTATGTGACTGTGTTCTTTAAGAAAAAAAAAACACTGAAAACTGGAAAGAAAAATAAATCCAAATGGTAAACCTACCCTCAACGAAAAGTCTTGCTCTGGATCGCCTGTCATCCACTCCACAGGAGTATTCACATTCATCCTCTGGTCTGCAGTCTTTTATAATTAATCTGTGTAAATTTCCATCCTTCTCAAACTGATACCTTTATAAAAGGGTGAGGGGAAGGATTAGTTATTAAACCTAGAAACAAACTTCAGTACTGTTAAGTACAGTATACCAGCGTTCAGTAAAAGAAATTGTACTTACTTTTTGCCCTCTTTTATTTCTCGTCCATTTCTGTACCATTTCACACTTGCTTTCTCTTTGGAAAGCTGGCAACTGAAGACAGCATCATCAAACTCAGTAACGGTCTGGTCCTGTAAGTGCTCAATGAAATCTGTTGGTGCCTCTGTGATAATAAGCTCAGCCACAGATTTGTCTTGGCCAGCAGTGACAGTGTATTCTCCTTCATCTGCAAACCCACAATTTTTGATAATGAGTGAATGCTTGTATTTATCCACTTTGTATAAAACACGGCGGTCAAAGGTGACTTCTTCGCCATTCTTTGTCCATTGGAGGGTTACATTAAGACGGTTAACTTTGCACCAGAATGTGACAGACTTCTTTTCCATGGTTTCAATGTCTTCAAGAGGCTCAACAATTCTGAGGTCTTCCTCTGTTAAGAGATAGTTGAAAAAACAGGTTGATTTACATCTTCATCCAAATTTGGATGTGACTGAAAGACTGCACTGCTTAAAAAAAATGCAAAACTCTTACCATGTACAGTTAACTTAGCAGAGGTCTTGACGTGTTCCCCTCTTTGGTTTGTTAGTGAAGCAGTGTACGTTGCTTGGTCATTTAAATGAGCATCCCTAATTCTTAGAGTGTAAATTAGATCCTTATGGACTATGATATATTTTGCACTATCAAATATTGGTTCTTCATCTTTGTACCATTTAGCTTTGGCACCTTCTGTATTAACTTCACAGTTAAAGACAAGCTCTTGCCCCTCTTTAACATCTTGGTCCTTCAGTGGAATAACAATCCTGAGTTTTTCTGTAATGGGAACATGCATATTATTTGCATAGTTTTGTAAGTGTTTTATCTGAAAAAAAAAAGTCCACAGATGTACTGCGAAAAGCCCACAAAGCTTACCAATTACTCTCAAGCGAGCTTTTGCTTTGGCATCACCAACCATCACAGCATAAGTTCCCTCGTCATCCAGGACGGACTCTTTAATAACCAGGACTCTCTTTTTGCCATCAGAAATGATATCATACTTATCACCAGCTTCAAGAACAGTATCACCTTTTAGCCATTGAACCTCAAAGGCATCTTTGGATACTGAGCAGGAAAATTCTGCTTTTTCTCCTTCAAGTACCTCCACATTCTGAGGTCTGGTTATAAATTCTGCAGCAAGTTCTGGAAAAAAAAGATGTGCATTCTTTTAAGTTTTTCATAGGCTGTAGATTGCTCTATTTAACCAAAAACTAAAATTATTTACGTTTGTCAAATCTCTCCCAAATTAACTTAAAATGAAGACTCCTTGGAATGGAGTTAACTCCATTGGTATTTGCTCAGAAAAATGGACCAGAAATCAAACTGAGAACATCACTATCTACTCAATTGCATGCATGCCACATTGCAGCATTTCTTTAGGAAAGATACTGAAGTAAATTTCTTACCATGAACCTTGAGCTTCCCAGTTGTCTTTGTGCTTGGAAGCTTGCAGCTGTATGCACCCATGTCATCAAGGCGAGCATTGTGGATGACCAAAATTCTCTTTCGGCCATCAGAAATCTGTTCATATCTACCACCATCAGGTAGCTCTTCATCTCCTTTGAACCAAGTTACTTCTGCATCGGGCTTTGAAACTTCACAAATCAATTTGACAGTATCTGTTTCATTGGCCTCAATGTTAGGAAGATTTTTGGTGAAGACAGCTTCCTCCTCTGTAAAACAAAACGATATGAAAAAAAATAATGGCATTTCAGTCTGCTTGTAATTAGGCCATTCCTACTTTACACAAAGCCAATGAAAAATTTTGGTTAATTTTACCTATCACTGTAAGCATGCCCGAGGTTCTGGCGCCTTTTGCTTCACATGCATATTCTGCTTCATCATCAAGTAGACACTTATTGATGACAAGAATCCTCTGGGCACCTTTAGCGATGATGTCATATTTTTTGCCTTTTCGTATTTCAACACCATCTCTGAACCACACTGCCTATATTTAAATATATCGATAAAATAGCAAATTGGTTAAGTGATGAATGATATTGTCATATCACATGAAGAAATAATTGAGATTTTGTATGAATTTGGAAGAGCATAAAGGACTACCAGCATGCTTATGTGGAACTGGGCTGCCACAAAGGGAGGGTGAAGTAGCCAGTCTGGCAGTGGTGTGTGGGAGCTTTTTTGATATATCCTTGTAGCCAACTATTGGCTGTTTGGGTTAAGGCAGAGCTGTACCTGGGCATTGTCTGGCAGACGCTGTGCTGCTTAGCCAGAAGGGGTTAAAAAGCCCCCATGCATGACTGGAAATGTACTTATCTGGATTCAAGCCACAGGATCAATGCCACACACACATACGGTTACACAGTCTAGAACTAAAGCCACTGCTATATATTATATATGGTCACATCGTCTATAAATAAAGTAAAATATGAAGACCAAGTGCATTAATATTAATATCTAATTTTAGTATTTTATTTTAAGTGGTAATCCTGCCTTTTAAGTAGTAAACATGTCTTAAAATGTTTTTAAATTAGCTGCTAAAATGACAGAGAAGGGCCTTGGTTTGATTTGGACCAGACACAACTTTTCATCATTAAAATGATCTGCAGAAGCAGTGGCTAGATCTTTACTCCTTAAAGAATAGAGAAAATCCAATTTTTGATGGAAGAAATAAATTCTGTGTGGTTCTATACAAAATCTGATTAGAAGCTTAAATACTAGAAACACGTCACAAACACAAATGTCACATACCTTAACTGTTGGACGAGAAATTTCACATTCAAACCTGGCAACTTCCTTTTCTTTAACTTCAAGATCAGTAAGAGGCTTTGTAAACTCAACGTGAGGTGCTAGGAAGAAAACATATATAGACATTTAAAACCTAAATGCTATTACAACTGTATTAAAATTAATGTTTATAACTAAAGACTTTCCTATTAATTGTCAATACCAATGAGCAAACTAAATAAATTTAAATTGCAGTTTCTGTTTTTTGGGAAGAAAGAGAACATCCCATAGAACAAGCCAGATTTACACTGACTACATATCAGACAGACTCACCCATATGTTGTTCGTGAGTTGCCCTCCTTTCAGGGAATAATATAAGCATGCATCTAGTTCTTTGTAAAGAATTTATGAATATGCTTACGTTCAACATTCAAGAAGCAAGAGGTCTTGAAATCTTTAGCATCACAGGTATATGTCTTAGCATCATGTAGCGTGCAACCGTAAATTATAAGTTTTCTGACTCTGCCATCAGCAATTATGTCATATTTCTTTGTTTTGTGAATCTCTTGACCATTCTTAAACCATTTCACAGGGGCATTTTCTCTAGACACTTCACACTCAAGTACTGCAGTGGCTTCCTCTTCTACAGTCTGGTCCTCAAGAGGTTTAGTAAACATAACAGGTGGTTCTGAGAGAGGAGAAAAGTAAATTCCATAAATTGCATAGGTGCTGTAGGACTCTTTTTTTCCCCCCTATCAAGAGGCCAATAAGCTAACTGAGGAATGAAATCTGGCCAGAATTTTATCCAGCATTTTAGACATGGAAAAGTACTGTGGAAAAGGTTCACCCAAGCATTTTAATTGGTTCAGAGCAGTACCCTGTACTCCAGAAAAAGATGACATTCTAAAATGCTTACCTTTGACAAAGAGATTTGCTTTGGTCTTGAAATCCTTTGCAGTCAATGTGACTTCTCCAGCATCAGTTAGTTTCACATCCCTGAGAACAAGGGTGTGAACTTTTCCTTCAGCACGGGGTACAATCTTTTAAAAAAAGCAATAAGAAGAAGGAGTGGTAATTAATCACATTGCAATGTTATCTTAAATATTTGTGATAGCATATTTCTGCCTATATAAACTGCAGTTCAGTCTCAAGTATGCATCCTTGAATTTCTGAGCACATGCTGGAGCCTTCCTGATTTCCCGTTCCAACTGCTACTCTATCTCCTCCATTACCAGTCAGTCCAAAAAGTTTCCCAGGATTCACTACATGATTTGTTGGAGTAGTTCAGGCAAGAAGCAGTTGGGGAAATGAACCCTACTCTAAACTGAACTGCCAAACTAGTGGTTGCTGGAATTCTAACCTTTTTACTTTAAATACTCTGTGCAGTCAATCTCAGTTCAATCAAAAAGAAGAATTATGTGTAATGGACATGTTTGTATCATAGGTCACCACCCACTTTGAAAGACATGTGCACAAGTCTGCTTTTGTATGTGTAGTGCCCTGAACAAGACTGGGGAAGGAGTACTCTAAAGTCCATTCACTGGCTGATTTATAGTGATGTACATGCATAAATTAGAAATAAAATATACAATCTTGCAAATTGATAATATAATACGAGACATAATTCTAATCAATAGGACTGCAATTAACAATTGCATAATACCTATCTGTCATATCTAATTATGGTCGATTTTATGTCAATCTCTTCTTTGATGTGGTGAATCTGTTTTAGATGATTTTGTGCTGTTACTTACTGGTAAGTTATTGGAATTTTGATCTTGATTTGCTTTAATCTGTTCAACACTCTGTGATCTCTGATTACCAGGTAACTTATTTTAATATCACTAAAACATTGGTCACAGTAACAGTAAAATTAATCTAGCCATTTAATTAATTACACCATAGTATTTTTAATTCGGTATACCACAATAAATATGTCTTGATTAGTCTGCAAATATTACAGTAAATACTCTGCTTTTACCTGGTAGGCCCTCATTTTAATAAATAAATAAATCTGCATTTTCCTTTGCAATTTTTTTCTGTATCTGACTTTTAAAAAATTAGATACTGCAACTATCTGAACAGAAGGTCTGACAAAATAACCATCAAAAATACTAGTTTAACTGAATGCAATTCTGCCCATGCCTTACTTGTAATACATGGCTTAAGGTTAGAACATTTTAAATATTCAAAGAACTGCATACCAGGCTGTTCACAACTCAGTGCTCTAACACCACACTTGATGAAGGGTTAAAAATAGCAAGTGAGACATGCTCAGTGAGCACTGCTATCCAGAAAGTTATCTGGAAGTCCTCTCAAATGCCTGAAATGGAATTTCAATCCCCTTAATCCCCTTATATGCAGAATTGGATTCTAGCTCTACATTTAGAGGAGAGAAAGAATGGGGAAAGACAATTATCATAAATTTCACTCGAACTACCAGATACTTCTTGTAGTTGTACAACAGCGGTGATACAAAAACTCCTCAGTCTCATCTTGAGATCTTTAGCTTTTCTTTGGGTGCAAGCAACTTCTCATATATAAAACAAAGCCTTTTAAACCTATGTTGGAATGCCTCAAACAATTCAACCATAAGCAGGTCTATTCAAAAATAACCTCACTGAGTTCCTAAAGGCCCCCTCCCAGGTATGGGTGTCTAAGACTGCAGCTTTAGCTTAGTATTTCTGTTACTAGACTGACTAGGTATGCTTGCTACTTTCAGTGGAAAAGTGAGGAGAGAAAGAAGGAAGGACAAGAGAAAGAGGGAAGAAGACTCGGGAGGGGAGACAACTTGAAATAAAGACTGAGCGAGGGACAGAGAGAAAGAGAAGCAAAGAATGCCTTTTGTACCTTGTCACTGGGTTCCAATTTCTGTCCTTTCAAGAACCATTCCACTACAATTCCTTCATAGGAGAGCTCACATTCAAAGGTTGCAGTTTCACCAGCAGTCACAGTTACATCCTTGAGAGGCCGCAGCAGGCCAATTACACGAGCTTGACGAAAAGAAGAAATCATCTTCAGATTAGCCACTTCCACCCCTTATGAACTTTCACAGTGCCTTTCCCCATGAGAGGGAAAGAGGAATTATACTTGCACCTGAGACTATTTAAATTCCCTGGTTAGAGCAGGGACCTTGGACCCATAGACCTCAAGGGGTGGTCTGGCTACTGGTGATTCCCTATTTGTAGAGCCCAATCCTTTGAAATGAAAAGATCAGCAAAAAAGTTGCTCTGTGTTTCTCCCCTTGCCAAGACTTGCATGCCTCTGGCTAGATAAGGCATGTGCCTTCCAAAATAGCAAGGGCAACGATTGGATACTGAGGCAAGTGGTTGCCAAGTGCCTAGGGTGTCCCTGTCTATCAGAGTATGAGCACTTTCCACAAATGTCAGCAGGGTGTTATTTCTCAAAACCTGAAATGCCAAGAGCAGCAAATAGTTCATTTGTAATTTAAATTTCATAGCCACTGATTATGCAAGCCCATATGTCAATCATCCTGGGTGTGGTTTTTCCAGATTAGAGTCATTAGAACTAATTAACTAATTAAACCTCTTGCTATAATCCAGTTATTTTATGCTGTCATCTAACAGGAAAAGAAGCACGAATTGAATTAGAAGTATCCAACTGAATTAACTGAATATAAATCTTTATAGAGGCGGAAGATGGCCAACTGCTATAATTGTCAGGGGAGAAAAACAATCTCTTCCCCCACCCAAGCTTATTTGATTTTTCCCCTCCTTATCCATATTCTATCCACATTCCAGGCTAACAACAGACTATTTGATATCCGATGACACTAATATGCTTCACTTCGGCATGCTCACTGACGTGAATATGTATTGTCTCACAGGCATATTTTAAAGATACTTACGTTTCACTCGAAGATGGGCACTTGATTTAGCATTGGCTGCTTGGAAGTCTACACCACCAGCCTGGTCTAAGCGCACATTGTAGAGTGTAACACAGTGCCTTTTGCCTTCTTCCTTAATCTCACAATCCTTCCAAAAGAAAGCAAAATAATGTACAACACCTAGATATCACAGTAAGAATTCAGCAATATTTTGGGATGAAAGGATGACTACTACCATTCAGAAACGGTGCTCATATACAGTGATTCTGCAATTATGTTTCACATTCTTTGAGTGTAAATTAAAAAGTTTTAGTCCCTTTCCAAACGATCGGCAGCATGAAATTTGTATTTTAAAACATAGCTACATATTGGGTGAGATTTTTATTGAGCAATTTATCATGACCTCAAACAGAATAATTCAATCAAATCTTCTGTTCTCTCTCAATCTCTCTTAATCTCTCTCAGTCTCTTTCAGACTCTCCCTTTTCTGATGCACAAGTAGAAATAAGCTCACTGTTATTTGAAGTAATACATCAGTAACCTCATTCCAGAACTTCTTTACACATGATTAGGACCACTACATAGGTAAGATCCTTTTTTCTTTAATGCTGAACAACAAAGCCTTACAGTTGTAAACCTAATCTTCCAAAACAGCTAGTGCCATCTTGGGTGTATTGTGAGCACAATTTTCTTTTAAATTGATGCGTGATGATTCTACAAGCTAAATTTAACTGAGCAGTAACAATTACAGGAATTTTTACAAGAAACAAATAAATAAGTTTGACACCAAGATCCACAGGCTTGGATCAAAAGATTTTGCTGCACACTCATCTGCACCCCCTTTTCTCTGCTCAGTGCACCAACCACTTGAAATCTAAAGGGATACAGATGAGAAGAGAATAAGGAAAGCCTCCCCATACTCCACAGACAAGAAAGTTGTCAAACATGAGGTTCACTGAATCCAAGTCAAAGTTTCTAGAAGCCATCTTTTTGAACATTTTATTTCACAAGCAAGTCTGATTCATGCTTACAGCTGTCTGAGTTAAGGTCTCCCCTTTCAGTTTCCAGTTAGCGTGAATATCCTCCTCAGAGATTTCTGTTTCAAAACGGGCAGTCTCTGTCTCAAATATTTCCACACTATACAGGGGACGCACGATCTTAATATCACGATCTGAAAAGAAAATGGTATCAACCAATGTCATAGGTTTCCTTACTAGACTGGCAAGCAATGTTTAAAACAGAAAGATTAAGAATATATTTGTTTGCTCAGAGAAAATATATTGTGTTCCAGATGAAAGATCTCCAAGATGACTTAAAATGAAACAATACATCAGTAAGATAAACTTGCCTTCAATGTTGAGCTTGGCAGATGTCTGGTCAGTACCACAATCACAGGTGTATTGACCAATGTCTTTCTTCAAGGCTTTTTTGAGGATGAGAATTCTCTTTTTGCCATCTGCTTTGATAACAACATTCTTAGACGGAGTTAGTTCTTGTCCGTCTTTGAACCATTTTACTGGAGCATTTGCTTTGCTAATTTCACATTGTAAAATGACTTCATCTTTTTCCACAGCAGTGTAATCTTGAAGCTTCCCAGTAAAATAAGGATCACCCTCTGCAAGTTAAGGCGAATATGTGATATTCCAAGTGTTATAATATGCTCAAAAGATGTAGCAACTTACCCAAGCCAGTCTAAAGGATTATTCTTCCTCTTCCTACAAAGGGGCTGATTTTTGAAGGAGTGAAAACTTTCTGAAAGCAAGGCTGACAACTTTTATAGAGTAAATCTCTATCATTCTCAAAAGACAGTTGCTGCTTTTGCTTTAAGAAAACATTCCCCATCTAGACTCGAAAGAAGCATGGTGGACCATTTATATATTTGCATTTAAAAGATTTATACCCTGACTTTCTATTTATTAAAAAAGTAGGAAGTGGCTTACAACAGTGGAAACAAACGGAGACAATACAACATCCAAAATTCATAAAAGCCGTAAGGCTGCAATTTAAAACAAGACTAAAACAAGAATAAAACAGTACCACAATATAAAATGAAGAAGGGCTATACAGAGACATAAAAACATTGTGGAAGATTTAAAGGGAAACAGGACAGTCTTAGCCTGATGTCTAAATCATTAGACTACGTGAGGAAAATGGAAAAAGAAATACAGGAAGCTGCTTGAGATTGAGTCAATCCAGAGCCCCTTCTAGTATTCGCAGCAGCTGTTCAGGGTTTTAGTAAGGAGTTTTTCTCTGCCCAACCTGGAGGTTGCAGAGATTGAATATGAGACCTTTTGCATGTAAAGCATGTGCTGAACCATGGCTGATCTTACTCAACAGTCAAATGTGTATGGGAAAAAGTGGTTCTTCAAATATCTTGGTCCCACACCAATTAGGTCTTCATAGGCAAAGACCGGCACTTCGAATTATGCCAGGAAAGAAAATGACAACCAATATTAGGCTGTCATACTTTGTACTTTTGCCATTTTAGGTATATTGCAGTAAAAGGACAACTAGTTCTTTCATACCAATTTCGGTCTAAAAGTATTCAGAATCAGCTGAAGTCAATGGGAAGAATTATTCAGACTTCAACTATGTGGTTAGGCAAGGGTTATGATCTATTAGTGTTAAGAACCTCTTTACAGCATAACAGAAACCCTACTAATTATACTTACTGGAAGCTAATTCATGCAGGGTTTATAAGTAATTTTCAGTCTTCTTATCAAACGTTTATCTGAGATTCAAAAAAAGTCTAGGAATGCAATCCTATGCACCCTTACTTGGGAAGAAGCTCCACTGAACTCAGTAAGGCTTCGTTTCCTACTAGTAAGCCATTATGGCCCTACAGGGAACTAGTCACATAAAATTTCATAAATGTACAAGTCAGAGACACCTACAGTAAAACAATAAGGCAAAAACCAAAACAAAGAAAAAACGGAAGAGTCAGAAATAGAATAGCAACCATATAACAAAGCACAACAACTTGCAGCAGTCAATCCTAAGAAGCTTTCTGAAAGTCAAAAGACATTTGTTGTGCCCTGAAAAAAAGATAGCAGAGAGGAGATTTTATGAACATCTCTTAAAAAAAGAGAGTTCCAAAGAACTGGGGATGCAGCAAGAAAACCCCACTCCTTCTGGAAGCTAAAATAGTCACTCCAAAAGATGATATCTGGAGCAAGATCTCCTGGGAAGGTGTCAAAATCTTGCCCAAAGGAGAGTGGGAAGTTCTAATGGATAGATTTTGTACAGAGAGCGGTGCACTTGAACTTCTGGAAGAGATTTTATCTAGCATGATTCCATATGTAAATCAAACTCAGGTCGCACATACCAAGAACAGTAAGTTTTGCTTCACATGATTTGCCCATAGCCTCCACTTTGATCTGAGAGGTATCATCGATATTGAGATCTTTAAACAGCAGTGTATGGAATTTGCCATCATCCTTCATTGACACAACCTTGGTAGTATGGAGACGTTGGTCATTCTTGTACCATATGACAGGGATATTGTCATGGGACAACTCAACAGTAAATTCTGCAGTTTCACGCTCCTTTGCTGTTACATCCTTGAGAGGTGTTATAAACTCAAGCCGAATGCCTAAACCATAAAAGTATCTCATTAAACTTAGATTGTGATTAATAAAATGATAAAAATATGAAAACCAAACAAACTGTCAGGGAGAAACACTGGGACAAGACAAACCTTCAATTATCAGCTTGGCACTTGTATGTTTATCTTCAGCCTCGAATATGTACTTTACTTCATCCTCAAAAGCCACAGACTTAATGACCAGGGCATGCTTCGTGCCTTCTGGTATGATCTGAAATTTCTCATCTCCTGTAATCTCTTGGGTTCCTTTTAACCAACGGAAACTCTTTGGTTCCCTTGATACCTCACATTCAAATTTAGCTTCATCCTTCTCAAAGACTTTGACATCACTGAGTGGAGTTATAAAGATGAGAGGCAGTTCTGAAATCAAATCAGGTAATGAATAGTGTCAGGAATTTATTTCTATCAATGATTCCAGCTCTGGATTATAACAATAATAACGCCAATAATAATCATTATTATTATTATCATCATCATTATCGTCATAATCCCCATAGCTGGTGAATATTAATAAAGTTTGCAAAATGGGCTTAAAAGTGATGCCTTCTGGAGCATACCTTTCACTTTCAGGTTAGCAGCGCTTTTAGCATTTGCTGCCTGGAAGGACACTTCTCCTGTCATATCCAATTTGCAGTTATAAAGGACCAGGACATGTTTCTTGCCATCTTGAATTATTTCACAATCCTGATATTTTTTAAACAGGGGGAAAAATAACAATTTTATCCTAATCACTCATTCATTCTATATGTCATAACAATGTTTTGTTTTGCTTTTTAAACTGGTGGTATGGCTTTTTTTAAAAAAAGAGACTTACAGGTGAAGCTGTTAAAGTTTCTCCCTTTAACTTCCAAATTGGTTGAACATCAGGCTCAGAGATTTCAACCTCAAATCGAGCTGTTTCACCAACAAATACCTCTTGTCCATATAGGGGACGCTCTATTTTTACCAATCGAGCTGAAAGTAAAGATATATGCATATATCTCAGATCTACTACCTTGATTAATGTATGTAAAAGGTTCTGAAAAGATCCTTTTGAAGGCAGACTATCACTTACCCTCAATCTTAACTTCAGAATTTGTCTTGTCAGTTCCACAGTTACATTCATAATTTCCCTTATCAGCATCTGACACCTTTTTGATTTTTAATATGCGGCGCTTGCCGTCAGTCTTGATGGAGATTCTCTTGGAAGCTACAAGTTCCTCACCATCTTTATACCACTTCACTGGCACATCTTTGCTAAGTTCACACTCCAGAATTATATCATCTTTCTCAGTGGCAGTATAGTCTTGCAATTTCACAGTGAAATACGGGTCTGCTTCTATAAGATATCAGTTGGGTATGAAGTAGTTAATATCTTGAAGAGGTTAGTAATTACAGTGAATACATAAAAAACGTGAATTACAGTCAGCGCACAAAAATGAATACATAAATATAAATACATACAGATTCAAATGGTAACAGCACATGATAACAGATTACCTAAAACTTTCAGCTGTGCCTCAGTGTGTAATGTCTTAACTTGAGCTTTGATCTCAGAGATGTCATCAAGTGTCGCTTCTCTTATTTCTAATTTGTGTTTCTTCCCTTCTGCAGAAATGTGAACTGTTCTGCTAGTATGGAGTTTCTTATCATTTTTGTACCAGGTCACTGGCATATCTTCATGTGAAAGTTCAAATTCAAAGTGAGCTGTTTCTCCTTCCTTCACTGTCTGATCCTTGAGAGGAGAGATGAATTTCAGCCTGATACCTATAACACAGCAAATGATCATTAATGTCTCACAGTCATAGCTGTTGGAATTTACAGATTACTGTTTCTTCATATAACTTTTGAGCCATCATTCCACCGATAATGAACTTGCCTTCTACAAACAGTTTTGCCGTGGTTTTCTTTCCTTCAACTTCAGCAGTGTACTCTCCTTCGTCGTCGAACTGAGAATCATTGATGACTAGAATATGTTTCTTTCCATCTGCAATTATGTCAAATTTCTCCCCAACTTTGATTATGTCGGTGCCTTTAGACCACATTACATTGGCTTCCCTGGTGAGCACACATTCAAACCTTGCCTGCCGCCTCTCTGGTACAGTCACATCTTTCAAAGGCACAGCAAAGTCAAGCTCAATTTCTGCAAAAAAAGGTAAAAAATTTTTTTTCCAGTACACAGTGGGAGTAATATATGAGCTTATATGACACATTTTGGCCCTTACCTTTGTGTCACCTGTAGGGGCAACTGCAAAGTGAGGGCTGACATTTGCCCTTCCAGAAGGAAGGAGAGAAGATTAAAGAGTATCATGACGCTACATGATATGATGCAGGATAGGAACGGGGACAAAGCAAGACAAAGGAAAAGGTGTTTTGCCTGTTTTGAACTGATTTTCCATGGTACTGTAGGACCATTGGCTTTGGGTTGTGCTCAAACATATTTTAGTTGGCTTCTTTAAAATCATTTAAGGTTTGTTGCATTATATGTTATTTATTTGTTAGCTTGGCATTTAATTGCATAAAATTAGCACTTGGGTTACTTTTGCCAGGTTAGTGCAGAAAGAGTGGAATCTTTGGTGCAGTTATCAATGAGCACCCATAGACATCTTTCGGGGAAAGGGAGTTCTCTGCACTTGCACTTTGGATCCTAGGACTTGGGAATGGGAATGGGAACAACAATTGAAACTGGACTTGACTGTTTTTCTCCTTTCTGGCTCAGAGCTTAAGGGGAGGGGTCCACCTCTTCACACTGTCTGGCCTGGTTAGGACAAACTAGATTCACTGGCTTGTCTCTGGGACCTGGGATTGCTTCCCCACGACATACAGAAGAGGAAATAAATATAGACCTACTTCAGCATATATTGCACTATGCAGGCCTGAGTCAGATTAGGTTTACATACTTAATAAAGCGGTTCTTAGTTTATCCATATGTTTGTGTGTCTGTTTTGATACAGTGGGATAAATTTTAGTACAATGCTTTACCCTTTACTGTCAGGATAGCTGCAGTAACTGCATTCAGTGCCTGGTAGAGAACTTCTCCAGCTTGGTCTAATTTGACTTTGTGCAATGTTAAGAAACGTTTTCCTCCTTCAGCTTTGATCTCACAAGTCTGCAAGAAATTAAATATTTCATGATACAAAAAAATGGAATTCCTGTAACAGGATTTGTATGAACTTTTTTTTTTTTTTTAAAGTCCTAATGTGATAATTTCATCACTTTAAAATGTGGCCATAGAATCCATTAATTCCTCTGCCCTGGATAAAAATATTTCTACTTTCTCTCTGAGCTAAACGTAGCTTTGGTCTGTCTACTGGACTCAGTAACGCTGATCCTAAAACTCCTAGCATATGTCAGCAGAAAAACAAACAAACAAACCCCCTAAAAACCACAAAAACAAAAAAATATTCTGGGATCACATTAATAACTTATGTGATAGAGCATATTAGGTGTGCTGTAATCAGTTGTTCTGAGGGCATAAATACCCTTAAAGGCACCATATCTCATCTTATCATGGAAGCTAAGCAGGATCAACCCTGGTTAGTACCTGGATGGGAGACTGACAACAAACACCAGCTGCTCTGGGATATATTTCAGAGGAAGGAACTGGCAAAACCACCTAAGAAAATCCTATGACATTCATGGGGTTGTCCTTACTTGACAAGTGACTTGAAGGTACATACACACACACAATCAGCTGTTTTATGCTGTGTGTAGATGTTTCACCTTTGAGTCTGTAAGCTTCACAGATTAAAAAAAAAAAGGAAAAGGAAAACAGTGACTGGAATTCTGTTTGGTGCACTATGATGCTGCTGCCAGGACAGACGATGGCAGCAGCAGGGGAGAAAAGGCTGCGACTATAGCAGCCACGAAGGTAGTGAGGCACTGAAAAATAAAGGCTGCTCGGACCTGAAAGATTTTGTCTGCCTTCCCTCTTTACCACTGTGTACATTTAGAGTGGTACACCAGCAAAATTCTAGCTGCTATGTCTTGCTGAAAACCAGACAATTATAAATAATTATAAACCACAGCAATTTTATACCCTATCATAGAGGACTGTGGCTGAATCAGTATTCTCCAGTATCATTCAAAGTGCTGCACAGTATGTTTAATATATTCATAAATTCTGAAGTACAGATTCTTACAGGTGAGGGTCTGAGAATTTCTCCTTTCAGTTTCCATTCCCCAGGGATATCTTCTTCAGAAATCTCACAATCAAAGCAGGCTGTTTCTTTCTCATAAACAGTAACATCTTCAAGAGGTTTAAGCAGGTCAACTTCCCGTTCTGGTATTGAAACATTAATGAATTAATAACATGTATGTAATCAGTGAAATCCTCTTGCTGCCTCTGGTATTTTCAGAAGCACTCAATGCTTCTTCACACTTTCTTAGGTGAAGCTACTGGCAAACTGATGATATGAATTTAATAATATACTTACCACCAAGTGTCAGTTTTGCTGGATATCTACGACCTTCAACTTCCACTGCATATTCCCCAATATCGTCTGGTGAGGCATTCTTAATTTTGAGGTAGAGATGAGGTCCATCTTTTATAATTTCTGTTTTGTCAGTTGGTTCAAGAGGAATCTCTTCGTCACCTTTGTACCATTTAATATTCGGGGTATCCTTCACAACATCACAAGAGAAGGTGGCAGTACCCTTTGGTTTCACATGTTGGTCTCTGATAGGCTTCACTAGCCAGTCTTTTATCATTTCTGTATGACAAAGCACAATAAATAATTCTTTGAATCTGCTCATAAAGGTAAATAACAAGAATTCTTTGCTTTTTGCATTTTCGTAGTATTTCAGAAGACTCTGTTATTTTCATGAATCCTTCTCACATTTCCTTTCTTTCTTTTCTCAGTTTACAGTATAACTGTGCATGTCTACTCAGAAATAAGCCTCACTGAATTCAACCCAACTTAATCCTTTATAGGCGTATGTTGACTAGCAATACTATACATGTCTACTTAAAAGAAAGCTCCCAATGGACCTACTCCCAAATAAGTGTATATAGGAGTCTAGCCTTAGGGTATACTCTTATGCTATTAAATGCCAGATAGAAAGGAAGACACCAACAAGAACTCTAATTTTGATCCATACAGGCTTTCAAATGGTTTCTCTTCCAGTTGCACAATCAGTAAAATGAGCTTCTTAGAACAGATTTAATGAAGATATAGTAAAGGGAGGGTTTTGGTGGGAAGGTATCCACCGTAGGCACTCAGGGAGTAGGTGAGGTTACTGCCAAAACACTTGTCATACTGCTCTCAAAGTTTCCAAAAGATGCACTGTGCAAACACAAATGATTGGTTCATGTGAGTCACAGAGACTGTGAAGAAGAACAATGGCTTTTTATCCCTTCCTTCATAATGTACCCTAATTTCATGTACACCAAGGGGACACACAGTTTTGCAAGGAATTTAACTTACCAATAACTTTAACACTCGATTTACAGCTGATGTTAGCATCTTCAACAGTCACAGTGTATTCCCCACCATCAGTATCATCAGCATCCATGATAGTGATGGCACGTTGCAAGCCAATAATACCCAGGGCAAATTTCCCAGGCTTGTCTGTGATAATTTTCCCATCTTTTCTCCAGACCACATCTCTCTCTTTGTTCAGTTCACAACTTAGATAAAAGGGCTGTCCTTTTACAACAGTAAGTTCCTCTTCTAGAGTCTTCACAAAACGCACTGGTAATTCTGGTGAAGAAGAGAAGAGAAAATGTGTTATTTACCTATTATCTCATTCACATGTGTGGTGAGACATTTAAGCACACACTGGAATGACTGCCTAACATCAGAAATTTATATGTGCCCATCTGTCTCTTAAGTATGATGACAATTCTGTTCATTTCAGTGGAGTGACCTGGCATACTGCTCACCTGGGCCTGTGTGTCCCAGTGCTCCAGGGGAGGGTGGGATTTGATGCCCTCCTTGGGAGAGACCAGCATCCTTAACAGCCAGCACATGTGCGCTGAGGTGCATCATGTGATGGGGCCTGGGAGCAGAACTATTTAAGCCTGGCTTGCCCTACATGTGGCCACACTTTGCCTGATATCATGACCCACCCAGTACTGAGCGCCCTCAGCACAGTGTGTGATTCCAGATCACTTTGGGCTAGGAAGAAATCTTTTCCTCCCTTGTTACCAGGTGTTTTTTTTCCCCTACCCCACACTGTATCTGAGAGGACAAGGGGAACTGGCTTTGGGTGGTGTCAATAAATAGGGACTCATCTGGCTGGTGGGAGGGAGAGTACTAGGCTCCAGTGTATACCACTGGCACAAATTTGGGTGTAGGGTATGACTCCCAAACTTCCTCTTTAAGGTCCTGAGACTCAGGGGGAGGTGAAGGAAACTGCCCTGGAGGACAACCCAGGCTCTGGGGGTCTCACCTGCAGGGTCCTGGGACTATGTTGGGAACCCAACGGGTTTGCCTTCCAACTAAGACCAGCCGTGCAGCAACCCAAAACTTTGGATTGCCAGCAAGGCCCAGGTGTGTGGCCCAGGTGTGGGCTGAGAGGTAGTCAAAGGAGCGACGCCTGGACTCAGCCAGACTGACATCAGGTTCCCCCCACTTGCTATGTTCCAGGAAAATGATTTATAAATAGTTTTGGTCAAATAAAGCAGCCCCTATTTATCCCTATCTTGTGTGTCTGGTCTCTTTATTCTGTTATTGCAAGCCAAGGAGCAATGTGTATACACCAAAGTATCTGTGCCTAGAATGAATACTGAGCTGTAACATGCACGTGCAGTTTCAATGATAAAGAAGTTCCCCATGCCCTACTATCACTAAGGTTAGAAATTTAGTGACCAATATAAAAGAACAAATGCCTATTCCTCCCTCCCGTGTTTCTCCAGTGTTGACCGTAAAATCCTTAATGTCATGACTGTTCCCTTGTGGTTCAAACAGGGTCATGCCATAGATGATGTTATATAGGCCAACAAATAAACAATATTACAAAAACTAAGAAATGTACATATTCTCTGTCATAGAATGTAATGAGCCATTGGACATAAACAAAAGGTACCAGGCATAGAACACAGATTAATCAAAAGCTATTTGGACCAGCCATAAAACAAAAATTAATCAAAATCCAGAACACAGATTAATCAAAAGCTATTTCAAGGAACCATGAAATACCTTCAACGATAAGTTTGGCTGTAGAGGTCTTTTCTTTGTTTCCCAGTTTCAGTACACAAGTGTATTCCCCAGCATCTGAAAGCTGGACATCAATAATATGGAGCTTCCTGTCTTTCCCGTCAGACAAGAACCTGTGCTTAGGGCTCTCACGGATATTGCTGCCATCTTTCATCCAACTAGTAATAGCAGTGGAGGGAGAAATGAGGCACTCAAAGATGGCGGAAGAGCCTATGGACTCTGCTTCAGTCAGCACTATGTCCTTAATTTCTTTCACAAACTTGAGTGGTACTGCTTTAAGCTGGTATGTGAAAGGAGGTTCCTCAGGAGGCTTGTCGCCACCACTTCCTGGTCTTAATTTCCTTCTCTCCGCATCTGCTGGTGAAGGTGTCTTTTTGGCTATAAATCAAATATGAAATATAAAAACTGATCTTTCCATGAATTTTATTTTCACCAACAGTTATAACTGGTTTGAAAGAATTGACGGAACAGTTTTTACCAAATGACAATTTAATTTTGATATATCCAGAGCACTTGAATCTGTTTTTCTTCTCCTTTCACTCACACCTAGAGGTACCGCATTCTAGAAAGATCCTAGGTTCCTAAGCTATATGATATGGAGGACTGGGAGGGTTTTCTTCCCCCCAGTGTGTCAGATACCAGCCCCATATTTGTGCCTATTGACTACAATTGTTTCTTTCAGTCTTGAAAAGTCAGCGTAGACTGCCAACCAATACTTTGCGGACTGGCATTGGTCCATAGACTTTTGTGTATTGCTGTCCTAGATGTGAGTTCCCAACAATCTGTTCAACTTTTCCAATAATGCATCCCATATTGACTTCCTCATGTAGTGTGTTCTACCATTTCCTTGCTCTCTAACTTTGTCAGGTATTGAAAGACATCTGTTCCAGGGGAGGGAGGGAATAGCAATTGGACCACTATGTTGCCCACATAGACAGAAGCCCCATTAGGGATTTGGGGCTGGAGCTGTGCACTTCCTGTTCAGTTCAAGGTTTGACATGATTGGCACACACCTAGGTTGTAGGAATGGTGTGTTTTATTGTCTCAGACTGCAGAATGTGAGCTGAGACCATGAATCAAATACCAGCTAGGCTGCCCTGTCACTGGAATTTTGCCCTATGCCTTGTCAAGCTCTACAAATTGTGGTCGATAGAAGTTGTGTCTATTTATTGTCCAATACATGTGGCTACTATCTCCTTTCTTCCCTACTTCCAACCTGCACTACAGATACAACCCATCCTGCCCCAGCATAAATCAAGAAACATAATGCAGGGGTATGTAGAGGGCTGGCTCAGTCCATTGAATTTATGGGAGAAAGTATTGTGTTTGAGCAACTTGGCCTAGCTATGGATGAGAGGCCAGGGAAAAGGCTGGAACTCTTCATGTGTACCTTCCTGTTTTCTCCATTTCAATATGATATTTATTCACAACGAACGAAATATTTCATCCTTCTTGCTCAGAATTCAAAATCTTACATACACTGATTTTTTTAATAGATGCTACTGTTCCAGATTCTAGCTCTGATCTTGTTAACAGAAGCATGCAAAAATAGCAGTGCTGGTTTTAAATATCCATTTTAAGTACGATTTGCACATTTAATAATGATTCCAAAACACACATGTTTTGAAAGAAAATGAACAATGTATTAAGAAAATGTTTCCCACTGGGGACTGTGGGGGGAAAAAATCACACTAACCTTATGCATGACTTTACCTAGTACATTCATTTTGGATCTTCAGAATTTGCACAGTTCAGAGTGCAAAAACAGGGAATGTTGACTAAAATTATTAGAGGAGTAAAGCTCTCTAGAGAGCAGGTTTTATGGTCATATTTTCTTACCTTTAATAGGACTTCTACCCTTGGGAGGTTCCTTCTCTGGTGTAGTCTTGGGCTCTGACATAAAATGACAACAATATTATTAGATTTGAAATAACATTTAAAATACATTTATTTTAAAATGAGGTTATGGCCTCAAAGCAGGAGACGACTACTTCATTTTTCCACTCCCCCCGCATCTTCTATTTGTTTTGAAAGGAGGGAGCAAAAGGCTATTTTGTTAATAGTATTTATAGGAAACAAACCCCTTGTTTTATACCACCCCAATCACTGCTGAAATCTGGCTGTGCTTTGCTGCTAAGTTTCAATGGTGCCTTGAATAACAGCAAAAAATGGCATTGGAGAGCCTCATGCAGTGCCCACCCTGGCTTAAAATGTTGCTTCTTTCAGTATGCGTTGCCCTTGAAAAGGCAAGCACATGGATATACATATATAAGTTTCATGATCATATTCTCTTTTTGCACGAGAATACTGAACAAACAGTTTGGGAAATCCAAAATTCAGTATAAACCGGGGATGCAAATCTTCATTTATTTGATTCTCTCATGTTAATATCCCAAAATTTCAGAAGTCCTGGGTGAGATTACTAGAGTTTGGATTCATTTTAAAATTATTTTTCACATTTCCACTTCTTTGCAAAACTGTTGCCAATTTTTCCCCATAAAAAATATTTTATTTTCTGTAAAACAGTTTTTTTCCTAAAAAGTGGTTATGTGTCCTTTGCACACCCCTGGGTTTTGTGCAACCCCTCCTTTGCAATATGCTCACAAACACGTCCTGAAATGCAAGAAAGTTTGCAGAGGTTGATTATATTTTCAGTGGGTGTCTTAACATGCTTCTCAGTGAAAATCAGAAAATTTTCAAAGATTCTTTTTATCCCCAGCCCAGAGAACCACAGAACTATGAATTTGTTGTGAACCATTTTGGGTTCCATACTGGGAGAAAGGCAATATAAATAAATTTTTAAAAAATACATAAATAACAAACAATTTCAGACTAGAATGCCCTTTAACTCATTCTCTTCAGATGTTGTTATTGCTGTTAGCCATCAAGCCAACTTCAGCTAATCCATGAGAGACTTCCAAGAGACCTGGCAATCAGCTGCTCTGCTGAAGTCTTGCAAACTCAGGGCCATGGAGGTGGGGCAGAGACTGTTCCGGCATTATACACATAGTACAGCAAATGTGCTGCGTTGCTGCATTGTGTTGTCAATGAATGTTTCCACACTAGACTGTTATAGTGCTATTATTCCACTTTCAACATCCTATGGAATCCTGGGGTTTGCAGTTTAGGGAGGGGCCTTTGATAGCACCATAATAGCACTATAACAGTCTAGTGCAGAAATGGCCAATATCTGTGGCAGCAAGACAATCTGGGCATTCTCATTGTTTTAGCTCTGATTATTTTTATGTGATGACTTGTACCAAAGTGAATGTATTACCAAAGGCAATATTCACTTACCAGCTTTCTTTCCTACCACTGGAGCGGTCACAGGAGCAGCTTCGGGTGTTGGTTCTGGAGCAGGTTTAGGAGATTTTAAGGCTGTGGAAAGAATTAAATGCTTTTTTTTTAATCTATTCACTGATTTAAAAAAAAGTAACTTTTAATTCTTAGCAGCAGGGAATAAGCACCAGTGGAGTAGGGCATTCAATTTACCTCTGAAAGCATGCTTAAGACTACATTTTAAATACCATTTTGCATCCTTTTAGTATCCCTTTGAACTATGAAGAGTTTCACTGGTCTTGACTTTTCATTGAATTAGGATGTGAGAGTAACTGGAATATTTGTTCAACTAACAAACTTTCAGTTTGATTAACTGGGAGTTATACCAGCACATAAGCTCACAGGGGTGTGCACAAGTTAAAGAGACATTGAATTTTACTTATTTATTTACTTTATACTGTATCTTTCTGGTCAAAAAAAAAAATTGCATATATGACAGCTGAAAACAAAAACTAAAGAAACAAAAACATCTGGCACAATTAAAACATGAAAACAAGTTAAAATACAATTAAAACTGGGCCTGTTTTTAAAAACTACCCAAAATTAAACTATCCATTCAGTTAAAATCTAGTAGATAACAGAGGCCTTTTTGAATAAAATAGTCTTTACCTGAAGATATTTTGACTTTATACTAATATCACAATTATTTGACTGAAGAAACATTGTGTAATCATAGGTTTAAAATGACTTACCTACAGCAGGCTTTGGCTCAGGAATTGCTGCTGGTTTAGGTTCTGGAACTTTAAACACAAAAGAATGGGTAAGATAAAAGAAATATTAAGAAAGAACACTGCAAATTCACCAGGACATGCAAAAACTGTCAGTGAGACAGATGCCACAGTTAAGAGAAGACAGGAACATTTTTATTTTATTTTATTAACAGCAAAGCACACCTGACTTGCCAAATAAGAGCTGGAAAAAAGAAGAGGGAATCACTAGGTATGGAGGGAAGAATGAAGAGCTAGAAGAGCAGAAGATGGCAGTTTTTTGGCTGGCGATATGAAAGATTAGTCTAGCTTGCAGGGTTCATGGTCAAATGCACTTTTAGTTGTAGCAGCAAGAAAAGAGCACCATATCCATGTACCTTTGGCTGGTTCAGGTACAGGTTTCTCTTTTTCCTCCTTTTTCTTCACAGGTGGGATCTCAATTTTCTTCTTTGGAATCTCTGGCACTTTAAAAAACATTCAATTTATTTGGAAACAGGATTTAAATAATTTGGCTTCCCTGGTACATTAATAGACTGACTGCAGCAAGTTTTTTAAAAAATTAAACAAAATTGCAAATACTACTAATGTGGCAAAGATGAGCAGACAGCACACATCTGCTGCAATACAAGATAAATAAGAAAGACAAAATGAGATGGGCACTTCCAGAATATAAATTAAATACAGACTTCTAAATGGTTTCTTTCACACAAAGTAGAGGTGGAGAAGCAAAGAATATGGAATATGTTGAGGGGAGATTAGAGGTAAAATTGTGACACTATGGATGGTGGCTCCCAAATTTAAAACATTCCAAATATTTGAGATATGTCTTATCTCCCATATATCTACTGAATCATTAAAAATTCATGGTTGAGCTGCTGACATGCAGAAAGTATTTATGAAAATAGGGGATTTTAGTAGAGTCTCTTGCTGACTAAAATCAAAACTGTCTGATTTTCACTTGTACCTTCAGGCTTCTTAATCTTTTCAATAACAGGCTTGGGTTCAACTTTAGGTTCTTTCTCTGGTTTAGCTTCTTCCTCCTCAGGCTTCTTAACTGCTCTTGGGACTTTAAAAGAGAAAGAATTTTCTTTCAAAAACAACGCAACTGACTGATACCAGAATTTTATTTGTAAGGATCTGCTATTTAAAATATGCAGCTGAACAGAAGAAATCTAAAGTATCCATTTTATTCATTTCATGTGTAAAAAGACTTGATTTTATAGTAATGATCACAGTAATTGCCAGACTTTGCATATGGAGAGCAGTTCTCCCCTCTTTCTCAGTTTGATGAACTGATGACCATGCATCATTCAATTGGCTGGAATCAGTTTCCATGAAGAAATTCCTTTTGAAGGGGGACAAAATTAAACCATATTTTATTATATATACTGGGACAAGGGCAACACTAGTTTCTTCTATGTTGGGAAAAAGTGGTGATCAGACCTTCCAGAAGATGAGAAATTTTTAGTATCTTCAATTATTTCTTCTGTATCTTTGTATTCAGAGGTAATAAAACTCGAGTTTGCTTTTCTTTCAACCAACAAATGAGTTACCAGCTTGATGCAACTGTCTGTGGGCTTTCCAAGAGCTGTCATATAGGGAAGTGTACAAATAAGCTGGTTTGGCTGGTTGCAATCTGATTTACTGATCTTGTTAGAATAGTTGTTACTTTAGAACATAATGTTGCTGGATTCCTCTGGGTTTTTTTGTAAAGTTAGATTGTCAAAGCAATACCTTTTTTCAGAACAACTTCTTCGAAGGCTGGAGGCGGGGCAGGTTCAGGAAGCTGTCTTCGTGGTTTCAGTCCAGGCGCTTAAAATGATATTAATTTCACAGTAAGCCCACTAGTCATCAGAGTCATCCTAAAGCGATTTATATCATGCACCATTGACACTGACTGCTTTAGATAAGCATCAAAGATTCATTCTCAAACAATAATGACAAACATTGCTTCTGAAAAAATTCTCATGAAGGACATATACAAAAGACATATACCTTACATTTCCATTTGAACCACGGTAGACACAGATAAATCAGCTGTTTTCTTAGTTTCAGGTCCTCTGTTTCTCAAATACTTCCCCACCCCCTCACCCTGACACGAGAGATTTCTCTTTTATTAACAATTATTTTTATTTAAAAAATAATAATTTCTGCATTCTATATTTTTATGTACTGTGTATTTTTTTCGTCATCACACCTTTAGTGTCATGCTTAAGAACTTAGTCTGACTATTCAGTCTGAAACGAAAGCATGCTTAAATGAAAAACAAAGTTAAATGATTCTAAGACAGAACGGCACAGTCAAATCACACATGGAATGAAATTGACTACATTGTGATAAACATCTAAAAGTATTGTCTATAAAGACAAAAACAAGACACATGGGTCTGGAGGTGAAACATCATGTAGTGGAAAATAGCAATGAGAAGGGGTTTTTTGAGGGTTGCATAAAACTCTGGAGACTTTAATTTACCCAGTCATATGATAATTTGTTTCCATTGGGGACTACAGGCTTAGTTGGCATGACAACTTTGAATTTTTGTTGAGCCTTTGGTATCATTTGTAGGCTCAACACTCCCAACTTGCTTCAAAGAGAATCTCTCTTGGAATCTAAGAGTAGTGGTGGTGGATTTGTATTTACAGGTCACTAGAAAACAACAAGCAAGAAATGGCAGGAAAAGAGTTCAGATACTATACTGTGTGTTCTATTTAGTAGAACAGAACACCTGTTTACTATGCTGTGTTTTATGTTTGGGATGTGAGGAAAGTATGACATATTAAAATGTCACATGTTATACTTAGAGGTCTGGGCCTTAGAAGCCATGCTTTCAAGGACTGAACTGAATTTTATCTTTTTTGTGATGTCCTATGAGATAAAACGATTGCATCTTAAAACTTGAAGATGTCAAGTTATGAATTTCAAAATATTTGATAAAAATGAAATTAACACTACATGCATTTGTTTGTTTTCCTAATCTGCTGTTGATTTTCATTAGAAAATGATATATTGTCTTTCTTACTTCTATAAGCTCTTGATCTCTATTTTCTCTCACTGTAATGTTAAATGCCAGTTGTATTATTCCTTTGTTTTACATATGCTCTTTCAAAGGAACTTTGGGTACAATTCAGAGAACCAGCAAAGTTATTTCATGCACACAGTAGGCTTTGGCTTTGTGAATCTCAAAGGGTAAAGCATCAGATATGCCATGTGACAAATGGCTTTTGAAACTTGGAACAATTTCAAAAACAGTGTTTGATATTTCATTATGGTTGCTCTACCACATGAAATACTGTTGTGCAAGCATAAACTCCAGAATGCACATAATATAAAACTCTCTGGATTGCGAACCCAAAATATAATTTGAGAGAAATATCCATAAAAAAATAAAAAATAAAAAATAGAAAAGGAAAATAGCAGGACAGTTTAATACTCTCCCTCTCTCTCTTTTGCTTTTTTGCACTAAATCTACAGAGGAAAGGCACTGTTGGATATTTTCCGTGGATTAACTAATAGTTAAGTAGGAACATTAAACCAAAACCCATTCAAACAGCATTCAGTTAGATTAATATTAATATATTAACAGCGCAATCCTATACACGCCTACTCAGAAGTAAGTACCATTGACTTCTCCAGGACTTATTCCAATGTAGGTGGGCATAGGATGGCAGCTGAAAGATCACACTCCCAGGAATGCTATTATGAGTCAATATTCATTAGTCATGTAACGGGGACTTAGTATTGCTGTTAGGTACTGTTTAGGTTTGCTGCTGATACCTTTAAGCTGAACCTTTTCCTCCTTAACTTCCTCTTTTGGTGGGAAAGGTACACGGGGTTTGGGTTTTTCAGGTATCTTCTTTTCTGGTTCTGGTTCTTTAAATGATAGGGTGGTAGATTCAGTGCAAACGAAATAATATTAATACCCTCAGAAGAAAATATCTAATGTACCAAAAAATAAACCTGTGCTTCAATAGACTCCACTAGTAAAACTCCCAGTAATGCAAAGGCAACAATAAATAATTCAGATGATAATATCTGATGTACTGAATGTAAGAACAGTTTTAAATGAGTTCTTAGCAAACCTTCAAATCACTGAAATGGGAAGGGTTAATACATGAGTTTTTTCATGACCAAGGATAATGTGAATGTCCAACACAAATTAAGAGGATACAAACACAAGGAAGACAATACATACATAAACATACATACTTTCAACAAACACAAATAATTCCTACATGGCAAGATGGAGAAGAATGATACAAAAGAAACCAGTATGTTTTAGCCTCACTCTGATATAGATACCTTCTTCTGCTGGAATTATCTCTTCTTTTGCTGGAATAGGAGCAGGTACTGGTTCTTCAGGTGCAATTTCCTCTGTAACTGCTGGCTCTTTAAAGAATATTGATAACTAGCATAAGATTGCCATTTAGAAGACTGGATGGCAAAAAGAACTGCAGACGTGTTTACACATAACAGCTGGGACATTTTATCAACACACAATACAAACAAACACACCAATGTTACAATGTAGGTATTTCATCTCTATAGGCCATGGTGTTGGAGACTAGTTTGGGCAAGAACTGCATGTTTGACTACAAGTATGCCTTTCTATTGTGTTCTGTGTACAATTGGCCCTCTGCATTCACTAGGGTTGGGGGGCAGGACTGTCACAAATGTGTAAAAATTACAAATACCAACATATGTGTGTGTGGCCTTTTCTGCACTACACTCTTATAGTGCGATGTTTCCACTTTCAACATCCTATGGAATCCTGGGGTTTGCAGTTCCGGGAGGGGCCACTTGGCAGAAAAGGTCTGTGTCTGTGGGAAGGGGGCTTAAGTATTTTGGGACAAAGGGACACCTAGGGTCCAAACTAAGTCAGGAAAAGGAGAGGGAAAGGGAGTGGGTCGACATGATGGCCCTTTTCTTCCTCTCTCTTACCCATATCCTTCCTTAAGTGTGGTGGGGGCACTGGGTTTGTGGTGCTGAGACATCAGGCTGTGAGCTGTCCTTAGCTGGCCAGGCTGTAGCTGGCAAAAGAGGAGGAGGAGGAGGATCAGAAGCGGGTTTTTAAATGGCTGCACAGCCTGATAGGATTAACCGAGAGGGAAGATTCGTGGAGAAAATAAACACTTGAGGTGGGGAGCAGGGGTTGGAGAAACTTGCAAATAATCAAATCCATGAAAGTGAAAACTGAAAATGTGGAAGGCCAATAGTATATGCAAACATTTCTTTCTGCTGGATGTCGTGGGACTTATTACTACTTAATATGATCTGGATTACACACCCACATGTCTTAAAAGAATTGATGAAGCCACAGAGACAACGATTTGTGATGTAAAAGTGTGAGGAAATCTTCTTCTTCAGAGAAATCTGAGTATATTTCATACTGAGAAATGTTCATTTTTACAAAGGAAATGTTAATTGAAGTTCAGTCTTTCCAAAGTTTTCTGTTTCTCCACAGATTTAAAATCATTTGTAACCATCAAAAACTAAGGCTTGAAAGCTGTTTAACATAAACATTTCAGCTATTAGCAAATTCTGCAAACAGACATACTTCGTTAAGCACTGCGTACACTGTCGAACATTTATTATATGTCTACAAATAAGACCACATAAAATGTCAGACCAAAGGAAGTAGAAAGAACTGAAGAACAAAGACACCGTGATAGATGTACCTTTAGGTGGCAGGACTTCTGGCTCTTTTGGCACAGCAAGAGGCACTTTTTCTTCTGGAACAGGTTTCTTAGGCACCTCAGGCACTTTAAGAAATTTTAATTCACTTTATTTTCATGGATATTAATAGTGGTGTATATAAAACATTAAAAATGCAAATTACGATGCCAAAGATAGTGTTTGAACACAAATCTGTTTTTCTTGTTCCCCACCAAGTTATGGCCAGCACACATTTTACACACATCAGTATAACTTGCAAATCCAACAAGAGAATCAACGCAGAGAAAGTCTGTTTTAAAAACTGCTCAGATAGACGACAAATACCTTTGGTGGGTGGAGGTTCTGGTTTTTTAAGCGTAACAGCAGGTATTTTCTTTTCTGGAACAACTTTCTTGGGCTCTTCAGGCACTTTAAAGATAATATTTCAGTTTTAATTTGAGAATTATTGAAGCAAAAGATATCAAACGTCTAGAAAAGGAAGAGATCATCAAAGACATGCCAAAAACAAGACTAGCGCTACAGACAAAGACATAGTCATTGCACACACTTGTACATTATGTATATACTCTATATATTACAAAATGAACAGTTCAGATTTCTCTCAAGAAAAAACTGTAGAAAAGATAATATAGAAGAGAGGTTTTTAAAGATTTTTTTTAAGACAAAGAAATTATCTTCTTTAGGTGTGTATATCAGGGTGGACATGTACCTTTAGGTGGTGGTGGTTTGACTTTTTTAGGCACAGGAGCTGGTACTTTCTTTTCTGGAACAGCTTTCTTGGGTACCTCAGGCACTTTAAAGATATTAGTTCATTTGTTTAAAAGGCAAGAAAAGAATACATAAAGCTGCAAGTGTATCAGACATGAAGTGATACAACTTCAAATGAGTAATTCAAATTCTTCCTGATTCTGCTTCCATATATACATTTATGTTTTTGATTACCAAGTAGGGTGATTAATAAAAGATTCTACACATAAGTACACACAAAATATTTTGCAGAAGCAGAAAGAACATTATTGCCCTATCTCTCTCTCTCTCTGTGTCATTGTCTCTCTCTCTCTCTCTCTTTTTCTCTCTCTCTCTCTCTCATACACACATGCATACACACACTAACTTCACATACAGCAAGCATACATACATTACAACTTTATATACAAGACCATTTTAAAAAAATGACTCAAGAGTAGCTATAAGAATACTAAAGAAGAAATATTCTTTCTTGAAGAAAACAACAGGCCATGTACCTTTTGCTGGAACAGCTTCTGGTTTTTTAGGAGTTGCAATAGGTTCTTCAGGGGCAGCAATGACTTCTGGTTCTCGTAGAATAGGTTCAGGCTCTTCAGGTGGAAAAAGAGCCTCTCGTTCCTCAGCAATATATTCTTCAGGCTCTGTTAATTCAAAAGCTGAAGCACGCTCAGGTTCTTCAAATGCAGTTATGGCCTCTACATCTTGATGAACAGACACATGCTGTCGCTCTCGGTAGCCAATAAAAGTCTGTACCTCTAGTTCTTCTTCAGGTTCCAGCTCTTCAGCTGGTGGGCGTTCTGGTTTCTTAAACCAAGGTTCTGGTTTCTTAGGCACAGCTGGAGGTTCTGGTTTTTTAGCTACAGGAACAAGTTTAGGCTTTTTAGGCACTGCAATGGGTTCTGGTTTTTTAGGCTCTGCAGGAGGTTCTGGCTTTTTAGGCACTGCTGTAGGCTCTGGTTTTTTAGGAACAGCAGCAGGTTCTGGTTTCTTAGGTACAGCTACAGGCTTTTTAGGTACAATAGCAGGTTTAGGTTCTTCAGGAGCAGCAATGACTTCTGGCTCCTTAGGAGCAGCGACAGGTTCTGGTTCTTCATATGAAATAAGAACCTCTCGTTCCTCAGCAATATATTCTTCAGGCTCTGTTAATTCAAAAGCTGAAACATGCTCAGGTTCTTCAAATGCGGTGATGGCCTCAACCTCTTGGTGAACAGACACGTGTTTTCGTTCTCTGTATCCAATAAAAGTCTGTACTTCTCGTTCTTCTTCATGCTCCAATTCTTCCACTGGTGGACGTTCTGGTTTTTTGAAAATAGGTTCTGGTTTCTTAGGCACTGCTGGAGGTTCTGGTTTTTTAGGTACAGCAGCAAGTTTAGGCTTTTTAGGCACTGCAATGGGTTCTGGTTTTTTGGGTGCAGCTGCAGGTTCTGGTTTCTTAGGTGCAGCTGTAGGCTTTGGTTTTTTAGGCACAACAGGAGGCGCAGGCTCTTCAGGAGCAGCAATGACTTCTGGTTCTTCGTATGAAATAAGAGCCTCTCGTTCCTCAGCAACATATTCTTCAGGCTCTGTTATTTCAATAACTGAAGCACGCTCAGGTTCTTCAAGTGCAGCGATGGCCTCTATGTCTTGATGAACTGACACAAGTTTTTGTTCTCTGTACCCAATAAAAGTCTGCACTTCTCTTTCTTCTTCATACTCCTCAGCTGGTGGAGGCTCTGGTTTCTTTAACACGAACTCTGGTTTCTTAGGCACAGTTGGAGGCTCTGGTTTTTTAGCCACAATGGTAGGTTTGGGCTTTTTAGGCACAATAGCAGGTTTTGGTTCTTCAGGGACAACAATGACTTCTGGTTCTTCATGAACTGGTTCAGGTTCTTCATATGCTACAGTGACTTCTTCTTCAAAAGTCATAATAGGTTCTGGTTCTCCAGGCACAGCAAAACGTTCTGGCTCTTTAGGTAAAACAACAGTTACTTTTTACTGGTACAGCTTTCAGATGTATTCTGAACTTTTAAAAGATGTTAGTTTTTTTACTTTAAGAATGGCTAAAGATATTTAGCTAACATAAAGAAGAAGTAGAAGAAAAGAAGAGGAAGAAGAGTGAAACATAGTGGACAATTATAAGAAAAGCCACACGTGTTCAGTCTCATACTAGAGCACATGGAGAACAATACTGGTGAAATTATGCACACCTAAGCATTCAAAGTGATGGGACTGTGACAACAGTGTTGTCTACAAATGAAATACTATGCAACAAAGCAGAGACAAGACAAGACATTTCTAGACATATGATTCATAAACACATTTAAACAATGCTATTTACAAATGCATCAGTCATGAAATGTACCTTTAACAGGAGGAGGTTCTGGTTTTTTAACTATTGGCTTTTTAAGTACAGGAGTTGGTTCTTTCTCTTCCACCACCGGCTTTTTGGGCACTTCAGGCACTTTAAAGATATTAGTTAGTAATTACTATTGTATCTTGAAAGAGCAATGAAACATAAAAAAGACAAGAAAATAACAAAGCTTGAGTCAATGCCTAACATGCTTTCATCCTCAAAATTGCATACCAAGTACAGCTGCCATAAATCATGTCATAAATCATAAACCTCCAGATGAACAGTAATGATGGAGCTGCCATATACATATAACATAGCATAGTCAACAGAATACAAGACTTATTCTGGAGAACATATATAAAGGATAATCAAGAGCATAAGAGAAAGATTGCTTTTTTCTTCAGGCTTTTATCAAAGATAACATATACCTTTAGTTGGTGGTGGTTCCTTCTTTTTCAGTGTAGGGACTTTCTCTTCAGGCACAGGTTTCTTGGGTACCTCAGGCACTTTAAAGATATTTGTTTGTTTTATTATTAAGTATAACAGAGTATGTAAAATATGAACAAACATGGTAACATACACGAAGATGTAAGATGCAAGCAACAGATAAAACACATGAAGATATAAAACTTGATCATGTAACACTAAATATTTATTTCAGCCTCTGTCTTTTCTCTTTCATTAAAACAACTACAAATGCAAACATACAGATAAAAACAGAGGTATCAGACACATCTCAAGAATATTCTATTTACAATGACATTGACAATGAAGCATGAATTTCTACCTCTTTATAAATAGTAAAGCCACCCGAAGGTAGAGCCAATGTGATGTGGTGCTTTGAGGACTTTGACTCTGGAAAACCAGAGTTTGAATCCCTGCTCAGTCATAGGCAAGTCCCACTCTCTCAAACTTAGAGGAAGGCAACGTCAAACCTCCAAGAAAACCTCAGGACATAAGCCAGACCTGACTTGCAGGCATGTAACAACAGCAACAACACCTGAAGGTCAACTTGGCAAAAAGATTGGAGATGCTCTTATTTGTGATAATGTATTAAAGTTAACCACATATATTGCATTCTTAATATTCTTTGGTCACAATGAGTAGTACTCATTAAGGAATATAGTTTTACTGCCATTATTGTGTATAACTAATTTTCTGCTTTATAGTGCTTATCAGCTTTCTTTACATATCTTTTCGTTCTGTGTAGTCATATTTTCTTTTTGTGTTGTTCCCCTCATAGCTCTCATTTTTAGAATAAATGTTGCACTCGATGATGCACACAAAACATGGCTAGTGGGCGATGTGTTCACTTTGGTGCACCAAAAGTTGTGCAGGTTTCTTTTAGTTACAGTGTGGGTCAGCAGTGTGTCCCAAAAGGCTACAAAGTGCATCTTTGGCAAAAGTCCTGGATCATGCACCACACCATTGGGCATAATCTAGCCAAAGCTAAGCAATTATTTTATTCTCATTGATCTCAATGGAAGTTCAGTGAACATGTTGGGCAATTCTATCATATTTACTCAGAAGTAACTCTCATGGTATCATTAGGCATAGAATTTCAACAGGAATAGCGCTTAGTTTTAGCTAAGTAATGTTGAATGAATCCAACAGTGCCAAATCTCAATAGCAAGTAATAAATAAAATAACAGATATTAAGTTTATGGAAATAAGACAAAGACTGGAATCCTGCTCTATTAAAATTCATGGGAGTTTTACCACTGGTTTCTATACGAGCAGAACTATACGCAAATATTTTGAAGTTGCGATTATTTCAGTATTGACAAATACCTTTGGCTGGGGGAGGTTCTGGTTTCTTAGGTACTTTTTCTTCTGGGACAACTTTCTTGGGCACTTCAGGCACTTAAAAGATATTAGGGTTTTGAATTTGTAAAATCAAATATGTGAAATGTTTGAAAACAATAAACACAAAACATGAGAATAACAACACATAATGATATTCAAATATAACTTTCTCTTGCTGTCTACCAACCCAGATTGTATAGTGCTTTTATTTTTCTTCGTTGTACAATTCAGTGTCTTTGGATTGGTTTGCTTCCCTTCAGATTTTCATTCTTGGGAAAACCTAGATCTCAAATGTTCTGCGGTTTGTCATCCCATTGTGTAGGCCTTCCATTCAGTGATCACAATAAATGCAAGATGTTCAGAAAACTGGCCATCGGAGATTTTTCCCTGTTGCATACTCATTTGAATTTTCCAGAGGAGTATTAGGACTATGCGTTTATTCCCCAAAATCTCAACAGTAATGCAATGCATGTGATACAAAAATACGTGGTAGCAAAGAGATAACACTGGTGTCCATATACACAAGTGGAAACTCTCCAGATTATATCAAGATAGGTCATTTCTGTACAGCTTGTGTACTTATAAGCTTCATTTATGTGAAAAGATCAGTGCAGTGGGCCTTACTGCTGTTATCCTGCTCCTCACCTATACACACTGACTGTATGCAGAGTTCAACTGTTTGGACATAGCTGTAGTCGACAAAATGAGAGGTTGAAAGTTAGGTCTCAGTGAATGGTCTAGGAGCATTGCATACTGCAGGTTAGCAGCCACTGAACAGATATGGACATAGTCAACAATCTGCATGGAAGACCACTGAGAAATTCATTTGGAAATAGTTATTTAAGAATTTTAATTGTTATTTTAATAATAGTTATTTAAGAATTTTTTAAACAAAACAACAACATTTAAAGAATTCACAGTTTCACACATTTGGAAAAGTTGGACATGATAGGAGAAAACAAGTCAGACAACACATACCATGGTCATCAAAACAAAGATGCTTCTATATGTTTAAAATAATGTTGAAATGTACCTTTAGCAGGTGGAGCCTCTGGTTCAGGAGGTTTCTTTTCTGGAATGACTTTCTTGGGAACCTCTGGCACTTGAAAATACATTGGTCAGTTTTACTTTTTAAATTTAGTAAAGATGAGAAAAACATTAAGAAGAACAGTTATAAAACAACTCCAAGTTTATACAAGAAGCTCAAGTAACACTACTTAGATATGACCCTTTCACAGAACAGAATGAGTAGAGTTACGTCCAAAGATATTTTTTTAACAATGAAATAATACAGGGAAAAATCAGGAAGTGGCGAATATGAAAAGACAAACCTAATTATTAAATTACACATGTATTTTTCAATATGTACAAATATACCTTTGGGAGCTGGAAGTTCAGGCTCTTTTGCTGGTACCTTTTCTTCTGGGATGATTTTCTTTGGCACCTCAGGAACTTCAAAAATAGTAAAGTGTTTTAAGTTTCAGGTTTAAAAGATGAAGGAAATCAGAGAAGAGAACACTAACAGGAATGTACAACATGAATGGGTGTCTCTTTTTAACACAAATATGGAATATAAATGTTACATATGAGAATATGGCATGATTTCTGTTATACGTAGTAACCCCAAAGGAGGTAGAGGTTATTAAAGAGGAATCTGTGGACAACCATCTATGCAAAAAAGTAGACAAATGGATTTAATGTTTGTAGTCAAGCAAAAAAAATGATGGTGATTGATATTATGATATCTACCTTTAGCAGGGGGAGGCTCTGGTTTTTTGAGCTCTACTTTCTCTTCAGGAACCACTTTCTTGGGTACCTCAGGAACTTTAAAGACAAGAATTTATTTTATTTGTTGAAATTTCAAAGATGTGTATGAAATAATAAAAGCATATGGAACAAAAAAAAACCATGAGACTTCATGGATATGGACAAAACTAAACTAGTAGAAGCATGGCTTGATTCACAGAAGTGAAGCTTTTCTGTATATATTTACAGATCACACAGCAAGAACACACAAACGCAGACCTATAATCTTCCTTCCTTGAAAAAAAGAGGTGTTAATTATTGGTCTGATTTCATAATATAATGAGTGATACATACCTTTAGCAGGTGGAGCTTCTGGTTTCTTAGGAACTTCTGCAGGTACTTTCTTTTCTACAACAACTTTCTTTGGCACTTCAGGCACTTAAAAAAATAATATTATTTTACTACAAGTACTTTAAGAAGCTGATGCAAAGAATAAACAAACTGTTTATTGCTAAAGACCAAAGCAAAACATTGCCACATCTCATCATACAAGTCTGGGATTCCCACATTATGTAAGTACTGTAGACATGCAACACACAATGTCACATTTTTTCTTAAAATGTGTTCTCTTACTTATCATTCTTTCTTTAAAAAAGAAATATACCTTCAGCAGGTGGTGGTTCTGGTTTCTTTGGCACAGCCACTGGAACCTTTTCTTCTGGGACAGGTTTCTTTGGTACCTCAGGCACTTAAAAAATAATAGTCTATTTTCATATCATGTATTCCAAACATTTAAAATACTACTGTTCTGTTAGCACTATCAAAGAAAAGTAGCAAATGGACACCATCCAATCCATCAGCTATGCCTAGCTTGAATAAAGTGGACTTACAGAATATACTGTACACACAGCATGACTAAGAGTACAAATGAAATGAAATATAAGCCATTTCTGCAGTCCACTGCTATAGTGCTATTATTCCACTTTCAACATCTTATGGAATCCTGGAGTTTGTAGTTTAGGGAGGGGCCTTTAGAATTCTCAGCCAGAGAGCTCTTTGGCCTCAGGAAACTACAAACCCCAGGATTCCACAGGATGCTGAGACTGGGATAACAGGACTATAACAGTATAGGGTGGCAATGGCCATAGATACAAGATCACAAAAAGTAAATGATAGGAGTACATCTTATTTAGCAATTGTATAATCAGTATGTACCTTTAGCTGGTGGTGGCTCTGGTTTTTTAGGTACAACTTTTTCTTCTGGGACACGTTTCTTTGGTACTTCAGGGACTGTTAAAGGAAGAGTATTTGCTTTGGTTATGTTTTGACACAAAAGTAATGACACAGAGAGTTCAATAACATAGCTAGGACATAGCCAGTAGTAAGGAAGTTCTTAATGGTGGCAATCTACTAGTATGGGAGTGGGCAATGTGCATCCCATGAGTCCCCATGGGTCAAATAATACAAAAATTTTCAAAAAGCCCTTTTGCCTCAAAACGTCTCTAGGATCCCAGGAAGGCCCCAAAACATGCCTCTATGTCGCTTAGAAAGCATTTGGGGGGCAAAACTTGATATTTTTTGCATGAGCAGCTATGGTAGAGAGGTGTGGCTCTCCTGGAAAGCCAGTGAGTCTACATAGTCTTCCACAGCAGACCAACCCTACACTAGTGGAACCCTCTGTAAGGAGACTCATCTATAATGTAATTTGATGGGATCTTTCTGGTGGCAGGTTAAAAACTCTTTTATTTACCATCCAGTTCACTATTGAAGAAATGGTTCTAATGATGTTTATTACAAGTTTTATTTTCTCTTATGATTATGATGATCAACATCTTAAACTACCATTGAATTAGTATTTACATTAATATTATAGGCTATATACAGCTTTCCAAACTGTGTGTCGTTACATGTTAGTGTATCGGCTGTAGTGTGTAGGTGAGTCATGTGAACGTAATGGGCAGAGGAACTGCCTCTCCTGCTGCCACAGCAGACCAGGCCCAGATGAAAGGGCTGCCTCTGCTACCACTGCCGCCACCACCCCAGACCAAGGGAGGCCCTGGTGAGAGCAGCAGCAGTGGGCCAGGTCTGGGTGGAAGGGCTGCCTCTCCTGCCACTGTCACCACCACCCCAGGCCGAGGAAGTCCCCAGTGAGGGTGGCGGCAGCAGCAGGCCAGGCTTGGGTAGTGGGGCTGCCTCCACCTACTGAATTACTTACTGAATTGCTGTGTTGCGAAATGATGCATGTCTAAAAAGTGTGTCACCAACATGAAAAGCTCTGGGCTATATAGTCACAAAGAAACAGAGACCATAGAACACTGCTGGCTTTCATTATTTGTAAGTATGGCGGAAATTTAGGAGAATCAAAATAAAAATCAATCAGATTAAGGATGGAGAAGTTTTAGCTGACTGAAACTTTCATGGTAAACTTGTTCATCCTTTAGGTGCTACAGGAGTCTTCGTTGTCTTTACTGCAATAGAGTAACAAGGTTACCCTTCCCACCCACCCCCCAAAAATATCATTTGAAGAATATTTGCGGAAGAAATTTTACAGCATAACAATCAATAATAAAGATTTAGAAGAACAAGCCACACATTTTGTGCCTGACCCATCCCTCATCCGTCTTTTTATTTTTAATGATATGTACCTTTCGCTGGAGGTGCTTCTGGTACAGCAACTGGCACCTTCTCTTCTGGGACAGCTTTCTTGGGTACCTCAGGCACTTTAAAGAAATAGCAAATGTTTTCTGTTACATTTCAGAACATTTAAATCTAGGTTAAAGTGTTAAGAACCAAGAGGTATCTCTAGAGGAGTATCAAAAAGCTTAGTGATGGCAACACAGTGACCACAACCCAGTGCACACTTATGTCCCATTGAAATCAATGAAGTGTAAGCATCATTGGATTGTGGCCAATGCCCATTTTAAGACTTCCAATTAAGAAATGGAGTCCGTTTTCAAAGAAAGAAGTAAAAAAGATTTTTTTTTTCCAGAGGAGGGAGCAACACAACATATTTTCATTGTATCAAGGCTTAGGTATGAGGTATACCTTTAGTAGGTGGTGGCTCTTGCTTCTTAGGCACTGCAATGGTTATTTTCTCTTCCAGTACAACCTTCTTGGGCACCTCAGGAACTTTAAAGATATTAGTATAATTTACTTTAAGAATTCTCAAGAGTTTATAACATAGTATAAAGAAGTATAAAAGATAACAAAATGCAGTTCCACACAGACAGGAGATGACAGAAGGACATGTAATGACAAAAACAATTTGGAAGGAGGATCACATAGATGGCTGTTTGGTGCCAATCACGTGGCTCCTTGTAACAGTGCCCACACCTTTCCTTCAAACATTTGCTGTTGAGCGCTGAATGAACACCACGGTGTTAATTACCACTGAACAACTGCTGTCCAAATGACAAACAAACAGTTTTTTGAACTGACGGTTTGTTAAGAATTTCCAGCTTCATTTCATTCATACAAAATTCTCCATCTATATGACTAGTTGTATTTTCAATTAATTTTTGTTTTTCTCTGTTAGTGTTTGTTGGAACTGGCTAGAGTCTTTTGAACTTATGAAAGACATCTAAGTGTCTGCTACAGCCATTTCATAAGACTCACCTAAAACTTCTAGGGTATTTAGCTTTGGCTTTCTTGTTAATATTTTTTTAAAAAACACTAGCATGTTTTTGCGCCTGATTTCTGATCTGATGGTTTATAATTCATTAAGTCTTTGGTTAGAAAAAGTATGTATGCAAGCATATTTAGATCTGAAAGAAGCTGTAAGTCATATATTTCTGCAATACGTAAAGTAAAGAAACATTTTAGGACACGAGGTATTCCAAATCAAGGGAACAGAAAAAGATTTCTTGTTTTTTCACTCCAACATCCTGGGAAAGTACTGATTTTTTAGGCAAATGAACTATTGCCTATTTTTGTAAGAGGGGTTTCTTATGTATGTCAGATAATTAAAAGATATTAGTTTGTATGAACGACACAAACAAAAGAAGATTCAACAAAGATAAATGACAGAAAATTGACAAGACATGTGGACGAAGACCTGGTACTAAACCTTGGCATGGTTTTGACATATTACCATTTACATATTATAAGACATGGACAATATATAAACATTTAAAAAAACTCTTTCACATGAAACAAGACACACATTTATTAAGATATTAAGATTCACCCTCTCCTGCTTGAGATGACATCTACCTTTTAATGGTGTGAATTCTATGGTTTCAGGTTCTGGTTTTTCAGGTTTTCCAACAACCACTTCCTCTTCAGGTACCTGAGGCTCCACTGCCCTGTGTTCCCTTTTTTTGAACTTAGTAATAACTATCTTCTCTTCTTCCAGTTCAGACTCTATTGATTTGGACACCATAATAGGTTCTGGTTTCCTGGGTTTGGCAATTATTGTTTCTTCTTCCTCTTTGGCCTCTGTTGTTGGAGGCACCATGACGAGTTCTGGTTTCCTGGGTTTGGCTGCAACTATCTTCTCTTTTGACACCCGAGGCTCTCCTTTTCTAGGTGCCACAATTACTCTTTCCTCCTCTTCCTCCTCTTCTATTTCCTCTGTTTCTTCTGCCACCATTGTTTGAGGCACTATAATGAGTTCTGTTTTCTTGGGTTTGGCCACAATTATTTTCTGTTTTGGTACCTGAGGCTCTCCTTTTTTGGGCACTGCAAAAGCCTCTGGTATTTTAGGTTTCGCAATGACTCCTTTTTGTTTTTGAACTTTGGGTTCTGGTCTTTCAAGCATAACAATATGTTCTGCTCTTAAGGATTCTGCAATTGTTATTTCTTCTTCTTCTTCCACTTCAGGCCCAATTAATTCAGGCATCACAATTAGTTCTGTTTTTTGGGGTTCAGCAACAGCTATCTTTTGTTTGGGCACTTGAGGCTCTGTGATTGTAGGCACCAAGATAGGCACGGGTCTTTTATGTTTAGCCATGGCTACTTTCTTTTCTGACACTTGAGGCTCTGCTGTTTCAAGCACCACTATACGTTCTGGTCCAGGAGGTACTGCAATGGTTGTCTCCTCTTCTTCCACTTCAGGCTGTAATGATTCAGGCACCACAATGGTTTCTGGCTTTCTGGGTTTGGTGACAGTTATCTTCTTTTCTGACACTCGAGTCTCTACTGTTTCAAGCATCTCAACATGTTCTAGTTTCTTGGCTATTTTGTCTGCTGGCACTTCAGGCTCAGTAGCTTTAGGTACCACATCAGGCTCCGTTTTTTTAGGTTTAGGAATGGCTACTTTCTTTTCTGGCACTTGCAGCTCTGCTGTTTCAAGCACTGCACTAGGTTCTGCTTTTCTGGGTTTGGCAACAGCTCTCTTCTCTTTGGGTGCTTGGGGTTTTCCTGGTTTTGATATAATAATAGGTTCTGGTTCAGATGGTTTAGGAACAACCCTCTTTTCTTCTGACACTTGAGGCTGTATTATTTTAGATACAGCAGCAGGCTCTGCTTTCTTATGTGTAGGAGCTGGCTCTGCTTTTTCAAGTTTAGCAACAGATATCTTCTCTTTTGTCACTCTTTCTCTGGGCAGCTCTGGCACTTTAAATAAAATTAATCTGTTATAAGAATTTATCAACTGCAAAATGCAAACAGAAGCATCAAACTGAACAAGAATGAAGTGACTGAAAAAAAATGTTTATTTCTTGTGTTTTTGTTGCTTTAACCTTGAAGAAACAATGTACCTTTGGTAGGTGGAACCTCTTGTTTCCCAGGAATGATGGCTGGAACTCTTTCCTCTTTTTCTTCTGGAAGAATTTCCTCATGTGGTTCTGCCACTTAAAGATATTAGTTTTTTTTTTTAAGATCCACAAAGACATACTTAAGAGATCATAGGACAAAAAAGACGTAAACAAAGACTTTGGACAAACAGGGAGCCCAACCTCAATTATTTACTAATATGCCTCTAGTTTTTATGTAACTTTAGAAGCAGACCATTTTCAGGATTGAAGACAACTACTTTCTCTTCTATAATGATGAGGAAATTGAAAGTAGGTACATTTGTATTGGTCTGTCAGAAGAATTAGGTTTTCATCAGTTATCTATAAAGCGTGAGGCAGGGTGTCTGCGATTAAAGGCAAACACAGCATATGAGTTAGAGGTGCAGAACTATGTCCCCTCCATTACTTTTGGCCCTAAAGTCTGAACCTTGAATTCCTTTTAAACTAAGGTGGGCTGTGATACTTGAAGTCAGTCCAGATGGGAGAAAAATGCCTAGAGTGATGGACTGTACAGGAAAAGGCCCCAGGATGGGAAAGGATCTTTCACATACGTGCTCCCTTTCTCCCTTCAAACAGACCATCACTCAGTGTACTATGCATGACTGGGCACATTCAGCTTGAAAAAAAATGTGAGCCTTTGACCATCAGATCTGATTTGGATGGCTACTCTGTCTTTCAGCTACAGAGAAGAAAAGGTCACCTCCTCCCGAACACGATAAGAATGACTCGAAGTTGTAAGGTAACAGCATTCCTTCATAAGCAGAGAGGCACCTATGAACTTCTCACTAACAGGCTATTTCAAAACTGCAGTTCTAAAGTCCCTTAGATTAATTTTCCAATTGAACTACATTCTCCACCTTAAATGGATTTGAAATTTGGCCATTCAATTCTTCAGTTAAGCTGTGAAAGATTTTCTGATTTCCATCTCTTAATTTTTATTTACCTGTTTGTCTTTCTAACTTTCTAACTTTCCCCAGCTTTAATTTTGCTTTGCTTATCTTTTTATGGAAAGAGTTTTCATATACGCTACATCTTAGCCAGGCATACAAATGAAAGCCTAACAAAACATTCATAAAATTTATTTGTGTCTGTTACTATTTATGAATATATATTTATACGGTGTTTATCCTAATAATGTAAATGGAACTTTAGTACATGATCAAGCTAACAGAGATGCCATTAATATAGCTGGAAACCTGGGCTTGGGTTGGAAGACATAGAACACTGGACAGATAAGATTAAAAAAAAACTAATTAAAAGCACATATACCTTCTTCGTGCGTAACCTCTTTCCTAGATACTGGAACTGGTACTTGTTCCTCAGAGATCCTTTTCTTTGGTACCACAGGCACTTTAAAGATATTAGTTTGTTGCAAGAGTTTTTCAACAATGTTAAACACACAGAAACAAAAAGACAGAAAGACAAAAAGAAACAATTTATGACATTAGTATACTTAATTCAAGAAAATCATGATAGTGAGCTGTGATCATGGCTTGCTTGAATGCTTCAAATATACACACAGTTTCTTTCACTAAGGTGCTGATGTACCTTTGGCTGCTGGAGTTTCCAGTTCTTTAGAGATTGTGGTAGCAGGAATTATTTCTTGTGGGACAGTCTTCTCTTGAATCTCAGGTGCTTTGAAGATATTAGTATTATTTAGAAACACAGTCATTTTAAGGAAGAGGTTAGTGCAAATTTAAGACAAAACAAAGTACTACAACAAGAGACCTATTTTAAAGGTTCTGTATACATTCGACACATAATTTCTTCCCAGCCAAAACTACAGTGAAAAACAGCTCTTTCTCCTTATGGACAGTTCCTCTTTCTGTATTAATTTGTGCTTTGGATGCAAACAGTATATTAAAATTACTATTTTAAGCCTGTAGTCCTAAACACGCTTTCTAGAGAGAAAACCTCACTCAACTACACTGTAGTTTACTTTAGAGGAAACATGCTTAAGATTCTTGTGAGCAACCTTTCTTCCTTAGAAATCACTCCTGGGGAGCTTCTTCATTCAAGTTTGATCTATATATTTTGAGAAACGCTCAGCTACAAGTGAAATTTCTGGCGTCTATATAAGCATCCAACTAGAAAACTTCAGACTCTCGACACTAAGAAGAATTTTATCAAGCCTTATTCTACAAAATGGCACAATATTATTTTCAGTTAATCTGGGATTTAGTCTGTCTTCCACCAAACATTCAATTCTACATGAGATGTGGAAGGGGGAAATAAATTGGGAAATACAACTGGTTTGATTCCAAGTGCCAGCTAGAGATGCGTTACCTGCAACAAGTGATGGTTCTTCTTTAGGTACAGGAGTAGGTTTCTTCTTTTCTGGCACAACCCTCTTTGGCACAGGAGGCTCTTTAAAGATATTAGTATCATTTTGAGTGTATAGGCCACAATGTGAAATGTACAAGACAAAAATAAATGGGGATAAGACCAAGAAATGTTTAAAGGACTATGAAGTAGATTGCTTTGGAAGTTTGGGCAAGAAGTTATGTACCTTTAGTTGGGGGAGCTTTCTGTTTTTTGGGAACTCCAACAGGTACTTTTTCTTCTGGGGGAGCTTCCTCTTCCAATTCAATCGCTTTGAAGATATTAGTACATTTTAGAAATTTCAAGGAAACATACAAAAGACAGGAAGACAGAACACAATGAATATAACATAGGAAGCTACAAAGTAACAACACCAGAATTCTAAAACACTGAAGAAATATCACTGATTCATAACATGCACTTTCACGTCCACACTATTTAAACATGAAATGACTAACAGAACAAGCTGTGCCCTTTGCTCCTTTAGCTGAATTATTCTCTTCTTTCCTATTGAATAACAATCCATTCTCCTCCACTTATCTACAGCCTAGAACCTTTTCCAACATACTTGGCCATACATGTTTCTGTCACCTAATGCAGGAAAAAAGCTTCGTAGGATACTTTGCATCATACTTCAGCACAGCTATTAGGACCTCCATGTTGAATCCCATCAGCTATTGACTCACTGCAGTACATTTTTCTTTTCTTAGTCCAACCAGCTGGACAAATATTTGCGACATTTTGATGAAAGATGTACAGATTTAGGAATGCTGTGGATGTAGCATTTCTCGATTTCAGTAAGGCCTTTGACAAAGTTCCACATGACATTCTTGCAAAGAAGCTAGTAAAATGCGGCCTGGACAGGGCTACTGTTAGTTCGATTTGTAATTGGTTGACCAACCGAACCCAAAGGGTGATCACGAATGGCTGCTTTTCATCCGGCAGAGAAGTGACTAGCGGGGTGCCACAGGGTTCTGTCCTGGGCCCAGTGCTGTTCAATATCTTCATCAACGACTTGGATGAAGGAATAGAGGGCATGCTGATCAAATTTGCAGATGACACCAAATTGGGAGGCATTGCTAATACGCCAGAGGACAGGATCAAAATTCAAAATGACCTGGATAGATTGGAGAGCTGGGCCAAAGCTAACAAAATGAAATTCAACAGAGAGAAGTGTAAGGTCCTACACTTAGGTAGAAAAAATGGAATACAGAAATATAGGATGGGGGACACATGGCTGGATAGCAGTACGTGTGAAAGGGATCTAGGAGTCTTAATAGACCACAAGCTGAACATGAGCCAGCAGTGTGATGCGGCAGCCAAGAAAGCCAACGCAATTCTCGGCTGCATCAATAGGAGTATGGTGTCTAGATCGAGGGAGGTACTGGTACCACTCTACTCTGCTTTGGTTAGACCTCATCTTGAATACTGTGTCCAGTTCTGGGCACCCCAAGTCAAGAAGGACACGGTCAGGCTGGAGCAGGTCCAGAGGAGGGCAACCAAAATGGTGAGACGCCTGGAAGCCATGCCCTATGAGGACAGACTTAGAGAGCTGGGTATGTTTAGTCTGCAGAAGAGAAGGTTAAGAGGGGACATGATAGCCTGTTTAAATATTTGAAGGGATACCGTGTAGAGGAAGGAGAGGGCTTGTTTTCTGCCGCTCCAGAGACCAGGACAAGGAGCAATGGATTCAAGCTGCAGGAAAGGAGATTCCACCTGAACCTCAGGAAGAACTTCCTGACAGTCAGGGCTGTCCGGCAGTGGAATATGCTGCCTCGGAGTGTGGTGGAGTCTCCTTCTTTGGAGGTTTTTAAGCAGAGGCTGGATGGCCATCTGTCGGGAGTGCTTTGAGGGTATTCCTGCATGGCAGGGGGTTGGACTGGATGGCCCATGTGGTCTCTTCCAACTCTACATTTCTATGATTCTATGATTCTATGAAACCTGATAGGGTGATTTGATGGTATCCATTCTACACATCAGGTAGCTTGGCATTCATTCCTTTTACTATTTCAGTGCAAACTGGAACAAAGACTGACTAGCTTTCTAAACTGAACTTATTCTGTTAAATTAAAATAAAACTGTGATGTACCTTCAAATGGAGGTGCTTCCTTTTCCTTGGGAATAATATAAGTAACCTTTTCTTCCAAGAAAATTTCTTCATGAACAGCAGGAGCTTTAAAAATAGTGGTTTCCTCTTAGAATGTTTAATTATAAAATGTCTTTTAAAACATTAAAGCCAACATAGAGTAAATAACAACTTTAAAAAAAACTCTAGTCATTCCATTTTCAACATTTCTCTTATTTTCAGAGGGGTTCTCGTCCAGGAAAAGGAAATTCTGACAGTGGAGGTGACAATGGAATATTTAAATATAATAAAATGGGATAGCAGTTTAGGATTAATAAAGTATGCTCCCATAAAACAGAGCCAACCTGCTTTTAGCAGATATTATGTCTCTTTTCTTCGTAAAACTTAGAACATCTTCCATTACTACTTGTTATAGGTTATTATGCTTACACAGTCCTTGGACAAGTAAAGAAAGTGTGTTAGCCAATTTCATTTCCACATTTTCACAGCTTCATAGGATTTATCATGTGCTTGTGCCATAACATGAAAGACATGTAGCTGCAATCCACCTATATGCAATTATATTAGCTGTGATTTATATGTGTTAAGCTATATTATGGTCAGTTTGTCCTTTCGTCTTGCTTTTTTGGAAATAATTTTTTTCCCTTTCACTGTAGGGGGCTCCTCTGCTTCATGGGTAGTGATCTATCTATCAATCTTTCTATCTATCATCTATCTCCTCTTGGTAATAAAAGACATTTTAAAAATACTTTGTAAGTTAATTTATGTTAAGAAAAAGAGGCCTTTAAAAATAACATGCTCTGTAGTTGTTTGCTGACTGGGCTTTTCATTTCACCCACACTTGTAAAGCAGGTATGAGGAACCTTCAGCCCTCTAACCCTTATCTGTAATGCTTGACTATGCTTCGAAGTTACTAACTTTAATATTAAAGCTATGAGAATATAAGAATTTTAACATAATTTCCCCTTCAGTATTGAATCTACCTTTAGGTGGTGAAGGCTCTTTTCTTTTTGGTACAGCCTTATCTTCAGGAACCACTTTCTTAGGCACTTCAGGCACTTTAAAGACAGAGTACTTATTTTTAGTTATTGTTGTTGGTTGTTTTTTTTTTTGAATCTTAGAAGAGAACATAAAATATAAGGTCACAGACAGTGGACACACAGACGCACATAATCAATACATACAAATGAAGGTACATGACACACACACACACATACGTGTACACGAACAATACATTGAGAGAAGATGAAAGATTCAAGTCAGAGCAGTTTGTATCATAATGATTGTGAAGAGCAAGTGTACCTTTAGGTGGAGGAGCCACTTCTTTTTTAGGAACAGGAATAGGTACTTTTTCTTCTGGGACTGGCTTCTTCTTCACTGCAGGCACTTTAAAAGACATTGATTTTTTTTTTTTTTAAAAAAGAATGAATCATCCTTTGAATTATGAATTAAGTGCAGCAATAAGTATAAGAGGCTGAAGATGTCACATACAAACTCACAGAAAGAAAAAACAAGACACACAAACTTAAAAGCAGCCATCATGAATGAAAGCTCATGTCCAATCCCTAAAAATTGTTTTTTAAAAAATCCCTCTGCGCTATGCTCATTGTTCTCAATCTTTGTCCTCTAGGTATTTTAGGATTAATTTCCTCAAATATCTGAACACTGGCCATGCTGGCTAGGGTGTTTCAGAAACATCTGGAGGGACAAAGGGGGAGAATCACTGGACAAAAAGAATCTGTCTCTGGTTGCCAGATTAAGAACATGGGTGTGCGCGCGCGTGTGCATGTGTGTGCGCGCGCGCGCACGCACGCGTGTTTGCTCATTGGTAAATATGCCACCAAACATACTGAAATGTGTGGCTTGGGTCCCACCTCTACAGCTCTACCTTCTGGAGAGCCATTTTGAAAAATCTCTCAACTGTCTCTCAAATTCATGCTTGCAGGTGGATCCAGACAAAGGGGAAATAAGCAAACTTGCTGGCACGCATGTATTCTAGTACCATAGTGAGGGCAGGTCTTTAAATTCAAGTCTCCATGTTTACGAATATTTAATTTAGCCTGATTTTTTTTCCACCCTAGATATTCAGTTAGGCTGTATTCTCAACCCTCCAGTTTGGATCCAAGTCCTTCAGATTAACGGGATAATGGATTAGGTTGTGACTCTAGTATGAGCTAGAAAAAATACTAACCAATTTAATACATAAAATATATCTTATTTGCTGCCACTGACCTTCTACCTGTCCGCTATCTGATTTGTTTTTGCCTTACTGTGAGGCATTGTCAAATCTCTTAATAACTGAAGGGCTATGAAAAATAGCTACAAACCATTTGACCAATTTGTGCATTATTAAAATTAATCTTATTTATTACCCTATCTGTGATATTGATGGCTACTGAAAACTGAGATGTAATGATTATAGCCACCTATAACAGGGCATCTGAGCTTGCAAGATATTTTAATAGGCTTAGCAGCTTATGTACCTTTGGTTGGTGGAACTTCTTCTTTTTTAGGTATAGAAATGGGAACTTTTTCTTCAGGAATGGCTCTCTTAGGCACCTCAGGCACTTGAAAAATATTTTACAAATGAATTCTTAGTTATTTGCAAAGAAACCAAATTACCAGGTTTAGAAGAATTTCATCACAGTTAGAGTCTGGTTACAATTTCCCCAATAATAACAATTCTCATCCACCATGAGAAGTATTTCTCTCAGAAGGATTCTTGTAAGTACAGAAGCCTTGAACACCCAGGAAATAAGAAATCTGAGACAACAAACAAAAGAAGAAGTGATATACCTCTTGCAGCTGGAACCTCATACACCTCTTCATATTCTTCTACCTCCTTAGTCTCCCGAACCTCTTCATAATACTCATATTCTTCTGGTTCTGGAGCTTCCTCATATTCCTCAACTTCAGGTTCTTCTGGAGGTTCCTCGTATACCTCAGGTTCTGGAGCTTCTTCATATACTTCAGGTTCTGGAGCTTCCTCATATTCTTCTGGTTCTTCACCCTCTTCTACCTGCAGGAACTCCTCAATCTTTTCATAGGTCTCATATTTCTCATATTCTTCATAAAGATATTTTTCAAGAGTGGGAGCAGGAACTCTTTCTTCAGGGACAGGCTTCTTATGTACTACAGACATTTTAAAGATATCAGCTTTTTTATTATTTCAAGGACTTGTTACAAAAGAGGCACATAAAACAAAATGAAACAAAAAAAATCCACTAGAAATAATTAGAAGATGTTACTCTAAATAAGAATAAAAAGAGGATTTACAACACTAAAGTAAAAATTGAGAGTTAGCAGTAATAGACCAGAAGACATTATGAGAAAAGTCATTCAAGTCATTCAGAGAGAGTATTGTTTAGAGTTTAGTTCAGCAATAGGTATTTTTTAATCCTTCCCTGTCTTATGTATCTCAATAACTTTACAAATACATAATTTTTTAGTATGTAAACAGAAAGAATCTAGGCAGACATTTTAAATCGGTTTGCAAGGTGTGAATAAGAAAGCAACAAATAAAACATACCATGGAAACATGGACAACCACTCATGAGATAAATTGCTTCACATATATTTGACAGACTAAGAGCAAAAACACAGAGACAAGGAATAAAAATGGATTAACACAGGAAAAAACAGATGTACCTTTGGCAGGTGGTGCCTCCACTTTTTTAGGAGGAACAGTGGGTACCTTCTTTAAAACGACAGTTTCCTTGGGCTCCTCAGGTGCTTGAAAGACATATAACATCACTTTAACTTTTGGCACAGCAATGGTCAAACAAAAAGACTATCATCAATGCACAGACACACGGCATGACACAAACAGATAAAATGCTTTAGTTATCTTGAGTTCTTAGTTAATGGAGAAACAGGCATGGTTGGTTAATCATACGATGGACGTTTCTTTATATTACATAAGTGAATATATACCTTTTGGGGGACGAGGTGTCACTTTTTTGAGTACTGGCATTTTCTCTTCTGGGACAGGTTTAGGGACCTCGGCCACTTTAAAGATATTACATTATTTTTAGAATAAAGATCTCAAGCCACGGTAGATAATCACATCACAAACTTTGAATTATTTATAAAGATGCTTTAATACTTAACTGAATGATATAAACAATTACTAAAGTATGAATGAATATTTTTCGTGTTCTGTTTTAAAGATTGGAAGTACCTTTTTTGGGAGGAGCTGGCACCTTTTTGGGAACAGGTACTTTCTCTTCCGGGACAGGTTTAGGAACTTCAGGCACTTTAAAAGATATTTTCATGGTTTAAGAATTTATGAGCCACAGTTCTTGCACAATGTTAACAAACAAGAAAAAGCATGAAGACAACAAGAGGCATGCTAAAGGCAAGAAATTAGCAGAACATAAGAAAGAAGCAGCAGCAATGCAAGAATTCAGTAGACCAAACACCACATCAAAAATTAGAAAGGAATTTTCTGACATTAAATGAACAGAGTGAACACAAGATTATTTCATGGTACACAATTGTGAAACATGTTATGTACGTGGTCATTCTAGTTCCACTGAAGGCAGTGGCAAGCAAGATTTTTGTTTTGCTTAGATGGTCAGGTTGTTAGCACAGTTTTGGGAAAGATAAGGCAGTGCTAATGAACTAATTATTTGCGCATATAAATCAATGTACCTTTGGTAGGAGGAGGCTCCACTTTTTTGGGAACAGCTGCAGGAATTTTCTTTTCCGGGACTTTCTTTGGAACTTCTGGGACTTTAAACATATTTTTTCAGATTAGGTATTTTGTGTTTAATCCATTTCAAAAAGAGAACTACTATACAGGCCGGGTGTGTGTGTGCATTTTCAAGAGAAATAAAGGGCAGGGATTGCTTAACCTAGTGCATTAGCCTAGTGCAAATTTGCAAGATTTTTCTAGGAACACCATCCTTTCTCTCCCATGTGCATATGATAAAACTACATGTGAAACTCATGTGGTTTCAGAAGCAGTTTGCCACGTGACATGCAAGTCTGGTGTTCAAGATAAATCATATAATACAATGTTAACTTGGAAGTAAATTCCAAAGTACTCAGTGGAATAGAGGCAGATGCCTTATCATTGTTCAGACCATTAGTTCAACTCCTCACTGTCTACACTGAATGGTAGTGGTTCTCCTTTCCCAGCCCTGCCTTGAACCTACAGCAAACCATGTACTTTACCACTGACTTATAATTCACCTCAAGAAAAGACTTTCCTCCCAGGTAAATACACCTAAAAATTCCAGCCTTTATTTTAGGAACAGCTGCAGAAATCTTTGCTCAGAAACTATTCTCTGTGGATACTTGTGTGTAATTATTTACTTTTAGAAATATTTTTGCAAGTCATTTTTAAACATATATACAGAGAAAACCAAGCATTAAACAAGACCAAGTTTTGAGTTGCTATTCAAATTGGGCCTGCAGTCCTATGCCCATTTGGTTGGAGTAAGCTCAGTTGGTTAGTGGGCTTTAAACGGAACAAAAATGAAAGAAATATGAGTTAAAGAATAATGAGAGAGGTATTTTCATGATCTTAGAAGAAGCAGTTCATTAATATTCTCTGCTTCTGAAACAAAAATGAAATATTCAAGAGTTGTGCTTTACAAGAAGGTTAATTATGAGTTGATGTACCTTTGGCTGGTATTGGTTCTTCTTCTTCAGGTACAAAAACAGGTACCTTTTCCTCTGGGACAGGCTCCTTTGGTGGCACTTTAAAGATGTAATTTGAAGAAAGTGGTTTAAAGTTGAATTGTCAAACAAACAAACAAACAAACAAACAAACAAACAAACAAACAAAGACCACAATAGAAATAACTGACTATCAAGGAGCCCCTATGTTTATATACACAAGGACTACATTTAAAATTATTTGAACAAATACATGAGAAGACTGATTTGATGTGCTGATATACCTTTAGCTGGTGGTGGTTCTGGCTTTTTAGGCACAGCGAGAGGCACTTTTGCTTCTGATACCACTTTCTTGGGTATCTCAGGCACTTTAAAGATATTAAGAAATGGACTTTGTAGATACATAATATAGCGAAGAGAAATAACACAAAGCAGCAGAAGACAAACATGAAGACTACCAATGTCATTGTTGCCAAGCACCTGAAGTTTTAGCATGGTTAATCTTGCATCTTACACTATTCAGCATGTATTTATATGTTACGCATGTGTGTTACACACATAAATATAACCTATATTTTGTATGTAATATTTTAGTTACCTTTGGGTGGTGGAGGTTCTGCTTTTTTAGGGACTGCAACTGGTACTTTTTCTTCTGGCACAGGTTTTTTCGGCACTTTAAAGAGATTAATGTGCAATTTGTTTTTATTCTTTATATGTCTTCCCATTTTGAAATGCAACAAAGCAAAAGAATCAAAAGCAGATCTGCATAAGATACTGCATCTGAATTATGCTGGGTCAGAGGGGCTTACAGAACAGTTGTTTCTCAAAAACACTAGAGTTTTGTTTGGTACTGATTTACTATAACAAGGATGACTGCTCATAATGATGCTCAAGTAGTGCTAAGAATGATCTGAATGTGTTACAAAGATGATGTACCTTTAGCAGGAGGAGCTTCAACTTTTTTAGGTACTGGAACAGCTACTTTCTCTTCAGGGACCACTTTCTTGGGCACTTCAGGCACTTAATGGAAAGATAACAATACTTTGAGCATGACATTTTCTTTTGACACAAGACAGAGAAGAGCCTCTCCAGGCACAAGAAGCAGACATAAAAGGAGACATTTGAAAGAAGAGAAACAATCTTTCTCCACAGGTTACATTTAACAGTGCAGAAGGGAATCAGGACAGTTAGGTTTAGCTGCACATGGCAAATCTCCAGTTGATTTACCTTTAGCTGGTGGGACTTCTTTCTTTTTAGGCACCGGCACCTTTTCTTCAGGGACTGGTTTCTTGGGCACCTCTGGCACTTTAAAGATACAGTGAGATTGTTGATGAAGACACCACACCATCCACATCACATTAAAACAGAAAGGCAACCAACAACACTGTTAGAAATAGACTTAAGATTGTTCAGCAACCCCTTAAGTCTTAGATCAAGAAACTTAATAAAAAGAATATAAATGAAGACATGATGTACCTTTCACTGGAGGAGCTTCCTTTTTCTTGGGAATAGGTACAGCAGGAACCTTTTTCTCAGGGACTGGTTTCTTGGGTACCTCAGGCACTTTAAAGATAGCAAGTTGCATTTAAAGGTGTGTAGACATGCAAACATATTCCATACACTGCAAGCAGACAGCTGTATTGCAACATCAAGGCCTGCTTCCTATAATAAGTCAACTTGAAGGAGTGAGAGTGCTGGGACTCCTTAACAATGGGGCAGGTGCATTTGCACTAACACTCTGTGTACCAATTGGTGGGTAAACTGAGTAGAAAAATGCTGTTGCATTGATGTCCTGCATCTAGTCGGACACTGCAGTAACAGGATGCTTGAGTAGATGTGCCTTTAGTCTGATACAGAATGAGGGATCTTATGTTTTTATGAATTCAGCAACACTTATGAGATAGAAGATCATGGAGGGCTGTGGGGGAGGGGTGGAGACAAGAAGAGAGGCAAATCTCATTATGAGAGCAGAAGTGAGCTTACATGACAGTGGACTTTGCCCAAAGGGATGGAGAAGAAATTGAGGGCAGCGTGGCAGCCTTAGATCATCCAAAAACCTTCAAAGACCACACTGCACTGGATATGCCGTTCCGAGTGCCAGCATTTGGTGGACTGAATTTGCTCCAGCTGCACAGGCATCACAAAATCTGATGGTCATTGCAGCAGCAATCTCAGTTACAGGAGGGTTCTAGAGCCTCCCTTGAAAACATAGAATCCTGTGAGATTGCATTGCAGAGAATCCTTCCTCTTTCCTGCAGAAGGGAGAAGCTGGAACAATTGTCAGCTGGCTTTCAGCGATGGGGGGGAAGATGCCATTCTCTTAGGCTAGTCATCTAACTTCTGATTCTGTTCTTTTTTGCTACTTCTGCACATAGGGCTATGCTGTACAAGATTCTTTAATTTTTAGTTGGCTAGTAATCCTACACACATATGCCTGGGAGAAAAATCTCATTTAATTCAATGGGGTTAATATCTGAGTTCATGTTTATAGGATTGCACTGGCATCTTCCAAGTTTTCCAAAAGCAGCTGACTTGCTAATTAGACATTTCATTCAACTGGCACATGTTTGTATGGAGACAAAGAATAGGTATTAGAGAGTGTTGTTGTTTTAAAAAATTCTCCTAAGGATGAATTTTTTTGGCACTTTCCAAATATTTTGAAATATTCCCTACTTTCACTACAGCTATAGGTAATTGCAAAATGATTGGCAAACCACACATCACTTGAAGTATCATCAAAATGTTAATGGCGAATCAAAGCCAAAAGAAACAAACTGAATGCAATACAAAACAAGCTTCTAATGTAAGAGTAAAGAGCCATAGTTGTCAGTGCAGTTGAAAGCTGTATTTTACCTTTAGCTGGCGGAGGTGGAGGTGGAGGTGGGAGTTCTTCCTCTTCTTCATATTCAGGAACTTCTTCATAGTGCGGAACTTCTTCCACTTCCTCATAGGGAGGTACTTCTTCTTCATAGTGTGTCACTTCCTCCTCATAGCGGCTGATCTCCTCCTCATATCGGGTGACCTCCTCTTCATATTGTGGAATTTCTTCCTCTTCATATTGTGGAACTTCTTCCTCTACATCATACTGAGGAACTTCCTCCTCTTCCTCCTCCTCTTCTTCATACTGAGGAACTTCTACACGGACCACTTCTTTTTTGATAACAGTCTTACGAACTTCTGGCACTTTAAAAATAAGAATTTCCGAGTCTTAGCTAAGATATTCACAAATACCAAGAACCAAAATTTACTGTAATGTAAGTATGAAGCCAAAACTAGAATACTGAGAAGTACTGGAGTAGCACACAGCATACACTTATAGCACATAAAGAACACATATTGATACAATATCAAATGTACCTTTAGCTGGGGGTTTCTTCACTTTTGCAGTAATAGATATTGGTAGTCTTTCTTTTCTGGTAATTCTCTCAGGTTCTTCAGGAACTTTAAAGACACAGTATATTTATATTTAAGAGGTTTTGTAATAACACATACAGAAGGCCACAAAAAGCAGCAAGAAACTTGACAGAAACATATCTGTTGCCAGACAAAATGAAAAAGCATTTGGACAAGAAAGAGCAAAACTCATATGTAGTTGCAGGTGTGCTCTTCATGTGTGTGTGTGTGTATATGTCCTTATATATGATTAATGAGATTTTTGGAACCTGAATATAAATAAACTATTTACAAAAATCTCTATTTTTCAAAAAAAAAAATTCTATCACCTAGAAACACCCCACATAGAAGGATTCCATGTTTTAATAACAGGACTGATAATTTAATAAGAGGACTGATCATCAATTTTTCAATATAAGACATACCTGCTCTCACTGTAAATTGCTATCACAAGTCAGATAGGTAGAAGTACTGGAATCATTGATTCCAGTAAGCATTTACTATATCAAATTTATGTTGGGGCTGTTGAATTTCTGTAAGACATTTCTATATTCTTTCTAAATGCTGTCTCCTTAAAACCTATAATGCAACTAAATTTGTTCACTATCTTAAGTGAGGGAAGAACCATCAATTTTATGGGCTGCAATAACTGCAGAACTCATAGTGATCAGAAAGCAAAGAAAAGAAGGAAGAACTATTACATATTATACATTTCATCTGTTAATCTACTCTGCCTTTTAAACAAAAATCAAACATTCAGGAGTTGTGCTTTAGGTAAAGAAATATTTTTCTTGCTGTTAACTGAGATTTCCAAGTTTACCATCCACAGCAATTCTTATGGAAGACAAAGTCTTCTCCATATCTGTGGATGCATAAGTGAATTACCAGTTCGACTATTTATTAAAACTTATAATAACGAAGCCGGAGTCGTCTTGAGAAAAGTAATAATTTTGCTAATGTAAGAGACATATACGTTGTCTTCAGATAAACCCTCAAATGGAGGTGATAACCTACTTTTAAACTAGACTGTGTTTTAGATCAGGATATGTGATCCCCCCCCCGCTTGACTTCATACCTGTATATGAAACTTCCTCCTCTGTATGAAGAGTGACGGACACTTCCTCTGCATATCCCCACCGCTCTTCCACTGCTGTTATTAAAACAGAGTATTTACCTTTAATATATAGACTAGGAAACACGATTTGATACACAGTGAGAAGTCTTATCAGACCAATCAAACTGTTACGTAGCATATCGAGGTTTGAAGACTAGTCTCCAGCATTAAGGTAGAAAGAATGAAAAGAGGTGTCTGTAGTGCTACTCCTCAACTATATTTGCAGGGAAAAATAGGTTCCACTCTTGAAAATGAGAGCTACTAGGCAGAGGTTTGGCACATTTAATTATCTATAGGGAAATTTCATCCAAAATGTAAGTACCTTTCTCTGGAGGAGCTGGTTTTCTTTTGGGGACAGCAATAGCTATTTTTTCTTCTGAGACAAGGGTCTTTGGAGCCTCTGGCACTTTAAAGATAGCAATTATAAGAAAATAATACTATGATTGTCAACCATTCTCTGTGAAGTGTTGGTGCTAATGGTTATGCAAGATGATTATGGACAAAAACTATAAATTAAAGCACAATCAAGATAATTGTTCTAGTAAAGAAGACCAACATGACAAGAACATATTAAAGAGATGTACATTTAGCACATACTACAGACTCCACATTACACTTATATCATCCATGTGTTAATTCTAAGAAGAAACATGGTTATTTTATAAACTCCTTGTCTACAATTTAGGCAACTTATATAATACATACAATGTAGATCGTTGGTAGAAATAATATCTATAAAATCATGATAAAGCATACCAGAAACCAAATCAAAGATAATAACTACATAAATAACAGAATATTAACAGAATATTCAAGTTTTTTCCAGCAACCACAGAGAAACGTAACAAACACATAAACAGACCCATAAGAGGAAATCTAAAGAAATGACACATTGACAAAAACAATAAACAATTTTGCAAAAGACATCACGGACTAAGGAACCGATACACTGAAACATTACAATGAGCTGTTGCAGACCAGCAAATGGCAGCTGCTGTAGGTGTGAAACCAAAGTGGCTGCTGAAATTAATGGCTTTGAAACTAGGTAAAATGCATTGTTATGGACAAATTCTAAATTATAAAATAACTCCAAAAATAAACAAGTGTGCCTGTAACACACCCTTAAGACTTAAAAAATGATTTTTAGCATTTATAATTGGATCTCATCAAATAAAGCTTCCTTTGATTAAATTGCTGATTAAAGTTTGCACCCTAAAAATAGAGGTATATAATGCAAAGCATTTCAAGGTTAACGCTACCTGGCATAGAAATGTAACTAAGATTCTCCCTTTTTAAAAAGGTGGTTAACAATATCTCTCTGCAAAGCTTAATTTTTTTCTCTAGAAGATGCCTCTTCACAACGTCAGCAAGTGCCTTTTCCTGATTTATGCAAACATATATTTGGACAATAAGAGAAAGCCAGTGTACCTTTAACGGGTGGTGCCACCTCTTTCTTAGGAACTGGAACAGGGACCTTCTCTTCTGGTACCACTTTCTTTTGCACAGCTGGCACTTTAAAGATATTATTTGTCAGGGGATTACTCAACTTGTGACAAATACAATCCAGTTATAACAAAAGATTAAAGATACGAAGACATTGGGGACCAAAAAGGAAACAAAGAATATTTAACATAATTGGACCAGCAGGACAGTGGAGAAGAGCTACTTCAAGCATGTTTCATGAAATGTTTTCTTTTTGTTTACTTGTTTCCACTCCCATGCTATTGCAGAACCTGCTGTCAGGTCAAAAGTGGTTCACCATATCAAGGAGAGGGAAGGTTTACTGAACTTTCTGTACAACTCTTTCATTCCCAGAATAGTTTAATTCTAGAGAATTAATAAGTAGATATACCTCTTTTTGGTGGAGCCTCCTCCTTTTTAGTGACAGATATTTTTTCTTCAGTGATTACTTTTTTCTTGTGGACTTCAGTTACTTAAAAAAAAGTAGAGACATGGCATGTGGTTCATATTGGTAGAAATATTTTTGAACAGAATTTGCCCTTTTTAAAAAATACCCCTTTTTTTTACTATACGCATAATATATAGGGGACAATAAGAGTCTGAAGAATTGACAACAACACTGACAGAAAACTGAAAAAGAGCCCAAAATATGGTGACAATCCCACAAGGTATTATTGTTCATGAAACACAAATAGGTCCCAAGTCAAACTGACCCACAGAGGATAGACAGCAATATATAGACAAAATACATCACTGACAACATTTTTGTTTTGTTCAGTTTACCTTTGGCTGGTGGAGGTTCTTTTACTTTAGGTGGTACATGTTCTTCAGGAGGAGGTTTCTTGGGCACTTAAAAATATTACATAATTTTAAAATGTTGGTATTATTTTAATGCACACACATACACATTGACTGACTAAATAAACAAGCAATATATTGCTCAGAAAAAGGCACACATAACACAAAAAGAGATTAATGTCAGTTCAAGTATTAAGATAAATTTTGGGGGAACTTAGAATATTGTATGATTTTATAATGTTGGAGTAATTTTAGTACTATTGGGAAAGAACATATTGACATTTTGAGATACAGACATTTCAATAAAGAAATACACAAAGGAGATTGCTAGACAGCTGTTCATGCTTAATACAAAAGAGATTAATGTCCACTTCGCCATCCTTTCCCCTCCAAAATAAGATGATGGAAAACAAAACAAAACAAAACAAAACAAAACAAAACAAAACAATCTTTTGTCCTAAATTAGAAGAAGCTTTTTACATGTATGTATACCTCTAGCTGGAGGAGCTTCCACTTTCTTGGGAACAGGAACTGGTACTTTCTTTTCTGGTTCAGGTCTCTTCGGGACCTCTGGCACTTCAGAAAGAATATTTTAGGATCAGGATTTTTGTGTACGTGTGTCTTTGTACCCAATGTCACAAATTTCTAATTTAAACCATATTGAAAAATAGATACACAGATGAAATAAAACTAATTAATCTGTACTGGTAGAATAAAAGGATATACAAGGTATTTTTTTTTAAAAAAAATTAAGATGAGCCATTGGCCTGGACCCATGGCTGCTATTCTATAGATAGCTTCTCATCCAAAGGAGCATTTCCAGTGGTAGAAGGGGAGAGAGATTATCTTTCCTGATCCCTCTCCCTTTGCAGTCCTTTACGCCTTCCTGAAAAATGTGTTCTGGGGGATTAGTGACCCCTCCAGAACCATCTGGGCAAAGGCATTAAGAATTCCTGACAGAAATGGGGATCAGTATGGAAATCTAACCCCTCTGTTTTCTACTGGCAGTAGCATTGTGAGGAGAATCCCGCTCAGGCAATGTTCCTGCTGGCAGGAAGAATGGTGGATCTTAACCATAGCTGGCAAAGGTATTACACCATTGATTGGATGTAGTTCAAAATATGGCAGCATGTCTACAGAAAGCAACCAGTCAAGAGAGACATAGATACTGGCTATTGGGTCCTAGTTGGCAAGAAAGAGAGAGAGAGAGAGAGAGAAAGAAAGGAAGAAAGAAAGAAAGAAAGAAAGAAAGAAAGAAAGAAAGAAAGAAAGAAGCCTGTAGCACTCCAAACAGTAGAACAAAAAGAAATATGAGACAAACAGCTATCAAACTTATATACTGAAGAATTTACACTTTTATATTAAGAGTTACGGGAATACCTTTACGTGGTGGCACTTCCTCGGGAACAGTAACAGGTACTATCTCCTCAGCATAGTAGGCCTCTTCTGTCAGTGTAAAGATAGGATTAAGATTGTTTGGTTGAAATGCTAGCATAAGAATATTGACAAAGTTAACACCGACATACAACACATCACCGCCACCACTAATTGTTACAAACTTTCAATAAAAGAATCACACTCCTTCCTTGGGTTTCCCATTACTTTTCATCATTTGTATTGGCAGATGTATTCTCTACTGAGAACTGGCACTAGGCTCACTACATCCAAGAGACTGTTCTGCACTGGCCAGAGAAATTACATAGGCCTTTATGCAACTTCTGAACTACCCCCGCCCTAACTTGAGCATTTATGTGTTTGCCTCATATAAATAAACAGTTCTTCACGTTAGTTTATATATCTCTCCTTTCTTTTGATCACATTATGGAACATGATGGGTTATCAGAATGGAATTACTCCCCTCTGAAGACAATGTCATTACACATAGTAATGTCAGCAAAAGATGGCCTAAATTCACCCCCCTTGAAAAGATTATGTCATGATACCTATCTAATAAATGTATGTAATGAAATCAATTCAATAGGTTAAAAGCCCCCGCCGCCATTACATGGGATATTAAATCATGTTGTGTGACTTTGTTGCTTTTGAAACAATGTTTTCAAAATAAGTTACATTCCTTGCACTTTTGCTTTCTTTAAAGCTATGAGACTAACGTATGGTTGCTGTAGTGCTGGAATTTTAAATCAATATGTGGATGAGGAGCAGGTCCATACTGCCATGCCCTGGCCTCTGATATTTGTATGTACAATAGTCAAGTCAAGTTTATTGCATTTTAGCAGCCAGCCATTGCACAAAAATGAAAAAATAAAATAAGATAAAATGAGAAAGGATAATCCAGCCAATTTACATGTAACACATAATCAACAATAAATGAATCACTTTCCATACCCCTCCTTGTTCTTTATAGCACGTGATTGTAAGGCCCTAACAAGAAATTTAGATGTTCTGAAAGACACATATTTCACAGTATCAGATAGCAGAAAACAAACTTTCGCGAAGGAGGAATTTCCCTTAAAAGACTTCAATAAAGGAAAAATATACTTGCTCCTGAGATCATTATAAATAGGGCACTCAAGTAGAACATGAATTAAATCTTCTATTGAAACGGAGTTGCAAGCACATACTCTGTCCTTCATAGGAACATTATTGTACCTGCCCATCCGAATTGCCAGGGGGAGAACATTCAATCTAGCATGCAGAAAGGCTAACTTCATTTTAAAAGTTGGAAGATCAACCAGATAATGAGGAAGGGGTGAATTCAACGGAATGTAAGAAACAAAAAATGTATTAGATTAGCAGGACTTAATCTCAGTCATCTGGGATTGCATTGCTATATCCTTCAGTCTTTGGAGTATAAGTAATTTTGCTTTATCATACCCTTGAGTCAGAAAAAAAGGAACAGAGAACCCCAAATTCATGACAATCAATTGCATTTTATACATCCATGAATTTGGACCAGGCTCTTCGAAAGACATCAAAAGGAGCTCAGATACCCGCTTAAAAATAATTTTCAACCAGAAAAGGAGGGCTAATCTAAGAGCCTCTGTTTTAATTGGCATTATACCTAACTCTACACGGAGCAATGCTAATTTTGTGGAAATGGGAACTGCCACAAGTCTGTGCAGAAATTTATTTTGTGCTCTCTCTAATATATCTAAATTGGCCAGACCCCACAGTGGTGCTCCAAATAGCAGTTTAGGCAGGACTCTGAGCCTATAGAGTTCTAAAGTGGGTTGAATCATATTGCCCCCTTTTGTGCGATAGAATCTTAATAGTCCATTTAATGTTCTTTCAGCTAACAGGGTACTTGATTGAACCTGTGAAGACCAATTACCAGTCCAGTGAAAGACCACACCAAGATATTTAAAAGAGGGGACTTGTTCCAATTTATTCCCGTCAAGTAGCCAATTATAAATTTTTTTAGATTTGCCGAATACCATCACTTTTGTTTTTTGATAGTTGATGGAAAGTTGTTCATTCTTACAATATAAACTAAACTGATTCAACAATCTACGCAGGCCTACTTGAGTATAGGAAATCAGGATAGCATCATCTGCATACAATAGGATCGAATATTTCCGATTTCCAATTTTAACTGGGAAAAATTGGTCACCTTTTAAGAACTCAACTACATTGTTTATAAATAAATTGAAAAGAAGGGGAGCAAGCAGACACCCTTGTCTTACTCCTTTAGAGACAGGTATCGAGTCTGACAGGTGTGTACCATCAACTCTGACTTTCAAGGATGTATTTGAGTAAAGGGATATTATACATTTTAGAAGATTCTTATCAATACCCATAGTTTGTAATTTAACCCAAAGACGTTCCCGTGAAATAGAGTCAAAAGCAGCCTTCAAATCAATGAATGCTACAAAAATATGCTTTACAGTTCGTGCCAGATATTTATCAATAACATATTTCAACATAAAACAATTATCCAAAGTTGACCTGCCTAAACGGAAGCCAGCCTGTTCTGGGGCCAGCAATGCATGCTCTTCCACCCAATCCTCCAATGTATCTAGAAGAGACCTGGCATAAATTTTCCCAGAAACATCCAAGAGACTAATGGGCCTATAATTTCCTGGATCATTTCTAGGACCCTTTTTGTAGATTGGAACTACAATAGCAGATGACCAATTAGGTGGTGTAACTCCTACATTATTAATTAAAGAAAATAATGAAGCAAAAATTGGAGCCCACCAGTCTGAAAATGCAATATAAAAGTCTGATGGAAAGCCATCTTCACCAGGTGCTTTACCTTTCTTTTGTCTTAGTATTAATGAATTAGCCCTATCTATAGAAGTATTTTCCCAGCTACGTTCCCATCTAGGCCCAGTATAGTCCGGGGGAATAATCTTAAGATGGTCTGAATCATTAAATAGCTTTCCAAAATAGCTTTCCTAGTTGTTTTTAGAAATAGTACCTTCTAAAATTGGAGATAACCTTTTTTCGAGCTTTGCAATTGTATCCCAAAATTTCGATGGATTCTTTTGCAGGAGTGCTAGGCTTAATTCCTTCCACTGTTCCCTGTAATATATCCTTTTTTTCTCACTAATTAATCTTTTGTATTTTTTATGAAGATCATAGAAATATGAGGGAATTTCAGTGGAGTTAGTGGATCGATATAATTTGATGGCTTTTCCCATTTGCCTTTTTAGATCCCTGCAGTCTTTGTCAAACCAAGCATTATTGCTTTTGCTTTGGCAATTTTCTGAGTGGGATACCTTTTTTATAAAAAAGGGTCTGAGGGAGTTTGTTAATTGTGTATACAACTGATTTGCAGACTCGACATTGGATGCTTGAATCAGATCTTTCCTTAATTTCATAAATTCCTCAGAGTAAAGTCTCTGTTGCAAATCTGATTGCAACAGGGTATGTACAATAAGATGTCTGCGTGAGGAACTTAGAGCTATCTATATCTGAAAACAGTTCCTCTATCTGGAGGACATCTAGATCATGTGAACAGTTTCATGTGTACAGTTGTTTGCACAAAGTCTCCTTTTTTGCAGATGCATCATATGCACAAACATCAAGCGCTAAGCATCCGCACAGCCCCAGTCCCATATTGATTTTATTGAAACAGAGCTGCTCAACTCTTTATTAAACAGGGTTAACAGTAACCTAGAAGCAGATGAGCCCTTTACATTTAAAATGGAAAGAAAGACAATGTTCTTAGTCTTAAATTTACTCTTAATCGTCCATTTAGATTAACCTACACATTTCAAAAATGAGGCTAATTATAATATAAGCGCCATAAAAAGTATTTAATTTCAAAAGTGCACAAACTGTATTTCTGTTGCACCAAGACTGACAGTACTTGTCTTTTGAATATGGCGTACCTGACACTTCTGAAATCTCTTCCTCTCTCTCATAAGAAATTTCCTCTCTTTCATAGGAAATCTCCTCCTCTCTTTCATAGGAAATTTCCTCCTCTCTTTCATAGGAAATCTCCTCCTCTCTTTCATAGGAAATCTCTTCTCTTTCTTCTTCCACTTCTTCAGCCCATTTCTCCACTGTTGATATTTTAAGGAGGAGGTTATTTTCTTAACACTGGTGTTAAGGGGTGTTAAGTAACCATTCTTATTATTCTTGTTACAGACATGCACAGGAAGGACATTAACTGGATCATAAACACAAAGTCAAATCCTCAGTATCAGTTTCAGTAGTAAAAATGTGAGAACTTTCCCACCGTAAGTAAAAGCCAACAGCACAGTAACTAAATCAAGGGCTATAAAGTTATATCTGGTTTGCTAAGGCTTTCTCCTAATCTGTGGAATTGTGTGTTACTATCATGTCTTCATGGTGGATAGTGCTCCTTTGAGAAATTTGGGTGGAGCATTCATGCAAGAAGGCATTTGTGTATTACAAATGCTCCAAAGGTTTAAATCATTTTGATTTAATTACATGTTATACAGGAAGAGACAAACATGATGGATTAGAACCACTAAAAAAACCCCCTATTCTGCCCCTAAAAGAGCTATTTCTCATGAAATGGAACAGCATGGTGTGAAAAAGTGACCACAGTTCTAAAGAATTTCCTCCATTTGCACAAGCTCATCCAGGTTTCTCATATATATATATATATATATATATATATATATATATATATATATATAAAATTTGTATTTCTACTGTTCTTTACATTGTAATGCAACTTCTGATATATTTTGACAACAATACTGCAAGCAGTCTTCTAGTAGTATTTTCACAGAATATCAGGGCTGCATCTTCCCCCTGTGCTCCTTCAGGTCTAAGCATTAAACTTCATGACCTGTCACTTGGACTTATTCTGCACCACCTTGGTCATGGTATAGGACCTGAGAAAATATTCTTTCTCTGAGAATCTTGTGTGGGTGCAAAATACTCTAACGTGTAATTGTTCCGATACACACAAACACAAACACAAACACATCACTTTAATTATCTGTATTAACAGGAAGATGTGAAGAGGAAAACAAACAGACATTTATTTAATGACAAAATAAAAATCCTCAAAATAGTTAAGTGTCACGACCGCAATTATTTGCAAGATACCTTCAGGAGGAGCTTCTACTCTTTTAGAAATGGCAACAGATACTCTTTCTTCTGAAACAAATACTTTCTCTTCTAAAGCAGCTCTCTTAGGCACCTCAGGCACTTTGAAAGACATTAAATATATGGCGTTTTAATTGAAATATGTACATTCCTGACTAACAGGGATGTAATGCTTCCCTAAGTTTCTTCCTGAAGGAAGTAATGAGTAATTTTGTGCCATTTTCTTCCTGGTTCATGAAGTTTTTGAAGGCTATTTGCAATTCAGGACTTATTCTGCACAAAATTTGCATGTGGTTGTTTCCCATAGAACAGACCATTTTTTGTGCAGGAAACTGAACTTTCTGTACAGAAGATTATATTTCTATGCAAAATATTATTAAGACTGTTTTCTGCACAGAAAATACTGTTTCCTGTGCAAAACAACCACATGTGAATTTTGTGCAAAATAAATCTAGAATTACAGAGATTCTTGTCAGTCGAGGAATCTTCTCATAAGGGTTTCTTAAAACTCAAAAAAAACAACAACAAATGCTGATTTTTTTGGAATATTTTCAAATATTCTCCCATTCTCTACTGAGTGATGATTGAGGCTGGTTCTTTCTTTGAAGATATTTATGTAAGCATTTGCACAACAAAAATGTGCAAAAGTGACAAGTAATTTGCATCCTGCTCTTAAATAGGCAACATAAAAAGACTAAGACTAATATGGTATCACAAAACAGACACATAAACAAATCCTGCCTCCATCCTGGCAACAATCAACGACATATTGCAAAACACAGAAATTACAATCAGCATAAAAGAGAAAAGTAGAAGCTCTTTTAATCAACAGAATTATTGCAGCTTTGTCCAAAAAAGAAAAGAAAAGAAAAGAATGTACCTCTAGCAGGAGGAGCTTCCACTTTTTTGGGAACAGCAATGGCTACTTTTTCTTCTGAGATAACTTTCTTTGGTACCTCAGGCACTTTAAAGAGATTGTTGAGTTTTAGAATTTCCAAAGACACAGGTAAGAACAAAAGTACTTAAATTAAAACTTAAATTATAATGAAGAGATTATAATATTTTAAAAGATACACAGGGCATCACAAACATGATGGAGTGACAGAACACACACAATTATATCTGTCTTTTGTCTCATAATGTTTTATTTTGAAGGAAGATAGCATACCTTTTGCTGGAGGAACCTCTTCTCTTTTCCGTAGTCGAGGTACTTTTTCTTCAGGAACTACTTTCTTGGGAACTTCAGGTACTTTTCATAATTTTAAGAGAAACATATATAAGAATATGTAGAAGGTATGATCATAATTACAATTGATATTAACATACACAAACATATACCGCAAAAGACTCAAATAAGCTGTGGTGTGACTAGACACACAAAGAATGGAGGAGAAAATACAAAGAGAGGAATAAAAGAATACTAAGATCCCCCCCCCCCCGAATATCTAGATGTTAACATTGTACCTTTGGCTGGAGGAACCTCTTTTTTCTTTGGAACAGGAACCTTCTCTTCTGGAACCCTTTTCTTAGGTACCTCCGGAACTTTAAAAAGATCAGGTTCAAGAGTATTAAATTCTAATCTTGTTAAAGTGAAGTGGGATCTACATTTCTCAATGTGTGAGATCACTAAGGTATATTGGAACTGGATACCTTAATCACAGCTAAACTACTGAACATATACATGAAATAATGAAATGATGACATTGCTAACACAACTATTAGAAGTTTCAGACTACTGTGTTTAATCAAAGACTTATGAAGATGTAAGTTAGTACTACAGGGAAATGACAATTACAACAGAAAACAGTGAGGGGTTTCAGATCTGTTCACAAGAAATGTCAGATTAATGGCATTCAATCAATTAATCAATCAATAAAAAGAAATAAGGAGAGCTGCTTATCAGCTATATTACCATACCTTTGGCTGGCGGTTCCACTTTTTTAGGAACAGGAACAGGTACTTTTTCTTCAGGGACTGGCTTTGGCACTTCTGGCACTTGGAAAGATATTAAAACCAGATTTTGAGAATTACATTGCAATTGACATCTGATGATGATCAAATACACCTAATGGTTAGTGATTACATGGAGACATGAAGGAAGAGATTAGAGTGGTTTGCAAAGAAATGGCCCAGCCTAGCACCCAGAAGAAGCTCAGGATAACATTCCTGGCAATCACCGGTCCTGGCATCCACACAAGAACAGAAATTTGCATCCTAGCCCTGGTAGCCAGGTAACAAAAGACAGACATATTCAATCATTATGATAACACATAAATGTGATCACATATTAAGGCAATACACAGAAGACATTGGGGACCTTCATCTTGGATAAGTACCTTTAGCTGGTGGTGCCTCCTCTTTTTTGGGAACAGCGACAGGTTTTCTTTCTTCTGGAACAGGTTTCTTAGGTACTTCTGGTACTTTATTATTGTTAAAAAAAGAGTATTTTAGTATTTGAAACTCTTATTGAGGGTCCAGTTATCAAAGATTCAAAAGAAAGCACAGAAAAGATGTGAGATAATTGACAAATGAAAGCAGCACACCAACTTGTTTGTATTAGCAGAAAGACCAGGATACTGTCTTATGCTGCAGTCAAGAACACAGCTGTAATGTACAAGCATCCTACAGATACATGCATTTACGTAATAGTGTATCTTGACTAGTAAATTCTTTACACAGTATGAAGACACAATAATATCATACACATAGAAGATATTGTTAGTTATGTTACAAAGCCAAATGTAGCCAATTATCATATACTTTAGTATACTTTAGTTGGGACTAACCAACAGATGACAGGGCAATCTTTGTTTGCAGAAGACAATAAGGTTATTTAAGTAATGTATGGATACATACGTTTTTGGAGAATGCAAAGAAATTAAAATAAGCAAGATGCTTTTCTTCTAACAACTGATATACCTTTAGCTGGCGGAGCCTCTACTTTTGGAGGAGGAGCAGGTTTCTTCTTTTCTGGGACTGGTTTCTTTGGCACTTCAGGTACTTTAAAGACATACAGGTATGGAGGTTTAGCAAAGTGCCAACAGACTAATGTTATTCACAACAGAGACAACACATCAACTCCGATTTAAATCCTCCTTTTTTTATTTAACAAAAACAAATATATTTAGCAGACGTTAGACTATGGTGTTTACTATTAATATGAAATAAGTTAGTAGTAAATTATCTGGAAAACTATGATCCCAAAACAAGAAATAAGTCTGAAATAAACTTACTCTTTTGAATAGCTTACTCACCTTTAGTGGGTGGAGCCTCTTCTTTCTTGGGAACAGGAACTGGAACTTTTTCTTCTACTCTCTTACGGACCTCAGGGACTTTAAAAATATTAAATTTGGGTTTATCACATAACAGTGATAATGAGAATATATTTTATACTACCCTAACATTACATGCTAAAAATCATAAGGGGTTTCCTGATTTCCAACAGATGCAAACATAAACATTCAGAAACCAAGGGTTAGGTAAATAAGGGTGCAAAATGACTACAGAATTTACCATTTTTGTTAATTAGAAGTTTAGATGAAGTAACATACTTAAATAAAAATAGCAAAGTGATGAGGAAAAGCTACCTTTAGGTGGTTTAACTTCAGGAACTTCCACATAGAACCTTTCTTCATCATATTCCTCTGTTTTTTTAAAAGAGAATTGTGATATTGAAATTTTGTATTTATTCTAGATAACACTGAGATGCAAAAATACAAATCTATTTAGATGTCAAATTAATATGTAGAAGAGTGGGAGCCAGAATCCTTCTTGCTGTCCTTGTTCCCAATCTCCAAGTATCCATTGTCCACAGAAAAACTTCATGTGTATAACTTGTGTGCGTTATGTTATCTCCATACAAACTGGTACTCTGCATAAAGCAAGATTAGGAACCAGAACAGCAGGTACAATCCTAAATCTCACCATTCCATACATCTATTGATCATCTAAGCAATACAAGTGTTTTGGAAACTTGGGGAAGGGTCAACAAGGGTGTGCCATAAAAACTACACCAATCAAGCTTTTTCTAGTTAAGATATAGATAAAATGACATACTACAAACAGGATAAATCTGATGTGAAATAAGACTGAACCTACCTTCACTTGGATATTCCACAGTTGGATACTCCTCTTCATACTCCTCTGGTTCTATAAAGAAGAGAATGAAAAGATTTAGGCTTGCCTAAAGCGCAGAGTGAACTCAGGCTTACCAGAGACATCAAAAACAATAAAAGGGGCTTTTTTTAGATATGTCCACAGCAAAAGGAAAAACAAGGAAATGATAGGATCACTACGTGGAGAAGGAGACCAATTAATAACGGGGGCGGGGGAGTGAGAAGGCAGAACTATTTAATACCTTCTTTGCCTCAGTTTTCTCTCAAAAGGATAGAAGTACCCAACCTGAGGCGTGAGGAGCAGGTGAGGAAGCGAGGGAAATGCAGCACAGAATAAGTAGAGAAGTAGTACAGGAATATCTGGCTAAACTAGATGAATTCAAGTCCCCAGGGCCAGATGAATTACATTCAAGGATATTAAAAGAACTGGCAGAAGTCATTTCTGAACACTTGCAATAATCTTTCAGAACTCTTGGAGAACAGGAGAAGTCCCAGCAGATTGGAGGAGGGCAAATGTGATCCCCATCTTCAAGAAGGGGGAAAGAGAGGACCCTAATAATTATTGCCCAGTAAGGCTGACATCAATTCCAGGAAAGATCCTAGAGCAAATCATTAAACAGTCAGTTTGTAATTACTTAGAAAGCAATGCTGTAATCACTAAAAGCCAGCATGGATTTCTCAGAAATAAGTCAGGCCAGACTAATCTAATCTCTTTTTATGATAGGGTTACAAGCTTGACAGATGAAGGGAATGCTGTAGATGTAGCATATCTTGACCTCAGTAAGGCCTTTGACAAAGTTCCACATGACATTCTTGCAAAGAAGGTAGTAAAATGCAGGCTGGACAGGGCTGCTGTTAGTTGGATTTGTAATTGGTCGACTGATCGCACCCAAAGGATGATCACCAAAGGCTGCTTTTCATCCTGGAGAGAAGCGACTAGTGGGGTGCCACAGGGTTCTGTCCTGGGCCCAATGGTATTCAACATCTTCATCAATGACTTGGATGAAGGAGTGGAGGGCATACTGATCAAATTTGCAGATGACACCAAACTGGGAGGGGTTGCTAACACACCAGAGGATAGAATCAAATTTGAGAGTGTTCCTGCATGGCAGGGGATTGGACTGGATGGCCCGTGTGGTCTCTTCCAACTCTACATTTCTATGATTCTATGATTCTATGATTCAATACGACCTTGACAGATTGGAGAGCTGGGCCAAAGCTAACAAAATGAATTTCAACAGAGAAATGTAGGGTCCTGCACTTCGGCAGAAAAAATGAAAGTCACAAGTATAGGATGGGGGACGTATGGCTGGATAGCAGTACATGTGAAAAGGATCTAGGAGTCTTGGTAGATCACAAGCTGTACATGAGTCAGCAGTGTGACATGGCAGCCAAGAAAGCCAACGCGATTCTTGGTTGCATCAATAGGAGTATGGTGTCTAGATCGAGGGAGGTAATGGTACCACTCTATTCTGCATTGGTTAGGCCTCATTTGGAATACTGTGTCCAGTTCTGGGCACCTCAATTCTAGAAGGATGTCGACAAGCTGGAATGTGTCCAGAGGAGGGCAACCAAAATGGTGAAGGGTCTGGAAGCCATGCCCTATGAAGAACGCCTTAGGGAGCTGGGTATGTTTAGTCTGCAGAAGAGAAGGTTAAGAGGGGACATGATAGCCATGTTTAAATATTTGAAGGGATGTCATGTTGAGGAGGGAGCAGGCTTGTTCTCTACCGCTCGAGAAACTAGGACAAGGAGCAATGGATTCAAGCTGCAGGAAGAGAGATTCCACCTGAGCCTCAGGAAGAACTTCCTGATGGTCAGAGCGGTCTGGCAATGGAATATGCTGCCTTGGAGTGTCATGGAGTCTCCTCCTTTGGAGGTTTTTAAACAGAGGCTGGATGGCCATCTGTTGGGAATGTTTTGATGTGTGTTCCTGCATAGCAGGGGATTGGACTCGATGGCCTCTGGGGTCTCTTCCTACTCTATGATTCTATGATTTAAAGTTGAACTTGTACTCCGTTTTAGATAATACTGTAGTGGTACATAAACCAATGAGAGCCAGCCTGGTATAGTGGTTTGGGTATTGGATTATGACTCTGGAAACCAGGGTTCAAATCCTCCCTTGGCCTGGGAAACCCACCGGGTCAGACAAGTCACATTCTTTCTGTCTGGAAGGGAGGCAAAGGGAACCTTCCCTCTGAACAAATTTTGACAAGAAAACCTTGTAACAAAGTCACTTTAGGGTGGCTGTAAGTTGGAAACAACTTGAAGGCACACAACAACATAACATAAAACAAAGACAAAGAAAAGTAACGGCATATCAGCTGCTACTATTGCTTCAATCCAGAGTCATATTTGTGCTCTCATGAGCTTCTGTGCATAAGCATGTGCATTCTCACATGCGGAAGAATGTTCATGGGTATTGAGTTATATGTGCCAGATAGAAAAATGAAGTAACTGTTCTACATGGGAGAAAACCCTGTAGCACAGAGGTGTTGTATCTGTGAGATGCCACTGAAAAAGGACAAATGTTTTCAATAGGCACAATTTTCACACAAGACTTGATAGAAAGTTGAGAAAAGAAATAAAAGATATTAGTAGCTACCTGAATATGTATATTCTTCTTCTCTGTGGTAAGAAACAGATATCTTTTCTTCTGAAATAGTCCATTTTTGTTCTGCTGGAACTTTAAAAGCAAGATTTCACTTCAGTATTTTTAAATTAAAAAAGTTAAATTTAAAAAAAATTCACAATTGTGAAACTTGGACATATACAATGTTACATACAGTGGACTAAGCTTAGTACCAGGTTATGAAATAAAAATCACTGTAGTGAACAATTATTTGGGGTCAGAAAGGGTATACGGCCTGAAAACGTCTTTCAGTATTAATCTTCCAAAAAGGAACAAAAGCCCTTTTCCTCCAAAGAATCACCAAGAAAGTAAGACTGATGGACAATACAGATACAGTTGTGAACATAAACAAGACATTATATTCAATTTTTCTTCAGTATTTAGATTACTATAGAGAATATTTAAAACAAAGCTCAGGAAAGAATTTCATGGGCACAATTCTTAACTTTATGGACTCAGTGCCCACTGAATCTCCACAGGGTTTCACACACACACCTGTTTCCCTTCACTCCGACTTGAAACATAGGAATATTAAAGGGCAAGTGGACTTCACAACTCATTTGAATAGCTGACTACATACTGAAATATTTTGCTGCATGAGCCTTTGGCTCTTTTCAATGTTCTATTGCCTTGTGTTTTTGAGCAGCCTGGCATTTTGATTATGATTTTTCACGCCTCAGCAAGCTATCAGAAGATGTAATTTTCTTAAGTGCGTAAGGATCTGCGGATGACTATTGCAAAATCCACTGCTCCTGTCTGGATTGACATCATGCCCTCTGCTATTTTGTAGAGAGAATAACATAAGCTCAGAGCAGAAATGGTTGGGAAAATGTGTGCAACTGGGGACAGGGCAGAAGAAGGATGAGTGAACATGCATGTACAAAAACATATGTTAATCTCTCATACTGATATTACACATAAATATTTCTAAAAAGAGGAAAATTTGATAAGTTGTACCTTTTCTTTCTATAATTTCCTCATGGACCACCTTCCGTGCAGGTTTTTCTGGTGGAATTTCAGGAGCTTTAAGGAAGGATATGAATAATTAGCCACAATGACATGAAAGACACAAAAAACCTACCCTCTTAAGTATAGCATGACACATTGTGTGAATTTTTAAATCGTATACCAAAAAAATGTACACATGCCTATATATGATTTTTTTTCTTTATTACTCATTATGTATGCACCTCTAGTGGAAGTTGTGATCTGTTCCATTGCTAGTTACAGAATAGGCAAAATACACATTTCCTTCTGGACATTCAAACCAAATGCATTTCCTTCTTTAAAACTAGCATGATGTGAAGGTCTTAATATCCTGTGAATATTTTTCTGTTCTTCTGTGAGAAAATGTCCAACCTATTAGCTAAAAGGTATGTTCTCCACTGTGGGGGGCCTGAGAACTGACCAGATACACATGCCAAAAAATACGCATATGAAAATAGTGTCATGTTTTTAATTTCTTCTCCATAATATTAAATTCTCTTTGTCAGGAAGAACTGAATTTTTGTGTAGAAAGGTGAGTTGTGCGTCGACTAATAAATAAATAAATAAAATCAGCTTTAGAACACATTCTTTATATACAGAGCTATTTGCCTATCAACCTTTGGACTCAATCCCAACTAAAACGTTCAAAGAATAATTGGTAGGAAAGGCACCTGCCTAAGATTCTGGTGAGCTGAGCCCAATTATATTAAAAAAACTACTGGGCAAGATAGACAAATAGTCTGACCACACCCTTTGATACTACTTTAACTGCCATGACAGCATTTTATGGAATCCTGGGATTTGTAGTTTAGAGAAGTACTGGAACTCTCTCATAGAGAATTCTAAATACCTCATGAGATCTTTGGATATAGGGCAGGATATAAATATTGTAATACATAAATAAAATAAATAAATTATATATCCCGGAATTCGTTGGGCTGTAATCTGGCAGCAGAAGTGGTATCAAAGTGCTATAATTGTGTATTTTAGTTTAAAATATTTAATTTTTTTAAATATTTTAAATTAAATTTAAAATATTTAAATATTTAAAAGTGGCCCTGCTGGTATAAATCCGCATCCTACATGTCAACTATATTCAGTTCAAGCAAAATACATTAAAGGGATGGTTCTCTGTTAAACATATGTAATTTATATTTTGTGCAATAATACCTCTAGCCCGTTTAAGGTGTTCTTCTTCCATTCTCTGAGTAGTTCTTTCAGCCTCTTCAGTTACAGGTTTTCGAGTAACTACTGGGGATTTAAGACATTTCGTATTAGCCTGGAATCAGTTATTTGAACATACAAATTATCGTAGTTTTTTAGCATGGAATGGAAATGATGTTTATATCTTGCTGGATTTCACTTTAAGAAATCTATTTCTTGTTCCTAGATTTTCTGATACACACTATATCTAGCCTTTCATTGGTATACTCTCTGTTTTTATCTGTAAGAGAAAAAAGTCAAATGACTCCCTTCCCTCATACAACATGTCCCTGCCTTTTTTTGCAAGTTGGAAACATCAAAAAATGCATTTTAGTGGTTTCTCAGAGGCCCAAAATTTTTTGGGTATGTTTATCATTTTGTGATAGGATGGTAGCAGTTTAGTCTCCCCAGCAACCATATGTGTATGTGTGGGGAACTCCCACCGTTGGTGGATGTATTATAGCAACCACTATTCTTCAGATTGAAAATACTTTTAGCAACCACTGTTTCCTTATCCCAAATACCCTGGAATGACCACATTTCATTTTGGGACATTCTGGGGAGGAGAAAATGAAGTGGTGGTTGCCAGAACGTAGTCACAGCTGCGTGAAGCTTCTCTGCCACTTCTAGTAAGTCTATCTCTTATACATGGTGAAAAGTTTGGTTTTCTATAAATGATTCTGATGTTGGCAGTCCTTCTATGCTTCTTCTTCTCTCCAACCATCAGGTAAAAACATTCATGGAGGGTTTTTTTTTTTAAATTAAACTAATGGGATGAACTGGGATAAACTGTTGTGTTTATTGAAAGCAGTAGTAAACTTTCCTAGGACTGAAATTAAGACAGCGCCATGTACTGTGCTACTCTGGAGGGCTCCTTGTCTTCCCACAGGCAGTTTTGGGGAAACAAGAGGAAGCTTAAAAGACCTCATATACATGCACCAGTTGGGAACCCTGATCATGAGAAGTTGCTGGCAAATTCCTCTTCTGGCTTCTTTACTATTTATATGGAAAAGGAAATTTAGCAAACACTTAGGATGTAAATCCTCAATTATACCTTTCTCATATGCAAGGACAAATAATTACTGTAGTTTTCTCCCTGCTGCAGAAGAAATGTTTTTCATAGTATCCCCTCTGTATTCAAGCATCCCAAAGGGTTCTGGAGGACTTTTTCTGGCAGAAAAACACATGAGTTTTCACATACATTAAAAAAAGCCATATTTCTTACATACACGCGCACGCACGCGCGCGCACACACACACATGTTCCAGCACAGAAAATACTGCAGGAAATAAATTTTCTGCTTTGAAAATGTGTATTTTGCACAAAAAAACCCTTGTGATTCTCTGCCCAGAAAAATATTTCAGAACACTTCAGGGCATCCAAACACTGGGAGAAAACTACACAAAAAAATTAATTGCCCTGTTATAATTTTCAATGGGAATTCAGGACAGTTAAGGAAACCCATTTTTCAACTAGGAAACAAATAACAGAGAATATTGTTTCCATCCCTAGACATGCACTTCAAAGAATGATTGTGAGAATTTGAAATGTTCCATGCCTCAATGAGATATATTTTGATACCTTTCTTTACAATGACTTCTTTCTTTTCTTCCTTCTTGGCTGGGATTTCTGGTGGTTTCCGCTCTGGCACTGGCTTTCTCGGAACCTGAACCACTGTGACAGAGACAATGTTGCTATCAGGACTATGCAGAGGTAATGATTAACCATGGAAAATGCATCCTTAATAGTTCAGGCCAGTTAATAGATCAGCTTGAGTAGATATGACCTCACTTATTTCACTTTGTTTCTTTTTGCCTTGGCTCAAGATGTTTAAAGGCAGTTGAAGAAAACATTAATTTAATTACAAGATTATATCCAGTTCAGTATCTATACCAAACTACCTTAGACCTACTTCACAGAATAAATATCAAGGAGTTGCATAACTGTAGCAAAGTGAATCTTCATGAGTGATATTAACAACAACATGTTCTTGGTTTAAATGTGATTCTCTACTGACCATCATTTACTTAAATACTGTAGTATCATTATGTAAAGTCACCCTTTAATTACAGTTATTTATTTTTTTCCATGATTTACTCTCTCCTTAAAGTGAGAACATGCACCATGAATCTGCTCATATTAAATTTTGATAGGTGGGTACAAAAAAATAAAATCTATAGAAAAACAAAGGGCAACTTTTCTAATCCTTCTCTGTCTCCCCTGCAAGATATAGGCTAACAACAGTAAAAAACAAAAACAGCATGGGATAGGTTGTTGATTTTGTTAAAGAAATATACCTTCTTCATGATAAACCTTTTCCTCATAAGTTATTTCTCTTTCTGCGTATGACCACTCCTCTTCTCCTTCATCGTAACCTTCTTCTCTTTCATAATAATCATGTTCCTCTCCATAGTCCTCCTCCCATTCTTCATAGGCTTCTTTGCGAACTTCAATGATTTCTTCTCTTTTTTTGTAAGGTTCTTCCTTCTTTTTAGCCAGAGTGGTTACTTTCACTTCTTGAGGTTTCTTTGCAGGAACTTTAATACAAAAGAATGTTTGCATTAAATGTTATTAATGTTAAAAATGTGTTCTGTCAAATTCAACTGCAACAGCCCAGTTAACTAAAGTTGAAACTCATTGCTCAGGCACAAAAAACAGGGAAACAAACTGCATCTATAAAGCCTACACAAGTTTGCTTTGTACACAGGTATTTTTTCCCCCTGAAATAAAATGACATGGGTGGGTATCAAGTGGCCCACAGAATGCACACAGACTTCAACCTTTTTCTGTGTGTGCTTCCCCATGAGTCCTCAAAATTCATTGTATCTGCTGCCCTTATCTATGTTGAAACAGTATTAGTTCTTCATAAATCAGCTTTCTAGTATAAACATTCTGATACTACCTTTAGGAGGTGCAGGTTCCTCTGGAGGTTTTGGAACAACCTTTTTGGGGACTTTCTGCACAACTGGCTTTTTAACCACTTAAAAAAAGAAGAAGAAAAATCAACTAAGCACCTAGCATCCGGAAAATATATAGAAAGATCTGTTGTGTACGTGTTCCAAACCAGTAACACTGTAATACCTTTTTCCTTTTTCTTTTCTTCTGGCATTGGAATGATGATAGGAAGAGCAGGAATTTCTTAGAAACAGAAAGAATATATTTGTTAAAATACATAAAATACATAAACATGGCATGCAGTTCTAAGCCACTTTGTTGCCATAATTAAGAGCAGAACTTCTAATATCAATCTTACCTTCAGCTGGCACTTCGACTGGAACTGCCACATCTGGGACATCTGGAAAGCCAATAGACAAGAATGGTTAAATTGTTTTTATCTTATGTACTGACAGCATATTAATTCCCCAAGTATGGACCTTCTTGCACCAAAATTTCAAAATCTAGAACAACATGTTACAAATAATCATGTTGCTTGCCACCAGTTACAATCCCCTCCTACAAAGGAACAATGTTGTTCCATTTCCAGTTCAAGACAAGTGTGATTATTTCCAAACTGCAGTTTACTAATGTTTTTGTCATTACCTGCTGGGGTGAGCAAGGGCTGCTCAAATATATTGTATATGGTATATTGAATGCAAAAATAATGTATGACACAAATGGCATTCATGATTATACTTTACCTGGAGGCTTAACTTCCAGTTTAATCTCTGCAAGAGAAGAAATAAAATTTGTAGTTTGAATTTGCAGTTTGACTTCAAAGACATTGCTTTAGTCTTGCTACTTTTCTAGGAGGAGAACACGTACTGACCTTTTGTAGTCAGGTAGAGTTCAGCAGTGCTTCTTGCTTCACCTCTTGGCTCAAGGCGAGCAATTACAGAATACACCCCTGAATTTTTTAAAGAAAGGTAATTTAGTAAGATGTCATTTCTAGCAGTTACAGAAAAAATCACTCTCTCTCTCACACACACACACACACAAACAAACAAAAAAACAAAGAAGGGAGGAAAAAATCTGTAACCTCACCTTCATCATCTGCAGTAACATTATGGATAGTCATGTAATGGCAACGGCCTTCACTTCTAAAGCTGTACTTATGACTTTCCCTGAGTTCAATTGTCCCTTTATACCATGTGACGACTGCATCATCAAAAGACACCTCACACTCGAAAGTTGCAGACTGGTATTCGCTCACCACTATATTCTGAATGGTTTTTGTAAACTGAATGGGTTCAGCTGTTTTTGAAAGAAATTGGGAAAAAAACATTAAAATCGTTCATTTCTACAATTTATTTAATTATTTATCACTTACAAAAAGTTTTGTATAAGGGCATGAATCTGCCCAAATCATAAAGAGCAAATCAATTACAAAGAAATACAGAGAAAAGATATAACAGCACTCCACAGCATTGAAATCATCAACAGATATGGATTTGAATAATAAGATAGTTGATACTGTGGATCAAGGGAAGCCACAAAGACAATATGATAAAAGGAAAGCATTTTTCATCTTAGTACCAAGTAAATCACAAGAATATTAAATGAAGAAGAAAAGAAAGAAATGAAGTTAAACTCTCTGTCATTGTCATCATAGAAGAAGTTGTTAAAGAATGTTGAAAGAAAAATGAAGCCAAAATATAGTCAACATTGGACTTCTAAGACAAAAAAAGATGTACAGAAGAGTTTGCTTGAGAGTATTCCCTGTCATCCTTCTTTGCTTTGCTCTTTGCCTTAGTTAAGACTTAATCTTGTGCTAAGAAATATACTGTTTTACACACCTTCAATTGTGAGGTCAGCACTTGTTTCTAGGTGGTCAAACCTGCAGGTGTAGCGCCCCTGGTCTTCTGTTCTGACATCCTTGATAATGAGCCTGTGAACTTTCTCTGATACTTCTGTTGAATATCTGCCTCCTATTTTAATGGCCTTTCCATTTCTGAGCCATTGGGATTTTGCATTTGGAACAGAGAACTGACAAACCAAAGAGCACGTAAAGCCTTCCTTGAGTGCAGTATCACGCAGATGTCGTTCAATTGCAGGCTCTGTTAGCAGGTTAAAGTGCATACTTTAGAAAATGTCAAGTAAAAGGTACTTCAAACTCTTAGTTACTTTTAAATAGAAATGTTGCACTTACCAATCACAGTAAGCTTTGCACTGGCAATATGTGGCCCACAGACCACCCTGTAATTTCCTTGATCTCCAAGCTGACAGTTCCTGATTTTAAGTATGTGTCGGTCACCTTCAATTCTTATTTCATATTTGTTGTTAGAATCCAGTTTTTCTGTGCCTTTGTACCAGGACAGTTTGATTTCTGGATAGTTTATTTTAATCTCACATTCAAAGACAGCATCTTCATCAGTTAATACAGTCTTATCTTCAATATCTCTGATCAGAGTAACGGGCTGAAAAACATGTTTCATATATCTGAACATCTGCTTCATAGTACAGACCATGCCATGTAATTACTATGTAAACATCTAGCATCACTTTTAGGGATATACATCATTAATTACCTCTGTCTGTGTAAGCCTTTGCTGAATAAATGACACAAGTTCATCAAACTCTTGTTCCTCCCTTCTAGATCTCTCTGTTACTTCAATCTCCTGTTGAAATAAAGATCAACACGAAATCAAACTTTTATCCTTTCATCTGTTCCTTTCTACAAAATCTTATTAACCTAAAGCTGTTGTATATACCCACTGCAGATTTAACATTGCTTACACATATGATAGCTCAGCTGTAATCCTTCTGAAATGTCAAAAGTGAACCAAAGGAAACAGAGGTGATCTCCTTCTGCAGCAAAAGCTTTCCAAAGTTTTTAAAATGACTGATTTATTTTCCTATCCCTGCTCTAACTAGCTGGTCTCTGTGCATTTCATTTAAGGATTGGCAATTCATATCCTTTGGAAGAACACTGAGAGTAATTATGAAAGTAGAAGATCTGTTTCATAGGCCAGATAGAGCTGGGCCGGCATTTCAATCAAGTTTTATTGGGATAGTTATTGGAGAAAGATTTTAAAAAAGATGTCCCTGAAGACTGGAGAAGAAAATGAAGCTCTCTGAGGTTTTTTTCTCTTCATGTTTTCCAGGGGATGAATGCCCCCCATAATATTGAAGAGACTCAAGGTTCATTTTTGAATGCTGAAGAGAAAGCATCTCTAGACTGGATTCCACAGGAAGCCAGGGTCAAAAGCCAAGCTGAATAGGAATTCTTTGTAAATAGTAATTGTGCTTCTCAAACACTGAGGACTCAGTGCAATAGTGCACACAACAGTGCAATACATTTTTTAAAAACCTACTCCAAAAGAAATGTAAATAATAATACTTACCAGTCTATGAGTTTCTTCTTCTTGACTTTGTTTTAGCAGTTCAAAGGCTTGGAGAAGACCTCGGAAATCTGTAATTCCATACATACGTGCATATTTCTCATATTCTTTGGGATCTACATTTTTTAGAAGTTCCATGATATCAATGGCCTTTTCTTCCTCATCTTCCTTCTTTTTGGTTGGAGTTCTATTAAAAAATCCAAATTGTTTGTTAAGCAAATGGATACCAATGCTACCTTTCTTACAGTCTGTGTTAAATGGTCAACTGTCTATATAGTTCTAGGAATGTTTACCCTGATAAACTATTAAAGGCAAAAGGACTCTTATAGTGCAAGCATATACATGTCTACTGAAAAGTATATCCCACAGAGCTGGATTCAGTGCAACGGACAGCTCTTTCTGCTCATGGAAGGCACTGAGATCCAGAAGGAAGGAGTCAGGAGGGCAACTTTTTGTTGATTTGTTGTCTCCCCTGAAACCTTCACATTCCTTTGGAGAACCACCCAAGCCTCCAGAGCAATTTTTTAGGAGTCTGCAAGGAAGAGAAAAAGGAATAAAGAAAGGTTATCTTCCCGTACCCTCCTTCTGTAAGTGCATCAAGTTAAATGGGCCTTATCCCTAGGTAACAGAGTAGCGGACTGAAGCTTTAGCTGCTCGAATACCATTAATAACTACAAAGGGAAGTGTTAGATTCGGTCCTGTATCCATATATCCATTTCACTGATGTGGTCTTCACTCTGAGCAAATGTATATAGGTTTGCTCTGTTCATGTTAATTTTTTAAAATATAATTCAAATTTGCTTACATACTATGTTATAGAAAATCTCCAAGTTAAACAATGACAGTTTCTCTTTAAATTTTTTTCTGACCATGAAAAAACAGTTTCATTTTTATGGCATTTTAAAACACATTTAGAGGCATCATTGTTGGGCTTCTCCCACATTATGAAAGCTCTTACACAAACAACTATTGGAATCCTATTATTAATCCTAACTAAAGCAGACTATTAGAATCAACTAGATTTACTCATGTGCTGACTTACCTTCCAATAATTTAGTGGATTTGCTATGCTGGAGATTAACCAATAGGATTCATGTCACAGTTTAACTTTTTAAAAAAGTGATGCATGATGTTCTCCTCAGTTTAGAGTGAGAATCTATTTCTGAATTAAAACTAATCAATATAACATTCTTTGCCTTTAGTACTGAAAACAGTAAAGAGTACTTTGCATCATGCAATATATGGTCACCACAATACTGTCTGAACATTCTGATCAATTACAGACTGTAAGAAGAAATAGGCAGCACAGTCTTAAGCATATTTACTCAAGCAGATATCCCAGTGAGTTAAATGGAGCATTTTATTAAGCATATTTAGGATGCAAGCTCAGTTATAGCTTTGCTAATCACCCATCTCTATCAAAGGTTAAAATCGAGTTTTTGGAAAGATTCGGCTACTTACTTTTTAAGTTTTGCTCTAAGATCACCCTCAATTACTTCTTGTTTCCTTTCCTCAACCTGGAGATTAGCACTACTTTCAATTTCACCATGTTTATTGAAAGCCACACATCTATACTGCCCAGAATCTGTTTTTGTCGCATCCTTTATTTCGAGCTTGGCTTCATCTCCTTTCTGTTGAATAGTAAGGCGGCCACCTTGGTTTAGTTGCCTCCACTTTCCTTTCATCCATTTCACATTGGGGATGGGATCACCACCAACTTTTGCAATAAATGTTGCTACGCTTTCTGGTGGGGGAAAAAAGGGGAGTGAAGAAAATATCTGTCACAGGCTGAAGGAAAGAATAGTCAGTTTACTTTACCAAATGCAATAGATATGAAGTGCAATATAATTCTTAAAATGGGCTTACTTTCCAGGATAGTGATACTTTGAGGCTCTGAGACAAAATAAAGTTTTCCATCTGTTGGTGCTTTCTTGGCTGCTGGAGCAGCTGCCGGTTTTTCTGGAAAGCAAATTGAAGAAATTAAGTTGTGGGATGGAAAGCAACCAAGCTCAAACTAAGTATTTACCAACCATATCACAGATGTTATGCTTTAAATTTTAATTCTTACAGCACTTAGATAATCTACTTATAGGTGTATAAGAAATATGAAAAATAAGTATGTAGATAGAATGTAATAGCACTGATCCAAAGACAGCAAATTCTGTCCAGCTCATATACTGGATTTGTTCTGCATGATTTTATTCTCTCTCTTTCTCTCTTCAGTATACTGCTATTAATATGTTGTAGTGTATGTGCCCCAGGAAGAATTAGCTCAGGAGAAGCAACAAAATGGGTGGCTCTTTCTTGTGTAGTAGATAATATCCAGTGATATTGTGCTGCATAAAGATATACAAGATAGCACACGATGTAGCAACAAACCCAGCAAAAATGACCAAATGTATATGTGAAGCCACCCCTAGTTATCATAACAAGAGATGCTAACTGAACTGACACTGAAGTTTTGAGTTACCATTAGGGTGCTTAAACATTCAGTTTCACCATACCTTTGATTGTCACTTTTGACTTGGAAGAATCACTTCCAGCTGCATTTGTAGCTTTGCACACATACTCCCCAGAATCAGTTTTAGTAACAGCTTGGAGTTCTAAAAGTGCAGTTCCATTAACAAAGCTCAAGCTGCATTTATCCGATGATCTCAGTTCTTTCCCGGCTTTTAGCCACTGGATTCTAATTGGCTGTGATCCCCGGACATGACAACTGAGCTGCAAGATTTTGCCTTCCTCTATTGTCATTGGTTTAAGAGGCTGATCAAATACTGGTGGCTTTTTGGGTTCTAAAATGTTGACCAAAATGATAAAAGTAAGAGATGGCAAGAAAAGAAAAGTATATTAGGTATATCAATTTGTCTTCAGCAACAAAATAAAGTTTAAAGAAGAAGGTTAAACAATTCATCCTGATCTATTCATTCCATTTCCCTGCTACAGTATTTCTCTCTGAGAATCATTTTTATGTGAAAAAGAGATATTTATAGCCATGTCTCATCAGAATGGAGAGGTAAAATCTGCATGCTTTCAAAGTAACATGCAAAGCTAATATTTTGCATAACAGGAAAGAGAGAGATTTAAGAGTTTTTCAAAGTATCAGCTGTGCAGTAATGCACTACAATACCTTTTGACAGATGCTACAAACTAAATATGCTATTGTTAAGAGGGAGGCCATTTCAAGGATCCTATGTGGATAGCTGTTCCATGTAAGAACAAAGATGCAACCCATCTATCATCACATCTGACAATCATGCATATACCTTGAGGAAACACAAAACACTACCAACACCTAAAATGATAGCCAATGGATTTAGTTGCAAAATCTTTTTCACGTATTTTCTGTTTAGGGCAGACATTATTATGCAGTGGGTTAAGACAAATGAGGAGAATACTTAATTCCCCTCTGTAAAAAATAAGCACTGCATCACACTTGAGCAATTTTGTTGCTAACTGCCATTAAGTCGACTTTGACTTATGGCAACCCAATTAATGAGAGACCTCTAAGCCACCCTGTCATCAACAGCCCTGCTCAGGTCTTGCAGACTCGGGGCTGTGGCTTCCTTGATTAAGTCTACATCTATCTGTAATCCTGCTGCCTTCTACCTTACCAACCATTATTGTCTTTTCCAGTGAGTTACGTTTTCTCATGAATGTTCAAAGTACAACAGTCTCAGTGTAGTCGTCTTGGATGCTAGGGACAGTTCAGGCTTGATTTGCCCTACAACCAATTTATCTTTTAGCAATCCAGAATATCTGCAGAACTCTTCTCCAACATCACATTTCAAATGTGTTGATTTTCTTCCTATTGCCTTTCTTCACTGTCCAGCTTCCAAAATCATAAATAGAAATTGGAAATATGATGGCATGTACAATCCTAACTTTAGTATTCAATGATATATTTTTACACTTGAGGATCTTGTCTAGTTTCTTCATAGCTGCCCTTCCAAGTCCTAGTCTTCTTCTGATTTCTTGACTGTAGACTCTGTTCTGATTAATGACTGAGCCAAGGGGATGCAAAATCTTGAACTATTTCAATATCTTCATCATCTGCTTTAAACTTATGTAAAATATCTGTGGTCACTATTTTTCTTTTCTCAATGCTCAACTGTAAACCTGCCCTTGTACTTTCTTCCTTGACTTTCTTCATTAATGATTCCATGTTTTTGCTAATTTTTTCTAGTAATATACTTTCATCTGCAAATCTTAAATTCTTGGTGTTCTTTCCTTCAATTTTCATGCTTTCTTCTTCCAAATCCAATCCTGCTTTATGTACGATGTGTTCAGCGTATAAGTTAAACAGATAAAGTGCCTGATCCCCTTACCAATTAGAAACTACTCTTTTTCTCTTTATTTCATCCTGACAGTAGCCTTTTGTACTGAGTACAGATTATACATTGGGACAATTGAATGTTGTGACACAGCCATTTCTTTAAGACCAATCCATAATTTTTCAGGATCTACACAATCAAAGATTTTGCTATGATCTTGAGCAATAAAGAATATTTAATGGAAGACGAAGAAAAATATCACTTTCCCCCAGAGACTTAAAAACTATTTAAAAAAATATGGGAGATGGTTCTTTGCAGCAACAATCCATGCTCTACTCTATTCAGATTTACTCACAATTCATTACTGAAGATGTTAGTCAAAACATTTTAATGACAGAAATCGGAAACCATGAAATGCTTATATAGAATTATCTGTTATCTTATTAGTACTGCCATCTAATTCCTGCCAGTAGTAAGCATACATAACATGAGACTGAATTTCACTATGAAACACAGAACGACAACTAGAATCAGTAAGTCTTCTAACTTAATTAGCCACAGTTGGAAAATAATGACATTTTATGAGCAGATAAAGGAAAAGTTAACATTTTGAAGCAGTCAGCTGTGAAATGAACTAACCTTTAATAACTACAGAAGAAGTACAGAGCGTGCTCCCAGCTTCGTTGGAAACTTTGCAGGTGTATAAACCTGCATCAGCTTGTCCTGCATTTTTAATGTGCAGGAGAATTATATTGTTTTTGAAAGATATTTCACAATTATGGCTTTCATAAATCTCCTGGTTATTCTTGTACCAGGAAACAGTCAGAGGCTGAGAACCAGAAACACGACCCTCAAGTTTAAAGGCATTCCCTTCTGTTTCTTCTACAGTGTCAGACAGCTTTTTGGTAAAGGTAGGTGGAGTCTGTCGTTCTGTGGGAAAGAAAGATATGTTTCGAGTTCTCAAAAGAATCTTAAGATGGAATATCCAGAATGATTTTTAAAGAAAAGAAATACGTTCAAACCAACAGTTATAACCCAATCTACAACCCAGGGCTTTTTTTTCAGCATAACACAGTGCTTTACCAGCATGCCGCAATGCTGAGGAAAATTTTGAGGCAACTCACTACACACTTTGAATTTTGAGCATTCTTTCCCATAATGCCGTATTTTGAGTATGCACTCACAGTTTATAAGTTGAAATAAATTAGAAAACATTTTTAAACACATTGAAATGTTATCAATACAGCAAATATTCAAAGAACGATGGATCCCAGAATATCTATTTCTGTCATCCTTTGAGAAACTTTTTCCTTTATCTTCAATATTTGCCATCTTGGAATCTCAAATTTCTCCAAGTGAATATTTTCCCAAATGCAGATGTTCTAATGGTTTTCAATGCAATACATAACAATACTGTTGGATTTCAGACAGCCCATAGACAAGAGGAAAATCAATTATGTAAGTTGGATCTCTAATTTCTACTGATCCTAACCCTAATGGTAGCGCTTCCTATGCTGCTTCAGGATTTGTCCTCAGGATGAGAATAGCTTTTGAGTGAGTGCAAAAGGGGTGAATGACAAACCCTAAATACCCTAAAGGCACCAGGTCCCATGTGCTATATTTCAGGGGAAGGAACTGACAGAACCACCTCTGACTATTCTTTGCCTAAGAAAACCCTATGAAATTCATGGGGTCTCCATAAGTCAACAGGTGACTCGAAGAAACATGCACAAGAGGGATGAGCAGGAATGCCCCGTTGCACACAAGTGAGAGATTGCTCATTGTTCTTCAAATAGAAGCCAAAGTGTAGCAATTTTGTTATCATGGAATCTACCTGCAGATGAAACACTGATTACCTTTGATATTAAGTTGAGCTGTGCAAGACTCCTTTCCAACCTCATTGCTAGCATGACATGAATATTTTCCAGCATCTCCTTTATCAACTTTCAAAATTGTCAAATGGGCAATATTTTCCACAAAACTGATCTGGTAGTTCCCTCCAGTTCTTAATTCTCGGTTATCCTTTGACCAGGTAACTTTAATAGGCCTTGTTCCAGAAATGTGGCATTCAAAGTCAGCACTGTCACCAGCAACTGCGTCAACAGGTGCAATTGGGATATCAAAAAATGGAGGAGTTTTCCCTTCTAAAGTTTGGAAAAAGAGAAGCAACATGTCACTTTCTGCATCTTAATGAATAAAGCTACTATGTCAGCAAAGCAACAGTACAAATGTAAGGTGAGGCTTAAGTCAAAGCATATTTCTTGAGTGGGTTTAGGACTGGGACATAAGAGGAGATGTGCTTTAAAAATACCAGGTTAAGACATCAAAGGAAAAAGAAAAAGAGATTTAGTAACTGACAAACCTGTGAGGATGAGTCTGGCACTTGAAGAAGCAGTTCCAATGGCATTGGAAGCTGTGCAAGTATATTGACCAGCAAGACTCATGTCAGTTTGTGAGATTTGTAGAGTTGCAACATTATTTAAGTATGAAGTTTGCACATTATAGCCATCTCTTATTTGTGTACCGTCTTTATACCATGTTACTTCAATAGGCTCAGATCCAGAAATGCCACAATCAAATGTAATTGGTAGACCAACTGTTTCATGAATGTCTCTTAACTTTCGTGAAAATGAAGGAGGAAGTTTACGCTCTGCAAGAACACAAATATTGCATAATGAAGGCAAGGGGATGCAGTAGCACCTTTGAGACTACTAGAGTGGTTATTGACTGAATAATTAAGTTGTTATAATACATAAGGCTCTTGATAGAGATTAAAAATATAAAGATATACCATTAAATCTGCTGCTAATTGTGCTAATTTTAGTTGTGACTACATCCCACAGAAATGAATTGGATTTAAATTAGGTATTCTAAACTTGTTCCAGTTTTACCAAAACAGAGATCTTTGTCTTTTCCAGCATTCCATCAGATAGATAATAAGTGATACAGAAGTGGGGAGGGAGATTCTGTTTCAAAGTTTAATATTTCATCATTTACTGTCAGCAAGAGAAAGTATAATGAGAATGAAATCACTTCACAGAGAAGCTACGTGCTATAGATACATACTCTAGTGAAGCATTTCAGCCTGTTCAACAGCTATGCAAATTCTTCTTGAACTTTAAGGAAGAATTAAAAGCAAAGATATTCTCCAAGTAAAAATGCCTTTCCTTTTGGAAGAATAACACCTTCTGAAACTATCATAAACGACCATCCCTTACACTTTCGAAATCACATTGTAGTATTCACCTTGAACAGACAGCAGTGCTGAAGAAACGGCCTCACCAACACTATTTTCTGCTTTGCAGACATACTCCCCACTATCATTGCTATCCACTTGGTTGAATACTAGAGTAGCAACTTGATTTTTAAAGTGCATTTTAGAGGTTTCAGTTGCTCTTAGTTTTGTGTCTCCTTTGTACCATGATACAATGATCTCTGGTGTTCCAGCAATCTGGCATTGTAACGATGCAGAATCCCCAACTGTCACCTGAACAGGTTCCAGGTTGCGCACAAAGTAAGGAGGTTCTAAAGAATAAATACAGATGCTTAGTTACAAAATCAATCAGTTCTCCAGAAAAATCTCACAAGAGTTTCTAGTTGTTATTTTAAACAAGCTACAAACCTAGTATTGAGACCGTAGCCTGGGAATTATCTTGTCCTGAATCATTTTCTATGTGACAAGAATATAGCCCAGCATCCTCTATTCTGCTGTTAGATATCTCCAGTATGGCAGATGTTTCTGTAGTGGTAATATGGGATTTTTCTGACTGGGTTATTTTTATTCCATTTTTCTTCCAAGACACTGAAATAGGAGGTGTACCAGCATATGTGCATTCTAGGATTAACTGTTTTCCTTTTTCAACATTGAAGTCATTCAATTTCTTCACAAATTTGGCCGGTTCTAGCAAAAACAACAGGCATAAAAATTTTAGATAACAGCTAAAGTCTTATGGTTTCATTCAGTTTAAACGTAGGAAGCCAATATCAAAAAGGATTATGACACACCTTTAACAAAGAGGTGAGTGGTGCAAGATATTTTGCCGGCTTCATTAGTAACAATGCAAGTATAGTCTCCACTTTGGACAGGGTGAACATCAAACAATTCCAGTTCAGCAACTGATTCTTCTAGAGAGATGTTGCATCTGTGTCCTGGGACTAGTTCAACACTACCTCTAAACCATTTCACATCAAATGGAGAGGTTCCTTTAATGATACTTGTGAATGTTATATTTGCTCCAGATAAAACTTGCAAAGGTTCAGGCTTCTTCACAAAAGATGGGGGTTCTAAGCGTACACAAAAAAGAATGTTAATTGAACACTATGTTCAGAATGAACACAGTTGTATTTATAAGAGAATCAAAGAGCATAAAGAGTTTAGGATTTTTAAAAATAATCTCACAGTCAAATTTTTCTATGTCAGTTTCAATATTTACCTCTGACTATGAAATATGCATCACATTCATCAGCTCCTGCTACATTAGTTGCTATACAAGAATAGTTTCCAGCATCTGACTCTTCAAGAGAATTCACTGTCAAAGAACAAGTGTTATCTGTAAGGGCTGCCTGGTATTTATCTCCACTTGTGATCTCATAACCATCACGGAACCAAGAAACAGAGATAGGTGGCGACCCAATGACTTTGCATTCAAGTACAGCAGATGAACCCAAAAGACCATGTGTTTCTTTCAGTCTTTTTGTGAATGAAGGTGGTATAATGCGGTCTGTGGAGAATAAAAGAAAGATAAAACCATTATAGCATATTTTCATTAGTAGAAGTGTTTGAAGCAGTTTTTTCAAAGTGCTTAATGCTTTTATCTTATTGTTTTGGGGCGGGATTTTGTTCTCTTTTCATTCTAGAAAGGGATAGTTATCCCATTCATACTCATACTCCATATCACTAGACATAAACCAATGATACAACACAACTCAAATGAAAGTAGTTACATACAGCTTTGTTTACAAGGCTATTTCTGAGTAATTTATTGAGAATGATATGGTACTGACTATTCCTAACATCACACAAAGCAAACTTTTCTCAAACTACAACCAACTGAGATGATCCAAGCCTACTTTATATAAGATAGCAAAGACAGATAGAGAGCCAGTATGCCATAGTGGTTTGAATGTTGGACCGGCACGCTGGAGATCAGGCTTCAATTCCCTGCTTGGCCATGGAAGCCTGCTGGGTGAGCTTCAGCAAGTCCCACTCTCTTAGTTTCAGAGGAAGGCAAAGGCAAACCCCTTCTGAACAAATCTTGCCCAGAAAATCCCATTATAGATCTTAGGGCCACCATGGGTCAGAAAGAGCTTATAACTTCATGTTAATCAACTAACCTGAAACCTGCACTGTTGCTGTGCAACTGCTTTGGCCAACACTGTTTTTCACCTCAAATGTATATTCTCCACTGTCTTGTAATTCTGCATTCAAAATCTTAAGCCCAGACACTTTATTGAAGAAAGTGATCTTGTATTTATGGTCAGCAGAGAGCTCATGCCCATCCTTGAACCACCGAGCAGTGAGCTCTGGTGTCCCAGCTACTGTGCATTCTAAGGTACAAGAATCTCCAGCTGTGACTTTCATTGGTCCTGGTTTCTCTACAATAGTTGCTGGCTCTGGAATGAGATGCAAATCACAGTCATATTTATAAATGAGATGGTGCAAGATGCAATGATAGAACTCTGCAGTACATTTTTTCAAAAAAAACCTATACCAACCTAGAACTGACAAAGTAGCAAAACATTCTTGGCTTCCAGCATCATTTTTAATCTGGCAAGTATATTTTCCAGAATTGGATGGCTCTGCATTTACAACCTGAAGGACAGCAACTTTATCTGAATAGGACATCCAGAGATTGTCACTTTCTCTGATGATTTCTCCTTTGTCTTTCAGCCAAAGGACAGAAATGGGCTCAGAGCCTTCTACTGTGGCTTGTAGTTCAGCTGGCTCCCCAACTACAGCAGAGATATCATGGAGTTTCTTCACAAACTTAGGGGGTACTGACAAAGAGACGGAAAATTTGTAAGTGATGGATAAAAGAGTAAAGATGAAAAGACAGAACTGCTGTGGAAAACAGATGCTGATCAAAAACCTTTTACAAACCTTTCAGCATCATGGAGCAAACACAAGTGTCGCTTCCGACGTCATTGACTGCCTTACAGTGATATTCACCAACGTCTGCAGCATCAACGTTGAGGATGTGAATACTAGTGAGGTAATTCTCAGACAAAATCTTGTACTTCTTGCTACTTCTAATTTCCCTTTTGTCTTTGTACCATGACACTTGGAAGGGAGGAGTGCCTCTGAGTTCACATTCCAGGTGAACATCGAAACCTTTCAGAGTTTCTACTGGCCGAGGTTTTTTGTGGAAAACAGGAGGAGCTGTTTAAAACAAAAAAGGTTGAATTCCTGTGAAATGTGAAGGAGCAGGAAACTGTGATAGGTTCGCCTTAGAGTCATCATAGGTCAGAAATGACTTGAAGGCATACGATAACAACAACAAGAAATGTAAAGTGCAATGGAGTGGGAGACCACAGATACTGGAGGGTAATTTCCCAGGCAAAATAAACTGGTGTTGTATTGAGTTTGATGCTGGCTTACTCAGCAAAGGAATGTAAGCCTTAGCAGCCTTTTAAAGCAGAAAGAATGGAAGAAAGAAAGGAGGAGTAGGTTCTGACCTTTCACTTTCAGCGAAGTACTGCTGCTGGCTCTACCAGCTGAATTCTGGGCCTCACAAGTGTAGTCTCCACTGTCTTCAACACTCAGATTTTGCATTTCAATGACTGCCACAGAATCAGCGAAGGACATTCTGTACTTGTCACCAGGATGAATTTGAGTTTCACCCTTATACCACACAATATTAATTTCTGGAGAACCACCTATCTTGCATTCATATCTGGTTGAATCATGTTCTTTTACAACTCTGGAAGAATCTAACTTCTTAACAAACCGTGGTGGCTCTATTAAAGAGAGAGGACAAGAGAAATGCATTCATAAGATATTGTTTAAAGAAGATTGCTTGTGTCAGATTTACAAGAGCTCAGAACCTGGAGTTTTCCCACACTGCAGTACCGCTAACAAGCAGCCTTTCTCTCCCTCCCAAACCTATAGCTACAGGATCTTATACTTAAGAGAGAAAAAGTAAAAAACATACAACTGTCATCAAGAATGAAAAGTGAAAGAAAGCACCCAGGATCCCCATTTGCCGGTACCAGGCTGAATTAAAACAACAGAGCAGCTTGAACATGGCTTGCTTTCTCTTCATAGTAAATATGCTTATGTTGCTTGCTTCTAATCTAGTCTAATGATCTGAGTTCAGGTTTCTTATGCTGGTAGAGTCTTTGTGACTTTAACAACTGCTTACTAAGAAGTTCAGCTGATAAAGCTTTCTTTGTCATTTACAGATATATATGGAAATGGATAGACGCAGATGCAGATACAGAGATATAGATATCTCTGTATGTGATGTCTCTCTCAGTGACATGGACTCAGCCAAGATGGCTGTATAGAGCCAGGGTTGGGTAACTGTTTTGAGTACTGATTTAAGATTCTAAACAACCAAGATATGAAGCCTATTCAGCCATGGAAATCCACTTAATAACCTTGGGCAAGTCACACTGTCCTGGCTTCAGAGGAAGGCATTGGCTATAATTTCTTCTTAAAACCAAAATAAACAACAGGTTCCTTTCTTATTCTGCATTATAGATTTCTAAAATTTAATCAAATAAAAATATGATGCTCTACTTTAAACATCATATAGTGAAAGGGCAGTCTATGTTCAGCCTGGTTATGGACTCATACCTTACTACACACTGCTAATTTTAGGCAGTCTTATGAGCAGGAAATATAAAACCCAGTGCAGTATTAAATTTCTCATGGAAATAACTTCATGTCAAAACTTCAAGAAGATATTTATCAGCTGCTAGTCGGCATCATTGATACCATCTGCTTGCACCCACTCTAAAGCCCAAGGATTCATATGTCTTTAATTTTATTTTACAAAATAGAGGTGGAAGAGGAAATACAGTAGTTTTCATCCATTACCTTTGAAACTCAGCTGAGCAGCACAAGAATCTTTCCCAGCACTGTTGCTTGCATAGCAAGTGTAAAGCCCAGCATCACCTTTGCCTACTTTAAGGACAGTCAGTGTGGCGGTGTTTTCTACCAGTGTGATTTTGTAATTGCCGCCAGGCCGAATCTCTCTGTTGTCCTTTGTCCAGGTGACTTTCATTGGCATTGATCCTGTGACATGGCACTTGAAAGAACCACTTTCACCAAGAGCAACATCAAGAGGCAAAGGCTTCACATCAAAAACGGGAGGTTTCAGGTGTTCTACAAAATGGAATAGAAAAGGGCAAGATAATTCATGCTGCAGCCTCCCCTTCAAATTAGCACCAATTCCCTGCTGTCACATCTCTGTGATTTGTTCTTCCTCTTTAAAACTGAATAACTATGGGAGAAGATCTGGACGTAGTAGTTTACAAACCTGTGAGTTGGAGCTTGGCACTGGTGGAAGCAGTTCCAAGAGCATTTTGAGCTGTGCAGGTGTACTGGCCACAGTAAGCCATGTCAGTTTGCAAGATCTGAAGAGTTGCTACATTGTTTAAGAAGGTTGATTGGATGTTATCGTTATCATGCAACAACACACCATCCTTATACCATGACACCTGAAGTGGTTCAGAACCAGTGATACGGCAATCAAAAGCAACTGGAGAGCCAACAGTCTCCTGGATATCTCTCAGTTTTCTGGTAAATGTAGGAGGAAGTTTACGGTCTGCAGAAAGAAATCACAGCATATAACAATGTTTCCTGTGAGACTCACAGGAAGATTTTGGTCATGACACTCTTCTTTTATGGATATAACAGCTTCATACACTGGACTCCAACAAGAAGAGACAGAATTCCATATCACTCCCACCCCATATACACAGGCTGTGGTAAGCCATGAGGTAGAATGGGAAGCCTGTGCATGCTTCCAAAACACCACCCCAGCCTCCTTCTCTGACTGATGCTAATTACTTATGTTCAGAACATAAGTAACTTGCTTAGGGCAGAGAGGGATAGAGGGTTGCTTGTATGGGGATAACAGAGGAGGAGCTCACAGATCTCCCAATTTCCCCAATGTTCAGTCATACTGCCTATGTACAGGTCAGGGCTGTGGAATAAAAGTGCCCTACTGCTGTGCCCAAAATGCAAGTCAGTCAGGCTTTCACAATATCACTCAGAATTATATGACTACAACTTAATAAGAGTCAACTATTTAAAATGGAGGCATCACCTTTGACAGTCAATACTGCTGTAGAAGTAGCAAAGCCAGCACTGTTTTCCGCTTTGCAGAGGTATTCACCAATGTCAGCATTGTCCACTTGGGTGAAAACAAGTGAAGCCACATTGTTCTTGAAATGCATTTTATAAGCCTGAGTTGACCTTAGTTTGGTATCTCCTTTGTACCATGACACTTTGATTTCTGGTGTTCCAGCCACCTGGCATTGTAAAGTTGCTGGTTCTCCAACAGTCACCTCCACACGCTCCAAGTGTTTAACAAAATAAGGTGGTTCTGAAGAAGAAACATCTATAGTCAGTACCTACTCAGTCTAAGCATAAGGTACAATGGAAATCAGTACAAGAACAGACAGCTAACTTAAGAGAGGAACAAACCTAAAATTGACACCAAGGCATGGCATACATCCTCCCCAGCATCATTTGCAACTTCACATACGTATTCTCCTTCATCTTCTCTGGTACTGTTAAGAACTTCTAGTATGCCTGATTTTTCTGTTGTTGTTATGTTACACCTGGGAGACTGTGTGAGGTTTAAGCCATTCTTCTTCCATGTAACAGTAAGTGGGGGAGTTCCACTGAATGTACTTTCTAGAATAATGGATTTTCCATGCTCCACGCTGAAATCACTTAGTTTCTTTACAAATACAGCTGGCTCTGAAGCAAAGTCACACAGAAAAAAAGAGTGTCAACCCAATCACTGACATATGTCTTTGTGTGTACATGTGTACACATGTCTACATGCCAAATAAATATGTGGGATAGCATTTGGACCAACCTTTCACAAAAAGGTGTGTAGTACAAGAAGCACTGCCAGCATCGTTAGTGGCGAGACAGGTGTAATCCCCAGTCTGCAGTGGTCCTACTTCAAATAATTCCAGCTCTGCACTTGAATCTGTCAAGATGATGTTGCATGTTTTCCCCGGCACAAGTTCTCTACTTCCCTTAAACCAGCTCACTTTGAATGGAGGGGTTCCTCTTATCAAACTTTTGAATGTGACACTCTTTCCAGGTAAAACTTCTAATGGATCAGGTGTCTTCGCAAAAGAGGGAGGTTCTAGATTGGCATACACAAGGTTTAAAATGTTAGTGGATGTGGAAGGCAGTTGAAAGTTGTGTTAAATAGGTTGCCAAGATCACAAGACTAACAGATACTAGAAACTTTTGTACTGGTTGGCTTTGACAAACTTTTACTAACCTTGTACTGTCAAAAAGGCACTGCATTCATCAGAGCCAGCTACATTTGTGGCAGTGCAAGTGTACGGCCCTGTATCAGATGAATCCACAGCATTCACCTTCAAGGCACAAACATCATCTGAAAAGGCGATTTCATATTTATCCCCACTGAAAATCTCATTTCCTCCATAAAACCAAGTCACTGAAATAGGTGGTGAACCAGCAATTTTGCACTCCAAAACAACAGAGGAGCCCAGCACACCAAAGGTTTCTTTTAATCTTCTTACAAAGGAAGGTGGGACAATGTGGTCTGCACAGGAAAAAGGAACAAAAAAGCCACTTTTTAAAAAAAGAGAGACAGACTTGAAGGAAAGGAAAATGGAAACGGAGAAGACAGATCCCTAGCTAACCTGAAATATTCACTGAGCAAGTGCAGCTGCTCTTCCCCACTTCATTGTGTACTTCAAAAGTGTACAGTCCCCTGTCATCCATGTCTGCAGAAAGAACCTTCAGTGTTGCTACTTTGTTCACAAAGATAATCTGATGTTTGCGGCTGCTGGTAAGCTCTCTTCCATCCTTAAACCACCTGGCAATTAGCTCTGGAGTTCCACCCACAGTGCACTCCAAAGTAAATGCATTGCCAGCTGTAACTGTCAGGGGCTCTGGCGTCTCTAAAATCACAGCGGGTTCTAGAAGGAAGAAAACAAATGCCCAACATTGAGTTTAAAAAAAATGAGACTAAGAAAAAATGATGGCAGCGTTTCAGTTGCAAAAACTAGATTCTTTAGAGCATGACAGAAGTCACTACCAACCTAAAACTTGTAAATATCCTGCACATTCTCTCATTCCTGCGTCGTTTTTAATCTGACAGATGTACTTCCCGCCATTAGTGGCCTCGGCACTTGCAATCTGAAGAGTTGCGATGTTATCCGAAAAGGAAATCTGGATGTTTTCGCTTTCCCGTATTATTTCACCCTTGTCTTTCAGCCATACAACAGAAATAGGCTGGGAGCCTTCTACAACAGCCCGAAGTGCTGTGGGTTCCCCAGCATAAGTGAAGGTGTCACTCAACTTCTTAACAAACCGAGGTGGTTCTGATAGAGGAGAGAAGTACTTGCGGTGATAAAGAAAGAAAAGCAAGGAAACTGCAAGCAAACTAGAAAGAAAGGTAAGAAAATGATCCCAAAGAACAATCTATTTGAGCAAACACTAACCTTTGAACTTTACGGTACAAGAGCACGTGTCACTTCCCACTTCGTTTGAAACTTTGCACTGATATTCCCCAGTGTCAGCAGCTTCAAGATTAAGAATGTGAACACTGGCATTGAAGTTCTTAGTGGTCACTTTGAACTTCTTGCTGCTTCTGACTTGCTTTCTATCCTTAAACCAAGCAACCTCAAATGGTGGTGTGCCTTCAATTTCACACTGAAGGATGACATCAGAGCCCTTAAGTGTGTCTACAGGGGAAGGTTTCTTGCTAAAAACAGGAGGCTCTATTTAAAAAACAAAACAAAAAAAGAAGATGAGAACATGTAATTGGACTCCTGGGATAGCTTTCTTGCTAATAGGGTCAAGACATTGAGAAACAGAAGACATGCTTGTAAATCCTTAATTAGCTGCCCAGGGCATGTTCTAGTTTTCAAATGTGGTCTATGAGTAGAAGTTCATTCTGAAGTCATTTCTATATCCAAAGCTGTAGAGACCTGCTTGGAAACACTGGCATCCTCCCACAAATTCTTTTTGTATATGGCATTGAATTTTCCAGATAAAGCAGTTAATAAGGATGGGTGTATGTGCCTACACATAACCTTTAGTAAGTGCATGATTTTTGCCACACCCACAGCCAGATCTGTTTTTCTTGATCTGATACTTCCTACCCTATACTCCATGTCCATCTTCCATGTCTAAGGGTATATTCTTTCCAACTTCCTTTCTAACCTTATCAATGTTGCAATTTTTTTTTAAAAAAACTCACCCATACTTCTCTTTCCACTCCAACACATATCATTTCCTGTTTACATTTAATGTCTTCTCCAACTACAGAGCGTTGCTAGGAGGTAACAACAAAGCAGCAAGGAGGTTTTGTAGCTGATATAGATAACAAAAAGCTGCTCTGCCTACTCCTGTAATTTCATATCTTCCATTATCACCCACTTTCATCCATCCACCTGTTGCCTCTTGTTGTCAACTTCCTAAGTATCAGTTTGTTGATCAGGAAGTATATCCTGGCTGATGCGTAGGGTGCATTTAAATCTCAGCCAGAAACTGATTTACAAGACCCAAATTATTCCCACTGCTGTCCATTGCTTCTGTATAGCCTTGTAATGTCTGATTCCAGCCTCTGACAGGTAAGACTAGGAGGACAACTGGGCCTGGTCATTTAAAACTGTTTCTTTGGATCTTAAATCTTTAAAGATAATTTTACTGTATTAAAACAAATGTTGAATAATTGGCTCTACTTATCAGTACTCCCTTATTTCCACTTTATGGTACAATCCTAATTCAACAATGTGGCAGCTATAGTGGGTCAGGTTTAAGCACAAGCCTCTTCCACTGAGAGAAATGCCTTCCTATCAACTGATCAAAAAGTCCTGCTGACAGAGCAAGCTGCCAGCAGAATTGCTCTGCTGGCTGCTGGCAGAAGATTGAAAAAGGGAGTGGGGAATGCAGTGGTGTAAGGGAGGAGCCAAATTATGCCAGGTCTAAACGTCCTCCAACCAAGGAACACAGCTACAATACCAAGGATAGTGCGAATATTATTTAGGACCTAAATAATTTTTGATATAACTTCATTGGGAGGAGTTTGGATTCAGCACTATTTCAGCTAGCCTACCGCCAGCTCATGTGGCCCTTGGACTTCTTGGCCAACTGAGATTGCTGTTTTAGGAGAATTTGAAATTCTCCTGATGACATAACTCTAAATCTTTCATCATTAGTTTTGATTATTCATTTAAAACATAGTTTAATCCTCTGACCCTTAAGAGCAGAGGGAAAAAGCAGGGCAGAGAGGCACACAGGGAGGAAGGCTGCAGAAACATTGACTTCTAACCTTTTACTGTGACAACTGTACTGCAGCTTGCACTGCCAGCAGAATTGAGGGCTTCACAAATATAATCTCCACTGTCTTCAATGTTGGCATCAACGACGACCAGCACTGCTGTGGAGTCACTGAATGCCATGTGGTATTTGTCGCTAGCATGGATTTCATGATCATTCTTATACCACACAATTTTGATTTCTGGAGAACCAGTGATCTTACATTCAAGCTGACATGAATCACCCTGTTTCACCATTCTTGATGCTTCTAGTTTCTTTACAAATTTCGGTGGTTCTGAGAAACCAGAAGGAAAGTAATAATCAGTACTGTACTACTGTGTTGAATAGAAAACGTTCATGAGAACACATTCATTTTCCAATGGATGTCATCCATAACAGCAACAAGATTCTTGAGAAAAAGGAAACAAGACAGGCAGAAGTGGCTGGAAGAGATTGTATGTATTGGGTCAGACAGCTTACAGACATTTAACTACATTTAACATTTCTTGACTGGCTCATTCATTAATTTTTTTTCATTAAAAAATCCTGAACATATTATAAAGACAGTTAACTGATAGCTAACTGTTAGTTTCTATAAAGTAAACTATACCAATTCCTTGTATGTAAGAGAAATGTGTTGTTTTATAACAATTTGTAATAACAATTTGCTATTTTGTAAAAATCTTCACATTTCTACAGTAAAAAGCTGTGGTTCTGATCCATTGCTGCCCCTGTGTTGTCCAACAGAGCAGAAAGATTTCCCAAACCTCAGTCAGCCTCAGCCTAAAGGATGACAGCTGCAGGGAGAAGAGTCAGAGGGAAGTTGGCACCAATAACCAATGTAGAAGACCCATTCTCAATAATTTGAGAATAATATTGGCAAGATAAGGCTCTTACAAGCAAGAATCTACTAGGTGAGTATAGGGTGGGATGGTAGAGGGGGTAAGGGAGCCTGTTTTTACATCCAAGAATTCCCTCTGTTTTCCCCTCAGCAGCCAGACTGGCAATTCTATAATGCAGCTGACTGCCACTCAAAACTCTTTAAGATGTTTAATCTGTTGGTGGGGTAGAATAGTGAGACTAACTCCATGACAGTATCATTGCCCTGCAGTCTTAGCATAGAGGGGCAGAGGGGGCTTGTCTTGCAGTGACAGAGTGAGGCATGGCCCCACCCTTGGGCCACTGGTCACTGGTACCTGCCAGGTTTGCCAAGTGCAAACCTGGTCCTTCCTCAGCCCTTTTGCAACATGTTAATGCACTAATTTATGGGTTGTGCAGAACTCTGCACAGGTCGCTTTTAATGGATCAGGGTAGCTATATTTATTTTCCATGTAATTAATTAAAAACACAGGACACATTATATATCCTATTATATACTAAATATAAACAAACATGCACTTTTGCAACCAAGGAAAATTAAAGAATGGCATAAAATTACACTTAATATGAATGAATGTTAAGCACACCCAAAAGATATAATCTGTTAGAAAAAATATATTTTCTCTGTTCTTCTTGTGTTTCAAGAAAATGCAAGGAATAACATATCTCAGGACTTTAAGACTTAAAGATTGTTTTTAGACATTTCTATTTAGTTTAGTTTGAAAGAGATCTGTTCAGCTTAGACTCCAAGTAGTCAAGAACAAAGAAGTGAATAGAAAAGAAACCCCAAGAAATCTCTCTTCTGTGTGAAAAACCAAGTTTCAATAAGGCCTACTTAAATTCCACTACCTTTCACATTAAGTTGAGCTGAGCAAAAGTCTTTTCCAACATCATTGACAGCTTGGCAAGTATACTGTCCAGAATCTCCTTTGCCTGCTCTCAGAATCCTTAAATGGGCTGTATTGGCTATAAATGTGATTGCATAATTGCCTCCTGTACGGATCTCCCGGCCATCTTTTGCCCAGGTAACACGGATTGGTTGGGCTCCAGTAACATGACACTCAAAGTCAACACTTTCTCCAACAGGAACATCTTTAGATTCAGGTGTGATGTCAAATAAGGGAGCTTGTTTGGGTTCTAAGGATTAAAAGGAAGAGGAGATTGCCAGTTGATTCGTTTTCTTTCTTACACACATATAGCCAAATTTTGCAATATTGCACTAGAGGCTAAGAGGAAAATGGAAACAGTAGAGTCAGTATGAAACACACCTGTGACTGTGAGCCTAGCACTAGAAGTTGCAGTTCCAACAGGATTGGTAGCTGTGCAAGAGTACTGCCCAGTATGGCTCATTTCCGTTTGCAACAGATGAAGAGTAGCCACATTATCAATGTAAGAGGCTTGCACGTTAAAGTCATCTCTTAAAGGTACACCATCCTTATACCAAGTAACACTGATAGGTTCTGACCCATTTAGACGGCAAACTAACTTGACTGGGAAACCAACAGTTTGCTCTGTATCCTTCAATTTCCTTGCAAAAGAAGGTGGGCGTTTTCTCTCTGCAAGAAAACATGTATGTAATAAATATATGCTTCATGTTTTAATCACTTCTTAAAGAATGACAGTTCTGTAAATATTAGTTTTAGCCAATTCAGAATAAAGCAATCACCTTGAACTGACAAGATAGCCTTTGAAGAGGCAGTTCCAGCACTGTTCTCTGCTTTGCAGATATATTCCCCACTGTCACTGATGTCCACTTTGTTAAATATCAGAGTGGCAACATTGTCTTTAAAGTACATCTTATATTCAGGAGTCGATCTCAATTTGGTATCTCCTTTGTACCAAGATATTGTGATTTCTGGTGTTCCAGAAACTTGGCATTGCAAAGTTGTGTAGTCTCCAACTGATACCTCGAGGGGCCCCAAGTGTGTGATGAAAGATGGGGGTTCTGGGAATACAAAGAGTTAACATGAACATTAAGAGAACCACACTTGGGAAATATAAACGAGCTTTGGAAATATAAGATGAAGTTATATAGATATGAAAGCATCACCAGACAGACCTAAAGTGGTTACCAGTGCTTCACAAGTATCTTCTCCAGCCTCATTTTCCACCACACATGTGTATTCTCCTTGATCATCCTTGGTACTATTAAGAATTTCAAGAATGCATGACCTCTCGGTTGTGGTGATGCTGCATTTTTCAGATGGACTTAAACGTACTCCATTCTTCTTCCACGTGACTGAAATTGGAAGGCTACCAGTGTACCTGCTTTCCAGAATGATGGATTTGCCTGGTTCCACACAGTGGTCACTTAGTTTCTTCACAAAAACCGGTGGTTCTAGTGAGCAATAAGAAGTCACATACTAAGCATCAGTGTTGCTCAAAGGTTTATAAATTTCACTGTGACAAACTGCAGTAAGTACCAACCTTTTACAGAAAGATGTGTTGTGCAAGACACTTTGCCAGCTTCGTTAGTCACAACACAAGTATATTCTCCACTCTGGACTGGCTCTACATCAAACAATTCCAGCTCTGTGACTGAATCTTCCACATAGATGTTACATTTATCACCTGGTACCAGCTCACTGACCCCTCTAAACCATTTCACCTTAAATGGTGGTGTTCCTCTAACAGTAGCTGAAAACATAACACTGCTGCCTGGTAGAATGTCCACAGATTCAGGCTCTTTCACAAAAGAGGGTGGTTCTAAACAAATATTGAAAAATAACAACAAGTCAGTGGATAATGAATTATGGAATGAAAATGAATGCATCCCTCAAATTATATCACCAAAAGAACAGAGTATTTGCAAGGATTAAAGATTAAAATAAACATTATAAAAGACTTCTGCAAAGAGTTAGTCAGTCATCAGATACTGACCTTGTACAGTCAAAACAGCCCTGGTCTCATCAGAACCTGCTACATTAGCTGCTTTGCATGTGTAAGTTCCCGTATCGGAGGAATTCAGTGAATTGATTTGTAAGCTGCAAACGTTGTCTGTAAAAGTAATTTGATGTTTTTCCTCACTCGTGAGTTTATGACCATTATGAAACCAAGCAACCGTGATTGGTAGTGAACCAGCTACTTTGCACTCAAGAACCACAGATGAAGCCAGGACACCATGTGTTTCTTTAAGTTTTCTTGTGAAAGAAGGAGGAATAATCCGATCTGTTTAAGAAGAAGTAAACAAAAGAAGATAAAAATCCCAAGAAAATATGACAAGGGGAAAGCGAAACCATTTCTACATGGAATTATGATGAAAAAAGCAATAGAACTAACCCAGAACATCAACTGAAGCTGTGCAGCTGCTTTTGCCAACATTGTTCTGCACTTCAAAGGTATATAAGCCACTGTCTTCTCTTTCTGAATCAAGAACTTTAAGTGTGGACACATTATTGTAGAAGGTTATTTTGTACTTCTGGCTACTGGTCAATTCTTTTCCATCCTTAAACCAGCCTATTGAAAGTTCAGGTGTTCCACCCACTTTGCACTGTAAGGTACAGGTATCTCCCACTGTGACATTCATTGGCTCAGCTTTCTCTACAATGACAGCTGGCTCTGGAGGGAGATACAAACAACATATATCTGTAAATAAATTTGTCTCAGATCTATGCAGCTACAGAAATTAGCACTCCAAACAGGTAACACGCATTTTTCATCACTGCAGTGAAACCCATACAAAGGCTATTAACTGCTACAATATAGATTAAGAGCACACACAAAATATTTAGAAGGGAAATATCAGCAAGTACGTGTGATCTGTAGAATTATAATGTTCACATTCTGGACTAATCAGAACATTCAAGGTATGTATACTGAGATAAGATGGTCTAGGTAAAATAGGAATTGCATTTATGAGTGGATCTCTTATCAAGACACAGAATCTATATTTTTTTCTGAAATAATGTCAAGATAGAGGAATTGTTTCAAAGTCTGTAAAGAATTTGGCCCAACCTCCTAGTCCCATGTTCCCATTTAATGAAGTCTAAACCTGTATAACCAAAATATCTGCCTATTTGCTTCTCTATGCATTCCCCCACAATTTCTCTCTCACTCCTCTGTTGGTTCCCTTTTGTCAAAAGTAAAGGCACTCTGTAAAGGGGCATGTGAGCTCATGGTGAGTACAAGGTAATTAGTCTCAGATTATAAGTATTCTCAAAATTCTATATGTTACCTAGCCTTCGCACTCCCCCCCTCCAAAAAAAACCTCATTCCATTACCAACCTAGGACTGTTAAAGTGGCTATACACTCCCGGGTCCCAGCATCGTTGCTGATTTGACAAATATATTTCCCAGCACTTTTTGGTTCTGCTTTTGCAAGCTGAAGAGTAGCTGTGTTTTCCACAAAGGTTATTGTTCTGTTTTCACTTTCTCGAATGACCTCTTCTTTGTCCTTGAGCCACAGAACTGAAATTGGCTGAGAGCCTTCCACTGTTGCTTGTAGCTCTACTGGTTCACCCACCACAACAGTAAGATTATTTATTTTGGTCACAAATTTTGGTGGTTCTGAAGAGGAAACAGGCAATGTATGTCAAGATTCCCAATAAGATGCATTCTGCAAGATTTATTAAGAAGTTTCAATATCATATATTCAAAGCAATGCTTACCTTTTAGTTTTACAGTGCAAATACAAGTGTCAGTTCCAACATCATTCTGGACTTTGCACTGGTATTCACCAATGTCAGAAGCTTCAATATTAAGAATGTGAACACTTGCATGGTAGTTTTTGGATGTGACCCTGTATTTTTTACTGCTGCGAATTTGTCTCTTATCCTTATACCAAGTAACATCAAAGGGTGGTGTCCCAGAGATTTCACACTCAAGGCTAACTTCTGTGCCTTTGAGGGTATCTACTGGAGATGGCTTCCTGCTAAATACAGGTGGTTCTAGGAAGAAAAGTGGAAGTGGGTGCCATTTCAAAAAGATATCTGTGTAAAATGCACGTTGCTGGATTAATAACAATACAATGTGAGAAATGTTACCTATGTATCTTTGCCCAAGCCAAGGTATGCATTTAGCTCAAGATGTACATATCATCAGTAAACCTGACCAATGTCTTTTGTTGATTAGCCAAAATCAGTCAGTGATGGGACAAAGATGGTTTTCAGCAACATTTTTTAAATCTTTCTATCTAATAAAACACAGCCCTTTAGATTAACTACCAAGCCAAGACAAGTAAAAAGCTTTGATGGTCACTACATGTTCTTTACCAACACCATTACAACCACCACCACTACCACTAGAAAATCCCTTTCTGCCTTCTCAGTAGTAAGGGCGAAAGACAGAAGCTAGAAAACACTTGTTATAATTCAACTGTGGGCCTTGCTGAATGAGAACTAGGCTCTGACTAACACAGATTTATGATACTCTTACCAATGGCCTCCATTCAGTGCCACCCAAACCAACATCCACTCAAGCAACAAGATCTATGCTCTCCTCTGCACACAGCTGTGTCCCCCATCTACTCAAAATGGTTTGAACAGATATTTAGGTTGTATACACAGAAGACTGTGTCTGATGCAACCCGGTTAGCTTAAATATAAGAACTGGAAAGAATTAAGTACTATCATTTTAAGGACAGCTACTTAATGGCTAAAAAGAGAAGGAGGCCTGCAGAAGCGTGTTTTCTAACCTTTTACTAGAAGTTTTGTACTGCAGCTTGCTCTGCCAGCAGGATTATGTGCTTCACAGATGTAATCTCCACTGTCTTCAGCACCAAGATGTCTCATTTCAAGTACTGCCAAAGAGTCTGTGAATGACATCTGGAATTTTTCACTTGCATGAAGTTCAGTATCATTTCTGTACCATACCACTTTGATTTCTGGAGAGCCACTGATTTTACATTCAAGCCGGGTGGAGTCACCCTGTTTCACAACTTTGGATGCTTCTAGCTTTTTAACAAACTTTGGAGGTTCTACAAAATGAAAGGAAACATGAAGGTATAATAAATAAAAAGAAAAGCAGTGGTATCTAAATTCATAAAGAATAAGAGAAAACTGAAGGGCAATTCAACTGTGTCAAGATTGTCTAAATTTGCAACGCACAAAATCAAAAGAAAAGAAAGCAGAAGACAAATAAGAAAAAACCAACACAGAACAAAGTGGCACACCTGTTATGCTCAGGGTTGTTGTACAAGAATCGCTGCCAACGTCATTGGAAACATGGCAGGTATAGTGACCGCTCTTTGATATATCCACTGAATAAAGATTTAAGAAACCTGTTGAACCTTCAATCCCAAATAAACAATTAGGTCCAGGCACAAGCTCTAAATCTTCTTTAAACCATTTTATTTTAAAAGGTGGTGTTCCCTTTAAAACAGCCTTAAATTCCACAGTTGAATCAGGTACAGCTTGTTGGCTTTCTGGTTTTACCAAGAAGCTTGGTGGCTCTAAAGATTTTAAGAAACAAAATAATTAAGTATTAGAGAAAGAAATATTGTCTGGCAGAGCATAATACATATTAAAGAGAAGTAAACATGTTGGAAAGATTGTAAGAAAATTAAAGTTGCTTACAATTAGTTGTTTCCCAAGATATTAAAACAGTACTCATTATGATGAAGTTAATAAGATGTATATTCTATACAGTAAAGAGTACTGGAAGAAGACAGAAATGCAAACCTTTCACTGTTAAGATGGCACTACATGAGTCACTTCCTGCAACATTGGTCACGCTGCAAGTATAATTGGCAGAATCTGTCAGTTCTAAGTTATTGACATCTAGCGATACTGTGTTTTCATGACATAGACTCCTGTATTTTGCACTGTCAGGTATCTCTTTTCCATCTTTATACCATTTTGCAGTAATTGGGAGTGAGCCAGAAACTTTACACTCCATATGAATAGATGATCCCAGAATTTTATCCATTTTGGGTAATTTTTTGATAAATGAAGGCGGGATTGATTGATCTGTCCAGAAGGGAAGAAAAAGGCAAGTAGTATCAGAGTTCTTGCTTTCAACTGCCTTCATGGAACTACAGAGATAGTTAATATGTTTAGAAAAAATGAAATTCCAGTGTTGGCAAAATGAAATACAAACCTAATACTGTCAAAACAGCCTCACAGGTGCTGCTTCCAAACTCATTCTCCACCTTAAAAGTATAAGCACCACCATCCTCCTTCATAACAGATTCAATTCTGAAACGGGCCACATTATTATCAAAACTCATGGTGTAATATCTACTGGGCATGAGTTGTTTGCCATCTTTGAACCATTTGACTTGAAGCTCTGGTGTTCCAGCCACAGTACATTCAAGAGTCACGGGGTCTTTTTCAGTCACTTTGACTGATTTGGCCTTTTCTATGATCTGAGCAGGTTCTGGAGTAAGAATGAAAAGACATAGATACTGAAGTCTTTCCTTGCACCATAAGCAGAAGACCTGTAGTCTTAAAGGTAGAAATGAAATCTCACAAACCTTGTACTAAAAGTAAACCAAAACACTTTTCAACTCCTGACTCATTCTTTGCCTGACAGGTATATCTCCCACTGTGACTAAGGTCAACATGCTTGATCTTCAGTCTTGCTATATTGTCCTCAAAGGAAATGTGGAAGTTCTCATCATCTTCAATGATTCTTTCGTCTTTTATCCAAGACACAGTTAAAGGCTGAGAACCAGCCACTGTACACTGAAAGACAGCTGAACTTTTCAAAACTGCATGGATGTTTTCAATCTTCTTGAGGAAGGATGGGGGCTCTGTTATTATTTTTTTTAAAGAAAATAAAAAGGCAGAATGAAGTCAGGGTAAGATTTAAAAATTTTGAAATTTTGATATTATCAAAAACTGTTGATAGCGAAGAAAAGAAAAAGAATACTTTGTAGATTTTCCCCCCTTATTGTGGCAACTGAACTAACCTTTCAAACTGACCCTTGTGCTACAGGAACAACTGCCTCCCTCATTTGATATAATGCACTGGTATTCACCAGCATCTTGAAAATCGCAGTTCATTATTTGAAGGGCAAATACAGTTTCCCTAGCAGTCATGGTATACTTTTTGCTGCTTCGAATCTCGCTGTTGTTTTTCAGCCAGGTTACTTCAAATGGAGGAGTCCCCGTAACTTCACATTCTAGTACAGCATCGTAACTCTTCACTACTTCCACGGGTTTCAGCTCTCTTACAAATGTGGGAGGTTCTAGATCGGAAGAAAGCAAAGCTATCTTAAGGACAAAAGAGGGGAAATGCAACTATGTGACTGAGTGGCCTGAAAAAGTAATAATTACAACTGACCTTTCACTTTCAGTTCAATGCTGCAGCTCTCACTACCTGCTTCATTGTGAGCTTCACAAACGTAAGTCCCACTATCCTCGATTCTGGCATTGGAGACTTTAAAAGTGGCGATGTTGTCTACAAATGAGACTCCATATCTGGCATAGTCCAATACTTCATTCCCATCCAGGTACCAAGTAACGTGGATTTCAGGTGTGCCAGCTACCTGGCATTCAAAAGTGGTAGCTTGTCCTTTCCTCAGAACTATTAGTGGGCTAGGTTTCTGAATAAACCTGGGGGGTTCTAAAAGTGGGAAAAGGAGAGGGAAAACCACAAAAATATTTTTTTTTAAAAAAAAGAAATTGGCATTTTTTAAAAACTAAGAGGAAAGCCTATGAACACACTTACTTGGGGACAATCCCCAAGCCCAGTGAGTTACTTTCAAGTAGGGCTGTGAAAGACCCCCATGAACTGGTTTGAAGCCTGACTGGATTGGTCCCCAAGTCAGTACAAATCGATGCCACACAATCCAACCTGATCCAAATCTTGAATCCAAACTGAGATTTAAAAATCCCAATCTTTCAATCTCCCACTAACTTACACTGGGAAGCCAAAAAGGCTGTAACCTTTCTGATTTTAAACATAATTGCGTAACAGTCACAATCAAACTGCAGACAGATCACTCCAGGGTTTGTGGGCTAGCCAGCTTTTAAAACTTATTTTTCAAAAGATTAAATACATTTATTTTTAAAAGTGCCTAGTTGAGTGCCCAATCTTACTAGTTTCACTCTCTTAAACCTACTTTAACTTGTTAATTTAATTTATATATTTAATGTATTCTTAGCCTATTAAAATTATTTTTATTGTTTTAAAGTGTGTGGATTTGTTTCCATTGATCTTATCTGTATGCTGCCCTGAGATCTTTTGGTACAAAGCAGGACAGAAATATTTAAACAAACAAACAAAAAATAAAATAAAACAAAACAGTTCATTCTGCTTTTCTGGCACTCCAATGTTTGTGATGTACCTCTGTGGCTTTGCACTAAACCATATCTTCCCACACCCTACTATTGGAAGCATTGCCTCTAAAAGTGTCCCCCATATTTTAGAGTTAAAAAGCATAGCTATAGAATAGATATAATGGTCAAATTGTTAAAATAACCCCACTGAGAGGCAGCAAGTGTGGGGATGGGTAGGCAACAGTTGGCAAAGCCAGGTGGGCAAGCCAGGCTGAGATTTGCTGCTACTAGTTAAATCAAGCAAAAGAGATAATTGAATATATATGTGTCTCTTCCCTACTGTGAGATCACTGTGATCTGAGAATTATGGTTAGAGTTGTCAATGACCAATGTCCACTTCCTTTCTTCCATTTCCCTGTCTTCCTGTTATGATGGTTTCCTGATACAACGCTATTGGAGATATACTGTCTAGCTTGAAAAACAACAAAAATTATCCTTCTAATGTGTTCCAAATGGCTTTGGAGCAGACCAATCCATTCTGGATGTGTATCAAAATAATCTGAATCAGGCTGTTCTTTCCCAGATCAAGTTGATCCAAACCATCACAATTTGGTTGGGAACTTAGGATCTGCCCAAAACAGTTTCACAGCCCCACTTAGAAGCAGACTGTGTTAAACAAAAGGCAAGTAACAAAACAGGATGTAAAGCTGCAAACCTTTTACAAAAAGTGTTGTTTTGCAGGTTGTGGACCCAACGTCATTGCTTATCTGGCAGATATAGTTCCCTGAATCAGATGTCTTGGCTGAAAAGAGTTCTAAGACACTTGAAGTATCATCCTTGTAAACTGATCGAGATGCTCCTGAAAGGAGTTCTTTGCTATCTTTGAACCACTTTATTTGTATGGGAGGAGTACCACTCACAAGGGCTTTGAACTGGACTCTTGCAGCAGGTACAACGTCTTGTGACTGTGGTTTTTCAACAAAGCATGGGGGTTCTACAAAGAGTGAGAAGAAATTTGAAGAAGGAAGGGAAATAAATGATTTACACAGCCATGAAGAGAGGGGGAAAAAAATCAGAATTAAGAGAACATGCCAAAAGTGTTTTCTAGGAGGGGAAAAAACACAATATAGCCAAACCTTTGACAGTTAAATATGCACTGCATTGGTTTCTTCCTGCTTTATTTGTTGCTTCACAGGTATAAGAGCCACTGTCTGCACCTTCAAGCTGGTTGATCTCCAAGAATGCCGTATTATCATGGAAAGAATATTTGTGTTTGTCACTAGCGGTTATCTCTTGGCCATCCTTGTACCACTGGATGCTTATGGGATGTGAACCAGAAACTATACACTCAAGGTGGACAAAAGAGCCTTTAATGCTATCCATTTTCTTCAGTTTTTTGGTGAATTTAGGTGGTATGATGAGATCTACCCAAGACAGACCAGAAAGAAAAGATTAGATCAAGCTGCCATTGTCCTTGTCTTTGCCATCAGAAGAATAAGAATAATTGCATCTAGAACCACCCCACCTCTCCAAGACAGACATGCAATACCAACCTAATACGTTAATGCTAGCTTTACATCTGCTGCTTCCAACATCATTGGAAACTTCAAATGTGTATTCGCCGCTATCTTTCTTTTCTGTAGACACAATCTTTAACACAGAGACTGTATCTGTAACGCTGATTTTATATTTGTGTCCTAAAGCCAACTCCTTTCCATCTCTGAACCATTTGGCAGTGATATCTTTTGTTCCTGAAAATCTGCACTGCAAAGTGGCTGGGTCACCCTCTGTGACATCAATTGAAACAGCTTTGTCAATGATTGTGGCAGGCTCTGTGATAAATACAGGAACAAACATGAGTTGTATGATCTGCACTGTAATATTGACTTCAATAAAGATAATCTTGCAATATAAGCTGAGATAGGAGGGGGCAAAACAAACCTTTTACTGTTAGTAAAGCAGAACATCTTTGGATTCCGGCATCATTTTTAGCCTGACAAAAGTATTTCCCATCATGCTTCACTTCAATGGCCCTAATCATGAGAGTAGCCACATTGTTCACAAAAGTCATTTTTGTATTTTCATCTTCAATAATATCATCATTATCTTTCAGCCAAGAAATTGTTATTGGCATAGAGCCTTTAATGGTTGCTTGAAACACAATGGTTCCTCCTCTGAGAGAGCTAATGTTCTCAATCCTCTTCACAAACTGTGGGGGCTCTACAGAGAGAATAGATCTCTTTTCAGCACTGGTGTCAACTGAATGTTGAAATAAAAGGCAAGTGAGATTTTCTAGGAATACTAACCTTTCAGAGCCAACTCAGAACTACAGACACAGCTTCCTACGTCATTTGTCACCCTGCATTGGTATTCACCCGCGTCTGAAGAGTCAAACTTGAAAACTTGGAGGCTAATCAAAGAATCCTCAATGCTTATTCTGTGTTTTTTACTGCTTCTCACAGGTTTGTTGTCTTTTAACCAGTATACTTCAAATGGACGAGTACCTAACACCTCACATTCCAGTATCACATCTGATTCTCTTAACACTTCCCTTGGTTCAAATTCCTTTACAAAATAAGGTGATTCTACAATACAAGACAGGAAAAAAGAGTGGGAGTAAATAATTATTTCTGGATCTTTTTAAACAGAGTTGCTAAGAAAACTGGGCCAGGAGACATTCACACACCTTTTACTGTTATCACACTGTGGCAGGTATCTTTCCCAGCATCATTTTTTGCTTCACACATATATTCACCGCTGTCTTCAATGGTGACATCTAACAGCCTGAGTACTGCTGTGGAGCCCACCAAAGAAATCTTGTATTTGTCACTTTCTTTGATTTCTCTGTCATTCTTAAACCAAGAGATTTTAATTTCAGGTGTGCCCACCACTTTACATTCTAACTGAGCATATTCTCCTTTCTTAATCAAATGTGATGGCTCAAGCCTTTCCACGAAAGTAGCTGGTTCTGTGGAATTAAGAGACGTTATTTAGAAGAGTTGTAGAAAGAGGTTTCAGAAAACTAAGAGGCAATCTCAGAACTCTACTCAAAGGTTTTGCAATAAAAGGAACAAAATGCAAACCTTTCACAAATAAATTTGCACTGCATGTAACTGAACCAGCCACATTGCTGACTTTGCAAGAATAGACGCCTGAATCCGTTGGCTTTACTGCATAAAGTTCCAGGTAACTTGACAAAGCTTCTGTCATGATGTAGCAAGCTCCACCAGTTGTTAGCTTAGCATCACCCTTATACCACTGTACAGAAAGAGGTGCTGTCCCTTTAAAAGTACTTTTCAGGCGCACTGTTGATCCAGGTATTGTTTCTTGAGACTCGGGCTCTGTTACGAAGCTAGGCGGCTCTAAACATTGTTTGAAAGAAACAGTTGAAAAGAGTAAGCATGGTAAATGTACACAGTGGGATAAAAACATGTTAAGAAGCAGCACCAAGAAGAGAATGCAAATAAGATAGCAAACCTTTTACTGTCAAAGTACTACTGCTTTCTTTACTCCCTGCAGAGTTTGTGGCTCTGCAAGAGTATACCCCTACATCGCTGGTGTCCAGATGTTTGATTTCCAAAGATGCTGAGCCTTCCTCATATCGCAAGGTATATTTGGCACTGGGAGTGATCTCTTTGTCATGTTTGAACCAAGACACCTTGATTGGATGAGAACCTGACACTCTGCAATCAAGATGGCAGGAGCCGCCAACCACACTGTCAACATTCCGTAGGGGTTTAGTAAAGAATGGAGGGATGGTCCGATCTGTTCCAAGAGCAGAGCAAAGAAAGAAAACCAGTATATCAGAAAAGAGCATTTGGGGTCCTTTGTTTTAATGGTTCTAGGCTCCAAGTTGGAGCTGCATTCAGTGAAAGAAGATTACCAACCTAATACAGTAAATGTGGTGGTGCACGCACTGCGCCCGACGTCATTCGCAACTTCAAAGGTGATTTCACCACTATCCTGTAATTCGGCAGCATAGAATTTTAGCTGGGCAACATTGTTCTTGAAACTGATTCTGTACTTTTTGTTAGACACCAAGGGTTTTCCATCTTTGAACCATTTTGTTTTTAACTCTGGGGTGCCTGCAACAGTATATTCCAAAGTAGCTGGGTCTCCGGCAGTCACCTCAATGAACTCTGCTCTCTCAACAATTGTGGCAGGCTCTATAATAAAATTAAATAGCGGTCATTACTGAGCAAATGCAAAGAGCCTGCTGATATTTTAAGAACAGTGTGATGCTAAAGTGTTCCTACACTGACCTTTAACAGCTAATTCTCCAAAACATGTTTGGCTTCCTGCGTCATTCTCAGCCAGACATGTATATTTACCACCAGAACTAATTTGGACATCTGAGATTTGCAAAGTTGCAAGGCCATTTTCAAAGGTCATTTTGACTTTGTTATCTTCTTTAATAATGTCTTTCCCTTTCATCCAAGTGACAGAAATAGGAACTGAGCCTCTCACAACCGCCTGCAAAGTAACCATGTCTCCAGCAAGTGTGGTAACATTTTCAATTTTCTTAATAAAAGATGGAGGTTCTGTTTTGAAACAAAACAAAATAAAAATCTTATCTATCATCATTGCTTCACTTTAAGTTAGGCACCCCATTTCAAAGATTTTAAAGAATATAAACCTTCCAAGTTCAATATCAATCAACATGTTTTATGGGTAAATTGCTCTAGAAGATGCTAGCAAAAAAGACTACAGTATCAGTCTGGGTACCCAAGGCACAGTGCTTATCATTTAAGCTGGAAGATTAATTCATAAGAAGGGTGGAGTTGATGAGTCAATGACTGAATTTAGTAGACAACAGATATATTCCCAGGAAGGATGTGGGAGTAGGAAATCAGGTGATGACTGTGGCCTTTGGATTATTCATACTGCCAGGATTCCTCTGAAGAGTAGCCAAGAGTGTGACCAGGCTGAAAGCAATTCATAAAATGGATTGGAGGAGTCAGCATTCGGTTGGACTGTTATCAAACAGGAGTGTTTAGGTTGTTGACATAAATTGTTTTACCTAATCTGAATGTCTCTAGCTTTCAGCAAAGTGCACTGTAAGCCAAAGGTAGGCAACATGATGCTCTCCAAATTTTAGCTCCTGAAACGTTTGGCCAAGGCTGCTGGTGCTTATGGGAGCTGTAGGGTATCAGGTTACCCAGTGTAAGTCGTCCAGCATCTTTGGATGCAGTTACATAAATATGTGTTTGCCTCTGGCGGCAACAGACTACACCTGGATTGATTTGCCTAATACTGTGCTTATCAGTGAACTTATTTTCATGCCTGTATCACCTTTAAGCTGTTGCTGCATTATTTAGGTGTAGAGGTTATAAAAAATATTTACACATTTTCTTATCCTTTGCGAAAGGGTGTCTCAACACACTGAAACACCCCATTGAGAAAATGGTTAAGCGCCATGGGATTTTTTACATTTTAGGACTTTTTCATCAAGAATTCTCAACATTTTTGCTAAAAATTGAAAATTTATGTAGAAAACAGTGCTTCTGTATAAAAACAATGTTTTTGCACAGACAGATTTTTGCACAAAGAAATTCCATAATGCAAAAAAATAAATCATTGTGGATAAAAAAGACTTATGGAATTTTTTGTTCTTGAGCAGGAGAACAAAACACGGAAAAATCTACATCCTTATTTAGGTGTAAGATTGAGTACTGATCACGGGGAACTGAAAAAAAAAGAGAGAAGCATTTGTGATGCAAATAAGAATGCTGGGTCTATTGGCATTTGCATCACAAATCACAGTAATAGTCTCAAGAGTGTCAGAGTTTCAACCATACAAGACTCTCTTATCTGCAAATTAACTTGAATGAACCCTGATCTTTATCTTTATCCCAGAAAACAATTGCAGATGACAATAGGCTACAAAACATGCAAACAAAAAAGAATGCAGGTAATAGACTACTAAACAAGAAAAAAAATGTTTCCTAGAAGGAGTGCTTTTCTGTTTTGCACTATGTCAAAAATGTTTGTATTCATTTGTATGTTCACTAACCTTTCAGTATGTATGTGGCACTGCAAATGCATTTTCCAACTTCATTCGCTATGGAACATTCATATTCACCAGCATCTGCACTATTAAATGAAGAAACCTCCAGAGAGATAACAGACTTTTGGGAAGTCAACCTGTATTTTTTACTACTGCGAATTTGCTTCTTGTCTTTAAACCAAGTGATTTCAAAAGGTCCAGTACCAGAAACCTCACACTGAAGCGTGGCATTTGTTCCTCTCACTATTTCAGCCGGCTCAAGAGTTTTGATGAAAGTAGGAGGCTCTATAAAATTACCAAAGCATTAACGAAGAATTAGTGACTGGTAAGATGCATGTAGCAGAACACAGCAGCTCTAAAAGAAATCATCTGTGGGTTTAAGAACAAACCTTTGACAACAATCTCAGTGCTACAGCTGTCACTGCCAGCATCATTAACTGCTTCACAGGAGTAACTTCCACTGTCTTCAACTTTCACATTGGAAACATCTAACACGGCCACATTGTTGGCAAAAGACATCCTGTGGGTATCACTCTCTCTAATTTCTTTGTTATTTTTGAACCATGTCACCTGGATCTCAGGAGACCCTTTGACTTTGCATTGAAGACGTGCTGACTCTCCTGGAGTCAACAGATAGGAAGGATCCACTTTCTTCAGGAATGATGGTGGTTCTAGAAGAAGAGTTCAAGAAAGAAAGAAAGAATCCTGAAATACTACCTTAGAAGATGGATTTCAAGACAAACCTCTTAGAAACATGCAGCCATTATTCTTGGTCTAAACTCCTGCGATTACTATGGACTCTGTTTTTAAAAGCTGTAACCAGGATTTTACTAAAGAATCGCCTAGGAGGAAAATGAATGAATGAATGAATGAATGAATGAATGAATGAATGACAGGTTCTAATCAATGTCAGAAGAGAGTATGGACATATAAGTGAGACAATAAGCTTTAGTAAAGACATGGAGACAACTGAGAAAAGAAAAAAAAATCAGCGTATTTTGAACACAGCAATGGCACACTAAACTTAGAGAAATTCTGAAACAAATTCCCCTTTCAAAACTTTACTGCCCACTTCTTCTTTGGAAGAAGTAATTACTATAAATAAGAGCGTGCAAATAGCACTAAGTAGACCACCCATTTTCTTACCTCTGATTGTTACAGTTGCAGAAGAAGAGCTACTTCCTGCCTCATTTGCTGCTGTGCATGTGTACGTTCCTGAATCTTTAAGTTTGGCCAGAGGGATCTCAAGAGATGCTATTTTGTCTTCAAAGTAAATCTTGTAATCTTTGCCTGGAGGTATTCTCTTCCCATCCTTACTCCAGGACACGGTCACCTTCCGGTCTTCATCTACTTGGCATTCAAGATGGACCTTTTTGTTGACAGCAGACTGCACAGACTGCAGTTCCTTAATGAAATGAGGTTTATCAATAATGGCTAGTTCTGCCTGGCAGATGTCAGCTCCAAACTTGTTTGAGGCTTTGCAGGTATATGTCCCCCTGTCATTTATTGTAAGATGCACAATTTCTAAGCTGTGCTTATTATCAGAAGCAGTAATCTTGTGGTGTTCTGAAGAAGAAATGGCAGCGCCGTCCTTCTGCCACACTGTGTCTATCACAGGAGTGCCTGACACTGAACAGAGGAACCTGGCATTCTTACCCACAAAAGCAGTAATAGATTCAGGTCTGGTTAAAAAGGTTGGAGGAAACGCTTCTGCAAAAGAGAAGGGGTAAAGTTGAGAAGGGGTAAAGTTTGGCCAAAATGACAGCCACTTTTCAATCAGCATCAAAGAAAGGAAAGGGAAACTTTTTCTCAAGCTACCCATTAAAATCAACTAAAAATATTGCAAAACAAAGATTCCCAGTCATCAATATATTCATTATAACGATGAACATTAATGTCACCCGACATAATTAAAATCTTTAAAAGAAGGAGATTTAAAAGCCAGAACTTCATCTAACAAGACTGATTTAATTGCAAAACTGGGTTGTCACACGGTAACCTCATGAGCATTTCATGAATTAACCAGCTACACAGATTCAATGAGGTAAGACAAAACAACAAAATAATAAAAAACGGTCTCCCATCATACTGTTATAAATGTTGAGATAATTTTTTTCAAAAGAGAAATACCTAGAAGGTATAATGTAGTCTATATTTACTTCAAGAGGGCCCTTTAGAGTTTTCATTCAAGATGGCTCTCTCAGCCGACAGTACTCATGGCTCTTGCAATATCTACGTAGTAAATCAAATCAATGCCTCCAAGCAAATTAATGGTCAGATGAGTGACTTAAAATAATTTCTTCAAGAAATAGGAGAAACTTAAGAAGGTTTTTAAAAGAAATGGGATGAAACAATTCTGGGCAGAAGGCATTTATCTGTTGTATCCTCCCCATACCCCAACCTGTGTTTTCTTATTGACATTCCCCTACCCTTCAGGAGAGGTTCCATTAATGGAGGTGTGTGTGTGTGTGTGAGTGTGTTTTCACCCAATGGTGCACAGCAGCAGTGGAGTAGATTAGTTTCATCATATGCACAGTTTCCTTTGAATGAAAAAGAGAGTCGGAAAAAAAATCTTAAAAATAAATAATAGCAAATTGTTTAATGATTAAATTTGGCCAGATCCTATGCTTTGCTCATTAGCCACTCTCCAACAGAAATACTTTTTTCCCATAGATATAAATGTTAGACTTAAAGAAAAGAACTCTGGCATTTTTTTCTGTTCCCATTATGAACTAAACCAGAAGTGGTTGTCCTTGGATCATACTTCAGAAATAATGTGTGTAACTAGTCCTAAAAGTATTTTATAATATACTAAACTGTGGCAATAATGAAGACAAACATGTTAGGGTACTTAAGAAGAACACAAAGACCATGCACTGTACTTACCAGTTACCATTAAGTTTGCTGTGCTGCTTACACTGCCATACTGATTTGAAGCTTTGCAGCTATATTCACCACAATCTGCTACTTGCGGTCTCGGGATTTGAAGCGTGGATGTATAATTAGCTGTGTATATGGTATACTTGTCACCATCGTAAATTTCCCGCCCAGCTCTGTACCACTGAAACCGTACATTTGGTGCCATCTCAATCTCACAAGTGAATTTGGCAAGGTGGTTCACAGCTACTTCCTGAGATTCCAGTCTTCTCCTTAGTATTGGTCCAACTAAAATTAAAAAGCAGAAAAATCATATGAGTATTAATGACTTACAATTAATACCCCAAGCGGGTATGAATAATAATAACAAAAGTGGTGCATATAAGTGTCCATTCCAAATCAGTGTTAATAAATAAAGTGACCAACAGAAATGAGATGAGTGATTTCATGAACAATCCAAGGAAAGTGGCTGTAAAGGAAAATGGTTGTCAAAAGTGAAAGCAACCTATAAGCAGTGCCGAGCTTACTACACCACAGTGCCCCAGTGGAAATCTAGAGATATTCTGATATGCCGTTTACTACTAAAGGCATGCAAACAACATGATATATAGAATTATACCAGGTTGTAGTGGAAGACTGAAAAACAGATTGTGTGCCATTCTGCTAGTATAGTGCAATGATTTTCAAGCTGTGCAGTGCAATCTCTGCATATTTACTTGAAAGCAAGCCCCACTGTACCAATGGGACTTACTTTCTAGTAAATGTTCTTAGGATTGCACCCTTATCATAACAATGAAAAGGAAGAGTGAACCATGTTCTCTGTGGATATGGGGATGAAAGTGCTAAGACATGCAAATGTTTAAAAAGGTAATTACTAATGATGATTAACAATCATCATTGATGAAAGAAGTGATGAAAACTAATTTGATTACACTGTGAAAAGTACAGATCATTTCAAAAACTTGAGAGGGAGGTGAGAATGAGTAATTTTAGAAATATAAAGTTTGAATAAGGAGATTTGTCATTAGTTTGGTGATGCACTACTGAAGTTTATATACTCCTTATATCTGTATCCAAAATGGTAACAGAGATACAAATATGTATACGTGTTCTGTTTAGTTAGGAAATTAGTGAAAATAAGGAAGCAATGTCTTATCCCCATAATCCAACCTCTTTTTACAACTGTGAGTTTCGCTGTTGTTGTTGTTTTTCCACCTTCATTCAGAGCCTCACAGATGTATTCTCCTTGATGTACTTCTTTTACTGCTTGGTTGATTACTAGTATATATGTGTCATGATCTTGTAAACACTTGAACTCATTACCTGAAGATACAAGTTTACCCTCAAAATACCAGTTCACCATTTTAACATCAGTTATAATGGTCGCAAGACTTACACTGTCACCTTCCTCAACAACATTGTCTACAAATGTTTGGTGCACAATGGGACATGCTTCGCTCACTATCTTGTCTTCTTGTCCCTCTGCCTCAACCATATGTGCATCTTCTTCATTTTCCACAAAAAGTTCTTCTTTTCTCTCTCTCACTGCTAGAACGTCTATTGGTTTCTCAACTGGCACAGCCGCTGAAGGAACATCAAGAGTTAGCGTGGTTGTGCCCACATCCTTAATCTCCTCTTTTAGTGTCATAGTTTTGACCTCTTGAACAGAGACAAGCTGCTCCACCTGTATGTTTGATTCAGTGCTAACTTTGGCATGTTGTAATACAGGTGAACCAATGTTACTAACTGATCGCTGCTGGAAAGGTGGATCAGTTGCTGTAAGTGAATACATTTCTCTGAAAGGTGAACAAATAATAGGCAACCTATGATGTTTTGGTTCTGATGTAGCACTGTGCTCCTCAGAAATCAGAATGTGTTTTTCATCACAAACAACAGGATGAAACACAGCCTGCAACTCACTTTTTAAGTGTGCTGAATGAGAATACATCCCTTCAAGGGGAAAAGTTATTTCTGCAGTACTGGAACTTCTCATGGTAATAAGGCAGGAAAAAGTTGCATATTGAGGTTCTTTGATCACCTTTACATTTTTTAACTGAACACTTTTTATATCGTCTAGTGAATCGGAAGAAAACATGTGTTGTTCACTCATCAGAGCTACTTTTAGTATGTTTCTAATCTGAGCCATATTATCGGAAGCACAGCGTACAGGAGGTTCAGCTATGAGACAGTTTTCTTTGGAAAACGTTTTGTTTTCTTGTGTTTCTGCCACATCTTTAATTACCCCTGGTTGTGTCTGTGCCTTTACAGTTTCAGCTTCTGGTCTTGTCAGTTGACCTAGGTGTTCTTCTGCAAATGGTTGTTTTTCTTCCAGTATCAGTGGAAGTCTCACTGACTGTCCTTCTTGGATTCGTGCTGCAAAGTCTTGCTCTGTTTCTTCCAATGTACTTGCAGTTTCTAGGGGAACACATCTTTCTTTAATGCAAGCGGATTCTGAAGGCAACCTGGGCTCAGACATCACCTCACAGTTCATGGCTGGAATGTCCTCACATGGTTCAATGTGCCCAACATCCAAGGGCCTCTTTTCCATCACAGTTGACACTTGCATAACCGTTTGAAAGTCTTCCTTCCTCAAGGTTACTTTCTGCTCTTTGTCTGCTTCAGGGAGTATATGTTCTTTGGGCAACAGTATTTCCTCAGCCACAGTCATCAGGCACTTACGGAGCTGAGCCTCAATGGCAATGAAGGGCTTTTCTCCTGAAATGCTACCCTGAAAGTTTCCCAGTGATTCTGCAGCTATCTGGGTTTTCTCCTCAGAAGTCACCACGCGTTTAAACATAATCTCAGCTTTCTGCAGAGCAATTTGGCCTTCAGGTTTTGGCAAGGTGAAAATGCCCTCCTTAGGCAATACATGTTCAGTTTGGTTCATCTGGAGGTGCAGAACAGAGATGGGCTCTTTAACAGACTGAATGTTAACTGACTTCTGCAGAGAAGGAAACTGCTTAGCATCTTCGCAAAAGGTGGAAAGCTGTTCTTCTGTTATTGAGCAGTGTAACAAATTTGGGCTTTTCCTGGACACTGCTTCATCTTCTACTGGTACTCCAGAACAGAAAAGCTCTTCTCTAGGAAGAATGGCTTGTCCACACACAATGGGCAAATGCAGTAGCTTTCCAACCTCCCTGTGGACATCTGCGATTACTGTGCTGTCTAACCCAGGAATCTCCTCTGTGTGTTCATTGGAGAGCTGTTGCTTTTCTTCTGCAACCAGGGCTGTTTTGATAAGCCTGTCCTGTTTCATTGAGCCTATTTCTTGCTCTGCAGTCGTTGTGTCCAATGCAGACTCTTTGGGGAACATTTGTTTGGAGGCAATTGTGGGAACAAATAGTAGCCTTGATGCTTCTTGGATTAGACTAACTTCTTCAGGTGTATCAGCATAATCAAGTTCCTTAGTATGAGCTTCACTTATCTTATGTTGTTCTGCTGCCATCACAGATTGTAAAAAACTGCCCTCTTCTTGAACTAGTAGGCCCTTCTCCCTGTTATGTGCCTGGATGGAAAAAAAATCTTCCTTGGCCAATGCTTGGATGCCCTCAGTTCTAGGAACACACACTGGCTGCTTGGGTTCACTGGTTGCTGTCACCTCTTCAGATCCTGGAATGGTGAGCACACCAGATTCACCTATACTTACCACATGTTTCTCCTCAGCAGTAACACAGGCAAACTGTGCTTTTTCTTCTCTAGCAGACTTTGGCTCAGTCATTTCTGGCTGTTTGATTTGCAGTCCTTTCTCTTTGTCTTCTTGGCTTATTTCTTCCACAACAGGTAAACAGATATCAGACGTTTGGTGGAACTGGGAGCCAGGTAACTCAGCTATAGGTGGACTTTGAATAGGTTCAGAGTGTTGCTCTAAGAAGCCAGGATACTCCTTCACCTCACTCACAGTAAAAGCTGTAAGGGCCACCTTTTTAGTGGCCTGAGAAGAGGTGCCTACAACTTCCTCAGCTTCAAACGATTCAAGCAAAGCTGCTTGTTGAGTGAGAAGGGCTTCCTGCTGTGCAGTGGCTGTTGAGTAAGAAGCCATATGGAGAGCATCTACCTCTTCACTTTGGAGCAAATGTTTGTCTTCTGTTCCAATTGTATACATTGCTTGCTGCCCATTGTGGCTGTCATCACCAGGCAGTTTGACTGCATATAAACGTGACTCAGTTGCCTGCTCACTTGTAGTCTCTTTATATAACTTGCTGTGCTTTTTATGTGGAGATTTCTGTTCCCTGGATCCAAATGCAGAAGAGATATCTAGGAGAATAATCAGTTCAGCACTACTAGTTGCTTCACCTAAGGAATTTATTCCTTTACATAAATATAAACCACTATCATCTTTCTGACAATTATTCACCATCAGTGACCCAGAACCATCTGGGTTATGAATGATGGTATAATGTGCACTGGAGAAAATCTGGTTATTTCCCCTAAACCAGTGAACCTCAGCAGCTGGCTCTCCACTTACTTGGTACTCAAACACAGCTGGAGCACCTTCCATACATTGGACAGGACTTAGCTTCCTAACAAAATATGGAGGTTGGGGAATCTTGGTAACTAATTCTGTCTCCAGTTCCATGTTATCTGCTTCTGGATTTACCTTCAGATAAGCACTGCACGTAGTCTCTCCGTGGATATTACTGGCAATGCAAGTATATTCCCCCTCATGATGGAATTTTGCAGAAGGAATAATAAGGCTGTAATTTTCATCATCGAATACAAGTTTATAGTCTGAAGAAGAAGTAAGTTGAACACTATTGAAATACCACTGTATCTGAGGTTTTGGATTCCCAGTAACACTCACAGAGAGCTTAGCTATGTCACCCAAACTTATTTCAACATTTGACACATGCTTGAGGAAGGTTGGAACATTGCTTTTCTCCTTTGCAACCTCTAAACTGCTGGAATAAACTGAATTTCCAGGCATGAGTTCAAGTGTTTTATCTCTAGGAGATAATTGTAGGCCGCTGCTGTAACTCTCGGTTCTTTCTTCAGACACAATAAGAGAGCTAGACATCTCTGTATAGAAAAAAAATTATTTACATTTTACTAAAACGTTTCCTTGAAAAACTGCATCTAGTCACTAACAGATAATACCAACCAATGAACACGTTGATATATCACTATTGGGGGCAATTCTTCAAGGCAAGGAAACCATTCATAACTTTAAGAATACATCTTGGCATGAAATGCGGTTATCTAATGATCTCATTTATACTAAACCATTCTAAGTCAATGCATGTATATTAGAGAGTATTTATGTGAAAAAATCATTGCAAGGTGTGGACAAGATTTTATTCTGCATTTATCCGATCTATGGGGAGTGGTTTGTGTGTGTGTGTGATTACTTATGTATTGATAGAACCAACTTTTTCAATTTTGCATGAATACCAGAAGAGAAAGATAACAGAAACTATTATAAATGTGATATTTTCCTTCTAAAAATCAAGAAAATCGGAGGTCAGAGCAGAAGTGAAGGAATCAACTTGATTTTATACCCAAGCTGGTTGCCTGTGTTTTTGTTAGATCTAGAAAATGGAAGGGTCTGCAACCATTTGTCTCTGATTCCAATAGATACACACACAAACAAAGGCTTCACCCAGAGATATAAGCAGAGTTGTACTCATGGGATTTTCTTGCTAGCAGGTGGGGGTAAAGCAATTTCTGCCAATTCACCTTTCTCCCAGTAGCCCACTGTGTTTCCTGAAAACACGCTACAGAAGAATGGAGGTACCTCCAAAACAGTATTTAGACTCTGTCTGCATATCCATACAAAAAAGCAGGCTTCTCAGTGCCATAGTGTTCCCTTTGTCTCTGTCATAGATAGGTATGGGCCAGTCTACCTAGCTTACTCCTCCCGTTACCCATCTGAACTTTGCAAATTTTGATAAATTCTGATTTTTTTAAAAAAAAAGAGAAAGAAATGAAATGAAATTCTCTTTCTTTCCTGGGAGATAGGCAAACAGTCCAGTTTCTCTCACATTTCAGTTTTTCAGATTTTGCTAAATTCTGATTATAAATGAAAAGAAATGAAGTTTTCACCCATCCCAACTCACAGCAAGCAATGGGAACTCCATGCGCCTGCAGCACTCTGAGAAGCCTACTATTCCTAGGGCCTTTCCACCCTACTCTCTTATAGTGCTCTTATTCCACTTTCAACATCCTGTAGAATTCTGGGGTTTGTAGTTTACTGAGGCCAAAGAGCTCTCTGGCTGAGAATTCTAAAGGCCCCTCCCTAAACTGCAAACCCCGGGATTCCATGCGATGTTAGTGGAATAGTAACACTATAAAAGTGTAACGCGGAAATGGCCCCAGGTTCTAGGCACCTGTGGTTATGCACTGCCTATATAAATTTAGAAATTGAAGATTGGATGTTTTAACTATATGACTTGGCTGAAATGGACAAATTGACACTAATGTTAGAAAACAAACCAAAGAGTACTTTTAAACAAGAATGGGAAATTCTAACTCCTTTGTGGAAGGAAAAGTGGGGAGAGTACACCATAGTAGGATTTTATGAATAAACCTTGTATGATCGACCACATGAGATTTAGCAATGTTAAGATTCGTAATCTACGTTTATAAAACCGGTTAATAAATCAGGAATAAATTTACAGAGAATACAGAAACTGTATTTTTAATAAGGTGTTTTTGGACCTGAGTTCACGAAGTGCAATAAAGAATACGGGAAATTGTAAGCCAGGATTAAAATATATATGATTAAATCACCTAATGGAGAAGAGAAAGGAAGTCATTATGTGTTTGTCTTAGTAACATGTAGTCATGATGTTGTAATGTTGTTGGTTTTAAGTTTGATACAGAAAGGGAAGGGAAGTATGGTAAGGAACTCCCCTTCATTCTCTGATGTCTTGTTGTACTTTTTGTTTTTTGTTTTTTCATTTTTCCTTTTTTGTTTTTGTTTTTTTGTATTGTCTATTTATGTCTTACCTTCTATTTCTTATATGGAATACTAGATTTTGATTATATTTCTATGTTATTATATTATATATATATTATATATATAATATTATAATGTTAATTTTCATATTTCATTTTTCACATTCATTGATTCATCCACTTAGCCACTGTATGTATGTTTTTAATTTCTTTCAATTATAATTCAATAAAAATATTAAAAAAAAAAGAAACTGAAAGTACTCTCTTGGATTCAGATCCCAGGGAACTGCAGGTGTCAAGTAAAGATTGGTTGAGGATGTGAAGTCACTTTGAAATGAGTACCTTCCATGTGCTAAAAACATGGTTTCAAAATGGAGATTAATTCATTAAAACATGCTCAGTAATGAAAGACAAAAAACAAGACAAGTATTGTATTTTATACTTTTATTAAAACAATATATACAGTAACATTTTAAATGTGATAGTGAATATGAACAATGAAACCTTTTTAGACCCTCACTTTGAAAAGGACTCTCTAACCATGAAAAAAGAAAAATACATGAGTTGACACTGAAAACTGTATAGCTTAAATGCCAGCTTTGGACAATATGTGTCCAGCTACCTATCTTTGCTTTCACCAGGAATATCTGGCAAAGGATTTCACTAAAACCCACACTGAAAAACCTGTGGACCTGATTCGGAGAAATGGGAGAACTGCAGAAAGCAAAGATGGCCTGCTGTTCTGAGTGTTGTTCCAACAAGCACCTGAGAATGGAGAGTAGAAGCTATTCATAGTCCTGAGCAACTCTCTTAGACTGGGTTTGAGTAGGGGAATTTATGGATGTTGCTCCCTTCCCTCAAGAGAGGCCCCAAGTGCAGGTTCTTGTACCACTGACAGTGGGGTAAGGAAAAGGTATCACAATGAAACCACACTTCCTAATCATTGATAGCAACATGAAGGGTCATTTTACTCATCGAGCATTGTGATATGCTCCCAACAGAGCTAATCTAAAAGAACTGGTGCTTTACATTCATATTTCTGCCGGATCAGGCCACATCCGTGCAAAGAAACTGCAAGCTGTGAGTGAGTATGAGGAGTCATAGGTGGAGTTGAACTCCTCCAAAGTGAACCTGTATGGGGTTTTGTGATTTCAGACAGTATGATACATTCAGTGCATATCTCTAATACGCAGGGATAGCTGCACTTTACTAACTCCAGTTAGCTGTATAAGGAATGACAACAGACACATCATTATGCGAAATTTCTGCCCAGTTCAATGTTGGATCAGACACTCTCATTTCTCTTACGCCTCGGCACTTAACTTTTTGAGTTCCTGTCATTTTACTAAGCATTGAACAATTACGCTATAATGATGTGAATGGTTTTAAACAATTTAAGCTACCACAACTAAATATGCTATTATAATGCCTATTGCCGTTGTTATAATGGTCATTAAGAGTGCTGAAATACCCTGTATATCCACACTGTTGGTTAGTACAGAGGTAGGCAGGTTGTGTCTCTCCATGTTAATGGTCTTTCATTCCCATCATCTCTCACAAGGGATTTAAATCTCTGCTTATTTTATTCTTGTATAATACCAGTGATCTCACCCAGGAACAGGAAGCTTTCTGCACAATTTTCAACAACAGTGAACACTGCAGGGCTTCTTATGGGAAAATTAATTTTTTTTCTCTTACCAGAAAACATGTTTTTTTGAACGGCAAATACCCTTTTTTCCTTCACACACACACACGGACACACAAATACTCTTTTGTGAAATAATAAGATTTCTTCACAAGAAGTATTTTTATGCTTACAAAAAATAAAATATTTTCTGAAAAGAAGGAAAAAAGGGCATGTAAACACATTTTTGCATAAGAAGTCCCTAAGGGCAAAGAATCTTGCAGTTGCTTTCCTTTCCTTGGTGGGAGAGGGTGTCAAGACACCCTTTTTGTACTGGAGGAAGCAAAAATTAGCAAGCATTGTCCACATTGCTCTCCCTGTCCTGTGGCTATGCTGACTAAGACTGATGGGAACTGCAGTCAAATAACATTTGGAGGACCAAGAGTTGCCTACCCTTTTGCTTGTACAACACAGGTAATATAAAAAGAACTTCTCTCTTCCTCTCAACTTAAATTTTACATATAAATATCTGATATTTTACCGTATATACCTAACATGATTGAAATTTTGCTTTGAACAAGTATGTATCTTATTCCAGGCAACTGGGACTGAAAATGATAGGTTGGAAAGAGAATAAAATATTTGTAAAAATTCCACTATTTGCCTCAACAACCTCTCTCTCTCTCTCTCTCTCTCTCTCTCTCTCTCTCTCTCATTTTTTAATCATGTTTCTTTCTAATCCAAACACAAGGAAATGTTTTCTTTCATTCATAGCTATTTAAAACAGAATCAATTTTGGTATTTTCTGGTTCCCACAGCCACAGGTTATCAAATGATAGCTTGAATAAAGAAAGATAGAAAGAAAAACATGCAGATACATAATTAAGTATATAAATCACTAATGTAAGTATAAATTATCATGCTTCTTTTAAATATCAGTGCTGAAAATAATAATAAGAAACAGCTCAGTCTCTTAGGACTATAGCTATTTTCATATTTATGGTAATTGTGCTGTGGTGAATATATGTAAGTTCAAAATTGTTTTATTGTTTTCCAGCTGTGGATTACTTTCTATGTATTTTAAATACTTATTTTATTTTATCAGTGTGATTAATTATGTCTGAGTGAGATATCATGCTTCTTATGATGATCACTATATTGATTACTCTATCTTAGTAATTTTTAATACACTAAATCTGCTATTTATAAACACTTTTCTGGCAATACATTGAATTGAATTCAGTGGGGATTACTTTTGAGAAGTCAACCATAAGATTAAACAGTAATAGCCCCATCTTAGGCATGTTTTGTCAGGAATAAAATCCTGTTGCCTTTCATTGGATTTAATCCCAGGTAGGTGGACACTGAATTTGAAGTCAGTTATTTCACTGGATAAGAACTATGCAGTAAAAAGTACTACATCTGTCCATATATTTGAAAACAACGTGTGTTACTTTCAATTTCTTCTCTTCTCATCCCTGGTAGGTTTAACAACATAAAACTTTTTTTTAAATGGCTGGATATCAGGCTGTGACCTAAGATAGGTCTGAAGTTTTGTCTTACTTTAACCATCTATATACCAGAGACAACTGTTCCTTGTTTAGGCTTAAACAATCTTCAGTAAGATTAGGATCATAGTATTTGATTTACACTAGCTTCATTAGCTTATTTATCTGATTTATTTTGTTTTTCTTCTCACTTTCAGATATTTCTAGCCTGGTAAAAAAGAAAGAAATCCTGGAGATCTTATATAATCCATACTGTGACAAAACTCTCACATGACCAATTTGGTCTCTGATTCTCTTTGAATCAGGGTACTTTAACTGGCATTGTGTTAATTGTAATTTATACTGGAATGAGATCAATATAAGTCTCTGTCACTTCAGTGGGAGTTTTGTCAGAACAGAAATCGTATGACAGTCCAAGAGAAAATGCAACTTTCTGATACAGCATTGTGAGGGAGAAAGTCTCATCTGAGTTCTTTTTAGAATTGCATTTAATTGTATACAGAGTGCATTAAAAAGTACAATTCCAAATGAGTCAGTTACAAGAAAAACAGGTATCAAATTTTTCAAGGCCCTCTTAACAAAAATGTAATTGCACCTTTAAATAACACAAGAATATATACATACATCAGACAAGGATGGTGTAAAAATGTGGGTGACAGTTAACAATGATACTGTTACAAGGATGCAAGAGGGGTCAGGGTCAATGGAACTCACTGGGGTGAGACTCAGCCTGCACTGTAGCCCAGAGTAAGGCCTAAGCATCACTTAATCTCTACAAGAGCTTACAATAATAGGAGTCAGTTGAGTGGGGTCAGACAATTCCATTAATACGGATGCTTTGAATGACAGACAACATCTGAAATTACCGCTACATAGCACAGTTGCACAGTCCTCTGAACACAGTGCAAGTCTACCATCTTTTTAAAAAATCCAATACATTTTGATACTGGAGTTTTAGCAGACTGTTAACAAAGCAATGCTATGAGCAGTTCCTGCTTTGTTTGTTGCTACACATTTGTACTCTCCTTCATCATCATGGACTAAATTTCTTATCATCAAGCTGTGACAGCCTTCCTGACTCTCCTCTATACAATATCTCTCTCCAGGAATGAGGTTCCCATTTTTAAACCAACTGATATCTGGTTTTGGAGAACCAACTACTAGACACTGGAAACATGCAGAGGTGCCTACAAAAGAAACACAATCAGAAATATTTTTCAGAAACTTCGGAGGTGCTTCTGTGACTTGAAATTCAAAGCTGCAGCTCTCTGTGCTCTCTGCTTTAAATTCTATCTGTTCTTCTTTGGATGGCTCAGCGAATACATCAAAATTAATGTTTACACACGACTCTCCTTCCTCTTCCTGCTCCTTTTCTGTAACAGCTATCAGCCTAACAGCTTTTTGGGAATCATCAGTATCACGTTCAAACTCAAACTCCAGTTCTATTTCTGTCTGGCTGCCATTTTGGATAGTATTATCAACAAGCAAATCAATCTTTTGAGGCCTATCAGCAATGCTATCTAAACCTATATGTGTTTCCTCTGCACCACCTTCCATTTCCAGTGATCTCTGGCACTCAGTTACAGCTAAGAAGAATCGGCATATAGCTTCTCCAACAGTATTAATTGCCTTACACAGATACATGCCTCTGTCAGAATGCACCACGTTCTGAATGTTAAGACTATGACTTCCATTCTCACTAGTAACAATATACTTCCCACCATCTGGAACAATGCACTTACTCTCTTTAAACCACTGCACTACAGGAGTAGGAGACCCCAAGACCCTACAATGAAACAATGCTTCAGATTTCTCTGGAACCTCTACGTCAGACACTGGAGTGATGAAGCGTGGGGGCATTTCAGTTACTTCAAAGTCAATTTTGACATCTTTGTTTTCTTTCCCAGGCAAATCCATTGTATGTTCCACCAGAGATAAAGGGAGAACATCAAGAGATACAATCATACTCTGACTGTCTGAAGCAAGATCAGGAACAGTGGCTATTTTCACTTGTTTCTCGCATTCCTTAATGTCAGTTTCATCCAGCTCTACCTCCAAAAGTATTTCCTGAGGAGAAGGTGTTCGTGATGCTGAGTCTTTTTCTATATCAAACTGTATAACATGTTGATGAGTCACTGGAGGCGGAAGAGCTAAACCTCTCTCATCGTGGGGCAACACTTCTACTTGTGCAAGACTTTTGGCTTCCCCTATGATATTTATTGCATGACACATATATTCTCCACCCTCTGTTTTTCTAATGTTATGGATTTCCAAGATACATATGTCACCTTCTTTTTGTACTCTGACTCTTTGGTCTTGTTCAAGTAGTGACTTATTTCTGTACCACTTCACATCAGGTATGGGGGTCCCTATGACTTCTGCAATAAAGCGCAACGTGCTGTTCTCATAGATCTTTCTTTTAGTCAGTGGTTTAACAAATGCAGGAGGCATTTCATTTCCTTTTGGTTCCAGTGCTTCACAGGGTGTACCAAACATTTCAGCACGTAGCTCCTCCAGGGAAAAACTTCTTTGTTGCAAAAGAGAGCCAGTGGGCTTTCTATAACCCTCTGGTGGTGTAATTGCCCTTATCGGACTTCCAGGAGAAGGTGTAGAGTACCGGTCCTCTGAAGGCGTAGAGTACCGTTCCTCTGAAGGTGTAGAATACCGGTCCTCTGAAGGTGTGGAATACCTTTCTTCTGAAGGGGTGGAATACCGTTCTGGGGTGCCAACTGGTGTATGATAAGAAGGGGATTCAGAATTGTCCACCGATGATGGTGGTGTGTAGAATCCTTCAGATTCTAACATTTCATCTCCACTCATGCTATCGATATCAATGGACATTTCTGACTCAGGAGAAAAAGGTCGGGTCAGTTCTTGTTGTTGGTTGTAATAATCATAAACAGTGCTAAATGTAACATCTTCAACCTCCATAGATGTGATAGATCCCTCCCGGCTCAGAGTCTTTGATGAGCTGTCTCTGATATGTGGAACTTCCTGTTCACTAGCAATCAGCAAATACCTTGTAAGAGAAAAATCTGTGCCATCATGAGGAGGAACATTTAATTCTTCACTCTGAAGGGTAGTTACTTCAGTTACACCTTCCTTTAGATGTCCTAAAGGAGACCTGATAAATTCACTAGTTTCACATTGTTTTTCAAGTTGGGGTTGTGCACTATACTCTTGTTTTTTAAGATGACTTAAATCTCCTGCGTCTCCTTCCTGGCTTACAAGTGAGTCATTTTTTAAAGATAAAAGGAACTGGGCCAATGAGGGTTCTTTGTCTGAAGTATCTGATGGTCCCTGAACAATGTAATGTTGATCCTGAGCTATTATTTGGGCATGGGAAAGCCTTTCAGTATCACTTCCCTCAAGTGAAGAGCTTCTCAATTGTTTGATAAAGGAACATTCAGTGAGATGTGTTTTTTCTTCCTCAGGTTTATCAACGCTTTGAGATATCTTCTCATGAACTGCTTTCTTCAGATCAGATACAAAACTGTCAGCTTCTGAAGCTGTAATCCCTAGAGAGTTACTATGTTCTGGGATACCAGTTTCCTTCACAACAGTTTGAAAATACTGACTGAGTGGGGTGGGTTCTGACTGTCCCCGTATGAAGGCTTCATCTGGCATCTTAATCACTTCCTCCTCTGAAACCTTTCCCTGAGGTTTAAAGTACAGCTTTGCAGGAGGCTCTTCTTCACCAGAAGCACCAGTGCTTTCTAGGGTTTTCTTTAGTAGCTCTGCGACTGACAAATTTGCTTCTGTTTGCAGTTCTTCTTCTGGGGAATTCTCCCCTACCACCCATTTCTTATAGCTCTGACAAAGTTCTTCACTCAAGGGAATTTCCTCTTCCAATACATTTGTGCTCTGCAGCTGTTTTATGAAACTCTCTTCTGTTTCTGCACCCACCATCTCAAAAGCAGACCTCAGGTTAAAAGAGCACTCTTCTTTTCGTAATGTTTGAGCCTCTTTCAATGAAAACTCTGTTAATACAGAAGCAGCATGTGCTTTCAGGCTGAACATTGGCTCTTGTGTTTGTCCCTTGTTTTCTTGGGACAAGGTGTCTTCTTTGTGGCCAATGCTTTCACTTAAGACTTCGTTTTCATTAGAAATGTCTTCAGCAGAAATAAATTGCTGATCTTGAAGGGCCTCTATTCCCACAGAAGAAGAATGCAAGAATTTGAGAGATGTTTCCTCCTGCAACAACTTCTCTTCTTGCAGTTGATCAACATTTTTTACATTCAGAAAGGCTAATTTTAAATGAATGTCCTGATTTTCTGGGGGAGCACATTCTTGAACATTTTCTTTTTCTGTTATGGATATCCCATCTTCTGTATCAACTTGCATTTCTTCAGAAGCAGAATAGAGTTTTTTGAAATATATTTCCTCTGGCTGTACTGTCTCTTGAAGTTGACTGTTTGAGTCTACATCTGAGCAAGCTTGTTTTAAATCAAATGTATCATTGCTGGAGGGCAGTGAATGTTGCTGCTCATCACCTCCTTCCACAACAGGTTCCCTCACTTCAGCAAAACCGTGACGTACAATTTCCCCTAAAAGTGACACACTTTTTTGTTCATGTGAGGTGACGTCAGCTCTCATGCTTTCAGCATAGGAATATTCACTTTTAACATGTTTTTCACAAACAAGTTCTACATCTGAGTAAATAGAAACTGAACATTCATCCTTTGAATGCTGTTGCTTTTGCTGAAGACTAATTTGATCCTGAATAATATTTTCTATAGCATGTTTTGGGGATATTATATCTTCCTTGATCCCGTATTTCACCTTTCTGTGTTCACTGTCCTGGGAAAGCTCTTCACTACAAACTGTTTCTTGCTCTAGATGTGATGTCGGCTTTTGTCCAATTTCCAGGATTGAGGCTTCATCTAGCTGCATTTCTTCAGAACTAGAATGTAGAGATTTAGCAGCTGCATCTTTCTGATTTTGACTAACATTATCTACCTCTGGGCAAAGTTCCTTTAAATCAAACATCATCTCCTCTATTGTTTCTCTGTCTTTGTAGATGCCCTTACTATTATACATCTCTGATGCGTTTGTCTCATTTCTTCCTATTATTTTATCTGTGTTGGCCTCGGTTCCTTTAACATGTGAAGTATCTTTGAAAACAGTTTCCTCCTGGTTTTCAACAACTGTTTCTGAATCAAAAGAAGTGAGATGTAAATCATGTTCTTTCCTCTCTTGGCATAATATATCTTCTTGGCTCACTTCTTTTTCATGTTCACTCTCACTAGAAATACACTGACTAGAATACTTGTCTTGTTCTAGAGCTGATATGCTTATTTGTGCTGATTCTGTGATCTTGTTGGTATTAGCTTCTATTATTTCAGAAATAACTTTTTCTTTGACATATCTTTCCTCTGATTTGAGCTGGTTTTGTTCTTTTTCAATGTTTTCTACATATGAATGAACTGGTGTTTCATCAAGTGAAGTATTAAATGCATCAGCAATTGAATATTGATCTGTGGGCTCCTCAGCTTCAGTTTGTTCTTGAATATGTTTTTCTACATTTTCTACAACAGAAATAATTTGTTTCAAATCACTTACAAGTTCAGGTAGGACTGAATTTGTTTTTCCTAAGAATTCTTCACTGAAATACATTTCTTTCTCTTTTCCCTCACCAAAGCTATGTATGTTTTCCTTGTGGTTCGAAATATCAAGCTTTTCTGTCTGAGACGTGCTTAGGAATTCATCATCCATACTTTGTAGGCATGATATACTAGCCTCTTCTTTGGTTGATATGTCTTGAGAATTCTTCTTTAACATGCTAGCAAAGCACTGATCTTTCTGGTGGCTATCACTATCTTCTTGCACTGCTTTTAGCATGGAGGTGGAAAAGTTGGGATCAACAGATTCCTTTGCACTTAGTTCCTGCATGGAAGTGGGAATTTCTTCTTTTACTTCCTTAAATTCTGCCTCCATGATGTCAGCTGAAGACATTTCTTCATCTGATGTACTTTGAGTTGGTGCATATTGACTGCTCACCAAATCTGGATGTTCTTGTGTGAATTCTTGATTCTTAACTTCCACAGATACCGTTGCTTCCTTTTCAGAGTGTATGCTTGGTTCACTCTGGCTGATTACAGAACCAAGCTCAGTAAAACTAAGGTCTTTACAAGTCTTTTGAATTTTCTCTAACACAGTGACTTTATCTTCTATGTGCTTTACTTCATAGTCTACATTATTACTTATGGAAGTGCCTTCTACAGTAACAGACACTTCTCTTTCTGTATGACTCTCTACGACTTTTCCAAGTTGGCTGCTTGTTGATGTTTTGACAGCAGCACATTTATGTATGCTTTCCACCTCAACTTTCTCTTGCTCAATGAATCTATCTCTTAACTCATTTACAAAAGGAGTATCCAGTTCTGGAAAAATGGCTGCTTTTGGTTCTTCTGTCTTTGACATTGTGCATGTACTTACTTCTTTTTGATCCTGAATCTCAAAATGTGGACTTTCACTTTCATCAGCAAGTAAAGACTGCATTATATCATTTAGATAACTAGGTAAGTAGGATTCCTTTTCCTTGGATGGTTTATTTGTTTCTTCTTCTGTGAAGCCTAGTGTACTAACTCCATGGCACTGCTGGCTTACAGAATGTATTTCCTCACTAAAACTGCTTTCCATTTGTCCTACTGAAGTTTCAAAATAATCTTTTTGATGTTCTTTGTCAGTCTGTTCCTGGGCCTCTTTAACCTGGCTTTGGAGAGTTTTGAGACCAACTTGTTCTCTGTTACTAGAAAATGTTTCCACAGTAGGATAGACTGAGACATCACAAGCAGTTTCTACCATTCCAGCTTTGTTTTCAGCAACACATTTATATGTGCCTGCATCAGATATGGAAACCTTGCAAATATGCAATCTATAACTACCATCTTCCTCCTCGATGCAAAAAAATTCAGTGGGAATCAGAACTCTACCATTCTGAAACCACGTTACAACTGGTGGAGGATCTGCAGATATTGAACATTCTAGAACAATGGAGTCCCCTTCTGTACACCTAATATCTTGCTGAAGCTCTTTTATGATTTGTGGGGGTTCATGAATGACATCAAATGAAAACTTAAATTTGTGCTTTACTCCTGAAGTTTGTTCTTCAGTGGGTTCTGCTGGCACAACTTCAATATGCTGAATTGCTTCTTTAATTTCTTCATCCTGTTCTGGAGTTGGGGTTGGAGCAGTTATTTTGATTTCCACAGGAAATGAAAGCAGATCTGGATCTAAAATGCAAGGCCTCGGGAAATTAACTTGTGGAAGCAAGAGAGTGGCTCTACTGTCAGTGCTTACAGTGGTGTCAGCTTTTTTAACATGGTCAAACGCCAAACTTAGTTCTTCTTCCTCTTCTGTATAGTCTGGGAATACTTCAATTTTACAGGTACTAAGTGGTTCGGGTCTAGGCATTTCTTTTACTTTCACGTTCAGCATGCTTGATGTTGTAGCAGTTCCATGCTGGTTAAATATCACACATGTAACTGGTCCTTCTTGATCACGGCTAGTGGTGGAGAAAGTTAGTGTGGAATGATTTTCTGTGGTATCAATGATACATTCATGGCTATGTGGTAATGGTTTGTCATTGTTATACCAAGCAACTGTGACCTGCGGAGAACCTTGGAAATCACAACTAAAAACACAGGTTTCTCCTTCATTTACTGTCTGAGATTCAACTTCCTTAATGAAGAAAGGAGGACATGGTTCCAGATATTTTGAAAGAGGACTTTCCCATTTGTCAGTGTTTTCCATAATCTCAGTTCTGATTTCAGTGACCTTAGGCAATACCTCCTCTTTGGTTTCAAGGGAATATTCAGTTACTGAAGATGTCATTTCTACACTTTTACCCATTCCCTTGTGCTCAGAAACAGGTATAGGTTCATTAACATTAAATGTGATTGTATCAGACATCACAGTTTCAGGTTTTGTTGTCTCAGTGGCATCATCAGTGAAAAGCACATAGACCAGAGGTGAGGGGTTTTTCTTTACCATCTTTGTTGCCTTGAGGTCTTCAGTGTGTTCCTTTTCATCCATCCTTACATCTACAGATTTATCTTGAGCATAAGTAGTGTCCATCCATCTCATGTTTCCAGTTATCTGTGAAACTTGTTGTTGAATGTGTTGCTTATGTGCTCCTTTGAAAGCTGTTACCTTCTGTCTCTGGAACGTTTCTTTCCTGATGTTTCTGTCAGTTAACTCTTTGGGAATCTGAGGAGTCTCAGAAATGCCCAGAATTTGTTCCATTCTAACCTGAAATTCTTCTGACGTTCTCTCAAGCCCCCTGTTAGAACTTCCTGAGGTTGTTGCTTCAGTGTCTGACAATGTTGGTAACGTGGTCTTTTCATTGATTTGCTGTATGGTTTGGAAAACAGATCCCTTTGCCTCTACCGGAGATGTTATACAGACTTGATCAGCTGACAGGCCACTCTTTTCCCTAAATCCTACAGTTCTCACAGATGCACGCTTCACCTCAGCTGTTCCTTGTGATATATGCATTTTTTTCTTTTCTAGTACAATTTTCTTTGCCTCTCGAAGACGCCGTAACTTTAGTTTTATTTCTTCATCAAGTAAAGACTCCTTTTCACTTTCTCCCCTAACAGAATGCTGATTTCTTACCCATTCCTTGTCATACACAAATTCTTGTCTTAAGGAGGGTATACTTTCAAAGCTTATGGTCCTAATCATTCCCTTTGTAGGGGACAAAGCTGTCAATGCTTTCTCAGTCTCCTGCCTTTTATCAAATGGTGAACCAATACATCTCAGGTCAACCCTTAACCTATCATCTCGTCTCTTCTGGACCATGCGTTCTATGTGCTCGTGGGTATGCTCTGACTTTCTTAGGAACTCTAGATATTTAGCATTTTGCTCCTCACCATGTGTTACCAACAATGATGCTGTGGACTCAGCTGAGCCCTCACTATTAATAGCAAAAATCTTATAACTTCCAGAGTCCCTTTCCTGAACTTCCTTAACCTCTAGGCTGGCACTGTGCATATCCATGCAGCTCTCAGTCTTTATTACTCTTCGGAGACTTTTGGGAATTTGCCTATTGTTATGAAACCATGTAATTTGGGGTAAAGGATAGGCAGCTAATTTGCACTGGAAAACAACAGGGTCTCCTACAAAGGCAGACCTATACTTTAACTTTTGTGTGAAAGAAGGTTTTACTTTCTCAGAATAGGAATGTATGGCTGAGATTCTACTTGCACCCTCTTGATTAGACCGAGACGCCAGGCTCATAAGATCTTCAGAATCAGTGAAAGCCTCTTGTCCAGCTGCTGGCCTTTCTGTATATTCCGACTCTTCACCGAAGAACAGTTCTGCAAGAGAATACCATTACATTACAGCAAACTCTGCACTTTCCATCATATAGTAAAGGAAAAAAAATGAAGAGAAATGATGTAGGTATAAATGAAATTAAATAATGTGCATGCTACAGATTCATCACAAATCCATAAAAAAATTCACTCACCATATTTGTTCGAATAAACGCAACGCCTTGCTCTGTTTTAAAGATTCTGACACGAAAATCGTTCGTTGTCGGTTCGTTCTTCCAACTGTGGAAATTTCTTCAACAAGCAAAAATGAATCTCGAAATGACATGTCCTTGTGAGTGCATGTTTTTACTGCCTGAAAAGCTTACTATTTTTATTTTGTGCGATTTTTTTTTGTTGTTGTTTGCAAAGGGGTTGGGGAAATCTTACCTGACTTGCAGACAGTAGAATAAACGCCCTTTCTGATCCCTTTGATTGTGGGTTAAAATGGTCAAACAATTGAAAAGATGATTTTTCAAAGATATGGAAAAAAAATGTAAAGTGTAAGTAATTTGCTAAAATGAAATGAGAAGGCGTTTATTCGAACTAATACAGCTACTAACCTCACGGTGTTATGCAAAATAAGAAAAAGAAAGCAAGCAACATGGACCAACTATGCTATCTGCAAGCCAGTGTAAGAAATTTATTATGGAGAATTAATCTCATGTTCATGAGAAGGGAGGGCACAGTGGAAACAGGTCACTATCCAATCTTGCATAAAAACCACATCTTAAACATATGCCACCCCAGATTTGTTGACCAACTAATAAATGTTATAGTACTCAAGAATTTTAAAACCATTTTCAGAGATTCAGTCTAATTTTAAGTGCCCCATGCATTAGAAGTAGGTATATGAAAGAAAAGCTTTTGCATCCAGCTGCACAGCATGTAGTGAAAATAAAGACAGCAAATCTGAGAAAATGAAAGTTTTAAAAGGACTTTAAAACTTGTACTCTTTTGTAATGCAGGTTATCCTTAGCATGTCTATAAAGAAAACAAAACATGCAGCATATTCAGATATGCTTCAGCATATGTTTTGCTTTTTTCGATCATACAGATAAACTTCTCAAATAATTACTGGTTCTTTGTGCTAAACCTTTGCTTCAGTGTAACATTCATTTTTGACTGTACCTTTAACTTCCATTTCAATCTGCTGCTCTATCTTCTCCTGAAGAACTTTTTCTAAGGCTGTAAGAAAAAACGAGGGTTGATTAATAGACTGAAAACTGAATACTGGGAGAACAAAGCATTAACTTATGATGCATTTATGGAAAAATGCACACAAACATACATACACATACATGCCAGGATACACCTGATAAGTCTAAAACTCTAAGTGGGAGGATGATTAAGTATTGTCTATTTTTTTTTCCACAGCATTTTTAAAACAGGCATCACCTAATTTTTATTGGTTGTAATTCAACATGCCTTTAACATGCCTTAACTGTTGTGAGGAAAGAAATTATATATACATCCAGCAATCCACAGTCATTCCATTTATCATGTTCTGTGGACTGAGTAGGTTTCAATGCAACGGTGGTATGCAGGAGGAAGTTGCACATGGAAGGAACATGCAGTTGCCAACCTGTCACTCTCAGATGTGTGCTGCACTCGGCTTGTCCTGCAGAATTAACTATTCTGCACTTGTATATACCCCTCTGATTCTCATTAACTTTCAGTAACTTTAAACTGCACAGCGGGCCATCGTGCCTTAAAGAGCATAATGCAGACTCCTCAACTATTAGCTGGTTATACAGCCAGATGACACAAGGTGTAGGTACACCCTTGATTACACAGAACAGTGAGACATCCTCTCCTTCTTTTACAAAAGTTTCTGGGGGGAGAGTTTCAAGGAAGACTGGTACTGTGGCACCAGTGTCTATGAAGTCTTCGCATGGCACAACATCAGGGTAATAGTCTCTGCTCCTTAGCTTCTCGGTGTCTTGTATTCGTTCAGTTGACGATACCGTTGTGCTTGTTGTTTCCGTGGAAGATGATTCTTGTTTGCTTTCATAGACTGTTTTAATCTGAGACTCTTTGATTGTTTTTATGCTTTTAGTATCTGATTCAAGGGTAATTTTTGTTACTGTTCTGGCTTGTGCTTCTTTAGCTAGGTAAGAATAAAGTTAGGATAAAATTAGATGTTTTGCAGCAATCAAAATCTACACTTTGAAAAATAAATAAATAAAGCCATTAGTATGGTAAAAAGAATGTTCAGCATGTTAGTGCAAAAACAATAGAATATTAAATCTTTTACTATTCTCTTCCACATTTGAGGGCTCTATTCATGTTAGCCTAAGTGTTGTTCGCAGTTAGGTCCGCAGGATTTGTGCCATTGACTTTAAAGGAATTGGAAATATTCTATAATAATTTTTACAAAGGCATCTTCAGTTTGAATCAAGATTTCTTCCTCACAGCCAAAAAGGCAGGCGCAGATGCAGTGCTTTTTCACTGATGTGCCAAAAAGTCAAGAAATCCACCTCTTGATAGAACCAAGGTAAATGGGACAAAATGTGCTGGTAATGTTTTGGCTTTAGGCTGATGCTCCTGCTCTTCTGAGCGTGCCCTTATTCAAGTGCCATGAGTAAACAGTAGCAGAACTGAAGGCCATTCTCGTTCTGACAGAAGAAAAATAAATCCATGTTCAAACACAAGTGAATAATACCACAGGTGGAGACATTTTCCATAGTTTTAATGCAATAAATGCAGTGTAGAGGTAATGGAGATCCAGCAGAATGAGGCATGGCATAGTTTATACCATCGTCACTTGATTTGCAACAGAATGGAAAAGAAAGCTAGCGTGTGAGAGCTGATTTGTGCTAAATTTAACAAAATGGTATGGTCAATTAAAAATGATTATCACAATGTTAAGTTCTGATTTGGAAAGAAATTTGTAATAGGCATTAATGTGACAAGCTTTCTTCTTTGTTATCTTCCTTCTAGCAAGCTGTGTGTTATCATATTACACTTTAATCATTGGATGATTAAAGTGGATGATTGGATGAATGATATCAAGTCTGCTTAAATGTATGTGGAAGCTGGAATACCCTAGACTAACAACTCAAGGATGGAGAAGAAATTTGTTGGAGGTCACATTTCTTCATGAAAATATTCATTTCACGTCCTTCAAGACTGGCAATAGAACAACACACATATTGCTTCCAAAATCCCTTTACTGTCAACATTTGGGATTCATTTCAGTGAAGAGAAAATGTATACACAGTATGTGTACACCTGAAAATATGTGTATGACTAAAATGCTTGTATGTGAAAAATGTGCAAAAATAGGCCTCTGTCCGTAGGGTAAATAAAACTAAAAAAGAGGCACACCTGAGCAAGAATACATACAAAATGTGTACATTTGGGGGGGAAATATGCCTCCAATTATGTACAAATTTCTATGCAGGAAGAAAAAAAATGCTTCAAACTTCAACATGGAACCAGATTGAGCAAGAAACGCCAGTAGGATTCTGAGCGAACCCAACAAAAATGAACAGATCATGATATCCTACTTCTCCCCTTTGATCCAACATGCACTTTCAAATCACTTCACAATTTTTCTACAAACTATTTCCCACTTTTGAAAATCAAACCAGTACTTCTGTCGGCAATACTTTATAAGTAATAGATGTATGTTACTTCCTGTATAATGTTACTAATACTTCATTATGCAAATCCAGTTATTGGTTTTAACTTGCTCTAATAGTCCAAGGACTAATGCAATAAATGTTCTACTGCTACAAATATCAATGTAATTTGCTGGAAAGAGGCACAAAAGCCACTTTGGGAGCAAATTAAATAGAATACCTGGAAACATGAGTAATTTATGAATAGAGCCCTAAATGTAGAGGGAAGGAAGCTGAGACCAAAAATTATGATTCCAAAGTAAAAGCTAGCACTGAAGCCATAGGCAATGATGAAGAGAATGAAATGAGATAAGTCACACGATGTTAAAAATCACCTTCCACAGTTAGTATAGCAGATGTTGTTACTTCTCCATAGTCGTTACGAACAGTACAGCTGTACAATCCTTGATCTAAAAGCTGGACGTTAACAATGGTGAGGAAAAGAACACTTCCATTTTGTGATAGCTTCATTCGTTCAGACTCATGTATTGCTTCTCCTTCGTGGGACCACAGAATTTCAGAAAAGTTCTCGCTTTCCAAAGCACACATAAACTGAGCTGTATCTCCACATCTCACTGTAAGATCATGAAGCCTCAGAAGAATCTTTGGGGGAATCTCCCTGGGCACTTGGACTGAGGTCACAGATATCTTGGTACTTTCTGACTTCTGTGTAATAGCATAAAAAGTCTCTGCTTCTTTCACAGTTGAAGTTCCAGAAATGTGTTCAAAGGACTGCACAGCTGTTTCTTTGGATGGCTGTTGCATCGATTTGATTTCTTTTACATAAACTTTGGTTTCCTTCTTTGCAAAAGGAGAAGCAATATGTACTTCTGATTTTGCCTGGACAGACTCTCTTACATCTTTCCCAGAACTTTGCCTATCTAAGGCTTGCACTGTGTAATCAAGTAACAAAACATATGATTAATACCTAATGCACTTCAATGGGCCTACTTAAAAACAAAATTATAGACTACAGATGGAGACAATGTAATGCGTCAGGTGCATCCATTAAAAGCACCCTCAGTAGTCAACATAATGCATAAAAAAAAAAATCCAGCCACAATAATGGATGAAAGATGGAGTGAGCTTATGTGGTAATTATATGGTAGATATTTGCCTCTTCCTTTCTAGTGATTTTCTGTAGCAATCTAAAAAATATCTTAAATATCCTGACAGAACATTTGCTATATCCTTTCAGAAGCCCTCGTTTACCCCTGTAAAACCGAGTAGAGCAAACTTCAGAGAATGCTACCAACTGCCAACAACTCACTATCTTGAAGTGTGCATTTGTTTAGTCTAATAAGAGAATTATAGTACCTGAGCCATATAGCTAGGATGCAAAGTCTAAAATATGATGTGATATTTGGAAAGTACAGGAAAAAAGAGTGGTTTATTTGGTTACTGCTATAACTATCAACATTAGTGATCGTACAACTAATTCTAAAGAAATGTGAAATGAGGAAAAGGAGATCATTAGTCATAGTGTAGAAAAGTGTGGTTTTATGCAACAAACTGAATCCCTAGGAACAAAAAACGGGGCTTTACCTTCAGCAGTCACTGTAAGTGTAGCTGTACAAGTTGCATCTCCAGCACTGTTTCTAGCTTTGCAAGAGTATTGCCCAGCATGTTCTGAGAAAGCATCTACTATAATCAATATGGCTGTGCCTGTAGACTCATCAAAATGGAAAACTATGTCTTTTGCTGGCAACATTAGCTGCTGGTTATGAAACCAGCGGATTTCTGGTTTCGGCATGGCGGAAACCCTGGCTTGGAATCTGACTGTTTCCCCGCTGCATACTCTACAGCTTGAAATAGGCTGGATAAAGATGGGCCTTTGGCCAACGGGTTCCTTCTTAATGGAAACAGATGAAGAAACATGCCTTTGGGAATATGAAGTAACTTCTTCAACCTTAAGCCCTGAAAAGAAGCATGCTCAGCTTTAATTTCTTAGGCTGCACATCAGTCAGCATTCTCTCACTCAGCTACATTTTTATATTCTTCCTTTGCCCAGTGGCAATGTTTAAGCTTTGAAGCAAGTGAAATCGAAAAACACCTCGAGATGACGGGAATAATGCCTTTTCAGGCTTCGGCTTATGCTTCAAATTGGTTTGCTTTCACAAACATTTGGTTTTGAAATGGCAGAATATTAGTCAATCAAGTATCTAGGCTTCAGATATTTCAAATCAATCTAGAAACATTACCCAGAGAAACGGGGGGGGGGGGACAGAAGGGGGAAAAAAAGAAATCTATGGCTAGAAAAAGATTCTTCCTTGTATAGTGTATGGGGTTGTGAATGTCCACATTTGTGTGCAACAGAGCATTCCTTTCTCATTTAAGTTTAAAATGAAGTCCTCTCTCATACAGAAATTCAATTTGATCGATTTTAATAATGTCTAATTATTTTGTATTTTTACCATCTTAAGATAACCTGGCTAGATCCAAAGAATTACTGTAAGACATGCCATGTAAGGCATTCAAATAGTGCTTTGAAATGTAGGATCCCATGGCATTCTTGGGATACTTCAGGAATTGACATTTGTACTTTCCAACATGAAACAACCTGATCCACATCTCTGTTGACTAACTAATGGATCAAATCTTAGCTGTCCACAGTTTTCATCTTTCTTTGTTGTATCACAGTTCTTGGCATTCTAAATGTATCCAAATATAAAAATAAGTAGCTGATATTTTGAGAGAACACACACATTTGAATATATATTCAAATAGGTATCTTGAGAGATTTTTTTTAAAATGTACATTGATGTGGTAACTGAATGAATTACGAGTGAAAATGTGCAGATGCATGGAAACAGATAGATGTGTTTCTCCTTGTGCTGTATCACAAAGTCCATTTTTCCAGCCTTGAACTAATGATACAGATCTCCACGTGGCTGCAATTAAAACGAATCCTATAGTCTTTTTTTTCTCAGCCTGATACACTGGATTAATGCAGTACTCCTAATGTGATAAATTTTGTAGTAAGCTTCTCACTTCAGTGTGATGAAACAAACAATCTGCTAATCACATACTCCGTATTATGTTACAAAGTAATATCCTGTTACAGAGTAGAAGGAGATTCTGGGCTCCTGGTTTTAGTGATGACAACACTATACACAACTGGTGTACTCTTACCTTCTGGCTTCAATAAAAAAACAGGTGGGCCACAACCCCAATATAGAGAGGGACATGCATATTACAGAAACATAAGCCCCAAATCTTGTACATTCTATGGACCCTAGCTTTTCCTTCCTTTCAATTAAAAAAAGCCATCAGATTGTGGAAATTCTTTTACGTAAGAAAAGATTTCCCCCACACACTTTTTTTTGGTATGTGCTAAATGTTGAATGGAAACAAAATGAAAGGGTGTAATGTATGGAACACTGGGACAATATACAGTTACCTTATACAAAATTTGTACTGTGGAGACCAAATGGACATTGGGAACATCAGACAATGGGATATATTATTTGAGTTAAAAGCACACTGACATGACAGACAACTCCATGTAGGTTTAGGAGATAGCATTAATATTAAGACACATGCAGGTTTGCTCTGTTTTTGGTTAGACAGCACACTGTACCTTCCAGCTTCAGCGTAGCTGTACTTGACACTTGGCCTACAGAATTGCTGGCAACAAAGGTGTAAATTCCTTCGTCCTCTGGGTAAGCTTCTGCAATTTCTAGTTGGAAAGTATCTTCAAACTGAGTCATCCTAAAGAAGCGGGAGGGCTTGATCTCTTTGTCTTTGCAATACCAAGCTACTTTGAGGTCTGCCAAGTGGAGGGGGGAAAACACATTTTTTGTTAAAAGAGAAGGATGCATTTTTGGCCATTTCCGCAGTACACCCTTATAGCGTGATTATTCCACTTTAAACATCCTATGGAATCCTGGGGTTTGCAGTTTAGGGAGGGGCTAGCTGGCCCTCCCTAAACTGCAAACCCCATGATTCCATAGGATGTTGAAAGTGGAATAATCACGCTATAACAGTGTAGTGTGGAAAGGGCCTTTGTTTGTATAGCATTGCTCTTCATGAGTGAACTCATGAAAAAATTCAGAGGTTGGTCATATTTCTCAAAACTAAAGCAACATTTCACATGCCAATTCCATATTGGGTTTTCCTTCCTTTCTTGTAACACTGAGGCTGACTGTTCTTTGAGTTCTTTTACCCTTTCCAGCATCATCTAATGATGTTGACAAGGAGGGAGAAGAAACTACACAGGAGGATCTAGTGAAAATGCTACAAGGAGTGGCACATTTCATGCTACCTTCTTTATGTAGAAAAATGAATCTAAGCATTTTTTTCCTTTTGTCTCTCTTCCCTTCATTACATCCAGAATTTTAATAGCATGAAAAATGAACAGTTCTAAAGGTCATAGTCGTTTTGTGGAGAATATTCCCACTTTTTTCAGCTCGAGTAATTTGGGACCAGAGGGAGAGAAAAAGGGTTCATCAACATCTGACTTGTGGTCCAGATATAGAAGACAACTCCATGTGAAGAAAGGCTACCCTTATTCTTTTATGGAAAGCTTTGTATATGCAGTTATGGAAAGCTTCACAGATGCAATGCAACCGGAGCTCCTGCATTGCATGCTATAGCCACTGGATATGGGCAGGTGTGAAAGTAAGACAAAGATGTGAGGAGTGGAAGTTCCTAGGAAAGGCTAACATATTGGCAACTACATTCAGTAATTAAAAGGAAGCTCCATCCATTTCAACAGAATTGACTTCCAGTTAGTATCAAATCTCACTTTCAAATACTGACTAAAAGGGAGTTTGGAGTAATATTAACCATGCTTAATGTCAATGTTGACATAAAGTTTTTCTCATGGTAAGGGAAGGTGGCTGGGAGGCCAGGAGTATTTGAGCACAAGAGAGAAATGAGAGAGAAAGCAATTTGGAAGTGTGTGTTGCTATTTAACTACTTTTCCAGATCCCTTAACACAATGGGTAACTTAAGAAAATTCCATGCGTACTAGATGTCAGTTTTGTAGCATTGCAAAAGGTTGTACTGGAAAATAGTTTTGATATAGAAATCGACTTTACGGTCAGCTAGAACCGTATGCTTTGAAATTATTGGTATTTTTCTAGCTTTCATTTGATATCTAGATTTTATAAAATGTTTATTGTACTATGGCATTCAGATAAGTGTTCTAAGATGTTCTAAGCATTTAGAAAACTAAATGCACCCAATACAGAGCAATGGAAGATGAACACATAAAACTGACCTTGCCATTCTCGTAAAACAGTGCATTTCCCTACTAATTAAAATAATAATTTCATGCTGTATGTGAGGGATATGCAAATACATTCATGAACAATGCAAAAAGAGCAGGAGTGCCAAAGAACACTCCTTAGACTCTGTTCTGCAGATATATCTATTATCTCAGCCATTACCATGCACATCAAAATTGTATATATACCCACGTGAGCATATATACAGACATTACTGTGACATGCCTTGCATAGCTGTAATCAATATTATGCCAATATTTTCAGTGTAAACTCCTACATGCTCTCTTTTTTAAAAAAAAATGTTAAACAAAAATATATTTTTCCTGTAGTTATTGAAAACAGAACATTGGGGGAAAAGGAGCCCTGTGCACAGACTCTCCCATATCTCTGTCTGGGCCTTTCTTTCTCTCTCTCAGTATGTAGTACTGGTGTTTGAAACATGAGTTGCATGCTGCCTTTAAGTATGCAAACAAGGGGCAGCGGGAAAAATAGGGCTGTACACAGAGCCCTGTCAGGACTGCATCACTGCTACTTCCTTGAAGCAAAGTAGACTCTACACAAGAAGTTGTAAAAGCTGCATTATACCTCCAAAATGGTATAATGCACTAAGTATTAATTGTGCATTTCGATTTTTGTTTGTTGTGTGCCTTCAAGTCATTTCTGCCTATCATGGGGTTTTCTGGGGCTGAGAATGTGATGCACTCAAGGTCACGCCAGTGGGTTTACAATGGCTGAGCAGGGAATTGAATCTTGGTCTCGAGGGCCAAAGTCTAATGCTCAAACCACTACAGCTAATCCAGACTTGTCTGTCTGTCTGTCTATCTGTCTGTCTGCCTGTCTATCAATCAATCAATTAATCAATCAATCAATCAATCATATAATATACTTTATATACTGTTAATTTAATTTATTAACTGTATTAATGCATTAAGTATAAATGTAAAATATAAATATAAATAAATGTATTGAATTAATTTATAAAAGTTAATTAATTAATATATTAATCTAATAGAATATAAAATAATATAGTGCTATATAAATACTTTTCAAGATAAAATAGCTAAAGCATGGGCAGATTTCTCACTTTGGGCCACATGTACTTTGTAACTGAGCACAAATACCCAAAAGCAAATAGTAAAGCTAGAACTGACAGTCACAACAGTTGGAAGATTAATTAAATAAAATTATTTTCAAGGCAACATTGTGTCAGTGGGTGATACTAGAGGTGTTGTTCATTTTTCATGCTCACTTAACACAGCTCTCATACTCTCATCATATTAGATTCCTAAAGATTCTGATACATCACTTCACTGACATTTTTAAATGTCAAAAAAGTAGGAAAGCATAGTAAGATGGCATTTTAAATTTAAAAGGGCTGAAACAATTGAGCCTATGGCTGCCTTTATACTGCTGGGACCTGCACGAAGGACTCTCTGGTGTAGGGACTTGCTGAACCATCAGTAGTGTACTGATAGTTGTTTTATTACTGTCTAATGCTCTTCCACTTGGGTAGCAGTATATAAATATATACAGTTATACACCTGATGTCCTGTGCTTGGTTACAGAAAACCCAGTGTTTGATGTGTACCAGTTGATCAAGGAGTACAAAATCTTTGTACAATGTTGTGAAACTAACCTGTCCCTGTAACTCTGCACTGAAAGTAAGTGGACTGTCCCTCAGAGGTAATAGCATCACGGAGTGGCATGATAATGGTAGGTGGGTAAATTGGTACTTCTACATCAGGAGAAACAACTTCTGGGACTAAGGGAAAGAAGACCAAAAAAAGTGATTATTAATCTCCATGGAAGAGCACACGTCACAAAATATTGACAATGCCATTTTTTTAAAAAAACAAAAACAATGCTTGAGAATGCTGGGAGAGCTTGCCTTCCACCGAAAGGGATGCTGAAGAAGTGGCAACACCATAGTCATTCTTTGCTTCAATGGTGTAAACAGCAGCATCTTCAGGGAATGTTTCGATCAGCAACAGAGTGTACTCTTGGGCATCATGAAGGAACTTGACTTTAAAGCCTGGAGAAAGAGGCTGTTCATCTTTGTACCATGAGATCTTGGGTGCAGGTCGCCCTGACACTACAGCACAGAAACGAGCCGGCTTCCCAGACTCTACTGTGGCTGGCTGAAGTTCCTTGACAATCTCTGGTGGCTCAGGAGCTGCAAATTAAAAGAAAACAAAAACTCACATGTTTTCTACAATTTTCTCTTCCTTGAATAAAACCAGTCTGTTAAGTCCCTACAGCCCATGTGGCAGAGGGAGAACAGAACTGGTCCTGGATTCAAGAGGACCTAGTTCTGTAGTTCAGCAAAAAGGCTCTACAGGCAGATTGGAACTGTGTGTTTTATACACATCTTATACACATTTTGTAGATGCACACAATAATTACATGGGCTGCAAGGGGAAACTGCATGCTTGAATGCTCCTCAATATCAAAAACATCTAAAATACAGAAATAAGAAAGAAAATTTGGCTAGATTCCTTTCCCTGCATGATGATCTTCAGTGGGCAAGGAGATTTGGATACTCCAAGACAGGCAGAGAAATCAGATGACCCCAGGAAACAATCTGCTTTTTCGGAAGGGGGAGCATGTGATTTAACCCTAATTCTCAGCCTTTTCCAAACTACAGGTTTTTTTCAGGATAAATGAAGTAGGAAACAGAATGCAGTTATTAAAGCTAGAAGAAATGCCCCATGCCCAGTTTGGCTGGTTATGTGGTGGCATGACAGACTCTCTTATTTCCCTGCTGCGATCTCTGTATCTGGGTGTATGCATGCATGTGCATTATATGCCTTCGAGTCAACTCTGACTTATGGTGATCTTATCCCAGGGTTTTCTTGGAAAGATTTGTTCAGAGGTGTTCTGCCATTGCCTTCATCTTAGCTTCAGACAATGTGATTTGCTCAAGGTCACCTAGTAGGCTTCCATGGCTAAGGGGAGATCAAAACTCTGGTCTCCCAGAATCCTAATCCAACTTTCAAACTTCAAGCTCATCATGAAGTTGTTGTTGTGTGCCTTCAAGTCATTTCTGACTTATGGCACCTGTAAAGTGAACCTATCACAAGGTTTTCTGAGGGCTGAGACTGTGTGATGCACCCAACATCACCCAGTAGATTTCCATGGCTGAGCAGTGAATTGAACTCAGGTGTCCAGGATCATAGTCCAATATTCAAACCACTACACCATACTGGCTCTTCATCATGAAGTACTTTAACTATTTTGATACCTTCATGAGCCCAAGTATTGTATAAATCAATGTACCAATGAGTTATTCACACAGAGAGCAACAATTAAAATTCCAACAAGTCGTCTAACAATCTCTGTACATACCATTCACATGCAAAGTAACAGAACTTCTGTTTCTTCCAGCTAAGAAAGTATACTCTCCAGCATCTGTATATCTGGTTTCAGTGATAGTCATTCGGTGAACTCTTCTTTCTACCACATAATGATATCTTTCTTCAATCTGGAAGTTGATTTCAATTCCATCTTTGTACCAGCGTGCCTCAATGTCATCTTCATTGACCTCAAATTCAACCACAGCTCGCTGTCTCTCAATGACCTATCAGTACATAGAAACAAAATAATTTATTACATTTTACTTTTGACGTGGTTTCTTTTTTTTTTCTTGAATGGAATCCTTTTAAAAGGCTGAAAAGAAAAAGTCAGAAAGTGACCATAATGCCTAAATGAGGTGGATCCTCATTTGAAGAAAACAGTTTGCTTACACACACAAAAAGGTTGTATGCTCTTTGTAATTTCAAGTTAAGTTACACATGTATGAAACATGCTGAGCCATGTGCCAAAATACCTTGATGTGTGCTGCTGACAAGACATGCTCTGGTCCTTATTAGTGAATATGTATATAATAGCCTTTTGTTGCTCAGTTGGTGCCACTGCATGTTTTTGTTAGAATTCTACAAAAACTTGGTTTAACTGTGTGTTCAGGGTGGAACTTTAGGTTTGCAAGCCAGAATCCACCTAAAGTTGCACCACTAAATAAATAGCTAAGTTCAATCTCCTGCTAGATCCTATTCATGAATCTTAAAGGGTGACAAAATTTCCCCTGCAAGACACTTTCCACTTCTCAAATATATGGAAATAAAACCAGTCCATAATGGTTATTTCACAGGGTAAAATAAAGCCACTATATGCCTCTATTGTTCAATCAAACATGACAAGCACTGGTGCTACAAAGGTTTGTGGAGCCACAGTTAAATGTTTGTCCCCATTTGAGCATACAAGTATGGACCAATACCACCAAAAAAATACTGTATAGTTATTGCACTTCAGATCTTTTCCCCATTGGAGAGAGAATGCCTGAAATAGGGCTTTAGTTTTAGTTCCATGTTTAGCATTACAAATAACGACTGGGAGTCTGCAACTTGTTCTAGCCTATAGCCCAGTGGCAGGAATCATATGGCCTTCTAGGGGTGCTTGGACTAAATGTCTCAGCAACCTTAGACAGCATAATCAATGAGGAGGAATGCTGGGAACTGCAGTATAGAAACATTTGGAGGGCTGCATGATCCCTATAAGTACTTGAGTGAGAATGGTTCCCTTCAAGTTGTCTCCTGGCCTGGAACAAGAGTCTGTAGCAGTGTTTTGAGCTTGCAGAAATAATTTCTGGAGAGTGGAAAAGTTATTTTTCATTTCTTCCTTTTTGAACCTCACCCTAAAGTACAGGAAGGGGAATTCTTAACCTTGTGGTGTGCATCCTGTCAGAGAATATGATCTTGTGTGCATATAATTCACACCTTCAAGATACCATAAGGGGTTAAGGACTCAAGCAGCCCAGTCTTCCATTTACCTATCTTCCATCTATGTTCCTTCCTGCCTGCCTGCCATCCTTCCCCTCCCTAACCTTCCTTCTTGTCTTGTCTGTCCCACATCAGACTTCTTTTGAGGTTTTTCTTCACATTTTCAAAATATATATATATGTGTGTGTAAAAGATGTAAATCAGAAAGGAGACACAGCAGCATATCATAATACACATGAAGCTTTAGATCACAGCAGTGGATTAAGGATTAATAAAAGGATATACTGCCCCTGTACTACATATATCTTTAAAGTCGCTGTACTAACTAAAGTAATATTGTTAGATCATTTTAGTAAGTAACACTTGGGAAATAAGGATTTCTTTCAAATTACAATTTTCTTCAAGCTTCAAGATTTTTCACAGAAATTATAAGGTTTCCTTGTGTGCAATGACATTAACTGATTTAAATTGAATCAGAAGGGGAGTTTAGCATTTTATGTGGCATTTTAAGGTATTAAGAAGTTCATCTAAAGAGGATGTGAGCATGTCTGAGGGAATATTGCACACAGCTAGAGTTTTGCTGCTTGACTTCAGTGTAGCAATTTGTGTATTCTCCCCCATTTGACTCTGCATATTCTTTGTTATATTTCTTTAGCTAATTTTTAACCTAAATTGTTTACTTAAATCCTGAATGTGTAGTAGTGACATTTTATAACAATGAGATCGGGGGGGTGGGGGGGACAATGTTTGACAAATTGTTGGCACTGATTTTTAACTTTTTTTCATGGGGAGGGCTGAACTTTCTGTTGTGAGGGACAGATCTATATTGTATTGCTTATTGGAACACCAGGAGATACTATACCTGGACATCTCTTTGGAGGCTTCTGATGCGCACATCACGCCCTTCCACTACCAAATTAGCGCTGGACATATTTCCTCCTGCCACCACTGTGTATTTCCCAGAATCAGACATCTTTGTTGAAGTAATCAGAAGGCGATGAACAAATCTTTCCCTCTGGACTTTCATTCTAAAAAGAATTGAAGAAAATTTTAAAAGGGAAGCCTTACATGATAGATGGTGTAGTCTCCAAACAGAAAGATCTTTAAAAGCAAAACAAAATGTAGTTTGGATTCAGATTATTATTCCCTACCAATCCACCCCTTCTACCCAGTAAGTTCAGTTTTCAGTACAGAACCTTATGTATTATAGTTCCATATAACTGTGGACCAGGTATAAAAATGGTAGGTTTCATTACCTCCTAGTGAATCTTTTTGCGTGCCTGTGAGGAAACAATGGATGAAACAGCTACAAAATGGCAGATAATGCTTCATAGTTCTTTACCTCTTAAGGATTAAGTGAAGATAGCACTCCAAGATGGACAGAGAGACAACACAAAAATAGATTCTACAACTTGCTGTCTAGGATAACAGCGTACTAACACTTTCATTCTCTGATGGCTCGGAGGATGACATCCGAGATCAATTTATACAGGGAGGTTAATTGTAATTTCTCGGGCCAGAGTGCTCCCCTGTTTATGCTAGAAAGTCATCTAACTCATTCCACAGGAAATGATATGGAGATGATTGGCCCAAGGAGTTTTGTTTCCTGAGACAAAGTAGCAAACTGTGCTCTGTCCTCCTGCTTGTCAATGTGTATGTAGGAAGCAAAGACCTGTCAAGGGATTGTCAAGTACCTGTTCCTCCCCGTTGGAAGTAAGAATATAGTGGTAATACATTAAATAACTAATAATTTCCATGACATCCAAAATCAGCCACCTAAGACAGTTTCAGTCTGTGTAATGGTGGGGCTGGTCCATATATGAAGTTCAGACTGCCTGGATCTCATGGAGATTGGAGTTCCAAGGGGAAAGAGACTGGAGCAATCACATGCATCCTTACAGAACTTTGTTGTTGTTAGCTACTGTCAAGTCAGCTTCGACTTCTGGTGACCCTATAAATATGAACCCTCCAAGAGCTCCAGGCAACAACTGATCTGCTCAGGTCTTGCAATCTTAGGATCATGGTTTCCTTGATTGAATCAATCCATCTGTAATGTGGTCTTTCTCTGTCCTGAATGTTTTAATTGGATTGATTATTTAATGCTTTTTTAAAAAAAAAATTATTGTAACACATATTGTTTAAGATACTTTGTTTTTAACATACATTGTAAGCTGCTTTGTGTCTCATAATGGGTGAAATGTGGGATACAAATCAAATAAGTAAATAAATATGGTCTTCCACTTTAACAAGCATTATAATACTTTTGGATGACTCATGCCATTTCGTGATATGTCTGAAGTATGATAGCCTCAGTTTAGTCCTTCTGGCTTCTAGGGAGTGTTCAGGTTTGATTCGTTTTAACCCCCATTTACAGGGTCTGAGTATTTTGCCTTAGATATTAGAGTAGATAACTAGTCCATGAATGAGCCACATTGACCATATGCATTTGAATTCACCCTTCACTCACATTCTACATGCATGCAACTATCATACTCTCATATCAAACTCTGAAATCCCTTTAAAAAGATCAAAAGAAAACTTTTAAACAAATTACCTTTCTCCAAGCTGAAGTTCCTGCCCGTCTTTCATCCACTGAACGGAAACATCAGGTTCAGAGATTTCACATTCAAAAACAGCTCTTTTCTTCTCCACGACTTTAATGTCTTTGATGTGTTTTCTGAATTCGATATGGCGAGCTGGAGAAATATTTTTATATTGGCCATCATTACTGGTAATATATTATGTATCAGAAGGATTACTATTTATATTCAACGCAGCTCAAGCTCCTACCCAATCCTCCTATGTTCAGCCCCATGTTTGCCTCTCAGGATCTACCCTGGAAAGTCCCAAACCCTCTAGATCAGATGCACTGGGGCTGTGTGGAGTGGAAGTGGAACCCTTTCCACCAGTGGATGCGTCTCCATCAGTGGAGGAACATAATCAGATTTCAACATATCTGTTTCAGTTCAACCCTTCATTAATACCCAAGGTACCTTATAATAACTAAAGCAAAACCACAGAAATAAAAAGCACTAATATTACATAAAATAAAAAACCAATTATTTCAATTAAATAAAAAATGAGACATAGTAGCAGTTAGTTCAGATCTATCTGAAGAAAACAAATTTTCTTTGAAGGCTTATCTGGACAGATAACTATCTCATCCTGTGATAGCAGTTTTCTGACTTCCAGAAGCATCAGGCAGAGACTTTGCTGCATCAAGTGGAGACTTGGCTGCATCTGTGTGATTGTAACTCAGTTCGTTCAGCCAAGATACGAACAAGTCTTTTCCCTATGCATACAGATCCTTTACAGTGTAGGCAAATAAATCAAGAAACTAATTAATTAACCAACCATAGCTTCCTACTTTGTTTGAATCAAGAAACTATACTCATCAGTTCTGGAACAAGCCAAGATGTTAAAACATAGTTTGAAATTGGCTTGACTAATGGCTTGTTTCAAAGCTAGTTAACAACTGTGCCTGAGTTTTGACAACTATGGACAAACTATGGTTAATTGGAAACTTCCTGGTTTAATCATGGCTTCTCTGAAAGAACAAGGGAAGGGGCAACCTGTGTGGAGAAAAGACCTGCTAACAGCTTATTAAGCCATTTAGCAACCACATAAGACACCAGGGGCTAAGACAATTTCTGGAATGGCATATCATCATAAATGACAAATACATTTTTTTTATTGTATAACAAGAGCTGATCTGGCCTGCGTGTAGTATGTGACAACTGATGCATGCATGTGACAACCTTTGTAGGTATGAAAACAGCTGGAGTTACACATGGGTTGCCCCCTGCTTCTTTCTTCATGGGCTGAGATAAAGGTTGGGGGGATAAATTAGCTTTTGTTTGCTTAACGGCCTTACTGAAATTGCATTTCTGAGCATGCAGTGCATTTTGCAATTTGAAAAAAAAAGGCATTTGATTGCACGCAGACATTTGCAAAGAAAATTTAAAAAGCAAGAACAAAGTCCAACATGCACACAAACATACTTTAATGGGCACATGGGTACAAAATATGCATACATTTGAAGAATATGGCCCTTCTCTCCCCGCAAAAAAAAATCCCTGACCAATTCAGTATTAAATTTTAAAAAAGCAAAAAAAAACAAAAAACAAACCCCAAAAGCCTATATGGAACTTGGCAGTAACAAGATTGTTGGTGAAAAAAACCCAACAGGACTGAGACTGATACAATGATCCATCTGTAGCTGGGCCACTGGTATGATCATGTCCTTGGTTAAAATACATGAAGAGGAACAACACTAATACCTTCCACATATAAAGTTGCTGATGAAGCCGCTTTGCCAGCAACAAAAGTGTATTCAGCTGCATCTCCAAAATGAACATTCCTTATTGAAAGCGAATGTGTTAGCTTTTTAGTTCTGATCTGGCATCGGTCGGTTGATTTTATTTCCACACCATTCTTCAACCATTTGTATGTGATGCCTTCATAATTGACAGTCACTTCGAAGGTGATTGTATCCTTCTCCTCTGCATTGATGTCTTTCAGCATGGATGTAATCAAGATAGCTGTAGGAGGGGCAAAAAAAAAAAAAGGAATGAAAGACAGCTTGGGTTAGAAGCCTCTGATTTAAATAATTTATTATTTTTTAAAGAAAATTTTAATACTGGTTTTTATTATGGCAAACAATGAGAACAAAAACAAAATCCAAATAGTTATATATAATAATGTACAATGGCTAAATCAAAAATACAATACAACCCACGAATAAAATAATAAAACAACAAAATATTTCACCAAAATGACCAGTGGAGAACAAGTATTTCTTCAGTGGGTGGTAACTAGATGCCTCCTCCCTGCTGGAAGTCCATCTGATCTCAAGGGGGAGATCATTCCAGAAGGTGGCCACTCCAACAGAGGAAGCCATTGCTACATTGTAAACTGATGAGTTTCGCTTAAGCTGAAGTATGGTAAGCAGGGACTCCCCTCAAAGTGTAAAGGCCAGGGTGGCCTATACAGAAGAAGTCAGTATCTTGGATATTTTAGTAGGCATTAGTGGCCTAGTGCCTAATTGTCATGAGCAGTGGCCTCATCATATCATTGTGGAATGGGCCACACACACATACATACCGTATTACTGGGACCATGGACCACTGATATTGTTTACTAATAAAATGTTATATTTAAGATAATAACATCATATACCAAGGGATGATAAAAATGTCAACTGCCAAGCACTGTTCACTTTCTTGTCTTAAGATGGGATAATTCAAGATTATTTTATTCCAATGAAGAATTATACTTACGTTTCACTGTTAGGGTTGCACTGACTTTGTCATTTCCACAGACAAAGGTGTATTCGGCAGAATCTTCACTGCTGGTGTTCATGATGTTGAGCTGATGGAGTTTCCCCTGGACTACAATTTTGAACTTTTCACTCATTTCAATTTCCACTCCGTTTTTCAGCCACACAGCAGGTACGTTGAAATGAGACACCTCACATTCAAAAGAGGCAGTTTTGGTCTCAGCAACCTCAATATTTTTCATGGTCTTTGTAATATGTACAGCTGTGGAAAACAATTTTTAAAATAAAATTGAGATGAGTCCTTGCATAAATATGACAGATTTCTTCTAATTTAACATTGATAATAATGTTTGAATTAATGTACATGCAGAGACAGACAGTCAAACAGATTTTTTTTTCAAAACTTACTTTCCACAAATAGTTTTGCTTTACATTCAAGTTGTCCTACTACTGCTGTGTACTCGCCAGCATCAGCAGGAGATATATTTTGTAATGTCAGTTTGTGAACTTTCCTTTGAGAGCTCATTCTGTACTTATCACTTGGCTTGAGCTCAATGTTTCTGTGGAACCATCTGACTGGTACAGTATCATGGGACACACTCACTTCAAAGGAAACTACGGCATTCTCCAGAGCAGTCACATCCTTTGGTTTTTTAATGATCTTAACAGCTTGAGAGAAGAAAAGGGAAAAGAAAAGTTCAGTCAGTTGGCATCAGGATGAAGAGATACAGATAACAGTTTTGGGGGTATGGTAGCTGAAAAGGTTGTAGCATGAGAGAAAGAACACTGTCCACACATTTCTTTTCACTGCCATCTTATTCATTCAGTATTTTTCAGAAGTTAAGAAAAACCACAAATGATAGCATGATGCCACAAATGTGCACAAGTAGAAGTGACAGTAGGTCACTACAAATAAATATAAACACTATGAGTATATACATTTTGACTGAAAATAGCAGTAGGATACAATATTGTTTTAACTTAATTGTTAGCTGCCTTGGATCCCATATTGGGAGAAAGGTGGGACATAAATTAGAGAGAGAGAGAAAGAGAGATTACATTACAGAGAATGAAGTCTCTCATCACACCACGTTCAGTTTCCTTTAATTCCATGTTATACATGTAGCCTGACTTACTTTCAACATGGAGTCTGGCATTGGCTCCTATCCTTCCCAGTTTAAAGCTGTAAACTGACTCATCAGGTACAGCACAATTCTTGATTCTCAAAGTGTGAACGTGTCTCTCCACTTTGATTTCATACTTGTCACTGGAATGTAGCTCAACACCATTTTTGATCCACTGAGCTCCTTTCACATCAGGATGAGTAAGTTCCACTGAAAATACTGCTTCTTGTGTTTCTGTTACAGTCAGGTTTTTCAGTGTCTTCTTGATCTTCACAGCTATTTCAGAAGAACAAATCATGGAAGACAATCATGGAAAAAACAAGCAACCAAAAAGAGAATATTTTATATTATCATGAGGTATTTCATTTTACACACATAGGCTTTGTAGTTGGCTGCAGACTGTTTTGCACCTATTCATGAAAACTACCTCCACTGAATCTGGGAGAATTACTCTTATATCCCCCTCAGTCCCCCACAGCACAGGTCACACTATTCAGGTGGAACCCTCATAAAGAAGCTTTGGAGGGTTCAGAGGACTGCTGTGGTGAGAGGGGACACAAGAATCACCGCCAGCCAACCTCCTTCCCCTGGCAGTTCTCAGAATCTGCTATATTGAGCTCTAGTGTTGGCCAGCTTCATGACATGGTAGCTGAGAGTATTATTTCCCCCATTTAAACAGATTATATGTCTTTGCCTACTATTGCCTTTCAGCTCCATGCACAATAAAGAGCTATGATAAATATTTGTCACTCATCTAGAAATTCATGAGCGATTTTAGGTTTTGATAGTAAAATTACAATACAGTTCTACGTGTGTCTGCTCAAAATGAGATCCAATTGTGTGCAGCGAGTTTTGCTCCCACTAAATTAATCTTATACTCCAGAGAAATTCAAGAAATTTGAGTGAGAAACAAATTTTGCAGACCTCTGATCAAGTAGTTTTTGTAATACAGGGTGTGGAGCATGAGTTGTATTCATGAAATCTGATATAAAATCAAACCAAGCAAATTTCATCTAGTTAAGCTCCTTTCTTTCAATCTGTATTTCACTTTCTTTTTATCTATCTTCCTAACATATTGTGTGAAATTCTTAAGTGGACCACCCATGGAGGGACACTTTAGTATATCTTCAGTCAGGCCAGGAGGGAACTGAGCCAAATTTTCACTGACTACTTACTTTCAACTTTTAGCTTGGCTGACGTTTTTGAGGTTGCCACTTGAAAGGTATATTCACCAACATCATCCAGTTTGCTGACTGGAATATTAAGTCTCCTCTTCCGACCGTCGGATTCACTTCTACAGCGATCTGACTTAACAAGTGGTTTTCCATCCTTCAGCCACTGACCCTCAGAATCCGGATTAGCTACTTCACATTCAAGAATAGCTCGCTGGGATTCAGCCACCGTTAGATCAGTGAGAGGCTTTGAAATGGCACCACCTGAGAGGAAAACAAAGCCAAAGCTTGCATTTGTGGAGACAGATTTAAGTGCACAGTATCTTCACTGACACCCCATATCCACTATGCCAATGTGAATTCCTGCTACCATAAGCAGGGCTGGCTTTCACCATTCCTCTGAAGATGCCAGCCACAGATGCAGGCAAAACGTCAGGAAAAAATACAACCAGAACATGGTCTCAAAGCCCAAAAAACCCACAAGAACCAATGGATTCTGGCCGTGAAAGCCTTCAACTCTACAAGGGCTGGCTTTATTAGGTAGAGCAAGATGAGTACCTCAGGCAGCTTATTTTGGGAGTCATAAAAAGTGAGCAAATGGTTAATTATTTAACTTACCGTTGCATTTTTACAGGAGGAATAGGTATACAGTATACAGTTCTGTGGGATTTTCTGGCTCAGATTCCAAAATAGGCTGCTTAAGTTGCCATTTGCTTCTCTGTTTCTAGCAGCCAGATGTTTATGGCTGACTCTGACTATGAAATGGCCCTTGCTTTAAGAGTTCTGTAAGCAGTGACCCTTTGTATGGTCCTACAGTGGGCATCAGCATGGGCTACAACGAAAGGCATTTGTGGGGAAAAAGTGGACTTCAACTGTCTTGTACATTGGATTCACAGACTATGATGACTGGAAGGTGCTTTCCTTATTTCTATAGAAACCAAATGGAAGATGATGCAACTCTGAGAGTAAGTTATTCTCACGGAGAACAATGGAAAATGAACATTGCAAAGTTCAAAATGATCAATAAATTGTTTTAGAAATCTATTAAAAAAACAAAAACAAAATTGTTTCTTTCTGCACATTTGAAGCCATGGAATGAAAAACAAAGAACATTGAGAAATGTACGAACTGAGCATTTCACCTTCATGAAAAAACCAAGCATACTAGTACATTCGAAACAGCTCACCTGCTACAACCAGCTTCCCAGATGTCTTCTTTTCTCCAGCATAAAATGTATACTCTCCTTCATCGTCTTTCATCATGTTCACTACTGTCAGTTTATATATTGTGCCATGTGCTTCTATCTTGTATTTGGGGCCAGCTTTGAGTTCTTGGTCTTTAAAATGCCACACAACATCTATTCCAGCATGGGACAGCTCAACTTCAAAGGTGACATTCTGAGTTTCAGTGCAGGTGATGTCATGAAGACCTTTAATAATCTGGATTTCTGTTTTTTTTAAAAAAAAGAAATATATTAGGCGCATTGAATGATTATTAGCAGCCTTGCTGCATGAGCAGAATGTGTTTTAGCAGTGCCTCTACATTTGTAGAATACTTACTCTCAATTGTGAGATTGCAGCTGGTTTCAACTTTGCCAACAGCCAGTTTACAGTGTCCTTCATCTGATGCATATGTCCTGGTAAAGACAAGCCGCTGTTTTGTGCCTTTGGAGACTGCTTGGACACGGTCATCAGGCTTTATCTGCTGATCATTTATGTACCACTTGGATGAGGACACATCAGGGACCGAAATCTTACTCTCAAGAATGGCTTTTGTGCCCTCAACAGCATGGACGTCTTTCAGAGGTACTATTATATCCACACCTACAAATTATAGTAAATAACTGCGGTTAAGAAGATCACATTAAAAACTTCTTTGGATTAAGAATATCCATTAAAAGCAGCAATAAAACCTTATATAAGTATTTGAATTATGTAGGTAAGAAAATGGATGAGATAAATAGCTTTCTAATATTGGGTCTTCTTTAACATTCCAAAAATATCCAGGTATCTCAGAAAGATCACAGGAAGGGCAAGATCCATGTTGTTTTCTGCTAGCATATTACCACCAGGAGCCCTGGTGATGCAGTGGTTAAATGTCGGTACTGCAGCCAGGAGGTTGTGAGTTCGATCCTGCCAGGCTCCAGGTTGACTCAGCCTTCCATCGTTCCATCAGTCAGTAAAATGAGTAACCAGCTTCTTGGGGGCAATTAGCTAACACATTGTAAACCACTTAGAGAAAACTTAGCTGATAAGCAGTATAGAAATATACATGCTATTGCTATTTCTACCAATAGCTGTTGATGGGCCCTCATCCTCACTTAACTTGTTATCCTTTTTATAAAATTGACATAAGCTAATCATCAATGCCATATTTTCTGCAAGTTTAAATATGCCTTTTTGTTACATTTACATTGTCTTTAATAATCCATTTTAATAAGTGGCACTTACTATAGACGGTAACACGACCAGTAGTTGAAAGAAGGAGACTAGGGATGTTAAAGGAATATGCTCCACTGTCTTCTTTGGTTACATCTTCAACTAACAGCATATGCGACTGCTTGTCTATTACAACGTGAACACGGTCACTGGGTTGAATTTCAACACCATCCTTCATCCAGACACCTTCAACGTTTTCTTGGGAGACTTTCGCTTCAAGCTGTACAATGTCACCTTCACAGACTTTTTGATCAGCAAGGCCCTGGAGGATAGTGACTGGTCGTGCTGTAAAATATGAATTAAAAATAGTAAGTTATGGACCGTGATCGCAAATACTAGATATTAAAATTTAAGAAGGTGGTATCTATGAATGCAAACTTTCCATTATTTCATTCTGTTGTGCAGGAACAAATAATTTCAAAAGTTTTCTTCCTGCTGGGTGAGATTATGCATTTCTTTACATTTTTCAATGGTTTTTCATATTTCAGGACTTTTGGGGACAAAAGAAGTAATATTTGTGCAAATGGACAATATGTATACACAAAGCAATGTATTTTGCACAAAATACACTTCTTTTGAGGAAAAACGGGCTTTTCGTGGAAAAGACTAGTCTGAACACAAAACCAATTCTCTTCTGTAAACAAATTTTTCACAAAAAAATCCCCAAATGTGAAAAATCTTGCAGTGGTTGAAAATTTTCTTCATGGGATTTCTTGATGTGTCATGACACTCTTTCTCATCAAAAACTAGAAAATTTGGGAGTATTCTTTATATCCCTAGTGGAGACTGCTTGTTGGAACAACTTACGCTTCATCTTCAGTTTACAGGAGGTCTTTTTCCCATCTGCCACAAAGCTATATTCTCCTTGGTCTTCTTTAGTAACATCTTTAACTGTGAGGATCTGTCGACCTCGGCGTGAGGTTATGACATATTTGTTATTGGGTGTGAGCTCAACACCATTGTGATACCATTTTCCTTCCACATCTTCAGGTGAAACTTCACATTCGAGTTCCCCTGAGAAGGATTCTGGGACTTCAAGGTCCTCCAGTTCTTTAACAAACTCAATAACAGCACCTGCATCAGAGGCAAATATCTCAGTAAGCCATTTCACTAGTTACAAGAAAAAAAATCTAAAGTGTACTCTAAATTCAAAATGTTTTCATCTTTCTAAATGGAGAAATGTGCTCTTCGGACATCATGTTTACAATGATGATAAGTATGCTTCAACATACTGAAGCCAATGAAGATCTTCTTCCCTCTCACTAGACTCAACACCACTGCTCACCACGCTGTATTTTATCTGAAACCCATTTTACATCTGCTGCAACTGGAATAATTGTTGCTGCTGCCCCAGTTTCTTCTATTCTGGTTCAAGGCCATGCCCACGTTCCTGCGGATCCTCCACCAACATGGTTAGCATCCCACACAATCAGTGAACCTTGCACAATGTGTGGATCATTTGTAACACATGTGTAACATATTGTAATAGGAAACACATGGGTGGAAGTCTTTTCATATAACCAGCTGCTATGGAAGTATGCACAGCCAGGAGTAACTATATGAGACAGACATGCATTTAAAGGCTGTCAGAAATGCATACATTAAGCAGAGGGCCAGACAAATAATGTGAGCATGATTATTCTACAACAGATTGGGGCTGAATGCATAGATTCAGAGTGATCATCCACTGCTCCATTGTTCACTGTGCCAATGCAAACTTTATACCACTACACCATATGGCTAGACCACTAGCTCCAGAGCTAATCATGTGCCCAGAAATATACAGCTCATTGGGCTGTGGCACTGATAGGGATGGCCACTGAGAGAAGCTCATGGTCTGACATGGCTTGAGAACCCCTCATTTCTAAACTAAAACAAAGACAGACAGACAGACAGGAAGAAAGAAGAAAGGCTGTGTATGAATGCAGCTCTTGTCCTCACCTTCTACAATTAGTTTAGCTGTTGTTTTCACAGATTCATCATCCACAAGAACACAGCTATAGTCCTCTTCATCACTTTTGTCAATCATTAGCACCGAAAGGAAGTGACCCTTCCTGTCGGAATGTGTTCTGTATTTGTCTCCAGAAGAAATCTCCACTCCATTCTTGTACCATTGCACTTTGACAAAGGGTTCAGAGGTTTCACATTCAAAGGTTGCCATTGAATCTTTCTCCTTAGCAGTGACATCTTGTAACTGCTGTGTGAATGTTACATGCTGTTTGGCTGTGAAAAACAATGGAAGGAGGCTGAAAAATGAGGAGGAGCATTCTGTGCTTTGAATGCTAAAACCTAAACCCAAATCCCATTGAAAAAGGACAAGAAGTGTATACATTACCTTGTACTAGTAGGAAAGCGTGACTTGAGGTTTCACCAGCTATATTAACAGCCTTCACCATGATGCTGGCAGAGTCTTCTGCTGTTACATCCCGGATGACCAATTCACATACATTATCTTCTGGCCAGTACCAATAGATGCGATCTGACCTCTCAATCTGCACACCATTTTTAAACCACTGGCATTCTGGGTCTGGTTTTCCTACTACACGAACACGGAAATGGGCATCACTTCCTAGGCCAACTGTCTGGCTTTGTATACGTTCAAATATCTTGGGAGCCTCCATGCTTGGGCTAAGTTGAACTTTCTCTGGCTTGATGGTTGGGATAGTGATTTTGCCTTCGGCCTCAAGGGCTTTCTTTTCTTCCTCTGTCAACTCTTTGGTCCAGTGAAGAAGTTCTTCTTTTGTCTTCCTAAGCAGCTCTTCATATGACTCATCCTTCTTGCGAGATTTAAGCTCCACAGCAGTGATGGCTTCATAGTAGCCTTCTTCAGTTCTGCGTTTGAATTTACTGCGGAGTTCTTCAGACTCTTCTGGCACTTTTTCATGGCTTACTTTTTCTGCCTTTTTGAGCTTCACCACCTCTTTGGTGGTTTTCTCAGCTGGCTTGTCAACCTTCTGGACTTCAAACAAAAGTTTGCCAGGCTCTACAGCTGGAGGTTCATGCCTAGGCTCAGGTGCCCGGCGAAGTACGGATCTGAAATCTTCCCGCTGCTGAATCTCAATTTTCACCGTGTGTTCTGTTGTACCTTCTGGGTTTTCTGCTGTTACTTTTACTTCACCTGTATCATATGATTTGCAGTCCACAATATCCAGATAGTAAATTCCATCATAACGAAGTCTAAATCTTTTGCTTTTACGAATGAGTTGACCATTGAGATACCAGTTGACTTTAGGTTGTGGATAACCAGTCACCCGACAGCGGAATCGAGCAATTTCACCTTCAAGGACTCTTGCAGGTTCAGGAAACAAAACTATTTCTGGCTTTTGTTTCACTTTTTGATCTTCTGTAACTCCAGTAAGAGCACCTTCGTGGGCCATTCTTTCTAGCTCTTCAATGCGCTGCAGGCCCTTCCTGCCTTCTGGCAGCTGAGATTCTTCAACAAGGCTTTTCTCGTCTTTAACAATCAGTGTTGCTGATGTATGATCAGTGCCGTATTTGTTTGTAGCCCTGCATGTAATCACTCCACTGTCTCTGGGATAGGAAACATCATAGTCCAGACTACAATAACCAAATTCATTAATCATTCTAAGTCTGTTGGCTGCTTCCAAAGGCTTGCCATCATGTAGCCACACCACGACCATGGTCGGGTCACCAATTGGGGTAAGTCTGCACTCAAAATGGGCTGGCCCAAAGCGCTTGAGTCTTAAGGAAGTGAGCTTCTTCTTGAAAAATGGCTTTTGTTGTTTCTCTTTGTCATAAAGGTCACCTTCCTCCCATTGCTCTTGGCCATAGCGCAAGTGGAGGGGTTCAAGTTCTGGTGCTGCAATTTCTTTTGCTCTGTATGTCCCTTTGGGAATGATTAATTTCCTTTCTGGTTCAGGTTCAGTGAACTCAACTTCAACATTCACTTTGCACCGTGTAGTATCACGCCCTGCTTTGTTAATAGCAGTTGCAGTATACCATGCAGCATCTTGTCTGACAGTGGACTCAATTTTCAGGGCAGCTTCTCCCTTTGTTCCCTCAATTCTGGAATATAGAGTGTGAAGAGTAAGTTTTTATTCTGATTGTTGATCAACAAAATAAAAGTTTGATGGCTAAAAACAAGACCAAAAGTTTGGAAGAAACCTCACAAATGCTACTGGAGAATTTCACCCAGTTTCCACGTAAAGCCCTGCTAAGGAAACAACCAGTACACTCAAAGTTGGTACTAGTAAATATGATTTGTACTGCTGTGTAGGGTTTGACTGTTAATGACATCCACTTATAATTCTATTCAGTTTGCTTGTGATGCAGACATCACAGTTTTTATGTTTGTTACTCTCTGTGTTGTGTGTGTGTGTGTGTGGGAGTATGTATGTGTATGAATTACTTATTTTGCTTCATTACATTGAACGAAGCAAATAAACGTATATGTTTAAATAATAAAAGTATATAAAAGTAAATAAAAGTATATATTTGCCTAGTTAAACAAACAAACAAACAAACAAACAAGACTTACTTTATATTTGGGTATTTATGTGGTACAATGATGTCACTGTTCTTCAGCCACACAATGTCAGGATTAGGGTTGCCTCTGGCTTTTACATTCATTTCCAGTTTGTCGCCTTCCTTGACACTCATATTCTTCAGTTTTTCCACAAATGCTGGCCTCAGTAAATGTTCCTTAGCTAGGAAGAGGAATTTAGCAAGTCATCAGCAGAATGCATTGAGGTAGATCATTATAATCAAAGATCTATCTTCAAAAGGGACACAATAAATACCTTCCACTGTCAGGTTCATTGTGATGGATGATTTGCCTGCTCTGTTTTGAGCAATTACAACCCATTCACCAGAATCTGCAGGCACAGCTGGAACAATAATCAGAGACTGTGTGCCATCTTCTTTAATCACTATTTTATGGGTATAATCATTGAGAACTTGTTGACCTATGAGAAGAAATATACAGATGTTATTTTAAACAATGTGCTATTTCCCTTCAAGTGAATCTCTGATTTTGTGGAGAACTTACGTCGTGAGTAGGGGGCTCTCTTACCATTGTGAAACCAGTATGTTTCTGGCATCGGTCGGCCCACAACTTTGAGGTCAAATCTTGCCGTCTGCCCTTCTGCACATTTGAACGATGTCGGCTTTAAGACGAACACCGGCTTGTACAGCCGCTCCAGCTGTGCTTCATCTGTCTCATCTAGCCTGCGTGCTGGAGAGCGTGAAGGTGAACTGCGAGCAGGGGAACGGCTTGGTGATCGAGGAGAAAGAGACCTGAAAAAATAATATACAACCTGATGTTAAAAAAGGCACATAAAATCTGGCAACATATAGAGAACCTCCATTTGCTTGAAGAACAGCTATAACCATAGAGATGACCCCAAAATGGGGGTGAGTTATGTGTTAATATGTACATGTCACTTATTCAGTCTATGCTGCATGATGAGGGGTCGTTTCTCACTTAAAGACAATACTGAAACATTGGTGCATGAACTAAATATTTATACTATTTATTACACAGTCACCAATGTCACCGAAAACAAGAGCTATACAGTAAGGGAAAATCTAATGACTGAAGAATTCAAGCTAATTAAAATCTATCTGCTATACTATATTTGAAACAAGGATTTCATACGTTTAACCACTCAGGACTTGTTTTCACAAAGTTTACCACCTAGAAATGTATTTAAATGTGCTAAGAGTAGCTTATGCAAGTAAGATGTTTAACACAATTTTTTCAGGTTCCTTCTCATGACTACCAAATAACTGAGGGTTATTTGCAGTATGTGGGGCAGGGTGGATAGATGCTATCTCTGTGGTGGGAAGGAATCAGCGGCTGCTTGTAGCAACACACAGAAGAAATATACTGAACAAATTTAAGACAAATTGGGAAAGTCTTGACATTCTTTTTAACTACAGGCTCATCAGCACCAAACTCCACTCTACTGTATCTTTGACAGGAGATGGCCAGCGAAGAAGGTTCCAGCACATCTGGTTCAACAAGATGATCAGTCACTTGACACCGTTTTAAATGCTCCATCTGTCTCTCTAATCTCAGCAGAGAGCTTTATGGATGCCAGACCACACTACAGTGGCAGTGCTCCTTTACATAGACACCTCAGATTGATCTGTCCTTTAAGTAAGATGCGAACCAGAAACTTGACCAACTGCATCAAACTACTTGTGTTTAAACTGTTGCAGATTAAAGAAGACAGCTGTTGTGACAGGGGTTCCATTTAATTAAGAACAGACCAAGTCCAACTCGAGGAAATTTCTACACCATCATACTTCTCTTATAACTATTCCAAGGGGATGCATGTTCCCTTTATTTAGAAAATTCTGTTTTCATGTGACTACAAGCAATTATTCCAGGCTTTTATCCATAGACAAATTGGTCCATCCTTGAAAAGACCAAAAGTAAATAACTCCTGCATGCGCTTTGTTCTCACCGATATCGTCTAATCATTTCAGGCGATGGGATATAACCTGGAGACCCAGTTGGTCCAACAGGCTCAACATATAACTTTGCGGAGCATATGGCATTCCCTTTTACATTGCTGGCAAAGACAGTGTAAATGCCTTCATCTTCAGGGAAGACTACCGGTAAACGCAGACTGGCTCTGCCGTCTTCTAGAACCTCCATATGGTAATGGTCTCCATGTCTGATGCGCTTTCCATCTTTGTACCATGCAATCTGCATTATTTAAAAAAAAATGCAAAACAATGTGAGCGGTGAGAATAACAAAGTTCTAAGGTGTCATATGACATATTCCTGCTTCATATTTTGTTGGTTACCATATTTCGAAAAGCAAAAAAGTGGACACATTTACTGATGGACTACTTTAAATCACCAATTGCTGTGATGACTCTCACTTTAAATACCTTAAAATGCAGAAATTTTAGTTCTGAAAAAACCTTCAGGGAAAGAAGGATATGGTAACTCTAGTTTGTGAATTTGTTGTCCCTTTTTTTCCCCTTAGCTTATTTAAAAAATACAAAATAGAACCTATGCCCCAAAATGCCAAAAAAATTGTAATCCATGAACTAAAAATCACAGCCCATTTTATCTGCTTATTACCCATGTTGTAGAAAGGAACCACAATTTGATAACAAAGTTCAGACGTATGACCTTTGCAGACAAGTTTTGTAAATTACAATCAACAAGGAATATGAATTAAGTAACTCTTAACATAAATATAATTTAAAATATAATTTTAAAATCTATAAAATATTTAAATACATAATAATATATAATTTTAAAAAATAATTTAATATAATAAAGACAAAAGTTAATTTAAAACATAATTTAAACCAGTCAGGATATAAACAGAATGCTGCTTGTTCAATTGGAAAGTTGATATATCTGCTTACTTTAGGCATTGGATAGCCAGTCATCTTGCAGTGGAAGGTCACACCACTTCCCTCAAGGATTCTGTAATTCTTTAATCTCAGTTCGAATCCTGATTCAGTTGCTTCAGATTCAGATACATCAACCACCATCTCTTCCCCATCTTCTTCAAGGAGTTCCTCAAGGGTGGTCTTAATGATTCTGTACTCTATTTCTTTGATAAGTCTTTCTTCAAAGGAAGAAATGTGGAATTCCTATTTTTTAAAAAAGAGGATTTAAAAGAAAAAGTTTAAAATATTAGATTATGCTCCATTGTCAGGACAACAAATTAAAAAAAAATGAAGATGATAAAAATGAAGGCAAAATGTCTTGTTTGAAGTTAAAAAGGACTCGTTTTAATATTTACCTGTTCTTCTGTAAATGTCCTGACCAGCACAGTATCTTTTGCCATCTTCTTCCTAATTAATGCTTGTTCTCTTTCATATTCTTTTTCATAGTCAGCATACAATGTTGGGGGGGCTACCGCAGCCACTTTAGGTTCTTGTACATATGCAGTCACTTGAGTTTGATATATTGTTTCTTGTTGGGATTTTAGGTAGACCTCATAATCAGCTAGGAGAAATCAATCAATCAATCAATCAATCAATCAATCAGTTAATCAATCACTTCCAACAAACTGCTCTGCTGGTACATCTTTAATATGTAATATGTTTCAGAGTGTTTGTAATAGTTTTTAAATTAATGTTTTAATGGGAGTGTTGTTTAATGCTTTTACAATTTTTGTACTGAGACCCAGTTTGGTGTAGTCGTTTGAGCATTAGACTATGACTCTGGAGATTAGGGTTAAAATCTCCATTCAGCCATGGAAATCCACTGGGTGACCTTGGGAAAGTCAGACTCTGCTGACCTCCAAGGAAGGCAAAGGCAAACCTCCTCTAATCAAATCTTGCCAAGAAAACCCCCAGGTTCTCTTGAGGGTCATCTTAAGTCAGCAATGACTTGAAGGCACACAATAGCGATTGTTGTACTACAAACTGGTTTAGCTATTTTGCTTTAATGTACAGCATAAACTGATTTTGGGAGAAAACTGGGATATAAATTAAGAGAGAGGGAGGGAGGGAGGGAGGGAGGGAGGGAGGGAGGGAGGGAGGGAGGGAGGGAGGGAGGAAGAAAGAAAGAAAGAAAGAAAGAAAGAAAGAAAGAAAGAAAGAAAGAAAGAAAGAAAGAAAGACAGAAAGAAGGCCTTTAATTGAGATGATTTAACTTGATAGGGAAAAGTGTCCTAAACAGCTCACCTCTACAGAGATCCATCCTTTATAAGTGCCTTATAACTAGGAGCTATATTTATGGATATCAAGACTGTAAAGCAACCATTCCCAAATAATTTTTTAGACTTGGATATGAATTATGATGGGCCTGCAATGGAATCTGGTCTTGGAAATAATATGGATCAATTGTGCAATAAGTAAGGATGTTGACAAATTTCCAGTGGTGTATTATCCAGTGGTTATTAAAGGAGAGAGAGGGAGAAAAAGAGATGGCATAGGGGAGAGAGACTCATTGGGTACAGCCAGCATCTAGGATTAATCAACATTATCTTCTTCATTGTCAGGGACCCAGACCTATTTATAAGACGGGAGGATTAACACTGGCAGTAGGTTGCTATTCATTTTCCTACTAGCAGATACTCGCAAGACAAATTACTTCTCCTATCCATCATCACTAAAACATCCTTAAATATGAAGACTCTTACAAGCACAATGTCTATGAAGAAGTCCCCTCCGTGTGTTCAGTGTAGCTGACTCCGAAGTATGTGTGAATGCAATAGACATAACAAAGGCAGGCAGCCTTTATTATTTCTGGAATGGAGGGATGGGTTCAACCTTAATTGCTGTCTCAATCTATCTTAGTACATGTTTGATCATTCAGTACACTTATGATTGATAATACCTGGAAGGTTCTACTATATAAGAATCTTAGTGGTCCAGTTTTGCCATACCAACTCATGAGAGCTCAGCCCCCATTTATCTAGTCTTATGGGGTACTCAATCCTCCTCTGCCCCTCCATTCAGGAGGCCATGTTCATTGCTAAATCTATGTTAACCATCATTACCATATTCAGCTACAGTGCATGAAGCCCACAGTACTTTTCTTTTGTACACTCTGAAAAAGCATCTTGACCTTTCTTTTCCGTGTTAACCCAAACAGTAAAACCGTACATTAATGGCATTGTCAGCTCTTAAACAAGGATAGTATCTACTGGCCTTCTGGTGTTTATTGTTTTTTTCCAAAAATCCCTCTTCCAGTAAGGAACATACCTTCTTCTAGTAAGGAAGCTGATGCAGAAACTTCCCCATGTTTGTTACGTGCAACAATGGTATATTCTCCGGCATCGTCAGCAAAAGTCATTGAAATTTCAAGTCTGCATTCCCCAGTCTCTTTTTTATGAAGTATTTTATACCTTTAGGAAAATTAAAAAAGAAATCTTGTAAGAATCAAAGACATGAATTTAAAAGATCAACATTCAGGAAAAGCATGTGGTGCTCAGCAGTGGGGCTGCCGGGTAGGAAGGGGCACCTAGTTGTTTCCGGAGGATGAATGATAGAGGCAGACGGGCAGAAATGGATGTCTGAAAGCTGCAGCAAGACTTGGCAAAGTGTTCATTCTGGCATAGGGAGGAACAGATGCCATCACGTGCCCCACTTCTCACAGCAATGTGATTGAATTTAGCACTGACAGTGCTCCCACCCCCTTAGCCTTCTAGAATGCATGTGAGGGTTTATACACTCACTAGTCTGACCACATTAAGAAGGTTCCAACTTGAACTTCACTCTGAACCCATACCTGTCCCTATGAAGCACACCTGTCCACATACAGGCGGTTAGAATGGCCCCCTCCTTGTTGCCCTTCTGTCAAGACTTTTTTCTTTGAAGTGACTTTTTTTTAAGGGCTGTAAGAGCTGCATTGTTTTAAAAGGTATTGTTTAACTTTTTTGAAAAAAGTATTTTCAAAATGTATGTTTTAATGTGGCCAATAATTTAATTCAGTTTTAATGTTGACTGTTGATGTTAATGTTGAATGTTTTCAATTTAGACGTTTTTAATGTGTAAGCTGCCTCAAGTCCCAATCTGGGGGAAAGATACAGATAAAGATTATAATTATAATGAAGTTTTCAACATGTGAGAACACTCATATATATGATCCCTCACCCTGCATTCTGAAATGACCAAAACACTTTTTTAAATGTTTGTTTGTTTTGCTGGACATCTGAACAGGTGTGAGTCAATGAGCTTACATTGTTATGCTACTTGTGAGCTAATTTTATTCCCTGCTTTCAAGTGTGATCTTACATATCTTACACGACTTGAACGATAATAGCACATGAAATGTTTTCCATGTCAAATTTTCATACCACTCAGATGCTACATGCTGCTTTTAAACGGAACATATTGTACCTATAGCCTGTAGTAAGAGGAAGCCCAGCTTTCTTCCAGTAAACATGTGGCTTTGGATTGCCCCCAACTTGGCACTCAAAAATGACACTTCCGCCTTCAATTAATTTCTGTACAATAGGTTTTCTGATGAAGTATGGAGCTGCTGGCTCTGCAGATACATCTTCTGCAGCTGCAGTGATCTCAGCCATCACAACATCTTTGGACTCCACGTAGCTAGAAGTGCAATTACAAGAAATATAGTGAGCCATTTGGTTAAAAAAAAAAAAAAGAAACAGTAAATACAATTCCAGCAATTAAAAAAAGTACCGTTTTTCTTCTAGGACTTCTTTTTTAGAAACAGCTTCTTTGGTTTCAAATTCCTCTGAAACTATTAAATGAAAAAAAGAAAAACACAGTAAGAACAAAAATATAACATAACTGGAGAGATAGTCCTTCTATTCAGCTTTAGTGGAGGCCAAGTGTTAATGCCTCCATAGCAGCAAAGCTACGTGTTTCAAACTAAATTGTGTCCCATGCTTGCTTTACAGTAAAAATGCTAGTACCTATATCCTTGATGTACAATTTGGCCCAAATTTGGGTGGTACAGAATTAAAATGGAAATAGATCACTACAAGACAATTGGTCAGTGACAACCCATCTGCTCAGACCCCACTCACCAAGTCAGAGACTCAGAACTCATGGATTTACAACAAGCTTTTCTCCAACCACAACACCCACTTAGGGAGGTGAAGAAACAAATTGACAAGGGAATTAATACCCAAGAATCATTTACTACAAGACAAACCAAAAATACAAAATGACAGAACACTCCTAGTGATCACCTACAGTTCCCAGCTGAGACCACCCAAACACATAATGAAAAAGTTACAACAAACTCTGGAGAATAGCACAGCCCTCTCACAACCTCTGGAAGACAGACTTTTATTGGCTTACAGAAAGCCTCCAAATCTTACACAATTACTCACTTACAACAGGATATATTACATAGATGGTAATACAGGGACAAGACCCTGCCACAAACCCAAATGCCAACTCTGTCCCCACATCTCCTCCAGCAGCAATATCACAGGGCCAACAACATCACTGACAACAACAGAGGTACATTTCCTTGCTTTTCCTCCAATGTGATACATGCTATCCCATGCCAGCAATGCCCCTTTACGCTCTACATTGGACAAATAGGACAGCCTCTACACAAAAGGACACAAATCTGACATTAGAAATGGCAATACCCCAAAACCAGTAGCAGAACATTTCAACCTTCCTGGATACACAATAAGCAATTCATAGGTTAGAGTCCTTGAACAAGGAAGTTACAAAGGAAGGCTAGAAACAGAAACTGCTGAATTGAATTGTATTCACAAACAAAGATAATGGCTTCATGGCACACTACATATATTAACACAAAAGTCCTCATTGCTGCACATATAACAAAAGGAATCTCCTCAAAGAGAGTTTAAAAACCCTGGGAAACTGACTTATGGCAAGCAGATTTATTATTTTCACACACCAACACCAACTGATCACTGTAAAGATCTGAAAGACCAGTATCACTGCACTCAGCCCTTTGAAAATTTAGGGCAAGGGACATGCTTTGCATCTTTCTGGATCCTTTTACATTCTATCCCACTCCCACAACTGTATAAATATGCTTTATCCCAGAGGACTTAATATAATGTGATAGTACCTCCAAAGAAGTGGGTTTAAACCCACAAAAGTTCATGCAAAAATAAAATCCATTCAGTCTTTTTCTTCCCCCCACTTCCCATTCCTTTCTCACTTTTATGAGACTAACATGGCTCCTTCTTTGAAAGCCAACCCATTATAGATTTTCCTGATTTTAAATCAGCTATTAGAATATGCAACTGCACCTTCTGTATGGCAGATTAAATATGTGAGAACAGCTTTGGTTCTGGCCCTTTATCTTACTATTTTCTATGCAGAAGAGGGAGGGACTGCCTTGAGCAAGCTCTAGGTTTTGGGTAATTCCAAACGATCCTGTTCTCGCAGCCATCTAAGATATCTTGAGATAATATGCTCATTAAATGTGAGGCCCACCTGATAGCTGTTATGATTAAGTCTCGCAATATTACTTTCTGTACTTGCCTTGTACAACAAGGTGGCACGAAGTGCTGACGCTTCCTGCTTCATTGGTAGCTGTGCAAGTAAATTTCCCACTGTCTTCTGCAAAGGCTTCTCGAATCACAAGGCGAGCGACTCCTGCCTCAAAGGTGATCTGGAAATCTATGGAACTCTCAATGCGGTACTCTTCTCTGTACCATGCCACCGTTGGGGGTGGATATGCTGAGATACGACATTCCAGTGTAACACTCTCCCCTTCCATCACAGTCACATCTTTCAGGACCTAAACAGCACACAGGCATACATATATTTAGGGTATTCTTATAATCACTTCTTATAATCTAGACGTGACTCTGGTTTAGCAATGGTATTCTTGATCTTTCCCATCCCAACGGAAGCCAGGACAAATCTATCTATTTTTCTTCCTGTGCTGTCGGAAGGTGCAGGAATCCCCCCCCCCCGAGATGTCAGGAAGCTGTGTAGATTTCATTGAAAAGTGCATACCTTTTCCAGCTGACATATAGTAAGTATTGTTTTTTTCTGCAACTTTCCCTCCCTTCTCCCCCTCTCCAGCCCCAAAGTTGCACAGAAATAATCGGATGTGAAAATGCATTATATCCATTGAACCAGCTTGGCACTGAAGGGGAGGAAGAAGTTTACTGGAAAGTTGACAGCTCTTGCTTGAGAGCTGCAGCCTCTAGCAGGATTTCTGTGACAGATTACGGGAGAGAGTTGTGTAGAGAAGTTGTGCGTGGGGGGGTGCAGAATTTGGATGTTTAACAGCAGTGATGTAGAGTTGAGTCAACTGACTTGGACTCAAGTCAGACTTAAGTCACTTCAGTGACTCAACTTGGACTCGACTCGGCAATAAATGAGGCATTGACTCAACTTGAGGCTTGTATGTTTTTAGTGACTGACTCTCTGCCCTTGGTTCAGTAATGCAACACATTCATCCAGAACAGCACTTCCATCTCTTTCTGCTTACTGGTCACATAACAATCCACCTGAAGCCCAAAGTGTGGGTGCATTTCTCAGAGAGGAACAGCAAACGGGTTAGGCAACGGGCTTGGGGCAGGCTTGAGGTCTGCTTAGCAGCCCGTCTCGGCTATATATCAGAGGAATCTTCTAAAACTTTTCCTCAGAGCAGAAGACTCACCCCCAGAGTGCAGGGTGCATTTCTCAGAGCAGAACAGCACATGTGTTGGGCAATGGGCTTGAGGAGGAAGTATCTTTCCTTCTAAAGCTTGTGAAGCTTCAGTAATGGGAAGTAAGAAGGATCCTATTCCCCACTTTGAAAGCTGCAGACTCTTTTATGCCCATTGGCACAAAAGCCTCCCGCTTCGGGAAGAGGGAGTAAGAAAGATCCTATTCCCTATTTCAGAAACTGCAGATGGCAAAGTTGCAAATGTGGAGGGCCAACTATGTTTAAACTGTTAAAACTGACTTTATTTGACTCTGTACAGAAATTCTGGAATATAGTTTGGTGTATAAAGTTGGTTCCCAGACTTGAGACTTGATTTGAAAGTATCTTCAAGGACTTGAGACTTGACTTGAGACTTGGAGTAAAGACTTATATACATCACTGTTAACAGACCTAGTCTCTTTTTCCCCGAAAACATCCCTCCCGCCCAAGCCCCAATCCTGACAACACACATTTGACATTTCACTTGTCAAGCAAACAGCAGGGGGACTGAAACAGCGTTTCACAGTCTGTAGTCAGATTTCTGTGAAAGACTAGGTCTTGTGGGGAGGGAAGTTGTGGGGAAGACTGTCAGCTGTCAAACACCTTCAATTCTGCCCAAGTTTCACAGAAATCGTGACAGGAGGCTTTGAAAAATTGTTTCAGCTGCTGAACCAGTGGAGGGGGGGGGCGCTGTGGGAGGAAACTGAAATGTCTTTCCAAAGCCTCTAGTCAGGATTTCTGAGAATGACTGGGAGTGAAATTGAGGATGTCAGGCAGCTGAAGATCCAGTTTCTGTTTTTCCCTCAACTCCCCTCTCCTCAAGTTCCAGTCCTGATGAGAGCTTGTGAAAAGATATTTCGACCATCAAACAACTGGGGGGAGGAAAGTGAAGTGTCTTTTCACAGCCTCTGGTCAGGATTTCTGTGAAAGGCCCTTTCTGCAGTGCCCTCCCATCCCAGCATGGGGACGGGAGAGGAGTGGGACTGCAATAATGCTTCTGCATGCACAGTCCCACTCCTATCTCCAGGCGGCGCAATCACAGATTAAAACATTGACAGGTTTTCCCCTTCAATGACCTGTAATCGCGCCCCCACACTTCCTGCCCCAGTGCAGCCTGGGAAAGTACCAGGCTGTGCTGCAGGAAGCAGAGTGTCCATCACACTCCCTTCTGCAGGGAGCCAGTTCCATCTGGAGGGGAGCACCCCCGTCGTGCTCCCTTCCTGGCAAAGCTGCTGCCGGGATAGCAATTGGAGCGTGACAGGATAAGGTAGGGCATGGAAAGGGCAAAGACTGTAATTTGGGAGGAGGTAAGGTACAGGAAAAACCTAAACTAGATCATCAACTATCAAATATCCACAACTCCTCACAACTCAGTTTTTCACAGAAATCCTGACTAGAGGCTGCAAAAAGACATTCCAGCTGTCAGACCAGCTTGGGGAGCGGGAAGAGAAAACTGAAATGTCTTTTTAAGAGCCTCTAATGAGGATTGGGGCAGAGTGGAGTTGTTGGAAAAACAGAAACTAGATTGTCAGCTACTAAACCTCCACAACTCCCCCTCCGCAACTTCCTTCCACAACTCCCCGCCCTCGTCTTTCAGAGAAATCCTGGTTAGAGGCTGCAGCTCTCAAGGGAGAACTGTCAACTTTCCTGCAATTTCCCTCCTCCCTCCGCCCCAGTCCCCCAAGTTAGTTTGACAGCTGTAACATCTTTTCACAGCTGATGATTTCTGTGCAACTTTTGAGATGGATGGAAGAAGGAAGGGGAAGATAAAGAAAAACATCACCGAGTATGTAGCAGCTGGGAAAGCTGAGCACTTTTCAATGAAAGCTCTGCAGCTTTGGGCCAGAAAGAAAAAGTCCCGGCAACGCTGCAGCAACTTTGTGGGGGTTTTCCTTCCCACAACAATTCCTGAAGGGATTGGGAACTTCAATTTTGACCTCATTTGTGGAACTGGTGAATTCTCATTTGTGGCAAATTCTCATTATATTTCTACTCTGGCTTTGACCCTTGAGAATATGAATGGTATTCAGCCTGGTTGAAAATATCTAGAACTGCATTTGATCACTTCCTGGTTGCACACACTAGATGGCATCAGAGCTGCATCATAGTTTTATTGCAAGAGAGCTAAGAGGAGGGAGGAGGAGGAAAGCAGATTACAGCATTGATGGGGTAATTCCTGAATTAGCAAAAGAACTAACTACTTACTTTTACTATGGATGGGGGTGTGGCAGGAACTTCTGCTGGTTCAGGAACTCTAGCAGCTTCAGTCACCTAGGGATGTTCAAAATAACCTAGTTAGAAGGTGTCAAACAATGTGGAGAAGGGAAATGCCAGCATGCATAAGAATGGGAGTAAGACAATGGTTCCGTGCTGTTCTCCTCTGTCGCTTGCTATGAAAAATGATGTTAGGATCTTAGAAGTGCATGGGCATGACAAAAGTCACAACAGATGGTACACAAAGGTCAGTAGGGGAGAGAGGGATGTTTTAAAATGGGGAGAAAAGGCTGGTAATGAAGGAAAGGAGGAAACACACTTAGTTATGCTGGATGCAAGTTGGGATGATTGGAATGTGCTTAATGACAAACCTCTGGTTCACCTTCTTGCATTAATTCAATGTGTTCTTGCTCCCGCGCCAGACCACCTGCCATGCTCACACCTATTTCTCTTTTGATTTCAGTATCATAACGCCTCTTATAGGTGTCAGCAGCTGCCTCTACGAAAGGAAACTGTGGGGAGACTACTTTCTCTGGCATCGTTCTTGGCTCGGGTGACTTTGCAACAGGAGGCCTCACAGGCTTGGTGACCTTTGGAACAGAAGTTGCTGACAACTCCTTTTGCAGGGTAGCTATAGCAGATCCTGCTATTGAAACCTAGCCAACCCAAGAGAAAAAGAGTTACCACTTTGCTATGCCTTTTCTTCAAAGTGAAGTACACATTAGCCAAGCAAATACAGGTAAAATGCTAGAAAGCAATACAGAATCTGTATTACAGTTGTTAGCTTTTGAAAGATGAACATCAATCAATTCTTATTCTCTTTTTTAAACATCAACCAGCAAGACTTTTTACAGTTAGTCCTAATTCTTGGAATGATCAGAAATATTTTAATCATTTGACATGATTTAGATTAAACTTTCAGATTCTGTAAAAATAAAGAGTAGTGTTGGTTAAATCACTTCAAATTACAGCACAGTCTTTTGTGAACTACAGCCCACTATCTGCTGTTAAGAAGAAATTTGCAAAGATCTCTAACTTTCCTAAACAGAAAGTTAAATTATATTGTCAATGGTATTATGGTAAATATTCAAATGTATAATGCAGGATCATCACTCAGTTAAAAATGTTTAATCCTCAAATTATTATTTAGGCAGAATATATGTGCTTATTTGTATTACCATAGTATTTTTGTTCCAATTTTTTTTACAGGAAAAACATTATTTGGAAATTTAAGGTAATTGTCATGACATTCTTTTAATTATTTATAGGTACATGACTCTGTTTTTTTTTTAAAAAAAAGATGCGTTCTTAGTATGAAGAGGAAGCTGTAGGGACAGACTAAAATACAACATAGATCTGTACTCTAAAAAAACAGATTAGATTCAACCATTAGGTGATGAAACCTGTGAAGGAGACAATGAAAATATCAACTAGAAAAATGGGTGGAAAGTAAGAATAGAATTATGCGAAAGCACGTAGGTCTAATGAAGGCATTTAATATAGTTCAGATTATATATGTACAGTGTGTTAATTCCTAAACTGATTTAGTATGCAGCAGAATGACTGAAATAGAATAAATGCTATCTTTGTATGAATTATTTGATTAATACATAGGTGAACAGTTAGAGAAATCTTTCTGCCCTTCAAGAGAGGACAGGAGTATGCCAGGTGTATAGTGAGTTTTTTCCCTTCTCTTACCTGCCCCAAATCTGCTCCAGCACATCTTCCAACCAACCACCAAGAGCAGATTTTAAGAGGTACAGGGGGTTGCTTGGGGGAAAGAATCTACGTCACTGGCAGAGCACTGTTTTCTAAGTGCATGGACGCAGTTGGACACTGTGCCACATCTTCAGATTTCACCCTCCCCTCCCCATGTTCTTATTTTTTAAAACCAAATGTTTTGGCCTATACACAGAAGGGAATGATTTGGTTGTTTCAGATGACATAGTCATTTGCCTGGCATACCCTTCCTCCTCTTCTTACCTCATACGTATGATCTGGTTTGGGAACAGAAATTTTTGAAACTGTAAAATGAGGGCTTGCTGTGCGGGGCCGTGTGTGTTCCACATGGATTGCTTTTTCGACTGAAGTTTCTGCAGTCCTTTTAATCTACATTAACCAATAAAATGTTTGTTGAGAATGTGATGCCACTTTCCAAGTAGGGAAAAAAAGAAAACCCAACCAAAGATGTGCAGCAGCCATGGAAAATGGCTGCCTGTTTAAACTTGAGCCTGACCTGTGTTGATACGGACACTCCCACTTTTTCAGCAGCTGCAATGTGTGTCTCAGGAGGAACATGAACTTCCTCCTTTTTCATTGCTTTGGTGACCACATGGTGTTCCGGTGGTAACTCAACAACACGTCTCGCTAAAGCATGCTCTTTGTATCCATATTCCAAAGCTGCCTGTTCAGCATAAGCTTCTTCAGCATGATCTGGCTCTCGCGGTTCTCTAACACGTGCTTGATCAACTGCATGAACAACTGTGGCTACAGCTTCAGCCTTTTTGCCAACAGCAATCTAAAGACAACATTTGCAGAACATTGACACATATCTATGTTAATGACACAGAGTGGGTAGCATACAGGACACAGATGCAAAGGTCTGGCTCATCTAGCCTTGTATCACCCAGTTCCTTCCTTTTTCCATATTTGTTCATATTTCACACATTTCCTGATGTTCCTTTGAGCACACAGTATATGGCCTTATATCTTTGGGAGCAGATTTAACTTTGAAATATTCAGATATGGAGGAAGAAAGGAAGGAAGATTCGCAGACAGGTAATGCATAAATACAGTACATCTCATATAAAGTGTTGAAATGCTGTATTTAAAGATATTATCCTCTGGATGCTGGCTCCTATTAAACATGTATTTTATAAGCAAGCCAAAAAAAGCAGCATTTTCAGATAGCCATATGTAGCATATTCAGTGCGTATGAAGATTTGCAGACAGAAAACATATATTTGTATGTGAACACACTAGGTTTTCAGAGAGTTACACAGATCATTTTGCAACACACATTTCAAAAAGACTGCATAGCTACAAACAAGCATTTTACTCCACATCTCTGCTTTTGATTAAATTCTCCTGACTTGTTAACTATGTAAATACAGGCAATCAAAATATTCTTGCCGTAGAGATGTAACTTTCAGGATAATATGGTCTTCTCTCTAGGTTCCTAATTAAATTATTAAAGGTGTGCGTAAGCCTTACTATAACTTCTTTTAAAGGAAAAAATAAATGTCATGTAAACAGATTTTGGGGGTTTTTTGTACTGATTTCATGGGTTAGATCCAGATTTATGCTTAAAATAAGCCACTTAAATAATCTGGGCTTAAATAAACTTGTCCCATTGATTTCAAAAGGATGTATAAAATTTGACTGTCAGGATGCAACCTGGTATCTTCTGATTATTTTTATTCATAAGCAGTCTGAATTTAACAGAGTGATGCATCTTGTCCCATCAGCAGAAATGAGAATGGGCATTTGGGGAGCACAGAGAGCATCAAGGGAATGGAGAGGGTAGAAAATTGTATTGTGATGGTAGTTGAAGCCCAGGATCTTGTTGGTATGAATCTTAGATTACCGATTTACAATGCAGTCTTTAACTTGCCTTCCTAGAGGTTAGTCCCAGTGAGTTCAACTAGAGTTACTATACATAGTGTTGCAGCCTTAGATATCTTATCTTGTAACCTCAAGAATAATAAAGGAAAGAACAAGGAAGTGAATTGTTGCTATTGCCCCAGTGTTCTAGTTCTATTGTAGGATAAACAAAAAAGGAAAGAAAAATATACTTTTGAAATAAACTTGAAAAAAAACACACTTTGAAAGAGACTCATTAAACACCATTACAAATCACTGTAGTGACAGGCAGTCTGCTGGGGCAAATGCTGCAGAGTTTAACACATGGTTCATTGGTGAACTTTACATTTTTGAGAGTTCTCTTCACCTGATCATGGGCTAGATGGATTTGTTCTCGTCTGACAGCAACTTCTTCTCTAGTTCTTGATATTCTATCTTGCTCCCTGCGTTTGTCAACGGCAATGACTGTTGGAACTATAGTCGTTTTCTCAGCCTCCTTTCTTATCTGATCATTATGGTAAGAACAGAAGCTTCAGGTTATAATAATGTCTCAGACCAAAAAGGACAAAAATGAAAAATGACGTGGGAATATATGGTTGCAGAAAGGGTTAACAGAATTAAATAGTTTTAAAGGCTTTGTCCCCTGATGCCCAGCTCCTGAACCGGATAAATACAGATGCTTGGTTATTACCTTACTGGCTAGTTAATCTTAAAACAATTAAAAATGCAATTTAGTGCATGATTTTTTTTTTTTTAAAAAGCCCAAACCATTATCAAAGGGAAGCTGATAACATATTAGAGCACACCAGATGGAATGAAGAGGACTTCCCATTCCTCTAAAGGAATGTGACAAGAAAGGAATATTAAAAAGTTAGTGTATTTATGGAGGAAAGATGAGAAGGTCAGGGTGAGACTGGAATATGAGAATAACTGCCACACAACCAGTTCTAGTCACCTTTTCTTGGATAAGGTGGGCCTGTTTTTCTTGTTGGGCAGCAATTCCCTCTGAAGTTTTTATTACAGTGGTGGGCACTTTGGCTTTATCAGTGGTTATAACTACCTTAGGTACAGAAGGTTTCACAGGCTTCACAACTTCTTTCCTCATCTGATTTTTGTAGTAAAAAGAGAAGTGTGATTATATATATGTTTATATAGATATGTATAGTGTTGCAAAGATATTTGCCCAGACATCCCAGAGGAAAACATGAAGAGATCAGCAAAGCACCAAGAAGGATAATGAAACAAAAATAATAAAATTGCCAATGGAGATCTTAGGATTATCATCGCATTTGGGCACCAGACAGATTCAACATAATCCTATGAAGCTTTATTGCATTCATCAGAGTTATTCCAGAAGTTGGAAAAGCTGATACAAAAAACTGCACCATGCTTTTAACTATATGAGCAATCTGGCAGCTTATTAAATTGAAAGAAATTATGGGCTCCTTTCACTGATTATATAAAATTACCTTTATATTCAATTCTGGAAATTAGAGCACAAAGAATTTCTTTTGGGAAGTTAGGTAGATATAAAACTACTAGGGATAGGAAAGAGTTTTGTCTAGACTACATTTCAAAGCAAAGTGGACTATTTTATACCTCCTAAATAAATATGAAAATTGGAAGACACTTATCCTTTAGGTGTCTGCCTCTCTGAATTTTGCAACGCGTTTCTCTACTCATTTATTATGTGCAAAAATACAAATATAAGGGAAAGCTGCATAGAAAAATGCACAAAAATTCATAAATGCATATTTAGGAATAATGTGTAGAAAATGCATGTTAGGAAAAACTACATATAAAAATCTGTGTGCATTTTTCTACATTTTAAAAAAGAATTGGAGACGAATGCAGAAATTGGACAGCATGGACTTGAGATTAAATACACACAAAATGACACAGACTGGAAACAGATTGAGTTGTCCATTTCCACAGCACAAGTCTATTTTTCAGTAAACACCTCATAATTGAAATCCATGGGGAAAAAGTGGTGGAAAGAAACTAACATTCATTGTAACTGGAGGAGATGGATTACCAACTTATCAAAAACAAAATTTGTCATTTGCAGAACTAATTTTGGTTTGTTAGCTAAATGCAATAGACTTTTCCTTTGAGCCATTGCCAGGCTAAACCACTTTCTAGGAAAAAATAAAAAGGCCCAGTGAGAACGAGATGAGTATTCCTTTTGAACTGAACAAAAGATTTCATGATTTTTAATAGATAAACAATGATGATGCTGTTGTTGTTTTTTCTCTCCTTGAGGTCCGCAGAAAAATCACTGTGAAGAAGAGTAACTGACTGGCTAGGAAAGTCATGATTATCTTAGTCTCAGTTTCAGATCCCTAAATATGTAGGATGCCTCTTGAAATAGTTAGAATTTTGATTAAAAGGGAATTGCTCAGAATCATCTATCTTTCTGGCACATCTTAGAGAAAAGCAAAGGAAAATAAAAACGGATAAAAAAATTGCATTTCCAACTGAGGAGAAAGTTGATGGGTTAAGTACCCATCTTTAAAAGTTGTATTCACCTTTTCATGATGAGCGATGTGAATTTCTTCTCGTCTGGTAGAAATTTCTTCTCTAGCTCTTGCAATTTTTTCTTGTTCTTTGACTACATCAGTTGCAATTATTACCTTTGGCACAGGAACTTTCACCACTTCTTTTTTAACCTGGTATATCCAGTTAAAAAAAAAAGAAAATGTTTCTGTTACATCATTTCTTTTTTTAAAGAAAGCAAAACCTAAATATAAGTAAGAAATGACTTGACTTTTTCTTGTAAAACTCCAAGGGCCATAAGACAACGCAGAGGAAAGTGCTCTTGGTTGAAATAAAAGGGTTAAGCACGTTTAATTTGAAGAGTTACCATCTGTGCCTAAATAATTGTGAAGGGGTATTATTTTAAACAAACACTTAATGAGCCTGAGTTGTAGTCTTAAACACACTGAAGCCTGTTCTATCACAATATTTCTCCACAAAATAGTATCCTTGAGAGAACTATCCATATGGTGTAATTTTTTTTTTAAATGATCATAAATAAGTTTGAACAGGAACCTTATTTTTGTCTGCCTATCTATCTATTGAATTTATATTCCATCTTTAGCCTAGGTTGGGATCCAAGATAGATTTCTAATTCACAAATTCAGGAAATCATTGTATGAATCCCCAGAGGGTAGAAAATGGGTCCACCAGACCTCAGTTCCACATTTCTGCCACAGATGAAAGATAGTAACCACTGAGCTAACCTAGTGCAATACCAGGTTTATTGGTTCTTCAATCAATGGGTGGACTGATTCAGAGGGGTTCAGAGGTCCTGTATGCACAGAAACCCAGTATTCTGCCAGATATAACTTCCTAACTGCAGTGAACTAGCCTGAAGTATAGGAAACCTAGAGTGAGGATGCATGCAAGTTGAGGGTCACCTGGCTCAGAAAGGAATGTATGACCAGAGGCCCAGAGAAAAGGTGTTACAGCGTGTTAAACTGTTTAGCCTAAGCTGAACTAACTGGTCAGGCAGACATGGGTTTAATAGCACTTAACATAGCCATTTAAAAAAGAAAGAAAGCAACTGGTTTCCAAAATGATTTTTTTCATAGTAACAACTGCATGACTGTCCTACTCAGGATTCTTCTAATCAAAACTATAATAAACACACTTAATGACCACAGATTGTAAATATGTACACAGAGAAGCCAGTATGTTTTCTCATGTTCTTCATTATTGGAATATGCCCAGGAAAGGGCAGGAAAGTAGATTTCTGGAGCATTTCAGCAATGCAAAGTACTTGCTAACAAGCAGTATAGTGGAAACAAGCATGACATTGTCAGATGCTAACATGTGACCACTTTAGAGAGAGCTCTATGACTTCACAATGAATGAAGCAGTGGTGTGTGACATTTCAAGACATGACTCATGGAGGACAAGGGGGAGGCTGGTATCCCAATGTGCACACTGTCAGGAAAGGCATATGGGGGGTGAGATATTTGAAAGACTAGTACTTTGAGACATATGGTGGATATGAACGAAATGGGCAGCACAACAAGAACTATTTGAAATCAAGATTATGGTTCCTGTCCTAGTGAGATTTCTCCCCTTTTTTCCCACTAACAGCCAGTGCCTATGCTGTATCAGGCATTGCTCCTGCCCCTATCATCAATCTCAAAAGCATTTGGTCATTATGAAGAGGAGAAGGAGACCACTGTTTATGAAGAACAACTTCACAGCAGTCATTTTAGGTTCACAGTTTCATGGCTCTTTACATTCTGGCCAATACATTCAGTATAGCGCCAAACTCCTACTTAGCAAACCAGTGATGTTCTCAGTTTGGCTTAGATCTCTGATATAATTTTCTCTGGATACACAAATGAACCATAATCCAGAATGATTCATGTGCATGCTGGACATGACACATGTAATCAGTGAGTTAGACTTGAAAGAGTGATGTCACAATAGGCACATACATTTTATTACAGAACTCTTCGAAGTTGGAACATTTAAGACCAAAGGTAAATGGATGTATGGCAGGGAAGAATGTAGTTTGCAAATGAGACAGAAGAAGTGACTTTCCCATGGGTAAAGTGGTACTATTCACCTTTTCCTGTGTGATGTGTATTTGTTCTTGTTTAGTAGCAATTCCTTCTCTAGTTCTTGATATTACCTCTTGCTCTTTGGCTTTACCAGCAGTACTAGCAATTACTATTGTAGCTTCCTTTTTAATCTGATTGTGGTGATGGAAAGAAAGAGAATCAAGCCTTAACATTTCCTTTAAACAACAACCATTAAAAAAAAACACAATCACAAACATAATCTCAAATGAAGGAAAATATTATTAGGTAAAAGTTATTTTAAGATTAGCAAGGGTGAAAATAAGTCAAATATTAGGAACACCTTGGTCAGTATAATCAGAACGTTAGGTCAATGAACTTTTTAGGTATTTTATTTAATATTTGTACTGTGGTTATTAAAATTGGTTCTGTCTATATAAAAAGGTTTTAAAACTGTTAGCTGATTCCTGCCATTAATATAAAAAGGATTGGTGGATTAGCTGGTTTCTCTAGCAGTGGTTTTTATATGCAGACACTTTTTTCATTGAGGTATCATTAATGCATGCTTATCTAGAATACTTGCTAGTATTGTGTTAATTGTCTGCTAATGCATGCATTGGCTATGTGTAAGGAGTGGCAGGGGGAAGATGTTATTTATCACAACTTGGTTTTGCTTCTACCTGCTCCTGGACAGGTTGAATGTGCACTGCCGTCATGGCTGTCCTTTTAGCAGCTTGTTCTACAGCACTTGGAAGAGGTTCTCTCACTCTGGCCATGTCAACAGCAGCAACTACTGTAGCAACAGCTGCTGACCGCTCAGTGTCCTGTAGGACCCAAATGAGTTGCATGAAAAGATGTCCTTTTTCCCCATAGAGATATAACCACCAGAAAAACAATGGCATAAGCACAAGACACGCAGAGGTATTATCATGTCTTCCTATTTAGACAACAGAGTATGACAGTCTAAATAGCTGATGTAAGCAGATTCCAACACAGAGTGTTTGCAGCTCCACTTAAAAAGACTTATTCAGCAGGAACGCCTCACAAAACACAGTCAATGAGGGATGACCTCCCAAAATCCTCTTCTTAAAAAAGGGTCTTACCTCTGTGGCTGCTGCGGCGGCGGCAGCAGCAGCAGCAGCAGCAGCAGCACTAACTCCAACAGCAGCCTCCGCTGCGGCAGCGCCAGTGACAGTGATCTGTTCTTGGACACCATATCTCCCTTCCCACCTTTCTTCAGTTCTCATTTCAGCAGTGCTCGTAGTTACTCTAGTGTCTCTCATCATTGTTTCAGAGGTAGCAACATAGCCTTCCTGTTTCCAAGGAGGAAGAACTTCAGGGCCCGTTGCTGCCGGAGCCTGTGCTTTTCGGACCAATACTGGGGATTTCACAGGCCTGATAGGTGAAGTGGAGACTGAGAGCCGTGCAGCTCCAGCAGGAGACACAGATCTGTTGAATAAATGTAACAGATTGTTTTATTGTCATATGAAAGAAATAGCCCACAAAAAAACCAAAGCAATTTTCATTCAGTAACCACATTTGTGTGTAGGACAACTGTAGGATTTCATTCTGAGTAAGCAGTAGGCATACCCTAAAGATGCCAGATCCCACCTGATCTTGGAAGCTAAGTAGAGTCACCCCTGGTTAGCACTTGGATGGGACACTGCCAACAAATACCAGGTACTGTAGGTTGTATTTCAGAGGAAGGAATTGGGAAAATAACCTCTGAGTATTCCTTGCTTAAGGAAATCCCATCTAATTCAGGGGGTTGCCATAAGCTGGCAGGTGACTTGAAGGCACATACACACAGAGACATAAATAGGAAGACAGCATTACACGTGGATAGACTCAATCTAGGTACCCATGGCCCAGAGCTTGCAATGCCCGAGCAGGACTTTTGGTGACAAGGTATCTTGCAAATCTCTCATTCATGGGGTTGCCATAAACAGAAGTCAATTTGATAGCAACTGACACCAACAAAGTAGGGATAAGATCTGGAAAATTCAATACTATTAGCTTCTAGTCTGAAGCCATTAAATAGCATCTGGTATACAAAATAGCTGTGAATTCCAGACATGTGGATTATCATGAGTATGTTTAAATGATAGATGGGGAACATATGCCCTCCAGGTGTTGCTAGACAATAGTTCAGAGCATCCCTGACTATTAGTCATGTTGACTAAGGTTTCTTTGAGCTAGAGTCCAACAGGAAGTTCCCCATGCCTAGTTTGCATACACTGGCAAAAAGTTTGCTCTTCAGGACTACTGCCTGTTCTTTTGAACTTTTGAACTGTTCTTTTGAACTTTGCTTTTATTGATTATGGTAATTTCTTAGTAATAAATATATATGTATTCTGTTCGGCTGCTACTTTAGGAATGGCCAAATCTGTTTCCATACCATGTCATTTTTGCATGTTTTATATCCATAATTGTGTTCTGTCACTACATCCATCTCTCTGTTTTTATGAAAAATCCTCTAAAAATACACACACACACACACACATATATATATGAATGAGTGTGTGTGTGTATTTCATGTATTTTGTCTCAAAACTAAATGTATTTATGGCTTGATATATTTACACTTGTAGAAATACATTCTAACATAAAGTGCAAGATGTAATGCATAGCTAGGTTCCAATCTGCACCAGAGTTTTGAAACATTATTATTTTCTGTCCACACTCTCCAAAATTCCCTAGTTAGTATGGCCACTGGTGTTGGAGGGATCTGAGTTAGTCCAAAGGGGGAGAAAAGTAAATTTCCAAGGCTTTGATTTCCCTATTAGTCTGAAAAATGTGAATCTGGTAATTTCATACAGGAATTTGAGGAGATCACATTCTTCATGCAACCCTAAGTGAATCTATAGAAAATGACTGAGTGGATGCAAGGTGGATTTTATCGGAGCTTTCTTACAGAAAAAATGTGGTTAGGATCATAGGAAGACCCAGATCTTTATATCTGGTTTCTAATAATGTTGAGAGTAAATCTTTGCAAGAATGAACAATTTTAGAAGTTTTCTTCTCAGAGAGAGAGATTATAAGAATTTTTGTTCAATTTTTTATGAGTTTGCACAATGTGGTGGCTCTTAAATATACATATGCCATCACTGTTTAGGTGAGCATATGTCCACAGGTAGTTCTGTTTGTTCTTGTTCTTGTTAATGTTGTTGTTACTATTATAACCATATTTGTTGCTGCTGTTGTGTGCCTTCAAGTCATTTCTGGCTTATGGCAACCCTAAGAAGACCCTATTAAGTTTTCTGTGGCTGAGAGTCTGTGATGTCTCCAAGATAACCCAGTAGCTTCCCATGGCCAAGTAGAGAATCAAATCCTGGTCTCCAGCTTCGTAGTCCAATGCTCAAACCACTACTCCACGCTGGCTCTATATTTGTATCCCACTTTATCTGTATTTATTTATTAAATTTATATCCTGCCTTCCTCCCAAATGGGATCCAAGACAACTGTATCAAAAAGATCTCAGGGTAGCATACAATAAAATCAGTTTAGAACGGTTTAAAACAATAATTTTAAAAGATTAAAAGTATAGCAAACCATTTACCACTTAACTTGTGAATCTAGTGAAGATGAAGACATTTTATTTAATTGTACTGAGACGAAAGTAGGGAACATCATCAACTGCAGGACTGTGTCCTCTAGGTGTCACCATTGTAAAACTGTTGTATTTACATTGCTGCTTGTAGGTAGCTTCTCTATGAAATTAGCAATGATTTCTGACAGATTATTAGTAATGCATTCATGCCATGATACTACTCATATCAGAATGGAAATGCACTACTATATATAGTAGACAGGCACAAAGATCTATCTAGCCAGGAATTTGTGTTGCTATTTTATTTGGGTATTTTTGAATGGAGTAGCGATGTCCTCACTAACATAGATGTTCATTTCTTTTTTCCTTTTAAGTTGAGGAATTAAGCAATATAGAGCAACTGATCTGTGTTGCTTGCCAAGGATTCCAACCCCAAGAAAAGATCTTCCCACACAGTGAAGGGAGCACTGGACTCCAATGAGCTTTGTTTCCAAGTATTGCATGTGATCAGAGGCTGTTTAGAATTTTTAGCCACCACTGTCACCTTTAAACAATGTCTTGGGATATGTTCAATGGTATGAATGACTGAAATAACTGATTCAGTGAAATATACCAATATATGTGCACATCAGTTCTCCATGTGGGTGGATATAAATATTTTAATATGTGTGCCTCTTATATGCTGGTTTACACCAGCACTGGGCTCAAGTATTCAATCCAGAATTTTGGATTAATTAATTGGACTGGATTAATATTGAGGGACAGACAGTTTCTAAATCTGGACTGAGAGTAGGCTCATTTTAAAAAGTTACCTCTTGCCTGAAAGAAGGTATGGACAAAGTACAACCTTCCAGACATTGGAATGCAGTTCCCAGTATTCGTCAGCATTGGCTTTACTGGTTAAAAGTACTGGGAAGTGCAGTCCACACTTTGCCCCTTCATGTCTTAAAAAACATTTTTGCCACTCTTTAGATACTCACAGAAACCCAGTCGTATTTTCTTTGCCATGCCACTCACAGTGAAAGTAGTTGTGGAATATTTGTGGAATGTTTGTTGAATTCGCATATATATCTAAAACTTATTGGTTTTAGGATTTCATGAGGGATCAGTAAGGATATCCAGCATAGCCGCCTTCACAAGTTTAAAAACCCTGTGTGATCTCCAAGAGCAACGCGCACAGTGATGTTGATCAAATACATGTTGCCTGAAGCAGAGCTCAGATGGATCAGCACTAAGTGTTTCTGCACCATAAAGACACTAATGTTTACCTTCATCAGTTCCATCCATCCCATGGTACTACCTAAAGCAGGCCCCTTTGCCTCCTTGCATGGCAAGACTAGCTACAGAGGATGGTTGGGTGTGGGCTCTTGTACTATCAGTAATTGCATGGAGGTGTGAACTAATGCTTCCACAGGGGATTGCCCAGGGGACTTCCACAGTCTACATGACTGCAACTGAAGATAAGCCGATACTGCATCAATGAATAGAGTCTGAACCTCCCACAATGCCAGTGACTAATTGGTGAAAAGTATCTCAAGGTCAAATGACCAGCTGCAATCTAGGAATAGCAATGATAATAATTTACCTAGTCATGCTATATAAATAATACATCGTAAAATATGAAGAAAGGCATGGAACTAAACTATTCACTCAAGATAATCTACTTCAGCACCATATCACTTGTAATAATCTCATTTCATACACATATTTCCCACAAGGAAGACAGGGTGGGAGAGACAACTGAGAGAGAATTTGTCATAGACATGTGAGCTGTTTACCTGACTGGCGATGGGGTTGGAGCTCTAACATGTCTCACAGGAGATGGTGACTGTCTAACTGGAGACGGCGACTGCTGGCGTGCCATCTGTGCTTTGGCAGCAATTATTGGAGCCGGTGGAGTTGGTGATTTGGAGGTAGGATGAGGAGGCATTCGTGGAGGTGCTTTGTGGGGCAGCTGTTGCCCAGTGGCACTATCGATAACCATCTCAGCAGTTGTAAGTGTTCTGGCATCAAAGTGGGCTTCTATCTTCTGCAATGCAAGGGCCAAGAACAGCCATGAGTCGTGTGTTCTTAGTTAAACAACAAACGCTAAACTTTCAGGAAAACTGACTGATCAAAATACAAACCTTTTCAACTCGGGCTTGTCTTGTGGTTTGTGTAATCTGAGCAGTCGATACGATTGTCTTTGTCTTTTTAGCGGGAACAGCTTCTTCCTCACCTAATAGAAAGGAAAACAAGATGCTTAAATGGCAGTATACAACCATTTGTTTTGCAGGAGAGGGAGAAAATACAATTTGCTGCTCCGATTATGTACACATACAAACACTTTCAGAAAAAAAAATGGCTGTTTTTTTCCCTTTAGGTATAGAAAAATAATGAGGATGGGGAAGAAATTATGTAAGATCAGGCTTTTTGTGTAGGTCAAACATGTTAATGGAATAATAAAGACTTTTGACAGTGCAAGCCTATACAAGTCCACTCAAAAATAAGCACTACTGAGATCTATGAGACGTACTGCTAAGTCAGGGAGTGCAGAATTACCATAAATTGTAATTTTTGTCCTGTATTACTGAATATTAAAAAATATAGAAATACAAAATTACTGAAACAGAACAATGTGTTACATGCATTTATCTGATGTCCTTCGTGGCTACTGGGCTTAGTCTTTCCTGAGTTTAATTTGCTTCTTTAAATCTAACCTTTGGAACTGAGGGTGTATATAGTTGTTTCAATGCTGTTAAGGGGTATATGCATACTGAAGCATGTTTCCATCCTTATCCCAAGTTTAATGAGGAAATGTGTAGTGTATGCCCACTTGGCCAACCTTATCCAACAGCCAGAGCGCCTGCACAAACTCCTTTGCTGGAAAGGAAAAATGAAACTCCTGCAATCCTAGCTGCCGGTGGAGGGGCTGAACTCTGTGGTAGAGCACATGTTTTGCATGCAAAAGCTTACAGGATAAATCCCTGGCATTTCTGTGTAAGTCTGGAGAGGACTTGTGGCTGAGACAAGAAAAGCCATTGTCAGCTGGAACTGCAGACATCACTGAGCTGGGTAAGCCAATGGTCTAACTCAATGGAAGGCAGATTCCTGTACAGCTGTCCTAGAGAGGAACCTTCTACATCAAAGGGTTGATTGAAAGGATTTCTGAACTCAGAGCTCTCTATGTGCAGACTCACAGCTTCATGTATGATTGGTGCTATGATTTACGCAGTGAAGCTTCTGGAGTATCTGCTTAAGTGGATCATGAGAAAGCTACAATACACAGAAAAATAAACCCCACAGTTAAAAAGTTAGCCACTGTTTTGATGGCTTTTATATATTTTTAAGAGATTCTAGTAAAAAAATGGAGCCAATAACATAGGAATACTTTTTGGCTCATAAGGCCACAATCAGTCCCTAAGCAGTCATATTATATTAACAGTAGAAGAAATACCAACATAATTTTGTTGTTGGAATCTCTTTCTTTCTCTTCTCTCTCTCTCTCTCTCTCTCTCTCTCACACACACACACACGTTGAAGTATTTATGATGAGTTTTAGTCTGGAATGAAAATTTACTGGCAAGTATAAACGCCTCTAAGATGTGACATTGATGAATTTGTTGACAGGACATTAATAGCAGTAAAGTTTTCTGCCATGATGACACAATCTGTATTTTTTTATTGTACTTTCATGGCTCACAGTCTTCTGATGTATGATTACCTTGAACTAGCAGTTCAGCTGTTGAAGTAGCTCGTCCCACGCTATTTGTGGCATTTACTGAATAGGTTCCGGAGTCTTCGGGGTAAGCTTCTGCAATGATTAAACTGTAGAGGTCTCCTTCGTGTAAAATTTGAAAATCGAGGGAGCTTTGAATTTCCGCTCCATCCCGATAAAACTTCACCACAGGTGTAGGGATTCCAGTCACTCTCACATCAAGTCGAACTTGACTTCCTTGTCTTGCTGTCATGCTCTGTAGTCGTTGTGAAAAGTTCGGTGGTGCTGTTTCAGCTGCAGGTTAATTTGAGAAGAACAAGTGTACTCAAGTAAGGAAACCACAGAACAACAGTAACAAACAACAAACCCTAATAAAAGAACCCTCTGTTCAGAATCCAGTTGGGGGAAGTAGTTTCATCCATCAGCAGAAATGAGGGGAGGATCATTCTTCCTTTCCCCATACCCACTATTCTACACATGCCCTCAAAATCTCCTTTGGATTATAAACCTGCCAAAGCAGATTTTCAGGTGGCATAGAGAGATGTAGAAACAAGTTGAGAAAGTCCAACTATGTCATCACAATACCGGATTTTAAGCCAATTTCTTCTAAAAAACAACTCCTAACATTAAAACCTGTAGAAATATTAGCATATGCAATTTATATCCTTGTCAAATGCTCCAATAAAGGAATATTTATTGTATTGTATTGTATTGTATTGTATTGTATTGTATTGTATTGGTCTGCTGCCTTTACTCACACAGAATGATCCAAGGCAGCTTCCAAAAATAAGTTTAAAACATTAAAAATATTTAAAACTATTAGTAAAACATATAAAATTATAAAAACCTGTAGCAATGTACAGTTTTAAAAATAGGTTAATAAATAAATAGCTCCCCAGGTCACATAAAAGTCTACTGGAAAAGAAATATTTTTGTCTGCCAGCAAAAGGAGAACAGGGAGGGGGCCAGCCTAGTCTCCTGTGGAAGAGCATTCCACAGGGTGGGATCAGCCACTGAGAAGGCTGTCTCTCATGTCCTCACAGGTGAGCCTGAGATGGTGGCAGGACTGAGAAAAAGCCTTCCCCTGCAGATCTTAGGGTTCCATCAGGTTTGTATAGAGAGATACGAACTTTCAGGCCCTTTTCGCATGGCATTTGTCATGCGAAAAGGCCTCCTGAGTTTCGCACGATTGCGAGGACCGTTTCACATGACACCCTCACAATTGTGCAACACTGCTGGGGCCAGCAAGTGCCGATCGTGCAATATTTCATTTTCGGCTTTTGGCTGAAAATGGTGCGTGATTGCACATTGCTCCGGGGCCCCACACGCACTTACCATCTGTGCAGAGCCTCTGGAGCCACGGCCCTTGCGCTTCCTCCCCCAGCGCAGCCTGGGAAAATACCTGGCTGCGCTGCGGAAGGAAGAGGTGGAGCCCTCATGCTGCCTGCCAGCCAGCCGGCAGCTGCTGCGGAGACAGAGCAGAGGGGACGTGAGTGCCTCATGGAAGAGGCTGCTCGCGTGATCCCCACGCAACCGTGCCAGACGGAGGTAAGCTGCGGAAAGGGCCTCAAATAACCTAGACCTAAGTTGTATAGGGCTTTATAGGTCATGACTAGAACTATGAAGTATGCCCAAAAATGAAATTTGGAATTTCATCTGCAAATCATGCTACCTTGTAACCATGACTCTGAAGGCTTTTCCCTTTTTAAGATATGTTTTGGACATCTTCGGAAGCCAGATATATTTGCTCAAGCTTTTCCCAGTGTTGATGACGAACTCTGTCTTCATTGCTTGCTGACATATTTTACCCCTTTTTATATTGTTGTTTTATTGTATCTCATGCTACACTGCCCTGCTAAGAGATTTACTATGCATAGTTTAAAAATATGATTAAATAAATGCATAGAAAGTTGATGTGATTGATCTTATTTAGAAGAATGATGTCCCTAATTAGAGGACAGACTTGTGAGCAGTCAGAGCACTTACAATAATTGACTTGCATGAAAGGAGATAAGCTTCTATTAATGGGATTAGTTAACAAGGGTCTTTTTTTCAGACTTATCCACTTGAGTAGTTCCACCCAAGTCACTAAAGTTAGTAGCTTGTTGTATCTTATTGGGGAAAAAATGTGATTGGGGAAAAAATTAAGAATTTGCATATTTGAGTAGTAAGGATATGTTCCCTTAAAATAACAGGAAAAAGCCAGATGAAAAAAGCCATACATGTGAGCCTCATGCACACACAAAGTAAACAGAACATACATCATAAAGTGTGACCTGGGTATACAGGCTTAAATTCCTAGGTTTTCATATCCTTTATTAAGGGCCAGGTTTATGAAAATCTTGTGTGTGGATGAGTATACATCTCATGAAACTACAGAGGCATGGTTGGAACAGCATGAAAATGTCTCTGTTTCACCTCATGTACCATATTTTTGACTGGACTGAGCTGAAAATATATATCAAGAATCCAATCATAAAGTAGCCCTTAAGAATACAGTAGGATTTTGAAGGAAAAGTAGAAGTTTACTTAAAGACAGTAGTCTCAATCCGGTTATTGGATTTAGAGTGAACTACAGCAGATCCATTGAATAAATAGGGTCATAGTAAGTCAACACTTAAATAACTTCCACTGATTCAGTGGTTCTACTCTAATTGCGACTTACATGTGGATTCAGTGTATGATCTTTTTATCATTTCTGATTTTATGATTTTCAACAATAGTGTTTATTGGCTGTTTTCACCAAGGTGAAGGAGAAGAAAATGCTGGTTCTCCAAATTCAAAGTACCTGTGACGAGTAGTTCGGCAGTACTAGTTGCTTGTCCAGATCCATTGGTGGCTTGTACGGTATATCTTCCGCTGTTAGCTGCTGTCACGGCAGGGATCACGAGTTTAGCGCGGCCATCACTAAACGAGATCTGCACGCCGGGCAGACTTGCAGCAGAAATAACCTGGCCATCCCGATACCAGCTCACCTCAGGAACTGGGAAACCTTTAGCAGCAAAGAATATTAGATAGCATCAGCAAATTTGTCACAGTGGTTGTTGCAAATATTCCTGCTTACTATCCCTGTACATGGAAAAACTGTTTTCCAATGACGTAGTCATAGTCAAGGACTTCAATTTTACCATGCTAAAACAATACATTTTGTAAGACACTACATTTCACAACAGTTGCTATGCTTCTGAGCAACTAATAGTCTAAGGAATCCTTTTATGAACTGGTAACTAGGTTAAAGAACAGGAAGCAGAAGCTTGGAATAAATTGGTTGTTCTCACAGTGGAGAATTGTCAACAGTAGCCCCCACCCCACCTCCCCGCAAGAATCTGTATTAAGAGCAGTGCTTTTTAACTTGTTCATTTAGTGATCTGGAGTTAGGGATAAGCAACAGGATGGCCAGATTTTCTGACTACACCAAATTATTTAGGGTAGTAAAAAGCAAAAAGGACAACTGATAGTTTCAGAGGTATTTCCCCTAACCAGGGAAGTGGACACTATTGTAGAGCTGGAAAAGTTGAAAGAAGAGGGCAATCAAAATAATCCATGTGCTTTATGAGGAAATATTGCAATGTTTGGGGTGCTTGAAATTGGAAAAAAGAGGTGAGAAAAGGGGTGCCAAGACAGAGGTATATAAAATCATCCACGATATAGACAAATTAAGACAGGGAAGACTTCCTTCTCTCTTATGGTATGAAATCCCAAGGGTATCCATTCAATTTGTGACAAATATAAGGCAATACTTCTTCATACATTACACAGTAAAATGATGGAACAAGATGTAGCGGTGACTGCCAACCTAGCTTCATGAAGGGTATGGCTATCAATACCCTCCATGATGGCAATGGACTATTTTTAGTATATGGAGGTGGCATGCCTCTTAATATCAGTTGCTGGGAAATAGGAGCAGGAGGGTGTGCCTGAGCTCATGCTCTGCTTGTAGACTTCCCTTAAGCACCTGGTTGGCCCCATTGTGGGAAAAGAATGGCAGATTAGATGGGTCTTTGGTTTGACCCAACATGGATTTTCTTTCCCTTCTCCCAACAGGCCTGAGTGTAATGACATGATGAGATGCATCTCAACTGCCTGTGCAGTTGAAGCCACCATGCCATAATCTGTTATCACCTTGTAATCTTTCAAAACTCAGAGTTATTTCCGTCAAAGTTAAAATTAAAAGAAATGAAATAAGGGACCATAACTTTTCTACATGGCATACCTAGCTTGCTTTGCTTAATCTTTAGAAAAGAATCATTTGAATAAGTTGAGAACATTAATATGAATTCAAGCCATATCATACAAAGTCATTCTAATCTTAGACAGCTCCATATTTTGTACCACTCTGATTAAGATTACACACCCTATGCACTGGAAGTCCCTGTTTCAAAGTTTAGCCTAAGCATCAACAGACAACATGATCTTAAGGAAAAAGCTCTCAACACCAGCTACTATAATAAAGGAGAACAACAATTTTGTCCTTAATTATAGAATTGTTGCAAGGGTTTGTGAAGACAAATCAAGAGTACTGATGATGTAGAAAAGGACTGTATAAATACCAAGCAACACATTATTTTTTATTTTATAGACTGAAGGATTATATTTTAAAGGATTTCTTTAATATACAGTTTCAACTGCAATAGCTGATTGTGTGTATGTGTCCCCTACTTCGTATTATTACAAATAAATAAAAACCGAATTTTAAATGGCCAATGCCTGATTTTTTTAAAAAATGCAAGCAGAAAAGTAAAAGTTATGCTTCTTGTGATTTAGAAGGTCAGCCATCAAGAAAAAAAACTGTTTATACATTTTAGTGCATTTTTAGAAAACCGAAATACAAAATCATTGTCAGATCTATGCATTGCCAAGCAGTTTTGAGGAAGGAGGGGTTTACAACATCTAGCAAGATGTGCCACTCTTACAATAAGATTACCATGTACAAAGGCTTGGGATGACAATGAAACTAAGAGAGAAACTGTTTCAGAAATGGTTTCAGACATTCCCTAGCCAGTGTGAACATGGGATTCCGGGCACTGTTGTCCAAAAAAGAAAAGTAACTGTTCCAAGCTCTACTCCATGTGAATCTGCCTAAAATTGATGCTTAGGTATAGCCACTCTGCTAAAGGAGTTTATGGATCACAACACTATACCTGCTAAACTTTATTCACAGAAAAGGAGAGGACATGTGAAATCCTTTGGCGATAGTTTGTTCTAATATATACGTCATTCAAACATAACATAGACTCTTGCATGGCATAATATTAAGAACACCCATGGGTTACCAAAGTAGACATGCTACCCAATGTGAGATAGTCCCAAATAACACATGCTATCCCGAGCTTCAAGGAGAAAAGGTGAGTTACAAATGAGATAAATTATTAAAATGTTTAAAATGCATAACTGTGCAAACATTTCCAAGTGCTTTTCAAGATGTCTCAAGAGGACACACACATACATATGTGTGGATACAGCATGGTATGCAGTTATGTATGAGTAATGGGGATTTTGTCTCATTGTTTTTGAAAATACACTTTGTCACCCTTTGGTTTAGAATATAGTTCTGGCATTCTTAGCCATTCAGAGATGAGTCTGGCTAAAGCTGTTGCAGTCTGCTCATTTTGGCCAGTTCTGGTAAATTTACACTCATACTTAAGGTAGTAATATAGTGCTTGAATTCTTGTACGATACACTTGTTACATATTGACAACTTTAGGTGGGGCTTGTGTGGTGTTTTCGGAATACAGATCAGGGACCTCTGGTCCTTCAGACTACCTGTAGCCCACAAGAAGACACTCTGTGCAGTTTACGGGCTTTTTCTCTTGTTACCTCTGATCCATGATTGGAAATTAAAAGGCTAGGAAGCTGTTCCATGATGCTGACTAGTCTGGGAAGCTACTGCACGGAAGAACCCTCTGCCACTCCTGTTCGTGCCCCTTTGACTCCACTAGAATGCTCAGAAAACCACCATCTTCCTGGGTGGGAGACCAGATGAACCAAAGAAGAAGGTTTCCCCCTACTCCAAACTGCTGTTGCTGATGTGCCCCTAAACTACCTGAGGCACTGGAAGCACCGCTCTGCAATTGTGAATCTGGAGACAGTGGCAAAACAAATGGAAATAAAAAGGGTAGAAACAGATGAAAGTCTTACCACTAATATGAGCCTCAAAGGTTGCGGCACTACCCTCCAGTGCCACAACACTTTGTAACGGCTGCGTAAATGTTGGTGCTTTTGTCGTCATCTTTGCAGGCACTCTGAAAAGAAAGATGGAAATGAAAACTCTATGTGAGATGCCAGTCTGTTTAAATCCATTAACATAATAGAGCCAAATGACTCTCTGCACATTGTACTTGGGATGAAGTGATTTACTGTAATTACATTGGACCTGTTGTCTCTTGCTTGAGTCAATTTTTCTAAAAGCAGCCTTTTAGGGAGAACTGTGCAGCGAAATTATTGCTCCTGTATACCCTTTGCCTCTAAGTAATATAGTGATATAAAATATGTAGTTTTCCCTCAATATGAAAGACAAGAGGGGGGGAAAAAAACGCAGATTGTAAAGGCAAAGAAGTGGTGCAGTTGAACCTAGGTTAGAGAGGGGGGAGCCAGCTCTGAAACGTGAGACAGGCTATAAGATAACAACTGACACTGATGGCTTGAACAACTGCAGGAACACACAAAATCTGGAAAGAACCCCTTCCTCCCTGCTCGTTGAAATGTTTTTCAGCGTAACACAATGCCCTCAGTCTCTGCCAAAACCTGTGGGAAAAGTACACATTCATAAAATAAAGATTAAATTCACTGCAAGGGCATATTTCTTAATATGGAGGCATCTGTCACCTTAAAGTTATAGCATCTCACAATATTAACTTGATTACTTAAACGGTCAAATATGTCAATCTTCAGACATCCTTGATGTGTGCCACAAGTGTAAGGGGCAGAAGGACAGAGGGACAGAAAGCTTTCTTTCTTTCTTTCTTTCTTTCTTTCTTTCTTTCTTTCTTTCTTTCTTTCTTTGGTGGTGGTAAACTTGTTTTTGGTTATAAGTTTAGAGAGTGGAATCTAGCCATGTCAGAATGGATTTTTAGCTGGAATGACAAGTGTAAACTGTAAAAACACACACACACACACACACGCGCACACACACACACACACACACACACAGTGACCAACAGGAGTTTGTTCTCTTCTTTCTCAAGTAAGTATCCAATTCCAGATTTATCGAGTGAATTATTTTATACGAATTCATTTCAACACTTCATTTTAAACCGGGAATATTACATCACATTTAAAATGTAAATTGGATTCCTTGCATTATCTGCAACATTAATTTCCGGCCAAATCAAACTAGAGCAAACACTATCAAAACCAAAGTCCAGAATGAATTTAATTATGTATCATGGATGTTTCAGTAGTACACTTAAGATGCAAAGAAAATTTCCTGTTATCCAATTGTGATCTTATATGGCTTTTGTATTATAAGTATTTCAAAGGTATGCTTCTGAAATGTCACATTCCAAAAATAACCATCCCAGTTTTGACTGACAGCGGGCAAGTGGTCCAGAGCTGCAGAGTAATGGATACTCCAGCAGCTGATTCCCTTAAAAAGTCATCAGTGCTTAGCCAATACCATGTGCCTTTTTGTCAGAGCTATTCTGGGAGCGTCTCCGTTTATCTGGAAGTAACATAACCTTGAGCCCCCTCTGGAAACATGAAAAGTTAAGCAGACATTCTGACAGGTTTTTTTTTTTAAGGATTTGCTGTTTGAAATAGCTTCTCGCCCCCAAGCACATTAGAGAATTATTAGCCCAGTATTTCAAGCATCTTAAAATTCACAAGCAACGGCATCATTATTGTAACGGACAAACTACCCTCCATTTTAAAAGAGCCACAAAGGCCCACAGTTTTTTAGCGTCTCTTCCTCATTACATCTACTACATACCCCCTACTTGCATGCAAAAGGTCCCAGTGGTTCACTCCGCAAAGACATACAACTCAATCATTACAGACATCTTACTGACCTGATTTCACAAGAGTGCCTAACAGGAGTGGGCTGAGCCCAAACGGAAGTTCGTTAAACGACGTCCTTATCCAGAGTATGATTTTAAACAATCCCACCATGAGAATGGTTGAGCCTCTAACCATAAAAAAACAAAACTACACAGCTGGGACGGTGTAGTTTTGCTTTTCTCTGCAATCCCTACACCCGAGGCGAGGCTGGGAATGCACGACTGCTCAGAAGTGCTAACAGGGTTGTTTTACTTTTTATACCCCGTATCTGCTGACAGGCCTGCCTCAGTCACTCTCGGGGTCACTTCTGATTGGCTTCCTGAAAGAAAGGGCTAGGCAGACAGGGATCCGCTTTAGGTCATTGGCCACCTGTTCGCCTGACTGACAGCACTAATTTTGGCACTGCAAGAGCCCATGCTGAAGAAAAAGAAACCAGTGGGTTCACAAAACACAGTTGTGTGGGAAGCAGTCGTTGTATCTGATGTTACTAGACAGTTCGTGGCTTGTGAGAAAAGAGGGGGAGTAAAAAAAGAAAAATGGGAAATGCTAATAGAGACTTAGGTAACCATGAACTGTCCACTCCGTAATAAGCCCTGGTAGGGTTCACGAAAACAAACTAAAGGTTTGCTTGCCTATCATGAAACCAGTTGCTATGAAATACAACATCGAATTGTCAATCCACGAGTCAACAAAAAGAGCTGACCTTATATCATATGGTATTATTGTATAAATGAAAGCCAGGACGGTGTAGTGGTTTGAGCACGGGGCAACCCTTGAGACCCAGATTCAATTCCCACTGGGTAACCTTTGGGTGCCACATACTCTCAGTCCAAGAAAACCCAATGATAGCTTCATCTTAGCTTTGCCATAAGTTGAAATGACTCAAAGGCACACAACAACAGTTGTTATGTCAACAGAGTGTCCTGTTTCATTTTAACAAGAGGTACTTGTTAAATGTTGTGCTTAGTCTCAGAAAGTCAGTAACTTCTTCTTTGCTGAAAATAGTTCATGATATGAATTGCAAAAAAAAAAAAAACATTGAAATTCATTTGTTCAGATACTTTGGCATGGTGCTAACCATATTGCTTGCTCATTGACCATCGTCTCGGCTTAGTCACAATATATCACCTCGTACTGTGAAGACTGTAATGCTAAAAAGAGAGATCCAAGGTTGAAGTCTGTCCTCTCATCTGGAGAAGGTGAATGCTTGTAGAAGAAGATCGGCTTAGGCTTTCATCATACATGGGGCTGCCATTGGAAACTGTTCAGAAACTTCAGAAGACCCAAAAATGCTATGGCCAGAATGCTGACTGAGGCCAGTTACAGAGAACGTATAACTCATCTGTCAAAATGGCTTCACTGGATATCAGTTTGTTTCCAGGAGCAATTCAAAGTGCTGGTTTGAACCTATATGGCTTAGGTCCAAATTATTTGAAAGAGTGTATCTCCCTATATGAACCTGCCAGAGTTTTAAGATCTTTGGGAGAGGGCTTCCTCTGGGTCCCAACACCATCACAGGCCCCTCTGATGAGTACACAGGAGAGAGGCTTCTTAGTGGCTGTTCCCTGGCTGTGGAACCCCCTTCCACAAGACACTGGGTTGGCCCCCTCTCTGCTCTCCTTTCACCACCACACGAAGACCTTTCTATTCAAACAGGCATTCAGTGATTAACTGGTTGCAGGGAGTCATTTTTATGGAGTGTGTGTGCTGTATTTTTTTTTACTTTATTGTTATGTTTTTAAATAACTTTATACCTTTTAAAATTGAATGATATTTTAATATGATAACGTGTTCAACTGTGTTTTAACTTCTTTATTATCAGGTTCTAGCTTTTTTCTTCTATTCGCATTTTTGTGAACTATGAAATCTATGCTAGGACAAAGGCAGGACAGGAAGGAAGGAAGGAAGGAAGGAAAGTAAGTAGTGTAGGACAAAAGAAGCGATTTACATCCATTCCTTCATTCCCAGCTACTTAAATTGTGCTCTGGAGGGTCAGGAACAAGAAGGGAGAAAGATACCACTGGATCCAACTCCTTGGGTATTTTTTAATACGTGCAGATGTTATTTGTAGAGCCAAGTTAATTAAAATGTTGCATAAAGCCAAACTCTATGATTGTATCAAAGACTAACATATATTATCCTACATGTTTTAATTTCATTTGCTGCCAAGGTAGCTTATCAGCTGATACCTCTGTTACCCTGTGTACTGGGGGTCCCGGGAGGGACATCAAAATGTGCTCAACTAAAGGTGGGGAAAATTAGCTCAGAGCACTGCTTAGCGTTACGCGAGTCAGGGTAACGTAGCAAGATCTTGAACCCTATGTCTACGGGGTCGGGTCGAGTCAAGGAGCACACAGAAGTTGAAGCAATAAATGATGTTTTATTAAAAACACAAGCAAAACAGTGTATGCGACACACTCACACAAGATAGCTAAAGAAATAAAGGTTTGAGTGGTATAGAGGGATTTTTAGAGGGATTGCTGGTTTGGGTGAGACTTCACCTGTCCTGAAGCCCAGGAAAATAGAGAGCGAGGCTGGGGTGCGATGTAACTCAGCACGTGGAGCTGAGGGGAGGCTCGCCAAGCAAAGCGGCAGCAAGGCGGGATGAAACTCTGGAGCGATCCGAGGAAGGTCTCGGAATCAAGGGTTTTTATAAGGAGAATGTGACTGCAGGCTATGCCGTACTTGGGGGAAAACAATAGATTTGAAGTTGGAGACAAAGCCTCCGAAAGGTCAGAATCTGAATGATTGAGTTATCGCAGAGGTTCTCAACAGAGTAGCCAGTATGCAAACGCAGAGTACTTGGGTATTGTATAGCTAACGCATCAAGCTGCCAGCATGGGGCAGAGGCTCTTTTTGTAGGTTGCGTGCATACCTAATTACAGTACTTGCCTAGAGGTCTCCTAAAGCAGCGAGTCAGCTATTTTCTGGCCTGCCTGTATTGTCCAGGAATATTACGGCGATTAACGGCCGAGCTTGGTGGCGTGCTTGTCCAGTGGCCTCGCAAGCACGTGGAGGGGAATAGAGAAGTGAAGCCGAATTATGATATCAAAAGGATATCTTTTAATATCCCCAAAGCTCGGACTAGCCAGGACAGTAACACCTGAGTAATAAGCCAAGGGAGTTTTCTACCAGTTATCTGAGTGCCTTCAGATTTTCTAAACAAGTGAACAAGAAAGAGTTTTTTAAAGAGACCATCCAAAGCAACTCCCTCCAAATCCTCCCCAGCTGGGCAGATGCATGTACTTCAACATTTAACACCTCTCTCAGCATGCTCAGTGCACAGAGGCCCAGGTTTGGATGGTCTAAGTACCAAATTAGAAGTAACTAGGATGGTCACATACATATTGCCAGTGCACCATCAAAAATTGGATGCAGATTTGTATAAACGTGCATGAGCCAATTTTATATGTCTGGCCAGAATTCTGTTTGTGAATTACAGCGATGTAAGCAACTCACTTTTTTTGGTCATTCCAGAAGTTGGAATTCTTTACCAACTGTGCAACTACCAAAAATCTTCCCACACCCACTTTGTAACCAATGCAATCCTTGCAGCATAGCCATTCCCATGTTGTTGGAGCACAGTGAGATCAGCAGAGGTGCATTCAGCTATTTTCTCCTACCTAAACACTGCAGGGACCTCCCAATGATATGGAAATCACCATGTTGGAGTGGGGAGCTATATCCTTAAAAGAGTGTTCATGGGGTGCAGTACTGGAAGCCACAGGTATGGATACATAGCTATGTGCCACATGTACATCTCCCAAAGCAAGAGTCCAGCGAACAGGTGCAAAGTAAGAAATAATGCTATCATAAAAAAAAATACATATCACCACAGTGGAGATTGTGGCCATTTCTGCATACACTGTTATAATGCTATTATTCCCCTTTCAACATCCTATGGAACTCTGGGGTTTGTAGTTTACAGAAGCCAAAGACCTCTCTGGCTGGGAATTCTAAATGCCCCTCCCTAAACTGCAAGCCCCAGGATTCCATAGGATGTTGAAAGTGGAATAAAAGGACTATAACTGTGTAGTGTGGAAATGACCTGTGTCCTGGTGTGCCTGCTCATTTTGTTATCCAGGGCCTAAGTGAGAATGGGCATAATCTTTATCTTTCGAAAGGACTTGGTCTGCACAGTCCTTCAAAGAAAGGATGTCATCATGCAGAGGAACATCCTCTGTAAGTAAGATGTATGGTTACTTAAAAGTGGCGGTGACTGCCCCAGCTCTTTAAATACAAGTCTACTCTGTTCGCCATAGATAAAGTGGAGGGTAGAAGGCCAAGTTTAAAGAGTAAAATGATTGACCCAATTTCCTATCCAAAGACTTTCTACCTAACACCTGTCCTGCAAAGTCCTTTCCTCTCACGTATACACTGATAGTGGGATAGTGGGATAGCCTGAAAAAAAAATGCATCAAGAAGGACAGATAGATTCATCATTACCTGTAAGTCCCTTTTACTTCTGAAATCCGTCACCTAGAAAGGCCCACATTCAAAGAGACAGATCAATCGCTGTTACAGCTACTTATTTAATGAGAGCAGAAATACAAAGTTCTGTCCATTTAACTCAGGGCCAGAAACCAGAGCTGTGTGCAAAGGTCCTTCTGGAATTCTCTGTATTATTTCTGGAGAAAGAAACTGGTCTCCAAATTTCTCCAGTGAGAGGAAAACATATCCTACAATTAGACTTGGGAGTGAAGCTTAGTTTTAGTGGTGACAATAGCCCACCCTCTTTCACTTTTCCTAATCTTCATTATTTGCACCTACTGGTTTTTACAACTTGACTACCATTTTTGCATTGCCCACAAGTGCTAGATCGATTGTTGAAAAGGCAGCAAACAATTTTAAAATATTAATGTGGCAGATTTTTAAAGAGAGTTCTGAAAAGTGGCCTTCTTTTTCTAAAGGAGTGAGAGAAAGAAAACACCTCAGATGTTCTCTCAGGAAAAAAAGTTTTTTGACTTCTGATTTTTATTTATTTATTTGGCTAAGCTCTGTCAGACACATGCCCTGAATGCAAGATTCCCAGAGTAGAAATGAAGTCCATTATAGTCTATGAAAGCTCTGGTTGTAATAGTTTTTACGGCACAACAAAATTGCTGTTTCTGCTGCAAAAGACTACCCCAGCTGGCTATTCCTTTGGAAATCCTCAGAAAGCTACATATACTGGAATCATACTGAAATCTTTGAGACTTCAGTACTTAATAACTGCGGTGTTGAGTCCCATTGAGACTTAAAGATATTTAGTACCTTTGAATTGCTCTCTAGGAAAGCAAGAACTACAACAGGAGCCTGTGATTTGTGGAGTAAAGGTAGAAATCTCCAATATAACACCACACTACTAGGCCAGCCTTCCCTAATCTGATACCCTGAAGATGTCACAGATGGTATGGACTCTTAACTCTCAGGATTTCCCACTACGGTCATGCTGGATGGGGCTGAGGGGAGTTGAAATCAAAAATTCTACAGAGTATCAGGTGGGGAAAAGCTGGCATAAGCAAACCAATTAGTCTGGATAGTAAAGTAGATAACCGGTGGCCAGAATGATTCATTACACTTTCATTTACAGCTGCCATTAAATCCAAGAGTTTTCTTTTTCTCTCTCTCTCTCTTTTAATTTTGCAAAACACATTATAACTACTGATAAGCAAGAATGAGTATTACACGTTTTAACTCGACTAGGAATATTTCTGTCAAATCATGGGGGAAAGAATCAAACCTCTAGGAAAAAAGAACCATTTATTCAGATTTGGACCCCGCATTTTTTTGAAAAAAAAAAGTGAGGATTTGATTTGGTTAAATATAACTTCAGAAATATATGTTGAAGCTACTCCTGTTATCTTATTAGAATCTGACTGTCACAAAGTGAATCTAACTTGTTGTTGTGTGCCTTCCTGTTGTTTCTGACTTATGACAGCCTTAAGGTGAATCTATCATGTTTTCTGGAGCCAAGAGCGTATGACACACCCAAGGTCGCCCAGTGGGTTTCCACTGCCAAGAAGGAATCAAGCCCCGGTCTCCAGGGTCATAAGCCAATTCTCAAACCACTACACCGTGCTGGCTCTCTGTGAATATAAACACAACATATTAATCATGATTTAATGTATAGAATTGAAACTGGGCATAATTCATATCAGTGGCAGGATATGAATTTGCCATCCTATCTTTTGAACACAGTGACAGCGGTGGAGCTATAAGGAAATAACCAATCCAGCCAAGAGGGACTTTGACTCTGATCCCCAATTTCACAGACTTCCTGTGTTAATGCCTCACAGCTTAACTTCCTATGCTGCACAGGTTAAAAAAAAATAAATGCGCAGCTGGAAACAAGTAGTTGACATTAAAAAACCGTGATAAAGCCTCCGTTGCTGTTTCTTCTGTAGTGGTGGGGCTGCAGATCCCCTTTGCTGGCGTGCTGGTTCATGTCAAAAGCAAGTGGCCAGAGCCAACAGTGCTAGGTCTACAGCCCATGTTCGATTTAAAATAAAGCTGCTACTAAAATTAGTTGATGACCAGCACCAGAGCACGGTACACTGATACCAAGTGGCAATGACAGGGCACAAGTAAACGAAAAGAGAGCTGTGTAGGGTCAACCTTGGGGACCTTCTCCGTGTAACCTGAATTCTGTGAAGGAGAACAGCGGGGCCAGGCCCGTTGCCCACAGCGGCCATACACTAGGAATAACTCATAAGAGAAGCCTACTATGCAGACTGAGATTCTTATTGTGATTGGGAACCCTCTGCTTGTGGGCATTCCCAGTCACAGGCAGAACGCACACATGGGACAGAGCAAGCCTTCCTTCGCAAACATTTTCTCCAATACATGGCCCAGGGTGGTGGCATGGTGAGGAAATGAAGAAACGTGGCAGCAGGAGTAATGCAATGGGTATGGTTCATCTTTCTCTGACTCCACATGATTTCAGTTATGTGCAGAATACCATCAAAGCCAAGAACGAATTCAAATTGATTATGGGAGCAAAATTAATCTTAGTTTCCACAATCCTGAGAAGTGGAGGGGGGCAGGGGAGGGCAGGCAACCTTAGCCGAAGTCCACACCACTTTCTCTGTGCAACCTCTGTACTTGTTACAACTTTTAAAATGTGCTTTCAATTGTAGAAATGGCACAAGTGTGAAAGAATATGATTTGTAGTAACCATGAAAATTCTGTGCACATTACCTCTGAGAAACTTGTCTTAATTAGGTCATTTAGGATCTCAAAACAAACTAGTCAAGTCACTCTGAAAATCTAAGAGCTCACAATTTATGTACCGTCGACAAGTCTTTGCAGAAGGGGAGCGAAATGATAGCTTTTTCAGCTGTTCTGGTATAGTCTGGAAACATTTAATTTCTTCTGGATCAGTACTACCTATCCTTTAATTTTCGGTACTGTGACAATGCCATTTTATGCCCTTATTCAGTGACTGTGAGCCTTGCTGCATCCATTTAACAAAGAGATAATTTAACTGCCCTTAGGAACAGATGTATGTAAGAGAAGGGAGATTTCATTTGCCAATCAGGTTTCATGTCTGAGAAGTGTCAAAACTTCTGGACTCTTGAGAAATGACTGGTAGAGGTTGGGACCTTGAAGACTCCCAGTTTCCCTAGCCATGGAATACCTGAGACAGAATGTCCTGTTTCCATTTAACTTGTTTCTTTTGCAACTCTGCAACTTCATAATTACCAGGAGAAGACCCCCAAACTAGATGATGCCTTAGTAGTCTGATCCATTCCTTATTAGAACAAGGACTTTTTGCTTATAAACTCCTTGTTTCCGTTCTCGTCTACATCCTGCCCTCACAGTGCACTTGTGGGATTTTCTGTGTCTGCTGATCAGAAGAGAAAGGACTCTGGGAAAAGCCAGAATTGGATAAAACCACCGGTTGCCTAACATGCCTTTGCTATCTGTAGTGACTAATATCCAATACATAACTTATTGCATGAATGTGATTATGTATCCTGCACGAATGAATATTATGCCTTGGGTTTCAACTTTAATTGTATTTACTATTTTTTCAAAGAGCAAAACAATGCAAAACAAAACCCAACATGTATGAGGATAAAAATAAAAGGTTCTGACTTTCCAGTTGTTGCTTATGTGTATACATTCTCTTCTTTTTGTATTCGCAATATGTAATGGGGGGGGAATCAATTTTACAATAGCATTTCCAAGAAAATATTTATTTATATACTCAGAGTTGAGTTACAGCTGTTACATTTCTTATTACATTGTTAGATATAATGGGACTATTAGCAGATTTCTATGCCTACTTTTCAAGCAGAAGGAAAAAAGGTGAGAAAATAAAAGAGCCATAGTGCAAAATATTCTACAACTTTTGTGAGAGATAAATCAACCTCCTTTTTTCCTGGACTTGCACAGAAGAAAATATATTAGCAAACTCAAAGAAAGTTTCACAACATATTCTTGAAAAATCAACCCTGGGAAAGTATAGCTGGTGGCAGAGCTTAGAAAAGGTTACATTTTGAGCTATAGAATAGTGGCCATGCTGGCTGGGAGAGGAACAGTAAACCAAAAAAGCTTTTCTGATATCCATAATCTTTTCACAACAAAGAATAGTCAATGCTTACACACACTGTATGGTTAGAGAACAGCTGATTTATCATTAGCATGGAACTCCAGATTGCATAAATATCTACTGTGAGTACTCCCTAGCAAAATATATAGTATGATCTTCTCATTGTTTGAAGTCATCGTGTTGAGCTTTCATTGCCTTGTCAGACAATGATGTAGAATAAAGGGGAAGAGTCTCCTCACATAATGATGTCACAGGATTATATTTTCCTACATATTACAAGGGAAAACCCAGTATATAAGCCACCTAGTGGCTTCTCTGACATGAACTTAAGTCTCATTTCTGTTAAATTTTAAAGATGTCCAATAAAAAAAAACAAAAAAAAAAACACAATTATTTTGTCTTCCTAGTTTCACTCAAACAGACTGCATACTTGGAATAACCCAGCCTTCATTTTGATATGACTTTCAGTTAGTGACTTTACCTAGGAAAAAGAAACTGTATTTTTCATTTTAGGGTTTTTTTTAATCTATGAAAGGAAGGAAGGCAGAGATGGCTAGACAGACTTCCAGTATGTTATACTGCCCAGTCTCTCAATTTCAGATGGGGAACCCCAGCTTAGGAAAGTTACTTTTCTGGACTACAAAAAAGTGGCATACTGGAAGGGAAATCTTGGACTAATGGCCCCAAATAAAAATAAAAATAAAAATAAACTTTTCTCAGCTTGGAATCAGACCTGGTTTTAATAGTGCTGGTTCAAGACATCTTGTTTTGCCAGTAGCTGTGCTGCACACTAAGGAGAAATGCACTAATGAATTCTTTACATATGTTTAGATAGCACCATTTCAACGGTACCTCTTAAAACATTTCTGCCTTCGCCTGAACACTTTGTGCAGGCCCTTCAGCCAGCCCTGAGGCTCAGACTTCTCAGCTGCATGAAACATTCAGGCTGGCTTTGGGCAAGTCACTATTTTTAGCCGTGTGCTGTCCCCTAAGATTATAGCGACAACCTAGGAGCAAGGAAATAGTGATTCAAATGTTGCTTGAATTGCCACTCCCATCAGCCCTGAAATATGGCCTATGGTGAGGGATGATGGGAACGGCAATAAAACATTTGAAACCAAGCATGGAAAGTTTGTTTTTAAAACAATGAGTACAAAATGACATGCTTTAACAGAGCAGGGATAGAATGTTATGCACTGGGTCCCTGGAGGCCTTCAAATTGTCCACACCTGGATCTCTTTCACAAGACACTATTATAGCATTATAATTCTGCTTCAACTGCTATGGCTGCCTCCTATGGAAACTTGGGATTTTCTAGTCCCAGAGAAGGGCATTTGGGAATCTCAGACAGAGAGCTGCTCTGGTGCCTCTGATCAAACTACAAGCCCCAAGATCTCATACAATGCAGCCATGGCAGTTAAAGTGGAATCATAGTGCTATAACTGTGAAGTCCAAAAGCTTCACTGGAGAAGCCCCCCCAACAATGAAATAGGGAAAGAAATTAATTCAGCAACCATGCATTATCCTTCACTGGACCCAGAGGGATACTCAGCATGGATAAAAACACTGCATTCTAAAGACTTAAAGATTGTACATGATAAACTTTTATAGACAGTGAACACAAAAAAGACATCCATTCAGCATGAACCATCTACAATGTGATAATTCTACATCATTTTGGCATTACGACGAAGAGCTGTTAGGGGTTCGTGGTTCTGAGTTTAGTATCTTCTTTAGTTTGCTTGTTGCTTGGGTCATTCATACTATGTCTTCCATCTCCTTTGCTGATGGCCTTGTTGCGTCCCTGGGGTAGTTAACAGGCAGCCGTATGGTTTTCTGTAGTCAAAAGAAGGAAATCCAGTTTTCTACTACAACAGGATAACTGGAGATCACCAATAACTGGTATCACTGGGGCTTAATTCGTTCCCACAGATTCACCAGCGGTTAGCCCCGGAATCCGCTTTGAATGAGAGGCCTGAGGTTCTGGAATGCATGAAGTCATATTTAGAAGTGCCACCAGTAGGCAAATTCAGCCTGCCCTCAGATTCCTTCATTAAAGAGGAAAGTTTTCAGAGCAGATGGTATAGCTCACCAGCAGATTTAAGCTGACACTTGTATTTTTAGAAACTGAATGCTGATTATCATCACTTCCTGTACATGGAGCATTCAAGACACGCTCCCTACAATACTCCCTTCCACCAGAGTTTAGTAGCTAGCTCACTGCTGGTGCTTTATGAATATTAAGTACTCACTGATACGCCCTTCCCCACTACATATCATCTCCCAAGTACTGTGAGAATGGCCTGGTTCTCATCATGAGAGGTCGGCATTGCTAAGCACCTGGGGCCTGCTGGTTTACCTCATTCCTGCTGCTTCCAGGAATGCCTCCTCTCACTTGCCTTCTCTCCCTCTCCCTCTCCGAGAGGAAGTGTTGATGGATCCCAGAAAGGGAGCAGACAAGTAGTAGCAATAAAAAAAGGGGGGGGGCTCTTGACCGCACTTTGCCAAACTCTCCTCTTACTGGGAAGGCTTGGCACTCTTACTGGTTCTTACAACCAGGAATGAAACAGTAAACCTGTGTCTTACAAGAGATTGCAGGGGGAAGTCTCATGTGATCAAATGCTGCTACTCCTTTGCCCTTCCCGCCTGAAAGATCCCATCACATAAAGCTAAAGTTTCTTTTCAGTGAAAAGGATTCTAGCATACAGCTGAAAGATGTACAAGGTCACTGATTATCTCCCTAGACTGGCTCAAGAAACTGTCAGGAAAAACTTTCTTAGCTAGCCAATCCATGCACACAGAAAAATCTTGTACAGCAAAGACAAAGGAAGCTGTGGATTCTAATTTTGTTCTGTTTTCTTACCTGTTAGAAAAAAATGCATAATTTTGTAAAACCTTTTGAAGTAGGATTTCTGGGCCACTGAAGTTTGATTCTGAACCCAAGCATTTTTTTTTTTAGTATAGCCATGCTGCACTCATGCTAACATACAATTTTTTGAAGAAAAGCACAGAGCATTAAGTCATACGAGCTTCCGTATATAGCCTAAAGTGATGTAGTCTACATTCCTCCTTGTCCCTCTGAAAGAACTAGGCTTGTGTCTCACAGAGGTAGGTGGAACAGTGGGAGACCAATGGAACAACTGGACATCTTCCTTCCATATTGCCACGTTTCCCAAATCCCATCGGTAAACTGCACCAGTGTTGTCTCTGCTCATACTTTATTATACATTCTTGCCTCATCAGAAGGCAAGAACACTCCTGCCTCATCAGAAGACATCCAAAACAATTTAAAGAAGCCAAGCAATAACTGTTGTGTTTTCCCCTGGTATATTCTTTAGTTCTAAGGTCAACAATTAATCAAGTTCAAGACACTGCTTTAGCTCTATTAGTGCAAGCTGCTCTTTGCAAAATGCAAATAAAACCTCTTTGTGGAATCATACCATTAGATTTTAGTAAAATGTTCTACCACAAATGTTAGGAATTTATTACAAGCACTCTCACACACTATTCTGGATTAAGTTGAAAAAAAAACACTCAAATTCACGCAAAAATTGTCATTTCTGTTGTGTTCAAATAATTCCAGACATTTGGAAATATACACAGTCTTTTCTAGAAAATAAAATATAAAGGAAATGAATAAACCCCTTTATACAAAGTAAGGGTCTTTTTCAAGTAAACATGCATAGAATTGTGCTATAAGCAAATCTGCGAAAGAAGAAGCATAGATAAAAATGATCCAATTCATTGGAAGAATGTGTTTGTTCAAGTTGCAAAAACTGAGCCTGCCGTTTTTGTTTTTTATTTTCTGATGTGCAGATTAATCAAAGATTAAAATTATACTTGGTGCAGGATACTTAGATATACTATCTCTCTGTGATCTGATTAAAAAGAGAAACATTTTTAATTTTCCTGTTTTTAAGTCAAAATAGAGAGCCAGCATGCTGTAGTGGTTTGAGCGCTGGGCTACAACCCTGGAGACCAGCGTTCGATTCCCTGCTTGGCCATGGAAACCTGTAGGATAAACTTGGGCACATCACACACTCTCAGCTCCCAGAAAACCCCATGAAAGGTTCACCTTAGTGTTGCCAGAAGTTGGAAATGACATGAAAGCACACAACAGAAAACCCTATGCCTCTCAGGATTTTAAAAATTCCTCCTAGCCATATAAAGTTACTGTACTAAGGACAAACAGAAGTGAATACATATCTTAACAGTGCATGTTATTGATTGGCCTTGAACTCGTTTAAACTGAAAGTCATTTTGACTGACGTGTGTGCTTTTATAATAAGGAAGACAGCATATTCCAGAATGAGATGAAGGAAAAAAATAAAATAAAATAATATCAACAATAAGACCTAATGAGCTGTGCATTGTCTCAGCTAGGAAAAGCCATCCCCTTTCTCCAGAAGAAAAATTAACCTCCTGAATCTTCAGTACATATTTTTTCCATTACTTCCATTAGACCCTACTGAAAAGTTTAACTTTATCAGAAGCCTTCTCCTGGCAAATTCCTTGGCAGCCTTTGAAAATTCCCATGTTCTTGATAATCAGAAATCCTAATAGGTAAACAGCATCAATTTCATTTTCAGTGTAAGTTGGGGGAGAGGTCTCCTGCCACTGGCCTTCTCAAAACATGGAATTCAAAAGTTGTGGACAAGGGAGTTCTGATTGTATTGCAGTTGGAATATAAGGAGGGATCACTTTTGCAGTATAACTGTAACGGGCATGGGTAGCTTTATACTCACAGCTGCTGTTTGTGAACTTGCCACTGGATTTCATCTCACAGGCCAGCAACTTGTAGCATTATTATATTGTTTTTGTTATTATACTGTTTTGTAAAATGAACCCAAAAACTTTGAAATAACAAGAAAGGAAAGGTATTTTGAAAAGTGTTACAATAATAATGGTAACTATCAGTTAAATTGTTGGCTAGTTTTAGTTAGTTTTAAAAGTAACTTTCTGAGTTCCTTTGATTTCCTGAATTAACTTTAAGAAAAAAATATATAGAAACATATACATATACAGATAGATAGACAGACAGACAGACAGATTATGAGATATTGAGGTTTACAAAGTGAGACTCAGAAAACAACAGGGGTTCCAGTGGTGACAAGTGCTCTGGAAGCAATTCCAAATGGACTGACAAAACATCTGAAGGAAACTGACATAGACAGAATCACAACAGCTCACCTCCAAAAGATGACATTACTAGGAATGTGTCACATTGGCCATTTCCACACCGGGCTTCTGTAACGGTGTAGAGCGACCTCTGACGGAGGTCTTCTACACCGTAGAGTGGACTGGCGTGGACTACTTTTTGTAGTTCCACACCAGAATCCACTCAGGAGCGGCCGGAACTAGCCGGGCTGCGTGTTTTTTAAAAACCTCTTTTTTGAGTTTTTTAAAAAGCACGGAGCGCGCAGCCCCGTGCCGCTCCGTTGCCAGGCTCCGACGTGGATTTGCAGGCGCACGCAAGTGTGTGCCTGCAGATCTGCCGGGGGCGGGCTTTCAGCTGGCGAGCTTCTCCGGTTGGTGGAGAGCCTCCGCCAACTGGAAGCCGCCATTTGGGACGCCGGAGGACTGCGGAGCGGCGAGCTTGCACTGCTCCGTGTTGCGACGGACTTACCCGGCTGCCGGTAAGCTCCGTTTTGGGGCGTTTTCGCCTGTTTTCCCCCCACATGTGGAAAGGGCCATCTGACAATACTCCACTGGTTCTTCGATTCCAAATCAACAATGGTCCCAAACTCCAGTCAGCAAAACCACGTAGACAGTGAAGCTGCTTTAGTGCAGAGGCAAGAGGAAGTAGCTGATTGTTCCTAATCTTGCCTACTCCTTGAAAGAGCTGCTCTCCCTTCAGGTGTGACTTTTGGGAAGCAAAAAGAGTGTGACAGAACTACAGTTTAAAAAACCAGTGTGCACATGGGACACTGCACCTGATCACTGCACTTGGTCTTTTGGCTCCTGACTAAATTTTTGCATGCTGTTAGCTTTAGTTACAGAGCACAAGGCAAAATGAAGAGGGTAGCATGAAAGTTCTGTAAGAGAAAAACAGTTCTACAGCTGTTCTTGCACTTTTCACATGGGAAAAAAAACCATAAATTGAAGTTACCTCACAGAATGCTTTTTAGTTTGCCTTTGACCTCTCAAACAATGCGAATCCTGACCTTGTAATGCTTCAGGTGTGGCAGCCTTCTTTTCTTCTGATAAATAGCCTCTCTCTTGCTTTGATTTAGTCTCAGTTATGCTGGGAAAGTGTACATTTTTATTCTTCTCTGAAACAAAATGAGGATGTCAGCCAGAGTGGGAGCAAGGTCTTCATTTATTATACTAACTGTGGTCTCATAATGCGCGCCTAGTTACCTATTACTCTTATGAAAGCCGAGCAGTGTGCCTCCCCGACTTCATTAGTGGCACGGCAGATATATTTTCCAGTGTCAGCAAGGACTGCATTTTTCTTTAAAAGGTAATAGGTGTCCCCTAATTTCTCAATCTGTAGAACAATGAAATATAGACAAAGGGAGATTAGTTGTATGAAACAAGATATATGGCCTTCTTCCCAAAGGAACATTTACGAAACATTGAGACATACACTAATTTCTCTTGCTGCCATTCTGATGCCATCTTTTGTCCAAATAACATTTGGCCTTGGTCTTCCATATATTGTACAGTGCAGGTTTAAATCATCTCCTTCTTGCAGAGTAGCAGGTCCAAACTTTTTAACGAAGCTTGGCTGTTCCCCTTGAACTGGGAATGGGAGTGGGGAGATGGAGAAAGAAGAAAAAATTCTGCTGTTGAAATTGAGTTAGGTGTGTGTGCTGCCCTGCCCTGTAAAACAGAGAAAGGAGGAGCTTGGCTCCAAAGAGGCAGCAGAACACTAGCTAAGAACAGACTTTGATTCTCTTACATCTGAAAGAGATGCAGCTTCTTAGTTTCTCTTACATCTGACATCTTACATTATTTTACCATTTTCTGCTCTCATGGTACTTTCCCACTACAGTTATAGCACCATAATTCCACTTTAACTGTCACGGCCACCTCCTATAGAATCCCTGAGCTTTGTAGTTTGGACAGAGGCACCAGAGGAGCTACCTGGCTGAGGACTCTAAAGGTCCCTTCCCTCCACTGCCAATCCTAGAATTCCATAGGGAGCAGCCACTACAATTAACCTGGAATTATAGTGAGATAACTGTGTAATTTAAGAGCATCTGTAATACAACCTCTGTTTCAAATAAGATTAACATATTAATATAGACAAGTGTAGATGCAGGCAAATTGCAGCCCTCCAGATGTTGATGGATTGTAATTCCCAGCATTCTAGTTTATCCTGCCTAAAGCTGATGGGAACTGTTGGCCAGTAACATTTGGATACCACTCTAGTCTGCCCACCTCTGAATAAGTGGGACATGCAAGAAAATGCAACCGTGTGCGTACTGTTGCTATTTGCGTACTGAGAGAGCTCAAGCCATACTGTAATCAGAACAGCAGGGGGTATTATTAATTACTAAGTATCTTCAGTTTTTATCTTCTATCACGGCTGGGGAGTTAGTATGCTAAGCCTTTGACTCTGACTCCAGCTCTCTCGTAAATGGCAAATGTATATTAATAAGTAATAACAAATTTACTGTGGTAATATACCAGTATAAGGCTTTCATAACCATCATGTGAATCGTCAGGCTACTTAGAATGATAGAACATAAAATATATTTATTTGATTAACATTTCTGAAGAAGAAAACTTTCCTAAATTCCTAAGAAAGCAAATATGCCACAAGCCACGCACTTAATCTGAAGCTGGAGTCAGAATTGGTGCATTTCTACTGACTTTTGACTCTGCCCAAAATCGCTTCCTACTCCACAGCCCTACTTTCTACCCAAGTCTTGTATTTATAGGTCCAAGCGCCATAACCCACCCACTATTCAACTTACCTGGGCCCCACTGTGCTTCTCTCCACTGCACTCTGTTCCAGAGGTGGCCCCAATAAGCTGGGTAATGAATCTGCCGTAGGGCTTTAGTCCTAATGTTAAAGTAGCCATCCAATGTGCCAAACCTTATTCCCTCCACAATAGGCTCACACTTCAGATAGCTGCGTTGTGCTTCAGACTAAAACTTAGAGCAGATTCATCCACAGACCTGGATGCCACCACCCACCATTACCCCGTCGTGATTTTAGTTCCAAGTATTCTTACAATCTCTGCTGCATGGCATTGGTAAGACCCCAATTACTCTGAGAGAGGCAGTAACGGAGCCAGAATTGGCAGCTGCTTTCTCTCTTTCGGTCTCCTTTTAGCAGGATGATGGCTTTTCTCTATTCTTTTTCATAGGCAGCTGACAGATTTTGGTGGGACTGTTTTGTAGCCTTTTAAAGTAGGCTTGTAGGAACCTGCGATCATTGGCCCCAGCCTTGTGTTATATTAAAACAAGGAAACAAATAATAGCTCCTGAAGGGTAGAAGGAAGAACAGGAATTCACTAGGCTGAACTGGGGCTATTTTTGCTCACCAAGCATGCAAGCCATATGTCATACATCTGCCAGTGCCATCTTTACATATAAAGCAATGTGGGTGTGTGCACATGTATATTACTTTAATAACGGAAAGAGTTCATGGGAAAAGGTGCTGAATTCTTCCCATAGATGGTTAATTCAATCACTTTTCTCCCTTTGATATCCTTCTGCTATTATTGCCGTTATTATTAGTAGTAGTAGCAGCAGTAGCAGTTTCAATTCCACCTCTTTCCCAGAATTTCAAGTAGCTTACCAAAGCAAAACAAAACTCCAGACAAAAACAGCAATAGGTTAGAAAGGGTGGTGGTGGTGGTGGTGGATGGGAGTTAAATATTTAACTATACTTTCAAGAGAATAAAAAGCCATTAACTATATCAATTCAAAAAGCTAAATGAATAAGCAAATCTATTACGGCATACAATTAATCCCCTTTTTTTAAAAAATAGTCAGTTGCCAGAAGATAGGTAGAAAGGTAGGTAGAAGACAACAGACTGAGGAGAGGCAGGGCCATCATAGGATCGCTAGGGTGAAAACTGAAGTGGACTTCTGTACCTTTAATTGTTCTGTACAGGCGGTGTTGCTTGTCGCACAACCAAGTAACAAACAACACCTAATGGCACTCCTTCTTATATAGAACAGTTAAAAGGACATGAGTCATCTCCAGTTTTCACCCAGGGAACCCTAAGATTCTCCAAACATTTTGCTTTCTGAGGGAATGGACAATATAATGTCCCTTACACTCCCACCTAGAAAAGATGACAGGATTAGGTGAACCTTAATTCAGCGCTGGTGTCAGGGTTGCATCCTCCACTGCGCTTGAGGGAATATTCTGATTTGGGGAGTGGAAGACACATCTTGTGGTACACAGAACTCTGTCCCCCAAAACTAAGGCATTTGCTGGGGGCTATCATTACTACCCCCAAGCACCTGCTGTCTGAGACAGTTGCCTCAATTTCGCCTAAGACAGAGGAAGGGAAAAAAGGAACTAGTAGCTGCTTCTTTCATTTTCCTTCTCCAACTGTTGATGCTATATCACCATCCCTTTCAAAAAGAACGGAGCAGCCACCATGACCCAGAGACTCTGTAGCACCTTTTCTCGACCTTTTCACTTTGGACAAAACCTTGTAATAATGCTCAGATCTCAGGGAATCCTTACATAAAAATTATTATGTCTACAGCTAAAAAAAAAAGCTTATTTTTTCCAGTCATGACCTTGAGTAGAACCCTCAGCAACCTCTCATAGTACCATGGGCTCCGATGGAACTCTGGTTGAGAAACTATTCTGTACGTTCCTGTTGCAACGATGAAAATGTTATACCAGCAAGTTACTCCCTTCATTTCTTCTTTTTCTTCTTCTTTTTTACATTACCTTTGTTGATAATTTTCAAAAACGCTAAAATTCTACGAACACATGGAAAGAGAAAAGAAAAGAAAGAAAAAAAATACAAAAAGAGGCTGAAGCATGAGAGTTAGAAATTAAAGAATAAAGGAAAAGGTGACTCTCATTCTTCCTTTAAACAATGTATGATACTCAAATTGTTTCAAACCTCTCAAATATAATATTCAGCAATTCACTTCTTTTTACCCCCTACTCCATTTTTTTCCAACAACCAAAAAAGAAAATGAAAGAGAAACTTTCTTCTTTCAAATGCTAACATCCCTAGCTCTGATATCAAGATTACATCCTATTACGTGCAACATTTATGTGATAAATGATATTGCATTGTCTAATCTTGATACCAGAAACTACTTACTGACTTAATTAGATAGTATTAACTTTACTTAAGACTGTAAATTTTTACATGATATGTAACATCAGTAAGTCCACATATTTCTATGATATTTCATATTATAAAATCCTCTTCACAATCCAGGTTTTATTGTCTTATATGTGTAACCACTTCGTAACCTAGTTTCAACCAACTCCTATCCCCATATCATTTCAAATTTGGCTTCCCTTTTCATCCATCCTGTCCATTAATTCCATGCCCCATCATTTCAGATTCCCTTCTTTAGCCTTTGTTAGTATTTCCAAACCTTCCCACTTGCGGTTTTAAAGTATCTGTCCTGAGACAGAGTATTTTTCTTTCTCATCTTTCTCTTCCCTGCCACTTTGGTCTTGCAGGCTAATCCTTTCATTAAATCAACTTAGTTTTGTTTGACTCTTGGTGTACCCCCGCCTTAGGTTATAGTGCTCATGTCACCAACCATAACTTCTTGGCCCTTCATCTCCCCTACGTCAATGGCTAATTCCTCCATTAGCTCAACTTGAATTTGTTTCTCCATGTGATTTTCAGCCTCCTTCACTTCCATATTAGCTCCGCATTTCTTCTCTCCTTTGCTTTACATCTCCCCACAGTTCTGCCTTGGTCTTATTCCTCAGGTTCTCTATCCAATCTTCTCACAGTCTCCTCTTTAAGTTTGAGAGACCTTCTCTCAAAGAATGTAATTGCTCCACCATCTGTTGTAGAAAGTCCTGAGAAAGTTCCATTTTTCATTCAGTTCAGCAATTAGAGAGTTAACAGTCCATCTCTTCTCTTAACACTTATACCCAGCAAGTAAATCTTATCAGCATCAAATAGATAATGCCTGCACTTCAGCATGCTGTAGTTTCTGGCGAATTACTAACAGGGGGAAGAGAAAAGACAGAACTACTTAACACCTTCTTTGCCTCAGTTTTTTCCCAGAAGGATACAAGCACTCAACCTGGCGGTTGGGGAGCAGGGGAGGAAGCAGGGGAAATGCGGCACATAATAGGTAGAGAGGTAGTACAAGAATACCTGGCCACACTGGATGAATTTGAGTCTCCAGGGCCAGATGAATTGCATCCTAGGATATTAAAAGAACTGGCAGAGGTCATTTCGGAACCGCTTGCTATAATCTTTGAGAAATCTTGGAGGACAGGAGAAGTTCCAGCAGACTGGAAGAGAGTAAATGTTGTCCCCATCTTCAAGAAGGGAAAAAAAGAGGACCCAAATAATTATCGCCCGGTCAGCCTGACGTCAGTACCCGGAAAAATCCTGGAGCAGATCATTAAGCAGTCAGTTTCTAATCACTTAGAAAGCAATGCGGTAATCACGAGAAGTCAACATGGAGTTCTCAAAAAAAAATAAGTCATGCCAGACTAATCTTATCTCTTTTTATGATAGAGTTACTAGCTTGATAGATGAAGGGAATGCTGTGAATGTAGCATATCTCGATTTCGGTAAGGCCTTTGACAAAGTTCCCCACGACATTCTTGCAAAGAAGCTAGTAAAATGTGGGCTGGACAGAGCTACTGTCAGGTGGATCTGTAACTGGTTGACTGACCGTTCCCAAAGGGTGCTCACCAATGGCTGCTTTTCATCCTGGAGAGAAGTGACTAGCGGGGTGCCACAGGGTTCTGTCCTGGGCCCAGTGCTGTTCAATATTTTCATCAATGACTTGGATGAAGGAATAGAGGGCATGCTCCTCAAATTTGCAGATGACACCAAATTGGGAGAGGTTGCTAATACACCAGAGGACAGGATCAAAATTCAAAATGACCTGGATAGATTGGAGAGCTGGGCCAAGGCTAACAAAATGAAATTCAACAGAGAGAAATGTAAGGTCCTACACTTAGGTAGAAAAAATGGAATGCAGAAATATAGGATGGGGGACACGTGGCTGGATGGCAGTACGTGTGAAAGGGATCTAGGAGTCTTAATAGACCACAAGCTGAACATGAGTCAGCAGTGTGATGCGGCAGCCAAGAAAGCCAATGCAATTCTCGGCTGCATCAATAGAAGTATGGTGTCTAGATCGAGGGAGGTACTGGTACCACTCTACTCTACTTTGGTTAGACCTCATCTTGAATACTGTGTCCAGTTCTGGGCACCCCAATTCAAGAAGGACATGGTCAAGCTGGAGCATGTCCAGAGGAAGGCGACCAAAATGGTGAAAGGCCTGGAAGCCAAGCCCTATGAGGATAGACTTAGAGAGCTGGGTATGTTCAGTCTGCAGAAGAGAAGGTTAAGAGGGGACATGATAGCCATGTTTAAATATTTGAAGGGATGCCATGTAGAGGAGGGAGTGGGCTTGTTTTCTGCTGCTCCAGAGACCAGGACAAGGAGCAATGGATTCAAGCTGCAGGAAAGGAGATTCCACCTGAACCTCAGGAAGAACTTCCTGACGGTCAGGGCTGTCCGGCAGTGGAATATGGTGCCTCGGAGTGTAGTGGAGTCTCCTTCCTTGGAGGTTTTTAAGCAGAGGCTGGATGGCCATCTGTCGGGAGTGCTTTGAGGGTGTTCCTGCATGGTAGGGGGTTGGACTGGATGGCCCGTGTGGTCTCTTCCAACTCTACATTTCTATGATTCTATGATTCTTGTTAAAGTCAAATTCATTGTTGTAAATAAGATGAAATGCAGTTTTTTCATAAAAATATATGCACTTAAATCCTTAATTGTTCTCTTTTAAACACACCATCTGCAACTCTTATTATTTGACTCTTTATCTTATGGCGTAGAAACACTTGCTCAACTCTTGATTACAGAAAAAAGGTGACTTAGGCCATTTCCACCCTATACTGTTCTAGTGTTATTATTCCATTTAACATCCTGCGGAATTCTAGGGTTTGTAGCTTGCTGAGGCCAAAGATCTCTCTTGCTGAGAATTCTAAATGTCTCTCCCTAAACCGTAAGCTCCAGGATTCCATAGGATATTGAAAGTGAAATAATAGCACTATAAAAGTGTAGTGTGGAAATGGCCTAAGTATCTATTCATCCATTTTAATCAAAAGAATTCTTCACTTTTGTAACTCTGAAGTTTTGTCCAATAATTTTTTTAAAAGCAGACTCCCAGCCTGGGGCCATCAGATCCTCAGATCAAAACAGCTGCATTTCATGGCAAGGGCAAAAAATGTAACTTCCTAGGTCCTTCCCATTCATTATGCATTAACTTGTGCGTAAACACCAGTAATAGGAATTGTGGACTCTTGTAGGTAATCCCTCACTTCTCCTTTAATCCAGGACAAATTTCTCCAGCCAGAGATCCCTGTGGCTAGCAATTTTACCATGATTGTCCTCCTTGCTGCAAAACTTCCACAAGGAGTGTCTGCCCACTGTCCTGCCCAGAAGTTGAGTCTGGTCTCCCCCTCCATTCCAAAGAAAAGTTTATCTCATAGCCCCTCAAATCTATTACATGTCTATTGGCCCTATCAAAATGAATAGAAAACTATAGCATTTTTAGTGGTGCAGCAGGGAGAGAGAGGCAGAGAATCAAAGCCAGGACAGGATGTAAAAGGAAGTTCATCAGCATTGTTCAGTTATGAAATCTGAGGTAACCCATTTCTTCTCAGCCTAAGCTGCCTCACAGAACTTGTTTATACAGGCTTCACCCACTTATCTGACAGGTTAAGGATTAGAGCACTGTCAGAAGATGGAATTGGCTGAAAAGCAGAAACCATGTAGTATACTGTAAGGAGCATGAAGGACTTATAGAGACTCACTTGTGACCAGCTACATGTGTGCTGCTTGCAAGGTCTCTCAGCTGGCTTAGCTCCTTTCTTCCCCTGCTCTGCTCGCTTTGCAAGCAGCACATGTGTCAGAGTGGTTCTCAGTGAGTCTCCACAGGCAAGAAGAACTGATGAAGCAGAACCCCTGTTAAATTAATGGAACATGTCCTTAATCTGGATGCTTCAAAATAGCAGGTCATCAGATAATGGGGCATCAAAAGGTTATAACACATTTGTTATGTTGTTACAAACAAATGGAAGATGGAGAGTAGGGTTGCAACTGGTAGCTACAGCCATTACTCTTCCCATATCTTCTGAAGCTGTGAACAAAACATACATGTATAGGATTTCTGTGAGTGGCAGCTCCCTTACTGGTAGGGCAGTGAATCCTCTTTCTGTTTAGTCAGGCCTTTAAAGGAGATCTACAAGGTGGCAAACCAATTGGTGTGGGGGTAGAACTCAGCACCTTGGAGAGCTACTTTACAGTTCAGACTACATCTCTGAATGGATCACTACCACCCCACCAACATGGAAGCCACTAGCTACCACAGGTGCCTCACAAATGCAGGACCTCTGATAGTGCCTGATTGGCAGCATGGCACTAACAAATGTGATCCCTTTCCTTCTCTCCATGCATTCATATCCACAACAGAATCATGTCCACGACATGAGGGCTGTGGTTACTGAGCCTAAAGGCTGAGGGATGGAAGGTGAGCTGACCTACAGAAACATCACATGGTTTTGTGGTCATGAAGGCAAGGCCAAGATACTAAAAAGATGGGATTCCATTACAAAAATGTCCTAACCCAGAAAGGAGATCCAGTCTTGACCCAGAAAGGAAATCTACTGGGATTACTTTGTTGGGTAACTTAGGAAGGAAGCTGGGCTCCAATCCAGAGAGTTTCTTTTTTTTATAGCTACCATGGAAAGCTTTATAGAGGGAGGAGTCCAAGCAAGTGTTGTCATGCAGAATCACTTTCTTCTCAGTTATGTGTCATGTTTAGTGATAAAGAAGCTATGGCATTAAGTCTTGCTGAAGTAATTGGTTAGGCATGCAAATCACAACATCTCCCACTAGGAGTAGCTTGATTTGATATTCAAAGAACCCTACTGCATATGAGAATGTGGACAAAAGTTACTCACACAGTGATGTGTTTCGAATAATGTATGAGTGAACAATGCAATGCACACCATCAGCAATGATCAGTTCCTTATTATGCTGTCTGTTGCACTAATATACATGAGGAAGGTGGTCCACAGACAGCACTAAGCTTGGTGTAGTAACAGTGGCAAAATGACTACTGTATTTCTGAAGAAATATTGTAATCTCCCTGACAGAAACTCTTATGCAAGTACACATAGATGAACGCATTCCTTTTGTCTCTCTATAAAACATCTTACCTAAAAATCAAACCAAACAAAAAAACAGCAGATTTTTCCACTGCAATGATAAAACTATCAAACCATGTCAAGAATGTTTTTTGTGCAATATGCTAACGTAGGTCAAAGTTATCCTGGTGGGTGTACTCTCCACATACCTTAAGGAGGTATTAGTTATAGTAAGTTTATTAGTGCTTGGACCATAGGCCTTTCACACACAAAACAAGTGAGTACAACTAAAAAAATATGAAACGGAGTAAATAACATATACATCAAGAATTCTTTAAAAATTCAGAAAGGTTAAAACTCAGAGCTATGATTATATAAGAACATCCCCGGGACAATCAACTGCAATATCAATGAAAAATTTTGCCTGACATTTCACTGCTGCCAGGAAAAAAAGAGAAACCTTGTGAATAACTTAACGAGATCTTTCCACCAATGTTTGCAGGATCACACAGGAAAGCAGCCAGAGAATCCAAAAATGTAAATTAAAGGTGTGTTGAGAAAATCACACAAGTACACAAAAGATCCAAAGACTCCCACACTGAAGCTAATGCGAGGAAAGTGTGGATAGAGGACTTTTAGGGTTCAGGAGATAATTACCGTTCTGGAAGAAGCAAAGAAAGCTGAAATGTGGCTTAGGTAAGTACCTAAGGACAGTTCTCATTCGGGAATCCAATGGACAGTGTGGCATTCAGCAAGGTGAGAGACTGTACTGAGCTGCTTGAAATCAAGGTGTTTTATACTCAAAATCTATCCTGCAGGTATGGGTGTGAATCGCTCTCCCAGCCAAGCAGACAATGGGAGTTGCAACACAATGAAGTCTGGACAGAACAGAATTAATGGTCTTAGTGTTTAAGTGACAAGGGGGTAATGGCTGTCATAATAGCTCTATATTGTGGAAAGGTTGAGAAGACAAAGCAGGAAAATATCCAGGTGTGAGGGATCAGGATTAGAACAATCACAATTTGATGGGGACTCCTCCCTTCTGCTCCAAGATGTCCAGCTCTTAGCATAAGCTTATTGTCTCTAGAGTTGCCTTTCAATCTGCCTGACAATGACTTTGGTTTTGCCTGGGAGGGGGTGTGGCTGACCTGCCTTGCAGTCTGTAATTTGCCTCTTTCCAGTTTGACCTTCCAGTCACCTGAGGTTTCCATTGTATATCAATGCCAATTAATGTAGTCTCAATTAAATAATATTGCCAATTAAACCAAATTGATCTTGGAGCATGCGCAGGGCCGTAACACACTATTAGAGTGCATGCAAGACAGAATAGATAATTCTTGGTTCTGCATATAAAGGACAAAAATGCAAATAATGAGGGAAATTCTAAATTTCTGGAGCCCCACAAACATACAAATGGAAGGCCAAAATGTATAAAAATATCTGCCATTGATCATAGCTATAGGTATGATCAGAAAGTGAAAGGCTAAGTTTTGCCTAAGTTTTGGAAATGTAAGCTTTGACAAGTAAACTGCTCTCTGGTGGTCAGATTATAGAATTTATATCATTTTGAAAAAACTGAATCACTAGAATCATTAATAGCCTGCCTGTCCAGATGAGCACTCTAGCCAAAAATGTGCTTACAGAGCTTCTCTTTTGAATTGTCTTTTGAATTCAGGTTGGAAAAATGGTCAAGCAGAGTAGGAGAGAACTGAAACAACTTGTGATACCTCAAACTCCAAAAGTTGCAGCTCAATAACTGTTCAAAATATAACTTGGGTAATCCTAACTGAGGAATCTTTTAAAATTTTCCAGTAATTACATAAAATACAATCAATGTGAGATCTAATGGAAGGAAAACCAAACTTTTGCCTGAGCCAAAGCTGCAGAAGTGCCAGGTGGAAGAATTATAAGTTTCTTAAGAAATGTATTCTGAAGGGCCTCCAATTTAGCTATGAATCATCCCATTCCCAAACAGTAGCACCATTCAAAATATGGGCAGGGTGTCACCTGGTTGTTCCAACCCTGAAAATATTTAAGGGCGAACAACAAGGTAACACTCTGCATTGCTGAAAAATCTAAAGGACACTGTTATGCATCTCAAGGCCACTGTTCCAGTAGCTTCTATATGGGCTTCTAAGGAAGATTTTCTGTAAAGTGAATGTCAAGATATTTAAGTTCCTGACATTGTTCAATCTGATGACCACTGACAGACCATCAAAAATGAGAACACTTTTTTCTGAACATCATCATTTTTCTTTTAGAATAGTTAATGTTCACTAAGGTTAGACAGCAGCATTCTCAGATCTGTACAAGTACAAGAAAGTAAAACCATGTCATCAGTGCACAAAACAACAGAAACTGTTTTTTTGACACAACTAAGATATTTAGTACAGATTGAGTATCTCTTATCTGAAATGCTTGTGACCAGAAGTGTTCTGCATTTCAGATTTTTTTCAGATTCTGGAATACAGCACAAGTACCTGTATATAAAATGGTGTAGGGTAGCAGCAGAGGCAGTGATAAGCCCTAGCCATATTCTTCAGGGGGCCCCACCTCCAGGGAGAGTGGGAAGGAGAGAGATGGTGGGAGTGAGTTCACAGCCTCGGCTCAAGTGGCAGACATGGTGGCTGCTGCTGTTCCACCACTACCTCCAGCTAAAGTGAGGTCTAGAGCAAGATGCAGCAGCAGCGACTGCTGGTGACCATCTCCAGCTCTGGTCCAAAGGAGAGCCCCATCCTCCTAGAAAACCCAGCCCCCCTTTCCTCTCCCTCCTGCTTCCACCAACTTAGCCTGGTTCCCAGTCAGTGCCTCTCCTATCCAAGTCTTCCAGAGGTGGGAATCTAATAATTGCTGCTAACTCCAGTGGCAGTGGCAGTGGTGAGGCTGCCAGACACTTGCTTCTGCCTTCGAGGCTGTGGCTATGGTGTTCCTGCTTATTCATTCGGCTGAAGAGAGATGTGACAATCTGTGAAATAGCAGGAGGTGTGGGTTCCCGTTGTTTCATAGATCTTTATGTGTCTCTTCAGCCTCACAAATAAGGACAGGTATGGAGGTACTGTAGCTCCAAAAGTTTCAGATTTTGGAGCATTTTGGATTTTGGAATATCAGACAAGGGATGCTCAACCTGTACTCCCTTACTTGAAGGATTATCATAATTTCCCTGACAGATACTCTTGTGCAAGTAAATATGACTAAGGAAAAGGAGTCTGGGAAGGGCAGAAATTACTTCTGATGCTCTTGCCCTGCTACCAATTCTTCTCTTTCGAAATTTAGAGAGCAACATTTACAAAATTAAGTTCCCTTCCTGGTCTCATTCTTGAGGTACCACATCTACAGTTAACGCTGCTAAGAGAAATCATGCCCCTCCTGGTTTTTTCATCTACAGTGTAGGGATCTTCCAGATTGGTTTAAAGAAGCATGAGTTTTAACAGCATAGCTCCTTGATTTTTGCCAGGTTTTGCTGTTAGCTGTTACTTCCATGTCCACTCATTCCCTTCTTTCTGCTAGACTGTTTGTAAGGACTGCTTGAATTTGCACTAAAATTTCTGTCTCATTTAGTTACTTTGACAGGGGAAATAACTAAATACTTCCTCTGCTAAAGGGGAAGCATTCAGGAAAGGGTCACAGCAGGGCATTGAGGAAAGGATAGACAGGCCTCAAAGAAGATCAACAGGAAAGCTTTGGCAGATACAGGAGGCAGGCTGGTTCTTCAAACAAACCATGAACAAAGAAAGCTTGCAATGCAAAATGTGAAATAACTGCCGCCTGTAATCTGTATGTCTGTATATTATGTGTGCAAATATCCTGACTGAACTTTGAATAAGCATTCTCTGTACACATTTTTCCAACGGGTGTTTCTTCTCTGAAGCCATTGAGGATGTGAAGGAGGAAGAGCTTATGTCAGAAATAGTCACTGATCATCACTCAGTCACTGATATTGCTTCAGTATGTATGCAGTTTTTAAAACTGCCCAGTATGGAGCCTGCACAGAAAGAGAAATTCTGGCCTGTTGGTAAAAATCATGTTGGATTGATTGCAAAACAGGTGGCAGCTCACCATGAGTCAATAGTTTACTGAAGTGCCTTCATAATTCCTAGGTCTCTCTGGAACGAGATGCACTTGTTGATACTTACTCATTTAAGCTATGGATGGGATCCAAAGGAGCAGGCAACTAATTCTGGTCGCTTTAGGGGGCTTTCCACTTTGTAGTCTCAGACAGCAACACCCCTGTGCTGCATGGTAAACAGTGTTTAGACTTTCAAAAGGAATACGTGATAAGCTGTGAGGACCTGTTGTTGTTCCAAAGAAAGGAAAGGATTTTCTTTAAAAAGTCCCACTGGATGCACGCAAGTCTCTGGAAGCTTCTAAAGTAGCTGTTTGCATTCCTGTCAAAGGATTTGCAAAATACAAAGGAAAAGTCTTGTCAAAACAGAGTTTGCCATCTGTCCTGCATTAGAAGCCGGTTCTCTTTTTGATTTGTCCAGTCCAAATCTGGTTTAAAGAAAAAAGGCATATGAAGAGGGAGCCTTGAAGAGATCTTGCCCATGAAATAGCATCTAGAGAGTAAAACAAGGGTGGGAGTCCTCCAGAGACTATTGCACTGCAACCCCCAGCATTCCTCAACATTGGCTATGCTGGTTAGAGGTGATGAGAGCTACACTCTAACAACATCTGAAGGGCTGCACAGTCCTCATCCCTGCAGTAGCCTAAAGGAGCACATACGTCAACTGACCACAGTCTTCCCTACTATAATGTAATGTACTGTATTGATCATATTATATTATATTATGATGTAGTGTATTTAGTACTGGACATACAATGACTGACAAGACTCATTGGAAAACACAATAATACCTGGTAAGGATGAAAGCAGTAGTAGAACAGGAAGGCTGCATTACAGATAGATAGGCTTAATCAAGGAAGCCATGGCCCTGAGTTTACAAGATCTGACTAGGGCTATTGATAACAGTGTGTCTCTCGTTCAGAGGGTCACCATAAGTTGAAGATGACTTGATAACAATTAACAATATCTGCATTTTTATTTCACCCACAGTACCTTTCTCTGGTGATGGGACTGCATGCTCCTGTGAGGCAAGCGGCTATGCTGATGGCAGCAGTGCTGCTGGTAAGGGTCCTCCATGTCAGAAAGGCTTTTGCTGACCAGTCAGACTAAGAGCCTCTCCACATGAGATGGCAGAAACGCCTCATGGCGTCATAGGAGCGGAGTTTATGGCTGCGTTTCTGCGATGTTTGTGCGACGCGGCATTCTGCACTGTTCTCCACTTGAGGTGGCGAAGACCACTTTCTCGTTCCACACTACAGTGTTCATCATCACTCCCCTGCACCGCCTATGGCCCAACCCAGCCCATTTCACTGGATCTCTTTTTTAAAAAAAATCTGGGAAGGACATCCCTCAGAGACACAACGTCACATGTGCCAAGCCAGGCCCGCCCTGAGCCCACCCATTCCTGCGAGAATGCGCTTCAACAGTTCCGCATGTAGTTGTAGAAACGTAGTAGAAGCGGTCTCAGGGAGTGAAAACATTTTTTCCATTGCTCAAATACAACGCTTCAGCAACATGCAAAGGCGTGCCGGCAACTTAACATCAATTTAATAGTGATGACGTCGTGCGGATGCATGCCTCCTCAAGCTGTCGCAGCTATGCAGTGACTACAGAAAGGGCCTAAATCTGCCAAACAGCTACTGAGCATCTGCAATACTGAGGACTGACCGTGGTGGAGAATCTCTCAGAGACAATCACAAAGGCACTGTAGCCTAACCTTTGTTAGTACTGTGCCGAAGGAGGCATGCTAAATCCCTTTTGAATGTCTTTTACCAGAAAAGCCCTATGATGAGACAATCCAAATTGAAACAAGAGGTAATGCAGAATATGAAACTCTCAGTCAGATGGCACTCATTGAGCTACTGGGGTACAGCAGAGAACAACTGCGAGTAGCACTGTGGCTAATGACGCAACTGGACTCAAGCCTAAAGGACATGTAGCTGTTGACATGCTCAGAGGTGAAAGAAAATCCAAAGCTGCACAACACATATTATAGGGACATAGAATGTGAGGAGGATGAATGGAGGAAGCTAGACATACTAAAAGAAATGGAATGTATGAACATTGCACTACTTGGGGTGACCAAGCTAAAATGAACAGGAATGGGACATTTTGAGTTTGATAACTGTACAGTGTTTTATTCAGGAAAATCTAAGAAGAAATGTGGTGGCATTAACAGCAAGGAGAGACGTAGCAAAACCAGTCAAAAGATGTAATGCAAAGTCTGACTGAATATAACCATAATCCATATTTATGCCCCAACTAGAGAGGCAGAAGACGAAATTGAGAGATCGTGTGTTGGAGTCTACAGAGAAATTGATCACACGTCAAAACAGGATTTCTTGTTAATCACAGGCAAATAGAATGCAAAAGTAAGAAACAGAGAAGGAACAAAAACTGCAGGTGCTAAGGGAAGGGGTGGGGTGGGGCTCAGGGATTCCTAATGTTAAATTGTATGTTGTTTCGTATGGTTGAAGGAAGGGATATTGCTCAGAGATTAAAGACTTCTGGAACTTGAAGGTTATAAGATTTAGAAGGCATGGTTATCTTTTGTATGATAAAGTTAAGGGACATTGTGAATTTAAAAATCATTGTATTAGAAAGCCTCTTCTACAAGTTTGGTAAAAGCATAAATGGAGATGTTTTCCTAGCCAACTCGCCACAAGAAGCCTTTTTTTTTTTTTTAAGGAAAGAATGGATTAAGAACTAGAAACTTGTTTTATGACTTTTTTTAACTTTGGCCAGGGCAGCTAGGAGTTTAAATCAAGAGAGATGCTTTCTAAGGAAGGCAAAGATCTTAGTTGGTTTGCTTATATGCAACTTAAGGCCAGATTTAATCAGGATAAGAGAAATACAGACATAGAGGATACAGAAAATGAGTTCTATTTAGAGTTGTGTAAAAAAAATTTTTTTTTTTAAGAAAAATGGGTATATGGTTTTTGAAATTACAAACAGCAGATGAATCCATAAAAGAGCACATGATAGGGTGGGATCAAAATTTTGGGCATAACATTCATATGGATGTATGGGGAAAATATGGTCTAAAAATATAAAATGTACTTTGTGTGGTAATTAAAAAGAAAATCTGTTTAAGATGATGTATAGATGCAAACTTCCAGTCGCATGGCACGCGTGAACGGTCGTTTGGCATAGTGCTCTGCAACTCCAAACCCCCACCTGAAGGTTTCCAGCCGGTTCAAAGGCCACTGGAACCAGCTAGTCATCCCCTCCGTAAGGGGGATGTGGAAGAGGTCCGAAGGGGATCCAGAATTCCAATGCCGAGCCCTTTCTGCAAGGGAAGAGCGGAGGTCCTGCTGAAATCAGGAAAGAGAGGAAACAGACTGAAGATTCGATTCTGGGGAGGATGAAAGAACTAGAGAAACAGATGAAGGAAAAACTGACGGACAATAAGATAAGACAACAGATGAAGGTATGTCAAGCTGAATTAAATCAACTAAATTTGCAAGAAATAGAACAACAGATGTGAAGAGTGAGATATACTTTTTTTGAACAGGCAAATAAACCTTCTAAACTGATTTCCTGATTTCCGCGGACCATCTGATAAAATTTCCTCGCATCACAGCTTTACTTGCATCCCAAATTATTTTCATTGGTAATTCCAATGTCATATTCTCCTTACAATAATTATTTAATTCTATTTTTGCTTGTTTGATGTACTTCTAAACTGTTAGCCAGTTTACTTCGTAAAAGAAAGGTTAGAAATATTATTACGGAGATTAGAGTTGGTGACGGGAAAACTACAAAACAGGAGGAGATAAAACAGGCTTTTTATAAATATTACATGAAGTTAATGAGTACTACCTCCTCAATGAAAAAACAAGGAGAAATGGAAGAATATTTGGAAAAAATGAACAAAATGAGATTCACCGAGGAGCAGAAATCGATTCTGAATAAACCTATATCGATGATGGAGATAGTTCAAGCTATTAGGAATTTGAAGCATGACAAATCTCCCAGACCAGACAGCTTTACTGCAAAATATTACAAAATATTGGAACATGAAGTTTCAATACCTTTGCAGAACACAATGAATGAGATAAGAAAGGAGGGAATACCTGACACCCGGAAGGAAGCTAACGTGACTCTAATACCAAAAGAAGGAAGAGACTCAACAGACATCAAGAATTACAGACCAATTTCATTATTAAATACAGATTACAAAATCTTTGCTGCAATTCTGGCTGAAAGACTTTAAAAGGTTCTGCAAGAAAATATACATGAAGATCAGAATGGCTTCTTCCCAAAGAGAACGATGCGAGATAATATCAGGACAGTGCTAAATATAATTGAGTACTATGAGAAGCACAATGAAAGAAAGCTGGCAGTGATATTTGTGGATGCAGAAAAGGCCTTTGATATGATCAGTTGGTCATTCCTGAAGACGGTCATTAAACAGGCTCAAGTCGGAGACAAATTTATCTCTTGGACTGAAGCAATATACAGTCAACAACAGGCAAGATTGATTATTAATGGAGAGAGAACAAAACAGATTGAATTGCATAGAGGAACAAGACAAGGTTGTCCACTACCTCTGCTGTTATTAATCATGACATTGGAAATACTTAACAAGGGAAGGGAATAAGGGAAGAAAAAGCAATAAGAGGACTTCAGATTAAGAAATATCAGTATAAACTCAAAGCATTTGCAGATGATTTGGTCTTGTTTCTGGATGATCCTCTCAGCAGTATTCAAAGGTTGATGGATATTGTTCAGGAATATGGAGAATTTTCTGGATTTAAGATAAACAAGGAAAAAACTAATTATAACAAAAAACATGAGGGAAAAAGAAGAGAAGGATCTTGAGCATTTAACAGATTTTAATAAAGGTCAAAAAGCAAAATACTTGGATGTCTGGATTACAAAAAGAAATAATGAACTATTTCAGAATAACTATGAAAAAAAATGGAAAGACATAATCAAGGATTTGGAGAAATGGACTAGAATGCGACTATCTATGATGGGAAGAGTGGCAGTCATAAAAATGAACATACTTCCAAAGATGAATTACCTTTTCCAAAATCTTCCTATTATTACAAATACTAAGCCTTTTATACAATGGAAGAGAGATTTAAGTAAATTTATAAGGCAAGGGAAAAAGCCAAGAATAAAATGGAATATCATGACAGATTCAATAAGAAGAGGAGGCCTGGGTCTACCAGATTTACAGATACATTTCAAGGCAGCGGCATTTACTTGGATAAAAGACTGGATGAATCTTCAAAATACGAGAATGCTGGCATTAGAAGGAGCTGATTTAAGGATAGGTTGGCATACCTATATGTTCTATGGGAAAGCTGCGGTTGACAAAGACTTTGTTCATCATTTTGTAAGAAAATCACTACTTAAAATATGGACTGACTACAAGAATAAGAACATCAGGCAACTACCTACATGGGTCTCCCCTCAAGAAGCTTTCTTTGGAAGATGGACTGACTCAGATAAATGGCTGTGTTATGATGACATATTAGAAAAGACAAATCTGAATTTTTTTAAGATGAAATCAAGAGAAAAATTGGAATCAGAAGGAACAAAGTTAAACTGGTTCCCTTACAGACAGCTAACTGAGAGATTCCAGATGGACATGAAAACTTATGGAATAGAACAAAAAGAGCAAGGAAGAATGTTGAAGTTATTGCGGGAAAACCCGCCTCATTTATTATCACACTTATATCAGGAAATTTTAAATCAAGAAAGAGAAGAGGAGACAGTCAAAGCAGCAATGATATTGTGGGCTCAAAATGTCGGAGATCCAATTCAATTAGAGCACTGGGAACAGAGCTGGCAAAGGACACAAAAATTTACTGCAGCCCAGAACCTAAAAGAGAACTATTATAAGCTTTTTCACAGATGGTACATGACACCAGAAAAATTAAAGAAGATATACAATACGGGAACAGGTCATTGTTGGAAGTGTCAGGAGAATGTTGGAACACTTTTTCATATGTGGTGGTCATGTCCTAAGGCTAAAAAATATTGGAATGATATACACAATATGATATGTAAAATACTGAGGGTTCAAATGGATAAGAAACCTGAAATGTACTTATTAAATATGATACATATGTTAGATGGAACTGTAGCAAAGAAATATTGGAGAATAATGATGTATATGATTACGACAGCCCGTATTGAATATGCAAGGTTATGGAAAACTGAGCAGATACCTACAATAGAGCAATGGTAGCCAACTTTCATTGAAAATCGAAATGCAGATAATAGTCTCTCAGAGATTAAAAGGAAAATCAGACGATGACATTAACAAAGAATGGCAAATCGTTCTGAAAACGGGTTGGGTGTTGACAGGTAACAATTCTTAATTCATGGTAGCATGAACAGTTAGAAGTAAAAATCAGTGGAATAGCATGGAACATGAAAAGTAGGGCAGAAGAGCAGGATCTAACTTGTATGTTAACAAATGTAATGCGATGCATAATGTTGAAATGTCAATGAAATAACAGTACTGAAATCCAGAGAGGAGTGGAAGAAAGCTGTAATAGTTCAGTAAAATGTACAATGAGAAATGTTCTTTTATACGATGTAATCACAATAACATTATTTAAAAAAAAATGATGTATAGATGGTATTTCATCCCAAATAAGCTGTAAAAAAATGTCTCAGAATGCTGCAAATCAATGTTGGGGGTGTCAGGAAAAGGAGGGCTCCTTTTCGTCATATGTGGTGGACTTGCAAGAAGGTGAAAAGCTACTGGTCTAAGATTTATATGTGAATAAAAAAAAGTTAAAGGTAGATTTTGTGATGGCACTAGTAATGTTTCTGTTGGGCATTATGGATAAAGAACTGGACAGTAGATATGGAACACTTCTTCAGCAGCATCAAGAATATAGTTTGCTCCAACTTGGAAATGGTCAGAACCACCAGCAATGAATGAATGGAGTGCTAAGGTTGCTGAGTTAGCCCAAATGCCAAATTAACGTCAGTTTTAAAGGACAAACCAATTGAAGATTTTCTGAAAGACTGGAAACATGTATGGACATTTTGAGCAATAATAAAGCTAACAATGTAATAATCTGTGATTATAGTTATTAGTGATTAGTAGGATTATTTTAGTTGGATCTGTAATAGTAGAAATATATTTTTTTCCTTTCACTACGGCTAGACTATTGTGTTTTAGTTAGTTAGTGTTTAGTGTTTTAGTACTGAGATTAAGCAGAGATTGTCATACTTTGGACATATCATGAGAAGACATAACTCATTAGAAAAGACATAATTCCTGGTTAGGTAGAAGGCAGCAGGGAAAGAGGAAGAGCACGTTACAGATCGATAGACTCAACCAAGGAAGCCAGGGCCCTGAGTCTGCAAGTCCCTGTTGATGACAGGATGACTCAGAGGTCTTCTCCTTCATAGGGTCACCATAAATTGAAGTCAACTTGAAGGCACTTAGCGACAAAATTATTTCTATAATTTTATCTGTTTATACACAGACACTTGCGCAAATATTACTCAAGTCTGTAGCCTCTTTTTTTAATCTACGCACGAGTTACTGCCCCGGTCGGAAAGCATAACGTTGTAAGCATTCCAGAGTGGCATGGTTGGCCCAACACATTTTGGGACTGAGGTGAAGGGTAAGATTCTGCCACCTTGGTGCCACCTCCCAGCCTTTGCTGCCGTGTGGTGGTGACTGATTCACTTCTGCCTTACAGAAGGGTCGTCCTTGCAGAGTGACAAGGACGGAAGAATGTGCTTCCCTGGGAAACAGGGTTTCGTAATCTATTGAAGATTTTTAAATTCTTTTGATAGGTAAGGACAAGCATTCCCAAATTAGAAAACGCTTCCTCCTAAGGCAGACACAGCTTTTGCCCATGGGGTAGAAGGAATCAGCAGACAGAAAGAAGCCCCTCTTTCTCTCCCAATCCCTTTCAGCAGCACACCAGCCATGACAAAAAAATAAAATAAAAATAGAAGGTGGCAACTGCTTCCTGCATAGCTCCCCTCTCCCTAAAGCCCTGTTTTTTGTTTAGGATGACTCTATTACACAAAACAGAAATAGGGTTTGTCTCTGCTAAGTGTACGTTAATACTGAGGACTAGATAATAAACACAGACGTGTTCTTTTCATTCAACTGTTAAAATCTTGTTTCCTTTGAGAAAGCATAACATCTCAGGATGTAGCATATTTTCAGCAATGTTTTCTGCTTCCAGACTGAAATGCTGCAAAAGAAGCTTATTTAAATTTATAGGTGTTTCCATACCCTTCTTAACGTTACGTTATTACCCTGTATGGCATTTGAAAACTCTAGTAACATTTATGTAATCACTTACAAAAGATGGCACCAAGAAACCTCATGTTTACAGAGCACGTTGAAGGTGCAAAATCTGAAGTATAATCTACCTTTACGGTGACTCAGAGCAAACAAACAGGCCTCAAGTAGTCCAGGGTAAGAGATAGCAAAGATACACTCAGAGCCACCTTGGAGGAAACTGGAATCACCTTCCTGTTTCAGGATCGGACAATTATTTCAAAGAAACATGGAAGTCATTTGATTTACAACCCTTTGTTCCAACTTTGCTTCACTAATATAGCTGAACAAAACCGAACTTGCTAGTTATTGACGCCCTGCTAGAATGTGCTTTTCCTTAACAGTTTAAAAATGTTACTTTTTGGACTACAACCTCCTGAATATCCTCAAGAAGCATTCTGGGAATTGGAGTCCAAAAAGGAACCTTTCCAAACTCTCCTTAACGGTATATAGTTAGTTATTGACGGCCAATCTTGGCAGAGCAGGAGTTACGAGGCTTTTTTGTTGCTTATTTTTCCAGACTCTCCAACAGTCGTGATTTGGCAGGGAGAGTCCCAATTAAACCTCTTTTGTCCCACTTTTTTCTGGCCGCTTTTAAAATGTCTCAGTTTCTCTATCCTGCTCCCACTTTCTCTCTTTGTCCTCAGCTTTTTTCGACTGTTGCAAATTGTGTTCAAATTGCAAAAGCAATTTGCACTCAACTCAGCCGAAGGGAAAGTAGAAGACGGGCAGAATCTTGCCCGTTCTGGTAGGCTCAGGCAAAAGCAATCAGCTGAAGTCTTTCCTACAGTGTGTATTTTTAACTCCTTAATAACTTTTGTCTTCTTGACTGCACTGATTTTTGTTGGCCAAATATGTCCCAGTCTTCATCTGTTAAATGTTGGAGGATAAACTGTTCTTATTGCCCTGAAGAAAATGCGTATCGTTCCTGAAGATAAAAAATCTCTTTCCAAGGCTACAAGAACAGAATGTTATGTATGACTTTGATCTTGCAAATTAATGGTGGCCTGGGCAGATAGTAAGTGAAATTCCCAGGGCTTGCACAGAAAAGCAGAAAGTCATTAAGGGAGCCAGGCGGCAGGCAACTGGGGTTTTAAACTCCAAATATTGTCAACTCCTTTTCGGTTATAGCACCTCACTTATGGCCTATCCTTCCCAAAGAAGTTCGTGCCTGGTCTCATTCTGACTTGTTTTAGTTATGTTTATGACACTTTTATGCAAGCAAGGCTCCCAGAGGAGCTTGCATAAAACCCTGCATAAGCCATTAAGAATTGAAGCAACCAGTAAACAGACAACTGGGAAACCACTGCAAGCGTGATAGGAACCAAAGTCTATATACATTTGAGCATCCTCATTTGGGTGGCTAGTTGAAAAAAAGAGTGTGGCGCTCCTGGACCTTTAAGGATTTTGCAGAAGACAGAGTTTCAGGCAAGCTACTAGAGAGCCCGTGTAGTGTAGTGGTCTGAGTTTGGACTAAGTCTCTGCAGAGCAGGGTTCGAATACTTCCTTGGCCACGGAAACCTGCTGGGTGACCTTGGGTAAGTCATGCTCTCTCAGCCTCAAAGTAAGACAAAGGGAAACCTCCTCTGAATAAATTCTGCTGAGAAAACCTTGTGATAGGTTCATCTGAGGGTCACTATAGGTCAGAAATTACTGTACTTGAAAGCACAACAACTATTTGCGAAACCTTACTCTTCTGCATAACTGCTCCCCCTGCTGAAAAAAATAGAGGGTGTGTTTGTTATTTTTCACCTGGCTGTCCTAATCATAACAGTCATGTCTTCACTAAACAGAGATACCTATGAAAAAGGAATAAATATTAACATTAATGGAGCAAAGACATTGTCATCTGCTCTTATTTGCAGTCATAATTTCTGCTCCCTCAAGACAGTATCATTTAGGGTATTGCCTCAGCATTACCAAAATGTGTGTTTTATGTACTGAATCTGAATCAGTTCCTAAGACTTCACCAACAGATGCCGACTCATTCTGGCGTATCTGTTTGCAGGTCTGCTTCTCATCCTCATCCTCTTGGTTATTTACATTCTTTCATACCAGAAAAGCCTGGTGATTGCTTCTCTCAGGTAAGGAGCCCTCTTGTTCTTTTGGAGGATATTAAAGCAGCCCTGGAAGGGAAGCATTCCCAGACAGAGCCTGGAAAGTTGCCTTTTTTGGATTACAGCTCCCAGAATCCCTCAGCTTCAGTGGCCCAGAGGATTCTGGGAGCTGTAGACCAAAAATTAATTTTTCAAACTTTATTTCCCAAACTATTTTACAACAAAATAGCAAAAGCCGCTGTCATGTTCTGTGGCTACGTTTATTAAGAGGAATTAAGGTAAGGTATGGATATGGATGTAATGTATAATAAGGTAAGTGATATGTCAGGTGGGGTTGAGAGTGTGGAATGCTGGGAGTGACTGCTGATTGGCTGCATGTTTGAAGGAATTTTAAAAAGTTTAGGGGGATGTCAGAGTCTGAGGGACGGAGAGATAGGCTTCTCAAATTTAGGAATATGAGTGAGAGGTGTGGGTTAAGCATAAGTCAGGTTCTAGACATTTTAAGTCGGTAATTTTTGTATTGAATTCTGTTTTAATAAATTAATTTTTGTGTTATACACTTGTGCCTTTGAAAATGTTAAATATAAGGTCAGCCCTCCACATTTGCATGTTTCACTTTTGCGGATTTGATTATTCATGGATTATTTGTGTCACCTCTGCTGCCTCCCGATGCCATTTTTTAATAGGGACTGCAAGCCTCGTAGGACTGAGAAATTGTGAATGATGCTCGTAAGTCCCTATTGAAAATGGTGTGGGGCAGCAAGCAGTCAGCCCCACCAGCCACCCACTTCTGCCTTGTGAAGGAACCCTGGTGCCTCAAAAGAATCCATAGTGGATTGAATATGGTGATCATACTTTTTTTGTGTCAAATATGGTTTGGGAGGGCCTAGAGTTATTTACTTTTTTTTCACTTTCACGGTGGTCCTGTGCCCCCAACCCTAGCAAATGTGGAGGGATGACTCTTTCGAATGCTTGAGTTCAGACACTGGGTGCCTTTAGAAGCAGCAGTTATTCAAGGGTAGTGGTATCAGATCAGATGCATGAAGTCTCACACAGAAGAACCATGAAAGCATCTAGAAGGTCCCCACATTTGATATGATAGCAGTGGGACAGGAGGAGGTCCTCACATTTGGTGGCAACGGTGGGACAGGAAGACAGCCCTCCCAACTGTGGTAGGGGATATGTAGAAGCCTGCACAGCTGTCTTATCCTGAACCACACCGTTGTTCGATCTAGATCAGTACTGTTTGCCCTGACTGGAAGCAGCTCTCCAAGGATTTCACAGTCCGCACCTACAAAAGATTTTGAAGACTGAACCATTTGTATGCAAATCATGTGCTCTACCAGCTGAACTAGGACTCTTCCCCAAAGCATTTTCCCACATCAGAGCCTCTGGTTTGTGCCTTAAAAATAGGAACTATTTGGCAGAAAATGATAAATTAACTATTTTAATTAAGGAAGGATCTTTGGTTAAATTTAAAAATGATTGGGGTAAATGGATTGTACATCTAAGAGACTGTTGGGAAGAAAAGTCAATTACTGATTTTGAAGGTTAAGCTTATAGTTATTAAACATTAGGCAGTAATGTAATAATGACAGACACACTAGAAGAAGTATATCTTGTAGATTATCTTAGAACCAAAAGCTGGTGAGTTAGAAGTCATTTATATGTATTTTTACACCCTTTTAGTCTTATGCCCTTAGTTTCTTTGTCTCTGTACTTACTGTTTGTCTTTTTAATCCCCTATATGTTGTTTTATATATTAAATACATGTTAATAAAAATATCTTTTTTTAAAAAAAAATAGGAAATAAAAGGTGATGAGATAAAAAATGTGTTCTCCTACTTTAGATGTTTAATGCAATCACAGATCCGTTACTCTTACACATGGCTCATCTGAGGAAGCATTGGAAGCCATTAGGCAGCCTCCTCCAGCTTTGTACCCTCAGATGTTTTGGACTATACCTTCCCATAATTAATCAAGGAAAGAAGATTAGGAGAGTACCACATTGAGGAATGCTGGCTTAGAGCAGGGATGGGAATCATGTGGCCCTACAGACATGGTTGGACTACAGGTCCTAGCATTCATCGCCATCAATATGCTAATAGGCTGCTGGGATGAAGCCCAACATCTGGAGAGCAGCAGGATTCTCACCCCTCACCTTAAAGGTTTAACCTGGGAAGATACTTTTTGCACTGTTATGCCTTAAGGTTCTCATTTTTTCGTGGGGCTTCTATATCTTAAGTGGCTGAACAAAACAAGTAGAAATTCAATAGTTGGAGCTTTCCTCAGTATGGATTCTGTGCTATGGTTTCTGCACTGTGTGTGTGTTGAAATTTCTTTGCTTTAAAAAAGAAACGAAAGCTAGGCACAATTAGGAGTGACAGCAGGCCAGAGATGCCATTACTTTTTTTCCATACTGATGTTCTGTGGCTTAATTGCTCTGTGACAGGCAAATGTTGGATTGGTGCAGCTTTCCAGTGACATCTAAATAGTGGAGAAGGCAGCACCTGTTGTATCCCGTCTTTCTTTCTTGACCATGAACTCTGCCAAGTAAAAAGTACTAAACCTTCAAAGAGAGTAGAACAAGCTGAATTGTACCTCAGTATTCTAATTTATAAATTAAGCGTAGGAAAATTATTTAACTAAAAATATCGGTCACTTTTTTCTAAGCTTGAGTGCAAAGATTAGTGCTACAATTTACCTGTTATTCTATTAATTTCATGAACATTTCCACAATATTGGATAAAATTTTGAACAAATACAGTTCATAAAACACAATTCATAACTGTAAATGTTCTCAATTCCTTATTATTTTTACATTGCTTTTAAATTCCTTGATACTGTTTTGCATTGCCTTATGAGTTTGAGTTTTAAGCTGCTTAGATGTTGTTTTATTCAGTAGAATGTAAGTACTTTTAAAAATTAAGTAAGTTTAGTCTCTTAAGTAAAGGAGACTTCTAACAAGAATACTTGTTCCGTTCCTTTGTCAGGGAAAAGCTATTCTGTTATATATCATGCAATGAATCTGCTGCCGACCATTCATCTAATAATAGATCCACATGGCGATATGCAAGCTTGCAGTAGCATCTGCCAAAAGATGGACGGACGCACATTTGGTATATCACTGATCAGACTGTTACACAAGGGAAGTGAGGAACGAAAACCCTCTCTCTTTACCCCCCAAAACCCACCAGCTTTGGTTTCTATCAATGCCAGTCAGAGTGAATGGATCACATGATTTTTTCTCAATCAGTTCTCCATCTGTAGAAGGCAGTTCATTGGAGCTGATTGCCTAGTAGTGCAAAGCATGCTGCAAATTATTTGCTAAAAGAATGGCTAAATAGCACTGCATGGGCAGAACACAGGAGCTTGGAGGCTCTGTCAGTAAATGGGACTGATTAAAATGGTTGTCCCCCAGAGGCTGATGGCTCCAGGTGGCTCTCTGACTGTTCTTGGGCAGGAGGTATTTCTCTTGTTTCAGAAGGTGAAGGCCCAAGCGGACATTTGGAATGAGGAAATGGCCAGGGCAATGGACACAGTCAGTCCTAAGTATCCCCTCTCACCAACCGGAGTGAAACCAGTCCTTGGTATTCCAGAGAGCTGGAGACTAGGCAAATGTTGGCAAAAAGACTCAGTGCACCAGTGCACGTGTGGCTAAACAGAAAAGAGAGGAGCAATAAATAGGCTCCATAGTCTTAGAGGGCCATATTGCCCAATTTTCAGCTCCTTCAGAATTCCAGATAGCCACAAGTATGTCACTGTAGCCACCATTTTGGCCAACTGGAAGTGATAGTGTTGCTTTGATTCACTGCTTGAGGGGGGCAGTTGGCTGGTGTGTTTTTCCAACCAAAAACTAAAATAGTTTTGGCCAAAAATTGAAGAAGTGCCAGATCCAATGGCCAGGTCAGTGGGTATCCCAAAGACTACACTGGATCTACAAACAAGCTTCATGTAACAACCCATGGCACACACAATCAGTAACCCTGGGCTAGAACCTATTTGAAAGCTGACTCTGTGGCTGTGTATATGCCACTATGGAATATGCAGAGAACCATCCAGTGGAGTTGTTTCAGGTGATCAGGGGTCCATGTGAACATAGACTATTTGAGGGCCTGCTGTAAAGAACTGCCATAGCAATATGCAAATGAAATAGTTCATCTCATTCTGACTTGGATGCTACAGTTGACAAAGTTCCAGTAGATTTAAGTCTAGCACCTGCTTATCCAATAATAATGGGTCAATTTCAAGTGGTACAACCTGAGGACGTGGAGAAGATCCTTGGAAAGGTGGCAGTCACCACATGCGCACTGCATCCTTGCTCTTCCTGTTTCATTGGAAGAGCTGGAGACTGGTTGTGTCAGCGAACAGAATGGTGAATATCTCCTTACAACAAGGATTCGAACAGGCCTAAAGGACAGAAGTGGAAGACCTCTGTTGAAAAAGCCTTCCCTGAATCTCTCCATTCAGGATAGTAAATGGCCACTGTTAAATGTTCCATTTTCAGCAGGGTAGCTGAATGTGTGGTTTTGTTCCAGCTCCAGGGGTTCTTGGAAGAAATGGAGAAAGCTGCAGTTGTCCAATCACAAGCAATTAATGCGTTCCATTGATTTCAGCAAGATTGAGACCACAGTTTAGAATCAATGAATTACAAGTAATGACATTACTTATGACATGTTACTCTTCGGGGTAGCAAGAGAGTAATGAAAATCTTTGTAAAAAGAACTAGTCCCATCACCAGTTTTTGTGTAACAAGTAATGTTTACTTGTTTACTTAATGTTTACTTGTTACTTTCTTTTTTTTAGGCTAAAAGGCTTTGGAGCATTTTTAAGGCATTACCCTGACACTGTAAAGATTTTTTTTTTGTTAAAAAACTAAAAGAAAATAGAAAAGTAGCTAGTAATGCAGCGAGTAATATATAGTTGCTCGGTTTTTGGCAGCAACAATGGCAACATGTTATTTTGGGGGCAATGAGTTATATAGTAAAAAAAAAAGGTAACTTTCTATGCTCTGACTAAGGGCACTAAAACAGGTAACTGTTAGGATAGGAAATGCTTCTTTTTTTCACTTTTCAATTTGACTAATAGTGGAGAAAGTGGGACCTATTTTTTTAAATTAAATCTAGTTCACACATGCGTGTGCACATGTTATTAATTAAAACTTGATGTGCCAAGCTGGATATATAAATGGACTACTGTATCTGAGAAGGTGCTGTATGAACAATCTATCTGTTATGATGGTTCTGGGCATTCACACATGCAAGGAATCATCTGAAGACATGATTATCACCAACTGGTAAGCTTACACATGTCAGATCTTCCATAGACACAGATGTATTTTCTTGGGCAAAGCATAATGTGTTGCTCACAGCACTCTTTGGAACTTGTATTTTCCCTTTCTCTGCAGTGCATCTGCAGTGCTGGATTTTCCTCAATTCACTCCTACAGGAGCATTTTGCTTGACAGAACTCTTTATAGAGTAGTGTTGGGTTTTTTTAATGCATAGCTTTTATGTAAGGGAAATGCCACACATCAAATGCAAAATATATTCTGTTCACAGAACAGGGATAGGTTGTCTTCTTGGATCAATTGGCTTCCCTCCCTTGCCGCTTTTACGGCAAGGATGGATGCTGCTGCTCAGAAGACTGATCTTCTTTCTGTTTTACATTCCTATTATAAATCTGTAGTCTGCTGGCTAAAAATCCTCTTCTTTCTATCTCACACCATCCCACCCTCACCATTTGTAATAGATATTCTTTCCACAGAATGCCGTGTGCATGAAGATTTATTTCCATATTGTAAATTTCTTTCATGAGACTGGAAATATTTTTTCTTATATATTTTCCCACAGAGCAGTCATTATAGGAAAGAAGAAAGTTATTCCTCAAGAAATAATTTACACGGGTATTTATCAAACTTTTTTTTAAAGGAAACCTACATAGATATAATATATGCCCTATACTGTTATGAAGCAAGAGGTATTAATGATGATTAAATTGTTATTTGAATATGGTGAAAATTTCTAAGCAAACATTCTTTTTGAATATTATTTGTTTATTTCATTAATTTATATTCTGCTTTACCTTTAATCATGGTACTCAAGGCAGCTTTCTCTTTCATTCTCAAAGCATCTATTCTCTTACCGTTGTGAAACCTGCCATTATACTATTCTGTGAATCAAAGATATATTCTGTAAAGCATGAAATTCTAATAATAAAGTGTTGCTCTGGCTTCTACATTAAAAAAAAAAAGATAAAAAAAACCAGTGCAATTCTCAGGCAAGTTATTTGAGTGCTGCTCATTATATAATGATTGTTCATTCTTTCCTTTATTAACAAACTAAGAACATGCTCATTAAAATATATTTGTTGTATATTTTAGCATCCCCTTGTTTTATACTTTACTTTTATTTTATCAGACATGACTCATCATGATCAATATCACTCTGAATGTTTTTGTTGTCTTTCAAAAATATTTCAGAGTAAACTAAAATGTTAAGAAAAATCTCCATAAACCAGACTTGAATCTTTTCACCATGACAAGATGACAAACCAGATGTGAAACAATGCAGTGTCTTAAGTGTGAGCTATGATCCAAGGAGGTACTAGGTGGTCTTAAGGAAGCTGCTGTTCTCTGAATCACAACCACTGCCATCTGTAATTTGGAGATAACAATATGGTCCTACCTTAACAATGTTGTAAGAGCTACTAAGATAATGTAAATGGACTTCTTTAAGACTTTTTATATGCTATATAAGTTGTGAGCCAGCACTGTGTAGTGGTTTAAGTGTTGGACTAGGGCTCTGGAAACCAGGATTGGTATCCCCTCTCATCCATGGAAACCCACTGGATGACCTTGGGCAAGTTCCACTTTTTCAGATGGCAATGGCACCCCCCCCCCAAAAAACAATTTTTTTGCCAAGAAAATGCATAACTTGGAGTCAAGCTGAGTTAAGCACATAACAAGAACAGCAACATATAAACTGGAGCTGTATCAAACATTTTTGCCATTTTCATTGAATGGCATTAAAGCAACCATAGTATTTTAAGTAGCACATTTACTGAAGTGATCATCTTGTGCTCTGTGCATACATCATAATCCATAAAGGCATTTTCTTTGTTTGTTTCATTCTAAAGTGCTTTTCCTTTATGATGCAAAACTCTATTAGATGTCTTTACAAAACCTCTTTACCCCACTTAATGTTACTATAACATATAACAGAATTACAACATCTAGCGTAGCTGTGATATTAATATAAAAAGCATTGGATTCAGAGTGGCTCATAAGCAAGAGTGGCAAAGGTGATGTGAAGTGCAGTGAAAGATGGCCGATTCCTGCTGTCTCCAGTTGTGAAAATGAAAGTCCAGTGAAGTCAGTGTGCTGTACTAAGTCAACAGCCAGTGTGCAAGTGAGACAACCAAGTAGAAGGCACAGAGGATTATCCAGTCTATTCTTTTTATAGGTGGCCCGTTACCTTTCACACGGAGGATGGCACTTGAGGAGACTGTGCCACTAGAATTTTTAGCCCGAACCACATAGAGTCCAGCATCTGTGTCACACACCTTCTGAATGAACAAAGTATGCTTTGTGTCCTTGTGTAAGAGCTCTATGTGCTCATCTCCAGTCAGTTTCTGGCCCTTCTTGTACCTGAAGCAGAGAGTCAGTTTTCAAATCAGGTTAACATGAATGCTGGTGTGTTGTCAAACAAAACTCTTACAGATTAGAACTACAGATTAGAAGGAACAGCAGTCACTAACTACAGATCCTTATCTTTTGATATTTTAAAAGTGATATTTTAAAAAGCGGCGGGGGGGGGGACGAATTGAAGAAGAGATTAATTTGAGTCCTCAATCCAGAAATGTCTGTTCTTAAAGCACTTTTGCTGTGATCTTTGCTTGGCTCTATAAAGATAAAGAGAACTTAAATTTCATTTATATGATGATATTAATTTTACATCCTGCCCCACCCAAAACAACAACAGAAACTGCGAGCTGAGATTCAATTTCTTCCTTTATACTGAATTGCTTACATATATTCCTGATTTATACTTGCTAAATAGAGAAAATTAAGCTTCAGGATGAAGATTCACATTATTGACACTTGACATCTGCCCTCGTAATGAAGTTTTACCAAGTTCTGTGCCTATTCACAGAAAGATGTTGTGTCTCCCATGCCTGGATAAGAAGTGAATACCCCTTTACCAGGGATAATTGTTCTGTGATTTAAGAAAGGGAAATGAAAGCCAATGGTCATGATTTATCAGCACTCAACAACAGCTGGGCAATGAGAAACAACTGATATAGTGAGGAATGTAAAGTCTTTTATATAGTGCATGGTACTTCTGCACAGTCCCATCCTTGACTGACCTCTTTTTTATCAGCTTATTGTTTAAAGACAACCCCACCAACAGCAAGTACATGTTGAAAATACTGATTAACAAATGCTAGTGTTAAAAGTCAGAAAGTCAGAGCACACAGACAGCACACCGATCACTCACTCACTTCTACCCACTGGTATTTAGAACCACTTTCATGGTAGGAAAATAAGCAGCATTTGAGCTAATTACTTCCAGCTACTATTTGTCTGCTTGCATACTATCTTAGAGCTGCTAGTACCATTTAAATACAGGATTCTTGTTATGAGTTTCTCTATGAAAAGCAGGTTTTGTTGCCATCAACATTATAGCATGATAGGTTCCAGACTGGATTTTTATTGAGAAAATTCCTTTTTAAACTGCATTCATAACACTGTGACTTGAGGAAAATCATTCAGTCATAAAAGTTTATTTTGTTTCTAGTTTGAAGAACCTACAATAACGTTTTTGTATGAAATAAAATTGTCTAAGTATTAAACTTTTCCTAAAGCTGGCAGCAACATTATTTCAAAGGGAAGATGACAAAGTATTTTAGAAGGAAAACAAAACAAAGTTCAAGAATGGGTTAGTGACCAAGACCCAACACAGTGATAGGTTTTAATTGTTTAATTTGCCCTTCAGTTAAATTCTAATTATCAAATTCTATTCAATGTGGGTTAGCTTCTGATTTCATAGTTGTTATACACACTTACAAAAAGTATTTACCCCCCTTTCTCTATCTTTCTAGTTCAATTTCCTTTCTGTGTTCAATGCCAGAAATTACAAAAACAAACTATCTGAAGAATATGCACTGCTGTAAAAGAGAGGCAACTACAGGAGAAGTGAAAGGAAAGCAGCTGTGGCATGAATTTATAATCTGTTAGGATTTTCAATAACCTTACTAAACATGGATTTTACACACACACACACACACACACACACAAAATTAGGCATGATCTCTGTAGCTTCCATTTTAGGGCTGAAACATATCAGTGTCTCATGCTCACTGCCTTCTCTCCCCTGGTAGTTTGATTGGAAGCAGCCTATTGCCTTTTGTACAGGTTTTGCCAAATATCAGAGTTCCAGAAGTTTGTGGGTAAGTGTACATATAAAATATATATATGTAAATCTCACAAGATCTGAATATTCACTATAAATATAGGGAAATATGCTTTCACAGATCCAATATGGTCTGGTGGTTTGAAGGCTGGACCAGGAGTCTAAGAGACCAAGGTTCAAATCCCTGATGATCCATGGAAATCCGCAGGGTAACCTTGTGGGAGTCACACTCTCTCATAGTGAGAGGAAGTAACAGCCTTTGGTTTCATCTTGTCAGGAAGACCTCATGATAGGTTTGCCTTAGGGTCTCCATAAATCAGAAATCGCTTGAAGGCACACAGCATCAGCAAGTTTTCATTATCACTCCCAAAATTGTACAACCTACAATTTAATCTCAGTATTTTTATTCAGTGCAAGTAGCTTGATATTAGGCCATCTCCACCCCACCCCTGATGTCTGGGTCCCAAAAACGGTCACCCCTCCTCATGCTTAGGCCTTGTCAGGGAAAGGAGGTGAGCCCGGGGTTTTTAGCCATATCCAGCCTGGGTGGACATTAAATCCAGGACAAAGTAAATAATACTTCACTTTCTACTCTGGTTTGTGGCAAAGGCAGGCACTGGTCTGCAAACGTAGCCACATGGATATGCAGTTAGAAAAGGAATTTTACTGCACAAGTCACTTTAAGTGACTGGAATGTCTTGGAATGCTCCATTTTATAGTACTCTTAAAATATTACTTTGAGTTGGGTGTGCTTGAATAATTTATCTGAAAACCCTGATAGTATATGGGTCTTATGTTACACAGCTGTGACAATGATCAGTTTGGGTTTCAGCTGGAAATGCAGTAATGTGGAAACATGAAGTGATATGCAGATGTCACTCAGATTTTCACACTGGTGCCCAGTTATATTTGACTTAGCAGGGATTTCTCTATTTATATTTAGGTTTTCTCATTGTAAGCTACCCACCAGGTCAGTGTAGGCTCTGGAATCCTGTTACTTCTACTTCCAAAGTCACCGGAGAACCTTCCATGACAGTTACATTAGACAGAAGCTTGGAGAAGTTAGGCGCCTGTCCAGAAAGGCTGACCATGCTGTTCTTTTCAGATACACTTTTAATCTCTTCTCGGGTGACCTTCTGCCTCTGACAGCTTCTGGTGGCGTCTGATTGAAACAGGAGATCCGAGAATGTATTGGGTGAAGCATGCAGCCTATCCTGGTTTTTAGTAAAGTTATTTATGTCATGCAATTGTCTCTGTGCTTCTGTCATGCCTCTGTGAACCTCATGGTGTTGCAAATGGGTCTGACACACTTCACTCGTCATGCAATAGGCAGACTTGGTCTTGAGCGTGCAGGGAACAGGGCTGGCTTCAGGTATTTCTGGTGAACTATGAGCAAAAGGGGATTCCACTTTGCATTTTGAGTGGTAGCTTACGGTAGAGGAGGAAAATCTATCTAGCTCATCTGACATACATTCCTTTCCCTGACCAGGCATGTCACCGTAAGCAGCAGAGGTTAAGGGATCAGATTCATTGGCCATTCTTTTACTGCCAGCATTTATCTGCATTTGCACACTATAAGAGCTGACATGCAGACTATGTGAACTACAGCAAGGTGGCTCTTCTAGATCTGTTTCAGAATGCAGAAGATTGGATTCGGGTGTCTCGGAAAGCGGAGGCAAAGAGATATCGTCGGGGGATATACACTCATATTCATCATCTCCAGAGGGCATTTCTTCTGCCAGGAGCTCAGCCTGAAAGCTATCCTCTTTGGCAGCAGACAAAAGTTCGGTGTCCTGTGAAACAGAATCCTCACCAGCTGGGCAGATAATTGACATATCAGCCAAAATCTTCTCTTCCTTAAAAACAGAACAAGAGGGAAGGAAGGAGGCTCTGAGCACAGTTTACAGAATTTTTAATGTTTTTAATGCTAATTTCATTCCTGAAAGCACAATAAATGATTCACACAGGTAATAAGATGTACCTGTTGCTAGCACTGTGATGTAGTGGTTTGAACGACCCTGGAGATCAGGGTTTGATTCTCCACTCGGCCATGGAAACTCACTGGCTGATCTTGGAGGTGGCATACACTCTCAGCCCCAGAAAAACCCATGATAGGTTTGCCTTACAGTCTCCGTAAGTCGGAAATGACTTGAAGGCAGACAAAAGCAACAACAATTGCTGGCAGAAACCACTGGTTTACAGTTTCTCCACTGCAAAACCAAGCTTATTATCTCTGGGCTTTTCATTTCTCTCAGTAAATATAAACACTACCAACAGTTGAGTATATATCATATACCATTACAAGTGCTTGGAGAGTGGGTATGTTACAGTTTACTGTGGGGTGGGCAAGCAAAGGCCACCCCAAAGCTGTTTTGTATCTTCTCTCCTAATTCCTCTTTTACTACCAAAACCAGGCTGTGGCTTTTCAAAGGGCTGGTAGCAAGGGGTGAAAGCAGATTTTTCCCTAAGTACTCTTGAGTCAGAAGAAGCAAGCAAGCAAGCAAGCAAGCAAGGAAGGAAGGAAGGAAGGAAGGAAGGAAGGAAGGAAGGAAGGAAGGAAGGAAGGAAGGAAGGAAGACCTAAGAAATGGGGCAGGTAAAGGGAAGCATGTTTACTCTGCCTGGTTTAGAATCACTGCACCACCTCATGATGTTTCAATTGTGTTATGCACTGTGGGGAGGGGTACCTAAAGAATGGCCATGTATTCCTCCAAATCCCATGAAGGGCTTCCACAGCATCATCTGAGGTCAGCCTTCTCAAACTTGGTGCCCTCCAAGCATGTTGGTCCAAGCTCTCACCATCTCTGGCTATTCAACATTAACTGAATTTTACCTGCTTTAAAAGATGACTGGGCCATTTTTCAAGAGATTAGGAAGCTGGTATTGGGTAACAAAAGTACACTGGCAACAAACAAGCGTACTTTTGTTATCTATTTCCATATAGATTTGTTTTCAGTTTAAATTACTACTTCATATTATAATATTCACCAGGAGAGAATTAATACTATAGGAAATATACTGGGTTTTAAAATGTCAAAATCTGAATTTTGTTCCATAGCTCAACCATTTTCTGATTCTTCCATGCATTTGTTTTAGACAGAAGTAAAAATGTAATTAATCATCCCTTTAAAACAAAACTGTTTCTTAGCTTAATCTTTTAGAATGATGGCAGAGATAACTGTTATTTTCTAACTAAAATTTTAAATGGGCTTTCAGCTAATGTGTTTGACTGCATCTAAAAATGAGACATAAATAGAAGGAACTAGTGCATTAAACCTGACGGCTAAGAAAGATAAAATTTATTATATGTGGTAAACTGTGTATCTAAATGGACATAGGATTATTCCTTCAAGTGATCACACTTTTTGCTATGCAGATCAATTAAATGAATATGTGTGTGAATTTCTTTCTTAACATCAGTCCTTAGTAGCCCAAATGTCATTTAGACAAAGTGAAAATGGGTGGGAAAAGTTCACAAACCTGCTTCAATTCATTTGGTTTGTCTTTTATGTACTCTTCATCAGTCTTCTGTTTCTGTCTTTCTTGTTCTGCTTTGAGCTCATCACAGAAATCATCAGAATTAGTTGGTTTTCCTTCTAGTGAGTCTTCCTGTTAAATGAAATGGAGAGCAACAGTAGCTGAGCCAGGCAATAAAAATAGTATTTGACTTGTCAAACATTTGTGTACATATCCAAAGCATGCACACAATTGTCCTCTGTTAGTATGCAGGCTTCACACTTCTATTTATACCAGCATTTATATGCCACTTTTCAGCCAGAGAAACCCCTAACCAAAGCAGCTTACAAAACAATAAAATATAACACAATGTGAACCAAAACCAAAGCAAGAAAAAAAACCCCAACCAGTTAAAAGAAACATAAAATAATAAAAGACAGAAGTATCAGAACACAATGAAATTAAACCCACTCAAAATCAGGATCAATTCAGTATATATTCAGTAATCAAACTTTTCTCATGGTTTTCTGAATGCTAAGATGTTAGCTTCATCTAACTTTCCTTTTTTCAAGAAACAGCTCTGCCATAAACCTGCAGAACAAGCACCAGATGAAGCATGGAGAAGCCAAGACCCGGAAGCATTCTCAAGTTCTCTGCAAAATCTGAGATAACATGTCCACAATACTCATGGGTATAATTTAAGTGGGGAAAAAAAGATTATTACACTACGAAATACTAATGAAGGCTTCAGGGCCAGGATTTACAGGTAAATGCAATGTTTCCAAGCATTCTCTAGAGACAGTGCTCAAGTTATGGTGGAAATGGCAGAGTAGTCTTCAGTGAAATTTGACAGTGTCACTCCTTGACCCCCCAGAATTTCAGCCAAATAACATCCCTGCTCTAACCTTTGCCACAGCCTAATAGACAAGGGACAACATCACAAAAGGTAAAAGCAGTGGTCCGCCTGTGGTTCCCCTGTAAATGCAAGCACGGGCAAGGAGGAAGCCAGTTTTCCATTTTGCTGCCTCTCATGATACCATTTCAAATGCCATTTTGCTCTCCCAGCTCTCACAAAGAGCACTGTGTGGAGTACACAAGAAATTATGATAAAAAGTGAGGAAGGAATGAAAAATGATGGTGTGCGTGTGTGGCTTTCAGCTGCTCCTAACGTGGCCTCCAAGAATGCTGGGCAGCTCCGTCAACTTTCCCCCAACAGTCCAGCACATCAGCTGGGTGGTAGGAAAAAGATGAATCTTCCAGCACTGTTATCTTGATCTCTATTCCTGCTGCTAATTGACTAACTGCAGGCGGGGAAAAAAACCAAAACCAAAAACCAACAGTCTCTTTTGTGATCACATGTGGAGGGGCGGATAAAAGAAGAGATTGCTTTAACCCCAGTGATTCTATCCCTAAATGTCAGCCCAGGAAAGAAGTAAACTGCCCTTTCTCTGTGTGCTGAGAAGTGGGGACAAAATGTATTTGTGTGCATGTGCACTGTAACGGTAGCCCTTTGGCTTCCAGCCTAAAATATCCACCTTAAAATCAATCCACTGAGATCTCTTGAAGCTGATGGAGGCAGGCCTCTTTTAGAAGGAACCCTGAGGGTCATGTAGTTATAGCTGAACTGTGTTTGAAAGTTGGATATGGATTAATATAAATTATGAGGTTGTAGCAGGTTACGATGAGTGATGTGTCTACGATCCCAAAAAGCATCCTCTTCAGGGAAAGAGAAGCCCATATACTGCAGGGGCTGTGGCAGTGCTTGATATGACTCTGTATGATCCAAATACTTAGTCTAATGGCAGCCACAAAGACCATGAATTCCAGCTCTGCAAGGTGAGTGCCAGCCATATACATATTCATATATGAGAAAAAGTAAAGATTATAATTAGAGTTGGAATCAATTTGATAACTCCTGTGTTGAAAGACACTCCTCTCTACTGAGTCCCAAGCTAGCTCCTTTACTTTGTTCCTTTGTCCTGTTGTCACCAGGACCCCATGAGAACCAAAACAGCAATCATCTGAATTACTTTATTTGATGTCCATAGTTATGCTAGAGTGATAGAATCTAAGAATTCTCCTCAATATGGTGTGTAAATTCTCATGCCTTCTGAAGTCCTGTCCTTATTCTGACATACTTCCAGCTGATTGCAACAAAAAGCTTTCGTACAGTTGCTGCACTGCCAAGTTACAACCAGCAGTGATGGCTTTTCTTGATATGTTAACGCCAACGCCTTTGTTGTATAATAATATTGATCTCTGCCTCCACTGTAGCTGAAAGGTCATAAGGCAGTTGCAGCTCAGCAGTTCTAATCATTCATTTCTGGTACAGAGATTCAGAGGACAGATGTTTGAATACCCAAGATCTTTTTCTCTAATAGGAAGAAAAGATTTACCCCAAGCTTGTCTTCCAGTTCTGTTAAGGAGCTACACAGTTCACTGACAGAATCCAGCACTTCTTTGTGTTTTGCTCCTAATTTTTCAACATACCTCTTTCCTTCTTCAGTACCTATAATATGAAAAAAAATACAGAAGTAGAACAAGTACAACTTTTGCACTAGCCCAAAGCAGCATAATGGCACACCTATGTAACAAGGCAGAGGTGGGCAACTGTGGAAAACAAGAAGGTGGCATTAACCCTCCAGAAGACTTTGGAGGCCCCCACTGCACCTGCTCCCCCCCAAAAAATGTACCCAAATGCCCCTCAAAGCCATGTGGGACCATGGAGGCATGGTCTGAGGCCTTCCTGAACTCCTAGAGAGCATTTTGGGGCATTCTGATGAAATAAATGGTTCAGCGGGGCTCCAAATATGGTAGAAATGCCCTCCACACCCCCTGGAGATTTTTTTTTTTTTTTTTTGCATTTTAGGACAATGTTTCTTCTTTCCTATTCCTATTCACACTGCAATTCCTGTTTATAACACAATTATACATCTATTTACTAAGATTCTCCAATTTTTGATGTACTGTAGTTTTATCTCAGTTAGTTAAATCTAAACTAGAAATGTGCAATAACAAATGGATAAGGGTCATTTATAATTAAACAATGCCATTGATGTTTAAGAACTAAAATAACAAACTTCAAAGTTGCTGAAAATTTTCATGAATTTTTTTTTAAACAAATTATCTCCAACCTGTGGTTTTAGAATAGAGCCTTTGCTGTAGCTCAGCACACTGTAATTCTTGAATGCTATTGTTCCTTGAAACCCTCTATCTCCTCTACTGTGGAAACTGAATCCAGATTATGCGTTATTGAGAGATTTGCATAAAGTTGTACAAAAGGATTAGAATTAAATAAAACAGCAGGACCCAAGCACAGAACAACCTGAAAAATCACACAGAAAAATTGATCCTGCACAAAATTCACCCACTTTTTAAAAACCAAACACTTGCATTTTTCTTTGCAAGGAACAGCTTCTTCTTCTTTTTGTTTTTTTGGTAGAAAAGCATTTTCTGTGCAGGAAACAGCATTTTCTACAGGGACAGTAGAGTTCCTGTGCAGAAAATGCTGTTTTCTACACAAAAAAAGTGTGCATTTTGTGCAGAATAATTTTGAACTGTGAAGATCAGTTGTTTAACCAATTTTCAACTATTTTCAAATATTCTTTCCATCCCTATTATAGCATCACATGTTGAGGAAATGATTATTACCTAATCTTTATTTGTTTTGAAACAAAGAAATCTTGGAATGATTAAAGCTCAATTCTTTTTTTTTTCCCCCTCAAGAACACACTCGAAACAGTTTTCAAAGTAATGAACCATATAAAACTTACCATATAAGTCTTTAGCAAGGTTTGTGATTGTCTGAATTCTTTCCTCCTGTTGAGAGACAATAGGCTCAACAAACTTGTTGAATTGTTTGTAGAGCATTTCTACTGCTTCCCTCGTCTTGCACTCTGTTGAATATTTTTGAACTCTAACTACTGTAGCACTTGCTTCTTCACACCAAAACTGACACTAGGTTGGAGAAACAAAAGAAAAATCCCATCATACGAGACAGTATAGCTCAAGCAAACACATTACTGTTTGTCTCATTCTTTTATTATGCTAAAAAGAGTATCTAAACTACAGTGGATATCAGGGTTCAAACATGAATGTTGACAATCTCAAGTAGATTTTGTTAATGTCCCAAAATGGGCAATGCCTTCTTCCACTTTTCATAAATATCTTAAATCAGCATTCATAACTCTGTGTGTGTGTGTGCACGTGTACACTTGTGTGCACTTCTGTATTCATGACTTCATACTCAGATATATTTATATACATGAATGCTGATTTAAGATAACTGTCAGAATTCACTGACATGATTTTTAGGAAATTCACAAATTTTTTTTGACAGTGGATATTCATTCTACCATATAAAATGTGTCAAATATTTCTTCTAATCATTGCTGAAATATATGTGATTGGGAACATTACTGTTCTTTGAATAATGAGATGTAACTTTTTAATACATTAAGAAAGTCATATTGATCATGCAATTAATCACAACTGGGAGTTGAACAGCTTTATTGCTAAGTAAGAAAGTAGCAAAACAGAAAAGTGCATGATCTCCTTAGAAACATATACCTGCAGGATACTGGAAAAAGACAAAATGCTACTATGTACTATGTTTTTTTTAAAACAGGAAAGAAAACACAAAACCAGTATTAACAAACTTAGCTTTCTGTTTAGTGGTTAGATATACGTTGGTTAGACATAAGTTGAAAATTTATCCACGGTTGTTCCAATAATGATCTGAATCAAACAAAATTTTAAGTAGTACATCAAACTATTGAGATATCAAATTTGGCCAAAATTAGTTCATAAACATGCATTCTACACAAAGTAGTTCACAAGTTGGGTTCAAAATTTATCATAGTCTTCACTTGGGATCAGTTATAAAACATACTTGAAAACATTATAAAATAATGTTCTATGGACACATAGTGAATGCATAGGGGTGAAACCAGACCTTTACCTAAACATTGTCAAAATCTACAGATCAAGGTCTCTTCCCTGATCTGAGTAAGTGGATTAAAATCCACAAAAGCTCATGCTGAAATAAATGAGTTAGTCTTAAAGGCAATGAATGCTAGATTCCTTCCCCCAGTCTTTTCTTTTTTTCTTTAACCATAGCATCATGCACTGAGCAATCATGCCATATGTTACAGCATGCTTTTTTCTGTAAGACCTACCTATTTATTCAAATCATCACCTGGGTTTGGTTATTCCATAGGACATTTGGAAAGTGGTTAAAAATGTTGGTGGATTTTATTTCTTTTTAATGTTACTTTTAGTAGTAATGGTGCTTCACTTATGGTAGAGGTGCACATTCAAATACTTCCATATTGAAATCTGAATGCACTGGAATAGGTATATTCTCATACAACTGTCCATGACTCAGTATTTCTTTTTTAAAGCATAGCTGGGGATGTTGTGTTTCAGCGTTATTACTCTGTGGTTGATTTATTATGATAAACTAGCTTGGAAAACTCCATAAAATAGACAGTCTATAAATGTAAGTAAGATAACCAGTCTCAAAATTTAGGAGGTACAGGAAGCCCACACCTTTTCACGCCCTGTTATAACTCTCTTTTGATGCTTCCAAACTAAGGACAAATTTCATTAATTTGATGTGGGTTCCACCCTTTTGTCAGTTCTTCTTGCCTGTGGAGGCTTGCTTGGAACCACTCGCATACGTGTGCTGCTTTCAAAGTGAACTGAAAAGGGAAAAAAGACACTAAGCTGGCTGAGAGACTTTGCAAGCAGCACGGATGTGGTCAGTCTCCAGTTAGCCTCCATAAGTCCCTCATTCTCCCTACAGTACAGTATATGGGTTATGCTTATCAACCTTATCAACCTATTTTCAATTCAATTCTATTCTATTCTCAACCAGTTCCGCAGTGCTCCAGTCCCTAGCCTGTCAGATAAGTGGGGAGGCCTATAAACAGTTCTTAACAGCTGGATGAATGGGAAAGCATATATTCATCTAACTCCAGGTTCTTTTTGCAAAGGTCTCTGTTACCATTTAAAAGCCTGAAATGATGGACACTACACACAATGGCTGATATTACACAGTGATGGACCTTTCACCCACATCTCAGAACTGTCTTCTTGTCACAACCAAAAACTGCATTTGTGGTTTTCTTATACCTCTTCCATCAGCTGCTGCAGGTGTTCCATGAGATCTAAATTCTGTTTGTAATCCTCCATATTCTTGCCAAATTCACTCAGCTGCTTCTCTAGTTCATTGACTGATTCAGAAAGTATCCCAGCTTTATCACTAGGCAACGTTGCCTGGGAATCTAAGATTTTCTTCTTTAAATTCTCTGTCTTCTTTCTCAGTACCTGCTCCAAAGAACATAACAATGATAACTTTTACCAATGTTGTTAGTATGTTCAGCATGTATCTATTCTGTGTAACATTGGCTGGAATATTTTCAGAACATAAGAAATAAGATACATTTTCACATATGTACAACTGTTACGGAATGCAAAACTTTGGACCGAAGCCAGCAGTGAACTTTTCTCTGTATCCCACTGCTTCCCCCCACCCTACTTTCTATAACCTTCCATGCACCCACACTATAGCATGCTCCAGAGGACTGGGAAAACAGCTGGAAATTATTTTTGGCACCATAAAGGCTTTCAACAAGAGCGGTACAGAAAGAAAGTCCTAGTTTTTCTGGCATTGGTTAGTGAGTCCCCAACTGGATCTTGACCTTTATAATTACCATCTGAAGGGAAAGTTAGAGCATCACTGCTCTATCCTCTGATTATCTTGATGGGAGTTACAGTTATTCAGCAGATTTCTCCTAAAATCTAGGAATCTATGAGATATTATCTGGTAACATGGCATTTTCCCAGCTAATGAGACTTTTTGAAATTAAGCTATTATGATCCAGTCTATAGTGGTTGCCATTTGGAGTTGCTCTCAGAGCACCTATCACCACTGGAACCACCATGGTTTTCTTTTACCAGAGGTGCTCAATCTTATGGCTCTGTCACACTATACTGCTATAGTACTATTCTTCCACTGTAACTACTATGGCAACATTCTGCTGAATTCTGGGATTTGTAGTTTAGTAAGGCCCAAAAGCTTTCTGGCTGAGAATTCTAATTCCTCGCCCCCCCAAGCTGCAGATTGCAGGATTCCACAGGATGTCTCCACGGCAGTTAAAGAGGAATAACAGTGCTATACCAGTGTAGTGTGATAGGGCCCTTAGTGTGTAGGTCTCAATATTTATAATCTTACCTCTCTCTTTGGCTTCAATTCTGCTGTCTCTAGGGACTGCTACATCTATAAATCAAATTCTCTCCTTCTCAGCCACAGTTATGTCTTCACATGATGTTCTAATAGTTTATAAGTTTGACTGCTAAAGCCCTATAAGTTTGAATTTTAAAAATCTGATGGGAACACAAGCTTTAAAAAGCCTATATTCCCATCAGATTTTTTTAGATGCTAAATCATATCTTTTGCTTAGGTTCCAAAGTATAATTGCAGCCCGATTGTCGTGGCAGTTCTTATATTCAGCCTTTGCAATCTGCTTCAGGTGGGCAGCCACTGATAGTCTAAATAACATCACTGTTGTTGCTGTTCCGCTTAACACCCCCCATTTTCCCCAAAGCTGGGGCTCCAAGCAGCTTACAAAAATGAAAATAGATACAGATATTGTCGACACCAAAACAACAGGATTATAATATCGTGCTTAAGTATTTGATAGACAAGCAGAGATAAAAATTTAGTTCAGTTTTGAACTAAAAAACAAAACAAAAAACAGAAATCCCTAAACCAACTACTAAAAAGAAAAAGGGCCCACGATCTTTGGTGTTCTGTTACGTCTGCTGCTGTAGTAAAAATACCTGATGAATTATGTTGGTCACATCTACATAGTTGGAATAAATTTTAGGAGTGAAGCACTTCCACTGCTATTAATTGGTACCTGCATTTTTTCAGAATATGCCTCAACTTGCTGTATCTGAATTCTTAGGGTCTTCAAGTTTCTTGCTTTTTCAGCTCTCTTGCTGTAGTTGAATTTCATATTGTTGAATTTCTTTTTGAGATCTTTAAATGATTCTCTGATCTGAAAAGAAATCATTTTTTTTAAAAAAACGGGGAAGAACTGTGAGAATAGTATAAAATGATTTAAAAACCTATACTTAGGTAACTAAATATGTAAGTAAGATCTGAATCCTACTGGTAGTTCCAACTATAGTAAAACTATTGAATGCAATGAAAGTGTTGATTCACCATTCAGTGATTCAATGGGTTTACACTATATTTAGGTCACTAAGAATATCCTAAAACATATGTGTACATGTTTTTTTTTCTAGGATAGCGATAACCTCTGCACTGGAAAAACATATAAACCAGAATTTACTTAAGAGCAGTGTAGACAATTTATTCTGCTGAAAACCAAGGACTAGGAAAACAAGTCAGTTCCACCACTAAAGTATTTTAAAATATCATGAAGAAATAATTAAGGCATGTCATCAATGCCATAAAGAACACATATTTGTGAAAAACTTATGATTCAAACCAATAGTACAAATGTACACAATACTTTTAGAAATAGAAGCAAGTTGAAAGCCTGCTCCCTTATTATATTAAGCAAAAAACAATATGAGAATCAGATCTATGTTGCTGTTCCACTGGAACTCTTCTGTTCCACTTGCCATCAGGCCTGCAGATGATGTTCGCTTATGATTTATGGAATCTATTCTTTCTGGGATATCCTCCTACCTACTTGCTGGGAGGTTTTATGATCTTAAGATGTTGCTTGCTTGTTGGTCGTGCCATTTGAGCTTTAGTTTCTGAAGTCCAGCAGGACTACATCCAGCAGCTAATGCGATTAAACTCAAGCTCATCGAATCTGATATCCTTATGAGCTTTCATAAGAGTGTATTTGGAAAGGAATGAATTGCCTCTTGAATATTCCTGGCAAAGTAACCATTGTACTGCAAAGTCATGTCAACAAATGCCATCTCAAAAGCAACAACATTATAAAGTTATATTTGATTGGCATGTGGGAAGCAAACAAATCCATGTTTTTTCCAAGATTTCTATATGCTTTATCAAAACAGGAAGGAACTTTCTTATAGACATCAACAAGGATTTGTGTTGGATTTCCAGAAAATACTTTTGTTTTCCAGCTTGAGATCTTGTGACCAATGAACATTTCTGGACTGACGCTGAGTTCTATTTTTGCGCCAGACCCTCACCTCCTGGTGGAGTTGGAAAGAGCCGGGAGCTATAGGGATTTGCTCCACTTGAATGCTCAAATAAAGTAGGACAGCAAAGGCAATGCTGCCTGAACTTTCCTAAGAAGCTACAGCTACTCATGATTAGAAATAAGGGAACGGGAAGACTGTTGGAAAACAAGGAAGAGGAACAATGAAAGTGAGCATGATAAAAGATGGAGGAAGGGAGACTGGAATGGTAAATTGAACCCACTGAAGCTGTGCTTTGAAGCGAAAGCCAAGGGGGAAGAGAACAACAAACAACAGGTGCTTGTCAATCCCCTTCTCTCCATCTTAAAGGCCACAAGGAATTGTGGGAAATAGAGAGTGAAACAATAGCATTCTGTTCCACCCTCATTACACAGATGAAGAATTGTGTAACTGTTGGAAATCACTTCAGATAACAAGAACGTAAGCACAGCCATGATGGGATCAGACAGAAAGGTTAGCTAGTCAGGCATTCTGTTCACACAGTGGGCAACCATGGAAAACTCACAGGCAAGACAGGAGTGCAATAGCATCTTCCTGCTCATGTTCACCAGTAACTAGACTACAAGTTAGGGACACTGCCTTTAGTTCTGGGAGGAATATATATCCTTCATGACTAGGAGCCACTTTATTTCAGCTTTATTTCTGTGGACTTGCTCAATCCCATTTTAAAGTCACCCTAGTTTGCTTATATGTCACTACATCATTTAGCAGAGAATTCTACTGTTTTACCAAGTGGAAATGTACTTCCTTTTATTTGTTTTAAATCTCCCACTGTGGAGATTCTGTGGATGACCATGGGTTCCATAATTATAAGAAGTGTGGGGACTCTTCTCTCTATCCACTTTCTTCATACCATCTATGAATCTATAGATTTCTATCTTCTTCCTTTTCAATGTGAATTTTTTCTAAGTCCTGTAGGTTGTAACCATTCTCCTATATGAGAACTGTTTCTACCCTTGTTCATTATAGTCTGCATTTTCCCAGAACTATAATATCCTCCTTTAGGTTAGCAGCAGCTGTTAATATTTTAATAATGTCAATATGATATTAGCAGTTTCATTTTTGATCCTTTTTTTATTAAGCCCATCAAATAAATCTGCCTATGTATAGCAGCACAGACTGGGTCAACATTCTCAGCAAATTCATCCACTGAAATCCTAAGGTCTCTTTTCTTGGTCATACACCTATTGCAGCACACATAACATTGGGATTTATTTTTACACTGAAGGGCACGTAGAGGGTTCCCCCACTTATCTGACAGTTTATGCACTGTCCGAAAACAGAATTGGTTGAAAAGCAGAACCCATGTACTGCATCATAGGGAGCATGACAGACTTATGGAGGCTTACTTGGAACCAACTGTGAGTGTGCTACTTGCAAAGTCTCTCAGTTGGCCTCATGCCTACCCACTGCCTCAGCTCACTCTACAAGCAGTATGTATGTGCAACCCTCCATAGGCAAGAGGAAGAACTGATGTAAGAGCAGAAACCCCATCAAATTTATGGAACTTGTCCTTAATTTGGAAGTGCCAAAAGAGTGAGTCGTCAGACAACGGCAGGGTGGGGGGCTTCTTGTAATGTGGAACAAACACCACTCCCCTCCACAAACTAGGAGGAATGCTTCTGGAGTTCTTTATCATCTATTTTTGTTCTAACCATCCTAATATGGTGTTGCCAGCAAACCTGGACCCTTTACTGCTCACAATCAACTCTAGATAATAAATGAAGACCTGAAAAGGCACCAGTCTTATTACAAATCCATATGGAACTACCCTGTTTACTTAACTCTCTTGTGAGAGGCAACAATTTATTTCTGCTCTCTGCTTTCTGTTCTTTAGCCAGAAATACTGTTATGAGATGTTGCTGCTTTTTGTTTGCATGCCCTTGGTGAAAATTATCTACCAGCTTATTCCCTGAGACAGAGGACTGGTTTTGGATGTGAGAATCCAAGATTTGGATCCTGATTGAGACTTCAGTCTCACAAGACAAGCTATAGGAAGCCACTGCTTCCAGAGCTCCAGCAAATTCTTTGGAAGAGCTTTACAGTTGAGTCTCTCCATTCAGCTGAGGGAATCAGAGCACTGCTGCTCAATCTAGCTTACTATAGAATTGCTATGAAGAGACAAATTAAGTATAAGCTGTTAGTGAGCCCTTTGATTGGATGAGAAAGCATCCTAAATAAATACCAAACATATGACCGACACTCACATCATCGCAGAATAAATACAATCTAAAAGGAGTGTGTGTGCTATTTTGGTTTGAGTGCAATCTTTACTAGGCTTTCTAAATACTTTTGAAACTTCCCACTTCAAAATATGCTGTTTAGCTTACACAAAAGGACATATTTATCATTATTAGTTTAACCCAACCTGCAGTGGTTACAGCTTTCTTAGAGAACATCAGATCCACCAAGAAACTAATTTCTGTTTGGTTCCTCCCAAAGATAAGACTATGGGCATTCAAATGTCTCTTTAAAATATGAAATCCTTATTCTCTGCAAGTGGTGTGGTCCCTCGAAAGGAGGGTTCCAGGATTCCCTTTACCACTTTATGTCTATTTACCAGTGTTCATGTTGAAAAGATTTTAAAACACTCTTTTTGGTTGAAGGAATGTTTGAAATAAGATATCCTTGTTCCAGAAGAGACGCTTCATATGTTAAAAGATCTGCAGCTGCTGTCACTTTTCATATTGTCAGTGGAAAATCAGCTCAGATTTGGACTCTAACACGTTCCTCTTTACATTATGCCTATAGCTTTAACATATTTTCCAGTCAAACGGATTAATAGTTCTGCTTCATTTGATAGGGAGAATCCATTTGCAAGCAGAAGCAGTACTGCTCAATTGGAGTGACCAGGGCAACAGCATTCTTTAACCTGCCGTGGCCATTTTCTTTTTCTTTTCATTCCCCTAATTTTATACAACAAAGAAGGAGAAAGTGCACTGCCAGTACAAGGGGAGAGGCAATGGCAGGTGAAGCATGGAAGAGGAAGTGCAGACTGGCAGACCTAAAATGTCTGTCATGTTCCTAAGAAATGAGGCAGAAAAGGAAAAAGAAACTACGCCTAGATTCTAACACTCCAATCATACAGATGCTTACTTGAAAGAACCAGGCTTTGGATTGACTCCCACCAGTGTAGTGTCCAATATAAAGACACCAGCATTGCCATGCTTTGAGGAAACAGGAATAATAAAATTTGCAGCAAGCCTGGTGGCTACAGCAGCTCACTTGTGCACTGGATTTACTAGATAAAATAGTCTCACTAGGGGACACTTTTTCTCAGAAAGTGGCATGCCTCACACTGATTTACTCATTTTTGGTCCCTGAGAGGCTTTCAGACATAATTTGTGCATCTGTTCTGTACAGCTGTTTGGAAATAGGTAAGAAATGATGGAAAGAGTGTTTGATGACAACTGCTGCAATTTCTCACACAAGAAGGAGAAAACAAACAACAGAGAGAGAGAGAGAGAGAGAGAGAGAGAGAGAGAGAGAGAGAGAGAGAGTGGGACAGTGTTTTAATGATCTACTTGTTGCCTTTGTTCTCAAAAACAGAATGAAAGAGCCATTCCAATCCCCTGCCAGGTCCAGAATAAAACTCTGCAGTGAATCTCTTTAATATGGACTCTTCTCTCTGCACATGTATAAATTTGAGAGTAGGCACTTAAGAAAACACAAATAAGAACAGTCTTAGACCATTTTTGGAAAAAGTCTTAGATCATTGTTACAATGCACGGTTGTGGGATTCCTGTAAAGGAAGAAGCTGCTGGTGGTGGAAAAACAGACCAATGGACACATACTGGAACAGAAACTCTGATTCAACATCTATAGCCCACTGATATGCATTGGGTGCATACTACACAGTAAGTTCTGCTGGTTGGATGGATGTCATAGGATATACAATGGTACCCACTTGCCGTACAAGGCTAGAACTGGTTTTAAAATGTGAATATAATATTTACAAAATTAACCATGGGTGTTCAAAATGAGACATTTGCCTTTGAGGCTCTTACTTGCTCCCATCCCCCAAAAATCCTAAATGTTCTTCCTATTTGTGTTGTCATTCTGAACAGTGGCTTGTGAATTTTCAAAGAACCATGGAATTTTAGAGTTGGGGTGTGGACCTCATCTCATTCAATATCCTGTCCTAAGCAGCAGCAGAATCCCTGAAATATGGCCATCCAGCCTCTATTCAAACATCTTCTAGAGTGAAGGACAGCTCAACACAGCCTAAAGCAGGCAGGTTCCATTGTCAAACAGCTCTTACTCTTAGGAAGTTTCTCATGTTCAACCAAAACTTGATTCCTGAAATGTCTTCCTTTTACTTTTCCATGGGGCAGTCCTAGCCTCTGCTCTATTCTGCATGGCAATGCTTCAAGTTATTTGAATATAGCTAGTATACATTCCATTTTGTTTTCTTTGGGCTAAACATGCCCTGATGTTTCAATAGTTTCTTGCTGGACTTGGTTTCCAGACATTCACATTGTCTACTTCTCCCAAAACATGGTTTCCCTCTGCTGGACACACTTCAGTTTGTAAATGTCTAGGTCTTTCTCTAAAGCTTTTTCACATGTCCTGCCCAACCAGGTAACTGCAATCCTGTAATTGTTCTTTTGATCATTATTTTTTTTACAAATGCATTTATATTTATCTCTGTTGAATTTTATATTGTTATTTTTAATTACAGATGGGCCAACCGAATCCTCAAATCCTGGGCAAGGATTTGAGATTCGGGAATCCGAATCCCGGCACCAAAATGGCAAATTGAATCTTTCAAATCCACCAACCTTGTTGCTTTTCAAAATGGGCGCCTCCAGAGCCCACCAAAAGCTTGATTGGCCAGCAGGCCCCTGGTTGCATGAAAATCACAGCATAAAGCCATGCGTGTGTGCTGGAGGCTGCCTGTGGTCGCTTGCACTGTGTGCTAGCCCACTCGGGCTGCCTGTGCTCGCCCTCTCATGCTACCTGCCTGTGCCTACTCGTGCTGCCTGCCTGTGCCCACTTGTGCTGCCTCTCTCTGCAAGGTAATTATTCTCTTCTCTATTTTTTTGACTTGAGACCGGAGAGTAGAGATTGGGACTGGACTAGAAGATGGTGTTGTTTTTCTAAATGCCTTCCTTGTTGCAAGACCTGAGACTGGACATCAGGGTAGAGAACTGAGACTGAACTAGAGGCTGTTTTTTTTTTTGAAGTGCCTTCCTTGTTGCAGGATTTGAGACTTGACTGGAAGGTACAGTCTTCTTGAGATTTCAAGGACACCTGAAAGATTCCTTTGCATAGCTTCCTTGCAAACCTCTTTCATACATCGGGGCTTTATAGTTTTACAAGGTGTCACAGCCTTCTCTGCCAAAGTGTGCTGGTGCATCATGAAACTACAAACCCCAGGATGCCATAAGGAGCTATGCAAAGAAAATCCAGTTTTCACCTGAACTATCTCTGTACTGTAGTATGTGGCCCTGTTTACACGGGCAGAAAAATGTGGGATTAATCCACATTTTCCTGCCTGTGTAGAAATTGCCTTCATATCATCTTCAATCTGAGGAGATCCTGAGGTAAAACTATGACAATTGTCCTGGCCAGATTTCTTCAGAGGGAGGTTTGCCTTTGCCTAGGCTTTTGCTAAGGCTGAGAGAGTGTGTCTTGCCCAAGATTATCCTTGCCCCCTCTTTTTTTTTGTAATAGTCAACCCAGGAGATGGCATCATCTTGAGCATCCTCCAACATCTGGAGCTACTTCCAAATTACATGTAATTCTTAATAAGAAGTATATGGGTATGTTTCCCTGAAAGTGAAAACTGTTATTTAATTTGTTTTTCATTAAACAAAGATGTCAAATTCTGCTTCAAAACACTTTTCAGTAGAAGTGCTTTCTTTCCCTTGCTTTTTAAACTCTTTTTAAAAAAAGGATTCAAAAGATTCCAGATTCATGGATTCGCAGAACCTTCCAGGAATTCAGATCCGGATCTGGATTTGGAAAATTCTGGATTCGTCCCATCCCTATTTTCAATCCAGTCACATATGCTTTAAAACTAAGCATCAATTTTTTACTCACTAACTATTGCCATTTGCAATTCAGCTTCCTCTTGCAGAACATAAATGAATGTACATATTTACAATGATATGCAAATAGCATCTCAGGTAATAAAGTAGTGTGGCCAAGTAGTACAATTTTGTAACGCAGTGCAGCCAACTGAAAATATGTAAACATTGGGCAAGATATACAGCCTTGCTTATCATAGAATCATAGAATTGGAAGAGACCACAGGAGCCATCCAGTGCAACCCCCTGCCATGCAGGAACCCTCATGAAAGCACTCTCAATAGATGGCCATCCAGCCTCTGCTTAAAAATCTCCAAAGAAGGAGACTCCACTGCACTCCAAGGCAGCATATTCCACTGCCAAACAACTCTGACCATCAGGAACTTCTACTCATGTACAGAGAGTGGGGCAAAACTGTGCCTCATACGATGTTGCTCCAAAGGGCTTCCTGATTTTGGAAGGTATGGGTCTTCCTTGCTTCAGAGGAGAAGCAAACAGGACCTGCATATACCAGCCTGGACTGCAGCCATTTGCTAGTGGTTGTTTGGTCAACACAAGTAACTTCCTCCTGCTATCAGAAGTAAAAGATTTGAGCACTGTAATAATTTTTATGTACTACATGGTTATGTATGGAAACAAAAAAGACTGTGGAGGATCCAATGGTGGACTTCTGCAAATGAAACAGCAGAATCAGTGATCTCTTTTCCCATTGGAGCCCCCAATCCCTCCCCCCAAAAAAATATTAGCTCCAGAGGGTTGAGAAAATCCTCCAGGGCTGCTACTCAAGCACCTCTGGGGGGATGTAGGGGGAAGAAGAAGAGAAGGAAACCATGTCATACTGGCACTGTAACAACGGCATCCCATTGCTGTTGGTTTAAGGCCATCAGTTGCAAATGTGAAACTAATGTAAATTATTAGCTGGTGTTACAACGTTATCAAAGGCATTCAAACTGATTGAACAATCCTTATATTATAGTTTATCACAATGCTACTCGCAGCACAATCATATACATGTTTACTCAGAAGTAAGCCCCAGTGATACGCCATTTCCACACTACACTGTTATAGTGCTATTATTCCACTTTCCTGGGACTTCCAGTTCAGGGAGGGGTATTTAGAATTCTCAGCCAGAGAGGTCTTGGGCCTGACTAAACCACCAACCCCAGAATTCCACAAGATGTTGAAAGTGGAATAATAGCACTATTAATGGTGTAGTGCGGAAATGGTCTTATTTTCAGGTATCAGCGTATAATACTGCAGCCTAAATTGATCATAAAATCCAGTTAGAATGATCATTCTTAAGAACCACTCAGACAAATGAAGGCAATTTGAGTTCTTTCTTTTGTTTACTATACATGAGCCATACTTTTGGGAAAAGAGTGTTTCACATTTTCTCACTCAGTTTTCCCTTCTTCCCTCAGAAACCCTGCTTGTATTTCCCGTTCTGTGAAAATTCACACATGGTTGTTTTGCGCAGAAAACAGCATTCTTCTGCATGGAAAATATCACAATGCAGAAATATTATTTTCTGTACAGAAAATGCTGTTTTCTATACAAGCCAACCATGTGCAAATTTTACACAGAAAAAATCCACAATTACAATTTTTTTTCTGCACAGGAATTAAAATTTTTGTGCTGAAATATTATTTTCCATGCGGAAAATTCTGCTTCCTGCACAGAAAATGCTGTTTTCAAAGCTAAACAATCACATGTGATTCCTGCACAGAGTAAGTCCTAAACTGCAAAGATTTGTATAAGTCCAAAATTCTTTTGGCAATTTTTCTTGACACGCTGAAACATGTTTTTCAACTATTTTTTTTTGAATATTTTTGAATATGTTTCCATTCCTATGTGGCATGTGTCAAGATAGTGTCTATGTAGCAATAGTGGATCTGAAATGGTTATGGATGAGTAAATCTAGGTAACTCTTCTGTATTCACGATCACTATTGAGTCACAATTTTGACACTATTGCCTCGGTCATAACTCCCCCACACACAGCCTTTTTACTAGTCATCAGCTGTGTGGGAAGAAGGAAGTCCATTCTGCCAGTGATCAGAGCATGGGTGAATGACATTTGTCAGGTTTGCAAGAGGTTGGGCCAGGAGAAGTTATATTGTTAAGTAAGCTATAGAGAATACAGACCTCTATTTAGTAGATTGTAACCCAGCTTAAAGTAACATGGTTTACGACCATTTTGGAGCATGTACTATGACTTTTACATGTATCTGTGCTCTCTAGCCCTTAAAGGTTTCCACCTGAGTAGTATAACGTGTCAAGGAAGCATAATTTATCTGTCATGATGTGTCTGCTGGCTCTGTAATAAGAAAGCTTTATCCATATCACCATCCAGATATCAATTTCTTTTTAACTTCTCAGTTTCCAGAATGTGAGCTGTGATCTATAAATATATTTCCTCTTGTAGAAGCTTCATGACAGGCCTATTGGCTTTTTGCCACAAGACTATGGAAATGATGAAAGAAAGAAAAAAGTAATTGCATTGGATACAAGAGAAATTCCAGAATGGTCAACTTTATATCCCAGCCAGCCAAAACACATCAGTGAGGCTCGTCAAGGGAGATGGCACTAAAAGGAAGGTAAAAGAGAATTGCCATTTTGGTCTCTTGCTGAGCACAGGAGAAGAATGTAAAACATGCTGATCAGCAGAGACAACCACTGGAGGTCCACATAGATAAACTATATAAGACCAGCACACGTTGCGAAAAAGTCTGAAGACACCTAAATATAGGCACACACCCTTTGGATTCCATTATAAGATATTATATAGCCTCCCACAGCATCACAGAGAAGGTGAGACTTAAAGCTAAACAAAATGGAGGTGTCACACGCATTTCTGCTTCTCTCATATCTGCTTTTCTCTAAACATATCTAATTTATTCTAAAATATTTTCTGGAATCCAGACTACACCAGAACTACATTAATTCCTTAAGCCCTAGGGCACTTTCAGCTTGTGTTTATTGCACAGTAGCCTGGTCTGATTCATAGGAAACAATTTTTGAAACTGATGGGATTTTAAGGAACCATTTACAATACGGCACTTGGATCACCTTTCTCCTCTCCTCCAAGTCAAAAATCTTGCCCTAGGAACATGCCCAAAATAGTCATTTGGATCTCAGCACTATTTATATGTCATACAGTATCAAAAAGCTAATAATCCATTTAGTATACTTCAGATGACTTCTAGGCTTCAAACTATTCCTCAGAATTCAACAGCTGTATTATTATACCAAAATGTTGGCAGGTGGGGAGTGGGAGTTGTTCAAATGTCTCTGAAATCCAATGCTACTGAACACAACCAGAGGTAAACACAACTTCAGAATATGTCACTTAAGACTACAGGTGGTACATTTGTCATATTTTCAAATGCTGTTACACATAAAAGCCAAAATCCATTAAGCCTGCTGTCAGAGCCTAAATGTCTACCATCATACCTACGTTGTCAACCACAAGATGGCAACTCTCTCTCCTCCCCATGTCTTCCCCAGGTGCACAACAGCTGGGAGGAGGGATCCCAGATGAAGTTCCATCCTTGGCAGTTAATTGGTTGTGGAATTGTGAACAAGTACTGTCTGGCTTGCCTTTATGTATCTAGGAAGAAGAAAAAGCCTCTTTCCTCAGCATATAGACCTTCTTCTTCCCCAGCTGATGGAGTTGGAATGCACACTGGTTTACTCCTGCAGCTGATTAGTGGCTGGGTGGTGGTGGAACTGAGCTGTACCTGAGAGCTTTGTTTTACAAGGAGGTACTAGATATCTCCTTCCACAATGCTCCCAGAAATGTACTGATATAAAAGGTGGGAATGCCAGTGTTTGTCACCAGCAGATTAGTAGTTCAAAAATTCCCCTATGTGGCCTAAGAAACAAAGCAGGTAAGAAATAAAGGTTCAAAATAGTTCTGCTATTACTGGTTTACTACGTGTAGATAACAATTTTTATAGGAAAGGTTATATTTTAAAAATTCAGTTCCTTGCTAGTGGTCTGAACTAGTACAATCCAGAACGCTACTAATTCAGTCTACCATTCTATATTGTACAGTACATGGGTAGGACCTGAGACAAATACAGCTATGACAGTTTCCAGCCCACTTATTTATTTGTTTATTTTTTTACCTAAAAGAACACAAATGTAAACAAAAAAATGTAGACAGTTTGTGGGCTCAGGTCATCTTTAAAAGTGAGGATTAAGCTTAAACAAAAATGCAAAAAGAGAACTATGAAGAGTACTGAACAGCAAGAAGTCAAAGGACACAACAGCTTTTGATTATTTAATGGATTCTTTTCACCAGACCTCATGTATCTCCTCTCTTGTGGCACAGAAGTATATGGTGTTTGCCAGCTCTTCTTCATACTTCTCAGCTTTGGAATCCCAGTGAATGCTGTCAGATTCAAGGGCATCTAATTGCTGCTGGAGGTTCTTTATAGAAACATTAAAGGAATTCTAGAACAAAATGCAGAAATCAAGCTAAAACAATGAGCATTTGCACTTGGAAACTAAGTGATGACACAATTATCAGTGTGAAGTTAGAAGCTGGCAAGCCTGGGCAGAGCCAGCCAATCACAGCTCATGGAAAGCTGTAAATGGGGGTCTACTGGGGACAGGATATAACCTAGAGGCTTGCCTGATAAAGAGTTAGAAAGAGGCAGAGTGAAACAGAGTTAGAGCCACTCAGAAATAGAGCAAAAGCCAGTTAGGAAGAGAGGAATTTGATAACATCTGAGTGGAGGAGCTGGGAATGTGAAGAGTTCAGTCAGTTCACATTTAACTTATGTCATATAGTAAATCTTTACTGGTTTTATATTCTATAACTGTTTCTGAGTATTATCACTTAAACATTGACAAAGGAAACTGGTCGTGCTTTCCCACACTGAAACCACTGATCCACACAGCGACTGTCCAGGATAGGGGTCACCCTCAAGGCCTGAGTCTCAGATCCTGGGAGGGATCTCAGGGGTTATAGGGCAAGGTGAGTGATAGCAATCCACAGGTTGGAACTAAGGGGTCATCCTGGACAGGGAATCTATAAAAATTAGTATTTTTTTAAAGGTAGGAAAAAATTCACCAATTTTAAATAAAAATATTTTATAGTAAGATTACTTTGATGCACTACATTTAAGTAAATACAAAGATATGGGATTCAATACTGTATATGCTTATATACAAACAAAGATGTGAAGTTTCTTTCTTTCTTATACATTATTAGAAGTGTTTATTTTAAAACTGGATCCTGTCTTTCAGCTGTTCATGTTTTCAGTAGAACATGAAACGTGATGTTACCCCTATGAATAATTGGTTTGGCCATATGGGAGGGGCTGTTCTTACTTGCTGACTTCAGAAGGAAAAGGAAAGCTGGAGAGGAAAGGAGGTGCAGTTGCCAGAGATAAGGATTAGGCCCTCTTCACTTTGAATCTGGCAGCAGGATTTTCAGTTATGTATTTAGGAGGGGACAGAAGGGTAAATTTCTATTAGGCATATGCGCTTGTGTTGTTTATTTTATGCAGGACTTAAAGCTTTGCATCCAAGGTTGCAATACTGCTAAGCAGCATATGTATAAGAGCCTTACAATCAAGTCTTCCACTGGTACCCCACTGGAATGGAGACAACTTTTCGGACAGTTCATATCTGTGTGATTTAGCATATAGTTTGTTGTACTGTTGTTTAATGAGAGCCAGCATGGTGTAGCGGTCTGACCATTGGACTACGAGCCTGGAGACCTGGATTCGATTCCCTGCTCAGCTATGGAAACCTACTGGGTGATCTTGGATGTGCCACACACTCCCACCCCCCGAAACCTCCATGATAGATTTGCCTTAGAGTTGCCATAATTTGGAAACAACTTGGATGTATGTAACAACAAGAACTGCAGTTTAATTGACTTAAACTGTAATTGTGCTTGCAGTAACCATTTATAATTGACCCCCAAGAAGCAGAAAGAGGTACAAAGCCCCTCTTTTTGGTTTCCTTGTCCAGTGGGCCAAACCAATAATTCATAGGGATTAAACTAACAGAGGTCAACCAACATTTCATGTAAATCAACAAAACCATAAGAAAATAGTAAAAAGCGAAGCAACAGTAAAAGGAGAAGCATCTAGAAAAGTAAATAAAATAAAAAAATAAAAGCAAAAGGCAAAAGAAATAACAAACTTCTACTTTATTTAGTAAGACTGCAAAATCATTTTGCTAAATAAAATAAAAAAATAGAAAAACAATGTTGTTTTTATCTGGCATGGCAAGCTTAAGAAAGCAGGACCCAACTAAGTGTCCCTAGAGATGACATCTACAACCAGAGAGGCACTACTGCGAATACTCTATTTCCAGTCACCACATGCCTCAGCTTACAAAGTAGAGGTATCTGGAATAGGAATTGAAAGAATATTTTAAAATATTCAGAAAATAGTAAAAAAAATTACATTTTTGACTGTTGAGAAGCCCTAATGAGAAGAATGCTGGTCTGATGAGAATCTCACAGGTCTGAACTTATCCTGCATAGATTTTGTACATGGTTGTTTTGTTCAGAAAATAGTATTTTCTGTGCAGAAAATTTTATTATTAGGTAGATATACGTGGCAGAAAGGGAATTTAGAACAGAAACTGGACTTGTTAAAATTAGAGTTACACGACAAAGTAAACCATTTGAAGAGTTTGCAGAAAAACAGTTCAAAGAGATCACTATGTCAGTTCAGAATCTTACAGCTACTACATGCAACATGAACAAGAGATGTCTGATCATTCAAAGAAAATTGCCATTTTATGGCAGGATTTGGACAAAGCCCAGAATAAAATTATGATGATAGAATTAAAATAAAATGACACACAGATTAAGTAAAGTGCTATGCCAGAGGAGTTGATCGATTTAAAATAGTTTAAAACCTGTGGTGGATCTTATAAGCAAAACTTTGCTTATGCACAGGGGAAAAAACTTCCAAGAGATGTGATGATTCATATCACACAAAAAAAGCATCAGAGATGAAATACTGAGACCACATTTTAAGAAAAGGCTTAAACTAATGGGAAAGAAATAATTATATTTAAAGAAATTCCAGAAAGACTGCTGATGAAACGTAGACAATATAAATCCTTGGTGAAGGCACTCAGGAAAAAAAGATATAACCTTTAGCTGGATATTTCCAAAGGGTTTGATAACCACTTATGCAGATGATAAATACATGAAAACCTCTTTGAAAAGAGAGAGAGATCTGTTCAAAAGGTGAAGGAATGGTTGAATTGGAATTGGTTGAAGGAATTGGAGGAATGGTTGAATAAAATCAGAGAATTGGTAACTTATGATGCTTTAACACAATTAATAAGAAGAGGAAAGAATAATAATAAAATAAGAGAAATGGAAACAGTGAAAAAATTTATGGGTAGTAATTGGACAAGACTAGGTCAAGGAGAAGAAGAAGAATGTCAAGATAAGTAAAGACAGAAGTTTAGCAAAATAAATTAAACAAATCAAAAAGATATCAATATTCTGGCAAGTATATATAGAAAAAGAAACCTCAGATAGCCAACCAAGAACAAATAGGAAGTTAATTAGAGAAGAAAAGAATTGGAATAGGATTAGAGTAATAACTTTAAAATATATTTGGCTGATATTAGACACTATATAATAAGATAAAAATAAGAATTCTGAAATATCAATAAACATATGACAAAAATAGTATAGGAAATAAATGTGAAAAAGGAAAGTAAGAATTTAGGAATGTATGGATTTAATTATTTATACAGAGATATGTTACTTTACATTATACAAAAGAGTATTTTATTTATTGTAAACATTAATATGTCTTATGAACTTATGCTTATAAGGATGAAAAAATTTTTAATTAAAAAAAAAGGTGAAGGAAGAGGCCTGGAAGGAGACATCAAGTTGAGAGTTGTGAAGAAGAAATAATAACAAAAATACGATAAAATAACTTCATAAAGCAAGTAAAATGAATCTGAAAATAATTTAATGGACCGAACTCACCACAGAAAAGGAACAAAAATGGCATTTTCTTAAAAAAAAACATAAATACGAAATTATTTGTCTTCAATAGGTTGTATGAGAGGACAATTTACAAAATATGGGTCCAGACTGAAAAAAGAAAGAGAAGCTGAAACGAGTGAGTTGATGGATGAGAAATGCAGGATCTGGAGGAAAATCTTAAGAAATCTTTGATAAAGAGACTCCACAAAAGATTACGTTTCTTCTACAACAGTGTTCATTGTTTACAGTCCAAGAAATGAATGCCAAACTACTATACTTTAAGCAAAAGAATTTGCAAGAAACATCAGAAGTAACTTTCCTGTAAAATGAGACAGGAAACGGTAAAGAAATCTGTCACAGTCTGTAGTGGATAATTTGAAAATATTAAAAACCACTGAGAAATACTACAGAGAGGAGAGGAGAGAAGAAAATTCAAGAGGCAAGGAGAAAATCTCAGATATGGAAAACTGCTTGGATAAACTCCAGTTGGACAAATTACACCTGGAACAAAAGCAAAATTTGAACAGACCTGTGACAACTATGAAGCAATTAATTGTTAAAGCAATTAAAAAGATTAAATCTGAAAAAGCAACAGGCCCAGATGGAGGATATTTTAAGAAAGCTGAAGATGAACAGGTTGCTTACCTGTAACTATGGTTCTTCGAGTGGTCTTCTGTGAACTCACACAATTTGGTTTTGCGCCTGCGCAGAACAGCATTCGGAACCTTCTAGAAATCCATAAGTAGGCGTTTTGACCATTGAACCCCTCCCCCATCCTCCGGGTTATAAGAGTCCCCCACTTGCTCCAACTGTCAGTTCTGTTTTGCCACTATAGCAACATTAATGGAACCAACACATTAGCAGGACATATAGAGGGGAGGATGGGAAGGTTTGTGTGAGTTCACAGAAGACCACTCAAAGAACCACAGTTACAGGTAAGCAACCTGTTCTTCTTCTTCGTGGTCTCTGTGACTCACACAATTGGGGGACTAGCAAGCTATTATTACAAGGATGGTGGGATGACATGCTAAAACCAACTCCACCTGAAGTCAATTAACAACCCATCAAAAAATCATCCTCATACTAGATGACTACAACAAAGATGACATGTTTATTTCGTTATAATTAGTTACTTGTGAGGAAGATATATTAATTAATAGCAGACGATAAAATTGCTCTTCCAAAGTTAGCATCTCTTTTTTCTCTATTATCAATTCTATAATGAGATATAAAGGTTATCGGTTGTGACCAAGTAGCCGCCTTGCACATATCATCCAGCGGAACCCCCTGAAGGAAAGCAGTGGAAGCAGCCAATGCTCTAGTCGAATGGCTTCTAACCCCTTTAGGTAGCTTTTCCCTTACAAGATCATAAGCCAATTTAATAGCAGCAACAACCCATTTTGCTAACCTTTGGGATGGAACAGACATCCCTTGCTTAGGTACAGAATAACAGACAAACAACTTATTAGTTTTTCTAACACCAGCCGTGTGCTGTACATAAAAAGCTAGCGCTCTCCTGACATCTAAACAATGTAACCTTCGTTCCATATCAGATTCTGGATTCTGAAAATATGCAGGTAAAATGATCTCCTGATTTAAGTAAAAGGATGATACAACTTTGGGCAAAAATGTAATATCTGGTTTAAGAACTACCTTACTCTTATGAAAACGTAACCCTCAACGCACATAACTCACTAGCCCTTCTAGCTGATGTTATTGCCAATAAGAAAACTGTTTTCCATGTTAAGAGATGTAAATCACAGGTTGGCATAGGTTCAAAAGGTTTACCGGTCAACCCCATTAACACAGTACTCAAATCCCATGACGGTACAGGAGGTTTAACTGGAGGGTGTAAATGTTTATACCCTTGCAAGAACCTCTTAACCACAGGATCACTGAATAGAGATGGTTTACCATCCTGTTGATGGCACCAAGAAAGAGCCGCCAAGTAACATTTGATTGATGACAGTGTCAGTTCCTCTGTCGCCAATCTTGACAAAAAGTCAAGTACATTAACCACAGTATAACTTTGAACATCAACATTTACATCATTCAAGTACTTAATAAACTTGTTCCATTTATAAGTTTATGACTTAGATGTGGACGGCTTATGTGCTGCCATCAAAACCCTCTTCACAGCGTCTGGTAAGTCATTCAATTTAACAGGTTCCACACTGTCTGTCTCAAGGATTGAACATCTGGATGGAACACTGTCCCATTGTGGATGGAAATCAAGTCCAGTTTGCACAGCAACGCTCGATACCGTCGGTTGGCTAGATGCATTAGATTTGCAAACCAAGGCTGTCTCGGCCACCAAGGTGTTATCAGGATCACATTCGCCCAGTCTTGATGAATTTTGGATATCACCTTTGTGATTAGAGAGAAAGGTGGGAACGCATAAAGGATCGGTCCCGACCAGTTGAACAGGAAAGCATCTCCCAGGGACTCGACATCCCCCTTCAGCCGTGAACAATACAGTTCGCATTGTCTGTTCTTGCTGGAAGCAAAGAGGTCTATCTGAAGGTAAGCCCAGTCCCGAAAGATGTCAAGCAGAATCTCTCTGTCCATCTTCCACTCGTGGCATGACAGAGGATTCCTACTAAGCATGTCTGCCAACACATTCTCCTCTTCCGCCAGGTGCACCGCTGAGGGAATAATCTTCTTTGACAGACACCAATCCCACAACTGCAGAGTCAGATCTAACAGTATCTGAGATCTTGTTCCACCTTGCTTGTTTATGTAATACATCACAGTTGTCTTGTCAGTAACGACCTGAACAGAATTTCCCCAAAGGTAATACTGGAAAGCTTTGAACACCTTTATCACAGCCTTCAATTCCAACGCACTGATATGTAACTTTTTCTCTGACTGATGCCATCTCCCTCTCACAGTCAGATTCTGCTGATGCGCCTCCCATCCTTCCAATGATGCATCCATTGTCACTACCACACAAAGTTGAGGATGTACAAACGGTATTCCTATCAACACGTTGCTTGGATCTACCCACCACAGCAATGACTGTAAGATTGGTCTCAGGACCGTCAGAAACATGCTTTGCCAGTCCCGTAGTGGATCAAAGATCTTTATAAACCATCTCTGCAGGGTTTTATAAACCATCTTCAATTTCGCTAATGGCGTCACCATCATTGTGGAAGCCATCAGTCCCAATCCCACTTGAATTGTCTTTGCTCTGACTCTTCTGTGTTGCCAAATCAGATTGAACACCTTCAGCATTTTTGACCATCTGTCTTCTGGTAAAAATGCTTTTTGCTGTGAAGACTTCAGTATGGCCCCTATGAATTAGATCTTCTTCGACGGTATCAACGCTGATTTTGAGTAATTTATCATTAGTCCTAAGTCTTGTAGACAACACACCACCCTGTCCAGATCTGCCAACAGCCAATGTTTTGTTGGCGCCACTATTAACCAGTTGTCTATATATGGGAACACTGCAATACCTTTCTTTCTCAAATGAGCAGCCACAACAGACATACACTTTGTAAACATCCTTGGAGCTGTACCGATACCAAAGGGTAGGACTCAAAAACGGTACCCTTGACTACCTATAGCAAATGCTAGATACTTCCTGTGCTCTGGTCTGATGGCGATATGGAAGTTGGCATCTTTGAGGTCTAGCGTAGCAAACCAGTCGTTTAGATGTAGCAACGGCATTATGGTAACGAGAGTCACCATCCGAAATCTTCTCGGGGTTATAAAAAAATTCACCCCTCTCAGATCCAAAATGGGGCAAAGACCGCCGTCCTTTTTGAACACCAGAAAGTACCTTGATGTAAAACTTCTCTTGAGTTGTAGATTGGAGACTTTTTCTATGGCCCCCTTCAACAACAGGGTATTGATCTCTGCCTGCAATTGCGGTGATGGTTTTGTACACCGAACTCTCCCTGTGGCAGGCAGGGTTCGAAATTCTATGGAATAACCTTGGCCTATTATGCCAAGAACTCACCGATCCGTTGTTATAGATCGCCACGCCTGGAAATGCCTCTTCAATCTGTCCCCAGAGGGAGGTGTTACACCCATACTTGGATGTGTATCTTCGGTACCGTGTTGACATCTTTGACAAGTTGGACCTTGAACAATCTGCAGAGTAGTATCCTTCAACATGGTGCTTACATCTGGGAAGACATCGGTATCGCACTCTTGATTGTCAAACCCTACGCTTGGTTTGATCAGGCTGACATTTCTTGTATTGTGGCTGCTTGAACCTTGTTGAAGGAAACTTCCTTGAAGTTTGATCTTGTGGTGTAATCTGTCTTTGATACTGTGTTTGAGTTGGACTCATCAGTCTCCTTGAAAATGGCTGATATCTTCTATCTCAGTACCTCAATGGATAATATGAAGCTGGAAATACAGTACATATTTTCTCGCAGTGCTCCTCAGCTTGTCATCTGTGCTAGTATTGAATAATCCAACAGCATGAAAAGGTAAGTCCTCAATCATATTCTTAGCTTGCTGAGACAATCCAGAGGATCTCAGCCATGCATGTCTACGCAAAGCTATAGCTCCTGCAAGTGCTTTACCAATACAATCAGTTATATGTTCAGCCGTTGTAAGTTTTGAGAGGAAAGCCAATAAACCTCACCATACAGTGCTGATGCAGTTTTCCTCTCATCATCAGGTAACATGTCAATGAAAGTCTTAAGTCTGGACCACAAGAATTGTTGATACGCTCCCATACATGCAGCGTAATTGGAAATTCGAAACAACAATGCAGCATTAGAATACGTTTTCCTTCCCCAGGTATCCAACTTCTTCCCCCTCTATCGGCAGGAGTAACATGTAGTCTCTGTGACTGCCTCGACTGTGCAGCATCAACCACAATAGAATTTAGTTTGGGGTGATGAGTCAACCAGTCTTGTTCATCTTCAATAACACAATAAAGAGATTCTAGTTTTTTTGAAGTCAACGGTACCGAGGAAGGAGTCATCCATGACTTCTTGACAGTCTGCAACAAATACCGTAAAGGAGCTAGCATTGAAGTTGCAGGTGCCCTATCTTTAAGCTCCTGAAAAATAGGCTCTTTCAAGTCCTCTTTCTCCATATTAGTTGTGAGATTAAGAGAACGAGACATTCTCAAAACAAGATCTGAAAAGATCGAACATCATCCATTGGAGAAATCCTCCCAGCATTCAACACCAGCGTAGAACAGTGTTATCGGCATCTACGGAACAATTAGATGCCGACGAACTCAATACCAAAATCAATCTGTGCAACTGAGAAGGCACAGATCTCTCCTTCGATCTTTCTCGAAATTCAACAGCAACCTCTTTATGGGCAGTGTCATGTCCAGTCTCTCACTCTCGTTGAGGGGCTACCTTCTCCATCTCCACTACTGAAACCCTTCGACATCGAGGTGACAGAAAGCGAGATCTCGACCTATAGTACTCAAAACGACGGTACTGAGTCTGAGAATCAGCACAGTGCTGATAACGTCTATAATCATCATAGTCCTTGGGATAAGGTGAAATGTCCCTTGAATCAACAGAAACCTCATCTAGGTAATATTCGTGGTATCTAGGAGGAGTTGCATGTCTGTAAAGATGGTATCTCACAGGTGATCTACTTCTCGACCTTGACCTACGAGATGGACCTGGAGGTGAAGGAGGTGTTCTCCTACGGCGTCTAGGAGTCATCACCACCTGCTGTGAACTTCTCTGCACTGACACCGATCACCTCGCATCTCTAGGTCGATCTTGAACTTGAGGCCATGGTCCCACATTCATTAAAGGAGAAGAATCAACACTTTCTCCCTCCAACTCCACTTGGACTTCTTGTATCTCCAATGGAGGATTCAGTGCCTGCTCTAGATGTCTAGCAGAAGATGATGATTCAAGCTACACCTCCACGTCGCACTCAGATGTAACTGACCTCGGAGACATTGGAGAAGATGGAACCACATGTCCATCTTCCTTTTTACGTTTCTCCACACAAGCTTGGTCTGAAGACTCTTTCAGCTTCCTCTTCTTATCCTTCTCCTTCTTTCTTAACACAGAAGGAGAGGCTAAACTTTCACCGACATCAGACACTTTCTTCGCAGCCTTCTCCAATCCTGACTCTCGAGATCGAGATGTCGATGTCAATCTCTGCATCAATCTCGGCACCAACGAAGAAGTCAAGTGACGAGACAATGGAGTTGAAGAAGTCTGGACCATCCTGGATTTAGTGCCAGATGTCTTTGCACAACTTGCAGGATCTGATGCAGACAAGACTTGTTCCCAGAGCAAAGCTTTTAACCTGCTTGCTCTATTATGTCTAGTCTGCGGAGTGAATTCTTGGCAGTATGTACAAGAATTCACATTATGGCCTTCTCCCAGACACAAAAGGCACTTTGAATGCCCGTCTCGATCAGGTGTCTTGCCTTTACACACTGTACAGTGCTTAAACACTTTTGTTGCCATACACTGCAACACTGCCAAATCCGAATCCAAAAACTTTAGTCAAAAAACTCAGTTTGTCGTCAGTCCAGTAATCCACAGTTCAACAAGTCCAAAATGCCAAGAAAAAATTGTCGTCAACCGTACCAAAGTCAAAGAAAAATCGTTTAGTCAAGAAAAACACTAGTGAAAGGCTCCTTAGATGCTGCTAACGCGGTGGAAAAAAAGGAACTGACCGTTGGAGCAGGTGGGGGCTCTTATACCCTGGAGGATGGGGGAGGAGTTCAATGGTTCTGTGCAGGTGCAAAACCCAATTGTGTGAGTCACAGAGACCATGAAGAAGAACTATTTCAATCATTAAAATGGTGTTTGATAAGTTATTACAAAAAGAGTGATGTCAGATTCTTGCAGAAATGCTTATATCACAATGATTCATAAAGAAAATAAAGATAAGACATTAACAAGGAATTACAGACCTATTTCATTATGGAATAATGACTATAAAGTACCTACTACTATCTTGGTAAGCAGATTGAGACAACATGTTTCTCAGAATATCCATGAGTATCAGAGTGGGGGTTTTTTTGCCAAAAAGACAATTAAAAAGGCAGATTTTAGTAAAGGGTACTATAGCAAGATTGATTGAAATACAAAAGGGGATTAGACAAGGTTCTCCCCTCTTACGTTTACTTTTTATTTTGGCACTGGAGACTCTACTTAGTAATATCAGGCAAGATAACAGAATTTATGGGGTGAAGATAAAAAAAAGAACAGTACAAGCTGAGAGCTTATGATGGTGATCTTGGGGTAATAACATAAAACCCTCTGGACTCAATGAAGGCTCTTCTGGGAAAAAAAAATCAAGATGTTTGGAACATGCTCTGAGTTCAAAGTGAATTGTAACAAAACAAAACTGCTGACTAAAATATGACCCCAGAAAAGGATAATGAATTAACTGCTCTCTCAAATTTTCAAGAGGCAAAAAGAGGGATTAAATATTTGGGAATCACAGTCATGAAGATCAACAGTTTATTATTTCAAAATAACTATGAATAATTTGGAAAGTAATTAAAAGATATTTAGAAGAATGAGGAAAATTAAATTTATCTCTTTGGGTGGAATTGCAGTTAGAAAATCAAATGTGTTGCTGAAGTTCTTATTTCTCTTTTAAATGATCCCTAACTGGAGCACTTTTCATGCAACGGGAGAAAGAGATTTTTAGATTTGTTTGGCAGGCAAAGAAACGCAGAATAAAACTTAAAACAATGCATGACACTGAGAAAAGGGGAGAGGACTTGGGGATCCCTAATATTAAAATGAGAAAATAACATTTTCTGCACAGAATAAGTCCCAAATTGCAAATAGGCTTTGAAAACTGTGCGTTTTTCTGACTTTCTCACAGCAGGATTATTCCTTGTTTCCTTTGAGAAGAAATTTAATGAAGAATTACATCCCTAATATGAAGAGGCGACTTATAAAGATCTTAAGCCACAGGTTGGTGCACATACAACACAGCCTGATATCTTGGCCCCACTAGATCAGGATCAGTCCCTTGAATTAGGCTTGGAAATAAATTTGATAGCTAATAAAGATTTTTTTTACATGCTGACTAGATGTGTTTCCATCAGACTGCTCTAGCTAACAATTCATCTTCTATATCAATTGTCGTTTCCAAATAGACTTATAAGGATAGTTGCATACTTTCCATCAACTAAACCTGTACATTAACAGGACACAGATGGATGTCTCAGGGCCATCTCGGTCAAGAAGAGGTTGTAGGTGGTACAGTCACCTAAGCAGGTGAAAGATGCTTCATGTAACAGCAACTATGAAGAATCTCACTTGAATTCTTCATAGATGAATTTGATTAAGGAACTGTGTAACTCCATCCAGAGTAGATTAACACCTATGGCACCCAGATCTAATGAACTGTCATCTTTTCTAGCCTGAGCTCCTATACAATGTTAGCAACATATCATCACCATTACAACCAGAGAAAGTCATGTGTGGCTGTACAATAATTTTACAGCAAGCTCATGGCTGAGATGGGTAATTTAATTTCTGATTCAACCCGAATGGAGTGGGATGTTGCCTTTAGATTCACATTTAAATAGGAGGAAAAAAAAAAAGAAAAAGAAATGTGGCAACATTTTTTAGAAGTGGGTTTATATCCACAAAAGCTCATAAGAACATAAAAGCCAGTTAGTCTTGAAGGTGCTGCCACATTTCTTCTTCTTTTTTCTCCTTCCCTCTTCTTTCTTCCTCTAATGTTGTAAGAGATTAACATGGTTACTCCTTTTTAAACATTTCACTAGCATCTTGGTCACAGAAATCACTACCTAGTATATTTCCATGAATATGTTTTTCTAAAAAAAACAAGGAAACTGCAGACTGTGCAGATAAGCTCTATATGTCCGTAAAATTTTTGGAGATTCATCAGTCTAGCAAAAACATAGGAAAGGAAAATGCATACTTGGTTTTATTTCTACTTTGTGCGGGCACAGGATCAACTCCAGTATTGACTTACAGGAGGCTTCACTGCTGAAATTATATCCATTCCAAGTGTGAGTGCCAATTTGTACAGGTTCCTGATACGTGTGTGCTTCTCTTGAACATTATTCAGGTGAATCTTAGCATGGGGAGTGTCACTGGGCACATCTTTCATTTCTGAGATCTCCAGTCCTTCTGATTTTATGAGACTTTCAAGCTGAGAAAATTAAAGCATCTTTCATTAAAAGCATTCTACCATTCCTCTGCTTTATATCGGAAAAAAAAGTGTTAGAGATAAATTGAAGTCACAGGCATTTGCATTTGTATCAAGATTTATGACCTGATAACATTTCAGCATGGTTCTTAGTGATTAATACAGGTTTCTTTTAATATTGCATTCATTTATGGCAGAATAAGAATGATGACTACACAGACAGATATATAGTTGCAACGGGATAGCCTGTTCCAATGAGACTAATGATGAAGATACTTACTTCCTCTTTGACATGATGGAATTTGACTGTCTTGTTGAAAATTTCATCATACTTGGCCATCTTCTCCTTTATATCCTTATGGAGATGAACAAGCTCACTTACTTTCTCAGTCTTTTCCGTATCAGGTACTCCTTTCAAGGTCAGTTGCTCTGACAACTTTAATGTGTATTCCACCTCAGCACTGAGTTGCTAACAAATCAGATATAATAAGAATATTCAGATTTCAAACAGAAGTATGTTTATAGTTAATCCAAGCAAACCCCTCTCCACTTTATTCGAACCATTTTTTACTCTTCCTTTTCCTTTGTATGTGAAGTTGTGCCATTATAAAAGCAAGCTGTAAGCAATTTACCTAATTTGCCCTGTTCCATTTATTTCTTCCCTCAGTCTCCAAATCCTGTGAGGGTACTCAGAAAGACCAAGTGTTTTCTTCATTCTGCCCTACCTGTCGCCTTCACGTTAAACAGATTGCTGTTCGTTTACTTGTTCTTCTACCCCAAATGGGTAAAACCAAAGGGAGTGATTCTTCCTTCCCACTATAGGTGGGACTCAACAGACCTATGAAGGACTACATGGAAAAGCACATAGAGTAGAAACCTGTCTATTTCTGGCCCATATCATTTTCACTAAGATCACTGATAAATCTGTTCTGTCTTAAATGTACATGAATCTGCGGTCTGTACGAACATTTGCATTTAAACATGTCCTTGTATGATCAAGGGCGACAGCTGCATAATGAAAACCACACACCAAGAGGTTGGAGGAAAAACAGGCCACAACTTTATTGACTACAAAGACAGATAGGGTTAGAGTATGCATGGGTATGGATCCAGGCATCAATCAACCTGCCTGTTGACTGCTGAACCTGATTGTCCGGCCCAGAGCTGGATGGTCTACCAACGGACAAGACCCTCCTGCCACTGGGGGGGCATGCTGTGTGCCCACCCAAGCTGGGCATGTTCACCACTCACTGCTCCCCCTGAACAAAATGGGATCCCAAACATCCCCTTCCACGTGGCAAATGCAACCTGCTCTCCTGGATCCTATAGCTATGAGACTACCTACAAAGCTGTGACAAGTAAAAGAAAAAACACACTGACATGAACCAGAAAAAGAGTGTGGATGGGGTGGAATGCCACCACGAGAAGACTGGTGAGTAGCCAAGAACGGCCTGGCTTAAATATCCTGGAAGCAGACCTGAGTGATGGGAGAATAAAAAAGGAAATTCAGGCCGCACAGAGCCATGCATGCCCCCAAAAAGGCTGCCGCTGGATCCAGCAAGCAGGAAAAGGCAGGCGGCCATGCCTCTGCACCCCAACCTGCAAAGGCGCCAAACAGTAAGTTGTTCAGCACAATTATAGACATATTTTTAAGATTTTTTTTCCTTTTCAAATTATGTATTACAAGACACATCTTGTCTGCAAATACTAAATTTAAATATTTTTTTTGAGACAAGAATTGTGTCAAAATATTCAGGAAGTGCAAAAGCAGATGACTAAATTCTAATTTGCACATCCTCCTGTAAGTACAGATGAGGTTTATTTTGTTCAAAAAGAGTTCAAAAAGATGACATTTGTCAAGCATGCTATTTCTTCTATGGAAGACTGAGGTGGACAATCTGCTCTGTGCTTTAGACTTAGGAGAAGAAGGCTTGGCAGAAGAAGAAACAAAAAGGAAGATGTCTGTCCAAGTTTAAACCCCTTCTGAACTTCAGTATGATATATACAAAGATGTTTGTTTGCTTGTTTTTTGCAAAAAGGCAAAAGGTAACAGAGAGTTGTTTTCAAGATACCTTTCCCAGTTAGGTCAATGGTCCTCTGTTTCTCTTGCATTTCACACAAATTAATCAGCACAAATTTTATAAAAAACTTCTAGAACTATCAGTGTGGATGAAGCATATTTAAAATGTTATTCCTTTTTTTTTAGAAAAAGGATAATGTTTTTGATAGACAAGCGCATGTGCACCCCACCTTCGAGGGTTTTCTCTTAGGTTGAAATTATTCAGCACTGTGTATTTGCCTTGTCACAGAACTTACAATGAAGTGAAATGAATTCTTTTGCATAGGATGCAACACACTTGAAATTCTGTTCTCACCTGAAACTGTGGCTTCATTTTGTTAAATTTATTTTGCAGTTCTACAAGTATTGAAAGGTTACTTCCAAGATCGAGTGCAGCAGTAGACCTGAGAGCCTCCTGAACAGTATTTAAGATTTGTACAGTCTGTAAGAAATAGCAAAATAATAAGCAAATACATATTCTAGAATGCATATTGCTGCTTTAACCAGAATTTGCTTTTTACAAAAATGAGTACAAAACCTCTATTTATTATTGGAGGAATGTTACAAAAATAGACAGGATTGTGAAAAACTGTACATCTATTATATAAAAATCAAAGTTTGTGAGTGATCTTATCTGTTTGTCCACATCAGGCAGGTGAAGACCTCATATGGTTGGCTGTGTGAAGTGAGAAGAACTCATATGATTGGCTGGCTGTGAAGATTCTATGGAATCTTGGGGTTGGCCTTTAGAATTCTCAGCCAGAGAGCTCAGCCTGGTTACTATGGAGATGAAGCCTAGCAGCAAGAAGGAGGCCAGTGTACTCCCCTCAGGAACCCAACCTCTATATGTTAACAACTCTGAATACAGACTGGATTGGGGAATATGGGGAAAAGTTATAGGTACTGGACAAGACAGTTTGGGGAATTAGAGACACAGGATCTCAAATCTGTGTATTTCAACCACATCTAATTCCTAAGGTAAGATAAGGTAATTCCTAAGGTACTTCTAACAAGTGTTACCAATGAGAAAATAAAATCCTGGGCAATGCTGGGTAAATACACTAGTTTTATATAAACTGTTGTTGTTGTGTGCCTTCAAGGTGAACCTATCACAGGGTTTTCTGGGACTGAGAGTATGTAATATGCCCAGAGTCACCCAATGAGTTTCCATGACCAAGCAGCGAAGCAAACCCTAGTCTCCAGGGTCGTACTCCAATGCTCAAACCACTACATCATGATGGGTCTCCATATAAACTATGTATTGTATAAATGTGATTTTGGATGACTGAGATGCAGCAAAAACTGCAATTTCACTATATTTCAGATTTCATCATATTACTGGATATAAGTACATCATATGACAGGATATAAATCCTTATGTATCACCACCACCACCAGATATCTCCAAACTCAAAAGGTATTGGGGTTAACATCCAGTGGTAAACGGACAGAATTGTTAGTTCATCTGATACCACCTCAGTTTTTCTGGACTCAATCTCTCCACCACTTCTATGGTGATAATGTCCAACATACCATTTCTGGACAAGGCATTAAGGTATGTGGTGGCATCCTATTTTGTTCTATTTCAGTCTGGTTGCACGCATGGTTATGGAACAGAGCGAGCTCTGGTCCTCTTGGTGGGGACCTACAGTGGGAACTGGATGGGGGAATGTGTCCCTGTTGGTTCTGCCAGAACTCTCAGGGGCTTTCTATACTCTTGAGTCTTGCATCCTTCTGTGATGACTCACTGGGATGGGACCACTGCTTTACAGTGTCTCCATTCCTTCCTGGAGGGGTGAACTCAAATGGTGATGCTGAGGGACTCCTATTTGGGTCCTTGGCCAAAGACCTGTAGAGTCATTCTGTCTCTTGGTTCTGTCAGTACTATGGCAGCTGGTGCATTCTGGAGCATTCTGAGGATATGCTTATGAGGAGAACCTCTTCAGATTTTCTAAGTACCTTTGAATTTAACTGCACCTGTTCTTCACATGCGTAAATTCAAGGCAGGTATTTCTGAATTTAACTGCACCTATTCTTTACATGAATAAATTCAAGGCAGGTATTTCTGATGCTGAGCAGAAACTACAAGTTCTCAGTTATGAAAAGATTTCCATTGTTAAGAGGAAATGTTGGCTGAGATCCTGCATTGGGAGAGCTAAGTATCTATGTAATTACATCTCTATAGCTATGCTTCCCAATGCTGTACCCCCAAAACCAATCTCGTAAGCCATGCAGCACCCCCACCCTCACGAACACAACTGTTTCCAGGTTGTTGAAGACTGAGAGCATCAGTGGTGACACATCCAGCTATTTTTCATCATCTGGATGCACTATGACTTGCACCTGTAGGGGAGTCCTTGGGACGTCCATGCAGGTGATGTCACTGCAGCATGCTGAGCTAAAGGAAGATGGCTGGATGTATCACCATTGATCTCGTCACTCTCTGACAACTGAAATGGACTTGTGGAGGGACTGTGCAGCTTTCAAGATGTGTTGGGGGGGCTTTCTGGTCATTGCATTGGTGGGACAGAATTCCAGCACACACAATGACCAAAAAAGTGAGTTGTGATGGCATAAGTCCAACATATGTCATTGTAACTTAGGCCATTTTCGCCCTAGACTGATATAATGCTATTATTCCCCTTTCAACATCCTATGGAATCCTGGGGTTTGCAGTTTAGGGAGAGGATGTTGAAAGGGGAATAATAGCACTATAACAGTCTAGTCCAGAAATGGCCTCACTAAAAAGATGCCAGCCAACCAACCAGCCAAGCCCAACCACATTTTTTTTCTTCCTGAATATAATTTGGATATTCAGTACATTTCCTGGTCTGATAACTGATTTGTTGACCTGCCCAGACAAAGACAAAGACAACTGGTAGCTCTGCTTTATAGCATTAAAACTACAACGAGAAAGAAAGTCAGAAATGATCACCCTGTAAATTTCACTTACATTTTGAAATTGCTCATTAAATTTCCCGCATTGTTGTTTGATGGATTTCACTTGATTCATGTTAAGTTTCCATGTTGTCCAAAGACGTGTCAATTCTTCTTTTTCTTTGTTCAGAATATCAATAGTATCTTCAGTTATTTGAACAATATTTTCCACATTCAATATTAGATTCTCATTTACCTGTTAAGTAAGAATTAACAAGAATTAACAAATCTTAGTTTTTTGAAGGTAGGATATCTAAGTAGTATTGCTAATTTGGTATCTACATGAGGAGTAAGAGCCAAGGAAAAAAACACATTATTTCTTCCAGCTGTCACATTTAGATATGAAGAATGTCTACTTCATGGTGTACAGCATAATCTTAAACAAGTTCACTCAGAAGTAAGACTTAATGTGTTCAGTGGGGCTTACTCCTAAGTAACAGTGCAATCTGAGCAAGGTGGAGGATGCCAGGCCAGCTGAAGCTGTGTTGAAGTCAAACCCCTTTTAGCTTAGTGGCTATGGAAATTACTTAGGAATACTCTGACCTTTGCATACATTTGTGCTGCGTTGTGTTCCTGAGCTGGAAGTGGTTTGACTTATGTGACACTATGATAGAGTTCTGGGAGTGTGTCCATCTTGAGTGCCAGAGCAGCCTAGCAACAGGTTGTCAGGCAACAAGAATAGCTCCTCAGGAGGGAAACTCAGTTCAGTAGTGTGTGGGAGGGCTGGTGGCTGAAAGGAAAAGATATATAAAGACAACTGCTGATTGTTGTTTGAAGTCCTTCAGTGAGAAGGAATTCTCTCAGTTAGCCAAGGAGGTTGTCTATGTTGGAAGAATTTAATTCTCAGAGAAAGCCTAGACAGAAGCAGAAGAATAATTAAACCATTACAGAATCTAGTCAGAAAGTGTGGCCTAGACTGAGGGTTGAGCCGTACGTTGGTGACAGAGTAGCCAAAGGGCTATTTGTGATACTTGTGCTTACATGAGAGTTTAAAGATACAAGGAAACTGTCTAGAAGTACTCTGAAGAACTGTATTAACTCTGATTTCACATGAACCACACAACCCTGTTGTTATGTATGTTATCATAATAAATATTACAGTTTATTTTTATAACTACTGACTTGGCTGAGTGGTATACAGTATTTAAAGACACCCAGAAAACAAGCTAGCATAGAACTATAAAGGGGTTCTAAATAACTATTGAAAAGACAGAAGTGGTGTTATGAGGCAGAGCTGTATGGAAAAGATTGGGTACTTTGTCAGATTGGGGGCTGCCACATCAATCTGAGAGAGAGAATTAAGACCTGTCATAGGCACAATTCAGCTTCTCATTCTTTCCACCCTTTCTCCACCCCTCTTTTGGTTCAGCTGGAACAGCAGTTGTGTCAGCAAGTTCCCTTCTGCTGGCTCATCTCTTAGATTAGCTGGCAAAAGGCATTATGCCACTGCAAGGGCAGCTCAGTAGGCAGAAAGCCAACTCATTTGGCACAACAGATGTAAATGTCTCTACAATTACTATATTTGGAAAGATTGGGGGAACACATTGGCACCAAGATTTTTAATGTGGAAGATGGGCAGTGTTGGAATCAGTAAAGCATCAGAGATAGTCTCACCATCTTCACTAAATTTAAAAAGTCATGCCCCATATCTTGAGTGGACAGAATCTTCTTTAAAACTGTCTGCCACTGGGTGTCAGCTGTCTGTATCAAGGTCTCATTCGTAGCTTCATTTTCTTGCACAGATTCAGCAATATAGAACTCTTTCAGCCTCTGAGCATCATTTCCAACCTAAAGAGGTAGAAATAAATGAGTGCAGTTAATTTTTTCTCTACGTATTTTCTTTGGGAGGGAGAGTAGGAAGGATGATTTATTTTGCCCTTGAATCGTATCAGTGATATCAATATTGTAATAGATTTGCCTTGCCACATTTCTCCTGTTTTACAATTCCATTTTTCTGATTCTTTATAGAGGACTTGTTAAATTTGAGTTACTTCAGTCTCTTCTGAGGGAATGGCTTCCATCTAAGGCAGGGTTCAGAAACCTGTGTCTTTGGACTACAATGCCCATTAGCTGTGACACTGCTGGTTGCGGCTGGTGGGAGTACGGAGACCCAAATCATGGGAAGCACTGTATGTTCCCCACCACTGATTAAGGGAGACTTTACCCAAAGCACAATTTGAGAAGATTTCCTTAAACAATGATTCAGTGAAGATGCAATGAAATTGTATGCACTTATTTGTTTACTTAATTTATACGCCTCTTTTCCTATAATATGGGACCCAAGGCAGCTTGCAACACAAGTTTAAAAAAAACAACAGTCAAAATAATGTATAGTGTGAAGTTAATGAACTATTAAATAAGCAATCCCTTTCAAAACATTAATTTAAAATAATGTAATAATTTTAATAATTCAATTCAATTCAGTTTATTTAAGGTCATAGACCAAATAAAAATATATAAAAAATTCACCGTAAAATAATGAAGTAATATTAATATACAATTACAGTTGCAGCTAAATTTCACACCATACATATATACCTTGAATACAGGTGCACTTAGTACTAAGGATATTACATTTATACCAGAAGTCCAAAAACTTAAAATAGGTAAAATTTTATGAATTAAATAAATAAAAAGTATCTAAAATTCCTAAATTATATATGCCCCTGTATTATTTGTCTATGGGTCACAATGGCAAAAGCACAAAACCTAGCCACCTTCTCTGTAATTTGTGAATCTGAATCTGCAAGCAGGAGAGATAGATAAAAATCTTCCTCATCTCCCTGGATCTCCCTAGAAATTTAACTTAATAATTTTAAAATAATTTTATTTGACACAATTTAAGAATTTTAAAGTTTATAAAACACAACAATGAAGATAAAAAACCAGAATCCTTCTGCAACAGACATTTAGCAGGCAAAGGCATGCTTAATCAAAAGGCTCTTTGACTGCAGAGAGGGACCCCACCTAAGTCTCCTCTGGGAGAGAATTCCATTATCTGGCTCTGCCTTTAGGATCCTAAAGCTGAGGCAGGCTCTCGGGAATGTTGCTCTCCACAGACATGCCATTTTAGCACATGAAATATTTCTCATGGGGTTCATCAAGGCCCAATCTCCACCCTTCCCAGTCAGCACCATACCCTCCAACGTTTCATGTGTGAAAACTGGGATATGTATACCCAAGCAACATCAGAGTGTGGTCAATATGGCAAAAGTTATTACTGAGGAAAAACACACAAGCTAGAAGAGGTTGCAAGCAGTTTGCTCTTGCCTGAACCCGCTGAAAAGGGCAAGACTCCATCCCCTTCTCTGCTTTCCCTTGTGTCGAGCTAAATGAGTGCAACCTGGCTCTTGCCTTTGAATTCAGTTTGCAGCAACTTAAATAAGCTGAGGACAAATGGGGAATGTGGGACAATGAGAGAGAAACTGGGACATTTGAAAAGCAGCTGGAAAAGTGGGTTAACAGAGAATTAATTGGGAGTGTCCCTTTCAAATTGGGTCAGCTGGAGAATACGCAGTACTAGGGCAGTCTAGGAAGAATGTGATCTGTGAATGCCTCCCGTTTAGTCTTCCCTTTAATCGGCGACAGATCCATGCAAAAAAGGAAGGGATGAAGTCAAAACTTGGCTTTTTTTGAACTCTGCGGGGATCACTTCACATGCAGGCACTCTACCCACACGGTGAAGAATCATACATTTCTTGTAAGAGAGTTTTGTAGAAGTACCTCACTCGATGACTTTAAAAATGCTACATATGGCTTCAGGATTTCCAGTTTTAAGCTAATATTTCTGTTAAGTGTTGCCAGTTCCATATTTAGAAGGTCAGTTTTGTTAGAAAAAGCCGCCATTTCTGTAGTTTCAAATTCTTCCATTTCCTTAAAAATTCTGACAGCTAATTCCAGTTCATTGGCCATCTCCTACATCAAACAAACACAGAATATGATACATAAAGTAAACATTTACATCAATCATCCAAAATACATCTGGCTAAGTACTCCAGAATCTCCTAACTCACCTACTTTTTTTAAATCACTTCACTAGCTAAATACAGCATCTTTTGCTCTGAAAATTAGCTTTCCAAATACTGTGTGATTATATTCCACTAAAGTTTTGCTGCTACTGAAGATGATACATATATAGTATAAAGTTATGAACAATGTAGAGAAAATGAATTTATGGAAACTGTTTCAAAACTCAAGTGCATTTTAATTTGACTTTTAGGTAAATTGTCAGTAAGGGAAGTGCAATCAGAAATATTCTCTCATTCAGTTCACGCATATGCTGCCACTTTATATGGTGATGAGCACTATCTTAGAGCTATGGCATTATACTTTCTTATACTATTTTGAAAAAGTTTTTGACTTTGTATTTAAAGGAAACCAAAGGCCACTCTATGCATCACTCCTCTTAGATGCAGCTGATTTGAAATAGCATCCTCACACCTTTTTCTTCTTGCTCCTTTTGCAATTTATAATGTATAAGTTCTTCCTCTTATGATTCCTTCAGATAGTGCCCCAACCAATGTGTAGGTCTGGTATGGAAGATCAAACAGCTCTGACAACACCCTTGGAAATTCACCCAACATGGAAACATGGTTTACCATAGCTTTAAAAAATAATTTTAAACATACTTTAAAAGCATATTTTACCTTAGTTTGGTTTGCCATCTCTAAATACTTGTTCAGAACTTCCTCTGATTCAGACACAGATGACCCAGGATTCACTGCAACTGAGAGTACTGGACCAATGTTTTTAATCTTTGTAGAGGCCTTTGGGTTTAAAGAAATATCTAACATTAGTTGAAAGCAACACTTTGTGCGCAGTGGAAAGGAAAGTTCCGTTTTGGATATATTGGCCTGATTCTGGACAAGAAGTGTTTACTATGAAGCTTTATAGGGGGTATACTTTTATGAGATTCCCACACCTAGTTCTTTGAACCCTATGAAAGAGAATATGCCAATGTTTGCGCTGACTTTTACTTTGAGCACGGAGACAGTGAAAAATGAAAGAAGGTTAATTTTTGAGCTCTACGAGGGAACATTCTGAAATAAAGACAGAAATCTATTTCCTTTTAATTCTTCATGAATGAGAGTTCAAAAATATCAATAAGTGGATCATCAGAACCACAAAAATGTATACTAAAATGCCTAAATTCTGTGTGTTGCCATTCTGACGTATCTAGAGTATGAACAAAATTCACTGCAGTAACAAGCTGACATCTGTGCTTGCAATAGGACTTTTCTTCTCATTGCAGCCCTTCCGTGTCATCAGTTCTTCTCCAGAGGTTCTCCCAATCCTTCAAGGCAGATCTTTAGTATAACCTCCAACATTTCACAGATGAAAACTGGGACACAAATATGGTCAAGATGACAAACACTATTAAGTGAAGAAGAACAGACAAGCTAAGTGAGGCTGCAGCAGACTGCTTTTGCCTGAGTGTACTGGGAAGGACAAGATCCTACATTCTTCTCTCCTGCTTTTGTGAACTCAATTTGCAGTGACTGGCATAAACTGAGGACAAAACGAGAAACAAGAAAGAGGAAAGAGAAACTGAGACATTTTAAATGGAGCTGAAAAAGTGTCATGAAAAGGTGTCCCCATGAAACTGGGACAGTGAGAAGGCATGCCTTAGGACATAGGGAGTTGCAGGAAAGATAGGCAGTCCATCCCTCTGTGGTCTGCTGCTTGAAGCTGTTCCATCAGACGGGTAAGCTCTTTGGCTATCGTAATATATTATTAGTCAAGAGGTACTAATTTTCAAAAAACAATATGGTCTATACAAATAGCTTTTAGAGAGCCATGGTGGTGTAGTGGTTTGAGTGCTGGGCTATGACTCTACAGACCACGGTTCGAATCCTAGCTCAATCATGGAAACCCACCTTAGGCAAATCACACTCTATCAGCCTCAGAGGGAGGCAAAGGCAAGCCCTATCCACTGAACAAATCTTGCCAAGAAAACCCCATGACAGAGTCGCCATAGGTCAGAAATGACTTGAAGATGTACAACTCATACATACAAATAGTTCTACAAAATGTCTTCTTGTAGGGAAGCATTCTTCATTTTATCATCAAATATATTTTAATTCACCAACACATTGCTTAGTGGACACAACTGTCCATTTACATTCATGCAGAGGGATACTGTAGCACCTTTGAGACTAACTGAGCGAAGTTTGCAGCATAAGCTTTTCTACAACTGTTCACACACACACACACACACACACACACACACACACACAGCCCTGCTCACTCATGTGTATAAATGTCTGTCCACAGTCACTTCACTCCTTGCATCTGATGACTCGGTCTACCAAAGCTTATGCTACAAACTTCTTTCCCTCAGTTAGTCTCAAAGGTGATACAATGTCCTTTGCATACTGAGCCAGACTAACATGGCTATGTCTTTGAATTCTATTTGCATTCATGACAGTGTTACTAGCATGGTAACTTAGATTCTATAGAGACACCATCTGCTTTTCAATGATTCACTTTTTAACAATCTGCTCTTTTGACTCCTTCAGTTATAACCAGAACCTGTACATTTGATGTGTGGCCTGCTCTTTTGATCTGTTTCATCATATTTCCACAACCTTCTACGTGCTTCTGCAGCCCCTTTTCCTCATAACTGACTGTGTCATGTAGCTTTCACACACATTCACAAACTATACACAGTATTTTTTGGTGGTCAAAATGCATTTGCAAGCTGTAAAAAGTCTAGGTTCCACATTTCAATGATTTCTGGTTTTCAACAGTGCTCTGGTCCCTAACCTGTCAAAAAAGAAGAGGATCCCTCTGTGTGTGTGTGTGTGTGCATGTGTGTGCGCACACACACACACACACACGCACACATATATATAGTGCCATTACAAGGAATGCGAATGCATTCCTGCAATACATTTTTAGAAGTTTCTAAATGAGGTTTAAGCTGGGTCTACCAAATGTCAGAGTTGATTTTAGCAGCAACCAGTCTTTTATAGCATTAGCAGGTTAGCAGGATGCTTCGTTTGGTATGAAGGGGGTTAGTTGCATTTTCCACAGAGGCATCACAGTTTAGATTTCAAAAGAGACTACCAATGTCTCCAGAGAAAAAGTCAAATGTATTTTTTTGCCTTTGAGAACTGCTTCAGTTAGCATATAGAAATGTCTCAGAAAAGTCCTAGATGAAAACAATCTGCATAATTAATTATTGTTTTCTTAAATAAATGATTGATTTTCTTAAATATGGAATCATTATTTTCAGTCAAGGGCTTCAGATTGCTTTTATAGTAATTGTTATTGTAAAACCCTGTTTGGCCCATAGAATTTGACAAGCCTGCCTTGCATGTGAGAAGAATTCCATTGTGTTCAGCTGGGCTCTCCACTCCCCGACCAATTAGCTAAGTAAGATCAGATGCTCTGAGAGGAACAAGGGAAGGAACGAGCCTGGTAAGGCCAGCATCATACACCCCTAATCTTCTTCCCCTCTTCTCCAATATCCTTCTTTATCAGTCCTGTTGTATTACCCATGTAGACCAGAGAGAGATTCTCTGTCTCCTTCCATCTGCCAAGACTGCCTCCACTGTTTCACTAATTGCCTGATTAGCCAGTAACATGATGATACAAGGACTAGCACTGGATGTGAGGGCTCAGAGGAAGGAGATGCTGAGCGACCTTGGAGAACAGTGTCTTTCTGAGGGCATTTTACACATTCTGAGTGTACTTTCCCTTTACACATGCATTTTTACATTCATTTTTTTTTCTTATAGAATCACAGAATCACAGAGTTGGAAGAGACCCCAGGGGCCATCGAGTCCAATCCCCTGCAAAGCATTCCCAACAGATGGCCATCCAGTCTCTGCTTAAAAACCTCCAAAGAAGGAGACTCCACCACACTCCGAGGCAGCACATTCCACTGCCAGACAGCTCTGACTTTCAGGAAGTTCTTCCTGAGGTTGAAGTGGAATCTCCTTTCCTGCAGCTTGAATCCATTGCTCCTTGTCCTAGTCTCCGGAGCAGCAGAAAACAAGCCCTCTCCTTCCTCTACATGGCATCCCTTCAAATATTTAAACATGGCTATCATGTCTCCTCTTAACCTTCTCTTCTGCAGACTAAACATACCCAGGTTCCTCATAGAGCATGGCTTCCTATGGCTTCTTCAGATACTTTGCAAAATTCTGGAAAGTGCAAATATTGAAGGATAACTTCAGTCTGCTTCACATATTTTTTCAGGGAGTAGAAATTTGGTGTGTTTCTGTCAAACTATGAACTGAATGAAAACTCTTCCATCACTTTTGGATGTGATATGCTATTCCATGTAATTTTAGAACTGTAAAAAGGGGGTCTGAAAGGGTTTGTTAATGAAGAATCTTGTTTCCACATACCTTCTTGAGGTAATCGTCTAAGGAGGTGCTCACATGTTGCTTTCTTGACCCATGTTCTTTGTGAGCAAGACACTGTTTCATCAATTGATCTGCTCTTTTCCGAATGCAATCTACCATTTCCCGGACACCAATCATCCATGAACTAAAGGTATCAACAAAACCAACAGTAACATTTTGGGGGTTAATAAAATTGTAGTAAGAATTTTGCAAATTTTGCAAAGTATCAAAGTAAATTTTAAGAAAGGATTAAAAACAATTAGCCTTTAAAACAGGGATGGGTTGACCCTGGACCACAGTTTTCTTCCTTTGAAATCCCCACCAATCCCCCAAAACTCTCCAAACCTCCCATTTTTTTTAAATGGCACAATTTTTAGAAGATGTTTACCAGAAAGTACCCCAACCACTCTCCACTCTCTGAAACCCCCACCCTCAAATTCCATCTGTTTTCATCAGACTCCCTCTCAGAGCAGTGTAATGAAGTAACACAAAGACAAACTCAGGTGTTTTCATTCTCTGAAGGATGTATGGCTTGTGAATGATGGTGGGGGATTGTCCCTGGATACCTGTTAAATTGCCCACCCTGCTTAGAAACAACAACAGTAACAAATAGGGGGAAAAAAGGACACGCCATATAGTAATTTTTACTTCACACACCTCACCCAAAATCCTTTCTAAATTAGTAACTTGATTCATTACCAGTATTTCCTAATACTTTGAGTTAAGTATGAACAAACAAAGTACAGTTGGCCCTCCGCATTTGCAAGGGTTGGGGCACAGAACTGCCAAAAAAGTGGAATAACCATAAATATCTTTAGACCCTCCAAATCTATGTGCAGGAGAACATTGGGAGAGGGTTCACGGTGCTAAGAAATCAAGGCATGAATGTGATCTGGGAGGGAGGAATTTCCCTGACAAGGAGGGAAAGGCCGCCTGAAAGCACAGTGAGATATGAACTGGTGCTGCTGCCTCATTAGTTGGCCAGGGAGTGGCTGGTGGAGGAGAAGGAGGAGGAACAGAGATGGGTTTTTAAAGGGTTGCATGGTCTGATTGGAGCTGCCAAGAGGGAAGGTTCTCTTGGGAAAGAAGTGCTTGAAGTGAGGGGAGGGGCAGGGGTCGGACCTGTTCTTGCAAGGGACCTGTTCTCTGCTGGTAAGAGGTCAGTCCACCTTGTCAGACACCTTCATGATAAACTCATGAACAATTAAATCTATGAAAGTTAAACTCAAAAATGTGAAGAACCAACTGTACTTCAGTAAACTTAGCAAAATCTGATCTTCAATTAAAATACAAGTGAAAGAAAGTATAGAATACACAGCAGCTTGTATTTCTTACTGGAATCATTTTTTTTCCTATAAAGGGTTTATACTTTCTTAGAAGCAAAACACAATTTATATTCCCTGTGTGTTTTAAAGAAAATATTTGTTTAAAGGTGTTGTTTTAACTGAAATAAGCAATAAGTCAATTGGCAGAGAACTGACAATCATTCTAAGCTCCAGGGTTTCGATTTACAATAATGCAAAGACCAGAGGCAGTTCACTTGCAGTTGTTTATCACATGCAATTAAGATAGCAAAAACTGCACATAAAGAGGGAATTAAATTCTTACATCCAATTAATTTACATTGGAAGTTTTCTTTTACAAAATATTGCATGATTAAATAGTAATCCAAATTTCATTAAAGTATTAATATTGGCCACGAAAAGCATTTCAGTGTAGAGAGAGGGATCACACTCAAAACTGGAACAATTTTACTGTGAGAATTCATAGTTTAGCATAAAAGTAGCTTCTCTCTTATCCTGTGTGGGAAGCTGTACTGAAAACCCACACTCAGAGCAGCAAGGGCATTGCTTTGGATGCTCTGAAATTATTGATGGTGATGGACAGAACAGACCAGTTAATGTAGAGAGTGCCCATCGGATACTTTTAATTAATTAGCCTGAAAATTAGCCGGTTCTAGATCAGCCCTAATGTCCTCTTGGATCACTTAAATTTACTGGATACAAAAACAGCCCCAGTCTCTGTCAATTCCATTATGCTACCTTGTATTGGGAGTGCAGCAAGGGCCTTCCCCTGTTCCCATCAGCTACAGCCCTTCCCTTTCCTAGCTTTTCTGGAGAAAAGAAAGCCAGGGGGAGGGGGAACTCCAAACATTATTATTAGCATTTGGACCCAAGACTGGACAGGTTCTCATTCATTTTCATGATTCTCGGTTGTCCTGAATAATGCTGCTTTTGCTTGTAGAAGCACATAAGTGATGCTGGGAAGTATAGCAAGTACTTTCCCCATGATTTCTAATGGGCGCAGACACTGCTTCACATATTCATGGCAAGACCCACTGTTTAATACTAAGGGCCCTTTCACACTGCGCAGTTATAGCACTACTAATCTCACTTTAACTACCATGGCAACATGTGGTGGAAACCTGGGGTTTGAGAGCTTCCTGGCTGAAAATTCAAAATGTCCCCCCAGGCCCAGACTGCCAATCCCAGATGTCCACAGGAGAACCATGGCAGTTAAAGCTGAATCATAGTGCAATGATTGTGTTGTGCGAAAGGACACTGCTACCCTTGTGTGACTATTAATAATGCTCAGAATCTTCACCCATGACTTCTACCCATGACTCAGTTATCTGGGAAAAAAAATTAAAAAGGGGAAAGCTTAGAAGCACTACAAAACCAATCCATATAGTATTACTCTGGACCTGATCCCATTACCAAAGGCTCTAGGTTGGGACTGACCCCTAAATTCTAGTGCCTAGATTTCCACATTGTTAGAGTTCATCACTATTTGAACCTCCATACACTGACCTTCCCTATGGCCACAACCATGTGGAGGAAGTGACATCTGACCTGGTAGAACTGTGACAAGAGGTATATCTTCCAACAGCAACTCCCATTCACGGAGCACTTTAAAAAGTTTGTGGAACTCTTTATTTACACCCTTAACATACCTCTGGGCATCTCCTTTGCTAAGTAATGTCTGTCCTTTTTGCAGGGCATCAGCTGTTCCATCTTTTATTTCCTTCTGCAGGTCCTGGTGTTTTATTGCCAAGGTAGACAACATTGTATCTTCAGAGCCAAGCAACTGAAGGGAAGCCTCTACATTTCTGAGTACATCATTTGCCTATAAAAATAAATACAGGTTTTGAAAAGTAAGAGGAATTTTAAATAAAATGAATCATTTAGAAAAAAAAGTATGCAATAAACAGTCATTAGCCCTATCCAGATGTTAAAGATTTGGATTTGTGAAACACATGAGGAAATAGAGTATGCTAATCTCACAAATTTCATTGCCTCCGTTACTTTTTATGTATGGAGGATTAATTTAGGAAGACATATATATCCTCTATCCATGGGGGCTCTTCATGCAGTTTGGAATCCTGATGAATCATGGTTCAAAATCACTGCAAAAGCCTCCAAAAATATAAGGAGCTTTTTCCTTCACAAAATCATCACCTACCCATTCAAAGTGATGGAAGCAGTGGTGGAGGGCATCCTCCTCTTCCTCGTCACATGATTAGTAAACCCACATCTATTAATTCCTGAATACGGCTCCTCCCCAACCTCATTATACAAATTAATGTAATGTGTGGTTCAATAGTTATGAGGTAACTCATCTTTATTCAGAAAGGGAGATGTACATGGGAAAGCAAGTTTCCACATGCTGACTTCTGTAGGTTTGGCATATGATTTTTCAAAAATTTCTCCTCCTGTAGCCTCCAAAGCTACCTGTCACTGTTGTTGACGGTCCACAACCTCCAGGGCAGATTTTCATAACAGAGAGGAACTACCATTCAGCACAGATCACCTCCTCTCTGTTAAACCAGCACCAAAACAAAACAAAACAAAACACCAACACAGGCTCCCCCTGTTTATCTGACAGATTAGGGGCTGGAGCTCTATCAGAAAGCAGAAACGGTTAAAAAGCAGAACTGATCTAGGGTAGGGAACAAGAGGGACTTGTAGAAGCTCGACTGAGACAGACTGTGTGCACATGCTGCTTGTAAAGCCTCTTAGCTGGCTTGGCGTCTTTCCCTCCCTCTGAACTCACTTTGCAAGCAGTGCATGTCCAGTCCCAAGTGAGCCCACACAGGCAAGAACTGCTTGCAATACAGACAAGTTCTATTACTTTGACCGGGGATCCATTCTTTCCATGGGCAAAACTTGGGACCGTGTGCGTGTGTGCAGGTGGTCACAAGTAAGTTTCCATAGGCAAGAAAAGCTGACAAATGAACAGATCTCACATCAAATTAATGGAACTTGTTCTTAATTTGGAAATGTTGAAAGATTAAGTCATCAGAGAATGGGGCATTGAAAGGTGGGAGTTTTCTGTAAATCAGTGACAGTATTTTGCTGTATTCAACCCTTTCTATTTTTATTTCCTAATCAAAATGTAAGCCTTTTCTATAATTGGACATGGGAAGATATTACATTCATGTCTATTATATTGATTTATACAATCTGCATAAAACATCTGCATGCACATCTTGGCTGTAGCTTTCATATATCTGATTTCCTTCTTCATATGCAGAGTTTCATGCTAGATACCCCAGAGAAGCAAGTGAAATATCATCTGTGAAGAAAGATAACAGATAAAAGCAGGAAAATGCCTCTTAGGTAAATGTCAGAATCCAGATTATCATTATGTTCAATTTATAGCATAATTTTTTTAAAAAAAGTCTCAAAGTATTGGGTTTCGGATAATAAAAAGGGGCCAAAAGGTTTGTTCTAAGGAAAAGGTCTGAATTGCTATAATATATTCCTTACCTCAGTCAGCGGTGGAGCTTGGAGTGTGTGGGGGAGGCGGGGGGGCTACGACATCAGGGGCGTGGCCACTGTGCGTGGGGGCATGGCTGTGGTGTGCAGGGGCATGGCCAGGCCGCGTGGAGGTGTGACTACAGGCCGGGATGCCCCAGAAACGTTGCCGCCTGGGGTGAATCGCCACCCCTCCCCCACATCCTTATGCAACTGACCCCACCCCGCCATGGAGTGGGAAAGTCCACTGAGCCCCTTATATAGCAAAACCTGAACTGCTGGTGCTTTTGGACTTTGCTTGAGCGCAGGTCCATCAAGATCTGTGGACCATAAGGATGAACAATGGGATGCGTTGTTCATCCTTCTCTCTGTGAGGGAAGACAATGGCAGCAAAAGGAGAGGGTCACAAGTTTGTGACCATGCTCCTTACTTGATTGGTGTCATTGCTTGCCTGCCCACCTTCAACCAAAAGAAATGAAGAAGTATAGATAAAATGGAAAGTCATTTTTTTAAAAAACTCGAAGCCAGTTCTCATAAAGATGGTAGGAACATAGGAACCTCCAGATCAAAACCTTAAACTTCACTGCATTTCTCATTCCAGTCATGTAGCACTCCTCAAGAATGACTGGAATGGATAAATTTAGCTCACTAGTATTGCAGTTGTTTCTGTGATAGTTGGAGGAATATGTGAGGCATTCAAAAGTGAGGAGATTTTTCTTTTTGGAAATTTTCATTTAAAAAGGATAGTGAGGTTGTAGCATGTCACATTTTCAATAACAGCAACATCATAAAGTACCTTATCCTCCTTTTTTTCCCCAATGTGGTAAAAAACTCAGTTTTTTAAAAAATTCTCTTGCAATTGAAAAACATAGCATCTGTTTTCATGCTTTCTTTCTTTAAGGAAATCTGGAATTGAGTAATAGCTTTAGATGTTGTATGGGGTAGGATTTTTAAAAACGTAAATGCGTTTTGGCTTTTCTCAGTATCTCAATAGGCCTGCTTAATATCTCAGTAGGCCACTTTAGAGGACAGTGTTGGCATTCATATCCTTCTTTTAACTGGATATAGTTCTGGCTTATGCCATATCTATGAATTCATATACCCTCACATTTGCCTTCCTGTACAAATAATGGGAAGGTCTGGTTCCCTAGAGCTATAATCCTACGTACACTTACTTAGTGGTAAGTCCCATTGAATTTGATGGGTTTTACTTCTTAGTAAATATTGGTAAGACAGAATGGTCAGACTCCTCAAATGATTTGGAAAATTGTTCAAAATCCCCAGATTACTGTCTTCCAAAACTCTATAAGAGGAAACTCTTTGTTGTTGATAACTGCTGTCAAATTGACTTTGACTTATGACAACCCAATGAACAAGAGACCTTCATGTCACCTTGTTATCAACAGCCCTGCTCAGGTCTTAAGAGACTCAGGGCTGTAGCTTCCATGAGTGGATCTATGCACCTGTAATGTGGTCTTCTTCTTTTCCTACTACTTTGTCAATACCATTGTCTTTTCTAGTGAGTCATGTCTTCTCATGGTATGTCCAAAGTACAACAGTGTCAGCATAGTCATTTTTGTTTCCAGGGAGAATTCAGGCTTGCTTTGCTCTAGGACCCATTTATTTGTCTTTTTGGCAGTCCATGGTACCCACAGAACTTTCCTCTGGCACTAGAGTTCAAATGAGTTGATTCTCTTCCTGTCAGCTTTCTTCACTGACTATTGCATGGCATGTATTCTCATGTCACAGTCTTTCTTTTTGCTACTTGATGTAAACAAGTTGCTGGGCAACCTGTCAAAGTGTGGTAACTTAATACTCTCTCTCCACCAGTTACAAGAAAATAACACTTCCAGGTTTTGACACTAAAGTGCTTACTGCATGATTGGTCTTTGGATGATCAAATTTTAGAATAAACACACTTAAATATTTTGAAGTTACATTTCACCATATTGATCTACTGATAGACTTGAAGTTGTCCTGACAATAGCAAACCCATCCTTTTTTTTAAGTCAAGGATATCGTTAATTGGGTGGAATCTTGTTGTTCTTCTCGTTGTTGTCTGTTTTGTGTCTTCAAGTAATTTCTGACTTAGTCTGACTTATGGAGGTTGAGAGTCTGTGATGAGCCCAAGTTCACCCCATGGGTTTCCATGGTCAAACAGGGAATCAAACCCTGGTCTCCAGGGTCATAGTCCAACACTCAAACCACTAACACCATGCCAGCTCTGGAATTCTGTTGATTATGTTGGGGATGATAGGAGTTTCAGACCCACGGAAACACAGTGGAAAAGCCAGAGTTCAGTGAGCCAACAGCAGCAGCCTTGTTCCCCAGTAAGGATACTCACACACGGAGGAGTTTCGTTCAAAACAGGAGGCACTTTATCTTGCAGCAAAGTTCCGTTATATACAAAACATAGGACAGACGGACAAAAGCTTGCGCCAGGCATCAGGTTTGGTCAACAGACAAATATATACTGGCGTTGCTTTGTTATATACATATCTACAACCAATCAGGTAGAGGTTTGCACACCTCCCTCTACCATCTGCACACAACCCCAGTTTCTTATGTAACCTTGCAATTACCCACAGCTGGGGCATGATGCAACATCTTTGCAGTGGGCGGATCATTTTCCCAGGGTTCCCTGCCTGGAATCCCCGACAGATTACTCCTAATTAGAATAGACCCACTGAATCAATTTTTTCAATGGTGAGTCAACACATAAGTAAATCCCATTTGCTCAATGGGTCTACTCTAGTAGAAAGTTATAACAGACCCAAAGACCTTTTTAATATCTATCAAGGTTTATGTTGCTATAATTTCTGCCCAAGTAGAAATGGTTTAGAGCTACAAATACAAATTTATCCAGTGTAAAAGACTGGTGTGTGTGTGTGTGTGTGTGTGCATGTGTGCTATTCCAGGGTTGGCATCAAGTGCAGTGCTTTGTTTGGAAACATGCCAATACCTATCAGATGTTAATGCATGGCTGGCCACATTTAACACATGACTTCGAATTCATGTTTTTAGGTTTTGGTCCATTACTTCTGCTTCCAAGGGACACTTGCTGGAGTATTCAATCAAAAAGAGTTATCCAGAAAAACCTGTACAATGGAATTCTCTCTAGCTTTTCTTCTGAAGGCTCCGTTAAAGTGTTATATGAAATCAAAAAAGACTCTAGGGTTTTGCCCATGAAGAGCATTTGACCTGTGCCAGTATAATATGCTCCATTCTTTCTTTTCACGTTATATATGAAAACTATCTTGAGACACCTGATTATCTAAACAATCCATACACTGACAGGCCTTTGGGACACATTTACATGTCTTCCTGGGTAGATATGACATTCTAGTGGCCTCTACAATCAACTCAAGGTGGCAACAGAAGAACATGCCTGTTTCCTAATTTCTACCCTCTCACCCATGGATATGTAATTAGCTCCCCACTGATCTCCATACTTAGTAGATCAATTAATTTTAATGTGAAATAACAACCCCACAGACAATTACTCTTGAGTTCCTTGGCAGTTGCCAAGTTTCTAGCTCCTTCAGAGATTATTTAAAAAACAGTTGGGAGTTTCAGTTTTGGCCTGGCTGCCTTGGAATTCTGATACTATTTTAAATATTGCTGTTTTAAATATCCTATTTTCTCCAATTTCATACTGTGCATTTATCTATTTTTAGTTATTTTAAACTGCACTCTTCTTTTCCTCTTCCGTTTCAAAGAGATGAAAGTATTATACTGTACACTAACTTCTAATCTATTGACTACAAGAAAGCTGATTATGAGAAGCCTCAAATGACTTGCTCCAAAGTTACTCTCATTAATTTCCATGAAACTAATAAAGAGAAGGGGGTTTGAAGATTGTAGCCTACTGAGCTAGGTTTTTCCATGACAGCTGTTCTGCCATTCTGGCTGACAGGATTACCCCTTCCTATAATGCTATAGTTTCACAAATGGTGCCAAGTCAACATAACATGATACTTGGTAACATGGACTTCTCATCCTGCTGCCATAAGATCTTTAGGGATCTTAATGTAACAGTTGGTTGATGAAACCTGTGCACTTGAAAGCACATTTTTAAGAAGTAGTGTTTTTTTTAACCAGCTTTAGTCAAGATTTGATACCACTTACAGCCTATTTAAAAACAGCCCATACATGAGTGGGGAACCACTGCAACGTTCAAGCTAGTCAAAATATATCAGTAAACAACTTGACATAAACACTGAAAAGACTTATTGTGTTTCGAGGAGTGCAGATGTTGCTGACTCTAATTTGAAATTAGGACCATGAAGCTTTGTGCTTTTATCGGATTTTAAAAAGTTATTTTGTTGGTGTTACTATGAAAGCCACCTTGGAAATTATTATGACTGTAGGGCAATATGTCATTTCTAAAACAAATAAACTAATAAATAAAATGCTGTTGTCTAATTTATACTAAAGGGGCTTGAAACAGAGGAATTTCTGCACAAGGAGGACATTAGATTACAAGAGTTCCAATTCACAAATGGACATCACAATATTTCCATGTATTAATTTAAACTGTCACATGGTCTTCCCAGTATTTGCCTGTCAAGGGGCCCATTCAAATGATGTAATCCTGGGGTTTGTAGTTTCCTGAAATATTTAGAACTCTCATCCAGAGACCATAGTCCCTCACTCAACTATAAATCCTCTGTCACCCCACTTTTCCAGGTGCTTTTAAAATCTGTCAGTTTTTCTCTCCTCCTGCTATTTTCCCCTTCATCCTCAGCCTCTTTCAATTGCTACAAACTGTGTTCAAAGTGCAAAAGAAATTTGCTCTCAATTAGCAGCAGGAGGAAATTTGTTCTTTCCAGCAGGCTAAGACACAACCAAACTGCTGCAGGCTCTCCTAACTAGTCTGTTCTTCCTCACTTACAGCCTTAGCTATCTTGACCATACTCTGATGTTACATGGCCACAGCTTTCATTTGTGAAATGTTGGTGGGTACGCAGCATCCCTTGTTCTCTTCTGAAGAAACTGTCCACATAACACAGCAACGTAGTTAAAAGGGAGAAGAACTGCTGTGTACTCCCTTCCTCCCTCTCTCCCTCCCACCCACCTTTTTTGGAGGAGACAGTGTAGAGAAATCAATGAGGAAAATTAATAGCCTGATTGTTGTTTGCTAATTTTTTTTTACCAAAAAAAGTGGTAATTCTTTAAGATTGATTTATTTTAAATGATTCATTCTTAAAATAAGTTAACATAACATCAACCCTGGTGGTGCAGTAGTTAAATGCCAGTACTGCAACCACAGCATTGTGAGTTCAGTCCTGCAGGGTTCCAGGTTGACTCAGCCTTCCATCCTTCATAGGTCGGTAAAATGAATACTCAGCCTGTTGGGGGCAATTAGCTAAACACATTGTAAACTGCTTAGGGAGTGCTTAGCACTGATAAACGGTATAGAGGTGTAACTGCTATTCCTATTGCTATATAAGTTACTATCAAGAGCCAAAACTAACCATTAGCTCTCTTTCCTTTTCTGATGTAAGAGATCACTAAAAAAAAATATTTATGGGGCTACACTTACATAGCTACCAAGGCACTCTTCTGAGACATGACAAACAAAACGATTACCCTCCTAAAGCTAGACTAATTAAATTTCCCAAGTTATCCTAGGAATTATTCACTTGCTGCCAGCGGTAGTGCTATTGTAAACAGACCATGGGGTTTTTCTAACAATAAGGTTATTCATAATTCAAGAAGAACTTCCAGACAATAACAGCAGTTCAACAGCAGAACACACTGCATCACAGTGTGGTGGAGTCTACTTCTTTGGAGGTTTTTAAACAAAGGCTGGATGGTCATCTATTAGGAGTGCTTTGATTGTATATTCTTACATGTTGGAGGTTGGACTTGATGGTCCTTCTGGTCTCTTTCAACTCTATGGCCATTTCCACACTAGCCTGTTATAGCGTTATTATTCCACTTTCAACATCCTGTGGAATCTTGGGGTTTGCAGTTTAGGGAGGGGCCTTTGAGGCCCCTCCCTAAACTGCAAACCCCAAGATTCCACAAGATGCTGAAAGTGGAATAATAGCGCTATAACAGGCTAGTGTGGAAATGGTCTTTGATTCTATAAGAACATTTTTAATGCATACAGCGAGCCTGTTACCAGTATATAATCTTTGTCTATATTTTTCAGGGCACATGAGGAATAAAGTACTATTTGTCAGAGTAGCTTAATTGAATGTAACTTCAAGACCTGGTGCATGGATTTAGTTTTTTCCTCTTTCCTCCACTGCTTTTTTTCCCCCTTTCTATCAGGTCTTTTAGACTGTAATCCTGCAGACAAGGCCTGTCTTGTTTTTATTGAGTAAGCCATATTGGGATCTATTTTGCCTGAAGAGCAGAGGGAAAATCTTTAAATAAAAATAATTTTAAAAACCTCCTTAAAGAACATATTGCACCAGTCAAGAATAATTTAGTCTTTTATCAGGTCTCAAACTTCAAAGTATCCTTCCTGCCATGTATGCCTTTTGGCATCTTCTCTAGTCACCTTCTCTTCAATTAAAAAGAAAAGTTCTCACATGCAAAACTCAGCAGGTGTTTAAAAAAATCATTAAAATACCCCTCCCAATCCTACTATGGGCTGCATCCTGTGGGTACACATTGCCAAAATTCAGCAGTGCAGGAGCCAATGGAAATGAAAAACCCAGTTCCAGCTTCCAAGAAAATCATTTTTACACTAAAGCAAGGCACACAGGGAGTACTTGCTTCATATTAGAAGAGAATTATCTTTTCTGGAGGCTGCACTTTCACTTTAAAATAAAGTGCTTATTCTCTATGTGCTGTTTTAGTTCAAAAGTGAGGGGGGGCATGTTTGTTGCAACATGTGGCAGCAATAATGAGGCCTTCAGGGCCACAAAATAGCAAAGGCAGTTCATGTGGTATACATGCTGCCTATCTTTGATATTTAATGGAATGAAATCCAATTAGTCCTTGATTACTATGTATCCCAGAGAAGGAAATACAAAGCCCAGCAAAGGTTTATCCCAAGGTATGGATGGTAGAATTTGAGGGGAAGTTGTAAAAATACTTGGTATTAATAACCCACATTTAGTTTGCCAGTAATTTTGCAGAAGCCAGTGGCCTCACTTTCAATTGGTTCCATTACTATGATGTTGTCATAGAAAAAAATATTTGCTTGGTAGAGCATGCATGGTGTAGTGCAGAGCTTTCCAAACTGTGTGCTGTGACACAGTAGTGTGTTGGCTGCGGTGTGTAGGTGTGTCGCACTAACGTAACGGGTGGAGGGGCTGCATCTCCCGCCACTACAGCAGGCCAGGCCCAGGTGAAGGGGTTGCCTCTGCCGCTGCTCTGGGCTGAGGAAGACCCCCGTGAGGGTAGCAGCAGTGGCGAGTCAGGCCTGGGTGGAGGGGCTGTCTCTCCCACTGCTGCCACCACGGCTCCGGGCCAAGGCAGACCCCAGCAAGGGTGGCGGCAGACCAGCCTTGGGTGGAGGGGCTACCTCTCCCGCTGCCATAGCAGCTGCCCTGGACTAAGGAAGACCCCAGTGAGGGTGGCAGAGGCAGGCCAAGCATGGGTAGAGGAGCTGCCTCCACTTACTGAATTATTGTGTTGCAAAATAATGCAGTCTAAAAAGTGTGTCACCAATATGAAACGTTTGGAAAGTTCTGGTGTAGTGGTTTAAGCACTGGGCTGGGAGACCAGAATTTAAATTTCCACTCAGCCATGGAAACCCATTGGTTGACCTTAGACAAGTCACATTCTCTCAGCCCCAGAGGAAGGCAATGGCAAACCCCCTCTGAACAAATTTTGCCAAGTAAGCGCTGTGACAGGCTCACCTTAGGGTCGCCATAATTTGGAAACAATTTGTGGCACACAACAAAAACAGCATACCTATTTATGGCATGGCATAAGCTGAAGAAATTTAAACAAAGAAGCAGCAGGATTTTAGATGAGCAGAACAAGGGGAATAGGAGCAGTGCAAAGTACAGTTCAGTCACGTAGCTTCCACCACACACATACGATTTTTCCTCTGGCAGTCAAAGTGGGAAAACATGGACTTGTGACATTCCCTTACTTATATATTCCTTCCATATCCATTTACAATATTCCACTAGTTAAGTAAATAACATTTCTGCAACACTTTTTTAAAAAAAGAAATCATTTTATTCCATGTAAAGAAATATTCCTACAGAACGAAATGCTACAGAAGCCTAACATCTGAGGAAAAAAGCCTTTTTTAAAAATTCTAAGCTACATAATAATGTGAAATTATGCAGAAAGCAAGAATGCCGGCAATAGAACTCAGTAATACACGCAGAGTAATTGTGAGAGAAGTGCTTAAAACACAGCTGAACAGCTGCAGGGATAGCTTTATAGCTTTATATCTTTAAGACCAAGTAAGCCTATTGGAAAGAGGAGCTGGGCTGAGAGATGAAGTAGATGCATGACTTCAGAAGAACTGTTAACTGGGCAGCTTTTGTGCGCAACCAATATTACTTGGTGCTCTGCCCAACAATCTTGCGGGAGAACGCACCTCCTAAGAACTAATGCCTTTGCCATCCTCAGAGTAGAGCCTGAAATTACAACCACGTCATCTACTGCCAGGCCCAGAAGGGAACACCATAAACATATCTAACACATCCCTAATATTTTACTACACTAACTGTGATCCATTCTGAGAACTAATCCTAGCTCAGAAATAGAGCACAAACAAAGGGGATACCAATTTGTACTCTCAGTCCATGTGACTTGAAAAAAGGTCTACAAGTTCTGGGACATTTTTAGTAATTTTATTGCCTTTCCATGTATCTTTTTTTAAAGGTTGGAAGGACTTCTGTGCTAACAGCACCACCTGGTGCTTGGAATATAAGCCGCATGTGGGGCAGCAGGCATTTTTGCATAGTCTTGGAGTCATTTACTGCTATGGATCCAACTTTCAACTTACCTTCTTTACTGCAGTGAAGAAGTCATTGGCTTCTTGCAACAGGGTCTTCCGGTCATCCATACAATGGTTCACTTCCTGCTGCAAAAGATTCATTTTCTGATTTGAAAGCTTTAGATGCTCTTTTTCAGCATATTCTTCGGAAAGCAGAATCTTCAGTGCATCCGATTTTAATTCTTCTACAACAGAGTTCCATTCCTAGAAAGAGAAAACCAGCTTCATTATTATTGGTTGCCTTTTGCCATCCAAATCCAACTGCTGTTCATTTATCTTATCGCCTACTTTTCAGAATAAAAATCCTTCCAAGGTGGCACACAACAGGATAATTTGAAAAACAAATAAAATCCATTCTAAAGCCTTACACCACAGAATGCCAATTTTTTTCTGAATTATTTTTAGCCAGCTTACAATTGAGAGGGAAAAAAATTCACTGTAGGACTCTTCCTGCCCTTTCTAAAGATTGTCTGAGGAAGAGCAGAAAGAGAAGGAGCTGGTGGAAATCTTCTTCCTGTCCTTCTACTTTCAGTATTGGTGCATCAGGCTTGTAACAAAGTAGTACACTGGCTTGTAAAAAGCTGTATTATGCTGCCTTTCTTTGTCACAGCTTTGGTAGTTTTTGCCTAAGGGTGGATCCAGTTTGGGGAAAATGGGCCTCTGTGTCCATCATCTCTTAAGGAGCCTTGGGATGAGGCTTTTGAGATCAGGCCTAGGGCTGTAGACCCCTCTCATTCCTGTAATAATGGAACCACACAGTAATTTCTGCCCACATGGAATCTCACACTTATCAGTCTACATTCCCTCCAGTACTTGAGCTGGCAGGGTGGTGTTTCCATTAGTTGGCAGGCAAGTCACCTGACATCTGGATACTTGCTGCCATGCAAAGGATATGCAGAAGCCCTCAAGCATTTTCAGCCATAACCAGTAAAGCTGCAGCCATTTGGATTCCACTGCTTTCCACTACCCAGCCCACTGCTAGAAATACAAGATATTTCCTGTCTTTTTCCAGCACAAGTTTTCGGGTTTGCAAAAATGATTTCTGAAGGAATGATAACCTCCAGAACAACATTTGAACTTTTGGATTAACCCATTTTAACCATTTATGACTTGAAAACAGACGTATAATTAGTATATTTTGACTTGCTGATATTGAATTGATGCAAAGACCTTGCAATTAAGTTGAAGGTTCTGTTAATTTATTTTAGCTTTTCATTTTTCTGCTTCTGTTTTTTTTTTTTTGTAATTTTGTTAAAGATTTTTAAAAATTCAAAAACTTATGACAGGTACAATAGTCAACTACACAAAAGTATGTTCTTTTTCACCAGTCTTTTTCATGTTTTCCAGACTTTTTCAAGTGTTTTCATCAATCAGCAAACTACTATGCTCGGTGTGCATGTGTGTTTGTGACCTCTGCTTCACGAAAAGGGAAAAGAAAGCAGCTTTGCAGAGATCATTTTATGAAAAGCCTTGATGAGAAGCAAAGCTCTCTTTGTTTCATTCTTGTATTAGGCAAGAACTTTCACAAAGGCTGGCAATTTCTCCACACTTGACCTTGGAGTGTCAAGGCAAAAAGAGATGTGAGTGTTTAGATGAGTTTAGATAAGAGAGAGTTTAGACGAACTGAGCAAAATGTGAGTTGCAGCTTTGGGAGCGGGGACTTCAACTCCCAGATCTCTGGTAGTCCCAAAATTAGCACCTATTAAGATATACGAATGCATTCATTCCCACTATTTTCTCTTACATATAAAACCAAATGTTTAGAGACTGGTAAGCCATCAGAAGTACACATCACTCCATGGCCCTACTGCCTTATGGCAGAGAAATAACCCTGAAGGTCCCAACAACTATTTCCCATTAACACTGCAGTTCTATATAAACTGGCCTGAAAGTAAATATATCCCTGGGCTCAGTTTTGTACCCTCCTCAATGCCATCAACATGAATCTGTTGGGAGAGATCTTCCAGAGTTTTGAGATTTAGTGCCGTCAATATGCTAATGACACCCAACTCTATTGCTCCTTTACACTTTGGTCTAAAGAAGCTGTTCGAGAACTAAACTGGTACCTGTCAGCAGTAATAGGCTGGATGAGGGTGAACAGATTGAAGTTTAATCCAGGTAAAACAGAGGTGCTGCTGGTCAAACAAAAGGCACAGCAGGGTAAAAGGACTGAGCCAAAGCTGGATGGGGTACACTCTTCCCCATGAAGACATAAGTTCATAGTTTGGGTCTGCTACTGGATTCAGCTCTTGTCCTGAAAACTCAGCTTTCTATGGTGGTCAGGTGCGCATTTGCACAGTTAAGGCTCCTGACGCCACTGCACCCATTCCCAGAAACATCTGAGTTGGCTATGGTGACACATGTCTTAGTTATATTCTGTTTGAATTACTTAACATGGGCTATGTGGGGTTGCCTTTGACAGTGGACAGAACCCTCACTTCACCCTAATCATTATAGTCATATTGGTAACTGGGGCTGGCTACGGGGAGCATACAACTCCCATAGTGTAACCAAGGATATAATTATTCACTAATTTCACTCTCAAAATTCCTTTCAGAGTGAAATTTTCACTCTCAAAGGAAGAAATGAGTAATTTTAGCAATTTTCGTCCCACCACAAGTTCGGGACTTACTCTGCTCAAAATCTGCATTTGGGTTCTTCATGCAGGAAATAGCATTATGAAGATAGAAAAGAACAGGTTGCTTACCTGTAACTGTGGTTCTTCAAGTGGTCATCTGTGCCCTCACACAATGGGAATCTTTGCACATGCACAGCAGCTTTTCGGAAAGTTCCAGAGCTGAGCAGCTTGGCAGGAACCCCTCCCCCATCTGGTACTGAGCATGCTCAGTCCCACCACGTCAACAGTCTCTCCTCAGTTTCGAAGTCTGCTGAAGCAAGGACCTGAAAGAGGGGAGGCTGGCCGGGTATGTGTGTGTGAGGGCACAGATGATCACTCGAAGAACCACAGTTACAGGTAAGCAACCTGTTCTTCGTGGTCTCTGTGCCTCACACAATGGGTGACTGAGTAGCTTACCGGTGGACAGAGGGTCAGGTTGTAGAAGATAGAAGACAGCACCGCACGACCAAAGTGAGCATCACGCCAGGCCCTGCAGTCAAGGCAGTAGTGGCGGATGAAGGTCAAAGGCCGAGACCACGCAGCCACCCAGCAAAGCTCCTGTAGGTCAACTCCCCTGAGAAGGGCCACTGAAGAGGCCATCGCCCTAGTGGAATGGGCACAAAGCAGAACCGGTGGAGGTTGCCTGGCAAGTTCGTAGGCAAGGTGAATTGTTTGGGCAACCCATTTGGAAAAACGTTGAGTCGATACCTTGTGACCTTTCCGGTGCCCACCGTAGCAGACAAAAAGGTGGGGAGTCTGACAGAAGGTTGAGGTCCATTGCAGGTAAAAGGCGAGAGCATGGCGTACATCGAGCAAGTGCAGGGAGCGCTCGAGAGGCGTGGTGGGATCAGGGTAGAAGGTGTAGGTAGAATCAAATCCTGATTCAGATGGAAGTCGGAGACGACTTTAGGAATGGTTCATCAGAACGCAACGCAGTCAGATCTCCTGCCCATCTGGCTGAAGTGACAGCGACCAAGAATGCTGTCTTCATGGTGAGAAGACGGTCATCAGACGTGACCATCAGTTCAAAGGGATTGCGCATAAGCTGAGAAAGGACAAGCGATAGCGACCATGGAGGAAGCAGTGGGGAGACAGGAGGGTAGAGGTGTTGTAGACCTTTAAGGAATTGCTTGACTGTAACTTTATGGAAAAAGGCTGAGGAAGGAGAACCACATGGCTGATAAGCCACGATTGGAGAGAGATAAACTTTCAGGGAGGAAAAGGTGAGGCCCTGGTTCCCGCAGTGTCAAGAGGAAGTGAAGCACTGCTGACAGGGAGGTCGGAGAAGAGGCCTCATTACGGGAGTCTGCAAAGGCTACGAACTTCCTCGACTTGTAGTTGTAGGATCTGCAAGTGGATTCCTTCCCCACAGCCGTAAAGACAGCTTGGATAGCGGGACAGTCTAGAACGTTATCTTCCACACATGCAGGCAGAGGAGAGGGAGGTCCGGGTGCAACATCTGACCATCCGAGTGAGAAAGGAGGTCCAGCGTGCTCTGAAGTCTCATGTTGCGGCCCCGTGCGATGTCAAGAAGGGGACCAAACCAATGTTGTCTCCGCCAATAAGGGGCGATGAGGACGCCATCTGCTCTGTCCGCTGCGATCTTGGCCACCACTCGGCCCAAGAGAGGAAACGGTGGGAAGATGTAAAGGAACTCCCCACTCCAAGGGAACTGGAACGCGTCCCCGAGAGAGCCGGGGCCCAGGCCGGCTCTTGAGCAATAAGGGGGACACTTCCTGTTCCATTCGGTCACAAAGAGATCAGTGGTTGGAGTGCCCCATTGGGACACTATCCACCAGAAGGCGGCATCGCAGAGGGACCACTTGTGGTGGCACGCTGTGTCTCTGCTCAGTGTATCCACTGTGAACGTTGTCCTGTCCCACTAAGTGGACCACAACGGGATGTATCCGTAGTGGAATGCACCAGTCCCAGATGCGTAGAGCCAGATGGAGCAAGGTGGAGGAGTGAGTACCTCCTTGTTGGTTCACGTAGCAGACAGCTGTTGTGTTGTCTGACAGGATCTGGACAGTCTGTCTGACAACGAGGTTCCGAAAGGCCCAAAGAGCTTTGAGGACTGCCAAGAGCTCCAACGCGTTGATATGGAGACGCATCTCTAGGCCAGCCCAATGGCCCTGGACTGCAAAATCGTGACAGTGAGCTCCCCAACCAAGGAGGGATGCGTCGGTCATGATGGTAAGTGTTGGACGGGGCTCGACAAATGGCATTCCGACAAGAGATGGCATGGGGACAGCCACCAATGAAGGGAGTCCTGTACTGGACAAGGGACCCACAGAAGCCAGCATTGATCATTGAGCAAAGGATCGAAGCACCAGAGAAACCAGTGTTGCAGGGGGCAAGCCCGAAGGCAAGACAAGTAGGTGACCGCCATCGTGGCCACCATGTAGCCAAGAAGCTGTTGGATCCTGTGGGCAGAAATGGATGGACTGCGCAGGACATTGGCCGTGGCCTGTCGCAGGGTCTGAGCGCGCCTCACGGGTAGGAAGGCCCTGGTGCAAGTGGAGTCCAGAGTGACTCCAATCGTCCAGATGGGGGTACACCATAACTTTCGAACGACGGTAATAGGCCAATCGGGACCGAGGATGGGATCTGGAGCGGCGATATCGAGGGGAGCGTCGGTAATGAGATCCCGAAGGAGATCGTAACGGGGAACGTGAATGTTGAGGGTGATAAGGGGACCAATGACGAATGTCGGGATGGTACCGGTCACGATAGGCAGGCGAATATGAGTGGTAGGAACCGGGTTGCTCTCTCCAAAGGTGCTCATGGCCATACCAGGTGATATAGGAGGCCAACAAGAAAGGTGAATCAACTCTCGCTAACAAAGGCTCGTAAGCAGTGTGGTAGCTGTAGTCACAACGACATGGGGATCTAGCCCTTTCACCACATCCTGGAGAGCGGGCCACACTAACTCGAGGCCAGTCTCGGGAAACAGCCCAAGAAGCATCTGAAACAGGCGGACGGTCCAACTCGGGATGGCCAGAAGAGAGGGCCGGGGCCAGTGGACACCCATCTCCGGACTGGCTTGATGTAACAGGTGGAGAGGCCGGTGGTGAGGGCCAACAGTCCAAGTCGGACGCGAAATCTGCAGCAGCCAGAACCGAGAGCACTGGGAGCTAAGCAGCATCCTGCACTGGTGAAAGGATGGCAGCAGCATCCTCTTCAACACTAGACGTTGGAGGAGGTGTTCGTAAGGGACCAAGAGAAGAAGACTGATTAGCCAGTGAACGGGCAGCGGGAGAAGGAGAGCGATGCTTCTCCTTCTTCTTTTTCTCCTTACTGGAGGAAACAGACGGATGGTGCGACAAGGTTCGTTTACACTCCGCCAAGGTAGGGACCTTGCAGGGCTGGTGAATGGGAGCCTGCTGCGAGGTCGAGGTAGCATCTCCAATGGCAGATGGAAGAGTAGGCATCCTGGAGAGCTTTGGAATCTTCAGCAAAGAAGATATTGATGGTAAAGCTGGCAGAGTCAAGGTCAGTACTGGTACTGAAGGTGTCGATACCAAGGAACCAGTAATTACTGAGAATTTCAGGACCAAGGCAGAGGACGTCGTAGAAGGCGTCTATACCGAAATGGTGGAAAGAGCAGTATTGGAAGACACCTCCTCTTTAAGACGAAGGGCTTGCTCCCAGCAGTAGGATTTCAACCGAGAAGCTCTATTCTTCAAACTCTGGGAGGTGAACTCCTTACAAGTAGAACAGGCCCGAACGTTACGGCTCTCCCCGAGGCAGAAAAGCACTCGGGGTGGGCATCCGAAAGAGAAACCTTGCCGCCACAAGACACGCACAACTTAAACAGAGACGACATAAGAAGGGGGAAGAGTTCTTACAGTTTTTTTGTTGTAAAGAGACAAGAGAAGTGAAGAAAAAGCCAAGAATTAGAAGAACTGCTCAGGGAGGAAGCCTTTCGTGCTGCTAACAGGTCAGCAGACAAAAAGAAACTGAGGAGAGACCGTTGGCTTGGTGGGACTGAGCATGCGTAGTACCAGATGGGGGAGAAGTTCCCGCCAAGCTGCTCAGCTCTGGAATTTTCCGAAAAGCTACTGCGCATGCGTGAAAACTCCCACTGTGTGAGGCACAGAGATCACGAAGAAGAATAATATTTCTGCACTGAAATATTTTTTTTTCTGTGCAGAAAATGCTGTAGGGTACTTTGCTGTAGGGTACTTCTATTCAAAATTTGCCATTTTTTGTGCAAAACCTATCATTTTTTGACAGGAAATGCAACCTTTTCAATCATTCTTGAATATCTTAGAATGTCTTTCCACCCTTTAGTTGCAACAGCACCACTGGCTAACAGTTCTTTTCACACTCAATTCAAAGTGCTAGTTATGACTATAAAGCCCAATATGGCTTTGGGTCCAGGATACCTGGAGAACCATACGTCCCTATATTAGCCTGCTGAGGACCTAAGATCTTCAGGAGAGGCTATTCTCACTTCTACCATCTTCACAGTTTTAGCTGGTGACAGTTACAATTGGTGAGGACCCACAGGCAGGCCTTCCTTGTGGCTGCTCCAGACTCTGGAACTCCCTTCTGAAAGAGTTAGACTAAGGCACTCCATGGTGTTATTTCAGAGGCTAATAAAGACTTTTTGTTGTTGTTGTTGTTCTGACAGCATAAAAAAGAGAGGGGGGAAAGAAGGAATGTAGCAGCACCTAACTGGTTTTTATTTTTGTATGAGCTTTTGCAGATATAAACCCACGTCTTTGGATACAGTCCAGAGTTCTGTCAGGTATTTGAGAGCTAACTGCTGATGCGAAAAGGACTTTTAGCAAGCTGCTCTATTGTCCATATTTGCTGTTGTTGCTGTTTTTACTGGATTTTTAAAACTGTTTTTCACTCTATTTATAGTGTAATTAACTCTCATATTTCTTAATGATGTAGAATTTTATCTCAGGGTATGGAATAATAACAATAATAACATTCAGAATAACAGTAATACACTTCTGAGCATAGTGGCACATTCCAAATGGTTTCAATAACCACGTTTCCTTAATAAGTGTCCCTAGTGCTGATTCTGAAAGCCCAGTCTGCCAAATAGAGACTGGCAACAACACGAATATAAAACACTAATGCAAAATATTAATATGCTTCAGTGCCTTATAAATTCAATTATACTGCCTAGGAAGAGACATACGGAACAACACATATCTTGTTATGTGAGTTGTCGTATTTCAGGATGGGCCAATGAACTATTAAAATGAATGGAATTCAGTGCTTGACAGTATATTAAAACCCCACTGAGCCAAACAATGTTAGTCCTATTGACTGAATAATGGGCAGCATCCAAAAGCCCTAGAAGCAGAGAGAGTCTCTGCCCTTTTCTATGAAGGGAAGTTATTTATCTGCATACTTTCCAAGAATGCTCATTGTGTATGTATGGAAAAACTCTGCAACCACAAGGGGCTCTCCATATGCATCTAATCTGTTGGCCCAAAGCCAAAATTTGGGCTCAGCTAGGGCTCTGTTTCATTCTTATAGGTCTTGTGTAGATGACAATGAGGACGTGGACGATGATGACGATGAGGAATCAGCCACTTCAAGCAGCTGAGCATTGGGGGCAGTGAATCATTGTCCTCCTTCACCAAGAAGATCTACAGCTCTGGAGAAACTTGCCGGTCATAGCAGCTGGCATACAGATCTCCAGAGGTGACCAAGCTCCTGATCCTGTGATGTCTTCAGAGCAAGGTACCATAGATGAGGTGCTCTGGGAGTCTGATTCCACCTCAGCACCTTGCCTGCAATGCCTGGCTCTGAGGAACCCTCCCAGCAATCTCTGTGGAGAGCAGCACTGGCTGCTACGTGTAGTGAATGCTGCTCTCCACTCCGCTCTTTCAAAATGAGACAGAGAGCGGGTGTGGCAGAGATAGGTCAGGCGATGTGATGGGGTGGTGGCACTTCTCCAGATAGTAGATTGCTCAGGCTGCCACTGCAAAGGAGAGAGACTCTAGGGACAGAGAAGCAAGGAAGGATAAATCTAAGAAAAGCTGTGACCCCTAGAAAACCTTTCAGATCAACATGCCCATTGGTCTGAGGAACACGCCTACCTTGTATACAGTAGAGAAAACTAAGCCTATCCACGACTCACCCCAGTCTGAAAGGAGCACATTGATTTACCAATAAATTTGAAAACCAACTGAAAGCTTGCTGTAAAAGATCAAATTTCATTCTTATTTCTAATATTTACCAGGAAAATAACATGCACTATGGCTGGTTTTATGTGATCAAAAAAGCCTGGCTGTCACAAACATTTCTGACATTTATGGAAAATCTTAACTAAATCTTAACTAAATTCCAACTTTATTTTCATCAATTTTCCTCTAGCTTTCAGTTCTAGCACAATTCAAAATATGGCCAGTGCTAAACAGTAGCGAACCAAGGTCCCAGAGCTATTTAGATTTTTTACAGGGAATAAGGTAGTAATGAAATCAGATACTCTTCTGATGAAATGAGATATGGGAAACTCCATAAGTGAACAGAATGCCTAATCCCCTCCTTTTTCTTTTCTACTGCTCTTCAGCGTGCTAACTAAAATTTTCATTTGTGGTAAATTTTTGCTTAGAAGAAAAGAAAACTACATTTATAGTGAAATGACTTTTGTGAAAATAACTCTGACATAAATGCGAAACAGCTGTTACTTCGCCAGTGCCAACTGTTTAGATAAATTACAACTAAAATTTACCTTTAATAACAATATTAGCATTCTGCCTATTTTATATCCAGCAAGATTGTTTACCATGATTTAAAGTTTGGGGGGAAATCCTCATGTGTTATAACACTGCATACTTTCTCAGTTTATGTTTAATAGTTATCACCTAAACTAGTAAAAATGGAATCATTATTCTTTAGACTATCTGCAGACAGCATGCTATTCACTTACAAGCCTTTCACTTTCTTTTTTAACAAGAGAACAATTTATGGGATTTTATATAAAATCTGCATTTCCATTAGAAGAAGAAAAATAAGAGCAAAAAACAACTGAAGTTACATTTCCTAACATGATGTGGATTTTGCAATCGGCACCTTTTCTTCCTGATCTGCGACACTGCTTGATAAGTTACTATATGCAAACTGTTCTCAGTTGCAGGTCAGGCCTTTTCACCAGACAGAACTCCATGTAGCAAGAAAAACAATTTAATTATTTATTGTTACTTGCCTTCAAGTCAACACTGACCTATGGTAATTCTGCCCTGGCATTTTCTTGGCAGCACTTATTCAGAGGGAGTTTGTCATTGGCTTCCTCTGAGGCTGAGAGAGTGTGACTCGTTCAAGGTTATATAGTGGTTTCTGTAGCCGAATAGGGATTTGAATTTTGGTCTCCTGGTGTCCTACTCCAACACTCAAAAAAATATACCATCCTGGCTCTCACTTTAAAATTTTAATGACTGCCTTGCTGCACTGAAGAAAAGCACTGCCTAGAATGTGCAGGCTACCCTTGCCTCCTACATCTGGGGTGGGAACTGTGCAGCTGTCCAGATGTTGCTGAATTGCATCTCCAAGTAGTTCTAGCCAATGGGGTCACGGATGAAGTATGGTTCAGTTCAGCAGCATCTGGAGGGGCACAATCCACACTGCTCTATGCAGCTGTGCATTTTTATCCATGTAGAGACAGAAATGTGCGTGAACACCACCAGCTTCAGACTAGGGATGATATTTTTTCTCAGCCTTCATGCATGCTGGGGTCTGTGAGCATTCAGTACCCAGCTTCATGCCTTCAGTACCCAGCTCTTGAATAAGGCTCATACAGAGAACAGTTTGGTTGCAGTTGCCATTTCCTCCATGACATCACAGATACAAAGTCTTTTTCTTGGGCATCTGGTGGGATGCTGAGAAAGTAGTATGATCTGCAGAATGAACTGCTATATATGAACCACTCAGAACCTGCAAGCAAGGTGCTACAAATAACAATGTTACCTGTAACATTCAGATAACATTTTGAGATAATGGAGGCAGGCCTCTATTTCTTTTCTGAAGAAATGCAAGGACTTGTCCTTTTTTTTCTCTCCCTCCCTAATATTTTTCCTTTGGGGTCCATGTTTATATGGATTTTTTTTCAAAAGGAATAATGAGAAAATAATGGGTAAAACAACAAGAAAAAGCATGCAATAGGTAATGATAACAAGTAATGGTTGAAACTGAACAATTAATATTCCTTCCTTTAAAAAAGAAAAAAGTAGTCTTCCAAGCTTACCATATATGCAATTAACTATCATCAGATGCAATCACAAATGGCTGTAAGTATTGTGTTTTCTAAGACTGTGTGCAGTCTGGTGGTGAGAGGTTGCTGTCATTCATTTCCATCAAGAACAAACAAAAGCCCTGCTGTGACCATGCTTTTTCCTGTACTCTTGTGAATACCTCTAAAGAAATACAGCGCTACCCATAATCTGTGCTCCAGTGGCTTTCCGCAGAAAGGTCATGCTATTTTACGTTTTGCCTCTGCAGTAAGTAACCTTTTAAATTGCAACTCTCAGTAATCTATTTGGCAAGGAAATTGAGCCCTTCGTGGGTCTGTTGACTGATCTGGAACCTTTTGAAAAAAATAGTGCAGTTAAGAGTGGCAGAGTAAAGAAATTATACACTATTTTTAAAATTTTTCAAAATGTTGACCATTTGTTCAAGGGAGATTAAGGGTAGTTCAAAAACATAAAGTGGCTAAGAAAAAAGAAGCACATAATGCTATATAAGTCCAGTCACAGTAAAACACTGGGCACAATTCAGCAAACCTTTAAGTCACTGAGTCCAATAGGCTACCAGAGCCAAAGGATTTTAGTCAGGAATGCTGACTGAAAACATGCCTTGGGATATTTTTAGCTGAAAATTTAGTGGCACAAATAATGAAATGAAGTAAAACATAATCTTGCCCACAAGGAAATGGGGAAATGGGGTTGGGGGAGATGGCTTGCCCACAAGGGTTGGGGCGAGACGGCTTGAGTAAATTATACTTAAATCAATATGGGAAAGGATTTTGATTTTGAATATGTTGAGTTCATGATTGGGACAAAAAAACCTCTGGGAAAATACTATATTCTGACATAACAGAATATTTTCCCTAATGATTGATTTATTAGACTGTGGATTTTTTCAGATAAGTTCTTACTTTAACCTTATTTTCCATTTCCTTGTGCTCTTCAAGTAAATCTTCATTTTCTTTTAAAGATGAACCCAAGCTTTGCTTATGGAAATAATCTTTTATATTCTTCTTGTACCAAGAGGTTACCTAAAACAGAAACAACATTTTAATGGTTAAAATGTAGTGTATTATGCACCCTCAAAATTTGCCTCAGGGAGTCTTTAAATGAATGAAATGAAAATGTTAATTATTTTCATTTACAGAGAGTGCATTTTTTTCATCTGCAGAACTATGATGCACCACACCTTTCCATGCACTTTTAAATTATGATATTAACATCAATTTTTGGCCAATCGAGGCCACTACTATTACTAACAAAGGTTTGTAAGTTGATGTGTGCCACTGCAAGTTCACATATGCCTGACCTCCAAAAATTCATTAAGGTTCTGAAAGCTCCAACTCTTAGCCCAGGATCCAATGGTGTACAGTACTTCTGCCAAAATCAGAAATCCCTCTCCTCTCCCAGTTCAGTTCTTCCTGCAGTCTAAAAATCTGCTGAGCAAGTTTTTGTTAAAAGTTATGGGTGGATAGAAGGAGGAGAAAAATGTCATAATTTCATTGGTGTTGGATGCAGAAGTATTCTATTGACCCTTGGCTATAAAGTGTACATAAAGCCTTTTTCTAGGTAATCGAGAAACTGGAGCCATTTGTAACTCCCATTGGTTATACCAGATAATGAACATGTCGAGGTTGGTCATCTGTGATCTTTCTTCTCATATAATGCCTGACCAAGACACACAGAATTTCTTATCATACAGGCTAAAATGAGGTCTCTTATTTTAGTCACGTATTAAATAATTATCCACAGCTAGGCCATAGTCTAGCAAAGAGTTATTCATGCTTAACCTGCATTAATTTCAATGAGGCTTAAGCGTGCATAACTGTACTGAACTAAGGCCGTGTTCTTGCTTTCTGTGTTACAGACTAAACTATAAAGTATTCCTGTAAGAATATCCTGACAGTAAACAAGAATGCTTCCAATCAACTCTGCAACAACAAACTTGGCAAATTACCTAAGGAGTTCAGCATAGCTAGGGATATAAAAAAGATAATTAATGGAATTAAATTTTAATTTGATGTCACACCACAAAGCTGCTTTGTAAGTGCTTCCAATTTATTCATTTTGATGTTGTTCCACATTCAAGGTTTTATTTTTAACTCTGGATACTGGTGAGGTAGATACATATATGGGTTCATCTATAACAATAAAGATACTCAGCAATAGCGTAGACTTTCACAACAAAAAAATTAGTGGCTCAGGTTGGGTGCAGTGACAAACTCATGTTTCAGCATTACAAGAATGATCAAGTGGTGAACTTTGAGTTTACATGCTCCTTACTTCTCAAATCTCAATCATGGAAAGCCAGGTACAGGTACAAATAGACATCATCTTCCTCAAGAAGTCAAAACAACAGGATTCACACAGGCAACCAGCACATTTGTAGCTATATAAAGGTCAATTCCTAGGCACTTCATTCTATGTATCTCATGAAGTAGACTTTAATCTATGAAAGGTTATTCTATTAACTTCTCCCTCTCAGTTAGTCTCAAAAATGCTACAAGATTTCTTTGCATACTACCATGTTACGCCTCCCATACCCGGCTAACGTGGTATGTCTCCCATATAATCCACCCTGTACCCTTAGGTCCTCTGGGGGCCATTTACTTAAACTGCCTAAAACAAGACTGGCAACAGTCACCCAGAGGACCTTCTTGTCGGCCGCCCCTAGACTGTGGAATGGCTTGCCAGAAGAGATCCAACAGCACAATATGCTCTCTGAATTTTAAAAACAGCTAAAGACTCATCTCTTCCGGCAGGCCTACCCAACCTATTTTTAATTATGATGTATTTTTAATTATGATATATTTGTATTGAATGGTTTTATGTTTTTAGTGCACTTTAATGTATTTTAATCATAATGTGTTTTCAATCGGTATGCTGGTTTTTTAATTGTATTTTATCCTCTGTTGTACCCCGCCTTGAGGAGAGGCGGGTAACAAAGAAATTATTATTATTATTATTATTATTATTATTATTATTATTACTACTACTACTACTACTACTATTATATCTTCTTACTAAGTAATTTCTGCCAGGAGGGAGATTAGAAGTGTCTTCTTCTAATCTTCAGCAAACCAGTTTGCCATTTTGTTTAAATGCAGCAAGCTGTGAATTTATAGAAACAAACCAATTTGCCTGAAAAATCAGACTCTAGGATTACAAGCCATCGCTTGCGGTGGTTTGGGATCTCCTCTCCTTTCACGTGAAGAAAGGGAAATGGGAGAAGGAAGTAGATGCAACTGAGAAAGCACATGACCCAGCTGTTCATTTCTGAATCTCCAAGCTAGTTGGAAAGAATGTTTGAATACAGCCCATTATATCTTGTGTAGTAGTGAAAAGATTTTCATTTCTTTCTTTCCTAGAAAAAGATAGGACTTATTCATAGAGATGACACATAAGGTTAGAATGTTAACAGGAAGCAGGAGATGCATCTCTCTCATAGAATCATAGAGTTGGAAGAGACCCCAGGGGCCATCGAGTCCAACCCCCCGCTATGCAGGAACACACATCAAAGCACTTCCAACAGATGGCCACCCAGCCTCTGTTTAAAAACCGCCAAAGAAGGAGACTCCACCACACTCCGAGGCAGCATATTCCACTGCCAGACAGCTCTGACCGTCAGAAAGTTTTTCCTGAGGTTCAGGTGGAATCTCTTTTCCTGTAGCTTGAATCCATTGCTCCTTGTTCTGTGGTAGTAAATGGAACATGTTGGCCCATCTCTCAGTTCCTGAGCAACAAGGAAGGGGAGCACCTAGAAATCAGCCTTGTATTTAAGCACTATCATGAGAGCCAAGAGACATCAGAAACTGTATGGAAGCAAGTGAACAAGAAGGAGAACTCGGTCTCTGATTGGCACATAAAGCATGGAAACCAAGTGGGCTGCAGGAGGGGGTCCCATGCAGATCTCTGTCCTGCCATCAGCCTCTGTCCTACCATCAGCCTCAGTTGGAATAAACTTTTGCAGGGGAGTCATGGAGGGTATTTACAAAGATGTTTAGAAATGAAGGATATCTAACAATACTTAATAAGGAGCAGTGGTTGATGAAGGAGTAAGAAAAGAGAGGCAAAAACTGTTTGTTTGTTTGATTGACTGATTGATTGTTTTTAAAAAAGAATAGTAGTGTCTGTGCCAGGGAGCTCAATTTCTCTTTTGTGGTAGTTTTTAATAATGATATTATTTGGCCCTTATGCTGTAAGAGTGATTGGGGGTGGTGGTGGATTTTTGATGCTTGCTGCTATGTCTGTGTACATTTTGCAAATGTGCACTTTTTAAAAATGTGCACATATTTGTGAGCATTTTCAGAGATATTTATTCATTTATGCATGCTCTTCTTACCTGGAAAGAATTGCAAGCCTAGAAATGTGTGTACTTCTGATGGTAACTTGCATCAGGAGTCATTATTGGTTCCAAGAGGTACAGATTACACGATTAAATAAAAAAGTCTGAGTGGTACAAATTCCTCACACACCCCTAATCACCATTAGAGGAGCATTATCTGAAAGTAATGAATTATAAGTGTTGGTGCCAAAAGCTCAGTAGGAACAGGATGGTTTTAGACAGCAGAATGTTACTGTGTGTGCTTCTAAGTTGTTCATCAAAGTCAGTGAAAACACCCCATTTTCATCTTGCTGGCTTGCTGTCTGGGGTGACAATAGCTGCCTGTCATTTGGCATCTACCAGGTATCACATACATTTTGAAAGACATGGTATACTATCATTAACAAAATAGATTAATATGGTGCCAATGGTATGCTTCACGGTATTCTTTTGTTTAAAAGGTATTTTTATTATACATACAGATTTAAAATGCCTAAAGCTACACATATAGGTTATGTTGGGGGGAAAACCACAATAAAAACACAGTAATGCAGCACTAAGACAAAAATAAGCAAAACTAACCTAAACACAAAATTGACAAACTGGGGTGATAACTAATTAGTTGACTTCCAGCATTACTTCTCACGGATCCAGTCACCATCTGAATCAATTTCCTCTAGTTAACATTAAAATTAAAAATATTAGTGTAACATATTAAAACCTATATAAGACCTATAAAATCTAGAGGTAGATAAAAATAAGAGAATTACAACTTAAACCAGTTACTAAAAAAGAAGTTGCTTCCTGGTATTCTGAACTCCACTGTTGTACTCAGCAGCTATCCTCCATATGACTCGTAAAAAGTCTCTAGTTCAGGTATGGGCAACCTGTGAGCCTTCAAAGGTTGTTGGATGGTAGTTCTTATCAGCCCTACTATATACAGCCAATGATGAGGGATGACAGGAGCTTATTTTGTTTGTTTGTTTGTTTGTTTTTGTTTATTATATATGTATGTCACCTTTCTCTCAGAGAGGGACCCAACACGGCTTCCAAAAAAAGTTAAAAACATTTTAAAAAATTAAAACAATTAAAAACTTATAAAATTATAAAAACCTACAACAGTTTTTTAAAAACAGCTTGATAAATAAAAAGTTTCCCTGCTCACACATTAAAAGCCTGCTAAATAAATAAATCTCTGAATAGGTTTAGAAAAGACCGGAGGTGTGTGAGCAACTATCTAGAAAGTAGATGGTGATCATCATCAGTTATTGTGCTGAAAGATTAGATTTGCTGGTATGAGTATAGAGATATGAGCAGAGAGGTTTCTGTGGTTCCTATACACAATATATCATTTAAACATAAGATTATTGCTGAGATTTAGGAAGCCTGGTAGTGGGACCGAGAGTTGCAGTCCAGCAACATCAGAAAGGCCACACATTGCCCATACTAGGAACTATTTGGACTAACTGGCTGTGACAGGAAGGAGGAAGTACAGCAGTATGTTTGTACAATTGTTACCAGTCTGTACACTCCCACATTTTGATACAGTTTAATTGTCCAAATATGATTTAATTGGCAAAATATACATACATACATACATACATACATACATACATACATACATATATATATATATAGGAGAATGATATGATATAAAATGTGCCCTGGTATGGCTGTATTGCCAAGTTGGACAAGAGGAAAAGACTGGCAGAACACATTCACTGCGAATTAGGTCAGAAAACACCTCTAGGCGTAGCCAGGTCATAGTCAGGAAATCATCAGAAAACTCCGGAGATAATAGGCTTGCAGCTAGTCTTAATGACTCTGCCTTTTAGACAATAGCAACTAGGAGATTCCCACCAAACTGTTGATTGTCTTAACCTCTCTTCCCTCCAACCTGCAAACTTCCCTATTATCCTCACATCTGAGCTATCATGATGGCCATTAGTCCTTTGTCACCTAATGCTAAAACCATTAGCTCATTCCAGACCTCATTGTTCACTCTGCAAACTCCACTGTTTATTTTGCCAGAGAGCCATTCACACCCTTGCCCTCCAGGCAGAAATTGGGTATATAAACCCCTAGTTTTGGCCAGTCCACTTGCCATACACTGATTGCTGGTTGCCACTCTGCTACTCTGATTTCTGATTGTATACTGTCGTTAGATGTGAGTCTAAACCACATCACTGCTTCCTCGCTGCTCTCTGACAACGGTTAATATCACCCTGAAATCTTGCTATCTAGAAGCTTTCCTCCCTTTTCCTTCACTTAGCCTTGTGTGATTGCGTGACTGTTTGGATCTTGTGTGTTTGATTAATTCTCGCAATAAAACACAATTTAGCTTACTTTTGGATCTCTGGCTGATTCTCCCCCGCAGAAGTCCTTGTAAACATCGGTATAAAAGATCTTGTAGGTTACTCCCTCTTGCAGACCTCCTAATTTGACCTAATAATTCCCCACCAATGTACCTGGCATTCCAGGTGGATCCCTGAGTCACCCACATTTTGGGATAACACACTAGACTCTCTGTTTAAACCCAACAGAATTCTGGAATGAGGAGCTAGCTTTGGAAGAAAGAGAGTTAGCTAAGAAAAATCACAGGCAAATAACAAGCTCACATTCAATGTTTTTAAAAGAAAAACCTTTGGGAGGAGATCTGGGGGCCAAAAAAAAAAAAAAAGGGCACAGGGAGCTTCTCCTGAAACAACTGCAGGAACAGCAATCCCTTCCCCCCAAAAAAAGTGAGGAAAGGACTCAGGGTTGTTGGTTGCCTTTTCAAGCTCTGGTTTCACTTACTGAGTATAGTCCCAACATTGTACAAATTACAAGCAATAGCTGTATGCACACATGATGTTTAAAATTATGTAGAAGACAAAGTGGGCACAAGCATACTCTGCCTGCAATGCTACGGCCTTTTAAGCTGCCAAAGGACCTATATATTTCTTTAGTGCTCAGGTCTAAATAGGTCCTGTAACCACATTCAGCTGCCATTACCCTGCCTTAGGAAGGTTCCAAATCCTGGGGAGGTTTGATGTTACATCTGGTGGATTCCATGTCAGTTGGACAGTGAATCCATTACAGGTTTTATTCCAAACTTTAAAGAATCTATTCAGGGTCCTCCTGAAATCTCCTCCCCCAAAAATAAGTATAAGTCCTTTAAAGGTCAGACAGGGCCACCAAGTACCAGTTGAAAGTTGTAAACGTCTTCAGTGAACTGTACTTACACCCCATCCTTTCAGAATTTACTGCTAAGCACATGAAAATCTTTAGAGAATAAGCCAGGAGCAGGGGACATGGATGGCTAGGCCTCCCTGCCTCCATTGCTATGGTAATTTTATCCATTGTGTAAACAACTTCATAGGCCTAAAAAGGAGGAAGGAGAGGGGGAGAAAAGAGGAATGTGGTACTACCTTTAAGACTAACTGGGTTTTATTTTAGCGTGAGCTTTCATGGATATAAACACACTTCTTCAGAGGTAGTACTGATTGGTATTAAGGCCTCAGGTGCATATTTATATAGTTGTGGGAGTCGAATAGAATATAATAGGATCCAGACAGATACAAATTATGCCCCTTGCCCTAAAGTTTCAAAGGGCTGGGTGAAGTGATACAGGTCTTTCAGGCCTTTTTGTCAGTTAATGTTGACATAGGAAAGCAATAAATCTGCTTATCAAAAGCAAGTTTCCCTGACTAACTGACCACTGAAAATTAGTCTTAAAGGTGCTACCACATTTAACAAAGAAAAAACAGTCCAAGAAGAAAGAATGCTACTCAACAGAGGAAGCCTTCCGAGCTGCTAACTGGTCAGCGGATGAAAAGAAACTGAGGAGAACGCTAGCCTGGCGGGACTGAGCATGCTCAGTACCGAATAGGCAGAGGAGTTCCCGCCAATCTGCTCAGTTCTGGAACTTTCCAAAACGCAACTGCACATGTGCGAAGATCCCATTGTGTGAGGCACAGACCACGAAGAAGAAGCAAGTTTCCCTGACTGACTGACCACTGAAAATTAGTCTTAAAGGTGCTATCACATTTTTCCCTCCCGCTCCCTTTCTCCTTTTTATAGTGAAAGAGACTAACATGGCTCCTTCTTTGAAAACTACCTTCATAGGCCTAGTATCACAACTGCTTGGGGTATCATTGCAAGAGTTTGCCCCCAACACACACACACACACACACACACACACACACACACACAGATCTGGGGCCATCAGCAGAGCTTTCAGGAAAAGGTAAGGGGAGTATGCAACACTGTTGCAAATAGCGAGTAATATGTCCATGTGGCCAACAGAGTTTTGTCCAGTCTTTCTCTTTTGGAATTGACATAGCAAATGAGATCATTAAATTCCTGCTGTTGAAAATAATAATTTCTTAATATATTTCCTTTTGTAACATCTGGTATTGCCAGCAACAGGAATTTAACAGTCTTATTGGCAATGTCAATTTCAAAAAAGAAAAGCTGGACAAATCTCTGTTGGCCACATGGACACATTACTTGGCTGTTTGTGACAGTGTTGCATAAACTCCTCCTTATCTGTACTCCAAAGCTGTTTCTTGTGTGTATATTGGGGGGATCCAGATCTGTGCATGTATGTTGGGAGGATCCCCTGCAAAGATCTCTGAGCAGTTGTAATACTAGGCCTATGAAGGTAGTTTTCAAAGAAGTAGCTATGTGAGTCTCTTTTCTAGTTATTTTCCCAACAACTTGTTTTTGCAACCCTGCATATGAGACTGCCTATTATGGTATATAAACAATATATTCCAAGGTAGATCTTTGATTGGCCATTTCTCAGGAGAGATAACAGAACAGCCACCAAGTTGGTGTCACACTCATGAGCTATGATTTGTAATGTCTTTGTGACTTGCATAGCAATAGTTGCAGTCTGTTTTGTATTTTCCCTGTTATATTATCTTAAAATTGAGATTTGTTCTCAGCTACTAGTCTATAGCCAAAGGCTGTGAAGATGACACTTCTGAAGGAAGGCAGAATTTGTCATTCTGGATACAGATCAATCTAGTCAAGAAACTGGTAACTCTACTCCTCCCGTGGGCAATTACTAGCATCTGATGGATGCTTCAGAGTCCCCTAGCGAGCCCAGGCAAAGGCATAAGACTTTACTTGTGGGATTTTATATAAAAATGCAAAGAACAATTTGTGATTTATAATGTACCCGTAGCGCATTACAAAACAGGTAATATGCCACTCTCCAGGGGGCTATTTGAAGAGCTTTGAGAAGAATGCACAATACTGTGCTATTTGCATATTTAATTTATATGCCCTGCCTGCCATCTATTTCAGAGAACACAAAACACTATTTCTTTACACGTTTGTTAAGATAATTTCTATATAATGTTATATGACTTTTCAGTTTAAACTAAATATGCTTCTCATACTACGAATTACACTCTCCTGGTAGTGTTTATGGTTTGATTCTGTTAAACTTGTGGGGATACTATAGCACCAGCCCAAAATACTGTGTTGCCTAACCAGCGAATGCAGCCCACTGGACCCTATTCTACACTCACTGCCACCTCTTTCACTGTCTTCTCTTTCTCCTCCAATATGGTGGGGCTATTGTTCCAAAGTGACTGCAGCTCACTGTTCCCCTACTAGCTACTACCCCAAGTGGCACCTTTCTTTCTCAAAGTGAAACAGTGGGAACAACTTGGTGAAATGGCCCTCAAAGGCTGTAAGGGTGCCACTGGCTAGATTTGCCACACCAACAAATGCTATTTCAAGTTTAACAATGGTTGCAAAGTAGCAACGTCTACTCCATAGTTGGACTTGGCAAGAAAATCTGTCTTTCTTTTGGCAGGTAAGGGCCTAGTCACCAGGAGTAACAGCCATGAGGGTGTGCATGCTTGTTCCACCATCCTCCTCAATCTTCTGCCTGAGCCAAAATGTTCAACATACCTCATGGCAGCTGAGTAATATGTTAACCTTTATTTATTTAATCTTTTTGTGTGTGTGGAGAAGTATAAACAAAACAGTCAACTGTATAAAACAATAGGAATGTGTTCACACAACCACCTTTTCATAGTGAGTGTAAGAACATACGAAGAGCCATGTTGGATCAGAACAAAGATCTAAATCACACAATGGCCAACCAATATAGAAATCTGATCACAAGGAATCGTCACTACAGTTTTATGAATAATGTCCCAGTTCAGTGACTAGAGCTGCATGCAAACCAAGACACACATAGAATTGCCTTCTACCTAGAATGGATTCAACATTTTTTTTTTTAGGGCATGGAGAAGATGCAGAGATTGGTGTGTGTGTGTGTGTGTGTGTGTGTGTGTGCGCGCGCGTGTCTTTGTCTTGTAGTTGTTGCCTTCAAGTCAACTCTGAATTATGGCAAGCCTATTATAGGGTTTACTTGACATGATTTGTTTGGAGGCATTTTGCCTTTGTCCTCCTCTGAGGCTGAGAGTGTGCAACTTGCCTAGGATCACCAAGTGGGTTTCTATAGCTGACTGGGGATTCGAACTCTGGTCTCTTAGTCCAACAGCCAAACCACTGTACCATACTGACTCTATCTTTCTCCTGTTGTTGTGTGCCTACATGCTGTTTCTGACTTATGGTGAACCTACATGGGGTTTTCTAGGGCTGAGAGTGTGTGACATCCTTCAAGGTCACCCAGTGGGTTTCCATGACTGAATGGAGAATTGAATCTTTGCCTTCACGGTCATAGTGAAATGCTCAAACCACTACACCACGCTGACTCCAATATCAATTAGAGGGGCCTTGGTCAGCGTGTAATAGTGCTTGCACACTCAACATCAGAACGGAGATATTTCTGAGACATTTCCAATTTCATAATTCAGTTTTCAAAATTTCAAGTTTTGCACTCTGTTCCTTTAGAGGTCCTTTGTAAAGTAAATTATGTGCTTAGGTATTGTTGCAAGGTTTTCCAGTGGTATTAGTTATACTGCGTAAGGAGGACAAAGAACCGCACTTAATTAAGGAGATCTTTCAGATGATATAGGTTGAGATAATCAATGACCTACCCTAAAGAACTATTTCTTGATGCGTTACTTTTCATCTCATTATTATTTTCAACACATGATAACCAACAAAGGAACCTCTGCCATTAGGTCAAGTATTCTGGAAAGATACACTATCTTGGTATACATGGATATTCAATTGCTGGTAAACAAATGTTGTCAAAAGTAACTAATGTTATTGTGGGTTTTTCGGGTTTTGAGACCGTGTTCTGGTTGTATTTTCTCCTGACGTTTCGCCTGCATCTGTGGCTGGCATCTTCAGAGGAATGGTGAATTGGAAGGGGAGTGAAGAATATGTATGCCAGTCTCCTCGTCCAGAGGGGAGGGAGCACTTAGCGTAATAGCCCTATTGTGTGTATTGAATACTTGTTCCTGGAGGGAGACTTCCTGAGCCCAGGTGGGGCTTGTTAGGGCTCGCTAGTATCTTTTGTGTTTTGATTTTGGCGTTTTTCAATACTGGCAGCCAAATTTTGTTGACCTTCCGAGTCTCCTCTTTCCTGTTAAAATTATCCAAGTGTTTGTGGATTTCAATGGCCTCTCTGTGTAGCCTGACCTGGTAGTTGTTAGAATGGTCCAGAATTTCTGTGCTTTCAAATAACATTCTGTGTCCGGGTTGGTTTATAGTGTGTTCTGCTACTGCTGACTTTTCTGGCTGGATCAGCCTGCAGTATCTTTCGCGTTCTTTGATTCGTGTTTGGATGCTGCATTTTGTGGCCCCTATGTAGACCTGACCACAGCGGCACGGTATGCGGTAAACTCCTGCAGAAGTTAGGGGATCCCTCTTGTCCTTTGCTGAGCGAAGCATTTGCTGAATTTTCCTGGTTGGTCTCTAAATTGTTCGGAGGTTATGTTTCTTCATGAGTTTCCCTATTCGGTCAGTGACTCCTTTGATATATGGTAAAAACACATTCCCTTCAGGTGGCTATTTATCCTTACTCCTATGGTTTTTTCAAGGTCTTGAGGCCCTTCTGATATCTGAGCTGGAGTACCCATTAGCCTGTAGAGCCCAGTTTAAATGATTCAGTTCCTCATTCAAGAGGTGAGGTTCACAAATTCTCTTTGCACGGTCTACCAGGGTTTTTATTGTGCTCCTTTTTTGTCCTGGGTGGTGGTTGGAGTCTTTGTGTAGATATCTGTCTGTCTGTGTAGGTTTTCTGTACACCGTGTGGCCCAATCGATGGTTGGGTTTGTGGGTGACTAGGACATCCAGAAATGGTAGTTTTCCCTCATTTTCTTTCTCCATGGTGAATTGGATGTTCGGGTGGATGTTGTTTAGATGGTCCAGAAACCGGGTCAGCTGTTCATCACCGTGGCTCCAAATGATGAAGGACAAAAAAACCAACCATCGATTGGGCCACACGGTGTACAGAAAACCTACACAGACAGACAGATATCTACACAAAGACTCCAACCACCACCCAGGACAAAAAAGGAGCACAATAAAAACCCTGGTAGACCGTGCAAAAAGAATTTGTGAACCTCACCTCTTGAATGAGGAACTGAATCATTTAAACTGGGTTCTACAGGCTAATGGGTACTCCAGCTCAGATATCAGAAGGGCCTCAAGACCTTGAAAAAACCATAGGAGTAAGGATAAACAGCCACCTGAAGGGAATGTGTTTTTACCATATATCAAAGGAGTCACTGACCGAATAGGGAAACTCATGAAGAAACATAACCTCCGAACAATTTAGAGACCAACCAGGAAAATTCAGCAAATGCTTCGCTCAGCAAAGGACAAGAAGGATCCCCTAACTTCTGCAGGAGTTTACCGCATACCGTGCCGCTGTGGTCAGGTCTACATAGGGGCCACAAAATGCAGCATCCAAACACGAATCAAAGAACGCGAAAGATACTATAGGCTGATCCAGCCAGAAAAGTCAGCAGTAGCAGAACACACTATAAACCAACCCGGACACAGAATGTTATTTGAAAGCACAGAAATTCTGGACCATTCTAACAACTACCAGGTCAGGCTACACAGAGAGGCCATTGAAATCCACAAACACTTGGATAATTTTAACAGGAAAGAGGAGACTCGGAAGGTCAACAAAATTTGGCTGCCAGTATTGAAAAACGCCAAAATCAAAACACAAAAGATACTAGCGAGCCCTAACAAGCCCCACCTGGGCTCAGGAAGTCTCCCTCCAGGAACAAGTATTCAATACACACAATAGGGCTATTACGCTAAGTGCTCCCTCCCCTCTGGACGAGGAGACTGGCATATATATTCTCCACTCCCCTTCCAATTCACCATTCCTCTGAAGATGCCAGCCACAGATGCAGGCGAAACGTCAGGAGAAAAGACAACCAGAACACGGTCTCAAAGCCCGAAAAACCCACAAGAACCAATGGATTCTGGCCATGAAAGCCTTCGACTCTACAACTAATGTTATTGTTTGTTGGTTTCCCCTCCCTATTTTTATTTGCAGCAGACAATACTCCCCTGCCCTCAAACAAGCAAGTAACACTAATGGAGATAAGCTTCAAGACCCTCAGCTCACTGAGAACATAAAAGGAAATCGTATTTCCATAATTAAATTACTCTGTTCTACCTCTCCTTTCAAACAACTGTGATGTGCCACTCTTTCCAACAATGATGCTTCCATATTCCATATTCTTATTAACCACCCATCTACACATTATCCTGCAGCTCTTTTTCAGTGTCAGGCAATCTCTTTACTAGCTGGTGCTACTAATACAAAATTACATGAAATTTTCATCAAAACCAGACACAAGTGCTATTGAAGGGCTCAGTTGTACAGACTGGTGAGTCATATCTGAAAGAGTTTAAGATGGCCATCCAAAAAATTTGAATATTTGAACAATTCCATCACAAAGAAATCAGCACTCCTCTGACACTGCAGCCCCTCCAACACACTGGAGAAAGATTTTGATTTTGGTAGTGCAGCTTAACTCGAGTTAAGTACTGTGTAGCTATATACTTCAGTTATGTTTGTCTTACTGTTGCTGAAGTATTTCTTAGTGGCTGCTTATTCTATGTGGTATTCTATGTGCATGGCAGGGGGTTGGACTGGATGGCCCGTGTGGTTTCTTCCAACTCTACATTTCTATGATTCTATGATTCTATGTTTTCCATTATGTCTCTTTCATAGTAAGATGGATAATTCTCTCCTACACTATCCTGGAGTGTTCGGTCATTCTGCATCTATTGATAATCCATAAATACAGGAACCCGTGTGCTGTCCTTTGATCTCAAACATTACCTTTCAAAGACAGTTAATGATCTCATTCCCTTGTTTTTAATAATTAGTTTAGAAGCAAAGATCTCTATCTCAAAATTGTGAAGAAGGCACGTTGCCTATGCATCCTATAGTACTTCTCTCAGTTGAAACAGTTTCACGGCTGTCTCTCGGGTCCCTTTCTCTATCAATGGCCTAAATTATAAATATGTACTGTATCTGTCTCAGTTTGAGCATAAGGGTTACTCTAGAAAAGGAGTAAGTATTGGCCGATGATACTAGCAATTTTAGCAATTCTAACAATAGTTCCAGGATATTTGTGGAACAGATCAGCCACTATACCCTAAAGCAGGGCTTTCTAAATGGTGTGCTGTGACACGTTAGTGTGTTGCCTGAAGTGTGTAGGTATGTCACCTACAATCTTAGAAATGTATATTATTTATAAATCATATATTTTCAAAAATACATGAAGAGTTTTCATGAGATATATCGTGTCCCCATACATTTTGTTATTACAATTTGTGTATGCGTCTGTCTCTCTTATAAGGGGTTAGTTTAACCTCTGGTTTGCTAGTAAAACTGAATTACTGTGTCGCAAAATGATGCATGTCTAAAAGTGTGTCACCAACATGAAAAGTCTAGAAAGCTCTGCCCTAAAGGAACAGCCTCCTGAGTTAGAGGGACTCATAATATAAATATAATGAGGAAATATAATTAGGAAATCCAAATCTCTTTTTTTTCTCCTGTGTTTGTAGACTATATTTATATGCAGCTTACTCTTATACTTTGTTGCTGTAGATAACAAAAAATTAATCTAACCCATTTTCGTCTGAGGTCCCTGGTTTATTAGTACTTCACCTATCATATACTCAACATTTTCTGCTTCTTACCCATATGTGTTACATCCTCACTTGGAATTGACATACTATGCATTTCATGTTCATGATCCTAAAAACACCAAATTGCAACCAGCTTAAAGATATATAGTTCCTTTATTTGGATAACTGGTTGCCTCATATGTTGCTGGATATAAAATCCTGAACTTAAATCAGGAGATTTGGGAAAAACGTGGGCTGGATGTAGTCTAAGTAATTTAGGCTGCAATCCTACTGAAATTAATAGGACTTAAGTTAGCCATGATTAATAGAGTCTATTAATTTTAATGGGACTAAAACATTACAAACTTAGTCTGGATACAACACAACATACTTAGATATTTCATTGTTTAAAAAAGCTGTCTTCTGTTCTATGCACGTGTGTGTTGTGGGTGTGGCTATTTGCACAATCTGGTTCTTCGTCGTGTTAGTTTAGGCACTCATTTCCTGCAGAAAATGGAATACTCCAGCAGATGTTTATGAGATGCATCACATATGACATACCCTCAGTCTTAATTCACTGATATAAAAATAAGCTGTTAGTTCATTATGTGTAATTTGATGAGAGCTTGAAAAAGATATTTTGGAATACAGCTGGGAGTTCTAGTCCAAAAAAGATAACTTTTCCATGCCATTAATTTGTGCCACTGAAGGCAATGGGAAGAAGAAGTAGCTGTATGCAGGACTGACTTTAATGGAATTTAGACAGAGTGGATGTATTCAGATATACATCAGAAGAAGATGTGTTCCTGGACATTATATCTTTAACAGAAAATTTGGTACTAGGGAAAATAACATGGAAAGAATAAGGATACACCACAAAAAAGAAGGTAAGTTCAACATGTTTCAGCAACAGTTTTTATCCAAAACTAGCAATTTGCACAAGCGAAATATAGAAACCAAGTCAGGCAAGCCTTGCATAAGTAAACAAACATTTTGAAGCTTGAAATTTTCTCCAAAAATGTACCCAAAGATGAATTTTTTCTTTCACCAGCCTCCACTTTTCTCAAGATCTGTGTTTTGATGCCCAGCTTATACACTTATACTTCTTTAATATGTGTGTGTGGTGGGAGAGTAAGTGGTAAGGCTGGCTTATCTGCTTTCCCTTTTCTATTTTGCTCTGTTTTGTTCAAGCATGCTCATTAAGAGATTTTGGAGACAGCTGCTGCTTGCCTTGCCTGTTGCAGGCAGGCACACGCAATTACAGTAGAATCAGCTGCAGTGGGATCCCATTATTTCCTGGTTCAAGCTTTTATTTCAATATTTACCCCAAACATGCTGGTGCAACAGAAAGCCAGTCCTCCTCCATTCTCCTCCCAGTGCTGATGCTGCTAAAAAAATACAGCTAGACAGAGAACAAGGAAGAAAAGGCAGGCTGAGTGAACATAAAAAGACTTTGTAGAAAGGAGTGCTTTGTCAGATGCTTTGTTAACTGAGGTATACCTGTAGCAGCAGCATTACAGTACAATCCAAAGTATCTTCATTCCGAATTAATATCCCACTGGCCTCGGTGGATTTAAGGTGTGCACAGGTATTGGGTCCCATAAACATACAGCACCTGAACCCTACACAAAAGTTCACTTCTTATATCTGCTGAGGCTGTCAGACATGAGAACCTCCGTGCCTACATTTATATGTCCTATTAGAAATACATACATACATACACACACACACACACACACACCGCATATAGGTGTCTTTTTCCTTCTTTTACTATACCTGATTCTCCTGATGGTGCCACTGGCAGATTTGCAAAACCTGCTCTAGCCCTTGGCGTTGCAGCTTCAGGTATTTGTCCAGTTGCCGTCTCCTGTCTTGCAGAGCTTCAAGGAGACTACCAATTTTCAAGCAGCTACTGTGGGCTCCCTGTATGAATTCTGGATTTATGTTCGGACCATCGGATTTAAATTCCTCTATGAATTCAGTAAGGTCATGGCTTTTGTTTAAGAGGACCAGGGATTTTTCCAAAAGCTCTGTAAAAGGAAAATTTAAAAAAATGCATATTTAAACACTGCTGGTGAATACAGCACATATAGTGCAATGTAATCTATTTGAACATGTGCAAAAAATCCTTATGGAAGTTTGCTTGGTCACAGGACCGGCCCCACCACTAAACAGGGTGAGGCAACTGCCTCAGGTGGCAGAAGCAAAGGAGGAGGAGCAACAGCACTTTCCTGGCTGTTCTGCCTGAACCTCCTGGACATTTCCTTCAACTAAAGGACAGATGTGGTGGAAGATGTCTCATCCCATCCTGGGTATCAAAGTAAAATCCAACCGCCAGCCTGTTCAGCTTTTGTCTATGCAACAGTAGAGAGGTACCATCTTGGTCTTTTCCTCAGGCATCAAAATGCATTTGACCACCACCCTCCTGTTTTATATCTACAGGGTAAAACTGTTTTTGTATTTCAACCCCACCCCTTTCAGTGAACACCACGAAAGAGAGCGACTGTGTGTTCAGCATCATTACTATCCTTGATCTGGGCTTGTTTCCAATCACTGCCTCAGGCTCTAATTGCTAAAAGCCAGAAACATTGCAGTTCCCAAGATTCATGGGGGGTGGGTACCATGTAAACAGAAGAATTCAAAGATGCTCAAATACTGCATCCATCAGAGGGCAGTAGTGACATTCAGAAAATAGAAATCATTTGCTGTCAGATGGCTTCCTACATAAGCAATCCAGCTTTCTGCATGTTGCTGAGTAGAAGTCAGAACTTCTGAAACCCAAAATATACAGAAAGTAATCTGCATATTATGTCAATGGTATTTACATACATTTGCACATCATCTGTGTAAGACTTGTTCAAAACGCCATTTCATTTTTTAAAACCTAACACCCGATAATATGTAATACCACAATATGATAATAGGTACTCTAAGCACCGCCGATCGAACTGTATTCTTAGAAAAACAGATGAAAGGGCAGAGTTCAAAATCTAAGTGCCAATGTTTTATCTCTCTATTGGCAGCACAATTTGCTCAAGTAGTTCGCCTCTTCATTACCACACCTACGCTCTGACCGACTGACATTTCCCAGGGTATTGACTAATAGTGATTATTGCAGCCGGTAAAAAGTCTCATCTCTTCAACAGGCATCAGACATGATGTAAATGATCAAAATATTTCATAACATAACCAGCAGGAGGGAAAAAAAATACTTCACACCATTTATTTCTTTATTCCCCATCTGTGGTTTCTTGAGAGAAAAATGTCTGTGTCTTCTTGAAATGTGAGATTCTTTGACAGAGGTGCAGCTCCTCAGGTGTTACTCCTTTGCAAAATTAAACTTGTAAGGTGAGAAACAGAAGCACTGAACTGCTTCCATCAGGCGTGGGCCCGCCATGGGAGCCTGGGGAACTGCCACTCACTTCTCTGACCCCCACTCCCCTCCACTGCCACTCACTTCTCTGACCCCCTCCTCCCCTTCACTGCTGATCAGCTTGTATGCGAGGGCTAGATCACATTTCACTCTGGTCCTGCTACAAGCAGCTCTGAAACATGATGCTATCCTTGTAGCCGTCAGAAACCCTGCTCCTATGTTGTTAATGGCTGTCCTATGAACTAAGCTGGGAAAAGGGAATCTTTAACATCAGGTCCTGCCAGTGATCCTGTTCTAGGGCACTGGTGCATGGGAAGGCTATATACTTGTTTCCATATCCACTTTGAGTGATCCTACTCTAGATTTCTCAAGGGGAGGCTTTAAATTAATCTAGGCTTTATATTAGCAATCCTAAGCAGGACTGCTACAGTGAACGGCAGTGGAGGAGACTTTAACCCCACCCTTATTCTAGTAAACTATACCAGTGCTATTCAAAGAGGGGGTCTTTGGACTGGTACCAAGCTTTGAGCTGTTGATGGCTGATCTGAGGTGATTCTAGCACAGCAAGAAACAGTGGTGGCTACTAAGCAACAAATATGGTGCCAGTCCATGGCTCCCCGAGAAAGGGGACACTAGGGATTGTTGTAATCACAAGATAATTGCATTAATTTCTAACATTAGCAAAACCATGCTCAAAATTCTACAACTTTTACCATACATGGAGTGAGAAATGTCAGACGTTCAAGCTGGGTTCAGGAAAGGAAGACACACTAGGGATCATACTGCAAATGTGCGCTGGCTAATACAGTGCACCAAAAAATTTCAGAAGAAAATCAGCCTGTGGTTTATAGATTACAGCAAAGGCTTTAACAGTTTAGATCATGAAAAACTATGAATTGTTCTTAAAGAAATGGGTGTGCCACAACATTTGATTGTCCTCATGTATGACCAGTACTGAGGACAAGAGGTTACTTATAGGACAGAATAGGGAGAAACTGAATGGTTTCCAGTTGGCAAGGGGGTCAGGAAAGACTGCATTTAATCACGCTATCTTTTTAACATGCATCGCAAATAAACCATTATTCGACTTGAAGAAAGGTGTGAAAATTGGAGGAAGGAAGAGTAACAATTTAAGATACGCAGATAATGCCACACTACAAGCAGAATACAGCAAAAACTTGGAACAATTACCGAAGATAGTCAAGTGCAAAGGCAGGTTTACAGTTGAACATCAAGAAAACAAAAAATAATGACCACAGACAATTTACTTAACTTTAACACAGATGAGGAAGATTTTTCATATGTTGGCTCAGTCATTAATCTGAACAGAGACTGCAGTCAAGAAATCAGAAAACTAAGATTTGGAAGGAAAACTATGAAGGAATTTGACAAGATCCTGAAGTGTCAGAATATATCACTGAATACTAAAATTAGGATTGTCCATGCCATCATATTTCCAGTTTCGATGTATGGCTGTGAAAGCTGGTCAGTGAAGAAAGCCAATAGGAAGAAAATCAACTCGCTTGAAATGTAGCGCTGGAGAAGAGTTTTATGGATACCCTGGGCTGCTAAAAAGAGCAAAGCAAGGCTGAACTTTCCCTAGAAGCTAAGACAACTAGAATTGAGACTGTTGTCCTTCGAGAAGACATAACTGACCAGAAAACACAACCATGTTTGGTAAGGTAGAAAGCAGTACGAAAAAAGGAAGACTGCATTACAGGTGGATAGACTCAATCAAGGAAGCCACGGCTGCCCTGAGTCTAGAAGACCTGAGCAGGGCGGTTGATGACAGGGTGACTTAGACATCTCTCATCCATGGGGTAGCCATAAGCTGGAGTCAACCTGATGGCAGTTAACAAGAAGCTGGTGGTGGATTTAAATATCTCAAATACTTTGTTTTAAGAGACATGCATACAAACAAACTTGATAAAAATATTAAAGCTAAAAAGTAGCCTCAAGTAAACAGTCATAGGGGAGAAAACAGCAAGAAGGGGGGGGTGATCCAAGAATGGCTTGTAAAAACAAAGTGTAGCAATATAAAACTGAGGGAACTGTATTGCTACAAGATGGAATTGTTACCTGTGTTCTTCCTGTTTCCTTTTGCAAAGACTGCTGGTAGCTTGTGCCCAATGAACAGCAGAGATGCCTATTTTGCATGTCTATTTCAAGACTGAGATTAAAAATTGAAAAATACCATCAAGGCATTTCTCCCTTTCTTTATCAACATACCTGCTGATAAAGTCTGATTTGACTGCACACAATGAACAATGCAAAAGACATTTTTAATTACATACATGACTACCCACTTCCTGAAACCTTATCTCTCTGAAAGGACGTAAAAACAAAGAACAAAAGATCAGATATCAACCCTTCCCTCTTTGGGAAACAGCCATATTTTTCAAGACAATTTTCCCTGCGGCAAACAATTTCATTTGATTGTTTTCAGTGATGGACTTCTTTTTTGCAATGGCAATCAATCACTATCATGTGTTCCAAGCCAAATTGCTCTGTGATGAGCCCTTCACACCAATGGAGACTGAATTGAGACCAACCAAACTGGTATTAAACTAACCAAGCTTCAAATTCACTATTCTAACTATTCTACAAGCCACTAGGTTTGAACCAGCTATTTTTTTTTAAAAAAGGTAGGATTAAATAAGATGATAAAATATTGCAATAAGTAGTCAACAGCAGATTAACATATAAATAGTTGTTGTGTGCCTTCAAGTTGTTTCTGACTTACGGCAACTCTAAAAGTGAACCTATCATGGGGTTTTTCTGAGGCTGAGAATATGTGATGTACCCAGGGTCAACGAGTAGCTTTCCATGGCCGAGCAGGGAACTGAACCCTGGTCTCCAGGGTTGTAGTCCAATGCTCAAACCACTAACCCATATATCTCTGTGCATGTGTTCACACAAACACAGACATATGTATAATTTGATTAAAACCACATGGCCAAATCTCAATGCCAAAAGAAACACAGAGATAACAATAAACGCATTAAAACACATTAAAAAGACATGTAAATGGATTACATGTGCTTCTTTTCATAAGACATTGATTTTTCTTTTTAAATCAATGCTCTAATCTCCTGTTTGTGGGAAGATTTTATATGACAGAAACTGATTGTGGCAATGCCGTATTTATAAAGATTAATAATGAAGTTCATTGATTTAGATATTAAGACATAATTTCTCTCTAATGGAAAACTCAGGGTTAATTTGTTACACCTTTTTAAAAATTGAAGGTAATCCTTGTACAGGACAACTTCTTTTGTGTCAACTGGGACCTTTCATGTAAACAAGTATGCTAATCAAGTTGTTGAGGTATATAAATTCTGCCCCAATCTATACACCCATGTGAAAAACTCTTGCATTGTACTTGACACATTATACTTTTCTATGCTGGTCTTTGTGACAGAAATGGTGGCCACACTCCCCTGGGGCCTATTCACACTAGAGAATTACAGTGCTATTAATCCAGTTTAACTGCCATGGCTGTACCCTATGGATACCTGGGGTTTGTAGGTTGGTCAGAGGTACCAGAGGAGCTATTTGGCTGAGAATCCTGAATGCCCCTTCCTAAACTGCCAATCCCAGCATTCCATGGGATTGAACCATGACAAGTAAAAGTTGAATTGTTTTGAAGTGCTATAATTTTATAGTGTGAATAGGCTTTGAGATTCAGACTATTACAGCCCTCTGAATGTTAAAAGTGGGGCAGGAAAATAGGGGAGACATTGAAAAACAATTTGACAGCTAAAGAGCCAGACGGTGTGAGTTTCTGGCAAGCCAGCAGAAGCATCGTAGAAGGAGTGTGTGGTATATATAGTTCAGGGAAATGCTAGGAAGTACACAACTCTAGTAGAATGAAACAGTACAGTGAGCTACCCTGGTATTGTTAATGTTTAAAAGAAAAGTCTTGAAAATAAAACTTTTGAAGTTGAGTCACCTCCTGAGCCCGTGTTGTCAATGAATTTGTCAGTGGCAACCATAAGAGACCAGAAGACAGAGCTGCTTATCCCTTTTTAAAGATCACCTTTTTCCCCTTAAAATAACCTGGAGTGGACTCTGAAGGAAGGATAAGGTGCGTGGAAGGAACTCTGAGTAAGAAAAGATAGCCCGGAAGTAGGTTCTATTACGGGTCTGCCAATAAATAACATGCCCACATGCTTTTCTGGCAAAACAAAGTAAACAACAATATTGTTGTAAGTGGGTCAGTGCAATTATGAGCTTATAGGGGGCAATAGCAGCCGAGACAGCTGTTAGGGCAGCTATCAGCTATCTGCTGTGGAGGACTAGCAATTCCGCTCCCCCAATGTGTCAAGGACAGGCACCATATTTGTGCTCATTGGCTGCAACTATGTCTTTCTTTTTTGGAAACTCTTCAGGACCCAAGAGCCCTGAAATAGCACTGGAATAATACTGGTCCATGGGCTAATACCCTAAGTTTTATTGCCCTGGCATGCTCCCTGTTCATCTTTGCTGTGCAACTTCTTCCTCGCTTATAGCCTAATATATTTAGCTATGGCTTCACTTCCTCTCACTCTGCCTTTTCCTGCTATCTTTTTCTTCATCACATAGTATAGCCAGAAGACCCCATCCTTCCCTACACATAATTTCCTTTATAAAGACTTCCTTTACTTTTCAAATGCTCTTTGATGCTGATTCCAGCAGCGAGCATAGTGACTGAAAGCAGTCGTCAGGTTATACTGGTAGTAAAGTTGACTGTAAATTCTTTAAGAAATGTTCTCCCTGCTCTGTTTGGTACACAATCATGGGCACTGTGTTATAAACTGCACCACACAGCTCCCGACCTTTCATTGACAGATGCCAAGCCTTGGCCATTTCTGCAGTAGACTGTTATAATGCTATTATACTGCTTTCAACATCTTATTGAATCCTGGGGTTTGCAGTTTAGGGAGGGGTAGGCCAGCTGGCCCCTCCCTAAACTGCAAACCCCAGGATTCCATAGGATGCTGAAAGCAGTATTATAATGCTATAACAGTCTATCGTGGAAATGGCCCTTGATTCCTTCCATCTTTACTATACTAGGTATTTAACAGGCTATACACAAAGATATACCAGACCTCTCCATCTAGTATATCAGGATTATGTTAGTTTGCAACCAACAGACTATGTTAGTTATGGCTAGCTCAAAACAATGGCATACACAGCACAATCTTATGGTCTTTGTTGTTTCTGACTTCTGGCAACCCTAAGGTAAACCTATCACTGGAAGTACTTCTCACTATGGCCCTTTCCGCACCAGGCAATTAGAACAGGGCAGTGCATCCTCGCACGGAGGTCGTCTGCACCTTGGAGTGGACTCGGAGCGGACTACTTACTGGAGATCCGCACCTCAGTCTGCTCCAAGACGACCCCAAGTGGTCCTCCAGCGTGTTTTTGAAAGACCGGAAAAAACAGGTCTTTATTTCCCTGGAACGCGCCATTGCATTCCTGCTCTCTTGTGCAGTTTTGCAGGCTCGCACCAATACAAGCCTGCCATCTGCAGAGGGCGGGCTTTAGGCGTGGCGAGCTTCAGCGGTTGGTCAGGACCCACAACCAACTGGAAGCTGCCATTTTGGAAGCCAGAAGCCGCCATTTTGGAAGCTGGAAGCCGCCATTTTGGAAGTCGGAGTGGTGCGGATCTACAGACCTTGCACTGCTCTGATTTGCCCTGGACCAAGGAGAAGCCCTGCAGAAGGGCTTCAGGGACAGTCCGCGTTGCTTCGGACCCCAGAAGAAGTGGTGAGCAACGGCACGGAGCGATTCCCTCGCCTCGTGCGGAAAGGGCCTATGTTCTATCCATTTTTACTGCTTGGTAAATATATTTAGAATTAATCTAAACAGAGAACACTAGTCCTAAAACAATTTACTTGGTTGGGTCTCATGATTCCTCACATATCGCATACATGCTTGTATAGTTGTTTGGTTTGCTGTTTCATATTATCAATTTGGATATTTTGGAGTTTTGGAGTTTTGGAATATTGCCATAGTTGCTTCCTCATAGCTGTTGAAAGTTATTTTGCCTGCCTTTATGTTCTGTGATCCGTCTAACCTGAGAGGTTCGTGTAAAGGATCTGAGCAATGTGATGCTACAAAGGGTCTTTTTTCCCTCTAGAAACCACCCATTTTAAGTCTAAAATGTTTTGTAGATCATTGTCTGTCTATACTGCCTCAGAAGGGGAAGGGAGAGTGAGTTCAGTGTATCTCTTAATCTCTCTCTGAACTGTTACTTTGAATGTTTTATTTACATCGCTGCAGTAAAACTAGCATTGTTTTCAAAAGCTCTTTAAATAACCACTGGTTTCTCTGTGCAGTTTTTAAAAGCTAAGACCCCAGAAACAATATTTTGCAGCTTTTATAAAACAAGACATTTTCAGATAATGTGTACAGCATATAAAGTAACCTACTTTGAAGGGTGGAGTCATCATAAATGCCTTGATACTACATAAACAGGCTTGTGACTACTGCATATTGATATCCAAGTTGCCAATTGATTGCCTACAGCTCCCTTTTAGCCTGCTAATCCGGCTTCCCAGAGCAGATGGACAAGAGCACTCAGCAGGCAAATGATACATCACAGAATTACACAGTGCCAAAAAAAATGATCAAGCCTTACCACAACATGATAGCGTTACCTGGATGAAAAATAAAATGTGTGTACTGAGCAGTTAAACATAATGATGGGGAATAAGGAATTATGTCCTGCCTTTCCATGGGTCTTAACAAATAGGCCTATGGAAGAGAACTTACCCCATCTACTCCTCCAGAGGTTTTCATATTCAGACTGGAGCACACCCAGCCCTTCTGTTCTTTCTGGTAGCTTGGCATAATGCTGTAGGGTTCTATAAGTCACAGTCTCCAGCATTCCATGAATGTCTTCACACTCATCAAATCAAGACTTCCTTGGTTTTTCCTGTCAGCTCTTGTTTCTAACAGGTTTGGGGCCATTCTCCCATTCCATCTATGCCCTTCTGCTGAACATTGCTTGGCTTTAGGACTCCAAAACCAGGCTATCTGACTTTCCCAGCAAAAAAATGCATGTCCAGATCAATCCCACTGAACCATGCCCCTCTGACAGGTGGCTTGGCTAGAGCTTTTGCCAACTACTGCCTTCAAAAATGTGCAGCTTTTATGTCCTTTACCTTGGATGAAGAATATGTTGACATTTGGACATATTTGTTTTCAAATGTAAACATCACCATAAATACTTGGACTAGCACGATGAAGCCATAGTTAGCATTTTTATCTAGTATATTTTTAACATATAAACCATTGTTGCTTTATAAATTTCATAATCCAAATCTGAAAAGGAATTTCCTTTGAAATACACCCAGATTCATATCTGCATCAGGCAAACCTGCAAATTCATATAATGTCCATCCTTCTGTAATTGTTATTTTGCTTTCAGTTGTGGCTACAGGTGTGAAAATACCTCACTTGGGAAAGGTATTTCTGCTGCATTTCTCACAACCCCACCTACGTTTTCTGCCCATCTTTCTTTTTTATATTGAACTAGCAGAACTTCTGGAGGAAATTCCTCCTGCATGGATATTCATGCATATATTCATATGCTCTTTTCCTAATTTATATACTTCTAAGTGTATATACAATATGAATCCAGTATGCATTTCTGCTAGGGAGGTAATTCTTCACTAAGTTTCTTCTCAAAGGCAGCAATGAATGATTTCAGCCATTTTCTTCTTGCAGTGAGAAAATCTTTGAAAGCCACACTGTTTTTGAAGGCTATATGCAATTCAGGACTTACTCCAAGCAAAATTCACATTTACTTGTTTTGCACAGAACTTTGCATTAATCAACCATGTGCAAATTTTATGCAGAGCAAATCCCCAATTACAATTTGTCTACTGTGCAGAAAACAACATTTTTTGTGTAGGAATTAATATTTTTATTTTTAAATGTTATTTTCCATGTAGAAGATGCTGTTTCCTGCACAGAAAAAGCTGTTTTCTGCGCAAAAAGCCACATGTGAATTTTGCCCAGGGTAAGTCCTGAACTGCAAAGATTCTCATTAGCCCAGGATTATTCTCATCAGAGTTTCTCAACCATTTTTTCAAATATTTTCAAATATTCTTTCTACTCCTAATTTTTTCATATTTTGACTCCTTTGACTAAAGTGTGCTAACGTACGTTTCCTCTCCCAAAGACATGCATTTTGGATTGTGCATGTTTATATGCTTATAATTCAGGAAGGAAAAACCAAAGAAAAAAGAAACTGCAATTTATGTTTCCTCCTCCCTCCCCATGTTGAAAAACCAAAACACGCATGCACTTTTGCAACTGGTTTCATTAATATGAAATCCCTAGCTGTGACATTGTGAGTTCCCATTTCAAATTCTTCCCTAGGACAAGGGCTAGTGGTCTGGAAGGAAGCTGATCATTAAGCTACAAAGCTGGCTGGCTGGCAGACAGTGATGAAAGGTGCCAATTTAGGCAGTTTCCCTTTTCTCTAGCAGATCATGCACACCACACTACACTGTTGCCAATCTGTTTTAGAAGTGCTGCATGAGGCTATGGAAGCGAGAAGGGGTAGAAAGTTACCAAGCACAAGGCTTCCATGCACTCATGCTAGCTTGGATATAAATCGTTAGCTTTTAGTATTTGTGCCTCCTTGTTCAGCAGTTTCTAGGAGAGTAGCCATGTTAGTCTACTGAGGCAAAGCCAACCAAGAATCTTATGTTATGTTAAAGACTAGACAATATTACTGGCATAAGCTTTTATGGGCAGTTGTCCACTTCTAAGACTCACAAACATTTGTAAACCTGATATTCCTATATACCTATGCAATTCAGAGGGGGAAAAAAGGAGATCAGAAACCATGCTCATCTAGATACTTATCATGTTCTCTCTGCCCAAGATTGGTTTTGTAAATGTGAATCCTATTCATTATTCAGGATTCTTTTTTCCAAAATATTTTTACTCAAGCTTTTCTAACTATTTATAAAATAGCATATAATAAACACATATAAATTATAGAAGGAAAAATAACAAGCATAACTACCTAAACTATCAAACAGATTACTAATTACCATATTTGCTGGCGTATTAGATGCACCAGTGTATAAGACACACCCCATTTTCAGACTGTATTTTTAGGAAAAAATTTTTTTAGTACTCAGTCAAGGCAAAATGCATAGGAAAGGAAGAGGGAGTGAAAAGAGGGGTCATGCAAGGTTTTCACCACCACCCCCTTCTGTTTTGCCTCTGCAGGGTTTCCTCCAGCCCCCTCCCTTCCATTCTGCCTGGGTGAGAAGAACTCTCTGCCAAGGCAAAATGCATAGGAAAGGTGGGGGGGGCAAAAGGAGTGCTAGTGCTCCTTTTGCACCCCCCTTTCCTATGTATTTTGCTTCAGCAGGGAGTTCTCTCCACCTAAGCAAAAATGACACACTCACACGAGCACTCCTTTCACCCCCCTCGCTTTCCTATGCATTTAGGCCTGGCAGGAGTTGGCCGTATTTGCTGATGTATAATATGCACCAGTGTATAAGATGCACCTCATTTTCAGAAGGCCTTTTTTAGGGAAATAAGTGTGTCTTATATCCCAGCAAATATGCTTCTGACTAAATTAACAGCATTACAAAAGTCAAGAAATACACAAAGAAAAAAAAGCAAAATAGATCTTTGACTTCCCTCTCTTCTGAAAATGGTTATCTATGAAAACTTGTTGACATTTTTTCCTACTTCATTCCAAAGTACCCCCCTAATTATATAATATTTAGATGTATTTTTGCAATAACAGATCTGACCTTATTATTCAAATTCTCTTGTTGTATACTTACCACCACTTCATTTATAAACCCATTATTCTGGATTCCTGATATGAATGTTGGAAATAGCCAGATATAAGGGTAGGAAAAATTTTTTAAAAAGTGAGTTTTAATAAGATGAAAAAAAAGGAGTATGTATCTTGGTGAAAATGCATAATAAGGAATGTAGGGTTTGATATATTCGAGAGGAAGAGGGGGTAATGAAAGGAAAGCTTGTATACAACATATGTTGGATAATAATGTATTACATTGGTGAATGTAAATTTTTGGTGAATTGTAAAGAGATGGTAACAATAACAATAAGAATAGCAATAAGAAGAAGAAGAGGAAGAAGAAGAAGAAGAAAATAGGAGTGTTAGAAACAGTATCACATTACTGGAGCAAAATGGAACCAAGGTATAAAGAAAGATGATTTGTTGTATCAATTATGCCACAGAGATAAGCATGGTAGAATGGGGGGGAGGATTACTTCATTTGACAGGAGAGCAAAAAAGCCTGAGAGTGTGCTACATATCCAATTCTTTCTACCATTGTAGTTATGACAACAGAAGTCTAAAATCACAGAATTACAAAGGACTTTTAACACTACCACATCCTTCCTCTTTCTACAGTGGTGTTGTCTATAAACTGGTCCCCACCAGACTAACTCACATAATGCTAATACAGACCAGAACTTAGAAAAGTGTTTTCTAGCATCCCTCAGCCTTAGAGGGGTGACCACACACAGAGTTTTCTACAGAACACATACAGAACAAATACCCCAAATTACTCAAGCAAGTGAACTGGGGAGTGCCCAAGAGAACAGAAATAGAACTATGGGGTAAGACTGAAAGCACAATGGAAAAAAGTGAAGAACAAACCAGAACAACAAAGTATACACATTTCTGGGTCCCTCCAAAATGCACTGCACCCCCTGTCTTGCAGACCCTGTTTTGTGTGCTGTTTTGTGTGCATTGGTGAGAACACTTGAAGACAAATGAATAGGCTTCATCTCATGTGGCTGGACAACAATACAGGAGCAAAAGCCTTTCAGTTTAAACTTCTCATTGCAGGAAGCAACTGGAAAAGAAAATGGAGAAATCAGAAGAAAATAGAATATTTTGTTATCACCCTGGCTCTTCCCTGGTGAATGTCTCCGTTGGAGACAGAAATACTGGCACAATGGTCTAATAAAGTCACTGAATGTACCAGCTACACTAATGCAAGTCTACTAACCTTTCAGAAGTTTCACTGAGTCCTGCAACAATGTGTTAGTCCAAACAGCAGAGCTGGGTCTACTAGAGCCAGCATTATGTGGCAAGTGGAAGAAATACTCCTTTGACAGCTGCTCTTTCTTTTCTTGTGATACTTGTAGCACATAGCCCTTTCGTACCATTCAGTTCTAGTATCATGATTCCATTTTAACTGTCATGGCAACATCCTATGGAATCCTGGGGTTTGTAGTCTAATGAGACACTAGAACTTTCCAGCTGATAATTCTAAATACACCTCCCTCAACTGCAAAACCCATGATTCCACCGGATGTTGCCCTGGTAGTTACAGTGGAACTGTAGCACTGCAACAAGATTGTGTGAAGGGGCCCTTGGTGCTGCAGTGGTAAAATAGCCCAGATTGGGCCCAGCCTCATTTATGCTGGATTAAATCCAGGCTTATTCCCATCCATTTCAATGGGTCTATTCCAAATGTGACAAAATTATGTTTGTTCTTACTCCATTATATTTCTTTCTTGCATTCTCATTGCAAAGCTCAAAAAAAATACAGGTTCCACACACCATATTATCCTCACAACAACCTTGTGAGGATGTGTAGGCTGAATGATAGCACCTTGCTCCAAAGCAATTCAGTGTGTTTCACAGTTGAGTTAGAAGCTGGAGCTTGTTTTCTGTAAGTGTAGTGTGACATTAACACCCACTGCTTTGTGTGTGTGTGTGTGTGTGTGTGTGTGGTTTTGTTTTGTTTTTAAGATTTGGAAGAATGAAGTGAGGATGCCATACCAGGAGAGGAGGGAATGCTAAAAAAGAAAAGTGAAGGATATATGGGGGGCAGGTAGGGAGGAGGTATGGAGAATATAGATGAGGAACGGCAGGTATAGTTACAAGTTTAACTTCAAGTACTTATATGTTTAGAACAAAGAACCAGAAAATTACCTTATAGTTCTTCCTTCTCCAAAGACTTTTAAGCAGTATTTATATGCAAGTACCTCAAGTTAAGAGTGTTAAAATAAATGAAGAAGAAAGTCCTCTTTGTACCTTTGGTATGATGCTCATGTTGTTTCAGGAGCGCTCTCAGAGACTCCGGGTTCTCAAACTCTTGGGAATTCTGCAGAAAATCTTCAACTTGGTCAATTTTGATAGCAAACTGTTGAAAAATCAAAAGGACAGTGAATGGAAAAGCTACACAATTCAAAGCTGTGTGACAAAATGTTGAAAAAATTTTCTCAATGGGTTTAGCTCAAGCTTTCAGAAAGATGTGAAGAATGACAATCAAGCTTTACATGTCCTGAGGCTTAATATACTTGTGATTCTGTTCTAAGGGCTATCTAACAGTTATGGCTATTTGGTGGAGGAGAAGACTGAGGGAAAGCAATACAGAACCATAAAGTTGGAAGGGGTCTTACTATATCTTTGGATCCTTTGGCAATATTACTGGCATGAGTATTACTAGCCCCAGAACTCAGAAAGTCTGGCTGGGGTATTTTGGGAACCCAGAAAACTAACCTTCCCAAGTTCTGACAAACCTGTATCACTGCTCCTGTCCATGAAAATCTCCTTGCAAAGCAAAGGGTTGATTGATCAACTAAATCAATTGAAGGAAGGGAAAGGAAAAGACTTGAATCATTCCCATCAGCCTACACACAGCTTATCAGTCATGACAGAACTTATGTTTGGCAACACGTGCACAGCACACATTGTCTAATCTGCTGCCCATCCAACTTGCAGCTGTTGAATATAAACATTTTCTCTAGCACAACACCCTTTTGCATGTATATATCCTGATCTGGAAAGCTGCCTGTCTGCAAGGCCTGGTTTTGCACATGGATCATTCATCTTGTAGGATTAGACCAGCATCAATGGACTACAATTCCCACCACCTCTTGCCATTGCTCATGCTGAGTGGGGCTGATGGGATCCATAGACCAAAACATCTAGAGGCTGAAGGCTCCCCCAACCTGATGTATACAAGGGGCAAAATTAGCCACAGGGCATCATGTAAGCCATGATTCAGAAAACAATTATGACAAAGAAAAAGGCTATCTGATTTCAATGGAGTATACTGTTCTATTAAACGAGGAACGTAACCACAAAGCTAGAGTGGAAAATATATACTAGTATTCCTCCTGAACAGAGTAAGGTCAGGTAGATGTGGGAGTAAATGTTCCTTGAGATACTTAGATAACAAGCTGCACAACGCTGGATAACATAGAAATTGATCCTTCTCCTGGGAATTGATTATGCCGTGGAAAATCTGAACAGATTAACTTTTCCTGGAAGTAAAACTATGGCAGGATGGATATGATTGAAACTGGACTAACGAGAGACAGAAACATTTGTCTATTCATGTATCTGCCCAAAAGAAAGTTTGATTTGTTTACTTGAAAATGGAGGGTAGATGAGAGGGACTAACCACACACACACATTTTCCACTCCAACCTGGTTCCCTATTATCACTGTAGTGAGCTAGCAAGAAACATGACTGAAGCAACAGATCACAAAAGGATGAGATGTGAGCAAAATCCTTCCTTGCTCTAGTAATTCTTTGTTGTTAAAATCATACCCTATGGTCATACTTTAAATATGAATGGAAAAGATAAGCAGACAACAAACATGGCTGACTCAATCAGATTTAGCTTGGCCCTCAGGCCCATGGCCTATAAAAGCCCTATTCAGGCTGTTTTAAAACAGAATAATCTGAACATGAGGGGATGGGGATGTGCTAGCTTCTTGCCACTCTAATGGACACCCTCCATACATAAGGAGTAGAAGTCAGAAAAGGGAGCTTCTGCTATATGTGGAGAGCTTCATAAAATCATAGAGTTGGAAGGGGCCCCAAAGGCCATCAAGTCTAACACTGTGCTTAGTGCAGAACTCCAGCTAGTCCATCCTCAGCATGTAACTGTCCAGCTTCTTTTTAAGATGTCCAAAGAAAGAAACCCATCCCCTCTCTAAATAATTGGTTCCATTGCTGGACCACTCTTGCCATCAAGTAGCTCCTTTTAACGTTCAACTGAACTCTATTCTCCAGGAACTTAAACCCATTAAACTTAATACTACCCTCTAGTGCAGCACAGAACAATCCTGCATTCTCCACTCTGTGACAGCCCCCAAGATATTTAAAAGGTACAATTATGTTAGCCCTCACTCTTCACTTCACCAGGATGAATATGCCCACTTCCTCAAATTACCTCATATGTTTTGTTCTCCATAGCTCTTATCATCATATTCATATCTGAACCTGCTCCAACTTGTCTATATCCTTCTTAAAATGAGTTGCAGTACACCAGGTGAAGCCGATTAGCACAGAACATAATGGGATTATTAGTTAGAATCATAGAAACATAAGAGTTGGAAGAGACCACAATGGCCATCGAGTCCAACCCCCTACCATGCAGGAACAAACACTCAAAGCACACCCAGTAAATGGCCATCCAGCCTCTGCTTAAAAACCTCCAAAGAAGGAGACTCCACCACACTCCAAGGCAGCATATTCTACTGTTGAACAGCTCTGACTGCCAAGAAGGTCTTCCTGATGATTAGGTGAAATCTCTTTTCCAGTAATTTGAATCCATTGCTCTGTGTCCTAGTTTCTGGAACAGCAGAAAACAAGCTTGCTCCATCTTCAACATGACATCCCTTCAAATATTTAAACGTGGCTATCAGTTCCCCTGACTTGGAAACGAAACTATTAATGCAGGCTAAAATATTATTTGCCTTCTTTGCTGCAACAACACGATACTGGCCCATGTTCAACTTATCATCAACAATATCCCAAGGCCTTTTCCCCACATACTACTGCCTCTGTCCTATATCTGTGTATTTCATTTTTGTAATTTAAATGTAGAATTTTGCATTTATCTCTGTTGAATTTCATTCTATTCATTTCAGTCCAATTTTACTAATTTATCAAGGTCTTTTTGAACTCCCTTATCTTCTAGTTCATTAGCTACCCCACCCAGTTTTGTATCACCTGTAAACATGATGAGGATTCTCCCTACCCCATACTCTAAGTCACTGAAAAAAATGTTGAAGAATGCCAGCCTTAGGACAGAAACCTGTGGGATTCCACTCAAGAATTCCCTCCAGCACAGCCACTGATGATGACTCTTTGAATATGGATCTGACGGTGTTTCTATTTATTCCATGTGTAACCAGTTTGCTAATCAAATGTCATCAGGGCCTACATTAAATACTTCACTGAAATCCAAATAAGTAACATCTACAGAATTTCCACCATCTACTAAACTAATGACCCAATCAAAAAAGATATAAGATTGGTTTGGCAAGATTTATTGCTGACAAACCCATGGCCAATCATCCTATTGCTGTCTAGACACTTGGATCACCCAGATCCAGATTGTCATCCAGATTCCTTTATAACCTGTTCTAACATTTGTCACGGTGTTGACATTAGGCTGACCACTCTGTAGTTCTTCAGATATTCTTTTTTTGCCCTGTTTGAAGAGAGGCAACATCTACTCTTCTCCGACACTCTGACACCTCACCCATTGTTCCAGATTTCTCAAAAATTACAGCAAGTGGTTCAGACAGTACATGAGCAAGTTCCTTCTGTACTCTGGGATGCAGTTTCTCTGGCCCTACGGATATGAACTCATCCTAGTTAACTAGGTGATTCTTGACTATCTCCTTATCAATCTTGATTTTCACAAAAGATTCCAACTTCATGGAGAGGCTCTATGCTTAGCAGATGCATGTTGTCTTCAAACTGTTGCTTTTTACACAGAGTACAGAAGGACTAAGATGCTCCCCTCCTCACACACTAAAATTAATACCAGCATAGGACTCTAGTTGGAACACATGCTGAAACACCTAAAGTAGACATAAATTCTGCTGTTATGATGTTTGAAATACAGCAACAAGAAGAATCAAAGCAACTTATATTTACTACTAACCCAATAAGAAAAACGGTTGTGATCCAATCTAAGTTAGGGAACAAGTTAAGAACTCAAAAGACTATATCCTCAAAAGCTCTGTCTTAATGGCACAGTGCAAAAATGGCAACAGTGTTTATATTCTCTTCACTTTTAAACAAGCAACCAATGAGATTAGTAATCCATCATTATTACAATCATAAAATGCAAAAGCATAAACTGAAATCATATTGCCCAGCAGCAAGATAAGCAAAGAAGCAATTCAAAACACTCAGCTCTCATCTTTCTGAAATGGTTTCTGGAAGAAGAATGTTTAAATCTGATACCTTAAACAAGTGGAAGGAGGTTTAGGAAGAAGTTTTGTAAACTAGAGCCCATAAAGTCAAAGGGGATCACCTGATTGGCTTTAGACAAAGTATCTTTTAGTATGGCAACAAAGCAGGGAAATACCTTGCTACAGCATTGGCAAAAGTCAGGGAACCATCTATAACTCACATGAAAAAAGCCATTGGACAATCTAAGCATAACAGTGATGTACATCTTTTTTTTGAGAAACTGTATAATTACTGAATCATCTGCCAGGTACCTACATTAATTTCAGATCGTGAAGATCAACATGATAGGTATTTTCAAGTGAAAAAAAGGGGGGCCTTTTCATAAATCTGAAAAAAATTGGAAATCTAGACGGTCTTACAGCTTTTTTTTTTTTAGTATATATAGATGAACTGGTACTACTATTAACAAAATTGGTTACTGAATATATTTCAGAAGATAACACAGTGGCCCCTCCACTTTTGTGAGGGTTTAGGGCACAGAACCCTCATGAAAGTGGAAAAATGTGAATACCCCCCCCCGTGTTCCCCCTCCCATTCCCTTCTGGGGTTCCCTCCCTCCTATGCCCTTCCCTTTTGCCTGGGCGCTAAGAAGGAAGGCTTTAGTACCAGGGCCAAAGGAAAGGGAATGGGAGGGGGGAGGACTAGAAGTGGAGAATTTGCACATTTTCTTTTAATGACAAAAGGATCCAATCCGTTTTTGTTCTGCGGATGCTGAAAATGTTTTTGGTACAATCAATCCAAGATATCTGTAAGAGGTTTTATAAAAAGTTAGACATGCTAGAAATTAAGAAAGTTAATTGATCTTATATATGAAACACATACATCTAGTTTAAAAATCAATACTGATTTAACAAAGAAACGTGAATTACGAAGAAAAGTGAAGCAAGGCTACCTCTTTCTCCTTTGTTATTTAATCTATCTACTGAAACATTTGCAATTAGTATTAGAATATTCTGAAGGCACTAAGAACTAAAATTGAAGAGAAACAGAAAATATTTTGTGATGCAGATGATGTAGTCTTCATACATAAAAATACAAATATTTTATTTAGGAATTTAATTATTTGGAAGAATATGTCATCATATTTGGCCCTGTAAAGAATAAAATGTATTGGAGACTATGGATACCAATAAAGATTTTCAGTCAGAGGAGTAATATAACAGGATCTAATTGGAGAATATGCGGGCTTAGATATTTAGATATCCATCTATCAGACAATATAGCACAGTCTTTTTTTTTTTTAGTTGAAACAGACCATTAATTTAAAGAATAAAATGATATCAAAAGGCCTTGACTGGGTTGCATTGTGCATGCTAAGGTGTCACTGTTGCCCCAATTTCTTATTTTATTTCCCATTTTACCCTTTTGCTCTCTCCAAGAAAACATAAAATTCAAATGCATTTTGAAGTTTTAGGGGGGAAAAGTAATATGTTCGCTTCAGTCTAGGCCAACTATAGCTCTCAGATGGTCTTTAAGGGTTGCCGCACATAGGAGTACACTACAGTAATCTAAACTACCAAGACAAGCATGAAAGTGAGGAGGTTACCACTGACCTAAAACAAAGCTGCAGATACATCAAGATAGATTTTGATCTTGACAACAGAACACAGTCTAAACACACAGTCAGTTGTTTTATTTTGTTAGTATGAAGTCTTCATTTTGTGAAACTATCCTTGAAAATGTTGCTCTCACATAAGTGCGCGCTCTCTCTCTCTCAGTCTCTCTCTCACATAGACATACACACATGGGGCAAGGGGAGAGAATTCCATTATAAGAAATATTTTGGAAGGGAAGGCAATGAGTTAACTGAAAAGGCATAAAGCATTTTAGTAGCACCTTTGAGACTATCTATGAAGAAGACATTGCTAGCATAAGCTTTAGTGTATTGAGTCTACTTCAGTTTTTATGGCGTCTCTGGAATTGGACTGGGCCCACAGAAGCTTATGCTACAATCTTTTTCTTCCCAGTTAGTCTAAAAAGTGATACCAGATTCCTTTACATGTTTCTAGTTAACAAATTACCTTCTCTTCCCTTTCAGAATATTTGTCACAATGGAATTATGCTAAAACAGACTAACATGGCTGTCTTTTTGAATTTGTTAACTAGGAATACCAACATGGCCTGAATACCCCCCTAAAGGCACCACCAGATCCTGTTTGATCTTGGAAGCTAAGTAGAGTCAGCTCTGGATAGACTGGATGGGAGACTGACAATGAATGCTAGGTGCTGTACGCTATATTTTAGAAGAAAGAACTGACAAACCACTTCTGAGTATTCCTTGCCTAAGAAAACGCTGTAAGATTAAGGGAGTCACCTTAAGTTGACAGCTGACTAGAAAGCATATACACACAAACAATATTAAAACAATATTCTACTTTTATTCATTGTAATATATTTTATGTCATATTTCATTGCTTTGCCCATTCTCTAACTAAAGATACTGAAGTCAAAGAAAGAAAGAAAGAAAGAAAGAAAGAAAGAAAGAAAGAAAGAAAGAAAGAAAGAAAGAAAGAAAGAAAGAGGAAGTTAACTCTGAAGTTCAGGATGTTAAAAGTTTAGATTAAATTAAGGAAGATGTTGAAAAATAAGCCCTCTGCTCTGCTTGCATTTCCTCACATGTTCCACCCTGTTTTTATGATCTTTATGATATAAAACAAATCCATTATCTTTCAACATTTGGGATTTGACTTCTGATTTTCATTAAAGAATATCCTGGAGATGAGACTCACACTTTACCATAATAAAACAAAGATTACACATAATCACATTCCGTCATTTAAAGCAAAACATTTCAATAAAAAATTTCCAGTTATTTCCATTTTAAGTCAATATGACATTTCCCATTTGTCCTTTGCTCAGATATTTCAGGACATCATAAAGCCTGATCCTTGGTCTCACTTCTGTTGCCTTATAGCAAAAATAATGTATAACAAGCTGTCTCCCAGTCCTTTTAATATACGCCTATTTTGCTGCTCAGGGATAGTTTTGTTCCTCCAGAATTGCAATGACAGGTGCTAGAAATATCACCTGAGCCTCTGCCAAACATAAGTGTTACTACTGTCCATATAGTCCATAAGATGGCAACTCATTCATTTCCCCGAATATTGGAATAATGCCGCTAATGATAGGGAGAAGCAGAAAAAAATTCATTTGGTTCATATTTGCCTAAGAAAATATGTATCTTGCACTTTCCAAAATAGGCAATTGGTTGAAGGGTATCTGTACATTTCTCAAACTTGTGATGCCTTTTAACAAAGAAATAATGTCTCCTCAACCCAATACAGAGCTGGGACAGTACAAGAAAGCTTGAGGAATGCTGAGAATGCAATAGAAATTAAAGGAACAGATTTTCATGTCACTTTGCATATCCCTGAGGTGGGCCACTACATGGTTTACCCAAGCTCACCTCAGCCTCTAGTTCATGGTGCATAGTACTCACAGCCAGCCAACTTATTTTGGCACTTGTGGCAGAATATTCCAGTTTTTTTATGGTCCTCAGTGTCAGCTGACTGAAGCAACTGCTTTAAGTCTGCTTAACAGTAATGCTAGCCCAGAAGGAATACCTTTTGATATTTATATATTTTTTCCTTAAGTATGAAGGAATGTTTAGCGTTTGTGCACAAACCTCCAGAGCATTTTCAAAAAAATCTGCAGTAAGCTTCAAAAGCGACCTGCGCTTCTCTAGAACGATAATAAGAGAATCCCAGGCGTCTCCCAATGTCTCTGCCATGGCATCATACACTTGTTCTTGATCTTTGTTTTCTTCTGCAGTTTTATCTGCCTCACGTAGCAGGTCCCAAATCTGGTCTTCCAGAGGCTGGAAAGAAAACAGATGTGAATCAATCAGAATTAAATTCTTAAAATTCTTGTTTTGTTTTCAGTGCATTAATTTCTGGGACCATTTTATCCAGTTCTTCAGTTGAGAAAAGCTCCCATATCAGTTTTTAAAAACAAAGACATTTAATATTCTCTGTAAATCTTGGCAGCTATTAAAATTTTATTTTATTTAAATAAATTTTTCCCAACTTTCAAAATATCTCTGTTTTCTGTAAAATTATTTCCAAGGAAACTACTGAATTAAAAATGCCATGCACCTACCTGTAAAGCATTACTACAGAACAATACAAATAGAAAAGCAACCAGGTAAGCACCAATGAAGGATACCAAAAAGTTTGTCAGCTGTTTAGTATTCATGGTCCCTATATATTTCCCAGTTTACGGGACACATACAAATCATAGGAAAGTCCCCCCAATTCCCACATCTTGGGAAGCAGCTGCTGTGAGCGACCGGAGTCCTTTCTCCTGTTCAGGAAACAACTGACTCATGGTTCCACACATCCACCCTTGCACAGCAATCTCCAGCACAAGGGGGAACTGTGACAGGGACCCAGCTTCTGCTTGTTGCAACAGAGATCATTCACATGAGGGGATGTGGGAGCGTTACTCAGATGCTACCTGAGTGACAGGTAAACAGACTCCCACTGATTGCAGCAGCTGCTTCCCAGTAAAGTGGGGGTTGAGGGATTGGGCTGGGAATCACGGCATAGCCATGTAACCATGGTGGTTATGCATTTGTAACTCCCCAGCAGGATTCTGGCTATCACTGTTATCATTTGAGGAAAATTTGCTAACAGAAATGGAAATTTAATTAAATATATGTTTTAACTAAAGTGACTGACCAGAGTTGGCATTTCAACAAGAACTTCATTCCACAACTGAATCATTCATTCATTCATTCATTCATTCATTCATTCAATGAGAAAAAGAGCTAAAGAACTAACAAATTTCATTCTCCCAGCTGCTTTTTGCCCAAAACTTAATTCTCTTAGAAATCCACAAAAACTGCAACACAGTCTCATGGCCTTACAACACAGCTGTTGTAAGGATAAAGTGAGGGGAATGGGGGCCAAGCCTGCCACCTTGAACTCAGTCAAGGAAAGGTGGAGTATAAATGAAAAGAATAAATAAGAAACTAAGCATCTTTCTTTGAAGAAGGATTTTTGTCCCACAAGGGAACTTACAGAGCATTTTACTGCTGTAATAGTTGCACATAGAGAGCCAGTATGGCGTAGTGGTTTCAGCATTGCACTATGACCTCGGAGATCCACTGGATAACCTTGGGCACCTCACACGCTCACAGCCCCTGAAACCCCTTGATAAATTCACCTTAGGGTTTCTATAAAGTGGGAAACAACTTGAAGGCACACAGCAGTACCACAATAATTGCACATACATCTCACTCTTTCTAAATGGGAATTAAAAATATTATAGATTCAGTTATCAAGCTGATATAGGCTTGCAAGGTCAGGACTATCCCAGACCCTAAGATTTTTGGCCCAAAATCTGATACTTAGGGGCAGCCATTTGTGATGTCATAGAAGTGTACTCTACTGATGTCATAAGGCATGACACTACAGAGTTGCACAGAATTGCCACTCAAATTTTTAAAAACCCCAAATCTTACAAATGAGAGAGGAAAAAATATGCATACACAAACTTGTCCTGAAACTCATTCCCCTGACCTTCAGAACCAGAGAAAACAGGACCTAAGACTCAAGGTCAGGTCCTGATGCTGGAAAATCCTATATCACGCAGGTCTGCCTAATTACTGATTTCACCATCAGGCGATTTAATGAACTGGGTATAGCAATCTTTCTTTACTTTAGTTCATGATTGGAATATGGTAAGTTAGTTAATTCCAGTATTAAAATAATTTAACTAATGAATAGTAAACATAACAAGGGTGGGGTCAGGCACGTTCTGCTTTATGGGTCATCTTCCTTTAATGTTATATATTAGACACTTCAAAGAGGCTACTTATCTGTATAGCCATTTAATGGCAGCTTAAGTTAAAATTTAATAGATAAAAACTACCTCTTCAAATGTTAACTGTAATCAAAGTAGGGTTCTGTGGTCTTAAAAAAAAACTTTTAAACTACTGACTACATAAACTCTTTTCTACTGACTTTCCTGTCTCTAGCTATACTCAGGCCCTTTCTTTTCCCATAGTCTTCCGGTTGTGAAAGGAGTGCGACAGGAATGCTCCCCTGTGCACCGGACTGGTTCCCTGCAGAAGGGAGTGTGATGGACAAGCCTCTTCCTTCTGCGGCACAGCCGGGCTCTTTCCCACACTGCACTGGGGCAGGAAGCGCTTCTGGGCCTTCTGTAGGGCAGGTAAGTGCAGGACTGTCACACAATTGGGGATCATTGATGAGGAAATCAATGATTTACTCCATGATGGCACCAGCTGGTGACGGGAGAAAGACAGGACCACAACATCATCTTGTGGAAGTGCTGTCACAATCCCACTCCTCTTGCATCTCCACGCTGGGACTCAGGCCTCCTGCAGAAAGGGCCTAACTCTTTTCTACCGACTCACTAATCTTGAGCAAATCCAACTGTATTCTGCTTCTGGTAAAAACTCAGTAGAAGCTAGTTCAAAGCACTACTGACAAGAAGGCCTGAAACTCGGTCACCATTCACCTAATCCTAACAGGTTCACTTCCATTTGTGCAAACTGACTTCAAAGCACAAAAGTACTTTGCACTTAGTTAATTTGGGGGGAGGGAAAAGAGAGGAATAGGTAGAAACTTGACTTTCTCAGTAGGCTGAGGCAAAAGCAAACTTTTGTAGCCTCTCTGGGGTTTTCTGCTCTTCCTCATAAAAAATTTTGCCATCTTGACCACATTCTGGTGCTGCTTGGCCACATGGGTCCCTGTTTTCATCTGTGAAATGTTAGAGGGTATGCAATAGGCAAATCTCTTCCAGAAAAATCTCTCCAGATAACCTCAAAGAACAAACATCTAGGCTCATGGGAAAAGATTTTTACTTCTCTCTACTGTCACTCTAGAGCACTTTCCATTGTCATTTCCAATTCTGGGACACAATTCCACAAAACTTGATCACGGATAAGCTTTGGTTGAATTAAACGGGACCCCAACATTCCACTTGATGGTTTTTGGTAGGAACTGACTGTGGCTATTTTGTTTTTGCTGGATTGTGGTTCGAGTGTGATGATCCAATACCAGTGTTACTTAAAAAAAAAAGGATTGAAAGCACTGCCATTTGTAGATATATAAGAAAATGGGCACTAGATCTATGTTCGATTCTTCTTCTCATTCTTCTTCTGGGCACCCCATTATTAACCCTCTCCCTTCTGCGTCACATTATCCAACACACATGACATAGGCAAAAAGCATGCAAAGCATTCAATTAGGGTGCCCAGATGTAAAGAAGGAAAGGACTCCGGACCTGTAGCAGTCTACAGGAGAGGGAATTTCAGCAGATTACAATTTTCTCATCTAAGGGACTAGACTAACATGCCCAAATTCCATTTTATGTGGAGAGGGTGCAGCTCAGTCTGGGATGGAGCAGCAAATGTTCCCCTCTTCAAGTCAAGAGGCTTAGAAACCAAAGTTAGTCAAATTGTTTTGGCACATGGGGTAGAAACTGTCATACAAGTGCCTCTCCACACGCCTGGCAGTAAGGACAATAACAAAAGTAAATGATTAGTCTGCTCACATTTCATGATACCCCAAACTTGCTGCTGGAAGCAACTTCTACATTCTGCCTCTGATAATGCCTGGTTCTGGGTAGTGTATATGCTTCTCATATAGAATGTACCTCATTCAGTCCCTGGAAAATACAGTTTAAATACTCTCACAGAGCAGGCTGGGAAAGACATCTTCCCTCAGATCTTAGAGATCTGTAAGAGTGTGAAACAGTTTGGAAAATTCCTGTTAAAGAGGTAATTAGTTGTTGTTGTATTTCCAAGTACCAAAAAAAGTAATTAGTTACCACCACTGTTGCAATAATCCATACCCTCTGACATTTCAAAAATGAAAAGCATGACATGTGTGGCCAAGCAATATAAGTGGGGTCAAGATGGCAGCAGTTATTAATGAGAAAAAAACACACAAGCAAGGACAGATTGCCACATTTTGCTTTTCCTGGCACTCACTGGGAAGGATTCCTCTCCTCTAACCCACTGAGTTAACTGTGATAACTGCTTTTGCCTTTTGAATTCAGTTTGCTGCAACTAAAGAAAGCTGAGGACAATGAGTAAAAGTGCAAGAAGGATAGAAAAGAGGGACATTTTAAAAGCATCTGAAAAAGTGGAACAACAGACAGGATTATTTGGGACTGTCCCTGGCAGACAGAGACACTTGGAGGATATGATGTTCTAAAAGTTTTGTTCTTCTGTTAACTGTTATCTCATTTTTTTAGAAAAATCTGAATGATACAAACTACTGGCTTTTGGTCTAAAACACACTCATGTAGCCTAAGATGATATTAAAAGTAAACACACAGGACATTATTTTTAACAATTATATCTGTAGAATTAATAACAGAATGGCACAACTGTATTCCTAGTCACAGCCCAACGCCCCAGCAGTGGTACCCAAGAACAATGAACAGAAATATTTTAAAACTTGAAAAATTACACTTACATTCTACTTTAAATACCAATCCTGTTCTTCCTCAGAAGAACAAGCTATGCCAAGAACTCATTGCTGAATAAAATGTACGTGGCTGCTTTTTGCTTTTTTGTTGTCCTGTATATTTTAATCCAAGTGGATCACTGCACTAAAGCAGATACACCAACAAAGCATTTCCAGGACAACCTCATCTATATTTAGAAGAAATAGTGAAAACCAGTACAGTGCAAGAATCTAGTTTAAGCATATTTACTCAGAAGTTGTTTTTTTAAAGGAGTAGGCGTAGTTAGCAAATTGTAAGAGCATCTACAATCCACCCTTTTACATTTTGTTGCAATGATTACTGTGATGACTGGCACAGTATTGCAAACACATTCCTTTGCAGGTATGTTCTCCTCTTGCATTGAGAGACCCAAAATTGGAGTTGAAACAGGCCATCACTTTATTAACACCAACACCACTAAGGTCATTTCCACACTACACCCTTATAGTGCTATTATTCCACTTTCAACATCCTATGGAATCCTGGGGTTTGCAGTTTAGGGAGGGGCATTTAGAATACTCAGCCAGAGAGCTTCTTGGCCTCGATAAGCTACAAACTCTAGAACTCCACAAGTTTGAAAGTGGAATAATAGCACTATAACAGTGTACTACAGAAATGGCATAAATTAACTGTGTGTAGGTGAATGAGGAATCCTAGAAAAACAGGTGTGGCCTAGCATGAGCCCAAAGCCCTAAGCTGTATTGGACCAGCTTGAACCCTGCGCTTGAACCCAAGCCCTATCACATCTGACTGGGGGAATGCTGAAAGGCCAACTCTTGAGGTACCACCCCACACAGTAGTCCAAAACTGCAAAGCAGACTTGTCCAGCCCACCCCGTCATCCTCCCCAACCCAGTCTCCTTGCCAGTTCTCTCACCTCACCTTCACTCCTGTCCACTGTGACAAACAACAGCAACAAACACTAACACAAATACAATATTTGCAGTGGAAACAACACCTCAATTCTTGCTGAGCCACATGCAGGAGGCCTATATAAGCCTTGCCTTAGGAAGAGGCCCTTTTGTGAGCTACAGTATCCTAGTTCCCATGAAACTGGACATCCTGCAGGAATCCCCAACTCTGAAGATCTTGTGACAACTGACAACTCCAACCATCGTGAGATTGGAAGCTTTTCTCATTGCCGGGCACAATACACTGCTTGGAGTAGAGCAGGCACGAGGTACCCACACTACAAATGCCCTCTTCCATGGATAGGTGTGCTAGTGGGGATCCACAGGCACAGTAAATGAATGAACTGGCTAAGCTCACAGATAACAAACTTTTCTGTGGAGTAGTGGTGGTGGAATCAATACACAAAAATACTTGGGTCAAAGAGACATTTTTTTGTCTTGGCCACAAGCCTCACTGTACACAAAAGGAAAGTAAATAAGACAGTTAAGAACCTGAGTACAGCCCACAACTTTCAAAGGAAATATTAAATAATTAAATGTTACAGTTATACCACCAAAAGAGTGACACTATCCTTCACTGACATACAATAATGTACAATAATAATATAATATGAAATTAAGCCTTTGTTATAGAGAAAACAAACTGGTTGCAACTCATAGAGTCATAGAAATGTAGAGCTGGAAGAGACCACACGGGCCATCCAGTCCAACCCCCTGCCATGCAGGAACACCCTCAAAGCACTCCCGACAGATGGTCATCCAGCCTCTGCTTAAAAACCTCCAAAGAAGGAGACTCCACCACACTCCGAGGCAGCATATTCCACTGCCGGACAGCCCTGACTGTCAGGAAGTTCTTCCTGAGGTTCAGGTGGAATCTCCTTTCCTGCAGCTTGAATCCATTGCTCCTTGTCCTGGTCTCTGGAGCAGCAGAAAACAAGCCCTCTCCCTCCTCTACATGGCATCCCTTCAAATATTTAAACATGGCTATCATGTCCCCTCTTAACCTTCTCTTCTGCAGACTGAACATATCCAGCTCTCTAAGTCTATCCTCATAGGGCTTGGCTTCCAGGCCCTTCACCATTTTGGTCGCCCTCCTCTGGACATGCTCCAGCTTGACCATGTCCTTCTTGAATTGAGGTGCCCAGAACTGGACACAGTATTCAAGATGAGGTCTAACCAAAGCAGAGTAGAGTGGTACCAGTACCTCCCTCGATCTAGACACCATACTCCTATTGATGCAGCCGAGAATTGCGCTGGCTTTCTTGGCTGCCGCATCACACTGCTGACTCATGTTCAGCTTGTGGTCCATTAAGACTCCTAGATCCCTTTCACATGTACTGCCATCCAGCCACGTGTCCCCCATCCTATATTTGTGCATTCCATTTTTTCTACCTAAGTGTAGGACCTTACACTTCTCTCTGTTGAATTTCATTTTGTTAGCCTTGGCCCAGCTCTCCAATCTGTCCAGGTCATTTTGAATTTTGATCCTGCCCTCTGGCGTATTAGCAACCCCTCCCAATTTGGTGTCATCTGCAAATTTGATGAGCATGCCCTCTATTCCTTCATCCAAGTCGTTGATGAAAATATTGAACAGCACTGGGCCCAGGACAGAACCCTGTGGCACCCCGCTCGTCACTTCTCTCCAGGATGAAAAGCAGCCATTGGTGAGCACCCTTTGGGAACGGTCAGTCAACTAATTTACTATATGCAACTAGTTACATATGCTCAAACCTTAGCATGATCAAGCTTCAATTTTCAGTAGGGAAGCATTTCCTGTAAAGATACAGGACACCCCATTCTCCTTCATATTTCATTCCCTTAGACCCTATAACAGTTGATGGCAGAAAACAAGAAAAGTGTTACAGTACAAGCTCTAATTTATTCATGGTTCAAACCAAAGTAGTATATAAGCCTTGGAAGAGTCCTTAACTTTCTTTTCTTTTACTATCTTCACTATACAGAGTAGCAAGTGCTGAATTTTCTGTTCATTTTGAAAATCTTCTAAGTGGCTTCCAGACTTGATTTATGTTTGGCTGTTTTCATCTTTAGACTTTATCATGACAATGGATGAATGAAGTGCCAATTTCTACTGTTGCATTTGGTGCTATCAGTAAGAATGTATAATGAAAAGAGAGAGAAACCTGTAATAGGCAAATTAAAGTCTAGGATAATTCATTCTCCTGATACAGACTGTAATAAGAACTGAAGATATGAAGATCTGAAATTCTCCTGATAGCGGCTGAGTCGAGAATAGGAAATAATAGAGTACTAATACGTCATTGTGCTAAACTCAGAATCATAATCTCCAGGTCCTCCCAAGTCACCATCCACATATCTTCTGTATTGGTGATAGCTTGTGTCTGAATAGACAAGTAACCTGTTCTCTCTTTTTAAAAAAAAAATGCTTTGAGAAACACTTTTCAGAAATAATTCAACTTTTATCCCTCAATTTAAAAAGCAGATTAATTGTTTTCAGCCAAAGAGGGGAAAAAAATGATAAAAGGAACACATAACTAGTATGTGAAGTATGAATGAGTAAACAGGGTTTGGAAAGCCACTACGAAGATATTTCTCTCAACACAGACATCAAGTTTGCACTCAATGATATGTTAAGGTGTGACTTCTTGAAGTCTGGCTTGCTGTTGTATCAGTGGTGGAGCTTGGAGTGTGTGGAGGGGGGGCGGGAGGGGGCAGGGCTAGGGAGCGAGGGGCAAGGCCACTGTGTGCGGGGCTGTGGATGCTGTGGGTGTGGGTGTGGCCAGGGTGCACGGGGGCTGGGACGCCCTAGCAACATTGCTGCCCGGAACAAATTGCCCCCCCGCGACTGTGTTGTGTTTGAATCTATTCTTATAAACAAACCATGGTTTGTTAGCTAGTTCAAACCTCAATTAAACGTCACAATTTGTGATGTATTTAAACCGTGGCTTATTGTTTTATCTGAACCAAAGACTGTGGCTTCTTCCTTGCTTGTTCTTCCAGCTGTTCCTGCTGAAGTAGAAGCTGACAAAGAAGCAGAAGAGAACATAAACGTGAAAACTGCACTTAGGTTTCTTTGGTCATCTGCAGGACAATTTGTTGCTAAAGCAGCAAAATGTGGCTAAAATAAACCATAGCCTAGCATGCTATGAGGACACAATATCTGTGGGGCACTGGACTGTATTCAAAACCAGACTCCCGTTTGTAGCTGTGGGGGGGCATGCCCTACATAGCCTAAAAGAGACATGTTTTGGATACGAGGTGCATCTGTTTCAGGACTACTCCAGCGATACGTTGGATCTCATGCAAGGCCACAGTAGCATTGCCACATGGTTAGACCAGGAAGGAGGGAGGGAGAGGGAAAGTCTGGAAGATTTAGCTGAGGTCTACATAATTTGTGACCGGTATGCCAAAGGCAGCCCACAATACCCTTAACTGAACTTCTCTTTTTGCTGTCAAGCCTGAGTTTCATCAGGAACCTGACAAGTCACAGTATACAGCTGGTGGACTGCAGCCACTTCCATGAATCAAAAGTTCTGCAGGCCCAATTTTGCCTTTAAAAACTTTTATACTGGCAACTCATTTAATGCCTCATTTTGGTCTTGTTGAAAGAGGAATTGTGTAATGTTTCTAAGTAATATATTGCATATTACATGCTGAGCATAGCAGATATTAGGGGCAACAGAGAAAATTATTGGCTCATTACAACTTTTTATTGCTTATTATTATAAGAAGATTAAATAAAATGTACAATGTGATCCTATATACTGAGAGATAATTCTCACTGATTCCAAAGGGGATGACTCTGAATTAAGCACATATAGCTTTGGAGCCTAAACATAACTTCACAGAGCTAATGTCAGTACCTGTCTAGGTTTATGAGCCACAACTGCAAAGTAAAAAAAATAAAATTACTCTTGCAAATCAGTGGTATGAACACTGGTTTACATAGCTGTATTTTTGTAGTGATTGCAATTTTGTTTTTTTGTTTTTTTAAACTTACCTGACATTTAGCTCCAGAAAAACACAGGGAAGGGAAGCTGGGTTTTAGTTTGAAGCACAATTCCTTTGTAACATACAAAGATATTACTTTGTATGATTTCTACTGCTATTTTTTTGCCATAGGTTTAATATTATTACCTTTATCATGTTATTGTTATCCATTCTGATCTCATTTTAGAGCGAAAGGGGGGAATGTAAATACTGAAATCTATCTTATCATATATTTTATTTCAATCATAGCCTTATCTTTAGGTTCCAAAGTGACTTCCAAGATAATATACCTAGCAAGAACACCATCAGTTCAAACTAAAGCTTCTGTGAATGTTCCACATTTCTTATATTTCACTTGAAAATGCTACATGAGTAACCTAACATTTCTGTTTTAAATCACCTAAACTTTTATTTTGCCTTATTGCTGCTCTTTTGCTCCCCTAACTGCTGCTTCTAAGGACAATTTGCTTTTTTCCTCCGTCAGTTTCTCACAGTCCCTTGAGTAATTTCCGTACAGTGCTATAATAGCCAACATAATTCAACAAGTTAGACTGAGGACATTCAGAGTGAGACTGGAAGAGAACAGCACTCAGAACAACACATTATTTGCAAGGGACAAACCTTAGGCCATTGCCTGAAATGCATGCCGTCCACAAGCCACAACTTGGCAGTCACAGTTCTGATTAATCTTCTGTTGTCCCATTTTTTCAGCTGCTTTTTAAATGTCCCAGTATCTCTCTTCCTTTCCCATTTTCCCTCTTTGGCCTCAGCTTACTTCAATTGCTACTGAGTTTGACGGGTAAAAGTGTCTTTCCCAGCAGGCTCAGGCAAAAGCAAACTCCTGCAGCCTATCCTAGCTTAAGGGGTCTCCCTCATTAATAATTTTGCCATCTTGATCACACTCTGATGTTACTTAGCCACGCATGTCCCAGTTTTCATCTATGAATTGTTTGAGAGTATAGAAATGTTGGTGTGAAAGGGTCACCTAAGTATAACAGAGTAGCTAGCATAGTTAAATGAAGTAAGGCACCTGTAAATACATGACCAAGTAGGCTCCACATTTTCCACATGTGATGACAGGACAAAGCACTACTTCGTAAAACTATCTCTATTCTGGAAAGGGAGACTGAATTAAAGGGGCATTTGAGACAGCAGACTCCAGATGCCATCCTCCCACCACAGGATTGCCAAAGTCAAAACTGGAAAGGGCTCCTGTGCTTTTACGGTTGTGTTGAAAAGAGAATTTCAGCAGGTGCTGCTTTGTAGCTGCGTGCACGACAAGCAACAGCTGCTGAATTTCCCTCTTCTACACAACAAGAGCTCTCTATAGTTTTCACCCTGGCAATGCTACACATCACCCCTAGCTACAAGCTTCAAAGTAAGCAGCTTTAGTTCCCCTCTAATCAAATGTGGATGCTAAATAATCACAGAATAAAACATCTATGCAGAATGACAAATAGAGACCTTTCATTGGCCTTTTCCTCACTACACTGTTATAGTGCTATTATTCCACTGTCAACATTCTGTGGAATCCTGGGGTTTGCAGTTTAGGGAGGAGCAATTAGAATTCTCAGCCAGAGAGCTCTTGGGCCTGGCTGGCTGCTATGGAGATGAGGCCTAGCAGCAAGGAGGAGGGCAGTGTATTCCCACAAGAACCCAACCTCTGTATGATAATAACTCTGAATACAGATTGGACTGGGGAATATGGGGAAAAGTTACAGGTACTGGACAAATTTGGGGAATTAGAGGCACAGGATCTCAAATCTTTCTAAAAAGTATCACCTATGAAAAAATAAAATCGCAGGCAACTCCAGGTAAATATGCTAGTTAGTTATAAATAGCTAGTTATTGCCAATCTATTCATTCCTCAATAACTATATTACATTATTATTAACAGGATCTAACTTCACCCCTTTTGAAATGTAACTGTTTCTGTTAACTTTATAGTTCTAGGTATGTGCTAGAGGACAAATATCATCTGGCCCAAGTGGAAAAGGAACATCACACAATTCAAGTACTGGTTTCCCATGTGCCTCGTGCTATTGTGTTGTGCGTGTTGAGACAACAATGGTGAGAACAGAGGAGAGCATTTTCCGTACCACAAGACAGCAGCTCATGCTATTCTGATGAAAAGTTTAATTAAAACAATAAGAAATTAAGGCCACTTCTACACGATACTGTGTACTGCCAGTATTCCACTTTCAACATCCTATGGAATCCTTGGCTTTGCAATTTACAGAGGGACCCTGAGAATTCTCAGCCAGAGAGCAATTTGGCCTCGGTAAACTACAAACCCCAGAATTCCACAGGATGATGAAAGTAAAATAATAGCACTATAACAGTGTAGGGCACAAACGGCCTCTGTTTCCTCTCTGAAGCAAATTTTACTTTTAGTCTCATCCTGCCAAAATTTATAAAGCAGCCTTGATGTTGCTAAATGGCCCTTTTGTTTTGTCTTTGTTGTGTGCCTTCAAGCAATTTTCAACCTATGGCAAGGTGAACCTATCATGGGGTTTTCTTGGCAAGGTTTGTTCAGAGGGGGTTGCCTTTGTCTTCTGTGAGCCCAAGGTAGGTTGTGGGTTTATATGGCTGAGCAGGGATTTGCACCCTGGTCTCCAGAATTGTAGTCTAATGCTCAAGCTACTACACCACAATGGCTCTTTAAGGGTGTTTAGCCCTAACTAATAATCGCAGAATGCTGAAGAGGAGAAGACAACTTGGTGTGCCTTAAGTTGTGAGGGGGAACAGCAACAATTTTCACCCAGATATCTGCTTGCAGCAATGGATGATGGGTTGGAGGCTGGGTGCGCTCACACACATGTACACAGACACAAACCCACACTGTGGGGCTGCAGAGAGGGAAGCTTCAACTTAGACCTCATGTCAGTGATCCAGAGATAGGAAGCTGTAAGGAGGGAAAAGTTAAAGAAGTGCTTCTCAAGCTTTCTGGTCTGAGGCAACAACATTTTTTTTCTTACCAGGGACTGGTACCATATTTGTGTCCATTGTTTCTTTCTTTTCTTGAAACTTACCAGAGACCAAAAACCAATGGTGTGTGGATTAGCACCAGTCCCTGGCCAGCTTTTAAGTAACACTGAGTTAAAACATCTCCTTCCTCTGGCATCTCAATGAACCTTCTTAAGATTGCTAATTTAAAGCCTCCCTCCGCTTAAGCAGTCTTAAACAAGACCACTGGGATATAAGCACAATTAAAGCCTCCTTCTCACCAACTATTTGGTTCCCAGAACAGCCCTTAACAACATGGAAGCAGTGATCCTGGCTGCTTCTGGATCACTTAAGAGGACTTCTGCTTTTGCGCTGCCCACAGCCACGCTAGAAGAGAAGAGTGGTCTTCTCACTGCAGGTCAACTGATCAGCTGAGCTATGTGGGGGAAGGCAGTGGGTGAGAGTTCCCCAGACCCCTGTAGGCTACAGTGTGAGAGTGCCTCATAGGCTGTGGGTTGTCCACACCTGGCTGAAGATATTCCACGTTGCGCTTCTCACATTACAGGTTCTGAAAAGGAGTAATGCCCAAGGAGCTACAGCTGTGTCAAAGAATGTGTGCGTTATCGTTTTGACATTAAATTAACACATCCCTTGTGTGAGACACAGGCATTTCTTCCAAGAAGGCAAAGATGTGTTAGGAAATAAAGCAAGAAATGGGACTGAGGATTTTCTCCTGCTGATTACCTTATGAAATAGTTCCATCATTTGGAAATTATACAGTGTCCGATGCCTGCTAAAAAGATGGAGAATTTTTGCTGGCTATAATAATCTTTGTCGGTCAGGTAAGTGCAAGTAGGTTTGCAGCCTGTGTGCTTGGGATAATAGCTTTGCCTTCCATTAAGGATTTTGATCTTATGACTCCTTACTCTGAACTCCTCTTTCCCTCCTTCGTCCCCCATATTCAACAGGACTCTAAATATAGGGCTCATGGAACAGCAAGTTGTATCTCAATTCACCCAGACCATTTCCGCAATAATACTATGACTTAAAAAGCATTCATCACAATGTGAATGAGCAATCTGCTCACACCCAGTGAAGTGTGAAGGCTCCCCCTTGGATCCTCTCCTGTCATGCAGGCACATATATAAGCCTATAAGGGACAGTTTTAAACTGGACATATGGTCAGATGTGCTCAAACTAGTCAGGATTTGTGAAATCAGAACAAACTCTGGACAAAATTGGCATATGATCCTGGCTGGGTTGGGTTGCTCAACCATAAACCTGGGTTTCTCCTTCCCTTCAGCTGTCTTATCAACTTGTGTGAGGAGAAGAAGAATGAACTGTGGTTTATTAAACCTTGATTTGAAAAATGGGTAGAGAAAGTGATGGAATTAGCTAGAGTGAATAAATTAACAAACTGGTTAAATGGTACTCAACACAAGCCTACCTTCAAATCTGGCAACCTTTTATATTATATGTGAAAGCAAGATTTGGCAATGAAGCAAAGACGGGCTTTGATATCTAGTATATATACTCTTCTCTGGGTGTCAGAGAAAAATAAATATATATATAAGAGAGGACAGAACTTAAGAAAGTGAAAAATATATGTACTTTGTTAAACAACTGTAGTCATGAAGGGCAGGAAATCATGGAGAGATGAGGTGGGGGTAGGGATAAAAGTAATGTTTTGGGGGATGTTTCTGGCTAATGTGCTTTGTTTTCTATTTTTCTCTGTCAGTTTTTTTTTAGCTTCTTTTAGCCCCCCCCCCGCCCCACCACTTTTTTCCTCCAGCATAGGTGTTTGTATGTCAGTGTCTGAAAATCAAAATAAATACAGAATTAATCCTTGATTTGGGGGGTTATTCCTATGTGTGAACACAGCCAGTGGTTCTGTCAAGGTTGTACCCACAAGGGGTATCCATTCTTCCCCAGGGAAAGAACATGCAACTGAATAGTACAAAATGCCTTTTCCCCATCCTGGTGTTTAAATCAAAGCACTTGAACAGTAGTACTCCCTGCCTTCTTGACCTGATTCTCACTGGATCAGCCACGGTCCGTACCCCCCCCCCCACATTTGGCATTCAAAGAGGTGTTGTAAGTGTTTTTAATCAGGGCATTGTGGCAACTGCCTCCATCTGTGGAATATCTCTTGTATCTGATATTCAAAGGTAGGCTTCCTCTGAACAAGAAGGTTTGATTTAAATAATATAATCAGTACCCATGGATAGACATCCTTTGTGGTTTTGTTCAATCCTTTTTAAAAGCCATTCAAGCCAGTGGTCACCAACAGATTTTGCAGCAGTGAAATCCAGTGTTTCTGTATTCCCTAAGTCATTTATTTGTAAGTAGTGGAACAAAATTGCCAGAGAGAATAACAGAAAACTATTATACACACTGCCAAATTTTGCACAGAAGATTTGAGAAACAGTGGGCTTGCGTATCTTCTGCATGATCGTTAAGGACCAGACCAGGGGTCTCTTTAATAAACACATCGGGAACTGCAGTGTGAAGTGGGCAGATGCCATCTTCTCCAGCCAGACAGCTCCACCAGGCTCCAGTCAAGTTAACAAAATGGCCTAATACTGCTTCATTTTTAGGTACCTCTTACAATACAATTAAAAATTCTCATTAGCCATACTAAAGACAAGTTTGCACTATTAATTGCACATTGTGCTGTCGGTTATATACTGCCGGTAAAATCAGTGTTTAAACTTGCAGTGTGCTTTTTCTTTCTGACGCCGCTAACTATGCTAATAAATTTGTTTCTAAGCTTCTGGCATGCTGAATCTCAATGAGCAATTTATTTTTTAATTGGAAGCTATTTGCCAATAGGTAAATGGGCATGTTTGGCCATTATGTGCTTCTCTTGTTAGGCAGAACAGCCTATGAATTCAATAAATATATTTCAAGTCAGCCAATTCGTTTCCAATGCCAGCTGTTCCTCTTACTATTCATTACATTTCGCTCACAGAGAAAGCTCAGGAGCTTGACATTTATGCGCTTTCAAAATAGACCTAGGTATTGATTCACAAAAAAGTATCTAGGAACCACAGCTAGCTTGTTCGCAAGAGAATTTTAAAGGCCATCTCAGTAAAAACATAACGTTAAGAGATTGAAGCATTTGTTACCATGAATATACACTCAAGGGCAGACTCAAGACATATTTCAGACTGGTATAAATGGAGGGGTGTTATAAGTACTGTTACAGGTGACTGCTTGAACGCCTGTATCTTTACAATTTGCTCTCCGGAATAATATGCCTTGTAGTCCAGAACAACAAGATAGACCAGTTACAAATATCCACAGCTATACCATTTTGCCAGCTGTTATTTGGGGGCAGGGTAAGTTCAAGAACATGACAGTACCTTTTCAGTTATTTAAAAAATATTAGACAAAATGTCAGAGGCGAATTTACTTGCCCATCCTCCAATGTGATACAAACCATTCTCGGGTCAGGAATAGAGCGCCAGCCAATGGTGGTTTGAGAGTTACGATTCTGAAGACAAGAGTTTGAATCGCCTCTGCCATGAAAACTCACTGGCCTACCTTGGGCAAGTCACACACTCTCAACATCAGAGGAAGGCAAAGGCAAACCTCCTCTTAATAAATCTTGGCAATAAAACCCTGTTATAGGTTTGCCTTAGAGTTGCCATAAGCCAGAAACAACTTGAAGGCACACAGTAATAACATGTCAGGAATGTCTCTCTGCACTCTACATTGGACAAGCATGACAATCTCTACACAAGAGGATAAATAGTTATAAATCTGACATTAGAAATGGTAATACCTAAAAACAAGTAGTAGAGGATCCGACACTTCCTGGACATATAATATGAAATTTACAAGTAGCAGTTCTCAAACAAAGATATTTCAAAAGAAGACTGGAAAGAGAGATAGCGGAATTGAGTTATATTCTCAAATTCCAATTCATTAGCAAAGGTATGAACAAAGATAGTGTTTTTGTGGTACACTATATATATTAATATATGAGTCCTCACAACTGCACATATAATAGAAGGAATCTCCTCAGGAAATGTTTTGAACCCAAAGGAACTGATGTTTGGTAAGCAAACATATTGCTTTCACATGTCAATATCAACTGACCACTTCAAAGATCTGAAAGATCAGTATCATCTCACAAAGCTCTTTGACAATTTAGGGCGAAGGTCATTATTTACATCTTTTTGGATTTCATTACATTCTATACCACTCATACAACTGTATAAATTTGCTTAATACCAGAGGCTATAACATTATTCTGTCATTGCATCTGCAGAATCTCCCCACCTTCACATTGATCTGACATGATGCGACTTCCAAGGCACTGAGAGCCAAGCCACAATGGTGGTTAGAAGTCATTCAGTTCCAGATGACAACAAAAAAAAAATCAAATAAGGATTTTTAAAAACATTTTAAAGTTAAAACGTGGGACCCAGCTCAGGCGTAGGCACTAGTCCTTTCCCAGAGCACATGTCAGACACATGTCAGCACATGCATACAAAGTCTGCTTGTCCCAGCTGGCCAACACATGCTCATCTCAGTCCATGGCAGTACAGGGCTGGAATTCAGTATAGTATGAGTTCCACAACTGCCACAGTATGATGTGATTATGTGAGGTATAATAGCCTTGGTCTTGTTTTTTTAAAAAAAGAGTGTCCCTACAGATCAATACAGAGAAGGGGAAGCATGGCTTTCCAAACGATAGAAGGTATAACTCAAGTCTTCTTCCTGTTTCCTTTAGATTGTCTTCTCCCCTTCCCCACACCCTCCACCTGGTTTTCCACACATCCAGTATCAGAAAACAGTGTTCTAGTTGAGTATACATGTGCCAGTAACCACTGATAGTGTCTGAACTGCAGTTGCTTAAAATATCCTTACAGTACAGAAGGGCATCGGGGGTCACATTGTGCAACAAGAACATAAGCACTGTCACAAGGTCATTTGGAAGTTATCCAGAGAGATCCCTTTCCAAGTTTACTCTCTCAAGTTACAGACCATTTTGTGATGGTTTTCACCACAAGAATTTAATTTATAGTCTGTTTGAAAACTCATCCTGAGCAAATTGATTGTTTTATGCAAGAATATACTATAAGCATGGCCTACCACCATGTGCAGAGCTAGGAGATCTTTTTAGCCAATTTATTTCAACAAATTCTAAGATTACAGACAGAACACAGGTAATAGGTTATCCAGGACTTAAGAATCCAGTTTGGTAGAAGCGGCAGTACCAATCCAACATGCTTCGAGCCTTTCATTTACCATTTTTGCTCTATTAACTGCAAAAACAATTAGAGTTCAGAAAATTTACTTTTTGGAGATTACAATTCCCAGAATCCCCCAGTCAGTATGAGGAATCTCCAAGACACACTGTCATCAATTGCCCCCTTTAGGTCCTGCAAGTTCAGGACTGTGGTTTCTTTTAATGCAATGTGATCTTCCTCTTTTCTCACTGCCTTCTGCTTTACTGAGCATCATTATCTTTTCTAATGGATCATATTGTTTTATAATGTGTCCAAAGTACAATAACCTCAGTTTAATAAGTTTAGCTTCTAATGAGAGTTCAGGGTCTCGCTTAGGACCCATCCATTTATCTTTTTGGCTGTCCTGACATTCTTAGAACTCTCCTCCAGCATCACATTTCAAAGTAATTGATTGTCTTCCTGTCAGGTTTCTTCACTGTTCAGATTTCATAACTACACAGAAATTGGGTCTATACCTAAATGCTAGCCCTATTAGAAAAGAGCATTGAATCAATGGGATTCAGTGGAGTCAGTGGGTCTTTTGTTGTAACTGACAATGAAACAACAATCAAAATCATAATACTTAGTTTCCTCTGCAAGACTAAACTGCTTGATACCAAAGCTTTTGCTGGCATTTCAATGCTGTGCTGAGGCAAAATTCCATAGAAAATTTTAGATTTAAAAATTTCTCAGTAGACACCTCACAAGCAACTGCAAGTGAAACCAACTCAATGTTTCAGGTACAAATGGAGAACCAAATCCAGTATTAGTTGTACCTACAGTAGACTTATTGAGCTCAATGGGATTTGTGTTACCTATTACTAACAACCCCCATTTGAGTGGGTCTGTTCTAGGAAGGGTTAACGCTCAATTTAGCCTGCAGAATTCAAATTCATTTTGTAATATTTCATTTATTTTCAGCCACAGAATATAACCAAATGTTGTAATCCAGGTGCAACAACTGAAAAGCTGAGAATCTGGTGGTTATCTGCAATTGAAAAGGACACAGTGTCATTGAGGTGCAGTGGTTGAAAGAGCTGCAACATGGGAGATCTACATTCTAGTCCCCACAGAGTCATGAACTCATGCTTGCTCAGGGCTGTTGAGCCAATGAAATGGAGAAGAGGAGAGCCACATATGCCAGTTTGAGCTCATTAGAGAAAAGGCATGATAAATGAAAACTAATAAATAAATGGTAAGCAAAAAAAAATATATTGATCAGCTTCGATGATATTATTGGTTCATTTATTGCGCACAGACATACTTCTTCTCAAACTCACACACTCCAAGGAAGAAAATGTCATTGTAAGTTTTCCAATCAATATGAAAGTTTGGAGCAGTTTTCTTTATCTTTCTTATAGCACCTCCAGAATGTTATAACAGTCTGTTTGCTTTTATTTGTGAAATAAATGAATCTATTGTGAAATCCTATTTGCCTTTTCTTTACATTACTCACATTATCTATTACAATTTTAACCCACCATTCTTCCTAGCAGATTAAGATGGCATATGAGAGAATAGAGTGGCAGAGATTTGATGTGTATGTTATGGATTCACCTACTCCTGGCTGTGGCCCTTCTTATCCACCACTAGTTTGGCCCTGCTCACCACCAACAGCCTCACACAGGTTGTCCCTGTGGAAATGTGACCCTTAAAAAAAAAAAAAGACTGCTCAGCCTTGATTTAGAGGAATTCACCTTGCAATAATTCCAAACAATAGCTGCCAAGAAAGAAAAAAGGATCTTGTAATCAATTACTATTTCACCCCAAGCTGAATAAATAAAAAGAAATGTAATAAAGCTCAGGTTAAAGAATGTCAACCAAAGCCACAATTAAAAGGTCAAAGTAAACATTAAGAAGGGTGCACATCCACATAGATTAGTATGTTTCTCAAGGGATTTGACAAGTTGCATGCCTCAGCAATAAAGGCACATTTACCTTGTAAATTAGGCCTGCGTTCACAAAACAAAGCATGCTAGAATTCCAGCTACAGAGGTGAACAAAAGCACTTGCTGGGACAAACAGACATCTTTCATCACTTCAGGGAGGACTTCTTCTAAGTATTAGCTAAGGATAGCTAAGTTAGCTAAGCCAACTCTTTGTTACCCCAGCATGTTAGCAATCTGCAAACATCCAGTCCTACAAAACGCACAGAAACTCCACAGCCCTCCTCACAAAGAACACAACTACCATTATACTGACTTTTCCTTAAAAGATAACTCATCTATTGAATCTACCACATTCAACAGAAGTGTCATGTTTATTCATTATATCAACTATTTTAAAACTGACCAGAAACATCAAGCTCACCTCATACTAATGACTTTACTTACACTGTATCATACTTCACAAGCCTGGGCTATGTTACCATTATGCAAAGTGAGGTGATCCTAGGGCAGCCAAAAAAATTTGAAAGGCAGAGCTGTGTGCCACACTGAGAGTCTTGCACTCCCTAAACTACACCCTGCCACCTTCGGGTACAATGGAAGCTACTATCCCACAGTCAATGTTTAATAAAGATAAAACCTCTGGTCACGTTGGATTTTGTGCCTCAATTGGGAAAATCTTTCCCCAGGCAGCAGTCTTGGAAGGCCCTGTCACAAGCAATCCTTTTGATAGCAGAAATCACAACTGAATTACTATAGCAGCAAGCAGCTCCATTTCCTCAGTAAACCATTTGTACTCCACACCATTTGTTTGTTCGTTTCTGGTGAGGATACGGTGAAATTTTATCATTCTTTTTAAATTTATACGCAGAACATATAATACAGAAAGCAGGATTAGATTTGGAGGAAGGAAAGGTGAAAAATGGGGGAAGAAACATCAACAATTTAAGAGACACCACATTACTAGCAGAAGATACAAAGACTTGGGACAACTACTGATAAACATTAAGGAAGAAAGTGCAAAAGCAGTGTGACAGCTGAATATTAAGAAAAAAAAAATACCAGAGACTATTTAAATACTTAAAAGTGGATAATGAAATAGTCAAAAGATTGTACACCCTGCTCTCAGTAATCAATCAAAATGGAGACTGTAGTCAAGAAATCAGAACACGAAGAGTTGGAAGGACAGATATGAAGGAACTAAGTAAGCTCCCAAGCGCGAAGATCCATCATTAAATATTAAAGTCAGGATCATCTGTGCCAGAGCATTTCTGATTTCTATGACCATTTCCGCACTACAGTGTTAAAGTGCTGCTATTCCACTGTCAACCTCCTACGGAATTCTGGAGTTTGTAGTTTAGGGAAGGGTACTTCAAATTTTCAGCCAAAGAGCTCTTTGGTCTCAGTGAACTACAAACCCCAGAATTCCACAGGGCGTTGAAAGTGGAATAGCAGTAGTTTAACACTGTAGTGCGGAAGTGGCCTATGCATGGCTGTGAAATCTGGACAGTGAAGAAAGCTACCAGAAAGAAAATCAACTCATTTGAAATCTGATGCTGGAAAAAGTTCTGTGGATACCATGGACTACTGTAAGATAAGTAAGTAAGATAAATCAAAGCTGAACTCTCACTAGAAACCAAAATGTACTGAGGCTATCATATTTTGAGCTGACATGACTCATTGGAAAAGACAATAATCCTTGGTAAATTGGAAGACAGAAGGAAAAAGGGAGGAGAGCATTACAGGAAAATTGATTCAATAAAGAAAACCATAGGCCAGAGTTCATAAGACCTGAGCAGGGCTGTTGATGATCTGGGCTTTTGCAGGGCCTCTCATTTATAGGGTGACTGTAAATTCAAACCAACTTGATGACAAATAACAACCACATCTAATAAGAATGTGTGGCTTCCAGCAGCACAGGAGCTGCTTAATAATAAAAGCCACTATCAATGAGTATAAGATCATAACATGTGCTGTCCCTGTAACAGGAGGGAGCTAGAAACAACCAAAAACAAATTTCTGAACGGAATACTTGATTTGCCCTGTTTGCTAGAGCTGTGGCTGGATCTTGAGGGTTATTCATTGCTGGTCAAAAGCACAATCTCTGGAAAACACCAGACAGCCAAAGTAATTTTCTAAGAGTTTCTTTTAAAAACTAGCAACTATACAAAGTCTTTGGTACGTAAGACAGAGAAGCTGAAGAAGCTCTTAATAACAACGTTGACTCCCTGTCTCTTATTTAAACACTATTAGACAATTTTGGCTAAATGAGGATTGAAAGTTTACGAAATAATTTTGCTGAGTTTATGAAATGATTTGCTATACTTCTGTGTCAAGCTTTGATACATGGCTTTGACCTATGGAACTAAGATGACATAATTTAGAAGTGGTATTAAAAGGTCAAGTATTAGCAAGTTATGCATGCTTGCTGTGTAGCCACCAATGGTCTTCAATATCTTCGCATATTCTCAGAGCAAAAAAGAACATAGGCAAGTAGTCTGCTTTTGGGGAAAAAGAAACTTTGGAGGAGATGCACATGCACACGAGATCACAGTTCCTATGGGAGCAGTTATTTGTGCATATCTGCCAATTCTGGTAATACATGTCTCAACTGTAAATGGATAAGGAAGCGGGCCAGAAGCAGTCTAGCCATTTTCAACTATTCCAATATGTGCTGGGGTTGAAAACACAGAACATAGTTGGTTATAGTACTAGAAGGCACAGAAGATACTATCTTACAGCAACTCACTGTTTGTGGGGTTGGATCTAGATTAAATTGCTTATGTTTTAGTTTCATTGATGTGAATGGGACATAAATGACTAACTTGTTCTGTAAGAACCTAAGAAGAGCCTTGCTGGATTAGGCCAAAGGCTTATCTAGTCCAAAATTCTTTCCATACAGTGGCCACCCAGATAGCTACAGGAAACCCACAAGTAGGGCATGAATGCAACAGCCCCCTTCTTCTTGTGCTCCCTAGCAATTGTGATACAGATTTCCACTTTGTGCAGCACTAGAGGGGATGAACTTTATGTTGCTGTTTGCCTCTAGTTACTTCCTACTTCTGGTAACCCCAAGGGAGACCTATCATGGGTCTGTCTTGGCAAGATTTATTCAAAAGGGGGTTGGTATTGCTTTCCCTTGAGGCTGAGAGAGTGTGACTTGACCAAGGTGACCCAGTGGGTTTCCACAGCTTAGTGGAGATCCTAGCCCTAGTCATCCAGTCCAAAACTCAAACCACTATACTCTACTGGCTCTCATAATAATTGTCCCATCCTCCATAAATTTACCTGATCCCTTTAGAAGAGAATTAATTTTTAAAGAGACTAAAGCATGACTTAGTCTGGATCTAGCCAGTATATGTACCATCCATGTTTCATTTTAAGTACATTAAAGTTTTTACCCATTTGTTTGGTCTTTACACCATCATTTGTCTTTACACATCATATACCAATTACTTGGATTAGCCAGAACATACTTAAATCTCGTATGGAAGTGTGGCAATAAAAGCGTGCCATCAGTGTAGCATACCGAAATTACCATTTCCATAATAGGTGTATCATGTGGGTGGCTGAGAGGAAGGTGACGAAGGTGCCTTGCTAGATTTGCTATAACACAATGACCACTGTGGAAACTGAAGAGAAATTGAATTGTTATTTTTTAACCTTTCATTACTGACATTTGATCAAAATGGTTTCACCTTTGTTATGGTGAAGATAATAAAATTGCCAGTGTGGGCTCAATGTGAGTTTAGATTCTGAATCAAGGAGATGTAGCATTCAGTTCCACGACATGGAGTCATTATTCTTTAACCTTTCATTACTGACATTTGATCAAAATGGTTTCACCTTTGAAATGGTGAAGATAATAAAATTGCCAGTGTGGGTTCAGTGTGAGCTGAGATTCTGAATCAGGGAGATGTAGTGTTAAGTTCCATGACATGGAATTACATCACATGTCCTTTGACAGTCTCCACAAAATCTACCTTTTATGTGATACAGCCCCCCCCTCCAATCACATCCATTTACTGGTCAGTGGGGTTGGGGGTGCAGCAGAGAAATTCCCAACTGTGTTCCTATAGCTGGACACCCAGTAGTGAGGCATATTCTAGGTCCACAGGGGGGTGGCATTCCCTCTGGAGATCTCACAGGATGACATCATTGGTGTGCATCCAGCTATTGGAAAATAGCTAGAGTCTTGCACACCGCCTTCTCTACTTTCCACCAGCCAATAAAAGATTGTGTAGGAGGTGCACTGCACCCAGTAAAAGACAGTGATATGTAGTCTGGTCATTGTGCAAGACTGGTAGAGAACTCCAATCTCTGCAATGAGAGGAAAAAAAAACCCTTAGGCATAAGTTCGACTTATACTTCTATCAGAATGCCAGTCGTGTGCAGAATCAGATGCTGGTGGTGATGTTAGGCTCTGTGGAAATATTCAATCACATCTGTCACACACTACCCTTTCCCTAAATAAAATTGTTATATGAAAAATATGCCCCTCATGCTTCTCTGAACAAAATGATAAACTGCAGCTCCATCCTTCCTACTATGGGAAGAGTGAAGCTGCTATCATAAGCAGCAGATTTGGGATACAGCAAAAGGGCAATAAATAGTAAGTGAATTTGTTGTTGTACTTTATTGCTAGATATTAGAACTGATTGAAGAATTTTCTTTCAGTATTTTCTTTTAGTCTATCTTAACTCAGGCAGCTATGTGTATATGTGTGTGTGGTGGTGTCATTTACTACCTTGCCTCAGGCAGCAAAGTGCACTAGCAGTTTGTGGTTCACATGTCAGTGGAGCAGTGCATCTGCTCCAAGTTTAGTCTATTAGGGAATAGAACCTATTCTCTAGCCCCTGGTGCCACTCTATCCCAAATCTCTCACCCTTGGCATCAGTCAAACCCTGGAGGAGGCTGCTGCTGTAACTGCTGCTTAGCAGTGTGTGTGTGTGTCGGTGGGGAGGCAATTCAGAAGATATGGCTAGTCTGGGTCCTTGGTCAAGTAAAAAGAGAGTGCATCAGAACTGTGAGCACACCCTCATATATCTGGCCATATATTGGCTGCTTCCTCCTCATCTCTGTTGCCTCTCCCACTTCCCTCCCCATTGGTGAGAGGAGCAAGAGTGGCCTCTCCTGGAGTCTGACAGCTGCTGTCAGGGAGAGCAGAACATGGAACTGTGTGGACAGAGAATTATGTTCCAACTGCTCAGTGTAGATTTTTGGCCCATATCTCAGTCCTGGAACAGCACTCAGGCTGCTGGGCTGTTGCTTAACTCAACTCTTTCAAACTGATGTGGAACAAACTGATGCAAGAAAGACTGTGTGCGGCCGACTCAAGGTTCCTTCTCACATATATGCATTTGTGAATGAAACTGTCTCTGCACGGGAGATATTTCACTATGAGACTGAAATAGTGGTCAGATTGGGGAGGGGAGTATTAGCAACACCATTTATTTTTTATGGAATATTCTTAATTCTTTATTCAACAAGGGCTCACAGTTTGTATAAGTTAGAAACAAGAACTATGTTGCCTTTTCCTGTATAGTTCTTCAAAAGGATTCTTCAAAATAATTCAACCTCATCAGTATTTATAATTCCTTTCCTTCTAGGGCTGTTTTTCATTAGAGCAGTATTATGTTAGTATGAGTACTTCCTAAAGGACTATAGACTGAGACTAATACAAACACTCCATAATACATTTTTTTTCATTAATAAGGTGCATGAATGTATGGATCTTTACTAAAAGTTTGGGCTCAAAAGTGATTTCTGAAAAAGATGTCTTTGAGGTCATTTTCACATAATAAAATAACATACCAAAATATTAATGTACTGCCTATATAGAGACCAGATAGCACGTGTCAAACATTCTACAGGTAAAGATGGAAAGAAATTTCAAACAGGCTCTTGAACCATTATAAATAAAGTATGCCCCTTCTTATGCTCTTAATTCTAAACCTGACTCTGTAACTTTTCATGCTGATATATCTGTTTCAATAAAGGGTAAAGTATCTAGTAGCTGTGAGTGATGTGGGACTGTGACGGGCCAGACACATTAAGCTTGTTGCATCATTCACACTGTTGAATACAGATACTCAACAGACCATGGTGTTTTTTCCTACTATTCATGCATGGAATTTCTGTTCTGATTACTCCCATTCAACTTAACACTGTGATCCTATACCTGGAAGCAAGATCCATTCCACTCAGTGGGACTTACTACTGAGTAGACATTATATGTACTCTAACTGACATTTGATTCGGGATCTCTTGATTAGGGGCAGCATCACTGCCTAGAGAGTCAGTGTAGTGTAGCAATTTGAGTGATGGACTAGGGTTCAAATCTCCACTCTGCCAAGAGATTAGGGTTCAAATCTCCACTCTGCCAAGAGAAAACCCCTAGGTGAGCTTGGGTGGGCAAGCCACACTCTTTCAGCCTTAGAAGAAAGTAATCTTCTGGAAAAAATATGTTGATATGAAAGCCCTACGCTAAGGGCACCATAAGTCAGAGTCAACATGAAAACATATAAAAACAACAACCATTGGGCTGCCTGATGACGCTGATACCACAATAAGGGGCTTAGTGCTTACTGCCAGCATTCACTGCTAGTACCAAAGCCTTTCCCCCCCTCCACTTCTTCTCCTGACTTATCTAAGCAGGAGCATGACAGGAGCATGGAAAATGAGTAGCAGTTTTCATTTGCCTTGCCCTTTCCTTCCAAATAGAAGTGCACATTGGGCCTAGGTGTAGAGAGTGAGTGAATGGGCAGTGATGACAAAGATACGGGGCACTTAGGAACTGGGAAAGGCTATTGATGGCGCCTTGGCAGAGCATTGCTTAAAATCTGGAGGCCACACTGATTGTGGTGAAGCCACAGGAGAGCACTTTAAGATTTACAGGGATTGTGTGGCTTGGTAGCATGAACCAAGCATTGGTAACAGAGAGGAAAAGCTGAAGAGGGCCATCCGAAGACATTTTGCTGCTTCGGAAAGAGCACCAAATGGTGTTCCCACTCCTCAGTTCAATAATGCAATATCTTGCGTTAGGGATGTAATTGGGGATATAAGTTTTCACTAATTTTGTTCTTCAAGAAAGAAACACGTAATTTTGCCAATTTAGTACCCAATGCAAGAAGCTATTTGCAATTTAAGACTTATTCTGCTTAAAATTTGCATGTGTTATTATTATATAGAAAACAGCATTTTTCTGTGTAGCATATAGCTTTTTCTGTGCAGAAATATTATTTTCTACACAAAAAAACTCTGTTTTCTGTATCAAAATGCTACAGTTGGGGACTTATTCTATGCAAAATTCATACGTGGTGTTTTTGCAAACAAAATTTGTTTTCTGTGCAAAAATATTATCTGTGAATTTTGCACAGAATAAGTATTGAACAGCGAACTAGACCTCATTAAGATTTCCTGATACTGGCGAAACACTTTTTGGAAAATCTTTCAAATATTTTCAAGTAATTTTTCCATCCCTAATTTGCATAGTATAGTTTACCACAGCATAAGAAAACTGCATAGCGTGCAAATCCGGGCAAGTTATTTTGTAAGATGAGACAGAAAATTCCACAAATCTCAAATGCTATTTTTGATAGGGGAAAAAAATTAATAAATTAACTACTATTATGCTGCTCTGCTGCCTCAGGCAGCTACTCACTCTGCCAAATGGAAGAGCCAGCCCCACATATGAACAGAAAGAAAATTCTACTTAGCGAGTGGATCTTCCTTCCATAAAGCAGGTTAGGACTGTCTTTGTATCAAGACTTGAGAAATAACATATGCTTAGATAGCTTCATACTACAAGTAATTTTTTATATGTGAAAGCTCTCCATGCTCCAGGAAAAAAACAAAAACAAAACTATTTTATAATGGGCAAAGCAGAAATCTTTAGCTTTAGTGGCATCGTGAATCAGCTCTGTAATTAATAAATGGAAGCAACCAAGCACCTTCATTAACTGATAATGCAACATACATCTGATGTACTGAGAGTTGCTAAGTATCTCTTTTTTAGAAAGGCAACAACTGAATGATTAGAAATGCCAAAGAGAAATTTAATATTTTTTGTTTTGTTTTGTTTTCAGGAATACTTCCCCTCCTAAACTTGTTCCCCTTGAATATTTGCATATAAATTACTGTTTTGCAATTTGGGTTCTGCAAATGAAGTAAATAAAGTAATTAAAAGCAATCAAAATGTATCTCAAAGAAAATGGACCAAATTACTGATGATGTCTGTCTTTTGAAGAAAGAAGGCTTGCTCTGTAGAATGGATTGGATGAACCATCTCCCAGGTTGTCTAATATAGCTCAATGTGACCTTTATTATGACAAAGAACAGTGCCTTGGCAAGCCATCAAGCACATATGGACAATTTCACATGAATCTTATAAGCCCCCCACACACACACACTCAAAGGTTGATCCAGATTAATCACACATCAGGAGGTGTAGGCAAGGCTCTCACAGAACATCTCTGTGACAGCTGGCATAACTTTAATACAGATTTTGCATCGATGCACCCACCAACTATTCATACAAGTGAAAAGATTAACATGGCACTGTTACTTCTCATAGAGCACATCTAACTCTGTTACTGAAAAAAGAAAGTTGGTGTGTGTGGGGGTGGGAGGAGAATCACCGTGAAAGACAAAAAAAAATGTACTGAATCCAGTGGCAAGCTGTGACTTCAGTGTCCACAGGACACTGTTATAGGTTTTTACACAGCATGGTATGCATACTAATGTAATTCCTACTAAAAGTAAGAATGGACGCACTGTCCCACTGCCATGGAGGACACAGGCCAGCACTGCTTGGATCCAGAGAAAGTTAGTCTTTAGCCCCATGGAAATCAATGCGACCAGCTCATAATGATTTACGGAGTGATCATAAGCGGGGCAGAGAAGAGTGGGAGGGAAGTGGCTGTACTCCACTGCCTTCCAAACCCCCACTGACTTCCAGTGGCAGTGGGTGATTTTGCCCAGCTTTTTAGACTGGTAATTCCTTTCAAAACAGATGAACAAACAAACAATCCCAAACGACAGTGAGGTGGAATGTCAACCAGGCCAGCATCAGGCTGGCACTACTGGCAAGCAGGGGCAGGTCACTCTTTTGGAACAGAGGGGTTTTCAATCCAGTGGATGTCAAGCAGGCTGTGCTCCGCTCCATTCCCTGAATGCTCAGTTTGGAGGCCTACTGCTAGGGCTGATTTAGTCCATGCAGAAGGCAAAAATGGGATGCTTAGGGCACATACATCTCTGACCAAGGACCCCTGACACACCAAGAAGCATCCCCTCCCTATCCTAACCTCTTCCATGTGTTTCTCTATGGGGTTGGGATGACTCTGTTAATTAGGTTCCACTGTTTTCTATGGGCATAACTAACCTCCTTGGAGTTACCACCCCACATAAATAAACACAATTTCTGACAATAACACCAGTTTGGGAATAGGAATCATCTGTAAGAAAACTCCAAAGCAGGATTTTATTTGTATAAAATAAACTACAGCATAACTATATATAGCTATAGTATAAAATAACATGTATTAAAAATTACAAAACAAAATAGAAAATAGAAATCTAGAGTTTTGTGGTTACCAGGGACTGCTACAAGGACAAACAAATGGTGCAAGAGCAAATCAGGGTTGAACTCTCTCTAGAAGTGAAGATGACTCAGCTGAGACTGTCATACCTTGGACATATCATGAGATGACATGACTCACTGCAACAGATGGTGATGCTAGGTAAAGTGGAAGGAACACATCTTCCATTATGAGCCTGCCCAAGTTGTAGCATCATCAAGGGAGGCACATCTCTCTGTCCCACAGCCTTCATGGGCACGCTCAGCGGAAACATGGGAGATGGCCTTCTCTTTGGCTGATCCCAGACTTTGGAACTCCCTCCCAAGGGATGTTAGGACGGTTCCTTATTTGCTGTCTTTCTGGCAGCAACTGAAAACTGTTGTATTCTAGCAAGGTTTTGGGAACTGACTGTTAGCTAGAGAAGGGTTTTTATGATACTGTGCTCTTTTTAATCTTTGTTTTAGAGTAATATTTTAAATGGCTTTAGTTCTGTTGTTAGTTTAATACTACTTTAATCTCACCTTTTGTATGTCTTTAGCTATACATGTGTTCATTGCAACTTTCTGCCTTTCGTAAGCCACCTTGAATTCCTCTCTGGGAAAAAAGCAGGATGTAACGTGATGGGTGGATGGATGGATGGATGGATGGATGGATGGATGGATGGATGGATGGATGGATGGCAGGCAGGCAAAGAGAAGAAGAAGCCATAGCCCTAAGCTTGCAAGAGCAGGGTGGTTGATGAGAGGGTCTCTTGGAAGCCTCTCATTTCTAAGTTGAAGCTGAAGTCGACCTAATGGCAAATGAAAGCAACAACAACAAATCTACATATCTGCATATGCTAAATATTTCTTAAATTTTCAATATGGTGACCAATTTAGGGCAGATTTAAGCATTCCTATGTGTCATTAATTTCAGTGGAAAATGTTCACAAAAATCTGGGAAATTCATTGACATTCAGACTAATTCAATGACCAGTGACTTGAAGAGCCTTTGGTGTCAGTCTTGTGGAATTAAGTCTCTTTGCACAGTGGGATTTTCTTCTGAGTAAACAAGCATGGGATTACTCTGTGCTAAATACTTTGGTTTGGTTGGATCACTGTCCTGGTTGATAATATTAAATCAGTGTCATTAGGACTACATTATTAATTTGATTTACAAAAGAGATTTCAACAATACTATGCTTTACCAAATGAAAATAAAACTAAAATACACCACAATCTAGACCAAAAAAACACCACCACCAAAATCCCGAAACACAGTGAAAAAAAGAGTGCAACAAATTGAAAAGCAACCAACGAGGCAGTTTAAAACCTTCTTAACTACCCTTCAAAAATTGTTTGAATAAATCATTTCATCTCATATATTTAAGTAATAGTTATGCCATCTTTCAGCTGAGTTTCCAGGGTGGTTTTTCAAAAAGAGAAAAAGGGAGGAAAAGAAAAGATACAATACAATTTTAAAAGACCCAACAATATATTATAAACATTTAAAAGACTAGAGAAATAGAAACATCTTTGGCTCATGCCAAAAGGATAACAATTTTGATACCAAGTGGGCCTCTCTATGCAAAGAAATCTACAAATTTGGGATGCCACCACTAAACGCTAGGCTTAGGACAGCCTATTTATAGAAGGCAAGCTTATATTTGCAAGGCTGTTCAGCGCAATTCTGGTTTGAAGATAAAGAACCACAGCAAGCAAGAGCCTAAGAAACTGCTCAGCCACAGCTGGAGAACGGTCTGAGCAAACAAACACAAAAATCATCTCCTCACAGTTTCCCCTACATTGGTGAGATTAATCATTTCTATTTATACTTACAGGCATAATTTCTAAATTTCCATCTATACAATTTTTATACAGATCTATGCCTTTTTTTTTACTCCTTTTTTGGAAAGATCCATACGTAACCATCGTCTTCACTGTAATAAAGATAGGATCCACTCTAACCTATGCCTCTGCCATTTCTCTGAAAGGTAAAACAGAGCCAGCCAAGACAACAGTTTCCATAACATGATGGTTCTCAGAAAGAGAAAGATCTTTAGAAGTCATCAAGCTCTGTTACCCCTCTTTTGCTAAAGCTAGATAGATGCAGAAAAGAATAGGGTCTTCTCTGTGGTAAGTCTTTGTTCCTTTTCTTCACCTGACTAGCTTCCACAAAAGAGGGATCACAGAGCAAAGTGTTCTCTGATAATCTTTCTCTTCCTGCAGATTCCACAGGCAAGATGTTTGCTGGGTTGAAAAAGCCCAAGACTTTTAAGACAGATATGGAGAAAATGAGGCTCATGGGCTGAATGCAAACCAAAACGCTTTCTCTGGTCCCCAAACTCCTGACAACTGCTCTGAAGTCTCCCCACTCTCAAATTGCAGGTCAAACAACTGTCCCACTCAGTGACAAAAAAGCTCATTTATCATTCATGGAAGCCTCCAGGAGCACCTCCCTAGATCTAAATGCCTTCTCTAACTCCAATACCCTGACAAGGCCTGACTCCCCGCACCCTACAAAGCCCCATAAAACCCAGAAGACACAAAAGGGACTTCTGGCTGGGCAAAAATTGGCTTTCTCCCTTGTCCCCACTGAAATTGCCTAACTTTGTTTAGGATACTAAAGAGCAAAACCTGCACAGTGAGCCCTCAGTATCCACTAGGGTTTGCTTCCAGGCTCCCCTGTGGATACCAAAATTCGTGGATGCTCAAGTTCCATTATGTACAAGGGTGTGGTAAAACGGCATTCCTTATGTAAGATGGCAAAATCAAAGTTAGCTTTTTGGATTTTTTTTTTTTTAATATTTTCAAGCCGTGCTTGTTTGGATCTGTGAATACAGAATCCGCAGATATGAAGGGCTGACTGCACTTTGAATTGCACTAGGAAACAAACTGGGATCAAGTGGCATTCTTTTGGCACCCTTGTTATATGTACTCATTGATTTTCTCCCACTGACAAATATGTTACTGAGTTCTGAATGAACTGCAGTTTACAGATGGTCTTCAAAAACAGCAGCTAGCCACAGAAAAGAAATGAACAATCTACAGTATTTCAAGGGACTGATAAATACTCAGTAGCCATGTGGTTTTTATGTAAAAGCAGTATACAAATGTTTAAAATACCGACACACGCTACCAAAAAAAAAAAAACAGTTTGGAAGAGAGAACTTCTATTACACCCTATAAAGCTCAAATCATTTGTTTCTTGATTTTGAGGTTCATTTTAACAACATTTCAATGCTCTAACCAATCCTGCAAAGAGTGATTGTGAGGAAATTTGTCCATGGAAACACAGAGTGGTCTCAGAGGAAGTCAAGCATTCAGATCAGTGCTATAATGGGACATATGTAATACCTCAGGGTGCTTGTGTTGCATGTCTTACCTTAAGTTTACCCAGAAGAAGTTCATGATCATGTAACAGTTTTTTGGTCTCTTCTTGATTGCTGCCAATTTCCAATAAATTTGGTACTGACTCAGCTAGTTGGAGCTGCACCCATTTTCCACACTGAAATACAAATATAAGTACAGATTGTTCTAAGCACAGTTTCTCTACATCTTTCCATAATGGCTTTGCACGCATGCATGAGTCAAGTCACAATAAAGCAACTAAAAATTAATTAAGTTTCATCAGTTTCTGTGGATATGTTCTAAGTATAATTTTGTGTGGATCTGACTCTCTCTTCCCGTGCAGTCTAGAAATTACGTGATGCCACCTTAGCTTCAACAAACACATGAGAAAAACCTAGAATGAAACTGGAATGATGAGACCCCTTTGACATTTCTTAGTCTTGTTGGGCTCTTGCTGACAGGGCAAGAATGGAGGCAGGTAGGGCACTTACTGCTCTACTGCACCAAGGAGGGTTTTTTTTCTTCAGACAAAATATGTCTCCCCTATAACAAGCAAGAAATATGTACAATAGGTTTTGTACTAGTTGAAATGGAAGGAGCAATTAGAATTCTCAGCCAGAGACATCTTTGGCCTCAGTAAACTACAAACTCCAGAATTCCATAGGATGTTGAAAGTGGAATAATAGCACTATAACAGTGTAGTGCAGAAATGGCCAGTCTCTTACAAACCCCCATGCAATTTTCTGGGGTGACCCTTCTCTCTGTCCCACCACCTTCACAGGTACATTTGGCAGAAACACAGGAAAGGGCCTTCTCAGTGGCTGCCCCCAGACTTTGGAACTCTCTTCCTAGAGAAGTCAGACTGCCATCTTCCTTTCTCTCTTTTCATAAACATCTCTTTTTCATAAACTCCTGTGTTTCAACAGGCCTTTCATGGTTGATTGTATAAGGCCCACTCTACCTAAAAAAAATGTGTTTCATTTTTCTAATTGGTGCTGTGTGTATGAGTTTAATAGTTCATGTTTTCATAAGTTTTTTAAAAAAACGTTTAATCTTTTTCTTTTTAATTTTTGTATTTTGCGAATTTTTAACTATGTGTTTTTTAATCTATTGTAATTTGAGTCCCAAAATGGGAAAAAAGTGGGATGACGATAAGGAAAAAGATGATGATGATATATTTTTTATTCAGAACATCCACTGTACTACCTGCTCCACCTCTAGTGCATCCACTTTTTTCTCTTCCTACCCCATGGGAGAAAAGGAAAAATGAAGATCCATGGGACCAGAAAGAGGGAATCTGAGATTAGCTCTCCCTTTCCACATTCAGAGCTTGGTCTCTAAGTTTGGTGGAGGATTTCCAATCAGTCTAGAGCACTCTCCCAGGCACCACGATGTCTCATTCGTTAAGTTTTGAGAGAGGAAACATGCCAAGTGTTTCTTTTCCTCTAGTACTGGTGAATTACTTATGCTGAGAACAAGATGATGTTTCAAAATAAAGCTAAATCATTCCAGTTAAAGCTCAGGTAAGGCCTTCCCCTTTCTAAAATGAAGATTGATGCCTACATCATAAGTGCATTAAATTATTTGTCTATGCAGGAATGTCAGAAGAATTCCTTAAAACAAGTTGCTTACACTGGATCAGACTACTGCCCTTTGTGCATTCTGGATGCAACTCTGTAATTGCAACTCCAATTACAGAAAAAGAGAGTTACATATTTTGAAACACCATTATAATCAGAGAGAAAATCTTGTCAGTACATAAAGCTGTTTCTGCAGATATTGCCTTGCTGTTTATTTAATGTAAAGTGTATTTCCTTAAAGAAAGTAAAACTTTTTTTCTGTTTTGGACTGAATAAATTATTGAGGGTGATGCTAAACTGGTTTCTTAAGTATTTTACTCAATATGAAATCACTAGCAAACTTCCCCACTCTTACCGTTAAGGCATAATACAGTATGTTTTTTGATTTTTTGCCTCACTTCTTCACTTCTCTGTATCAGTGCTACATCGGTTGCAGAAATGTGAGCAAACCTGACGAAAATACTGAGCCCCTCAATGGCACAGTTCCATAAATCTGAGCATTAAGATCCATTCAGCTTACCTTAAGTATAGCTATGACGATTCTGCAGTCTCCAGCCTGAACAAGAACAGAGCTCACTGTCGTCGTGGAAGGTGGGCCATCCGAACCGTTATTTCTTGACATGGTGTTGCAGCAGCGGGACTAGGCTTCATGCGAAAAGGCTTCCTCTCTGCAGCTGTGTGAATCTGCTGGTCATTGCAAAAGGCAACAAACGGGGTGACTTGGCTTCATTCCATGAAAGAGCTCAGCTAACACTGATTGCTCTGCCAAAAGGAAAGAACCAGAGGTTAAAAATAGACACCCCCATTGAGCTTATCATGAGGGAGAGGGAGAGACATGACACACCCCTAGTTTGGTAATTTAAATGCCTAGGTTAAACTGCTGTTCCTCTTTGTCTCCCTATATAAACTCCAGCCTTATGAAATGTCCTGGAAAAGCTGGGCACCTTCTGTTTGCTGAGAATGAAGTGCTACATTCTTGGAACAGGGAGCAAAGAATGAAAAGTAGTGGCTTTCATCAAGTGAGTACTTGCTATCTGTGAAGCATTGTTTTTTTATGCCTTGAACCAAACTGCCTTGGAGGCGTAGAGCTCAAGTAAACCTGAAGAATCATCTTCAGATCCTAAAGTCCGCAAAAGGAACATGCCAGCTAGGGGATTCTGGGAGCTGTAGTAAAAAGCAGCATAACTTTACCAAGGTCTTTGCTAGACAACTCCTTACAACAATGGCATCAAAACATTGCAAATGTTTCCATTATTTTCTTTTTTAACGGCAGTTTATCAAGGGCACAACTTGGCTTTTGCTTCAGATCTGTCACAGAGCTGGGAAAATTTACTTTTTGGATGACAGCACCCAGACTTTCTCAGCCAATATAGAAAGTTGTCACGTAAAAAGTAACATTTCCAAGCCCTGATGCTGTTCACAAATGTCCATATCTCTGGTTATTACGAGGCATAAAAAAGCCACACTTTTTCTTCATTTTTGTTATTTCACTATGAATATGTCCTAGAACATGCACTGTGGGCGGTTATGACTCTCTGGATCCACTGACAGGAGAAAAAAAATCCTCCTCCAATAAAAATTCTGTTCTCACATTTCATAATTTGTAGCAGCAGTGAATTTTAACATCTGAATCTTCGCATGCTGTTTTAATATTTGAACCTTGCAGTAACTCCTCTGTTAATCAAAAGACACTGAGTTTATGAGACGCCTCTTTATCAATGTATTTTAAAAGGACACAGTGTCCGGTTCATTTAGAATGAAGTCCTGTACAAACAAGAACATTTATTCAGTGCTGGAGAAATCACAGACCATACCATAGGATCAGCGCCTTCAATCTATTGCTAGAAATACAGAGCATGCCAGAAGCAGCCCATGGTATTAGGCTACAGCTGTCTGATTCCCTGCGACAGGACAGCTGAGAAAGTGAGACTGGCATTTAGGCCGCAGGTCGCTTGTCAGATGACAGCATGTACATCACAGAAACCAAAGGGACTCCTCCAGGAGTGCATTGTTCCTTTAAAATATGTCATTCATTTGGATGAGTTATAAGAAGACAAGGGGAAAGAGAGGCAGGCAGAAGGATGGATTGCCTCCATCAAGGCACTAACTATGTTTGAAAACCTGAATTTCAATATGATAAATGAGGTTTTTTTCAAAGCTGTGCCAAAACACAGTGTTGTCCAAGGCACAGCAGGAAATGATTATGAAAATGGCCCATGTTAAGGTCCTAATACTGATATCCAGAACCAACCAAATGACTTAGCTACATGAGGTAAAATATCTCCCAAGCCCCTCTCCACATTGTCGTTGTTGTTGCGTGCCTTCAAGTGATTTGAGTTACAGCGACCCTAAGGCAAATCTATCACAGGGTTTTCTTGGCAGAATTTGTTCTAAGGGGATTTGCCCTTGACTTCTTCTGTGGCTGAGAGAGTGTGACTTGCCCAAGATCACTCTGTGGGTTTCCATGGCCAAGCAGGGAGTTGAATCCTGGTCTTCCAGCATCCTAAACAAACACTTAAACCACTATGCCATGCTTTATCTGGCTCCTGGCACCACACCTGGCAATAAAAAAATATAACTACCAATTAGTTTCTCAGAAATGTGCTGCCCTTTCATGGCATCCCCCACATTTGCTGCCTGAGTCACCTACTTCACTAAACCTAACAGTCAAGCTGGCACCAGAGCTTTGCCAGTAAGACTGAGCAGACTGTAATCTGTGACTTAACCACTGTTGCTAGCATTTTTATTTATTCCAGATGTTCATACAAATTGATACCAGCATAAACATTTGTTTTGATAGTACTGCTCTACTATGAGTCACTTTTTCAGCTTTTACAAATGTTTAGAATAAGTAATACTAGCAGTGTTACAACTCAAAGGAATGGGAGATATATAGTTCCATTCCCTATAAAGCACAAAGGATGGGGATATCGTGACCCACTAGTTGTTTACAGCCCCAAAGGCCATGCCATGTAATGTCACGGTCTGAGTGTTGGACTAGGAGTCTGGGAAGCAATGTCTGAATCCCTGCCCAGCGATGAAACCCCCTACCCCGGATGATCTTGCACAAGTCACAGACCATTTCCACATGAGACTGTTATAGCGCTATGATTCCACTTTCAACATCTTATGTTGATGTTGAACTGCAAACTCCAGGATTCCATAGGATGTTGAAAGTGGAATCATAGCACTATAACAGTCTCGTGCAGAAATGGCCACACTCTCTGATCCTCAGAGGAAGGTAATGGTGAATCTCCTTTGAAGCTATCTGCCCAAGAAAATTCCACGAAAGGGTCACCACAAGTCAGAGTTGACACAAAGGGACACAACAAAAACACGCCTCCAGAAGCCTCCTATGAATGCAATTCTATGAAACAAGCTATGACTCTTTGCATACATTTTATTTTTGGGGTGAGAAGATTAACAGCTGGAAGTTGTTTTAACTGCTAGGAGGACTAGTGAAGATCACTGGGGATCCAGAGGGTGGTGGGAAATGACTCCCTGGTCCTCTGAAGTTTTTCACCCCTAATATAAGGGTTATCTATACATGCAAGTAGCAGTGATGTATTTTAGCCTTTTACTCCAACTCTCAAGTCAAGTCTCAAGTCTCTACCTTCAAGTCTCAAGTCGAGTCTCAAGTCTTTGAAGATACTTTCAAGTCAAGCCTCAAGTCTGGGAGCCAACTTTATACCCCAACCTATATTCCAGAATTTCTGGACAGGGTCCAATAAAGTCAGTTTTAACAACTGAAGCAGAGTTGCACCTCCACATTTGCAATTTTGCCATCTGTAGCTTTGGAAATGGGGAATAGGATCCTTCTTACTCCCGCTTCCCAAAGCTGGAGGCATTTGTGCCAATGGCAGTAAAAGTGTCTGCAGCTTTTGGAAGTGGGGAATAAGATCATTCTTACTCCCCATTACTGAAGCTTCAAAAGCTTGAGAAGGAAGGATCCTTTCTCCTCGAACCTGTTGCCTAAAACATTTGCTGTTCCCCTCTGAGAAATGCACCCTGCACTTTGGGGGCAAGTCTGGTCCTCTGCTCTTAGGAAAAGTTTTAGAAGGCTCCTCCACTACACAGTGGGGGCCTGCCTCAAGCCCACTGCCTAACCCATTTGCTGTTCTCCTCTGAGAATTGTGCCCACACTTTCAGCTTGAGACAGGTTTTCATGTGATCAGTAGGCAAAAAGAGATGGAGGTGTTGTTCAAAGTTGTAAAGTTTCTGGATGAATGTGTTATGTTACTGAACCAAGGGCAGCAAGTCAGTCACTAAAAATATACAAGTCTCAAGTAAAGTCAAGTCAGTGCATCATTTATGGCCGAGTCGAGTCCGAATCCAGTCACTGAAGCTACTTAAGTCCAACGTGAGTCTGAGTCAATCGACTCGAGTCTACATCACTGGCAAGTAGCTATGATGTCCCTGAAAAACCGTTTGAAAATCCAAAAGTGGTTGGGGCCATGAGATCCATTCTTTGACACTACTTCCCCCATACATATCCCATGATTATAGTACAGCCAGCCAAACTAGGATTCATGTTGCTATGTTTTGTGCTTTCAGGCTGACTCTGACTTATGATGACGCTATCCTGAAAATAAAACATAATTTAAGGGCAGACATGTATACACACACACACACAGGCACACAGAGAATTAAAAGTGAGTTCCCATGAAATGGATTACCATTGTGTTTTTGTGAAACTCCATCCTAAAGGAGGTTCATTTGGCTCCTTCCCTCTTTGTTTTCAAGTGAACTCACAAGTCCTTTTTGTTTCCATCATCTTTAAACTACAGAATTGAAACTGAAATGCTTAAGATGCTATTTCATTTTGTTTTGAATATCTTGGAAAGTGGTCTGATTAGGAAATGTTTCATGCTGCTTCTTTTAGTTAAACATTATTAACTACTGAATTTAAATATTTTTGTGATGTTACTGTAGCTGCAAGCTACCTTGAGAAACCATTTGCTTTTGGGAGGTGTCTCTCTTTTTTTTAAACAAACAAACAAACAAGAAATCCCCAAAGTAGACCAAACAGAATTTGTCTAAGCTGGAGTTCCCCAATGTAGGAAGCAGCAGCAACAAAGGGTGTTTCTGTCTTACATTGTTATAGTGCTATTATTCTACTTTCAACATCCTATGGAAACCTGGGGTTTGTAGTTTGGTGAGGCCCAAGAACTCTCTGGCTGAGGATTTTAAAGGCCTGCCCTAAACTGCAAACCTCAGGATTCCATAGGATGTTGAAAATAGAATAATAGCACTATAATCGTGTGGTGCGGAAATGGTCAAAGTTAAGGCAAATACTTGATGCATTATGGGCAGGTTCACCTGAAATTCTATGACAAGTGACAGCAGTGTCATGTTCACAAAAATAAGCCAGCCATGAAACTATTACCAAGAAGGAAAAAAGAAGGATGTGAAAGCAAGGGGTGAACATGAACCTCTTAACTAAACATTTTGGCCACTCAGTAAATTAACATGAATTGGCTCAGGAAGATATAGGCCCTTTCTGCACCAGGCAATTAGAACAGGGCGAACTGTGCTCGCACGGAGGTCATCTGCACCTTGGAGTGGACTAGGAGCAGACTACTTACTGGAGATCTGCACCTCAGTCTGCTCCAAGACGACCCCAAGTGGTCTTCCAGCGTGTTTTCTAAAGACCGGAAACAGGTCTTTATTTTCCTGGAACGTGCCATTGCGTTCCTGCTCCCTTGTGCAGATTCGCAGGCTCGCACCAATGTGAGCCTGCCATCTGCAGAGGGCGGGCTTTAGGCATGGCGAGCTTCAGCGGTTGGTCGGGACCCATGACCAACCGGAAGCTGCCATTTTGGAAGCCGGAAGCCACCATTTTGGAAGCCTGAAGCCACCATTTTGGAAGCCGGAGCAGTTCGGATCTACAGACCTCGCACTGCTCCAATTCGCCCTGGACCAAGGAGGAGCCCTGCAGAAGGGCTTCAGGGACAGTCCGCATTGCTTCGGACCCCAGAAGAAGCGGTGAGTAACGGCACGGAGCGATTCCCTCGCCTCGTGCGGAAAGGGCCATAGTTAATCAATGAATCAAAGAAATACACAAAACCATAAAACAGATACAGGGCATAGCAATTGAACGGTCTGACTCAAAGAACTACTGAGGAGACAAAATACTTTTAAGAAGGCTTTGTGCAGTAGGACAAATAATTCATAAGGAGCTTCACATGAAGGGAAAGGAAAGGGAAGGGAAGGGAAGGGAAGGGAAGGTGGGATGAGTTAAAGTAATACTGCCCTTACCCTTGGAGCTTTTGCTTATACCTCTGCAAGCCTTGGGTAACAATTAAGTTCTTCTTCCTACTGCATTTAGGGTCTGAATACACAGGACAGAAGAGATGGCTGCTGCTGCAAGCCTCAGCTAGTAAATGGCAGCTAAGTACGAAGCCAAAATTCATTGCTCAACATTACTAAAAGATGATCAACAGTCAGAGATGGTGTTGATGAGCTGGGCAGATGGTTAAGGTAGACACACTGATCCAAAGCAGGAGCAGTAAGGCAGGGGAGAGATTAGTGGTGCCAGTTAAACTGGAGATAGCAAGAGGCAGAGGGGATGCGAAAAGCACTGATCAGGGCAAATGTGGCCTACAGGCCAAAGGTAATATAAGTATAGGTTGAGGTCCACAGTAGCACAGAGACAGGGCAAGGAAAAAATGCAGGAGCTCTGTTTGGATATATACAAAATGTACCTCTTAGTCTGCTTGTCCTCTACACACTTACATGGAAGGAAGACTACCGGTAATTGAATACAGTGGGATTGAACATCTGAGCAGGCATGTATAGGCTCACATTGTGAGTCATCTTTATCACTTGAAAGGATCCCTCAGGTTCATTATCAGAAAGGGCAGATGGTAGACAGCACAAAATACAGGCTAGCATCAGGTCCAGTAGTTATGAGATTGTGAGCTGGACTTACAATCTGCTAAATGCTGAGGATTCATGCTTATGGTAATTAACAACAGAATGTGGCCCCAAAAGCCTATTTTTTTTCAGCATGGTAGTACCTGAGCTGAAGGGTTTCCAAGGTGCTCGTGATCAGAACACTGAAAAATGCTGTCTGCACCATTCTCCTGGTTGCACAGTGCCTTGAGACAAAGAGTTCCAGCAGGACACCAAAGAGTCCCTCCAGCTGTCTGTTCTCAATGCACCTCATGACTGAGAGAGCACGCCAGATATCACTCCCTGCCCCTTGATCTTCAGTGCTTCAGAAACTTTTTGGCTGGGGTGCTGTCAGACTGAAAAGGTAGGCTTTTGCAGGGTGACCTTGTCAGACATAATTACAACAACAGAGCCCTGTCATCTTAGTTGCATCTGACTACACAGGATCTCAGCCAGTGTTGTCTTTGTATTAGCCAAGTTGCAGGTTAATATTGGAAAAGGTTGCATTTACAATTTAAGAAGCTAAATTGTACTGCCTTTACCATGTAAAATATCTGTCCTTTCATCTGGAGTTGGCGTGGTGCCTATTTTCTGGATATTTTAAACCTGTCTGCATGCATTTCTAGGATACTACTGCAAACAGAAGGTATTCACATGAAGAAGTGTGGGTAACTCCAAAACACTGGCTAAATCCAAGGTTGTATGAGACTTCTGCTCATGCAGTGGGACTTTCCTCTTCAACCCCACCCCCAGCCTCCTTCAGTTTGCTCCAGAAAGCCCCCAACAATCTCGAGTTTCAGAACTGCAGGGTAGAGGAAGAAGGGAATCTGTTGGGCTAGCATGTGGTTTCCTGGAAACACACGGTTTCCCGGAAACACATTTCTAGGAGTGAGAGGCAGGGTCGGAAGCTTGTATGAAATACACTAGAAATATTAGTAAAGATTTTTTTTTTTTATTAAATGGCTGCAATTCGATTAAAGAAAATTGACTTTCAAGTAGGAATGATGTGACAGATCCCTTTTCCCAGACTGACCCTGCAGTTCCAACTCTAGAAATCCTGCTACTCACTCTGCCCTTGTTTTCCCATTTACCCCCTTTCTGGATTGAGTTCCTGGCCCTTAGGGTAACCCCTTATATACAGACCTGTGGCAATGTTGTTGTGTGGGTTTTGTAGCAGTTTGCATGGTCCGACTGTAATGCAGACTTGATAGAGACAGCTAGAGGCATTTTAAAAACAATAACAACAACAACAAGAATATGTTTATTAAACACAGTAGAACATAATATTAATTGTTCTAATATTCTATTCTTCTAGGCTCCTAAAACCATACAGTGCTCCCTCCACATTCATGGGTATGATCTTTGCAAATGTTGTTATTCTCAAGGCACGTGCACGCCTCCTTCTATTCCCTTGCCTTTTGGCAGGTGCAAAGAAAAAACAGAAGTACATCTGGGCAAAAAGCAAGGGAATGGGGGAGGAGGCACTTGCACACCTTCCTTCTCCCCTCTGGAGCTCTCCCTCCCATTCCCATGCCTTTTGCCCCAGCACAGAGAAAGCATACAGAGGCAAAAGGCAAGGGAATGTGGGAGGAAGGCATACCTTCCTTCTCCCGTCTGGAGTTCCCCCCTCCCATTCCCTTGCATTTTGCCCAGCGTGAAGAAGGAAGGCTTCTGTGCCAGCGCAAAAGGCAAGGAAATAGGAGAGAGGAGTCCCAGAAGGGAATGGGAGGGGGATCGTGGGGAGAGTTACTCACAGTTTTTCCACTTAGTTAGTTTTCCTTTTAGACTGGCTATCCAGTTCCTACTCAGTGGAGCTCTTTCTGGCCAGTCTACCATTCTATTCAAATCCAAAACCTGGTTTGCTTCCGACCCTGCCTCTCACTCCTAGAAATGTGTTTCCGCTTTTGTGACATCTTATTCAGCCACAGCTCTCCCTTGTTACAGCGTCCCTGAACTATGATTGGCTGCCTTCACGCAGGTCAGCCCAGCACCTCCTTCATAGTCTATTTTTGATCTGTGATGTTTTCACATTGATCATAAACCTGCTTCATCCCTCTTCTACATTAATATTCATTTTTTTAAATAAACAGGCTGCATTTATATTATATATAAATACACACACACACACACATACATATACATATATATATATTTCTGTATTTTTAAATATTTTAAAATATGTACCTTTTAGAAGCATTTAGAAACATATCCAAATCTACGCATCTTTAAATCTACTCTAGCCAAAAACACATGTTTCCAAATGCATTTTAGTATATTATGTGTCAAATTCAGAGGATAATTACACTCCCAGGTGCATATTGGTCCAGGCGCTGCAGTTCAGGTTATTTTACACCAGAATTAATGAAGACTGAAGTCCTCAGACTTCTCCATTTCCACTTGAGAATGCCCACAACCCATCAAACCAGACAGTAAATTCAAGTGGTGAGTGCAAACAGAAATAAGTCCAAAAATGTACACACCCACACCCACGAATACATGAAAAACAGCTCAGTGAGGACTGAGCATGCTTAACAGCCACAGAATGTTGAGTATCTGCTAGAAAAAAAATGGAGAATGGAAGGAATGGAATGGAATTATCTTGGAGGAGAGTAAGTCTGGGTAGATCTCTCAAGAAGAACATTCCCATCAAGAGATGAGAACACACTGTAAGATTTTGTTGAATGTTCCACTTCTCAAACATACTACTTTGGCACTGATCTTTCCACTTTGTTTTGCCCATTTCTTTTACTTAGGATAATTTCCAAACCAGGGATGGTTGAAAATTCAAATCTCATGAGTCTTGAATCTTTCAAATCCCTTTTTAAAAAAGGGTTTAAAAAGCAAGAGAAAGAAGGATAATCTTGGGCAAGACACACTCTCTCAACCTTAGAAAAAGCCTGGGGAAAGACAAACCTCCCTCTGAAGAAATCTGGCCAGGACAATTGTCATAGTTTTGCCTCAGGATTTCCCCATGAAGGCCCTTTCTACATAGGCTGGAAACTTGGATTAATCCCACATTTTCCTGCCTGTGTAAACAGGGCCACATACTACAGTACAAAGATAATCCAGGTCAAAACTGGACTTTCCTTGCATAGATCCTTATGGCATCCTGGGGTTTGTAGTTTGATGATGCACCAGCACACTTTGGCAAAGAAGGCTGTGACACCTTGTAAAACTACAAAGTCCAGAACTGTGTATGAAAGAGGTTTGCAAGGGAGCTATGCAAAGGAATGTTTCCGCTGTCCTTGAAATCTCAAGAAGACTGTACCTTCCCGTCAAGTCTCAAGTCCTGCAAGGTATTTCAAGTCAAGCGTCTAGCCCAGTCTTAGTTCTGCACCCTGCAGTCTCAAGTCAAGTCTCAAGTCCTGCAACAAGGCGCTTTAAAAAAAACTCACCTCTAGTCCAGTCTCAATTCTCTACCCTCAACTCCTGCAAGGGACTTTCAAGTCAAGTCTCTAGTCCAGTTTCAATAATTCCCAATCCCTACCCTCTAGTCTCAAGTCAAAAGAGAGATTTTTTGTTACCACCTTGCAGAGGGAGGCAGCCACGGGGACAGGCAACAAAAGCAGACGCAGGCAGCCCAACCGGCAGAGGCAACACAGCGGGCACAGGAAGCTCAGTGGGCCCAGGCAGGCAGCCCCAGCGAGCACAGGCAGCATGAGCCAGCACAGACAGACCCGGGAACAGGCAGCTTCAGTGCACGGGCAGCCATATGCCCTGATTTTTGGACGCCCAGGGCCCCACCAGCCAATCAGTCCTCTGACAGGCCTTGGAGGGACTAATTTTTAATAAAAACAAACTTGGCACCTCCAGGGCCCATCAAATTGGCACCTCCATGGCCCACTCTCCTCCCGGCCGGGCCCCGCACAATCAGGCCCAGGGCAGCTGGGAGACAGATGCAGGGAGTGCGATCTGCAATTCTTGGTCTCCACCCGGCTGCCCTCCACCTGATGGGGCCCAGGGCGGCTGGGAGACAGACACAGAGAGCGCAATCTCGTGCTCCCTGGTCCCCCCCGGCCACGCTCCGCACCATTGTGCCCAAATCCACCAAGTAGGCCCTCTGCATGTCAAGGGCCTGTTTGGTGGATTCAAAAGATTCCGTTGGCCTGTTTTGGCAGAGGGATTCGGATCTGCGAATCTCGAATCTTTGCCCAGCATTCGAGGATCCAAGCCCGTCCCTGTTAAAATCTATTTTCTAGATCTAACTGCAAGGTGGCTTAAACACACACACATTTATAATACTGTGAAAGATGTGTTTAAAATGGTTCCATCTATCACCATGGAGCTCGGTGAACTATTTTGAACTGAGATATAAAGGGAAACAAAGTACACAGAAGTTAAAATAATACTACTACTTTTTATCGTAAATAGTTTGCAGCATAACGGATGATGGGACTGCTAAAAAACGTGGCAGAATTAAAGACATCTGCTTTGAAGGAAGCAGCCTCTGTAGGAATTGCTCAGACTGCTGGAAAGTGTGATAGCAAAATTACTGAAGGGAATATGAGGCGTTTGACAGCTATTTGTGCATTTTCACCAAAAAAAAAGAAAAAAAAGAGCTAAAGGGGATTTCAGTAGTTGTGCCAATGCTGAGTCTCACTGTGGACTGTATTGGCTTCAACAGTTTGCATTTTTCCAATTATTGATGTGGTTGCTGCCCCGTGAAAGCGTTGATGAACTCATGAGCCAGTGCCAAAATGAACTATGCAGAAAAAAGCTATGTCGAAAAGCCGATTATAGAAGGAATCCTAAACTCCTGGGGAGTGCAGCTGAGCTGCTGTTGGGTACTGCCTACTACATGCAGTCATAGGCATCTAGATGTCAAAAACCGAGCCCACATGACAGGGCGGGCAAAACAACTGTTTTAGGTCACCATGCTCATTTCTTAGAGGCAACTCAGAAGCCTAGTGCAGGGGGTTAAATCCCGCAGCCTATTTGTAGCTCTGGTGCTGCTCCTCTAATCTGATCCTTAGAACACTGCTATAATTAAATATGATCTCTATTTCACTTTGACTCAAGTAATCAGTGAGCAAGGAGGGAAGGGAAATGAATACAGTGTAGTACATTACCATTCATTAAAGGTAAAGAAACAGAGCAAATCACTTCTCTCATACACATTGATTTTGTTTCATTGACTATCATGGAACTATGCTAGGAGAAATAATTCTGTAAGCAGCTGTTCACTTATTTATTTATTTATTTACAGCAAAGAATGAGCTTTTAAATAATCATTTAATGGGCAGACATATGCTTTTCCAGCATGGATTTTGCATCCGCACACTAAGCAAAATATTAGGTGCATTAAGTCCAAAAATAAAAAATAAAGCCACATTCCTTAATGGACGGAAACCCCTCATTGTGGATCAGAAGGCAGAATCCTATATTTAGGACAAGAGGGTGAGACAGACAGGCTCCACAATTATAATTTGTAACAGGATGGTACTTTATATACATTAAGCCCACAAATGAATTTAATTGCAAGGGTGAAACAATACTATACCTTCTTAGAAAAGCATTCTTACACAGTTGCTGAATTCTCTTTTAAAAGGCTTCCTGGGTTTACAGAACATTCACTCTTACCTTATTGTTTATAGCTGGTGGGAGGGGAAAGAGATGTATTTAAATTAGAGCTGACTCCATGTTGCTTAGCACAGCTTATTGAAAGTTCATGCCATGGATACATACCTCAGTGGATTCTGAACATGAAGTTCTGCACTTTTGTCCCTTCAGCAAGTTTGCAAATACGTGAGAAAGACTCCTCCACCTCTTCCAGCAAGCAGCTGACAGGTTCTGCCCAGAGCCGGGAAAATCTGAAACTACAGCTCCCAGAGTTCTCCAACAAGCAGGAAATTCATTTTCCAAGCTCTGAATCCACTCATTTCTCCTCCTGTCCACTACTCAAAATCATTAAGTTGCCAGCACAGTAAAAGCAATGGAATTTCATTCAACCCACAGCAGCCTTTTTTCTGTCCTTCCGGCCTAGCGTGCTAACAAAGACCAGTTAGGAGTTGTGCTCTGCTTCTTAAGGCAGCCTTACATGCTGTGTAGGTGGCAATGATAAGAATATATTGGGATTCCAGTAACTACACAGAAGAAAGCCCCATCAAGCGGGCATCTTCCTTTTCCCTGCACATAAGACCCAGTGGATTGAATCTGAAAGTTCCTTTTCTCTGATGGAAAGAGTCCAAAGGAGAGAACCACTTTGGCCAAAGGAAGGGAACTTAAATATACAATCCTGTCAATATATCGTACTAGCGTCTATACCCGGCGTTTCCTGGGATTTTATTTTCTCACAGGTAATACTTGTTAGAAAGACTTGAGATCCTGTGTCTCTAATTCCCCAAACTGTCTTGTGCAGTACCTGTAACTTTTCCCCATATTCCCCAATCCAGTCTATATTCAGAGTTAATTGACATACAGAAGTTGGATCCCCGAGGGAATACACTGCCTTTCTCCTTGCTGCTAGGCCTCGTCTCCATAGCAACCAGCCTATTCAGAGTTCTCTGGCTGAGAATTCTAAAGGCCCCTCCCTAAACTGCAAACCCCGGGATTCCATAGAATCTTCACAGGCAGCCGATCCTATGAGGTCTTTGCTTGACACGGACAAACAGACAGAACTTTGACTTTTTAATATGAGATCTACAGGCTTTCCCCGCTTATCTGACAGGTTAGGGACTGGAGAACTGTCATAAAATAGAATTGGTTGAAAAGCAGAACCCACCTGCTGTACTGTAGGGGGCATGAAGGACTTACGGAGGCTCACTTGAGACTAAGCACGCACACACTACCTGCAAAGTCTGTCAACCAGCTTGACACCCTTTCTTCTCCTCCCAGCTTGCTTTCCAAGCAGCACCTGCATACGAGTGGTTTCAAGCAAGCCTCTGTAGGCAAGAACTGATGAAAGAGCGGAGCCCCAGTCGAATTTATGGAATTTGTCCTTAATTTGGAAGGGTCAAAACAGCGAGTTGTCAGGTAACAGTGCCATCAGAGTGGCCGGCTTCCTGTACTGGTAAGCAGACGGAAAGCAGCAATTCCAGACCTCAAATAAGCCTCTGGAGTCTCATAAGGTCAGGTGCCAAGCCTCCACTCGTGTGGGATGCCCAGTGAAGTATCGCTTTTACCTTTTGTTGAATCAAATGATTGCTCTGACTGGACAAATAGTGAATGGAAGTATTCTTCAAGTGTTTAGGGGAAGTTACTCCTTTTCACTGGAAATACTAGGGACTAACAATACGACCTTCTACTTAGCAAGGCTCTACCAATCATAAGTGTATCCCTCCCCAGAGTTGTTGCTCAGAAAAGACACACGCTGGCCACGGGTCTCTGTAAGATTTTGCCCCATCCCATTTTTCTACAAGATTTTGCCACATCCTGTTTTCCCTTCTCAAGAGACTCTATTGTCATTTGTTTCCCCATCTGACTTCTAGCTCACTCCTTTTTCCACCCCAATCCCTGACATTCCCGTCTGTGCTGTACCTCATCCCAACAACATAAAACATCTCAGCTCTTTGAAGTTTTGGCATCCTGTTTCTTTAGGCCATTTTTACATCAGTTCTGTATTCCCTCTGCCATCTTTTTTCTTCAAATTACCTCATCTTCCTTCAATTACTATAACATCTTGTATTTCCAAATTACTTTGCTTGCTTAGTTTAAACCGTATTTCTACCCTTCATCCCCCTTTTGTTACTCTACATTCTGAGTGTTCTTTCTATCTCTAGGACTTCCCTAAAATATTAATCTTACTCAACTGGTGACTTTCCTTTGTCCACAGAAGCTATATTATGAATGCATTTCTGCACATTCGTTATCACAGAGGTTGAAATGTTTATGAACATGCTAAGACATTGCATTAGCTTTATATTCCCAACCAAACACAATGCAGTCTCTCAGAAGTACTTGTAGGTTATATTCAGATAAGCTGGCAAAAATTATATTTCCTGAAACTCTTACTAGGTTTTGAAAATTCTCTCTAGTGTGATTATTTTGATCACACTAACAGGGAACATTAAGCACGCATTCAATTTTTACCACTTCATGCTTTTCTTAACAATTTGCATCAATAAACTGTACAAATTCTATTGAAGCCTACTGTAGTGTGTGATACCTTAATTATTCTGAATAAAACAGCCTAGTTATAATCAGTCAGATAAAAAGAAAAAAAAAGGCAAAGGGCTTATTCAAATAAAGCCCCACTCCCCCCACCCAAGACATTCCCATTATTACAGATTTTAACATCTTTGGCTGTTTTCAACAAAAAAAATTCATGGTACTGAGATGGCAGTATAGAGCCTGCTCAGCTGCTGCTCTTCACAGAAAAATTACATTGCAACCGTCTGAGTGAGGAGGAGTGGAGGGAGAGGCAAAATGTGGGTTCCTCAGTATTCAACCCAATTAATGCAAGGTATTTTGTACTCAAAGCCTTCCTTGATGCTGCCAAACCAACCCTTAGGCAAACCTATCATGGAGGTTTCTTGGCAGAATTTGCTAAGAGGGGTTTTCGCTTTGTTTCCTCTGAGGCTGAGAGAGAGTGCGACTTGCCCAAGGTCACCCGGCGGGTTTCCATGGCCCAACAGGGATTCGAACCTTGGTCTCCCAGTGTCTGCTCCACTACTCAAAACCACTACATTGTTGGCTCGCGGTACAGTCTCCAGTTAATAACTACTTCCGACAGTATCTTTTCCAGATCCCGCCCCTCTCCCCACCCCTGCCCACTTTTTCAAGAAATGGGTTTACATTTCTTCCTTCACAAGTGGACTCTGCACATTTTTGCTTATTATACTTTCTCATATGGCTTCTCTCCATATTGAGTGTTTACACCCTTGAAATACTTGCTTCCTTATCTCTCCACTACAGGCTATATATTAACTCCTGAGTCAGGCCAGAACTATTTTGTTTCCTTACTCAAAATTTAAACCACTCAAACTGGTTAATGATTCTGGCTACTCTTATTTGGGATCCTTCCAGTCTGGATCTTTTGGGGGTGATTAGGATGACAGTGAAGTTAGCCAATGGTATGGGATGGAAAAATTAAGTGACTTTATAAAGATGGAGAAATTTGTAAGTAGCCAGTAAACTAATTCACATTTCCTGGCAACAGAAAATTGTTCTGATATTTGTGTTTACTGCTGCTTTTTGGCACATTCCAAATCAGATACCATTTTAGATGAGATGGGCTGGACACTTGTGGCCCTCCAGAGTCCAGATGTTATTGGCTCCAGCTCCCATCAGCCACACCCACTATTGTCAATGTTAAGGGATGTTGGGAGTTGCCACCTAACAGGATCTGATTATCTGGTTCCCAGTCTCAACTCTAGAAGTAGGTTTCCTCCTCAGACTTTTGGGTCAGTGTGCTGTTCAAACATAGACATAGAGATATAGCTATGGATATGGATATAGATAGATATACCTGTCGATATACAAAAGCACCTTTTCCAGAAGGAAAAGGCAGGATTGGATATGGCATTTCCAGATCAATCTGGTGAGGATTCACATACAGCATAGATATGAATGAGGGCTACAAAAGATAGGATAATTCTAGGGAAAAATGGGATGGCATAAAACAGGATGACTTTTTTAAAAAAATGTAATGAATTATATAAAACATAACAATGTTAATACTATTACTAGACTGATCGAATTTGATACTGAATTAATATTATTTTTGTTAAAATGGATTAAATAAAAAGAAAAAATTCAAGCTGGAGACAAAAAGGTAATCTGTTTACCAGAAATGGAGAGGTTGTTAGGGAGCTTGGCAGTAACTTGCTGAAATATTTAGTTTCTGGCCAGTGCTGCCTTTCCCAACAATATAGTTATACCTGCATTACATTGTGATCATAGCTCAAAAAGAAGTGACCTTTTCTTTTTGTTTTTGCTGTGTAACTGTGTATGTGTATGAAGATTGTCTTGTTATTGCTGCGTGTTGTCAAATCAACTGTAAATCATGACAACCCTATCATAGAGTGTACTTGCATAACTCGTTTAGATTTTTTTCCCCCACTGCCTTCCTCTGAGGTTGAGAGTGTGTGACCTATCCAGGATAACCCAGTGGGTTTCCATGGCCAAGCACAGATTTGAGCCCTACTCTCCCAGAATCCTAGTTTAGCTCTCAAATCACCGTACCACATTGGCTCTATTTATATGATATAAAATAATTATTTTAGACTCTTCTGCGTAGTGGAACAGAAAATTACTTGTAAAATTATAACCATGGCATCACCCCATTTTGGTGTCTTGTAAATACAGCTGCAATTAATTTTTTAAAGTACAGTGCCAAACTCTGGACTATGAGAATTTGTTTCACAAAATAGGAGCAGGAGCCTGTGGGCCTAAGAAATCAAGAGGTGTAGTGATAGAACTGAAGGAATAAAAATGGACTATAGTAAACAAGATTTTATATATGGATGTTATGCATGGATTTTGATTTAAGAAGTGGCCAAATAGGAATAACAACAGTACAAAATGTACATCCTTCAAACAATTGTCCAACAAATAGCTGCAAATGTCCAAACAAACATTTTTAACTATTTTCACTGATAGTTAGGGTTGTCAGAGTGAAACCTGGAGATACTTCCTTTCCCTTTAATGGTTATGTAGAAGAGGATGCTTCAGCAGGTGTTGCTTGTTACCTGATTGTGTGACAACTACTAGTTGCTGAAATTCCCTTTTCTATATAACCATTGAATAATAATAATTATTATTATTACTACTATTATCAGTAGTAGTCGTAGTATCCCACTTTTTTCCACTGAAGGACTCAAAGCACCTTACAGTACTTTTAAAAAAGAAAACATAGTTAAAAAATCATACAAAAGTTAAAACAAAAACAATCCAGTAGTAATTAAAACAGAGTTGAAATGCATATTTATTGAAGCTCTCTGCATTTTTTCAGTCTGGCAGATCTACAGTGAAACAAATCATCACAGATCTAGGCATCAATATGGAGACCCTCCGTATATTACATTAGACCTACCTTTCCCACTATGCACACCCAATACGCTTACGCGCACCACTATCAACTATGGAAGCTGCCATGTGACTCCTGTTGTGTCTATAAGGCTCCTGCCCATTCTATGTTCTTTGCCTTTTCCTAGATGTTTTCCCTTGTTAAACAATATTTTTATCAGGTGGCCGGCATGTTTCAAAATGAAACTCCAGTAAGGTTCCAGACAGCCACCTTTTTGATTTCCCAAGAACACCTCTGGGCTCACATGAGGTATCCAGTCATTTATGCTTTTTAAACGGAAGATACACAAAAGAAAGTCACTGCTGGGTAAGGTTACTGGGAAGAGAAATACAAGGAAAGAAAGAAAGTAGTAGAGAAGGGAGTCATGTCGTGTGGTTGTCGGGGGATCACTGGGGGAGCTAAGTAAGCAGAGGAAGTTTGCCTGTAATACAGTTCTGGTGACAACCTAGGGGAGAATGCAGTGACCAAAGACCTTTTTGCACTATACAATTATAGTGCTATATTCCACTTGAACTGTCATAACTGCATCCCTTGGAATGTGGGGCTTTGTGGTCCGGTCACAATCTAAAGATCCCTGGTAGAGAATTCTAAGTACCCCTCCCTAAATAGAAAATCGCAGGATTCCACAGAATGGAGTCATGGCACTTAAAGTGTAAGAATAACACTATAATTATGTAGTGTGTACATGGCAGCGGGGGTGTGTGTGTGATATTGTTAGGGTCAGAGAAAGGGAAGATATAATAAGTAGGAATAAGATGTGTGTGACATCCCTTTCCTTCTTTTCAGCATCAGAACAAGAACATGTGATTGTGCCAGGGAGGATACAATAACGTTCCTACCAGTCTGTTGACTGTCTCTTTGGATTCCATTCTCTGCCCAGCTGAGAGAAATAAAATATATTTTAGTTTCTGCAGTATTATTATTAACATGTATTACTAACATATATGTATTAGCTTATAAGTATAACACATTTTTAGACATGCTTATAAGGAAGATTTTAGATAGCAGTGTCAGCAAAGCCCTCATTGAGATGAACAGCCTACTATTTTGTTCTGTTAAAGGGTTAACATGCCTTTTAAAAAACAGATTTTTAGAGCTGGCAGCTGAGTGAAGGATGTTGGGGATGATAGGAGCTTCAGCCCCACGGAAACGCAGCGGAAAAACCAGAGTTCAGCGAGCCAACAGCAGCAGCCTTGTTCCCCAGTAAGGATACTCACACACTGAGGAGTTTCTTCCAAAACAGGGGGCACTTTCTCTTGCAGCAAAGTTTCATTATATACAAAACATAGGACAGACGGACAAAAGCTTGCGCCAGGCACCAGGTTTGGTCAACAGACAAATACATACTGGCGTTGCTTTGTTATATACATATCTACAACCAGTCAGGTAGAGGTTTGCACACCTCCCTCTACCATCTGCACACAACCCGTTTCTTATGCAACCTTGCAATTACCCATAGCTGGGGCATGATGCAACATCTTTGCAGTGGGGTGATCATTTTCCCAGGGTTCCCTGCCTGGAATCCCTGACAATCCCCTCCAAAATGGTCGGGCCACTGTGTAGGACATTTTCACAATCCATACATGTCATACAATACATGTTACATAATACATACAGTACATACATTCAAGGGCACAATTCATCTTCCAACTTACACTCTGGTGGCAAGGCCCAGTTTACTTGCCAACTTCTCATGGCCTACTACTGGAAGGGCCTTTGTAAGCAGATCCACAGATGGACAATACCGCAAGCACAAAATCCCATCTTGGACCATTTTCCTCACATTTTGATACCGTACCCTAATGTAGTCCTACACTCAAATTTTCTGCCTCAGTCACATGGGACAACAAAATACCCTCCTCCTGACCTTTTAGGGATAAGCATAACTTTACTTCCTGACTCAGCAAGTTGAGTACTTCCTGACCCACTTTCACTGGAACCACTGCTGGAACTAGTGCTGACCACAGTGCGAGGCTCTCTCTTGACTGTAAATGCAGGTTCAGCACTAGGTGGCGGTGTTGAACTCTTTGGTGTGATGTTGAGTGAGATTTTTGGCTTCTCCTCCTCAGTACTTTCCTCAGTACTTTCTTCTTCATCATCAGCCATCACCGCCTCTCCATCTTCAGAGCTTTCAAGTGTATCTGGGACACTGTCCTTTTCCTCATCAGACATCACTGGCCCTCCATTCTCAGGAATTTCGGGAACACTTTTCACACTTTTACCCAGGGGAATCAAAACCTCTTGGTTACAGTGCGGTCTATCCCATCCTGAATGGATTTTGACGTTTGCACTCCTAGAACACACTATTTTGCCAGCATGGTGTAGAAATCTATATTTGTTACCTTCATATCCCACAAAGTGTAACCGTCTAGATTTCTCCTCTCCAGACTTTCTGAAACTTGGGGGAACATATACACTAGCAAACTGACCCCAAACACGTAGATGCTGAAGGTTTGGCGCTCTACCATACAATAGGTAATATGGAGTTTGCTTCACACTTGAACTCCACAGTCCTGTTTAGGATTGTAGTTTGCTGTCACTATTGCTTCTCCCCAAAGTCCTGCTGGGGCTTGGGCATCTTCCATCATACAGTCCTTCATTTGTTTTAACAGCCCAATTCTTCTTTCTGCAAGACCATCCTCCCCGGGAGATGCAGGGTTGGTGGTTTTATGCCTTATGCCTTTCTTACGCATCCAGGCTTGCAGGCTATTAGACAGGAATTCTCCCCCTCAATCTGACACAAGACTGGCCACTTTATAAGGAGATTCCCTCTCAACAGCATTCACCCACTCTTGGAACTTATCTGCTGCTTGACTTTTCTCTTTCAGCAGATAGACATAGGAGTACCTGGTGTGTCTGTCTACAATTACCAGGAAAAACCTATTTTGCCCTTCAGTTGGCTTGAATGGCCCAGCCAAATCTGCATGTACAACCTCAAAAGGCCATTGGGTGACACACTTGCTTTTCTTGGCAATGGGGTAAGCCTTTACCTTAACCTTTTTACATGCATTTTTTGGAAAAGACAATCAAATTGTGTCTGAAAAACACACTTCGCCTACAATTCTGTCCAGATAGGAGACGGAATCAAGTACAAACCACACATGCTTGGGAAGTCAGGAGTGAAACTGGGAATATGTTGTCACTAACCCAGTATTTAAAACTCATGCCAAGGCAGAGAGAGAGAGGGAGAGAAAATGTGAAATCAACAAATTAAGTTTGTGTCAGTGCATAATAAACTTCAATTAGCAAGAAAACAGCTCTTTTAAAACTTGGACTTCACACTGCTTGCTTTTCTATTTGTTGCATTTTTGTTTTGGATGCAGTCATAGGAAAGGGAATATGCATAAAAGGAAAAAAAAGGCATTAAAACCATAAGAAGGCTGAATATTTTTACTCCCAGTGTGCTAGGAGAATTTCTTTTCTACTCTTTTATTCTGTCTTACATTCAAAGTAACACTAAAAGGACAAATCTTGCTCAGACTGCTTAAGAAGTCACTCAGCAAAGAGTTTTGGGAGACAGAATGTCAAATCTGTAAACTTTAAAACTTTCTGCTATGTGTGATCATTGCAGTTCTCTGCTGGCACTTTTTACAACTTTCTTCCTTGCTGATACTGCATATATTCTTCTACACAGGAACATGTATCTTTCTAGTACACAAAAGCCAATGTTTCTTCTAAGACCATGGGAATCTATTTAAGACCAGAATGCTATACCCGCTTACTGTTTTCAGAGTGACATTCTTCTGAGTAAACATGCATAGGATTTTGCTGCCCATCTTGCCCAATCCATGTTTCAGAATACATCCTCACTCACTTCCCAGGACAACAGGCGATTGCAGACAGAATGAGAGGTTTCTTACCTGTGAAAGGTTTTGTCTGAAGCAGGAGTTCTGCTCAGTATCATGGAATCACAGCTATCAGCGTGCCCAAGAATAGAAAAGGAAGAGATCAAGGCATCTTGCTGTTATTTTTGTACATTACTTATTTTTACACACATTTCCAGAGACTGTAGGTCTCCAGTCTGAGAGGCTAAGACAGTTGAGCTCATGGCATTTGGTATTTTTGCAGTCAGGGAACCGTAGATCAGTTTCAGAACTCTCTTCTCCCTCTCCAGAAGGATGAAATTTTGCCAGTAAGTGTTTATATCCCTTCATATATGTAACTTGAATTTAGACAATGCAATTTCTCTGCTCTTGTTTGTGGAGGATGAGCTTGATCCTATTGCCTAACCACTATAAATTCAACTGCTGTAAGATTCTTCACAAATTATACAGCTGTTCTGAAAAACAGGTTATGAGGAGCCTACACAATGCCCTCTGTTTTCCTGTTAAATTTTGCACGTCGAGAGTACATAGGAGAGGGCCAGCCCCTCATATGCAGCTTTTAATTGTCTGGTAGGCAAAAGCCACAATTTGCACACCTAGCTTTCATTAAAGATATTACATTCTGTGTTTTGTTATTATTCTGGCAGTCGACCCTACGAAGAATAGATTGCATACCTGTAACTGATGATCTTTGAGTGGTCATCTGTGCATTCACGCTCATGGGACTATGCCTGTGCAGAGTCACCTGGAAAGCTGGGTTTTGTCAGTTGCCCCACCGCTCTTCCTCTGTCTAATGTCCCTTCAGTTCTGCCTGTCTTGACATTGGTGTAGTATCATCTAACCTCATGAGCCATTATCTAACCTCATGTCCTCTGTGTTTGCATTAAACACTCCTAAACCATTGAATGGCACATCTTCTACTTTCATCTTGGTTGCATGAGATGATGTTGATTTCTGCATGCAGCCCTGCATGTCTTCTCAATGCTCCTGCAACCATTTTGGATGACATTAAGCTGCATTAAGTGTTAATTTGATCATGTGTTACATTTCCTGACTTTGTGAAGAAAATTCCAGCTACTTCCTTTTTATCCTGTTGTAAGTGTTCCCATCCATGTTGCCACTTTATCCCACAGAAAATAAGTGGTAATTGTCCATATAAGCCTATTGATTTGCAATCTTTAAATTAAGTGCTGACAAAGTGTAAGCCTCCCCCGCCCCCGTATTACCTAATTTTCCGCTGTCTTTGTCAGCTGCTGTGGAAGACTCCCCCCTGCCCCTGCAAGGAGGTAGCTACAATTACTGGATTTGCTTCTGGATGATTTAAAAGAAAAATCAGTTTTCTTCTTGTATATTACATGTTTTCTACTCTTTGTGGAGACTTGTAATGTTGCTGTTTCCCCTCATATTGTCTATATTGATGATAGAAGTAGTAGTGCCACAGGCACACAAGCAATTGAATGCACTGCTGCAAATACTGGGTCATCTGTCAGTGGTATTTCTTGTTTGTATTTTATTTGCAAGTATCATGCCTGCTAACTCTGGCTAACCTCTGTGGTCCTTAGTTGGTGATGGTGGTGTCTAACCCTCTAGCATGGCATCTGGTGATAAAGATGAAATTGGGGTTGATTCTGCATCTGACTCTCCCTCAGGTACCTCTTCTTCAATCTCAGTATTATAATAATAATATTATTATCTTGTAGCACTGGCATTGCCAGATTTATCATACTTGTATTTATTATAAAGTTAGGCTGTGTTACTAGAGCTGGCTACATTGCGCTCTGCACAGTATTAACTGACTGTGCAATTGGTATTGTGGACATCTGTGGTGTATTTGGCATTGTAATAGCCAATACTGTTAGTGCCATTGCTGTAGTTGTTTGTAATTCAGGTAGTGAATGTAACTCTGGCTAATTGCTCTCTATATGATTGGACATTCCTTCTTTTGGATTTCCATAGTATTCTGGGTCTCTTCTATAGTGTTTTGGACACTTTTTATTTCCTCCTGTTTCTCATACCTGTCGTAGCGTGAAGCTGACTGTTCTTTCCTTCTGTGTTTATTTCCTGTTTGTAATAGTAACCCTGCTTCCCTGATCATAAGATAGAGATTGCATATTCCTCTTGAGCAAGTGCCTAGGCCCTGATCGGTAGTCTCTCTAGTCTCTCTTTCAGTACTGTGATTGAGATGGGGAGCTGTAGCAGCTTTGATCTGTACTCTCAGTAACAAGATGAGTTCTTGGTGTCAGAGAGCTTGGTCTGTTGGAGTGAGCACACAGCCTGTGATCTTGGTTTCTTATATTTTGGAGGTAGTTGGAGAGTGTTATTTTGACTGACACTCTTCACGTCATCTCTTATTTCTCCTTCTGATGCTACCATTACTATTGCAGAACTAGCCCTATGTTGTGGGGAGAGCTCTGGATCAAATATCTCCAATGTTGGTACAGTGGATGTTTAAGGTGCTTTTACTTCCTTTTTACATGACTGACTCCGTTTAAGGTCTTGTGTCATTTCTTCTTCTTTACGTTTCTTCTTCTGTTTGTATGTGCATTTTTCCTTTTCGTTGACTCCTTTTGTTCTATTGCATCTTTTAACTTTCCTGCAGTTGATAAAAATGTCACTGTCATGTTTGTAGTTGTCCTTCTATTGTCACTGTTGCTGATTCAGTCACAGGTAGAAGTGTAGTTATTTTTGCAGTCCTGTAGGTTGTTGTTTCTGTCATATTTGTCTTTTTAGCTCACTTCCCTTTTATTTTCCCTTCATTCTTCTAACGTAGCAGACACAACTGCACCACTCTATGCATTTCTCCCAAACAAATAATACATTTACTATGGTCGTCTATTGGGGATAGTTTTTTGACCACAATCTGAACAGTTCTTGAAGAATGCCCAAGAGGCCATAAGCCCCTGGGCATCCATCTGATTTTTTTTTAAAAAAACTTTAGCTATCATACAGTACTAACTGAACACAGTATATGTTTTCAACTCTATTATTTATTTTTCTTACTGCTTCAGCTCAGAGGGAGGATTTGAAGATGCTGCCACAGTGGTGGAAGCAGAAGAAAATGTTAGGTAGAGCATCTATTAGAGAAAGAAGGGCTGGGCAACCAACAAAATACTCAGCTTTTAGTTCCTCTTTAGATGGAAGTAAAAGCTTTCTGTAAGATTCTGAGGATAGATCTGCTCTGGCATAGTCCATGAATGTGAAGCGCAGAAGCTACAAAGAACAAATGTTATCAGATGACACTGCCCTTAGATTTGGTTCTTGGTTGGGAGAGTGGGGTGAAGGAACCCTGAGAACAGGAGAAGCTTTGCGGATGGCCATTTCACAGACCCTTTTCAGGTTAGATGAGGATTCTTTGTGGGTTGGAGATTCTCCTGCTGTGCCTTAAAGCATGGGGAATTGGCCCAAGCAGCTTATAGTGAATTTCATGGATGTTTTAATGTGGGTGACAAGTGTGTGGCAACCTGGATTTGCTGCTGCTGGAGGAGGAAGAGACAGAAAGGCTGCTGGGCTTGAGGGAGAATTTCCTAATGAGATTCACACAGTAGGCAAGCAGAAAGCACTTGACAGACACTGCTGAGAGGACAGCTGCCTTTGTGCCCGTGCCATCTTTCTGACCCTCAAAGCTGTTTAAGAAGCTGGAAGGAGAGCTGGGTTGGTGGATGGTGTCGGGGCAAAGTTGTCGCAAGGGTGGCCAAATCCTAATCTTTTAGGCCATTTCAAGAAAAATGAAACATAACCATACAAGAAAAAATATATCCAAATCACAGGCAAAATAGTCATCAACATCAGGCATTTTGCTCAAAATATTTATGGCCATTCAAAATAAATAAAAAAAGCTCCATCAAAGCATACTCCACAAACCTGCAATATGCCAGAGATCAAAATGAAAAGCAAGAACTCCAGTTCAAAAGCAGATATCAGGTCAGTGACCCTCCAAAGTGATGTGGAGGAATTAATGGATTAGAAACTAAATAATCAGTGATGCTTCTGTATCTGATGAAAAACGTATGTCTACCATGTTTATTCCAAAACATTATGCTGTGAATTAAGATATTTGGTGGACATTTATTATTTTACACGGTATAATGTTATAACGAGGCAGAGAAGAGGCAACCTTCCTCTTCAATTTAACATTGCCTTAATTACAGCAGGATATTGTCACAGTAGCAGCCTGACTGTACATAGCTTTTGCAGTTATGGTGGTCTAAACAGTTCCTTAGCATCAAGGAATAATTCTGTAGTAAGAATATGTAAGAATCTACTTAAGGAGAGTACGGTACTGCCTTCTGTAAATTCAATGTAAATACTTCCCCAGACATTGCATTTTCTAGACCTTGGAATAGAGAAGTTCCTTACCATTTAATAAATTAAAAACAAATCAATCTTTTATTTCATTTTGTAAAATAAATGTAACCCCTTACCATTGAATAACCTGATGGGTTCGAGATGAACCAAGTGGGTTAACTGAAACAGAAGTAATCAAGTCATCATGTATGCCTATGATGAACTATTGATCAGGGCTGTGGAGTCAGAATTGGAATTGTGGAGTCAGAGTTCAAACCATTTTAGGTAAAGTCAGAGTCAGTAGAAATGCACCAACTCTGACTACAAAATAAATATTGATATTACAACAATATATGATAAATATATAATTTTACATTTTAGACCTTATTTTTCAAGAAAAGTATTTGCAATTTTGCCTGACAATTTCTTTAAAAATACAAATTCCCAATGTCAAAGAAACTTTCCATGAAGTCAGCTGCATTTGAATGTTTCACCTTAACTCAAGATGGAAAATACAGCATGTGATAGCATGAGACAGGACCCAAAGGAAGACAAATGCTCTGATGCCAAGGAGTCAGAAGTTGGAGAGTAGTAAAATAGAGGAATCAGAATCAGAGTCAGAATGGAAGCTTTGGCATATCAGCCCCACAGTCCTGCTATTGATGAGTATTGATCAGAAGGAGCTCAAAAATGAGTTAACTCCAATCAGTAGGTTGAGGATCAGCCCTGTATTGGAACAGATTACTTCCTTTAACCTGCACTGCAATTTTTCCCTCTTTCTGTTCTTCTCTATAAAAGTTTGTTTCCTTTATTTTGGGGACCCAAGCGTTTTCTACTTTATCCACAAAATGTATTTTTAGCATAATGCTTGGATATTAAATGGATAAAAGAAGAAGAAGGAGAATATTAGCAACTAAATTTCACTTCAGAATAATTGCATTGTTTCTACGGAGTGGAGAGAAAAAAACATTTATCTGTTGCAATGTACTGTAAACCTTATTTTCAATTACATAAATATGCTGTAAAATGCAAGTGAAATGTAATGGTTTGTTACATTTATTAACACACTTTAAATGTAATTATAGTTTTCTTGCCAAAGAACACTGAGATTATATCTACAGTGACTGTTCCTGGACATTGTTACATATTTGACAATTTAAATTCAATGTAAGCAGCTTGACTCATTTTAAAAATTAAGTTAAAAACATAGTTACTGAAAAGGAACATCATCTTTTTGTAGAAAAACAACTGGTGACCAATGAAGTGTTCTGCCTTTGAACCAATACAAACAATGAAAGTGAAATTAATTGGGGCTTCTAGTCCATTGTTTCATATATCACATTCTGCTTTCTTTTTAAAGAACATTTCACTGCCTTAACACTTATGGTCTCAAAGATATATTCAAAAATATGTAGGCAGACCTTAAAAATATGCACAAGTTCCCCAAAGTTTGCTGTGAAATTGACTGGTCTGCCCAAAGTTTGCCCCACTATCTTCCATAGCAGGTTATTTTCTCATGTAAAGGCCTGGGCTGGGCACATTTCTAGATCAATTTTTGCTGAAAAGACACTGCACACACATTGACAATATTGAGAACTCCTGTTGTTTCTGAGACTCTCCTCTTACGAGGCTGTACTTACAAGTCCCAACATCCCCTGCAAGACAAGATTGCTCTGGTGCTGGTGGTGCTGAGGAAACCCCCAGAGCCTTTCTTTGCAGCATCACCAACATAAAGAGCAACTTCTCTTGCTAGGGACACCCACAGCCCATTCTCTGGTAAGAGATGACAGGACTGTGTACCAGATCAGTGGTGCCTGATGGTTCCAGTATCATTGGGGTAGTGAATACATTCCAGGTTTTGGCTAGCTTTCAAGGAGCTCTCCAAGGTGCTGAATCAAATTAAGTTATTAGCCTGTTTGATAGCTCCTTTAAAGCTTGGTTTGAAACCTGTAATGGATTCACCATCCCATTGACATGGGAGCCACCAGCCACCACTGCATCACTGACACTGAAGAATGCCCTTGGTACACAAGTGTCTTTTGCTTCCAGCGCCACTGCCTTTCATTGCTGGAGGTGGATACCCTTTGACAAGGACAGGGAGGGGAAGAGGTAGTTTGAGTAGGGTGAACATAAGCTACAATCAGAACTATTTGTCCTGTTCCTTCTCAGCCAACTGGGTAAGTTTATTATTTTGCACTCCCATCAGTTTCTTTCTGACACCTCCCTCGCAATTCAGGTAGTACAAAGTGTATGCATATGTGTATGCATGTGTGGGTGTGAGATAGGACTTCCTGACATCAAGGAGAAGGACCACAGTTCTTTTGTTGTAGCTCCTTGTTCTCCCCATTATTGTCCCAGGAGCAGAATGTGAAATAAGCAAATATTGGCGGTACCATTTCAGTAACACACTTTGGAACCTAAGAGTGATTACTAACACAGCTTGTAGTCTGGAATACTTACTATGAATATTGCAACAATGTCATTTAAACAGTTATTTTCTGTGCTCATTTTGTGTCCCAACTGAAGAGTAAAACAAAAGAGGGAAGAAACTGAACAATACATTGTACCCAATGGTAATAATCCCTGAAACAGATTAGAATGGGTCCCCTCTTTTCCTCCCTCAAAAATCAGACCTTGATACTTTTAGCGTCTAAATATTGGAAGATCTCAAATATTATCCCCACATCTACAATAACTTGATGCCCCAATGGACTCTTCCAGCATGTATTACAAAAATATGAAGTTTGTGTATGGAGAGGGGGAGGAGTCAAATGCATGCTCCACTACTATGACTAAACCGAAGGTTGTTTTTCAAAGCAACAAAACAATGGAAGTCTTCTGCCTCTTTTCAAGTAACAAGATGATAAACACACTGAAGCATCTGAGGAGTCAGGTAAAACAAGGGGCTTCTAAAACTGCAGGCTGATATTTCACAACACACTGCTTTTTCAAGAGATAACGGAGTGACCATGAGAGTGAGAATGAAAATATGCTCATAGTTCATAATTTAAAAAAAAAAATTATTTCGCATTTGCATTTCAAAGAGCAAATACAGTTTGCACATAATGATAATGTTAATCTGGTGCCCTATAATTAATAATATTTTATTATGTGTAGCATTTTTCAGTTCCGCCAATTGCATACAAAGTGCACATTTAACCTCAATTTATTAAGCCATGAGCATGTTAACAGAACATGTATCTGAAATGTTTGCTAGTACGAGAGAGGAAGAGGGAGAGAAGAATTGAGAGAGAGAGGGGGGGGGAGAGAGAGAGAGAGAGAGAGAGAGAGAGACATATTGAAGGAGAAACCCACTGCACCTTCCTAGCCATCTTTACTCTGATAACTTCAGTTGCTTCATTGAATCCTCTTTGCTACAGGTTTTCTCATCAAATTTAAATCTCTTTCCTTTATTCACCCCTCCTCACCCAATCTACAGATAGAAGTAAACAAAAAAGACCTAAATTTGCTTTGCTGCTTGGGAAGGCAAGAGGAAGTTCAACATCAAAAGTGTTCATGTGTTCCTTTCTTCCACCTCTACCATATCTATTTGCCTCAATTCTTTTTGAACAGAGACACTTACTTCACCTTGTTTCAGTTGGTAAGACACTCTCCAAACCCAGGGACCACACTGTACTTGTGCACATCACCAAAGAGACACACAGAAGAGGAACAGGCTTATTCCACATTTGTAAGGCAAGAGAAAGAAACAGACTTCCCACTTGTACCATAGGCCAGGAAATACAGGCTTGCATATATGTTGTCAGATTTTAAAAAGATGGATTTTATTAAGCACAAAACAGCTGTCAGCACATTATCCATACAAAATAAACCAAGTGTAATGAATTCCAAAGATCTAATGGGCAGATCTGATGTACATTGGCACGATAAAAAGACTATTTAAAAAGTAATACAGAGTAAAATAGGGTCACCACTGTCCATACAACAGATAGCTTGCCTACAGCCTAAAAATACTACATCATCTGGAGAATAGAGAAAATTACTATTTTGTGTTGGATTTGTATGTATTAGCACCATTCAAAGCTTACATCAGTTGCTTAGGCAAAGAAGCACCTGACAGATCAGGGTAAAGCTTCAAAGCAAGGGTTCAGTGCAACAGTATCATTTCCTTCTAATAATATTTGTAGTCTATGGTTTCATAGCATGTTAAATAATTATGGCTTGGTAGAAATACATTGGTAAGATGTAAAATTAGGTTTGCTCCAAGAAGAATGAGATTTTTTATAACAGCTGTGGAAATGCATTATAATATATTATGGCAGGCGTAGAATGCAGATGACATGCTGGGTTACAAATGGTGTCTTATGAACAGGAACTATTAGCTCTCTGTTGTACAGGCTTCTGTTTGTCTTATCTGCTGTTTCTTCAGACAAACTAGCTTTATCTTCTCTCTGATGTGTTCAGCTGTAGAAGCCATATCACTTGGGCTCCCAAAATACTGCTCAGTACTAAAACAAAGGAAAAACAAACAACTTCTGAATCTAAGGAAATGATGTCTTGCTGTGCATATGCACTCAGCTTTTCATATTATTTTATACCCAAATATAAAGTTAACACACAGTTGATTTCAACTACACCTGGCCAATCTAATTTTAGGAGAGTTTCCCAGACCTGACTCGTAAATATGCATGCGTGAAATCAAGCCTGGCAACTTTACTACTAAATCCTTGATGGCTGAAATTGTCCCTTGCGTCTAATTTCAGCTAACGAAAATTGTTTGGCACCCTCATAAATTCAAGGCTTCACTTTAAATGAACATAAACACTGCGTTTCTTCATTTAATTAAACAATATGCAGTGATCTTGTGAAGCACAGAAAGAAGTCATTTGTAAACAATAAGGTTACTAATTTAGATTTACTTTTTAAAAATGGTTAAAGACAAAGTATCCCAAGAGTGGAATCCTGACTCCTAAGGCTAGCTTACTAGATGGACAGAGGTGGAGAACATGCAGCATGTTGCTGGGCTGCAGCTCCCAGCATTCCTCACCATTGGTTTTGCTGGCTAGGGCTGCTGGGAGCTGCAGTCAAACAACATCTGGCGGGCTGCATGATTCCCATTCCTGGTTTATAATCTGGTGGATGTGCTTCTCCATTGATAGGGGGAGTCTATCCTTTTTGGTTCCACTTGGAGAAAGTTACCATTAGTGGTATTTCCACTAATTTCCAGAGCAGCCTGAAACTATATGTTCCAAGGTGGGGTGTCAGCAGTTTTGGTTCCAACAGATACAAAGAACCGGGGGAACTGGCCCCTAATTTATACTTGATCTAAGCTCATGTAGCAACAAAGCAGAGATAAACAACAACAAATGAACAAATAGCACTGTTCTCATTTTCTGCCTTTGTCCAACTGCAAGCTATCAGGGGACAGAGCTTGAGATATAGGCCTTTTCCGCAACACACCTTTTCTTGGCGCTGGGGTGCGGGGATCGCGCAAGCAGCTGCTAGTGAGAGGCTCTCGCGCCCCGGTTCCTTCAGTCTACAGCTGCTGCCTGCTCGCACGAGAGCCCCACCTCTTCCTTCCGCAGTGCAACCTGGGAGTTTCCCAGGCTGTGCTGGGGCAGGAAGCATGAGCGCCACGGCTCCGGAGCTCTGCACACACAGCAAGTGCGCGCAGGGCCCTGGAGCGAGGAGCAATTGCGCACCATTTTCCGCTTGCAGCCGAAAATGAAAAAGTGCGCGGTCGGTGCCTGCCAGGCCCTGGAGCGTCGCGTGATTGTGAGTACGTTGTGTGGACCACTCCGCACATTTGCGTGACGCCAGAAGGGCCCTTTCGCATGGCAAATGCTGTGTGAAAAGGGCCACAGACTGGATCTACTGCTCTGCTCATTCCTAATCTCACTTTGGGTTACTCTATTATCCTCTTCTTTCAGAACTTAATAATGCAACAGTGCAGAGTATTATTTTTAAAGTTTCAGATTTGGTATTTAGAGTTGCTTAACTTGTTTCAAACACTGAGCTATAAAATTATTATAATGTTAGTTCAGGCTACATACCCATCAGGATAAACTACAGGCACTGTTAATCTGTCCAGAAGTGATTTTCCAACAGATTCAATCTCATCAAACTGTTCCATGTCATTTATGGATTCAGACTGATCTGGACATTCTTGCAAAATCTGCTTTTAAAAAAAAGGCGTCAAGGAAAAGAAACTACATTAAATAAAAGCTCTTTAAAGAGAGGAAGATTCCTTTACTTGCTACTCATCTTGATTTTTTTCCCCCTGCATTCTTCATGCTGGTTAGCAACACAACTGAGGACATTAGATATAAGAATACAAAGTTTCTGGACACTTACCATTGCCAAAATCTAACAATCTATAAGTCAGTTGCACTCTTAAGCTTTTTTGCTCTGCAAAGAATCACAACCTGAAGCAGTAGCAAAGAAACCAATTCTGCCACTAGGCAAACTTGAGAGCCCTTTTATAAGAAATGTGTACGTCACTGGATTTCATATGTTGAGTCATCCTGAGGCTAGGTCACTTCAGTTTACCTGTATGGGACTGCCACTAGAAATCTGCAGGAGCTGAATCAGAGGTTCAATTGCACAGTATGTGCAGTAGCTTCTTTATATCTTCAGTATATGATCAAAGATGATGGTTTTGCTTTAAGTCACTTAGCTTAGTGTACTTTATATATTGCCTTTTATATTCCCTCATAGTTCCTAAGACCAGCCAAAAGCAGCCACTAAACAATCTGGTTTTTACACTATGTTGAGACCAAGACAGCATAAAAATATTGTCTCAGTGGTCAACTGACAGTGTTGGATATTCATCAAGCCTGACTTTTAAAAATACTGTTTGGGCTATATTTTTCTGAACAGTTTATGCCTGCAAAAAGTTTACTTGATTACATTTAACAAAATGGTGTATTAATGGGGACAGACTGAAGGACACATGGTCCTATTCAAACAAAAATACACAGTTATAAATGTATATGTGCAACTCAGTTCATTTTCAAGGGATGAAATAAGAACTATAGATTAAGTCCAAGTATATCCTTCTTTATGGATGACATCTGTGAGGAAAGGGCGAATTTTGAACTAACCTATTGCTTTGGCTAAAATACAATCAATTTCAGTAATTGCACATTATATTTTTCAATTTAATTACCTGAAACATGCAAGTTCATGTTCATATTTCCTACTCTAGATTACTGTCAGAGACTATTGGGATGTTCAGCCTCTTTCATGCAGCAACCATGACTACCTAGATATTTTGTTTGTTTGTTTTAAATAACATACACAACCCAGAAAATGATATAGCATAAATACTTCAGGGATACAGTCCACAAACATTGCAAGCATACAATCATTATGCTTTGCAGAGACCAGGCCTTACTCACATGTGGCAACAAGATGAGATACAGTAAAGAAGACAAATCTATACTAAAATGTAAATTCATTTTCAGTCTTTGATTGTAAATCATGCTGATTTAGATGCAGTTTTTACTAATATTAGTAGGTTTTCCCCCGTCAACATCTCAATAAATGTATTTAAAGTTAGACACCTGGTGTTTACAGTGTGAAAATTTGTGCTAATATATTATTCAAGCCACAGAGCAGAATGTTTTGAAAAATTCAAAAGAATATACAACGAAACTTCTCCTAGATGGGTTAACCAAAAAAGCACATTTAAAGTTTTGGAATTAATATTCATGGTATCAATATTCATAGTGTAATTTGGAACAACTAACTTTTTCAGCATTTGAATGGAATGCGACTGCCATCTCCAACCTAGTTACTCGCTCTTCTGAAGTTATGGTGAACTGTTTCCATACTCTGTTCAGCTTTGGAAGTGTGTCTCCTGAGGACCTAGAAGTGCATCTCAGAGACTGACAGAGAACGACAGTAGCCTGTAGTAACTGTCTCCCATAATCGTAAGTACTCTATATAAAAAAAAGAAAAATAGATATAAAATCTGAATTTCAAATCTTAGAACAGATCTAACTACAAGACAGCTGCAAGAAATGAACATCTAAAACATAAATCACAAAGCATTACTGAACTTATTTAGACTATTAAAATACCAGACTGCTTTTACAAGCTTTTTTGAAGTATAAGGTCTGCCTGAAACAACTTAGCTTGTGAAATCCAAGAGGTGGTGGGGGGGGGGAATGAAGGGTCTTGGAATGCATACACACACTTGTGTGCATGTGCATGCGTGCATGTATGCACATATACTCAAGATCAGTGCCTTAAACAAAGTGGTGGTTTTCCCCAAGGGATGTATTTTCATGAAGTAATCTTACCAGATCTATCCATGATTTCTGGCAATTCAAAAACAGTCTGAATGACACTTTCTGTTAATTTTATATGCAGACAGTTGGCCTGAATGACTGCATTCTAATGGCTATCTACAAAGGAAGGAAATTTATTGCATACCTGTGCCACATCAACAAACTTGCGATGTTTTTCCAACAAAATTTTGGTTTCTTGTGCATCATCTCCTAGTCGGATATGAGTTTTCAGTAGTGCATCTAATAATTCACTTAACCATTCTACAGCCTAAAGGAAGAGCAGATACTGAGTGTAATACAGAAAGCATTTAAATCAGTGAAATCCATTTCAGAGGTACTGAATGAGGCCATTGTTTGAATCTGCATTTTCTCAACTTTGCATAAGAGGCCTACAATATGTTAGATCTCACCTGAGCAGCATCCTCTTCGCATTTAAATAGCTGAACCATCTGCAGCATCTTCAGCCGTCTCACATCTACCATGTCTTCACACCTGTGAAAGCCAAAGTATCACAAAAGCATTTCAGAAAGACCTCTGGGTGATATTTGCTGTAGCAGATCTATACACAAATAATTCCTGTTTTGTGTGCCACTAGAGTTTGTTAAAAATATTACTAGGCAACAAGCTATAGAAACAGGAACAGTTAACACAATCTTGATGAATATTATTACCTTAACTTTTCTTGGTTAACAATATGATAGTCTCAACTTCATTATATATTTTTTTTCCAAATAAATATATGTTTTATATATATACATGAACTGTTCTTGAATTGTGTATTTACTGTTCAGTTTTATCATGGCTTATGATTAAACACAGAGTATTGTGGGCCAATTCATAGTACAGAATTATAGTGTTTTTATCCTACTTTAACTGCCATGGCTGCATCCCATGGAATCATGGGACTGTTAGTTTAGGGAGGGGCACTTAAGATTTCATAGCCAAGGAGCTCTTCTGGTGCCTCTGACTAAACTAGAAGTGCCATAATTCCACAGGATGTAGCCATGGCAGTTAAACTGGAATCATAGTGCTGTATTTCTGTATTGTGAATGTTTTTTTAACAATTGTCCCTTTTTTGAACACACTACTAGATGATGGCAACACTACACGAATGTGCTTCAGGCTTCCTCTGCCCTCTGCTCTCAGAGCTGTGAGGAGACTAAGCAAAACTTTATGTTTCTACATAATGGAGAACTTTGGTTAGCCAAAGATTCCAAACAAGTCTCGCTCATCTGATACGAAAATTCAAAGGACTTTCATGACTAGTCTTTTCTTGCCTTTTTGTCATGTATCTAAAAAATACTTTTTCACAGTAGCATATATGCAATTTATGCAGAAAAATGGGGAACTACACTGCATTTTACAATTCTCTTATTCTCTTTAAAACTGACCCTGTCATCTCCAGTGCAATGCTACATGGCACATCATGTCTTCATATTCTTTTTAAAAAGTATACTGAAACAACGATTGCCAAATTAATCAGAAGATGTCAAGTGAGCGGCACATTTTAAAATTACACAGAATTAAACTAAAATGGCACCACATTGTTTTTAAAGTGAATTGCTAAGCAGAAATAAAGCACCACAGATACTACCTTTGCTTCCTCAGCTGCATGTCTTCCATCACTCCCTGGATGTGATCAACATTCTCTTTATTTTCAGTAGTTACATCTTTTCCGTAAGCCCAAGATGCTTGGTTGGTTATTTGATCAAGAAGACTCTGACCCTTTTCACGCAAACCTTGTAGACCCAAGTCTAAGGCATAATAAACCAAATTCTTCATTTCACAGAATGTGTATACACTAATATATTCTGAAGAAGTGACACCAATGTTCTCTGTTCTATATGGCAGCCAAATTCTCTCTTTAGTCAAACCCACATTAGGTGTCGCAATTTAATTTTTGATTAAAATTAACTTCTTTGAATACTTTAAAATGAGTAAATGTTTTAATTATATCCCACAAGAGTTGACAGTCAAGTAATTAGTATTAAATTTATATAAGTAAAAGTAGAAAGCAGTGGTTCCCAGCCTTTGTCCCTCCAGATGTTCTGGACTACAACTCCCAGAAGACACAAGCAGCACAATCAATGGTAGGAGATTCTGAGGGCTGAAGTTCGAAACATCTGGAAGATCCTGTAGACAGGGAAAAACCATAACTCAACAGCTTCTCCAATAGTATCACAAGTTAAAAGGAGATGGATGGATTAGGGAAGAACCTGGCCTGATGTGACATTGGAAAATGGCTGCCAATCAGTAGCCAATACTGGAAAAGTCTGATCTGACTCTATAATATAACCTCATATATTCATATTAGTGGAGAGTCTCTTCTAACCAAATAGCTTCCTGTGAAAGCAGTGAAGCACTTCAAGTTACTCTCTCCTATGTGGGAGATGCTGGCTAAATAGAGGCTCATAGAGCAGCGCTACTCAAAATGGTGGTCCTTTGACTAGGGCTGGTGCACAGGCCATTGGCTACCTGACCATGGAGAGTCTCCAGGAAAGAAAGAAACAGCTGCAGCCATAGCATGCAAAAAAAAAAAAAAGGAGCCACTTGTCCTGCCACCAGACTCCATACTTTGCATGTGGAGACCTGCAGGGGAAACCCCTCTTTGCACAGAACTCTACAGGAGCAAGAACCTGGATCATGCTGGGTTTTGGCACTTGTAGAGTCCCAGGCCCAAAGGCTCACTCAGATTCCCATAGACAATGGGCTGATGTCTTTTGGGTATGTGTGTGTGCCTATACGCGGAATCATTTCAGTTGATTTATAGAAAAAAGATACTTGTTCTTCTGAATGCCTAAAGTGATCTGCTGAATTGTAGTCAAAGAGGATAACGTTTGCAATTTCTATGCGCAGAGAATAAGCGTCTTAAGAAAAATCAGAAGAGGCTTTAAAATTTACTCTTTCTAATCAAGACATTCATGGTAATGTAGATTTTGGTATTTTAATTATCTTTGGCTTACCAACACTTTTTAACTTCTCTTCAAGTAGTTTTAAAGTTTGCTGAATGGATGCTCCATCAGCAGGTGCAACATCAACACACAGCATCCCAAGTAAGCCATCTAGCTGCTGCGATAACTGAGGAAAAAACACAACCCAAAATATATTGTTATCTCTCATTTTGGTTCTTGCCCCAACGATCTGTGTAAAAACAGCAAGGTGAATTGTGATGAAGTAATGTATAAAACAAGAGAAAGGCTAGAAGTTCCCAGCCAGATGGGGCAGGTTCAGGGGACAGAATATGTTCCTTACCGAGCAGTAGCTGCTTTGGAGAATGCAGCTGCATGTCCTAGCCAGCAACACTTCCTACTGGTCTCCTGTGATGGAGATGAGGATTCCCAACAATAATGAACTGAATCATAGAATCACAGAGTTGGAAGAGACCACAAGGGTATCAAGTCCAACCATGCAGGAATATACCACCAAAGCATCTCCGACAGATGGCCATCCAACCTCTGTTTAAAAACCTTCGAAGAAGGAGATTTCATCACACTCCAAGGCAGTGTATTCCACTGCCAAACTGCTCTTACCATCAGGAAGTTCTTCCAGATGTTTAAATGGAATTCCTGGTTTGAAATAATTGTTCCATGTCCTAATCTCTTGAGCAACAAAAAACAGGCTTGCTCCATCTTCCACATGACATCCCTTCAAATATTTAAGCCTCGCTATCATGTTGCCTCTTAATCTTTTCTTCTTCGGGCTAAACATGCCTTCCTAAGCTTCTCCTTATAAAGCATGGTTTCCAAACCTTGTATCATTTTGGTCATCCTCCTTTGGACATGTTCCAGCTTGTCACTATCCTTCCTGAGCTGTGGTGCCCAGAACTGGACACCACAGTACTCTTAAGTGAGTTCTGAACAAAGCAGAATAGAGTAGTACTATCATTTACCTTAATCTAATCCCTTTCTGCACCGTACCTGTTCGTGGAGGTGGGGGGCGGCGCTCGCACAAGCAGCCTCTTGTGCGAGGCGCTCACTTTGCTTCTCCTTCCTTACTGCAGCTGGCTTGCCGGTCGCGCGAGTGCCACACGAACACCCTGCCCCTTCCTACCGCAGCGCAACCTGGGAATTGCAGGCTAGCGCTGAGGCAGGAAGCGCGACTGGCCCGGCTCCCGACGCACTGCACAGCAGGTAAGTGCGCACGGGCCCTGGGAGCATTGCGCGACTGCACATCATTTTCGGCTTAGAGCTGAAAATAAAAAGGTGCATATCAGCTCTGCGTCCGGCTCTTGAGCGTCGCGTAAACGGGAGTGCATCGTACAGACCGCTCCTCCCATTAATGCGACGCTCAAGGGGCCCTTTCGCTTTAGAAACAGTGTGCGAAAAGGGCCCTAGACACTTTACTCCTATTGATGCAACCCAGAATCTTTTAGCTCTTTTAGCTACTGCATCACACTGCTGACTCATGTTCAGCTGGTGGTCTAGTAAGACTCCTAGATCCTTTTCACATGTGCTATGGTCAAGCCAGGTGTCACTCATCTTATATATGTGCATTTCATTTTTTTCTGCCCAAGTGTAATCCCTTACACTTCTCTCTGTTGAAATTCATTTTGTTAGTTTTGGCCTAGTTGTCTAATCTGTTAAGATCATTTTGAATTCTAATCCTTTCCTTGGGATGTTAGCTACCCTCCTAATTTGGTGTCATCTGCAGATTTGATCAGCATGCCCTCTATTCCCTCATCCAAATCACTGATAAAGATGTTGACTATCACTGGGCCCAGGACAGAACCCTGTGGCACCCTAGTCACTTCTCTCCAGGATGAAAAGCAGCCATTGGTGATCACCCTTTGCGTTTGGGCAGTCAACCAATTATAAATCCACCTAACAGTAGTATTGTCTAGCCCACATTTTACTAGCTTATTTGCAAGAATATCATGGGGGACCTAATGGATGCATGCATTTTGTGCTGACATTGATTAAAGGTGTCAGGTCCAGATAGGTTGGAAGATGTAAAATGTCTGCATATCTTGAAGCAAATAGAAAAGTCTTCTCTGTTTCTGGACAAAATCAAAAATTTTGCGAAAAATTAAAATTTATATAATGCTTACTGATTAAACCTAAGATCATTTTGCTTTAACAACATGGAATCCATAATTTATAACTTAGTCTGGACATAAAACTTTATTTCTGATATTTACAGAGCATTTAACCATTTGGTCAGGAGCGAGACCAGCATCACACAGGACTAGACCTTAGCTTTGCACATGTAAGGCTGCAAATATATCCAACAGCACAACATACACACACACACACACACAAAGAAAGATGTGTAAATGGCTGCATCCTATGGGTGCAGGGTCTGAAGGGAGAGTTGAAAAAGGCAGATCATAGTAGGGCAGAAGACAGAAGCTCACTGCTTCCCATATTTCTAAATGAATTCAAAAGTCATCAAAAGAAGGCCAGTGCTAAAGCTTCTGTATGCTTCTCTAATGAAGACAGTAGACCTCTCTATATACCAGATCTGAGTGTTGCCTACACTTATACCACAGCATTAGAGGGATCATCTCTTCTAAGGCTGTGGATTGCTTTTCACAGTTACCTTCATATTACATACCTGGAATAAATAAAGCTTTGTTTTGAAAAGCATTTCACTCATATTGAATGAAAATTTATTCTCTCAGTATCTCTCCAAGTTTTCAGTTCTTCCATTGGTAAACATGATCTGGTTGACTGTTTGTAGCTGTAATTACAAAACCCTGTCTACAAGTTAACATAACGTATATTTTACTCACATCTTGGGCAACACCATGGAATTCAAGTGCAGCTTGTAAAAGATTCTGCCTAAACTCCAGCTGACTGGCTTGCCGGTAACAGACATCACTCAATTGCTGTTGTAATGCTTTCAGTTCTACAAGGTCTTCTTCATCCCCAGCATTCAGCAAAGCTGCAATCTGTTGATTAAGTTCCACATATACTGCAAACCACTCCTGCAAAACCAGCCCAGCAAGAAGTACATTGTCAGCATTAACAATTTTGTTTTGTTCTTTTCAAAGCAACACACACAACAGATGATCAACATACTTATGTTCTCATTCCTTTCTGGTACACAGACTCTGAGGATCTCCAGATGATCACCATTTATGAAGTGTATTTTAATACAAGGAGCTGTGCTGCTAGCCTAAATTACCTTTTATCTTTAAAGCCGTTAACAGCCCCCAGACCACAAAACCTTCAGAACCACCCTCCTCTGTAAAAATCTATCCAAGCTGAGAACTGTCTCACAGGCCCTTCCCTGTGTCCCACCATTTGCAGAAAGTTTCCAGAGACAAGGCCTCATCTCACACCCAGAAAGACAAGGCCTCTTCTCACACCCAGAAAGTGCCATCCCTTCAGTGATCCAACAAGCAACCTACACTACATTTAAGTATCTATTTTAGTAAACTAAAATAAGCTAAACTAAAATATGCTTATTTTAGTAGGTTCATTTACACTCATAATTTTAAAAAATTTTTAAAAATATTTTATAATTTTTATTCTGCCTTTGGTCATTCATGTGCATGTCTTTAAGTTTTATATTATTTTTAATTATTCAAAACTCATGATCTGATGTACAGTCAACCCTCCACATTTATGGGTTTGACTTTCACGGGTTTGATTATTTGTGAGTTTCTTCAGCCCTCCCCCTATGTGCTTCTTTTCCTGGGGAACCTTCCCTCTTGGTGGCTCTAATCAGGCCACATCACCCTTTAAAAACCTGCCTCTGGTCCTCCTCCTCCTCCACCAGCCACTGCCTAGCCAGCTAAGGATGGATTGCAGCCCAATTTCTCGATACCACAAGCTATCTCCTAGTGCGCCCCCCACACCCAAGGGAGCAGATGGGTGAAAGTGAGGACGTATAGGGCCACCATGCCAACCTCCTCTTCCTTCTCCTTTCCCTGAACTAGTTTGGCCCCTGGGTGCCTGTTTTCCCCTCTGTGCTTTGGCCCCTTTCCCATAGACACACACACATTTTGATATTTGTGGTTTTTCCACTTTTGCATGGGTCCTGTGCCCCTAACCCTAGTGAATGTGGAGGGCTGACTGTACTATGTTTTAATAAACAGTCTTGGTAACTTTGTAGAAATACAGAACTATGACTAACTGTAAATAAATACAACACATTAAAAAGTTGACGCATCATGACTCCCTACTTCAATTGAGTCATGTTATTGCACTGCTTTCTTCATTGCTCTATCTCCTACTCTGTTATCTTTAGTATTATATTTCAGTGACAAAACATAGAGAAAGACCTGTCTCATTCACATACTATCAAGCACAGTATGAACCTATTCACTTACTGGAATTCCTAGACAGTAAATAGCAGTATCATCTTTTAAAATAGGAATCATGACTCAGGTCTTTAAGGATGTGTAAATCTTGGTGAAAGGGAAGGAAATGACTCAATGTTAAATGAATATTTAAGCTATTTGCAGTGCCAGTGGAATAATTTGCTTGCAATAAAGTCTGGATCCTTTTTAGTAAACACAGTTAAAAGTAATTAGCTTGTAAATCAATGAGACAGCAGATTAAAGAAACACTTGAGTTATTTAAAAAGCTTTTATGTATATAAGGCAGTAACTTCTAATTGCTGCCATGTATAGCCTTTGGTGTCAATTTCTCAAATTCAGATGCAAGAGACATATTGAGTGATATTCTCTTAACGCTTTATTTACTAAGGAGATCTTTCTAAATGATTAAAAATTCATGAGAATCCAGAGACCTTTGGTGATGGTTGCCTTAACATTGTTATAAATTCATAATGTAAAAGTTAGTGGCTAAATTATTGGTTACTTCAACTTTCTTCTCACTTTCAGACCTCAGATGGAGTTCTATTATTATAGTCCACCCTTAGATGTATGGATCTGAATTTCCTGCTCCTTTCATGATACTTTTCTACAGATATCGCCAGACCTGCTAACACTTTTATATGAACATGAATAATATCCTTGTTCAAACGTTTCAGTTCCTTGGTATACCAAGAATAAATATGCCAAGGACAACTCGAGATTGTGTCTACGCTAGAGAGCTGTAGCAGCTTGATGTCACTTGAACAGTCATGGTCTCATCTTATTTTTGGTTTGGTAAGGTACACAGAATTCTCAGCCAGAGAGTTCTGGTACATTTCTTCATAAACTGTAACACTGAAGCAGGAAATTCTAAGTACTTCAGCAAATGACAAGCACCAGGATTCTGCAGGATGGAGTCATGACAATTACGTGATATTAAGCTGCAGTAACTCTGTAGATAGATAACACTCTAGAATGAAAATGATGAAATAGTCAAAATGCCTGCTACTGAATATAGGCAGCTATGCAAAAGCAACTTTTTTGGTGGTCCTGATGGGTGGCCTCAACCAGGAAATGGGCCAATAAGTGTATGTTGATTTATTAATCAGGTATCCTAAGTTGCAGGATTTCAAGGCAGAAGCAAGCTAGGGCATCTTCTCAAGCTTAGATTTTATTCCAAATCATTAAAGAAACTGTTTTTTTGACACTCTGTTCTGAGCATTACTGGGCTTCCAGAACTTGAATCAGGCACCCTTCAGCAGTATCTGTTACTGTAATAAACTCCACAAATACAGAGACAAACACAGAGACACATACACACAGATAAACATATGAAATGCCTGCCGAACAGCAAGTATATACACTTAATACCGATAGCCAGAACGTAGAATATTCTGTGTACTCATCCATTCTAGAGTGAATCTGTAAAATGTGAATCTGACATTTACAAAAGATTACAAGATTTTATCATGAAGTATGCAGTGAAATCAGAGGCAATGAACAGCCAAGCCATCATGGAGGCAACTATTGGCCACTTTATCAAATGCTGTCAAGCAATATAAAGTTCAAGAACATGACTGGATTTTATAACACGATTTCTGCTCCTAAACAAGGCTTTCACACTTCAGTAACCCCTTCCAAAACCCAAGCCATTCAAATAAGATACAAGAAGAGAAAGACTCAAAAGTCAAATTTCTTATATCTATAAAGCCTCACAGAATCTTAAGAGTTCATTAGACACTTGTTTGTTGCTGTTGCTGTTGTTGTTGTTGTTGTATGTCTTCAAGTAATTTCAGACTTGTGGCAACCTTAAGGTGAATTTATTACAGGGTTTTCTTGGCAAGATTTGTTCAGAGGGGGTTGGCCTTTGCCCTTCTCTGAGTTTGAGAGAGTGTGACTTGCCTAAGGTCACTGAGAGGAGATCTGAACCCTGGTCTCCATAGTCGAATGCTCAAACCACTATACCACGCTGGGTCTGTGGTACTAATTGGCTGTTCCAAAAAGCTTGTATGAGTTAGGATGGTAAACAAAAATAAAAACACACTACAAACATCAGTGCTGTGAGGGCAAGAGAAAATGACAGTCAGATTGAGATGTCTCACAGGGAAATTAAATGAAGGAGCTAATTAGGAAGTTCATCAGCCAGAAGAGTTTCAAACTGGTAATTTTGCCATTATTGCTGGGGAGGCGCAATGAAGTTTACTTCATTTTAAGGATTTCTGAGTTGTCATTTATCTTCCCATTTTACAGGATTTTTTGTACAGTTTAATTAACGCTTTCTATTTCAAATGTTTTTATGAAGTACTATTTATTGATGTAACATTTGGCAGCTGCGGCTGTAGCTACTGAAGTAACTTGTCACAAAGGAGAAAATAAAAGGAAAGCCATAGCACAATGCAAGGCCATGTTTTGAGCATGTGCCTCTCTGCTCAGTGTGGAAAACTGTGCCCTGTTGACAGTAAGAGACGCAGCAGACTTAACCTGGAAGCCCAACCATAGCAGGCTGAGAATCCACGGTGACATGAGCCATGTTGTCTCCTTATGACTACAGCGAAGTGCAATTCTAGAATCTTAGAAACTGACAGGATCTCGGGATTTGGCTTTTTTTTTAATATACATTTTTATTAAAATTACATCATCTCTTAAAATTACATTTCTTCATTTCCCCACATGTTCTTATTCTTTACTTGTATTTCCCCCAACATTCCTTAAGTTGTGTTTCCCCAAAGTTACACCTTATTCCTAATATTCTCGTTGTCCTTTTTCCATAAATATTCATTTCTAATCTGTACATCTATTAACTATCATTACTAAAAAATAATTATATTTATCTATATATCATATCTATACATCATATCTATATATCACATATGTCTATACATCAAATATTTTAATTGCTTACATCGTCTTTGGTCTATATCGTTATCTTTTATCTCTGTGTCTATCTTATCTCTTTATCTATCTTTTCTTTATCCAGTCTGATATCAGTTTCCATTCTCTTTCTGTTTGTTGGATCATCTTGTCTTTTAACAGACATGATAATTTATCTATTTCCATCATATCAGTGATCTTGACTTCCCATTCCTCCATGGATGGAGTTTCCCTGCCCTTCCAATGTTGTGCAAAACACAATCTGGCAGCCGTAATCAAATATAACAAAATCTTTTTGTGTTTCTTTAAATCCTGATGAGCTGGACTTACTGAGCTGATACCAAATTAGATTCTTCATGTCTACCTAACATAGAAGGCAAGCAAACAGAAGAGAGTGGAAGTAGTTAGAAGAGAGTTGAGAAAATAATCTGGATTGTCATGGTCTTTATGACTGGTTAATTCTTCAAAATGTGTAGGACAACGTGGCAACTATCACCATTTTTTGCTATGGTAGAGTACCAGAATTAATATCCCAGCTGATACTAGCTTTCAGACTGATCATTCGAAGAGTTATGCCTATATCAATGGGACAGTAAATCCACCGCAGCTTTTAATATACACTTTAAAGGAGCTCTCTGAGGTGCTGAAATCTATTCCTAAAAAGGTCCATCATCTTGGCCAACTCCTTTGAAATGAGCCCGAACCTGAAAAGGATTAATTACCCCACTGACATGGGAGCCTCCTGCCACCACTAGAAAACAGACAAGTGCAACCAAAGATGGGCCCATCTGCTGTGTATACTATCATTGCCTCTTAATTTCAATTCATTTTGTCTCATTAAATAGCCACTTAAATCCTTGTATTAAGATGGAAGGGAGAAATGACCCACAATCAAATGAATATCTAAGACAACCATTATGTAATGCAATGGCATTTACACTGACATATAAAACACGTTTAAAAAGGCAAAACACATAGATTGAAGCTGTGGAAGAAATAATACTAGTATGTTGTACAACATCTTTGGGTTAGTGCCAACTAGAAAGCCCAAGTAATGTCAACCAGAAAGCACAAACAATGTTCATGTCATAGAGAATTATTACGAAACAATTCCAGCAGTGCATTTTGCAAATTACCTAGTGCCTCTGTTTAGCATCTATACACAGAACACAATTTCAATATGTTACATTTACTGACAGAAGACTGAATGCAATGCCCCACATATGTGTATATTTTAGTTCCAGTGTGTACATTTTTCATGATGGTGATGAATGTGGGCAAAGGTCAAATTTGTGGGATTTTATGTTGTCTATTCAATTCACACCAACCCCAGAAGGTTTTATAACATTATGTCTTAACTCTTCAAAAACAAAATATGCCTTTACCAGTCATGAAGCAACCTATGCTCCAAGTTTATATGTGATCTTAACTGAGCCTGAAAATTATTACAATAATTGTTCCCAGGGGAAAAATACTGCAAAATCAATGCTTTCTATTTCATGTTTTGTATCTCATCAGAAGTACAATCATTCTTCTTCTTTTAAACACTAGTATACTGCCATGAAATTGGAATTTAATTAGCAATCATTGATATCACCAACAGTTACTAGGCTGGTACAGAAAAATAAGCGCAGTCTTTTATAACTCATAAATCACTGTCTAAAATTCACTAGAAAAATGTCACTGGAAAATGTTGCACATAATTAATTACATATAAGAACAATCATGCAGTAACTTCCTTGGGAAAATGAGAACTCACACTGTGCTGACTCTCAATCTCTTCATGCTTCTGCTGCAAAGCTTGTGAGGCTCTAATGGAATCACCTATCCCCCACTGTGTTCTAAGCTGTTCTGAACCAGGTCCTTCAAGCCAGTTTACTACCTGTTAAAAAAACAACGTTATCACCACAGCAAATAGGTAAACCAGCATGATCTGGACAGATTTGAAAGGACTACTTTTATTTAAAATATTCTTTCCTTAAAAAGTTCATGATATACATTTTTAATAGCAATTATGCTTGTATCACAAATAAAATAAGAGCAGTGGAGGGTGGCGATATTTTCACTAGAACAGGAGCAAGTACCTAGAGGAAATCCAGCAAGACTGAACAAACATTTCCCAATACTTTTTTTGGAGGAGGGGCAGGTATACCAGGGAGACTGTCTTCCTTACGAACCTTCATGAGTATCATCTCACACTGGAAATCAGAATATCAAGCTTGTGCTTTGATTGCCAATTCCTACCTTCATTAGTAGACAGAATGAAAAGCTTTTGAGTTTCTAATGAAAAGCGAAGTTGTATTAATGTGAAGGATTACAGTGCTTCAGCAAATTAAGGACCAAGTTTCTGTGTATGCTCCACTATTTGATTTTTCTTTTTTTCATTACCAACTGCCACTTTGCAGGTTATTTAACAGTAATATTTAACAGCAGGTTTTAAGAGCCTAACAAGTGGGGCTGGATGAATAGCTGTCAGAACTGGCAGCTTCCCACAGGAAGCACTGCCATACACAACCCCTATGGATTCTTCTGGTCCTGCTTTATCTGCGTGATGACAGAAAATGAGAACTAGCAGCTTCACGCAAAGTGGGAGGTAAACGCATTTGAGAGGAAAGGCATGAACAAAAAAGCAGGACTTTTGAATATATGTGGAGGGAGGGAGGGAGCAATGGAGGATGAAGGCTAACAGCTCAAGAATAATTTCAGCCACACATTAAGATCTGGCACAAGTGCAGCAAATTTTTTACTTTCCCTCCCACTTCCCCTGCCTCCACTACTGTAGCTCCCTGCAGTGCGTTTTTGAAATTTCCATGTTTTTCATTATCAGTGATAGAGGGAGGTTACTGTTAAGAAAGAGAAAGTACCAAGTAGCTGCAAAGCTGACACGTCATTATCACTACCTAAACGAGGGATGGAAATTGTGCAGCCTGTGAATCACAGTTTTCTGCAAAAACTGCACTGATGAAAGTTTTAAGGGACATGATTCCCTCCTAAAATAGAGTGGCCTCCACCTTTTAGAAACAAAATCCAGAAAGACAAGTCCCTTCTAGTTTTACTAGGGGTGGGAGCAAAGTCACTCATGGTTAGTCTGTGGGAAATGGCCCTCAGATCCCCCAGAGTTGCCCATTTCCGACCTAAACAATGAAGTGGCAATACCTTGGTTCATATGATGTTCATGATATACAACTACATACACAAGGCAACCCTAATATTCACATTACACAGTCAATTGACAATAAGGGAGAATTGCTACTTTGTGTACTGTTACAAATCACAGAAACATGTCACAGAAAAGCTTAAAATGACTCCATTTCTCACTAAACATACAAAATCAAGAGCCTAGCTCTTCTCCAATTGTGTCTTCCATTTATATTCTGTAGAAACCACCCATTTGAATCTACATGAACAATTCACAATTGATGTGAACTAATGTGATGATGGAAGCATTTGCATGTCATGCTAAACAGTGCTTTGATGCAGGAGTCAGTCTCTGGGCAACGTGCTCCCTTGTCCCTTTTTTTTCCACCCAGGTAGCTAAGGAGAAACAGGAATTTAAGAACTTTTTGTTTCCATTTTGAGAAAAGTTTTCATGTTTTCAGGAGCAATGGTTCATTTTAACAACCCAGCTTCAGAATCCACGTTTTCAAGTTGGCCTGTTTGAAACAAACTAAAATTAATGTTAAAAGCAGTTTATTGCCTCAGTTATCACACACACATACACACAAAATAACCAAAAGAGAAGAGAAAATGAAAGTGAAAACTTCTGAACTCCTCTTCACAGTTGCAGTGGGTGGGTGGGGGGTTTGATGAGGTATATAAGAACTCAACACTTGCTGTGCCTTGTACCTGCTTTGTGATATATATATCCCTCTCCCTTTCCATTGTTTTTTGCCCAGGTGCACTTGCCTTCCTTCTCCACGCCTGGGCAAAAAGCAAGAGAATGGGGAAGAAGAGACACATGCCTCCCCGCTCCTGACATTCCCTTGCAATTTGCAGGTTGTAGAGAAAGAAGGCAGGAAAATTTGCAGGTCATGGAGAAGGAAGGCAGGTGTGCACAGGCAAAAGATGAGGGAATGGGAGGAAGAGAACTGGGGGGAGAGGCACACCCATGTACCTCACAAATAATCAGATATGCAAAGGTCAAACCCATGAATGTGGAGGCAGGTCTGTTAACACTAAACCATGATCTGTAATATCTATACCCCTTTTATAAATATACAAAATAGAGAAACAGTCCATGCCCTAAAATACACCTGATACCACAAGGCAGTCCAGTGAAAGCTGCTTTGTTCATTTGTGGTTATTAAATAGGAAATTTTATCAGTCAAATTGCTCTGAAACAGTTACACGTGATGCTGCAGATCATCCCTTGATGTTGGCCCACTCCCATTTCCCTTTGTTTATTCTCCTCTATTCATCACCAAAAGCACACTCTTCTGGTGGGCAGTTTGCTTAATCTTTTTCTTTTTTAATCACTTGCACTCTTGAGACTCTTTTAGAGTTTAAAAAACTCAGTCCTCCTACACAAAGCGTTTAGATTATGTTCACTAGGTAATTTCAAAATTGATTACTAAATTAAAAAAGAGAGAGAGAGAGAGACAAACGCTTCCTTTCATTGTTTGCCAAAGTTCAATTCATTTACTATGCAGCTTCAGTAACACAGACAGTGCAAATGGATGACAATTTCTAATCAGAATGATGCAAATTGAGGTTGATGCCCCAGTAAACAAGTCTATTTAAATGCATTAATGATGGCAGTTTGCCAAAACTAGGTTATAAACTTCATTCCAAGAGCCCATCTTTCCTCGTATCATTTGAATATTCAAGTAACCATAGAGAAGTCCATTTTTTAACATTTCCATGTATTTCCATGTACACATTATGCAATTATCCCCAATTTCAGAAGAAAACTCAAAAAAAAAAAAAACCTGGTGAAGTACATCAAAATTGTGTTACGTAGATTTCAAAGGAAAATCAAGAATTGTTAATTGCTACATTTAAGTATATCTGCCAAGTAAAATCATTAGACTTCGTGCCTTTCTGCTCACTGCCTCGATTTGAAATACCAGTGTTTGAAGTGCAGAAGTTTGTGTGTGTTCACTCCACTGAATACAGCAATACATATGTACACATACATCTAATTTCAAATAATAAGCCAGGGAAAGAGAGAATGAATTGATTCCATTTCCTCTATTATCTCTACAGAGACAATGTCAGCAAAAGTGTTGAAAGCACCAATTACATACTGATTTCTAAAAAACCAGCCATGTCCCTTGTGACCTTTTAGCACACAATTCATTATGAGGGTTTTTTATTATTTCTATTATGATAATTCATTCTAGTCAGCAACAATCCTCTAGCATAAATGCTTTTTTTCTATCTTAATCACTGGATATACCAGCATATTTCTATATTTCCTTGCTAGATAAAATCTATTTGTGTGCTGTTTGTCTTAAATGGCTTAAACAAGCAAGCATACACACGAGAGTTCACATACACACCACCAAAAACAAAAAACAAACAAACAAAAGCAATATTTGTTTTTTCTAGCCTGGGGGAATCTTCTCTTCAAGACTTTACTGGCAGCTTAGTTTAGTGTACATAATGTAGCAGAAAACAATTAATATTATTAATTGCTTTAAGAACACAAGTACTTCAGTGCAATTATCAATTATGGCTGTTTCTTGCCATCCCAGCATTTAAGGAACTCTAAAGAAAGTTCTTAAACTATATTGTAGGAAAGGTACCATCCTCTAATACTCTCAGAAGAAGATGGCAGGCTTAGTAAAATGACAGAACAACTTGAAATCTGGCAGTTCAAATGACCAAATTAGTCAAGGATATAAATCACATCTCATAACAGTTCATGGACAGTTCACTCCCTAATTGCTCAGTACTCTTCTACCATCAAAGAAGTGACAACATCCAACAACTGGAGGCATCACTGAATTTTGCAGGCCTGGTGGCTCTTTGAGAGAAGTGAAAGACCATTTCCGCACTACACTGTTATAGTGTTATTATTCCACTTTCAACATCCTATGAAATCCTGGGGTTTGCAGTTTAGGGAGGGGCATTTAAGATTCTCAACCAGAGAGCTTTTTGGCCTCAGTAAACTACAAACCCCAGAATTCCACAGGACGTTGAAAGTGGAAAAATAGCACTAGAACAGCATAATGTGGAAACAGCCAAAGACTTAACAACTGGAGCATTAGCATGTACACATTCTCTAATGGGGAAAATTCTTCTAGTGGGAGAATCAGAGGTAAATACAATGTGTAGAAGAGTAAAATAACCTATTAGGCCAGACTTACTGGACTAAATTACTTTACTTCCAATAACTAAACAAACAAAAAAACAAAACACAACCAAGTGGACCTTGGCAACCTACCTGCATTACCTTCTGCTGAATTTCCTCAAGCTGAGTGCGCTTGCTCCGTTGTCTGCATACTTCTTGGTACCGTGTATATTGTTCTCGGAGTGAATCTAGCAACTTCATAACCTGGGGTTGAGCCAGCAATTCATCATCCATAGGAGACCACGAGACCCCACCATCCGAACCATTAAAGCGGCGTTGTTGTAATTCAGATAATAATTCATGGCCTTTGAGGATTTAAAAAGAGTTACATAAGACTTAAATATGGGTTTAGAAATAAGACTGGCAGTGATTGCAGATGGCAGAATCCTGGCATAATAAGATCACATCAGCTGGTCCCCATTAACAATCCAATCACCCTGTATGGGGTCTATTTGAAATCTCTGGATCATTTTCAAAGCTGCCTCGTGTATTGCCATACTCCAAACAGTTATCGCTGTTACCACTGTCCAGAGAGGGTTGTACCATCACGTACCTCACCTCTACTACAGAAAAACAAGAAGTAGAGCTGGGTGTTGTTACATATCAGTGAAACTCCATCCACAAATCTTGATAACCTTTCCTAGCAGTATCATATGGGTACACAATCTTTACAGGCCCAAGCATTCCATCTATGGACTAGGTGTGTATTGATATATACACATGTGCAAATACATGCATGCAAGCATGCAGAAGCAGACATACATACATTCTTGCTGCCATTAGTAGAAGGAAAACAGCTATGGCTGCTTTGGGGCTGCTGTTTCCCTTGCAGATGTCAGTAGTATGGAGGCAATGATCCCAGCTGCTTAAGGAAGAGGGAAGATACAGCTTCTTTTCAAAATTGACCCCAGGTGAGTACTGCTGCTTCCTTGCTACCATTAATGTTGCAGAAGCAGCATTCCCCCCTTACAGCCTTAGTGGCAGCAGCTGGGATTTGATCGAAACAGATAAAGCAATGGGTTCAACAGACACAGCTTGATGATCTGTGTATATAGGATTAGCCATGATGCAATGTTGAAAACCAGTAATTCAGTAACACAATGGTCCCAGGGCAAAGAATTACCATCCAGTACTACAGTGTGGGTTTTGCCAATGACTTAAGACAATGGAACAATTGCAACTCATGGCTTCAACAACCGAGCCATCTGACAGCCAATCGAGGAGCCCACACAAGGTAATATCAAAAAATCCTAGTACAACCAAGAAAAACAACATAGTTTTCCTATTCTACCCTCAGCATAGCTCATCCCAAAGAATAACCAAGGCAGTCTCATTTCCAAAAACAAGCTTAAAACCAGACTGGAAAGGATCCAGAAAATCAATGTACAGTCATCCTTCCACATTCGCTAGGGTTAAGGGCACAGGACCCCCGTGAAAGTGAAAAAAACGTGAATAAATGTCTGCCCTCTCAAACAATATTTCACACACAAAAAAGTAAGATCATCATATTCAACCCCCACCCCCCGATTCCTTTGAGGCATCAGGGCTCTTTCACAAGGCAGAAGCGGGTGGCTGGTAGGGCTTGCTGCCACCTCCACTGCTGCCCCACACCATTTTTAATAAGGACTTACAAGCCTCGTTCACAGTTCCTCTGTCTCATGAAGCTTGCAGTCCCTATTAAAAGTGGCATGGGGGGCTGCAGAGGTGACAGCAAATAATCTGTGAATAATCAAATCCACAAAAGTGAAACCTGCAAATGTGGAGGGCCGATTGTAGTCCAAAAGTGCCTGGTGTTTATGGGTGATCACTTCTTTGCACGTTTTGCCCAGAAATGAGGTATCAGCAACCTACTTGTATTTCTTTCTATCTCTGGGGTTCGCTTAAATATTTTGAAATGGCTGATGCTACTATTCCCTCTTACTTTTTCAAAAAAGGAAGCTACCTTTCTAGATGACATAAGCATGCCTTTCCTACTGCACATGCTAAGTCAAGAGGAGCAAAGATTGAACATACAAGGACTGGCCAAACATACTGTTGATACCCTTAGCAACTTAGAATCAGCCAGTACAAATGAACCAGGTGGTATTCTAGCTATTGCCACTAGTGGAACCACCTTCACTGTGGAATTTAAATTGTAATGGCTGCGATTAACTTTATCTTCAATGCATCTTACAAGTCTGTCACAGTGTGGCAGCAAAAGTATAACTAGGTCTCTCTCCTGCCAGACTGTAACAGGCGCCTCATGCCTGGAAAATGCTTTGCTGGATCTAACCGTGAAGATGCAATGCAACTAGGAAGAAAAGCAGTGTTCTTTGCCAACACTACTACCATATTCAGCTTGATAGTGGGCCGTGTTTGATGAGATATAGCAGAACTCTTCCTCTACTTGCATTCCAGTTATCCGCCCACTTAAGTCTTAAGTAAGCATATCTCCAAGTCTGTACTTCCCATTATCCTTCCCATTTGACTTTTTATAAAAGAGCTTAAATTCTTAATTGCCTTCTTGGCATTCTCAGAGGTTGATTAGCATTTCCAGCAGAATGGGAGGATGATACTTTATTTCTGTACAGTCACTCTTCCCAGAAATGGGACAAGACAAAATGGGAGTGTACAGAAAAATGATATTTAAGATGAAGAGGAATAAATTCACAGATGCATTTTTTAATTATAATTGAGAGATTGACTCTGAGTACTTTAGTTAATTGATAGATCCAGAAATGAGCCATTAACATTATGTCCACATTCATACTAATCCATAAAAATCAATAAATCAAAGAAACAATAATGATGCCACAGTGGACCCTTTTCAGCTTACCATACCTGTCTGAAGAACAGTTTCAGGATCAACAGATGGAAGGAAATTTAAATCTATAGACCTTGAAATAGAAAGGTAAATCAGCGTTAATTATTTGTAGAGAGAGCAGGCATTACAACCCTTAGACAAGACTGTAGCTTACAGACCTCTAAAATATAGTGAATTTTACAACTTTCTCATTTCACACACTAAGTGCTAAATATATCTGCATTTCAAAGGGGTGTCAATTTTGACAGTATCAAAAGTAAGCTTTCAAAATCTTAGAAACACTGGGGTATTTAACTTTAGGGGGCTATATTATTTTCAGTTACTTTTCAAATAAGACACATTAGTAGGTATTCACACCTCAAAAAACATTATTTATGCAGTCCCAGCTTCCATATGGTCTGTTGGGTCACTTCTACATAAATTATGTACTGCATATCCCTGGCAAATGGAGCCATTTGGTTTGACAGCACTGAAAACATATCAGGACCTATGTAACCTTGGAGACATCATGATCCTCCCATACAGCAAAGAGGCCATGGTTCAAAATGTGAGGGCTGGGATTCTTCCGCCCCTTTTTTAGCACGCTTATGCTTTGAATAAACACAAACCCAGGAGTTAACCTAAAACTGGAAAAGGCAGACACCATTACCATTTACAACATATAGTATTGTAACTACCAGAGTCCTAAAAGATGACTTGTAAAGAGACCTAGAAAAACAATGTGGGCTCAATATCACAGCTATACACTCCTACAAACAGCTCAGTCCAGAACTTGGAAAGTTAAGATGAATGACTGTAATGATATATGAAAATCATCTATATCTGAGAAGTGTCAGCATAATGCCCCGAGTTTCACAGCCATAATCCTACCACTGCACAGATATGGATAGCTTCAGCATGTCACTCTATTCTTTCTTCTTAAAAGTAACTTTCTATGATCTATCAGAGGCCCAGCAGTAAACATCTTCATCATCTCCAGCCCCTACTTGTAAATACAGAAGTCTTAACTGAGGCCCTTTTCGCACCTTACCTGGTGCCGCTGGCGTCGTGTGGGGATTGCGCGAAAAGCCTTGTCCTGGAGGCACTTGCGTCCCCTCTGCTTCTCCTCCGCACCAGCTCCATGCTGGCTGGAAGGAAGTGTGAGCACTCTGCCCCTTCCTTCCACAGCACAGCCGGGTACTTTCCCAGGCTGCACTGGGGGAGGAAGCGCAATGGCCGCACGTCCGGAGCCTCCGCATGCAAGGTAAGTGCATGTGGGGCGGGGGGGGACGTGCAATTGCGCATCATTTTTGGCAATGAGCTGAAAATGATATAATGCGTGATTGCCCCCTAACAGCCTCGGGAGTGTTGTGTGACTGCGAGGACATCATGTGGAACGGTCCTCACAATCGCATGATGCTCCCGAGGCCATTTCGCAACAGGAGTGGTGTGCAAAAAGGGCCTTAAGTGTTTGTTCCAAGAAGACTGAGTCAATGAAAGTTGGTAGGTTCACTGGATCTACTTGGAGCTACAAATGGATTTAGGCCAGAGATTCAAATTTGGGAACACAAGAAAGTGTAGATAGTGAGATATTAATGCACAGAAACCAAACCTACTTTGCTAGCAGTGCAGATTTAGGCACTCAGACTAACCTAGAAATTTTCAAGTACACTTTTAGGTAGTTATAAGCTAGAGAAATTCCTTCCAGCATTTCAAAATTGACATGGCACATAAGCAACAGTGAAGATGATGGCTAAGCATCTCATGTAACAAAACTAAGGGGCCTAACAGTTTAAAATCCTACCCAGATATACCTTTTATACAGACACACACAGTATATTCCCCACTGCTGCTCTTGAAAAACAATTGGGTTATCTTCTGTGAACTGACTATACAGGATTCAGTTGCTTATTTAAAAACAACAACAACAACAACAACAACAACAACAACAACAACAAAGTAAATGGATTACCTCTCTTTTTCCTGTTGGTTTCCTTTATCACTTCCACTGTTGATTAAGGCAAGTTCATCCAGTAAAGATGTAGATTCTTTTGTAAACTTTTCAAATGCCTATATGAAATAAAATTGAGACTGATAATTATTATCTAGTGTTTGAAGACCACGTTCACTATCCTAAGTATTCCACTACTGACACCATTAAATCATCTCTAAAGTGATACCCCCCTTCATCAAAGAGGGCACAATAAGACATGGACAAATAGCAAACTTAAATATAAAATCTTGTTATTTTTAGAATGCCCAATACAATAAATAACACAATGGCCTGAATCTTACTGGTAGCCCCAGCTACAGCAGACCTACTGAACCAGTGGGATTTAAATTAAGTGTTAACTCTCTATTCAATAATTTATTCAGTGGGTCTACTCGGATTGACCCTACTAACAGGATTTAGGACAGTATCTGTACATATATTCAATTCTTCTCTGTCCAGTATCAACCTTTTAAAGAAAGCAAAGGCTGAACTGTCACTCATGAACATGTCAGCAGCAAATGTCCTCAGGCTGGGCTAAGTACATTGCCACCTTCTGTTGATTTCAACAGTGCACTGAACTGAACTATATACCTTAACTGTGAGAAAGTTGGATTCCTAAACCTAAATCTTAATACATCTCAATGAAACCTGCAAAGCCTACACTTTCATTTTAGCTTTCATATCTGCTGTAAGATTCTTGAAGTTGAGCCCAATATTCAGATTAGAGTCATTTTGCAGAAACCATGTGAAAGAGCCTCCATACAATATCAGTCACTATGCTGTTATTTGCTTTAGAGAATCCATCTCTGACTTCTCCCCACCCACCCCACAAAGGGATACATTTGGCTCACTTGCCTAAAATGGGCATACTCTCCCTTGGCTGCAGCTGCTGGTTTTGTATCCATCAGGAAGGCCAGGTCCTAAATGATCACCAAACTGTGAACCTTATTATAAAAGTGAAGGCTAATCCATCAACATTAGGCTTCTCTCATGTTAATCTCCCTCCAAGAACACTTTTGTCTGGACTGAGCATAAGTCTGGTAGCTTTAATCTAGCTTATTACTGCTTCCAGCCACTGGTTTCAGGATATCAGGAGTTTCTCTGGATCAAATGGAAAGGAAAGCGAGGTGAGTGTCACCTGCATACTGATGCCGATTCATCCTAAACCTGTGGACAACAGAAGTTCCACAGAGATGTTAAGCACTAGAGAAAATAATACACAGTCTTGTGGAGCACCATAGCCCAAAAATGATGGGCTTGAGATTCTGAAATTGATTTCCCAAACAGAGTGGAACCTCTGTAAAGCAATGCTCTGAGAAATTATGTGAATGCAGAAATATGCTGTCAGGATGGTATCAAAACCCGATGAACTACAGTGGAGGTACTCACCTGTCCAGTTTCCAGAGTCAAGTAGGGGAACCAATAAAGTTCTCCTCACTCCAAAACCCAGGCTTGAAGCCAGACTGGAATGAGTTCTAACAATCCATTTCATTTAAGACCTCTTAGGTGGCAACATACTCAAGCCCTTTGCCCATACACACAACATTCTACACAGCGAACCCTCAGCCAAAACAGACCTGGCCTCTTCTGTAAGCCCAAAATAGCAAGAGCTGAATATACACATAGATGATTTCAGACTGGCCCTCCAAAACTCTAATTCAAATCCCCTAATGCTGTACAACTGAAAAGTATCCATAAGAAAAAGCCAAGCAAGTAACAAGAGTACCCCCTCCCTGCAAATATATGACTCCTAATTGCCTTAATCAGCCTAATGATGCCATGCTTTACTGTTAAATGACATCAAACACTGGTGGACCTGTACATATCAACAATGCTTGTTGAAATCTACTCCATTTCCAGTTCCCTTGAAAAGCCTACTGAAAGAGTAAAACTTTTTTTTTTAATAAAAACAAACTAACCAGCCTCTTGTTCAGCCAATCCATATGATCATAGGCAAGGCTTCCTCCAAAATCTTCTGTTAGCTGGCTTGGCTCTATATACCGAGTAAGCTTGTTGGCAGATACTAAAATAACCTACGAATGTATTAAACAAGGTGTTAGTAACAACTTAGATCTTTGAGGTACTAAATATTGTATTGAACTTTCAACCATAAATAACATTTTTATAAGTGTAATTAAAATAATTTTCTCTGTCATATTGAAAAGCTTTTCAGTTCTATAATGCTTCCCTGCATACTACTTAGGAAAGAAGCAACAGCCAGTTTCAAAATGCAAGATGTAGATACAATGTTTTACCGTACTTCCATAGTAAGCATTTATAGTCTCTAAAATATTTTAATACTTCAGCTTACAAAGTATTCTGTGGAAAAAGGAAGGAAGGAAGTTGAAACTGTACATTTGCATATAATCTGTATATAATTTTTACATAGAAGGATGCTCATAAAACTCAGAACAAAGCAGAAAAAGAATTCATATGCAAGACAAAGCAGAATATACAAGACATGTAATTGAAATTTATTTAGATACATAAAAGATATAGAGGTATCTGTATATGTAGACTAAGTGAGAAGAGCAATAGAAGAAGAAGAAGAAGAAGAAGTAGAAGAAGATGTTGGATAGGTATACAAATTTGATTGTATATATTTCTTTGTTTTTTGTTTCTTATATATTTATAAAAAGAAAGAATGATTTGTAAATATTGATTGTTATAACTTTTATAATAATAAAATTAAAAAAGAAAGGAAAAGTACTGAGAGCTATAATTTTTTAAATCTTAGTTAACATGAACTTTATTAATATTTCTAATGAAAGCATCATATTCATAAGCAAAATAAATTACATATTGCAGCATTTGACTGCTTTCCCTTATCCACTTACTGTTAGCACAGTTTTCATTAGCTCCTCCAGTAGCAGAGGCAAACACAGTTTCTCCAATACATGACTCTATTAAACCCCAAACAAACAAGCTAAGCTTAGAGAGGTTTCTGGGAAAATACTGCCTAAGCTTGAGGGTAGCAAATGATTTAGATATTTTATCTTGCATGAAGATAATGCATGCTATCAGCATGGCCGGTGGACATGCTGCACTGCCCAGTTATGTTATCTTAATTTCTGGCAACACAGTCTAAGTGGCAATTAAACATTTCCAAATAATATGTGATATAAAAAAAAGAACAGTAAGTTGCTAATAGGGATGTAATGCGTACTCATCAACTTTTTTCCAACAGCCAAAATCTGTTGTGTTGCTCTATATTAAGGAGATGCCCCTCCTAATTCCCCACCTAAGGCCATTTCTGCACTACCCAGCCAGACCCTCCCGAAACTGCAAACCCCAGGGTTCCATAGGACGTTGAAAGTGGAATCATAGCACTATAACAGGCTAGTGCGGAAATGGCCTAAGTCACAACAGCAAACAGGTCCTCTTATTTTATAAAACAAATGAGGCATAGATGTCTACAAAGGTACACAGACTATGTACATACTGAGAAAATATATCTGCGGCTGGAGTTTTTTGTTGCTTTGTTTCATGGTAGCTTAGGAAGATGATATAATAAGAACTAAACACCAAGTAGTTCACTGAGGTATAACTTTTGAAGTTGCCTGAACCTCAGTGTCCTGGAAGGCAGGGGATTCCATTCCAAATATTTTAATCCCAGACTGGATTAACATGCAGATTTTAGGGTTTTCAATACATTCTGATAAACTCCTATCGAACTCAGTAAATCCCACAGAACTTGACAGCAAGCTCTTTTGAGCTGGATGGGACCACTGGCTTACCCCAACAATGGGAATGAAGAATTCTCTTTCCTTCCCTCCTCAATTTCTAAAGCATGACTAGGATGTGTTTCCTGGATTCTCAGCATTTTGTCATTGTAAATCCCATCAGATCCAAGGTCTTGCTTCTGCATATACATACACAGCTATAATCCTAATCTCCCTGTGCTTCTAATTCTGCCAACCCTATGTAACAAACAGAGAGAGAGAGAGAGAGAGAGAGAGAAATGCTGAACTTGGAGTCTGATGTAGTTTGTACAGCTCTCTACGTACGTCTACTGAAAAGCCAGCCCTATGGAACATTGATGGCGCTCAAAACCTGAGAATCCACCATGTACTGTAAACCTCTACATCTTTTTTTTCTGTGTGTGTGTGTGGTGGGGGGGCAGCATCACTTGCAGCACAGGAAGATTAGGAATGTAGCTATCTATCTATTTCCCACGGACTGGCAAATGAAAAGATTAAAAAAATATATAGAAGCAATAAGAAAGCAGAAACCCAGAATCTAATCACCTAGAAGTTGTACAGAATGGACAGGCTGATAATCAAAAGGTGTTTGCAATATTTTGGTTGATTAGCTTGTGGGATTTTTTTGAGGGGACGCAAATACCTTTTGACACTCTGTTTGTTCAACATTATTAGATTTTCTGTTAAAAAACTGCTTGTATCTGCACGGATTTCTACTTATTTTCAAGCAGTTTCCACTGCTTAACATATGAGCTGTATATTATTGACGTAGTAATTTGATTACAACACTTTCATCACAATATGGAACTTATTATGCTTTTCTAGATATCTAATTTTGATTCTGTTCTTTACATTTCATCGTTTTTACCCTCTCAGCTCTATAAGTCCATAACTTTTCTGTTTCTGAACAAGACTTTATATTTAAAAATGCATTATCAATCTTAAGATGCTGAGAATGACATTAGCCAGTGGGTTACTCTTTCGCAACTGTCCCTTAAAGATAAGGGAAATTCAAAGAATAGTCCTGGAAAAGTGTGTATCAATCTACAGAGATTTTAAAAAGATGGGTTTGGAGCTCTTCTTGTAATGATGTTTATCAATACCCTCAATCATTAAAGAACAGTTAGCTGTCTTTATTTAAAATACTGCATTGAAAATTTATATTTTCTCATTTTACTCTAATTAATTCCAAGCCATGCTACTCTGTATTGCATATCAAAAAGTATGCTTTTTCTTAATTAACGTAGATATCATTAAATATATTCATGATGACTTTCAGTTAGACACCATGCTGGTTTTTAAAAATAATTCCCACATTGTTCAGGCACATCGCCTAAGGCAATAAAAGCCATGTTCTGCTTTCATCCATGCTCCTTGCATCCACATTTCAAAGCACAGGACAAATTTCCCCTAAGACATCACATTAATGACCATAATTATATCAGTTTCTTGCCTCACCAACAGAAAGCTGTTCAAACCTTTCCATGAACTTTAGACTTCACTCTCGCAAGATGTAAATATACTTTTAGCATTATCATTTAGCTTTATTATTCAAACTAAATAAGACAAATAGACAGACAGACAGACACACCTGGGTACAAATGGCTATTTGGCAACAGATGAAGATACAATATCAATTTATAGTGAAAAGATTAAACTTCCTTAGAGACTAAAGACAGAACTGGGCAGATGGTAGCAGGGATGAAATAGCATCAATAATTTATGCCTGAGGTCTCTTATTTCCCTTTGGCTTCCTATGCCTGCCCTGTGGTCCCATTCATGGCTAGCAAGAATGGTATTGACAGAGTTGAACCCTATTCTAATCGCTCTCCTCCCCACCATATCAGAGAGCTGCAATTTTGCTACTGCTAATGAAATTCTGTTAAGTAGAAACGGGTTTTTTTTTAACCTTGAAAGGAATGCAAACTTCATGAAATCTTTTATTTAGCAGTTTTATTAACATCTATACTATTATCACATAAGCTAAGGGCTCTGTAGAAAATAACAAAGGGCACAATTCAGCCAACTGTGGAAATGACAGAGACACTCAGATCAGTGGGATATAGAAGCACTTAACTTTAGCTAGATGGTGCCCAATATGAAATCACTCAGATTTACTGAAGAGTAAACAAGAAGAAGAAAAAAAGTGGTGCTGGTGGTGGTGATGATGATGATGTCTATCAACAGTTATGATTTAAGGAAAACCCTTTCACACTATACAGTTACAGAGCTTTAATTCCACTTTAACTATCATGGTTCCATCCTATTACATCCTTGGGATTTGCAACAGAGAGAGGGGCGCTTAATTCCTCAGCCAGAGCTCCTCTAGTGCTTCAACTAAACTACAAACCCCAGGATTCTACAGGATGCACCATGGCAGTTAAAATAGTATCAAAGTGCTATAATTGTACAGTATGAAAGAGCTTCTACTCATCTTGTTCCTGCTCCAAATACTGTACAACACCCTGATTAACTTAAAATGTCACATTAAACCACATTTTAGTGTGATGGGAATCAGATGTAGAACTCCTTGGGTGTGGTGTTTGATTGCACCCAATCAACAAGCACCTCTGAGGATTATGTTTATATTGAAAACCATGGATTTCAGGAGAGAAATGCATACAGAAGGGTGGTTCTTTGCACATACAGTACTAGTTTATTTACCCGGTGTTGTCCGGGGTTTTTATTTTCCTCTTAAGAACTCACCAAACTATCCTCTCCGTTTCCTGTAACTCTGTTCCATATTTCCCAATGCAATCTGTATTCAGAGTTATTTAACTACATAGTTTGGGTTCCTTGCTGCTAGGCTTCATATCAACAGCAACTGGCTTATTTCTGCACGTATAAATTTTCCCCATATTCCCCAATCCAATCTTTATTCAGAGTTATTAACATTGAGAGGTTGGATTCCTGAGGGAATATACTGTCCTCCTCCTTGCTGCTAGGCATCGTCTTCATAGCAATGGGCCTATTCCAGTATCGGTAACTTTTCCCCATAGTCCCCAATCCAATCCAGTCCAGTCCAGTCCAGTCCAGTCCAGTCCAGTCTGTATAGTCTGGTGATGCTGATGTACTGGCATTTTTTTTCTTTCTGTTGAATTTGTGCAATGGTTTTACGTTTTTCTGGAAGCATTTTTTGTTTTGAATTTCAACTATAAGATTCCTCACATATGGAACCCATACAATCTACTGTGTGTGGTGAGAAGACCTTGTAACTATGGCCATTTCTGCACTACACTGTTATAGTGCTATTATTCCACTTTCAACATCCTGTGGAATTCTGAGGTTTGTAGTTTACTGAGGCCAAAGAGCTCTCTTCCTGAGAATTCTTAAATGTCCCTTCTTAAATTGCAAATCCCAGGATTGCATAGGATGTTGAAAGTGGAATAATAGCACTATGACAGTATAGTGTGGAAATGGGCTATGTTGTGTATGTCACTTTAATTTTTCTTATATATGCCTCCCAAATGTTTTCTGGCATCCTTATTGATGCTAGGCCTCATCTCCATAGCAACCAGCCTGAGGCCCAAGAGCTCTCAGCTGAGAATTCTAAAGGCCCCTCCCTCAACTGCCAACCTCAAGATTCTATAGAATCTTCACAGCCAGCCAATCATATGAGGTCTTCTCGCCTCACTCAGCCAATCGTATGAGGTCTTTGCCTGCCTGATGCAGACAAACTCACAGACAAACATTGACTTTTATATAGTAAACTTTAACACTCTGGCAGGGCTTCCACATTCTTCAACAACACTGTATAAAAATATTCCATATTGTGCAAAAATAACGTAACATTTCTCACACATTACTTACAAATACTAAAACATAACACATGAACAACCAGTTCATACATATGCGCTTATGAAGCAGCATACTGTACTGTTCTCAACAATTAATGTATTAATCACCGAACAATGCTTAATTCTGGGTATTTTATTTAAGTTTAATATCTGGATACAACCACTGGCAACAGCATATAAGAACATGATGTAGCATCCTCATACTCAGTGCTCAGTATAAACCAAAATGTATACTTGAACTAAATGTGAATTTTTTCATTTCTTTCCAGGGGTGATTGGGAGTTACTGAAATGCTGTTCCTTTCCACACAAATATGATAATTGGAGAAAATGTGAACCACAAGCATAGAAGTACTCATGTACCTTCTTCCACAGAAGTGTCAACCCTTTGTGGAAACAGGCTGCAGATTAGATCCACCCATTACTCGCTAAAAGAATGGAGGACTACTGTTTCAGCATCTTCATGGTTGCAGCAGCGCAAGCATTCATCCTCAGACAGTAAAGCTCAACTTACAATATCCCTCCATATCATCTTTCATGTTCAGCAATCTAGCTTTGTGGAGATTCTAAAAATCATTCTTTCCAGTTCTACAGCTGAAGGAAGACCCAATGTGAAATGGTGCATCTGTTAGAATTTTGCCATCTTAAATTCTTAACAGACCCTTACATTCCTAGAATCCTTTAAATTATTCCTGTTTCCTTCTAATTTTCCACTGAAGGCTTCACAGAAAACATGGCATTCTGAAATAGCTTATGGTATATCTTTGATTTTCCTATGAAATGTCTACTGAATCTCTTGAGTTAAATTACTTTCAGTCCAAGGCTCTCACAAAAAGGAATGTACTCCCACAAAGATACTAAAGCAGGGATAGAAGGGTGAACCCCATGGGCCATATTGGGGCCCCAGCCACCTCAAAAATGTTTCAGAAGTATTTTGGAAAAAAATTGGAAAAAATGCCTCTCTAAGCCCCTGGGGCATGGGGACAATTTTACCTGGTTTCCCATCAGGTTCTTTTAGGCCCAGAAGAAGCTTTTTTAAGGAGAGGGGGTAATATAGGAACTGATCTGAAAATTAAGCTTCCCTTCCTCCTCACCCCACTTTAGCGTGTCTCTGCAAACATGTTCCTTTTCATGAGAGCCTTTGACAGAAAGCCATTTAGCAGCTTTTGACAGGAAAGGGAAAGAAATTGCATCTTAAGCTATTTCAAAATGCCAATAATGTCTAGGGGGCATTGTGGTGCAAAAAAAAAACAAAACTGGGTTTTTTTGTGTGTTTGTTTGTTTTCAGATGAGGGGTGGCAGGAAGTACAATTCCCTCCCCTACCCTGAGCCTTCAGGAGGCAATGCTTCCCCTAAACACCAACAGTTGTCCACCCTGGTTATAAAGCATCCATATACATTATGTACTAATTATTCTGAGTGTGCATCAACTTCTTAAGTATGGGTTGGATCCCATTATGGCTTTGCATTAGTGGAAAGCGCCTTTGCTCATGCAAGGCAGGGTACTCTATTTTCTGCAGACTTCTCACCTACTGCAGCATTCTGTGTTCCAGAGGGTGACACAACTCTTGGGATGGAAACCAAATACCCAGTGCCTTACCCTGCATGAACAAAAGTGCTTTGTTCTAGTGCAGAGCCACCACCAGACACAATCCTGTATGTTTCAAGACTTCAATATTGCATATACCTGGAAAAGCAGACATTCTTTTCCAGTTTCTTTGAGCTTTTATTGCAAATTAAACATGAATAGCTAATGTGTAAAATCACAGTTTTTCAGTAAGCCAGGAAGCTAGCTATTCGCGGAAATATCTAAGGACAAAATTCTACTTAACAGACAGAAAGTCTTACAGCATTTCATACTTTTTCTTTTCTGACTATAGAAGAAGCCAAGTTTCATTTATTACATTTTCATGACATTTTGGCTTCCTATATTTTGCATATTTCCTGCTTTCAAACCTAAATCTTTTAAACCTAACTCTACTATATTCCTGAGAATGGAAATATGTCAGATTTCTTGCCTTTACAGAGTTTTCACAGGGGTACTTCAACAGTTTTATATTTCAAGGCAGATTTTGAAAAAATAATTAAAAAAAAACACATGGAATATATCAAAAGAACTGGGAGGCAATTTTGAATGAAAGCTTCAAGAAAAGAAACCATTAAATTCTCCAGGGTCACTGCATGCCCCATTTTTCTTCAGTTACTTAGACAATTTCTAGAGATAAAACAATGCCATATTTGAAAGATCCATCCAATGTCTTCATCTTGAAAAACTAACCACATGGGGCAAGAAAGAACTGGGAATCCAAATGAAAAGATTTTTTAATACCACGCATGGCTTCATCTGGGCTAGCTTAACCCATTCTGAGTAGTAATGATCCTGGAATATGTGAATTAATAAGAAGATGCTTTTGAATATATGCAGGGTTCTTCATCAATAGTGAGCCTGTAATCCTTTGCACACTTCTTAATTGCCACCAAGGCAATTTCAAGACATCTCTTTACTTACAGCCCTGCTCACGTCTTGCAAACTCAAGGCTGTGGTTTCTTTGATTTAATCAATCTACCTGTAATGCAGTCTTCCTCTTTTCCTACTGCCATACACTTTGCTGAGCATTATCTCCTTATTTAGTGAGTCACGTCCTCTCATGATATGCCCAAAGTACAATAGCCACAGTTCGGTCATCTTGGCTTCTAGGGAGAGTTTAGGCTTGATTTGCTCTAGGACCCATTTACAGGCATACCTTAGATAACAGTGAAGCTCAGTGAAGCACTTTTTTACAAAGTCTTTTTATGCCCACAGCCCTCTTTTCCTCCTCATCCTCTGTTTAGCAAAACAGAAAGAAAGGGAAAAAGCAGGTAAGCCTTACCAGCTACTACCAGCATGTTAAAAAAAATAATTTCTATAAGTCTGGCCATGAAAATGGGAGTCATAATAAAAGTTGAGGCTGGTGAAAGAAAAAGTCACCCCTGGGTGCAGTTTGGAACAAGCCTTCAAGCAGTCTCCAGGAGATTCGAAATGTTTTTGCTTAGTCATGTAAAGTTTACTTGGTTCTTATATTTCATGCATGCACATTATTATTTTGAATAAAAACATTTGTTGAAACACATTGAACTGCTCTTCTTTTTTGTAGTGTAGGAATCTATTCTTATTCTCTCCATGTTATTCATGGAAAGAATAGGTGCCTCTGGTACCAAATTTTCTCTTAAAGGAAGGGATGTCTACGAACTCATCTACTGTGTTAACTGAAATATACCTGTACTTGTCTTTCTGGCAGAACATGCTATACACAGAACACTCTCCTCTAGAACCACAATTTCAAACCAGTCGATCTCTTCTTATCTGCTTTCTTCACTGTTTAGCATTCACATCCATTCATAGAAACTGGAAATACTAACTGTTTCATCTTCAGATGATTCTTCCTTGAATGAATCTGTCATTCCTTCATCTCCTATGAAGTTCTTCAGTGTATTGCTTCCATCTTCTTTTTTCTTTGATCTTACAATGTATTTCCCTGCTGGTCCTATAGCATCATTGCTCTTGATTTGAATTTCCCTTTGATTTCCGGTATCTTATGGAAGAGGTCTCTTGTTCCGCTTTTTCTGTTGTCTTTATATTTTGCATTCATCATTGTAATAATATTTTTTTCCCCTAAACAGTTGCATGCATGATGCTGACTCTATTTCTGTCATCATTTATCTTGGTTTCTTGTCTGTCCTTACTGCTTGACGAGTTTTATCTGTCATCCAATGAGAATTTTCTTTCTTTTGGGGTGAAATCAGCGCCTTTTTTTTTTTTTTGTATTCTTCACTAATACTGTCCCTAGTTTTGGTCCTGAGTTCTCCTGGTTTCTAGTCAATTAGGTTTATTAGTGCAAATTTATACATTACACGGTCATTATAGGGATATTCTGCAGGTTGTATTTGTACTTTGAATTGTGCCTGGAAAAGAACTGTTAACCAGTAAAGCTGTTTTAACAAGACAGTTACTTTAGTTACTTCTTGGGCATCCAGGCCAAGAGTTAAGTCCAGAAGAACATCCAAGCTTCAAGCCTGAGAATTCAAAGGGAATGTAACCCCATCCAGCACAGGCAAAGTCCCTGTTCTGTTATCTGACTTTCGACTGACCAGGAACACCTCTGTCTTGTCTGGATTAACATTCAATTTGTTCACTCTCATCCAATCCACAACTTCCTTGGAATCAGACTGAAGACACCAAAACTCCAGATGACCCCTCCCAGTGGTTTCATGTATATGTTAAACAGCATGGGGGACAAAACAAAACTTTGAGGGAGCCCACAGGCCAACAGCCAGGAAATTGAACAGGAGTGCTCCAGCACCACCTTCTGAGTTCGTCCCTCCAAGAATGACCAGAATCACTGCATAACATATAAAGACAGAAGCCCTATACAGCTTAGGTCCAGACTATTTGAAAGACCGTATCTTCCTACACAAACCTCCCTACATGAAGATCCTCAGGGGAAGGCTTTCTATCAGTCCCGCTACTGTCCCAGGCTCACCTACTGAGCCTTCTCAGTGGCTGCTCTCACTCTGTGGAACTCTCTTCCATGGGACGCTAGGCTGGCCCCTTCTCTGCTTTCCTTTTACCAGCAGGCAAAAACATTTCTTTTCAAGCAGGCTTTTATATGTGAGCAGGGGAGCTTTTTATTTATCAAGTTGTTTTTAAAAATTGTTGTAGGCTTTTATCATTTATACATTGTTCATGTTTTTAATTGTTTTAAATGTTTTTTAATGTTTTAATTTTTTTGGAGGCCACGCTGGGCTCCATTCTGGGAGAAAAGTGGCATATAAATATAATAAATAAATAAAGCATACTATTGATTTAATGTACTTCTTTTCTTTACTTTCTTTACTCTAATTTTTGATATTAATAGTTTGCGGTCTGTGCCCCACTCTGCTCCTGATCTTGTTTCTGCAAAGAGAATGGAGCTTCTCCATCTTCTGCTTCCAATTATGCAGTCTATTTGATTTATCATATTTGCCAGCGTATAAGACGCACCCCACTTATACACTGGCAAATACTATTTGCTGGCATATAAGACACACTGGCGTATAAGACACACCCCATTTTCAATCAGTATTTTTCAGGAGAAAAAATGAGTCTTCTACACCAGCAAACACAGTATATGTTAGTCAGCAGGCAACATCCATGTATACAGTTGTCTCTTTGGCTGCTTGAACAATGTGTTTGCAATATGTTGAAGTCATTTTCTGCTTTGTTTCTTAATCCTAGAACAAATTCTCCAACAGTCTGTGATTCTGCTGTTTCCAACTTTTGTGTTCCAATTGCCTATGGTTATCAACACATCCTGTTTTGGTATACAATCAACTACTTCCTGGACTCCAGCATAGAACTGTTCAGTTTCTTCTTCTGCCTCTGTAGTTGGAGTGTAAACTAGGATTACAGTTGTACTGATAACTTTTTCCCGGGAGTTTTGTTGATATTATTTGGTCAAACTTTGCACTGTATCCCCTGGTCTCCTTACAATTGAAGCCACCTTCTTCCTTCTTAAATGCTCATTTCTTGAGTAAAACACTATGTAATCATCTGCATGAAAATGTCCCATTCCTGTGCATTTTAGCTCAGTCAAAATACTGCAACGTTTATATGCTTCATTTCTGGTTTTACAATGTCTAGTTTCCCTTCATTCATGCTTTGTATATTCCACATTCCTACAGCATGCATTCTACAGTTTTGGACTTTTCTTTCACACTTGAACATATCAGCATCTGAACATCTTTTTGGCTTCAGTCCAGCTGCATCATTAAACACCAACTAGTCCCCTGCTCTTTCCCAGCAACCTGTTGAGTGCCATGAGAACTGGGAGTCTCATCTTCTGGCACTATCTCTTCTTTCATTTTAGATTGTCTCACAATAGGGTTTCATGGTAAAGACACTGACATGTAGTTTAATGGTGCTTCTTTAAGCATAGTACTAACAAGAATTAGCTGCAGTTCCACTGCCATTGTCTCCAAGAGATCTTTCACCAGTGTCATCCCTGTCCCACTGCTGCTGCTTCTTGAAACATTTAGTCTGGTCCCTCGGCAAAATGTGTCTGATGTCAGAGACCTTATCAGCAGCATCAGTTATAGCCTCTTCCCTCACATTGTATCATTAGTATAGCCTCTTCCCTCACAGCAGAAGACAACTCTACCACAACAGAGAGAGAATTTACCTGGAAATAAAACTCATATAACTCAATGAGGCCCCTGTGCAGGCATATGTAGGACTGTACTTCAAATAATTAGTGCAGCAAGCTGGACTTAAATGAAGTTTAAAATGTGAAACTTCAACTATTCTGTGCTGTCTATAATTGAGTCAGAACACTAATAAAATTTTCTCCTTCAGTGCTGGAATATCTCTGTAAACCCAGGAAAATGTCCAACTGTTAAAATTATTAGGGAATCCTGAACAAATGACAGAAGTGGCACATGTATGTTGCAATCTGGACAAGAATCACAAACAAGGAACCATTAGTCTAACTATACTCTCTCACCAATCACAGCTATGCTTTGTAAGTCAGGTAACTAATAACAGTTCAGTCAGTAGCTGAGTAATTTCATCTGGAAGGGCAGAAAATCCATCTCGTCCTGCACCACAACTTCATGCTTCATGCTGGCCAGCGTAGAAAGCAGATTTATTTATCTTTGTCTCCTGCCAGTTCCCTCCTTTTCATTTCCCATCTCAGTGCTGGGAGAATTGCCAGGTTTTGGGTCCCACAAAACCAAAGCCACTGCTAACATACCACAAACACAACACTGCTTAATCACCATCATATGTGATGTCTATAACACTGACAGCTGGTGGTTCTCAGTTCAGTGCAGCAGTGAATCCATTCCAGGTTCAGGCTCACCTTATCTATTACAGGTTTGGGCTCACTTTAAAAGAGCCTGAACCTATTTGCTGGAACCTATTTGGGAATTGGGTTCAGAATCTCAGAGAGCTCTTTTAAAGCCTGGTCAGAAGTCACTGTTCCACTGACATGGGAGCCGTCAGCCAACATTGTCCTATAGCAGGGAAGCAAAACAACAGTGAAGCTGCTCACTTCTGTCCAGGTAAAGCTGGTGCCTCTAGGAATCCCTTGGTGGTCTTCGGCATGGGACTGCCTCCATAATTTGTTTAACACAGTATGTGAACAATCAGATACTTTTGTAACAGTAGGATGTAAAATGCATCACCTCAGCATGCATGTGGTCAATGAACATACAAAGAGCATACAATATAGAATGAATACGTCTGGTGAAAGCAATTTCTGTTTTTTGCCCTGGAATGTAGCCATAGGTTTTCATAGTTTTCTCTTGAAAATATCTGCAATGTGATCTTATTGCCATGAAAAAAAATCCCATGATAATTAGATCTTTAGTTTCCTGCAGCATTTTCAACAAACTACAATATAACTCAATTACTGAAACCAACACACCTAAATTTCAATGCACTTAATTTTATATAATTTAAACTCAAAGGATTTCATGTTCTTAACAGAGGTTCAGCTATGGAAGTAGAAATTATCCACATGGCTGCAACAACATTCCTAATTAAATACTTCTATACCAAATTTAATTAAATACATTTTTATAATTAAATGGCTAGTACTGAATCAATCTTTCTAGTCAAATAATAAAAACTGCTAGCATTTTCTGAAAGTGCTAGAATCTGGATATTATCCCAGCCTTATTAGTACATCAGATTTTTACTTCCAGGCATTCTGTTAATTTGTCTGGAAAGATCTTAGTGTCAAGTCCTGGTAAGAGCACTGATCAGACATGTAGGGAAAATTCTATCAGAGCTAAATATTGAACTACATAAGCCTGCAATTTTTATAATTATTACAAATAGCATTATAAGGGTCCAGTGGCATGGGATAACTCTACAAAACAACTTCACAATATTCATTTAATTACAGAGATTATTGCTTGGTGGGAATCTAGTGCACCTCCAGAATTACTTTAGCCCACTGAGATACAATCAGACTTATTACTATGAGAATCTAAATCCTGCTTCATTTTTAAAAACAAGGCAAAATTTTGACTTTCCACAGGATGAACCTTATAGAGGAGAACATCTATTAGAGCCTCTTGCTTTCAACTACACTTTCAAAATCTATGATTTTGCTCATTTGCTTTTATATACTGTTACCATGGTGAAAAGCTGCACCATGTTGGCAAACACTAGTGTCTCAATATAAAATATTTTTTAGTATGTTTTACAACAGAACATGCAATGCTGGGTTAAACTCAGTGAAAGGAACCTACTGCCAAAGTTCTTGTGATTCAATTTGAGCATCAAGAGGTATTCTATGTAACTTATTTCAAAAACAATCAAGTTCTATTCTGATCATCAATATGTTATTAATCCAGAACTCCTGTATGTAATTGCTGTTGTTCAAGCACCAGGATGAGGACACATACACACATTTTTACATGTACAGATTTCTCAGAACACAGTTCTGAGCTCTCCAAAGCTGAGGACCGAATGTCTTACCTCACATTAAAAAACTCAAGGAACTGGTTCGATAGGACAGCTTCATTTCCAGAATCACCCAGGACATGAATTTAAGTATTTATATAATGAAATACTGCCACATCAAGTCATCAACTAGTTTTTAAAAACAATCTTTACTAGTATGACTTGCAGAAAATAGAAACATCATTGAACACATATCCTATAATACAAACAATAAAATATACACCATAATACAGACTTAAAGACAACAAAAAGGAAAAAGAACTGAAAAAAGAAAAAGAGAAAAGCAAAAAGAAGAAAATAAGTTGCTTAAACACACAAAGTGCCACCTATGAATAAAAGTAGACTAAAAGTACAGCTAAGACAAAAACAATCAGGCAAAAAAGATTTCTTCCAAATTTTATCAAGCTGTAGGTTCTATTTTAAATCCCATCACCTTCTCTCTAACCAAATTCCTATTTTAACTTCTATCATCCTTTAAAAAAATTAACTCTAACTTTGTTTTTAGGTTTAGGTTTGTAAAAATCAACTAGTTTTTATATACAGTGGACAACCTGATCAGCTTCCTGTTGATTTTTCAGTAACTATCTACCACAGCCTTAAAAAGGCATAAAGTAATTTATATTACCGCAAGAACAAATCCCGTACGTGGTTCAGTGTATTTCACACTTCGAAATTTCCACATAATTTCCACATAGAACTTGACTATGTTCCCCGCTCCGTGTTCCTAGGTTCTCTCAAGCAACTCTCCCCTTTACTTATTTTCTTTTTCAGATTCTGAATACACAAGCTACAAAAGCTCCTTCAAAAATTGCTATAAGCTATTTATTCCAGCTTGTCAACACACCTGGATTAGCTTTAGCCCTACACTAGATTTGACTTGGCTGTATGCTAAATTTAATATTTGCTTAATATAATATTTAACCTGCACTGTATAGCAATCATCAAAACTACACTTCAGGCCATGAAAATCTATCATTTCCACATTTCAGACACAGACCATCTGAGTGAGACTGATCAGCATTAACATCACCTGGTGAGGTTCAAGGCTTAAAGCAATCTGAACTGAGGACACCCAAGCTTACATTCTTAGCTTTTACACTAGACTAGGTGCCAAAATACCCTATTCAAATTGGTCACATGACCTACAAGATGTTTCAAATAATAAGAAGGATAAAACTCTATGAAGAAGACGTCTTTCTATCTAGGTTTAATCCCTCCACTAATTTGCGTATTACTATCAACATTCACATCTGTTTATCTGTAACTGAACTCCTCCTGTAACTACAGAACTAAATCAGCTACACAATCAAGTATAATCTGTCTGCCCACAATCACTAGCAAACTATCTCTTTTGTGGGGACACAGCTATAGCAGCACATTGTGTTTAGCACAGAGACACAACTAATACTGCCAGCACTTCTTGGGTTAACTAACTGGTATCCTAGAAATTAAATTAATGGTAACCTAGGGGTCAGCCTGGTGTAGTGGGCTGAATATTGAACTAGGGCTCTGAGAAACCAGGATTCAAATCCTCACTCAGCAATGGAAACTCATTGGGTGACCTTCCACAAGTCACTCTCTCTCCTCCTCAGAGGAAGAGAATGGCAACCTGCTGTGAACAAATCTTGCCAAGGAAATCCCATGATAGAGTTGACGTAAGTGGCAAAGGACTTGAAGGCACACAACAATAACAGTGCAGAAGAGCTACAGAGGCTGCCAACTTGGCACCTTCTATTTTCCAGGTGAAAATCTGTACTCTGTGTAAGATCACTCCAACATTACTTAACATTCAAAGAGAAAGATGGAATATGATAAAAATTTAACCTCTATAGTAGAGTAGAAGTTACAGGTTAAAGGCTATATTTCCACCTCAGCACAAGTATTAAAAGGTAATGCTGATTTTAGATAGGAGAAATGTAAACACAAACTTCACTGCCTGACCCTATTCTGAAAAGGCTAATTATGTTGACAGTTTGTTGTATATTTCATTAGTATCAGACGAGGATGGTGGCACAATGGGAGGAAAGGTGGAGACCTTTAAGAAGGTGTGAAGTGGTTGAATATCTGATTGATCCCTGAGAACTTGCTTGCTTTGCTACACTAGGTTGTGATGTAAATAAACGGAAAATTCATATTTAAGATATCAGAATGCCTGCAACATTGGTAATTGAGAAGAAAAATCAGCTAAATTCACAGCAATGACAGCATCTCTTTTCAGTGGATCTCTTCTCTCAAAACAGAAATAGGAAAATTATTCTACAGTTCTAGAGAGAGCAAAAGGGTTAGCCTTAGATCAATTACTAACCAAGTGTACACAGTGTTACAAATTCAGTTATGAACTCTCTTTCTTGTGATACCTAATGAGACATTCAACAATTATTTTTAGATAATAAGCTATCCATTTTTACTGAGAACATGGCACACAACAGTAGTGTAATTACGGTGTTCGATCCTGTCAAGTAAAAATAAAGACAGACTTACCTCAAAGCCAAGTCTATCCTTCTCTTTCCAAAAGCAAAAATGTGTAACCTTCTTATCCCAGAATTCATCTGGTTTTACTACACAGACAAGTGATACCTCTGCTGGAACAACATTCTAAGAAGACATAAGATAACAAAGACAAACCATTCAGTCACTGCAGAACCATCATGTTTCTATTTATGCTACAACTGCAAAAAATCAACGTGTTATATTCTTCCTTATCATATACAGAACCTGGGTAACCCTTTAGTCCCTGTATGTCAATCAGCTTCTACACAGAGAATTTGCTGTGCAAATAGCATTTCTAGTACTTTAGTAATGAAAAAGGTAGTGACAGCAGAACAAAGCAAAACATAAAGGCAACCACAATGAGTGAGACAGATTCCATGAGTTAGTTGGAATAATTTTCAAAGTACTATTTTAAGCAATCAACGAACAGCACAATCTTATGTGTGTTCACACAGAAATATGTTCCACTGAGTTCAACTGGATTCCATTTTCTTGTACTTCTACAGATAGGATTGCAGCATAAGCATCTCTTATATACAGGGTACAACTGTTAGCTGGGTACTCATGAATTCATCTCCTAAGTAACAACTGTAAAATGCACATCATTTTCTTGTACATGAAAGATTATAAGGAGCTATATTCCACCCATCTAACCAAAAGAACAGCCTCATTTCACTAATGAGAACTCTTTGGAATTGCTTGTGGTTCACAGTTGTTACCCTCTGCCTGTCAACTTGCTTCTCAGATTTTGCCTCTTTTATGTGAACACACACACAACATATTAAGCAGACAGACAGCAGGAACAAAGTGCTTATTATTCAATGACCTTGGCAGCAACATCCGGTAAAAGAGCATTCATATAGAACAGAAAAGAAGGAAAGCAGTATGTCTCGCCACTTGACAAAAAATGGTTTGGGATCAAAATGTCAAAGCTCATTAAGCCAACATTTGTTGAAAATTTTTATAAAACCAAGTGGGAAAAAAAGCATTGCCCTAATTTCAATCTAAAGTAGAGGGCAATTCATTTAAATAAAATAAAAAGAGGACAGTTTTAGCATTAGTTTCCCAATGCAGCCCCAATTCTTCCTCCCCATCCAAGTCAAAATGGCCTCTCTTTTTCCTAGGTTGATTTTGATAGACATCCTTTCCCATTTTTCCAACACATGTGAAACACACAACACCACTAATATTTATTTATTTATTTACTGAAGATATCTTTAAACTTCCTGTTACCCCACTGGCATACCCTATCCCGGGGACTATAAATTTGATATCAGATATGCCCCCCATGCCAGAGAGGTTGCCCACATGGGCACGCAGGCAAAGAGGTTGAACAGCCAAAACTAAGTCAGGCCAGAAAAACCCCCAGTCACGTAGCCCAAGGAGACCTCAGGCAATACGCATCCACATAGACAAAGGGTCCTCAGCCAAGAGTAGCCAGCTTGGGGGGATTAGCATGTTTACCCCAGGTTGCGCAACTTTGACTCTGGAAAAATCCTAAATCAATATTGCAACTCAACTTGACTGCATCTCACTTGCCATTGTATAGCATTCCTTCCTTTGTTTTGGCCATTGTTCTTCCCGGGAGAGGGCCTGCCCTTGAGGTATGTTCTGCCCTATAAGTAGTCCTAGTTTTTGAGGGTCTCTTTGGAGAACTCCCTGCCACGCTAGCAGACTGGCACTCTGTTAGTTGAGTGATCCCCTCTTTGCTGAACTCTGTTCTTCTTGCTGCTTCTCGGACCGAAGACTTCAGGATAGGTGCTGTATCACCGTCTCTACATTCCCTTTGCTATATCCGCTATCCATTTTTCACCTCTTTTACTTCTTAATAGTCCTTGTGTGCGTGATTGCGTGAGTGCATGGTAGTACATTCATTTAATACAATTCATTTATTTGGTACATTTGTCTGGCTTTTGCTTGATCTCGCTCTGTAAAGTTTGGTAAAAGATCCTGCTGAGTTATCCTGCCCCCTTGTTTTGCTATTGCCAGTGCTCTGCTAATTTCCCCAACCTTTATAACTTGGAGCGAATCAAGGTGTCTCCCACGGAAGTCAGGGTAACATTCCTTTCATTGTAGGGTGTCAGAGAGGTATATAAACAACATAAAATCAAAATAAACCCCAGGTAGAAAAAGAAATTGTCAAAAAAAATCTATAAGTTAGATAACACATCAACTTTCTCTGATGTCATAAAACGAACAGGAAAACAATGCCATTCCTAAATACTTCATACCATTACATACAATTATTTAAGTTTTCAAGAAATTCTTTATAAACTATAACCACCTCAGAACAGGCTGCATCAAAAATGAGTACTGGTGATGTCTATTAGTTCAATATGTTAAGAAATAATACTTCCAGCCACTGCATGACTGTATGGGCAAGGAATACAGTACATGAAGCAGAGAAGGGAGTTACCACGTGGTTCTCACCCACATTCTGACATAACACAGACATAAAAAGGTTGCACCACCTACTTCCAGAGGATACAAATGACTCCGAAAAGTGGGATCAAACTCTTTCAGGGAAGCCCTTACCATCTTTCTGCTTTCTACAGAATACTTTCTTGACAATGGCGAGCAACAGGAATTTCTTTTATCTATTGCTCTTTGCTGGGTGTTACTGTACCCCTCCAAAAATGCAAAATACAGTTCTAACCTCTGACGAAGTAGTGACTAGACAGTGGTGGACAATTTGTAATTCCTCAGTATTTTCAGACTCAAAATGCTCATCTACCACAGCCAGCACACCAAATGATGAGGATTAATGGGAGTTTCAGTTCAGCATTCGGAGGGCTGCAAGTTGCCCATCTCTGGACTAGACCATCAACCAGCCTGGGCATATAAATGTCTTTAATACAAAAATGTAAGTCTCTGTGAATTACCAATCCCGCTCAAGCACAATCAACATTTCATGAATTTTTACCTCATTATATATTTGATTATGCAGCAAAAAGGAAAAGGGAATCTGTGAGGCAGGGAGATCTGAAGTTTCTGACTGCAGTTTGCAACAACACTTTTTGTTTTGTACTGTTTTGAGATATTAGGGTTTTTTTTTAATAAACTATACTTTCAGAAAATCATGGTTTTCCACTATGCAAACAAACTTGAAACCTAGTTTGTTATGACCCGCTAACGAAAGGTTCTCATGCTGTCCCCCTGCAGTGGAAGAACAGAGGGCACAGACACAAGGCTTCAGTTTGCACAAATAACAAACCATGCTTCGTCATTATAAAGCTATTGGATTTAACAAACATATGATGCTGTGCATGGACTATTAACCTAAACAGAACTTAATTCTGTGCGACAATTTCATTAAAAAAAACCTTACCTGTAGCATTAACACGACAGTCTTGACAACATTCCACTGAGATTTTCTACCATCCACTATAACAGTAAATCCTCTTGTTTTACATTTTTCACTGCAAAAAAATAAAATAAGATAAAATAAAGTAAAATAAAATAAAATAAGTACACTTAAAACACAGGACACAGTTTGGGTCTTCTAATGACCTGGTTAAGCTATCTTGCAAAAAAGAAGCTGCTCTCTTCCTTAAAATCTTTTTTTAAACGATGCAATGGCATGTTGCTATTTACTTCCAAGACAGCATCCTGCTACGTCCGAAGACATTTTATAGGAGGACCCAAGCTCATGGGTTACAGTATGAGCATTTTCTGAGTAACAAATCATCTACGCCCCGCAAAATCTCCTTCTGGCCACTTCCAAAAACTTTGTCTTGGTGACATTACCTCCTTTCTTTTATTGTATAGGTATAGCATGGAAACAAATAAGGCATGTTACAACCTCACTTGAAGAGCAAGAGTTACAGTTATGCAACTCTGCTTATACTATTGGCTTAGAAATAGGATGCTCAGTCAAACCTTCTTGGCCCGGTGTTATGTACTGCTAAGCTACTGCTGCAGTGTCCTTGCCACATGTGTCAGGAAACAGATAATACCCTCGTAACTGTGCTAGGATCAAGACTCTGCCATGGCATGTCAGCACTGCACAGCCACGTGAGAGCACTTCTACAGCAGCAATAGGCGTATCAGAAGCAACTTTTATTTCTGTGGGACATAAAAAGGGACTATTTGATTATTCCAGGGTGCAGGCTTTTTCTGTACAGAGGAGTCACCTGGCAAACAGGACACAGCCACACCTACAATTGTCTGACTTGTCAAGCAGTGACTCTTTGCTCAGGAGCAGCTGTACAAATACTATGCTTCCTCACCCAAAGCAAGGATGGTGAATGCATGGCCTTGGCTGCAACTCCCACCATGCTCTACCACTGGCAGTTCTGGCTAGGGCTGATGGAAGCTGCTGTGCACCAAACATCTTAAGAGCCATATGCTCCCTCCCCGTAAATCTAGTGTTGGGCTGTAAATATTTAAGCAAAATAAACTAATATCCTGGAAATTAGGGAGATGTGACGGTACATGGGAGGATATTCAAGGCACATTGGAGAAGGGCAGAAAAGACAAAATACTGAAAAAAATTATATCTGCATCCAAAAAAAAAAATTCAATTTATTCCAGAGGTCTTGTCCCAGATCTTCTTGTTCAAAAACAATCAGAAGAAACCGCCTTGAAATTAGGAAAACGATTTCTTTTTTGGTTCTTTCTGCCATGAATGCTGTTTTATTAACCCCCCCCCACTATAAATCAGAGTGAGGAACATAAATTAATTTTGCTGAACCACAAAGAAGTTCTAAATTCCTTGTTACAAAACAGACTTGAAAGTAATACATTACAAAAAATCTAAGTTACCTGCTATGTGGTACCATGTCAGGAAGCAGACAAAGGCAGAACAAAGATATACTTCAAAAGTTACAGAATGTGTCTGAATGGTTGCATTCTTACGTATTGGTGTGAGGAGGGGTGATAAGTAATTCTAATGATAGCATCTGATGGATCCAAAGTCAGCAAGGACATTAATCTGGTCCAGTTTGAGCCCAAAATTCAAAGGAACTCTCAAGGTACTGAACCTCTTCCCCCACACAAGATGTCTAGCACTTTGGGTAGCACATTTAAAGTTTTGTGAACTCCATTATTCCTTTACTTTACACCTCCAAGGTGCTGAAACCCTACCCCACCACCGCAAGATGTTCAATATCTTAGCTACCCCATTCAAAGTTTTGTGCATCTCATTACATCTTTTTACTATTTTTCTCCCTACACAGCTGCTCCGACTTTAAAATATGCAGAAGATACAAATGTTCAACAGGTACCATTGTCTCAAAAATTGGGATTTCACAAACTTTGAGGGTCTGCTTGAAATGTCTAAGTTATCCGGCCTGCGTCTATTCATAGCCTCAAGCCCACATCTCATCTGCAAAATGGGGCAATCATACTGATCTGACTGTCATCAGGATTACTGAGTTATTGCAGAAAAAGGGCTGTGCAAGTTCTGAGAAACAAAACCAAAAAACACTACTTTTAAGGAGCTGGCTTCTTTCTGAAACAAGTTTAGGGATTAATTGTCGCTGAACAATTGTTGCACCCTTGACACGAATTTACGTTCTTTTTAATGCATTAGTTAGTGTAATCACATCTACAGTACAATCATGTCTTGAATCTTAACAAAGACTATAAGCCCTAAGATGTTCAGCATTGAGCCTATAAAATGAAACACCTCAATTATGAACACCCTACCACTCTTATTTCCGATGCTAAAAAAGGATATACAGTTTTACTCTGATCCAGACTGTGATCAAAGGCTCTGATCTATGGCTGAGTTTGCACATAGCACTAAACTACGGCTTAGTTTTACAAGGACAAACTGCCTGGGGGTCACTCCCTCCCCCCCCCCCCCAGGTATAACTGCACTGAGAAATCTGGAAGCTTTCACAGTTCTTTTAAATAAATCATACCTTATTGTGACATTTGAGCATGGACTAAACTGTGGTTTTAACATGGGGCTTATTCTAACAAACCAGACATCAGAGTAACCACAGTGTAGGCTTCAGATGTAATGCTACTCTTGTTCTACTCTGCACAGCTGTGCCAGAGGAGCAACCAAAGAAAAAAGGAGGGTGCTAGTATGCAAAACTGAGTGGGTGTAAAAGTAGCTTGCCATGCATGTATGGGACACTGTACAATCAGTGCAACTATCCTTTCAACCATTTGGAAGAGAGAACCAAAGGATGGATTCAAACTACTCCCCTGCATCTCCTTCCAGCCAAACAAGTTTTATTTTAGTTTACACATATTACTAGAAATCTCCTTCCAACATCACTGAAAAATAATAAGCTTTCTCAAACCTAAAACAAATCAGCATCGTTGCTGTGCATTTTCTGTCTCTTTCAAAGTAATATATTACCCAGATTTGAAATGTTAAGGCAGAACACTCCAGTATAACTTATCTGTATCTACACTTCAGAACTAAGAGAGATGTGATTCTAATCAGCAGGGTGCTCAAGGACACAAAGTGCATTTCATTATTCTTTCTTAGAGCTTTGTAAACAGTACTTATACTTGAGCCATGATTCAGATATCATGTTAAGGCTTCTCTCTACCTACCCTACCACACTCCTCTCAAGGAAATATAATGAGATGTAATCAAGAAACATATTGTGTTCAGAAATACAATGATAACAGAGAGTGCTTTAGAGGCACACTCACTGAGTCACCTTGGAATGCTTAGCAGGTAGTCCAAGGTGACACTCAGCTCATCCATATTTGTTTGTTCAAGGCATAATGGAATTGTCAGAATGAGGCCACTTCTTCGATCTTTCCCACCTGTAAAAATACAAGAATTTTAAGTTTTGCATTTGCAAGAAAAAACAACTGTTCACCATTTATCATACTTGGCACTAAAACTGAACAACATGCTTTACTTTTGAAAAATACGGTATGGAGACTTGGTAAAATGTGCCCTTTTAGCCAATGATGCTATAAGCCAAGATATGTGACAATGGACTGAAATAGACACCGTGTGTGCTACCATAATCACATGGCTTCAGATCAGGCTTAACTTCAGAGAGAGTTCTGTTTAATTCTTCACAAGCGTACTGGAGTGCATAACCTAAATTTCCAAAAGATTAGCCATTAAACTGATCATACAAGGCATTCTGTTTTACACATTGCTTATGTGAGTTCTGTTAAGCAGAAAAATCTTCTCCACCCTGTTTCCAAAAGAAGAATTTATTCTGAGGTTACATTACACTCTCCTAATATTTTGATGGTTGATTGCACTGTGAAAAAAAGTTTATTTCTCAAATATGGGCTATAAATATACATATAAATAAAAAATATAATTGACGATACCATGATAAATTTAGCAACTACAGTAACTACTTGCTAGCAAGCTATTTAAAAGTCCTGCAGCCTGGATGAAAACTAAATCTCAAATTGTCAGTGCTGTAATCTGCCTTTTACACCACTGAGTTTTCTATTTCAGATATAACTGAATAAACTACAAAACAGAGATATCAGGAGATGGTGTTTGGTGAGACATGCTTAGAAATTTCACAGTTCCTTCCTAAGGCTGCAAAACTTCTCCGGGGATGCCCAAAGTTCCTGGAAGCCTTAAAACGCTTTTTGGGACATGCTTTCCTTCATTTGAGCTGCAACAAGTGCTTAGAACTTGAACAAAAAAGGTTCAGTCACAAAACATTGATTTGTTTCCCAACTGTTTCCCAATTATTGTTCTTGACTCAGTTCCAAATCAAGGTGAGATGAGTACAGCCATCACTAATTGGAAGCTTTAGATTAAAGAAAGCTGTTTCCTAGATTTTTATAGTTGGGACAAAACATACCTTCCATGACTGGAAACATCATGAAGCATAAAACAGGAGAAAAATTGGACTGTGACCTGCTACATATATCTGCAGTACTACGGCTGTAGAGGAGCACAGTCTCTTGTGGAAACATATTTGAGTATGTATTTGAGCTTATTCAGTCCAATGACTTCATAATATTTATTTCTATCCTTCATGTGGTATTTCTGTCCTTCGAAAAAATGCAAGCAGGCCACATCTATGCTAAAGCAGATTTATGACTAAGTAGGTTCTGTAAAGATAACAAGATATTTTTTTACACCCAAAGTTTGCAAAACCTTTCAGGACAGTAACAGATGATAAATTCTATTTCTGCCATTACTATTTTCATCAGAAGTGTGACTTCATTACAGGATGAACACAGTGGTTCATTAAGCAACCTCTAAAGGCAAGTACAGAGAACAAAGAGCATTCTGTATGCTTTGCAGCAGATGATTTTGACATAATTGCAAACCAATCTATTCCTCTTCAAGAAATAGTTTTAGTATGTTTAAAATAGAGACTATCGGACCTATTTTTACACTTAAACTAGAGCACATTTTTCATGGTAAACCAATACAAATGCAAAGTCAGCTAAAGGGAAACAAAGGTAAAAATTCAGCTATTTATTTAGGATCTGCTTTTGTTTTAAACTGAATTAATTAGAAGGTATAACCACCTTGATGTGTTAGTTTTTGAGGAGCAAAACTTCAAAGACCCAATTAAAGGACTTAAAACTTCAGACTTCGTGGGACTGAAAAAAAAAGATTTTTCCTGAAAACTGCTAAGCTGCTCTGGATGTGGCCTAGCGACCAGCAGGTGAAGCCATCTGAAAATCTGGACCAAGACATGGGATGGGCACAGCCAGAGAGTCTCTGCTGTCCTCCTCTGAGCCTCAGCATGCTGCACTTGTTTTCCAAGTAAAAAATGACACTGCTGATAATGATAGAAGCATCTTGTTCTCCTTCTCCGAACAGCCATGGGAAGCAGAGGAGAAGAAGATAAGGAAGACCGTGATGGATACACAGCACTGGTTCAACTACTATGTCCAAAATCATAGTAGGGAATATGTGGCTGCCAGCTGTTTGTTTGTTCGTATTTTTTGCTTGCTTTCAGGGTCTTACAAGCAAAGGCACATGGGAGGCTGACTAGGCAATAACACTTGAGGTGTCATCAATATTTAGATGACATGCAGTTTTACCTCTCTTTTCCATCTTCTAAATCTCAAGGAGGTGCTGGATGATAGTACTGGATTGCCTCAGATGATAATATTTGTGATTTGTGATGAGTAATTTAGTAAAGATACCAAAAGTTTATTTTCAATACGAAAACTGATTGTCTTACAAATGCTCAAAAAATATTACCATTCTATTTCCCTGGTTTAACACAAACTTCCAAGATTTTTTAAAAAAAGAAATGACAAAGAAACTAGGTGTGCCACACTGCTCTCCAGGTAATTTTCACCATCTTTTAATGATTGTATGAGAAACTCTTCACTAATCTAGAATATATGTTGGTTGTATTCAATAGCATCTCTATACTGCAGAAAGTTTTTTTCAGCCAGCCTCTGCATCCACAGATGTGGATGCAGAGGCAATTTTTTCTATTTTCTCTTGCACAACACCTTGAAAGGGTACCCTGGTCCTCTAGATTAAATCTAGGAGGGAGAAATAGGGAGCAGCAGGGAAACAAAGGAAACTTCAAGAAGAACAATGACAATCCTTTCCCTCACCACATCCCCTGGCAGAAGCCTCCCAGGATCAAAGAGCCACCCAAGTGCAGAAGCACACAATCAGGTGCAAGCCATGGTACGGAGTCCCCCTGAATCCACAACACCTCAACAGATGAGAAATGGTGGAATTGAAATTTTCCCTTCCATAACACGTTTTGCACTTGCCAGCTTTCTGTAGGAAATGAGTTTTGTTGCAACGTTCATTCATTCTCTGTAACCCCTACTTACAATCTTAAGTGGTATGGTTCTCACAAAAGACCGTTCAAGACAGGCTGAAATTCCTCATGTTACTAGCAATACTGAAATCAGGCTTGTCTAGTTTCAAAATCTTATGTCACTGTTTGAATCTTCCTGCCCATAGTGACATGGCAAACAGAGAACTGAAAGATTTTCCTACACTGCCAATCCACTCTTACAGTAAAAAGGGGAAAAACCAATAAAATAATCCTAACTGCTGAGATTTCCCCAGCTTAAGGTCCAAGGTATAAACATCAGCAACTGAAAGAGCTTGCCTTTACCTCCTGCCCTCCCAGGGAACAGGAATTCAACCAACAGTAAACAGCAGGTGCGGGAAGAGGAAATGACTGCATTGTTCAAAAGAATAAGATCATATTGATCCTATAAATTTCAAACAGCTAAACATGCTTAAGGAAACAGTGTCTGCCTTCCTCTTATTGTACATCTTGCTGTCATAACTGTTTCCCTTTTCAATATGTATTTGTTTGGACAATGAAATAAAAACTAGACATTTTCTTTATTATTTTTGAGAAGGCTGCAGGAAGCCAAAGAAGGCTCGTAGAAGAGAATAAAAATACAATACTTAACATTTTGTTAGGGTTGCTTTTTAAAGGGTTACTCTAAAATAATTCCGGGAAAGGATGGGGGAAAATCTGTGGGACAATGGATCCTAAATTCAAATTATAAATAATGGGTTGGATCCAAATGCTGGCTTTGTGCAGAAAGCATTTCTAAGTCATCTAAAACAGAACAGTCTCAATGGTCAGCTATGCCCGTTGTAGACCCTTACAACTCCAAGAAGCAGCTACAGAGGTCTGAAGAACCTTTTAGGTACAGAGAGAACCAGGAAGGTGAGCTTATACACAATCTCCACTGGATTCAACTCAGTGAGGAATCAAGAATAATACAGGCCAACACAAGCCATGAACACAGCAGGCTTTTCCAGACAAGCATTTGCAACAGGTGGAACATTTCATGATTGGAATGAAAATGATTGCCAAAAAGCCATATATTTAATGCCTGCCAGGAAAAGGTGCTGTAAAAAATGTCTTTGGCAGGAAAGAGAGCTGTCCTGCTGGTCATTTATTTCCTCTGCTCCATTATGCTCCCCATTTTCTGTGAAACTGATTAGAAAAGAGTTATTAAATTAGAACAAATCAGCTTCCGTCACTGTTTATTTACTGTGCAGGTTTTAAATACAATAAAAATTATGTCTAGCAGAAAAAGAGAAAGGGTTCTTTTAAATAAGTAAAATGAAATGCTTGCTGTCATGAAAGAATTTCAGACATAAAAGAAGCAAAATGCTACGGGTTGGCCTTCCTTGTCCTGCTCTGTGCAAAGTGCATAGAACTATTCCACTGCAGATCAGTATAGCCCTCCCATTTCCTCCCACTGCTGCCAAGGTTCAATCATTCACTGTGGCCATTTCTGCACTAACCTGTTATAGCGCTATGATTCCACTTTCAACATCCTACGGAATCCTGGGGTTTGCAGTTTAGGGAGGGGCTAGCCAGCCCCTCTCTAAACTGCAAACCCCAGGATTCCATAGGATGTTGAAGGTGGAATCATAGCGCTATAACAGGCTAGTGCAGAAATGGCCTATAAGGCAGCAGTGGGGGGAATGTGTAGCCTGCCAGATGTTGCTGGATTGCCACTTTCACCATCTCTCACCTCCAGTTATGCTGGCTAGAGCTGATGGGAATAGCACCCAATAATATATGGAAGGGCACATTTTCCTTCTCTCTGTTGAAAGACAAGGCCCGTTCCCTGCCTCTTCATGCCACATCTTGCTCATTCTTTGGGCCCCTGGGTCTAGCAGGACACCTCCTTTTGCAGGAATGCTTCAAGAAAAGCATAGAGGAAGAAACTGACCACAATATAGATCATTTGGCAAAGTAACGTGGGCAAAGTGAAGTGGAAACTGGGTGCCAAAGCATAAGCAGTACACTTGTTGTTTTGTGACTTCAAGTCCGTTTCTGATTCACGGTGACCCTAGGGCAAACCTAAACGCAGGGTTTTCTTGGAGTTGGGAAAGTGTGAAGAATCCAGTCACCCAGTGTGTTTCCATGGATGAGTAGGAAACAGAACCCCAGAATTGTAGTCCAACACTCAAGTCACTATACCAGGGCTTTCCAAACAGTGTGCTGCAACAGTTAGTGTGTTGCCTGAAGTGTGTAAGTGTGTCGCCTACAATCTTGGAAATGTATGTTGTTATTTATAAACCACATATGTTTAAAAATATATGACAGCTTTTCATGAGATATGTTGTGTCCCCATAGATTTTGTTGTTACAATTTATGAATGTGTCTGTATCTCCTATAAGGGGTTAGTTTAACCTCCAGTTTGCTAGTAAAACTGAATTACTGTGTCGTAAAATGACGCATGTGTAAAAAATGTGTCACCAACATGAAAAGTTTGGAAAGCTCTGCACTATACCATGCTGTGTCTCTCTACCAATATAGTTTTGAAGCTTATTTTTCAAAAGAGTTCTAACAGTTTTTATGTTTGCTTATGAAAAAGAACACTGCTAAATATTAAATCAATATTTACACAACACATTTCAAATACTTATATTTACTTATATTTGTTTGGCAAGGCCAAGGTGTATACTATGAGTTACAAAAATTAAATGGAAGATATTAACATGCATATAAAAAACATGCCTGCCATTCAGGTCATGGGGCTACTCTGTATTAAGTTAATACCATGTATAAAAGCTATACTAAAATGCTACTCATATCCACGCTTGGGCGGACAATATCTTTCACCATCAACATCTTCTAATTTTCCACCTCTCCCACTACTTATTTTCTTCAAATTCCTATACCACACTATCTTTAGAAATAACAATAACAATACAGGATATGGGGGTAGTAATTACATGAGTACTTTTTGCACCAGTAAGGCTCATTGGCTAAAATCAGACAGAGATTTATACTAGCATTATGTTAATATTACATATCAACAGCATATTTTAATTTGTCTGAACAAATGGGAGCATACAAAGATGCTAAAGTAATTTTGAAAGACTACTCTTTTAACATTTATCTTGCCTCACATGCTGATTCCCTGGGGCATATGAAATTTTTAATATTTTCAGTGTAATATATGAAACCATTTTGCTTATTAGGAACTTTTTTAAGAAGACACATTTTAGTTTGGCCTGGTGCACTCATAATTCTATGAATGTATTAACAATTCTATAAATTGTTCAGAAGAGACTGTGGAAGACCATGGGGTCAGGCATTTCCTTCTCTCAACTGCTTCTTTTCCATCAGATGAGATATGGGCAGGGAGAACCTACATCTAAGCTGCGGCAAGCAGGATGAGCAATGTTGACACCCACATCTTATACTTTGACAGTCCCCCAAGGACACGTAGTATTATGACTGTGCTGTTGTTACTTTGTGCCTTCAAGCTGATTTTGACTCACAGTGACTCTAAAGTGACTCCATCATGGGGTTTCCTCAGCAAGATTTGTTCACAGGGGATTTGCCATTTCTCTTCTCTGAGGATGAGAGTCTGTGACTTGCCCAAGGCCACCCAGAAGGTTTCCACAGCTGAGCAGGGATTTGAACCCTCATCTCCCAGAGTCCTAGTCCAACACTCAAATGAGTAAACCATACTGGTATGTCCCACTATGTGCCTACATTTCCCTCTCACACACTCATATGCACTAACTAGTATGCACAGCAACTTGAGACATAATCAAACTGCTCTTAACAATTTATGCTAAATAACCCACTGTGCTGTTATCTACCAAGGTGTTGTCTTGGGAAAAGATGACGTTAAGAAGCCTTACTTCTATAAGTAATGTGTGACAGCTCTTAGAAGTCCAAATTTAATTCTGAATATGTACTGAGTTTTACGATTCTTAAACACACAATGAACAGTTCCACAATGGCGCATTCTCATAACCCTAAATGAGACTACACATTTGAGACTCATTTAGGATATAGCTCATAAATGAGTTATTTCCTCAGAGGAACAGTCATATTGTACCCTCTTACCAATGAACAAATCCTCAAGCATAATTCAAACCCAGAGGAAGATATTTCTTGGTAGAACTGCAACATAAATGCTAAACATGGATCAAATTCCATAAAATTCTTCATAATATACATCTGATTCTAAAGAAGACAAGAAAGACCTTTGTGGGTACAAAACAGAAATTATTAGGAACAAAGCTTCCACTATTAAATGAAACCTGCTTAACAAGAATACTCCTCCTCCACAACAAAGTAGAAAATTTGGGCAGACAGCCAACACTCCAGGGACCAACTTTAATTTCAATAACACAAAATTTATGAAAAGCTAACTGGAAACTCACAGCTTTTAAAATGACAGTATACAAATATCTATCAACAATAAGGCACGCAAGTAGTTTTGTCTGAGGGAGATCTCAGTGTAATCAAAAGAGCAAAAGATGATGCTAGCAAGCCCCTCATGCTTTTAGAATTAATTATTCACAAGGCAAATAGCAACTTCTTGAGTTTAGATTAATTTATCCTTTTTAAACAAAGTAAAACACAACAAATTGTGTATGGAAAATTTTAATTGGCAAATCTGAGGAGAAAAAACTTCTTGAGCGTCGATAGCAGTCAATCTTGCACCTCAGAAGGGATAATATGTGGCTGAAGATGAAAAGAACGCTTCCAATTGCAGTTTAAGTGGAATTTCTAGAGTATATGTGTTGTACCAGGTAACAGCCCAACAAGTCAGTTCTTTAAAAAAGAACAGGCTAAAGAATAAAATTACAGAAACTCTACCTGAAAGGAAGGCCAACTTTTTCTTCAGAATAGGCAATATTACCGTAGCATCCATCCTGCCTTCTGTTAACTTTCAGAGTTCTGAAACACAAGAAGATAGTATTGCAGTATATTAGCTGAGGAAAATCAATTTCTGTGCTCCAAAACAGCTATTCAGGGATTGTGACAATAAAGATTTCAGCTTGCTTTCTAGAAACAAATTCAGATTGAATAATAAGGAAATTGTGTGGTAATGGCTATAGTCTGCTTTCCTAAAAAAGCTGACAAATCACAATGATCATTTCAAGGGTTTCTTTCCCTACAAAACTCTACCCACTGTAATCAATTCTTTTTTTTTTTTTTTGCATTCTTAAAGAAATGGACTTCTACAGTGTTTTGCCTCTTTAGTATTTTCCTAGCCTGATCAGTCTAATTTGGGGGGGGGGGGGTTCACCCATTTTCCTTCTATAAACAGCTAGTTTGTATTTATGACACCCACAAGCCATCAACGTTAGGCAAACATTGTTTTAACATACTGCCTAGCTCAGATTTGCCAACTTAGACAAATTCAGTACTTTTTTCTAACAACACTTTAATGAACTACACAAAATTTGATTTCAGAAGATTCCTACTAATTTATAATTGTCTCTTATTATTACACAACAAAATAAAAACAATTATCTTTGCTTTTATTATTTTCTCTACTCTCTCGCCCTAAAAATATTGTTCTAAATGCTTGTTAAACCACAGCCCCTATCCACTATTTCCAATTCTACAGTGATAGAGCGCTTTTGTTTTTATTTCTTACTAACAGTCCTAATTCAGCCACCCAAAACAAGATGACATTCAAATGTTCTGGACTGTAATTCCCATAATTCCTGATTGCCGATGCAGGTAGGGGATGAAAGAAACTATAGCCTAAACTATCTGGAGAGTATCAAGTGGGAGGTGGTAGGGGAAAAGGTGCAGCAATTTATTTGCTTTACTTTATCCCTCATATAAAAGTAAATACAACTTTAACAATCTCCTTTTTTTCATTAGGAGCATCTATCTGTTAAGGAATGAAGCTTCACAGTCAACTGTTTTTTTCTCATCCCTACTTCACCATTAAATAAATTCACAGACCCCTTTTATGACTCCCCTTGTCCAACTTTTCCATAAAGCTTTCTCTCTCATTGTCTCTTTTGTTTTGTGCATCTCTGAATAGCAACAAGAATGAACTTTCCTGGGGGCTTTTAAGCTCTTCTGGGTGCACATAAAAATACTGAAGGCTTCGCTTGTAATTCTGTCATTATTTACTTGTGCTTATTTGGCATAATAAGCCTTAGGTTCAAGAAAGAAATGGAAATGTTTCACTTTGCATGTTTATTAACCAAGGGCAAAATCCCTATTCAGAACATACGGGTAAATCTTTTGTATACAGATAAGTCTACAACTGAACAGTTTTGTTTCAGATGGGTCACCAGCCAGCACAGTCAAACTCTTTTAAGCTCTGTGGTTTCTGAGTGGGAGAATGGGCTTCACTCACCCATTTGCCCCATACCCATTTAGGAACAGACATACTCAACACTGACCGGAACCATACAATATGTTGCAGCCTAACCCATATAATGTTAAATGGCCTTTTTGCCTCACTTCTTCTCCAACAAGTTAAAATACTGTTCCTTCTCCCAGCTGGTGGGGGAAATGAGATATCTACATACAGAGGCTTAAAGAGCATACTCCGATTCCTGTTTGTAAGCAAAAATACATCCAAATATGGTTAGGACTGAGAGTATTAACAGCCAATGTACAAAAATTCTGGCTGTTGTTGTTAACTGCTAGCAAGTCCACCTCAACTTATGGCAACCCTACCACTGAGAGATCTCCAAGTCACCTACTGTCAACAGCCCTGCTCAGGTCTTGCAGATTCAGGGCCATGGCTTCCTTGATTTGAATTTATGTATCTGCAATGCAGTCTTCCTCTTTTCCTACTGCCTTCTTCTATCTTACAAAGCACTGCTGGCTTTTCTAATTAGTCATGTCTTCTCATGATATGTCTGAAATAAAGCAGTCTCGGCTTAGTCATCTTGGCTTCTAGGGAAAGTCCAGGCTTGATTTTCTCTAGGCCCCATTAATCTGTCTACTTAGCAGTCTATGGTATCCATGGAACTCTTCTCCAGCACCAAATTTCAAATGGGTTGATTTTTCTTTCCTATTAAGTTTTCTTCAACTGGTAAATTTAATTGCTGGGATTCATAGAATCAAAAAATCATAGAGTTGGAAGAGACCCCAGGGGCCATCCAGTCCAACCCCCTACCTAGCAGGAACCCACATCAACGCACTCTCGACAGATAGCCATCCAGCCTCTGCTTAAAAACCTACAAAGAAGCAGACTTCACTACACTCCCAGGCAGCATATTCCACTGCCAAACAGCTCTGACAATCAGAAAGTTCTTCCTAAGGTTTAAGTGGAATCTCTTTTCCTGCAGTTTGAATCCAGTGCTCCTTGTCCTAGCCTCTGGAGCAGCGGAAAACAAGCCCGCTCCCTCCTCGACATGACGTCCCAATACACTAGTGAAATTTTGTGTATGTCTGCTGTCAAGTTGTTTCCAACTTACGGCAACTGTAAGGCAAACTTATTATTATTATTATTATTATTATTATTGGCAAGATTTGTTCAGAAAGGGGTTGCCTTTGCCTCTCTCTGAGGCTGAGAGAGTGTGATTTGCCTAAGGTCACCCAAAGGGGTTCCATGGTCAAGCAGGGATTCGAACCCCTGATTTCAGAGTCATAGTCCAACACCCAAACCCCTATACCACACTGGCTCTCTGTACTAATGAAATGCCTCAGATAAAAGGGAAAGAATTCCAGTTTTTAGTTCAACAGAGGTAAAATATTCCATTTTTACTACTGTCTGAAAAGGTATTTTTGTAAGCACATTGTAAGTATAAACAGATGTTGAAATCAGGAGAAGTGTTTTTATACAGATACCTTTCTTTATAAAAGTCATAAGTACAAAATCAAAATTGAAGACATCTGGTGCCATGGCCTGTTTGGAATTACTGAAACTCTTTTTTTAGCACTGTCATATTTTTCCGACTATAAAATCATCAGCATCTTTTTAAAATAGTCCTTCGTGCAGGAAAAATACCTTACTGCATCATCAACACAACATTGCCTGTACAACAAAATATATTTCAGAAACCAGATTCACATTATTTTCACCACTAAAAAGTTTATACAAAAAATTTCATATTAATAAAAATTTGAGACACTTTAGATTTTGGCCATATAAAAATACTATCCATATTATCTTTGGTAACCTTCAAATAAACCAATTTATTTCCCCATTACTTAGAGAAATGGAACAGAACATGATAAAAAGTAAACTCTAAGAAGAGAACCACGTATGTCATCTTGAGCTAGCAGTAGAAGAAAGGTAGGATATAAATGTATGTAAGAAACAAATCATGAAACCTCCCCCAAAGTTCTGGATGTGATTTTCCCCCAATTACCTAAAAGTGACCCTACAGCTAACTCATGTGTTACACTGAGTTAATCTGCCCATTAAAAATAAACAACAAAAACCAACCAAACAAAAACAATCACAAGGTGCACATGGTCCAGATCTAGTTCCTCATCACAATGTGAGGATAAGGGGCAAATCTGTCCCTACACACCCTAGTGCTGACAAAAATCCTCCTCCTCTTCCCTTGGGTCGCCTTTATGCCAAATGTAAGCTGTGACGGGGGTTCATCTGCAGTGGCCAGCCAAGCAAGCAGCCTCCAAAAGCCTCAGGTAAATGTGAACGTGGATGCAATATATCCTTACAAAGACCAGGAGTTAGCATCTGGTATAAAAACTAACTCCCTGAAAGTAATAATTTTATTGAAACGCCTAACTCCAGATAAAAGCTTGAGTGTTTTTAATCCTTTGGCCGACGACATTTCAAGAATGGAAAAAGGCTTCTGGTGGGCAAAATAAAGTTGTGTTATGTTCCCTTACATTTCTGATATGGCCTATACTTTTTGCCATTCAAGATCCACCTGACTGTTTAATCCAGGATGGGCAATGTGTTGAGGCTTAGAGGTCACGCATGTCCCCTACCAGACCTGAAAAGGCAATGCCTCTCCCAATCAGATTAGAAAAACATGCCTCGTGGCCTGTTAGGGACTGTGGGGGTAATTTTTCCAGGCTGCCCCTTGTCAACATAATTGAGGCCCAGGAGGGACTGCTTCTCCAAAGCTGGAAGTGACTGGAACTTACTTCTGCTTTGATTTTTCCCCCAGGTATGTTATAAGCTGAGATGTCTTTTATTGGAGGTCTGGAAAGCTTACCCCTTACAGGTGGCTGGCACGTGTCCCTTATTATAAAGGATGCCCACCCACCCGCCATTTCAGGGTGGCAATGCTCTTCCTTTCATACAGATTGAACAGGATGCTTTTAAAAAACTGATGTTTTTGGTGTAGGCCCTTCATAAAGACAGAAATATGTGCTTCAGGTAATTTATAAATGTGGACAATATGTTAGTTTTACTTTAGATAAAGCACTAATTTCTAAAAGCTACTTTTCGATTGCTAACCCTGCAAGTCATGAATTTCAACTGCCCCTTAATGCCATTTTGAAAACCTAGCAACACTACCATCTAGCCCAGAAGAGCCCTCCGCCCAGCCCCTAGAAATCTCACAAGTGTCCTTTTTCAGTTAAAAAAACCAGGGGTTGTGAGAGATCACACTGGGACCCCAAGGGACTGCATGCTGCTCATGTGTCATAATCATACCCTCCATTTAAACATGTAATCCTGGTTTCTACACATTACTTTTCCCTAATTCTCCACCAAATTTTCAATGGCAGTTTATGAAGAAAAAATGCTCATGTTGAACAAACAGATTTTTAGTTGCTGTGGATATTCTGAATGGTTTAATTTCACTCAGAACTGTCAAGGTTCTTTCTATTACCCTTTATCACATAGGAACAATTAATTTCCCAGAAAAAAATTCTGGTTTTTGTTTGCATAACTGGCTTACATAATAATTGACTGCAACTCTTTTGTAAGTTACTTCACTTCTCATAATTAGCTTAAGTACATTTCTTTGCTACAGCAGTAATAAATCACTGCTTTCAACACTTGACAAATGTACTTGGATCATGTTTTATTGGGCAACCAACTCTTTGTTCTCTGACCTGTCAAAATGACTATGCATGATTTTCATGAGGAAATTTTTCTATATAAAAATAGTCATGGAATTTTTTTCCAGTTCACATCTTTACCAGTTACAGAGGAACCAGAGCCTGAGAAGGTATGGGACAAAAATCCTTCTGCAAAGATGAGCATCAGTGCTCACCTTCTGTGATGTTTCAGAACTTGGTATCTTCAGAAGTTTTACAATATTAAATATTTCTTCACAACCAAATACATTTTACTTTGGAAACAAGCAATCAAATGCAGCAGGTGCAGAATACTAAAAGCAGAAAATCAACATAATGGAAAGGACAGAAACTGAAGTACTTAAATATGCTGTCTATTTTTCCATACTACCACTTAAAAACATTATAATACAAAATTCTACACATTTCCCATATTTAAGAAACAAGAAGAAATTATCTCATGGTCTGTAACATTTCTAATCTCTGGTAAGACTGAACAAAGAATATGAACACATGAAATACTTGAATATCATTATTTTAAGGTCTGCTTTTTTAAAAGGGCAGATATATTCCTATAGTGCTTCAACCATTAAATTTCAAGACAAATAAGGAAAGACCAATTACTAAACATCACCTCCAAAGGCACTTGGTATGCAAGAAATCCAAGTTCAAACCTCAAATCAAACTCCATTTCAACCAGTGCTTCTATTTGTGGAGTTGGGGGACACTGCCAAAACACAGTGAGTTCTGAAGTTCTTTTACTTGTACACATGAACTGAGGCATATTATGGGATTCCTGATATTAGCAATAAAGATGTATTTCAGATAAACACATCTTTCATGAAAACCAACAGTCGGAAATTTACACAAGAGTACAAGGAACACCCAGTATCACAGAAGATATAGAAAAGGGACGCTTTGGCATTCCAGGAGGCTGCTTTTTATGTCACTCATAAATATCAACAAAAAACAAAGATTTCAGTATTAACAGCATCTCAGAGGAAGCTATATTAAGTGGTATATCAAGCTACCTAAATGTCTGCTCTATCATCATTAAGTCACAAATAAAAGAAATATATGCGGGCTGGACAGGGCTACTGTTAGTTGGATTTGTACCTGGTTGACCGACCGAACCCAAAGGGTGATCACGAATGGCTGCTTTTCATCCTGGAGAGAAGTGACGAGCGGGGTGCCACAGGGTTCTGTCCTGGGCCCAGTGCTGTTCAATATCTTCATCAACGACTTGGATGAAGGGATAGAGGGCATGCTCATCAAATTTGCAGATGACACCAATTTGGGAGGGGTTGCTAATACGCCAGAGGGCAGGATCAAATTTCAAAAAGACCTTGACAGATTGGAGAGCTGGGCCAAGGCTAACAAAATGAAATTCAACAGAGAGAAATGTAAGGTCCTACACTTAGGTAGAAAAAATGAAATACAGAAATATAGGATGGCGGACACGTGGCTGGATAGCAGTACGTGTGAAAAGGATCTAGGAGTCTTAATAGACCATAAGCTGAACATGAGTCAGCAGTGTGATGCGGCAGCCAAGAAAGCCAATGCAATTCTCAGTTGCATCAATAGGAGTATGGTGTCTAGATCGAGGGAGGTACTGGTACCACTCTACTCTGCTTTGGTTAGACCTCATCTTGAATATTGTGTCCAGTTCTGGGCACCCCAATTAAAGAAGGACATAGTCAAGCTGGAGCAAGTCCAGAGGAGGGTGACCAAAATGGTGAGGGACCTCGAAGCCATGCCCTACGAGGACAGACTTAGAGAGCTGGGTATGTTTAGTCTGCAGAAGAGAAGGTTAAGAGGGGACATGATAGCCATGTTTAAATATCTGAAGGGATGCCATGTAGAGGAAGGAGTGGGCTTGTTTTCTGCTGCTCCAGAGACCAGGACAAGGAGCAATGGATTCAAGCTGCAGGAAAGGAGATTCCACCTGAACCTCAGGAAGAACTTCCGGACGGTCAGGGCTGTCTGGCAGTGTAATATGCTGCATCGGAGTGTAGTGGAGTCTCCTTCTTTGGAGGTTTTTAAGCAGAGGTTGGATGGCCATCTGTTGGGAGTGCTTTGAGGGTGTTCCTGCATGGCAGGAGGTTGGACTCGATGGCCCCTGTGGTCTCTTCCAACTCTACATTTCTATGATTCTATGTGGTTTTATTTTGAAAATTGTTGGAATGTAACAAACCTAGAGAGACTTTGTCTGGAAAGGCAGTAGAAAAATATTTTAATTAAATAAATTGCCACTTTAGTCATGCTTAGTGAAATGCAAAATCTTTTCTTCCACTGAACAGCAGACCATCAACATCTTGCACTCCCATATTCAGAGAAAAGTGGAATACAAATCAAATAATAAATAAAATAAAATAAGCGACACTTCCTTCCCAAACTGATTATATCCATTTGCTTGTTTTAGAACCTCTGGTTCATAACTTGGACTTTTCCTTCCTACAGCCACAAAAACGATCAAAGGTTCTGAGCTACACAAATGTTCAAAAATGGTTCAGGAGCACAACAGTTTTTCTCTCTTTATATTAACAAGAAGCCTTCAATTTTTTTAAAAAATAATTGCTAGCTACTACTACAATGCAAAGATGAGAATGAAAACAGTAAGATTTTTTTTTCTCCAAAAACTTGCTTTTCTGTCAAAAATGGTGCATGAAGAGAGACAGTGTACTTGCAAACTGAAAACATAATCATATAAGAACATGCTACTGGTTCCACAGTGGCTTATTCAGGTCACGTTCATTGGACAGCTACCCTGAATTGCTTCTAAAGCATTTGAAAGATGCCACTGTAGACTGTAGCAGTGGTTTATAAATTAGCTAAGCATGTTACTTTTTTCCAGTACAGTCACAGAAAAACACATTCTCAGTAGCTCCCAAACTTCACAATACAAGAGGTGGGCAACTGCAGTCTAGGGGGCAAATTTTTGGCATCAGGGACATTGTGTGCTGGTATGGACTGCTACAAATATCAAAGAAAGGTAGTAGGATTATGACATTACACAGCGCAGGCAGCCTCTGCAACCTATTTCAGTGGTGAAGGGGGACTTTATAGGGAGACAATTTACCCCTGTTTTGGTCAGAAAAAGGTTCAGGGAATCTGGGATGGCTTTTATATCCAAGGAGCTCACAGCATGATTTTAATCTCAGAAGAAATCTGTGACATGGGTTAGACACAGATATTCTTCTGACTTGATTCTCCTGACTTGATTCATCCAATGATTGTGATGCAACACTTTTTTTAAAACGTGGAAACATTCAGCAGTTGAGACAGATTTTTTTAACTGGTATGGACTATTTTAAATGTATTTTGTGGACAGTATTGATCTGTGGTGCCCATCTGTGGAACACATTTGGGAAATTGCAAAAAATCACACTTTCCTTATCCCACTGATGGGAGCTTTCTCTTGGCAAACAGAAACTAGTTGTATTCTACTTGATCAGCTGTTTTCAATGGATTTCTATCCCCAAATATGCTGGAAGTTCTAATTGTGGTTTTATCTCATCTGAATCGCTTTCAGTAAGCCTAAGCTTATTACATAATCTTTCCTCAAGAAAGTACTGGGTAAAGTAAAATTTAATACTTAAGAAGATTTCCTTATCCTACCCAGCAAACAATTTGGATTCCTACCAGAATTAAGAAAGCAAAACATACATACCTATCAATACTGAACTCTCATTTTTTGCAGAGAAAAACATGCAGTATGTTTAAGTTGTCTGAAATCCATGGATTCAGGCTGACACTGCCTTGGCAGAAAGACCAAGCAAGTGTACATGTAAGAGGCTGAGTATTTTCTACCGTATGAGCACTCATAAGGCATCTGTTGTCTTTGCTACTCAGACAGCTAAGAAGCCAACAGCACATGAATTTTGCTGACTACAAACATGATTTTCCTAAATATTTCTTATAGCTGCAGTAATGACAGCACTAGTAATGGTAATAAATAGCAGCAGCAAGATTTTACTATTACATTAAATACAAATTCACCTGGATTTGGTCACTTATTTTGAGACTCAGGCTCTATGTATATTCATTGGAACAAACAAACCAAACACCTGCACTGAAATTATTGGGTACACTGCCTCTAAATAGTCATACCCACTTAGAAAGTCTGTAACAGTTGTCCTTAACCAGCCTCTCCTTTAAGTATCTTTTGTTGCTACAGACCCCCAAGACTTAACGCAAGATTTAAAATCCTAAAATCCTAATTTATTTAAAACTACTCATCAAAGATCTTCAAATTGGATGAGAAGGGAGAAATAAATAAATGCAAACACTCCTATTATAATATTTGAACTGAAATGATTCCATACAAATTTAAAATAACATCACCACTGCCTAATGTCACTTGTTTATTTTAAGCAATTAATTAATAAGAAGGCTGGCAGTGCATTTCACTTACAAGTCTTGGCCTGTAAGTGACAGAGACTGCAACTCCTATTAACAATGTTGTACCTCCACTGGGTTAAACCTTCCCTCAGAGGTATTGTGAGGGTGAAGGAAGACTTCTGCTTCTTGCCATGAGTTTACTGCTTGAGTAGATTGAATGACAATGTGCAGGCCTAACTTCCAGATAGCCTTTGCCTTGGCTCCACTCATGTGACTGCTCTGCTGTCACTCAGCTGCTCAGCCACCTCCTCTCCAGAGTGGAGAACCACATGACGGGAGCCAAGGCAGAGGTGGCTGTCAAGATGGCTAGGTCTGTGCATTGTCATTCAATCCACTCCAGCCATAAACTGGCAGGAAGAAGCAAGAGAAAACTCTTCCCTTCCACTCAGGTATCTCTGAGGCTGGCAAGGAATGAAAGGCAACACACAGCCTAGCTAGCAAGCCAGTCAGCATTTGCCCTTCAATCTCTCTCTCTTCCCCCACTCCTCTTTTCCAGCTGTCCAGCCTATCATCAGAAATGCTCCACACATCCCTTTTTGCCTTCTTCATCAAGAAGGAAGGAGACCAAGATGGGCAAAGGAGAAAGGAAGGGAAAAGGAGGCAGGGAAGACGGGAGAACTAAAAGCCAAAAAAGGAGTTTCAGCAACCCCTCCAAATGATCTTGCCATTCCCATTCATAAGCTGCATGGTCTTCTATCTGAATCCAGTAGCAGCTTATTTTAACAACAGTGATCCTTTACTCCAGCTTCTAGTTTCTTGTCAGGGGTGGCATCTATTGCAGCAACACCCCTGTTATCATTTGGTCCCACTTCTCCTTGCTATCCTTTTTCAAAGTTGGATGCCATGCTGCATTGAGAATCCCATTTTAATATGGGCACAAGGTGGGCTGAGCAGGTGAGTGGCAGCAGAGCTGACAGCCATCCCACCATCCAGCCAGAGTTTGCCCTTCTCCTGTGTGTCTTTTCTTCTCTTGACTCACTTGCCTTTGCTCTTGATGAAGGCAAAAAAAAGAGGGATGTCGGAGCATTTCTGATACTAGACTGGACTGCTCTCTGCTGGAAAGGAGGTGAGGGGAAGAGAGAGAGAGAGAGAGAGAAGGGCAAATTCTGACTAGGTGTCTCAGCTGTGCTGTCACTCAGCTGCTCAGCGTGCCTCCGCCCTGCAGTGGAGCAGCCACATGAAAGTTAAGATGCAGGCCCACCCAGTCTGCCTGCCTCCCTCTGCCTTGGTTCCTATCATGTGGCCACTTCGTTGTGGGGCGGAGATGGACTGAGTATCTTTGCAACTCTTTGCAGAAGCCCTGTGAAGACATTGTGGACCTCTGCAGGTCCATGGACCACAAATTAAGAACCGCTGGTCTATGACACAGGTGCACAATCCATGAACATACACACTCCAGGCCTGAAGTGCAGTCCCCTTGATGACTGTTGATCAGACAGGGCAGAATGGGAGCAGCAATATGAATCCTGAGTATGCAAAGACTGAAAATTTTCTTCTAGTTCAGTATTATACTTCCAATAATAAGCCACCAAAAGTATCAACAGTGATATGTGAAAATGTGCATTCTTGGGAATGGAGAAACACTACAAATCAGAAACAAGAACACTGAACCAGAAATAGATGTTTATTTATATAAAAGTTAGATCCTGCCTTTCCAGTGTTAAACACAGTGCAGAGCAGTTACCAGCAATTAAAACCAATCACAATACATAATAACATTACAAAATATTATAAAAACAAACAGAAAAATGACTTTCCAAGCTGCTAAAGTGGTAATGTAGAAATCTAGTACAAATCTAGTCAACTACACTCATGATATCTATTTACTGCATTTCTTCATATGCATAATTCAAGAGCAACTTCTACTACCCCGAAGGACCATCTGTACTTTTTAAGGTTCCTTTCTAGAGGGTAGGCATAGGATAGAAGATATGTGCATAAGTCCTTTGTAAACAGGAGAAGAATAAAGTGTCATAAATTATAAATGCACAGATCGACCTAGTTAATTCTGAAGTTTGTCCTCTTCAAAATATTCAACAGATGCATCAATGTCTTAAAATATTTATCTTGCTGTATCTGCTTATCTGTTTTAAATCACTTGATCTCAATTTCTCTTACTACAGTCACACCATAGCGTGGATTTTAAACCTTTTGTTCTGTGAACAAAAGAAGTTTCTGCTCACAGAAGCAGATCTGCTCTCAAGGAAGGGAGCCTCCCCATTAGCACAAATCTCCTGCCATTAGTGGAGCAAGAAGTTAACATCTAAGCTGGTATGATCACAGAGATCATGAAGTAAAACAATTCCTTGCATACCAGTTTGGACCTTATTTAAAATGAAAGCCCTACTTACTGAAGTTTATATTGTAAATAAGGATCCGAATACCACTGAACATCAGTTTTAAACATAACTTTCCCTTACTCCACAAATCCTCCTCATGTCTCTGGGCACAGAGTCAATTAAGATCAAACTTTACTAATTTTTTTATTTAGAAGATACTTTTTCTTTTTTCAACATTGTTCATCATTCCTAATGTGCTCATACTTGAGAAAACAGCTTTCTGGATGGGCTAATAAAGGACAGTTGAATTAGTTACATGAATTTCATAGCAAATACTGTGTGATTGGCCCTCCAGAATGTTGTTAGACTTCAGCTCCAATCATTCCTTACCACTAGAAATGTTGACCAGGGCTCATGAAAACTAGAGTTCAACAACACTCTAGGGAGGTCAGACCAGATCCTTCCTTGCTGGATTTGCATTGTCAAGTGAAAACCTTTCTATTCTAATAGGTTTTGCAGAACTGACTATAAGGCCTTTTAACAGCATGCTGTTCTACTGATTTTACTATTTATAGTGGATATGTTTTAAACTCTTTTAGTGTCATAGGTAGCTAAATAACTTTTAAACTATTTTTCTGTATAGTTTAACTTACACATTTTAACTGTATCTGTTTTAACTTTTGTAAGCTTCCTCAGTCTCAGTTCTCGGGGAATGGTAGGGTATAAGTGAATAAAAAATAGTAATATCTGGATCAGGTGTGGGCAACTGTCAGAAATTGGAGCGAGGAGGGTCTCAGTGCTCCATCAGGGGCCCTTGGAGAACTACACTCTATCAAACTGCTTTTAAAGAAATAAACGAAACCTCTTCTCTTCAGAGGCATGAGTCCATTTTTGTCATGTTTTTGGCCTGCCTAGGATGCTTTAGGCCCAGGAGAAGCCTTTAAAAAAACAAAACAAAACAAGGAACTATCATTTGAGGTTTGTTTTACTTGGTGGTTTTAAAAAAAATCTCCTGAACATAGAACTTTCCAGAGAGAGCCAAAAACATGCGTAAATTGTCCAGCTATGCTCTTTTGGATACATGGGAGGTACTGTAATTAAAAGAATCAAAAACAGAGAAGGGCTGAGAGGCTTTGGGAGTCTCAAAAACCACTTGGTGAACTGCATGCAGGCCAACTCTGATCTGGATAAAACTTGTACAGTTTTCTTATTCCTCTCTGATACAAGACACATACATTCACAGATGGAGAAGACTGGAAGGTAGTTTTCCATTACAGCTGATGGCTGCTACAGTCACGCAGGTACTTCTAACCACTTGGACACCCACTTACGGACTCCTAGAGGCACCAGATACCATCTGATCTTGAACCTAGGCAGGGGTGAGCTCTGGTTGGCACCTGGAAGGGACACTGCTCATGTAGTCTCATGTAGACCACATTTCAGAGGAAGGTACTGGCAAAACCACCTCTAAGTATTCTTGCCTAATAAAATCCTATGAAATTCATGAGGTTGCCTTAAGTCGACAGGTGACTTGAAGGCACATACACACACAGGTAAACCAAGCAACAACCTATGTAATCAAACTGCATGAATCTAGTTTACTATTGATATGTATGTATGCTTTCCAGGGTGTTTTAAGGATGCCTCTACTCTTAACATGGATTGTTATGAGCTTGTTTTAAAGTTTTGTTTCCTTGGAGGACTGTTTAGGGCAAACAGGTTTATAAATATCTTAATAAATATTTAGGAATAGATAAAATAAAATATAGTCAATGGCATGTTCTGATTCCATAGAATTAGAAAACAGAAAAGAGCTCCAAGCTGTAAAGTGCCCAGCTCTCTACAGAGTAAGTTTGCCTCTAATAATCAGGTTATTAATAGAGATGCTACAATACTTGATACTACTTGAGTCCAATCACTATAAAGTGCTTCTGCTCTGGAATGCCCCCATAAAACAAAAAAACACAAAGTCTGGCATCTCATTACAGTTAATGGATGTGATGGGCCCACTGCCTCCATTGACTATAATGGGATGCAATACTTTGTACAACCTCACTTTTGTGTATGCAGAGGTCATGCAAGATGAGGGCCCACTGTAATGCTCTATTAAAGTCTCCTATATAATCATATCCTCACGTATTATTAGCCAGTTGCCCTGTAGAGAGAATAGCTGAGAACATCCTTTTCAAGAAGGATCCAGTTAAAAGAGCTTGAATAAATTTGCTGGGGAAACTCTATTCCTCAGTCCTGGCAGTGGTGGGCTGGATGGACCAACCCTATTAATATCCCCGAGCCCTTAGAGTTCAGGTATCCAAGAAATAAATACTGTTTATTTCAAGCTGCTCAACACTATCATACCTTCAACTCTTTTTATCTTAATTACTATAATTTTTCTCTCTCTGAATTGATGAGCAAGTATTCCAAACTTCAATTTTTCTGAATCGAAGTTGCTCATCTTCTTACCTAAAAACAGAAGATAATATCCCACATTCATCTCTGAAACTTTAGGGGCATTACAAAGAAATCTCAATGCTATCCTCATTAAATTCCCGCAAACATTTAATCTAGCTGCCTAGCAGCTCTTGCTATTTGGGCTAAATCAGTGAAATCTACATTTTCTCTTTGCAGGAATTAAACGGCACGTTGATTTGTCTTTCAGGAACTCTACAGTTGTCTGCCAAGAACTCCTGCACACTGAATAAAAGTCCACTGAATTAAAAAAAAACCTGACTATTTTTTTTAAAAAATTAAATAGTATGTTTCTGATTTTTAAAAGGAAAATGTATACAGGAGCATACTGATGTAACAATTATTACCAGAGATCTACTAAACTGATTTAGGTCTTTTTTTTTTTTTAATGAAGCTCAAGCAGTGTAGACATGCAAAAATATTTCAAAATACGATAAAATTCATGGTCTGAGTTTTAATTGCAAATCAGCTACAGCCACACAGAACCAAAGCAACAGGCAGTACCTCTGATCATCTTTTCTCTTCCTGATAACAGAGGACTAAGCAACAACATTGAGCTAGATGGCTGGACCCAATGCTCCAAGTGAGAGAAGCAGAGAATAGCAGTGGAGGGTAGAGGGAGAGTAGCAGTGAAGGCTGGAGAGTAATATGAGATTTCATAGAGAGGTTGGAGAATGCAGCTTGTGTAGTAGACAGAGGATTCAGGACTGGACATTAGTGACGGGTACAAAAAGACTTGCATGGTGTAGCAGGGGGGCAGAGCAGACTGGAGAAGAACGTTCTGGATAAAGAGGTGAAGAGGCTGGTAAAACTCCTTTCGGGGGTTGTATCACATGTATGTGTTTGACGAAGTGGCTGTGTGTATATCTGAACAGCTGAAGAGACCACACCCTTTTTTTGGCCAGGAAACATATTGAGGGGTAGCCATGCTGCCCATGCAGCAAAGTACAACAAAATACAAAATCTACAAAAAGAGCAATACCTTTACTGGTGAACCAAAAAAAATGCATAAAATACATCATACGAGCTATCAAAGCTTCACCAGCTTCTTCATCACACATTTGGATTTGAAAGTACCTAATTCAGTCACAGTTCAGCTAGGGAGCTAAGGACTGGGACTTAATTCTTTGAAGTTTCTACTTCCACCAAAGGTAAAACTTTTTTCATTTGGAGTACAACCGGCAAGTTTTACCTATACAGCATCTAACAGTTTTTTTCAGATTTAGCTGTACAAAGACTTCTTGAGAAATTCAGTGTTCCCTGATGAGGAAGAGGGCTGGTGGTTTTACAAAATACAGAGACAACGTGGATCTCAGGATAAAGGAGTCTAAATTTTACTCTCCTTTGTCTCCGTACCCCTATAGTCAAGAAAGGGTGGCCTCTGCCAATGCTGAGATCCCTCCAGAACAACTAAATCACGACAGAAACAACATCTGATACAAAATATTGGTCTGTGAATCCGTCATCATCACTTTCTCCTCCTGTATGATTTTTTAACATAAAGAAGCTCATGAAGCTTCAAAAGCTTGCATGATGTATTTTGTGCATTTTGGTTGGCCAATAAAGATGAGAAGTTTTGTGAGAACCTTCTTGATTTGTTTGCAGTATCCTCACAACTTAAAACCGCACAAAAATTCATGCTTTTGCACCTATGTTTCCAGGGAGGCAGGTCCAAGAGAGATCACTCTGACTTACTCCCAAGTTAGTGTGCACAGGTTTGCAGCCCAAGCAGACGTACATATCTTGCAGCAAATACAAAATTACTGTTTTGCTAGAATAGTTCTAAACTTCAGCTTTTCAGATATACCAGCCCAGTTTTCCTGATTTTCACTCTACTAGCATGTACTGTAATATGAGCCTTACATTAGAAATTAATAAGATTTCCCATTATTTAAAAAAACAGGGTTTTAATTAAGAATCATTGGGTATGTACTCTCATTCCAAAGTAGGTCCTAGGTAAACTGTTACTCATTATCTCACTCAGGGATTCCTGATAAACTCTGTAGGAATTCTGAGGCTCCCTAGAACACAGTTTGGAAAGTACTAGCTAAAACTCTAATCTAGAAGAGAAGGCAACATATACCACATTGAAGAGAATCTATTACTAATGGCCATGCTTTTCCACAGTCATCCAACCACCTTTTTGTGTATTATTCAAACTAGCAAGGAATCTCTGAACAACTCAAAGCACAGAATGTGGTATATGGTCCTTAGACTGCATTTAAATATTATAATACCTCTATATTTTTATTACATGTCTTACAACACGGGAGTATGCCTCAGTGAACACAGTGGGCCTTACTTCTGAGTAAACACACATGGGATTGTAGTTAATAATACACTGTTCCCAACCACAAGTGGATTTGTGCTAATGAACTTCCCTAAACACATACACAATTCAAGACTACTGGTCTTGACATTCTCCTGGTTGGCAAACACTTCAACAATAAAGCAAAATATGTGCCCTCATTTGAGAGCATATCACATTATCCCACACAAATAACTCTCTTGCTGTAAAATAATTGTATTAGATAATTTGTGTAACATCTATAGTGTTATACCAATTCCAGCATCAAAATAATACTTCAAGATGTGAATGGTTTTACTCACTGTGTCTGTTGTAGCTTTCAGAAACATGAGAATTCCTTGACAAAATAGGTTTGCGTGTTGACTCAAGTTTTCAAGCCCTGCGGATTTAAATTAGAATTTTAGAGCTATGCCTTCTCCAGTATTAGTACACTACTTGTTTAGAAAATTTTCTTATAGCTCTGAGTAGCAGTCCCCAACCTGGTACCCTTCAGGTATGTTTGCACTACAACCCCCTTTACCCATTACTTATAACGCACCTTGACTCCCAGTTTTGGAGAAAAGGTGGGCTATAAATAAAGATCATCATCCCCAACCGGCATGGTAGCAAAATATACTAGGTGGAGATTATGGGAGTTCCAATCTAACATCTGGAGGGCACCAGTTTTCAGTATGCCTCACACTATTAAGTTCATAGTGAAGTCATACGAGAAGATACTGTTTTCACTGTGCATCACTGGTGATTCACTGGTTGGTAGGGGACAGAGAATATGGAATTTCTTTTTTCCCTGATTTTTAAGGCATTGCTTCCCTATTCTCAAGAATAAAGGCGCAATAGTGCGAAATCAATGAGAACCAAAGTTTGTGAAATACATCTATACTATCTACAGGCTGAAGTTGCTGAACAGATATCAGAAGAGAAGACCTTAAAAGAAAGAGGAAAAGCTGGTTTAAGGAAGAGTTGAGGGCTCTTAGAAAATCTTAACAGTAACATTCTGGAAAGGAATTTTACATATAAATATATATATATGCAAGGAATGCGGTCTCCCAAGTTCATGCTAGCATACAAGGTAATGGACAGTTTCATTCAAATCACCTTGAAAAAATGCCCCTTTGAATACTATTATTCAATTTACTAACTTCTGACTGTTATCCTATTGCTAAGTTCAAGTTGATACAACAAGCATCACAGTTTCTTTGTGGCGTGTTCAGACCCAACAAAAATGGTGTTAGAATGGTAGTGTTTACTAGATAGTAGTGCAGTGCTGACACGCAGAGCATGGATTACCGTGCTGGTTCCAAAGGGTACTTAGCCCACAGAACAGTGCAGACCCAGCTGGACCTGCACTATGACCTGATTTTTGGCCACAAACCTGAACAGAGCTCAGGAACAGTTAGGGACTATTTGTAAAGGATGGTAACTTTGAGGTAAGTTTTAAGGTGGGAATGAGAGAAAGAACTATGCAAGCAGAATCAAAATTCCTTTAATAAGAAGGATAAACTCCAAACATGTGAAAACATGTTCCAGGGCCCTTCTATACCACATATCCAATGGAATTCAGGGATCTGTACATCAGGGAGGGGCATTTAGAGATTTTTCAGCTTCCTTGATGCCTTCTCTGATGAAGATTTGTCAATGCAATGCCGATTTTTTAAAAAATTCCAGGGAGGCCCTAACATCATGTATAAACTGACGGAGTCTAAGCATTGATTGACCAAGAAAGTGAGATTGGGTTAGCAGTTCAATTAATATTTAAACTCAGCACACAGCTACTTTGAAAAAGGAAAACTTCAAGAAAAAATTAGAATAAATCTGCTCATATCACAGTGTCCTCAAATAAATACATAGCAAAAATCACACTTAGAAATTGGTGTATAGTCTGATCTTCACGCCTGAAACTGCAAACGGTACAAAAATAGCATGCCAAACCATCAGAGCCTTAGAGTGACTATTAAGAGAAAAGACTTCAATGCTCTCCGCTCTTTAGCTTAGAAAAAAAGTGCAGAAACAAAGTGAGAGATGACAGAGGGCTATGAAGTTATGCATACTATGGAAAAAGCGGATAAAGTTAAATCTCTCACATAATACTAGAATCAATGAAACTGAACAGTGGGAGACTCAGGACAGATAAGTGGAAGTACTCCTGCAAACAATGCATTGATAAATCTATGGAATTCACTACCATAAGACGTAGAGATGGCACCAACATGATAGCATTAAATGGGAATTAGACACATTCGTGGAGAACAAGGTAATCAATTGCTACTAGTCACCGTGGTGGCTGTATCTCACTTCCAATATCAAAGGCAATAAAATTCTGCATGCCAGTTGCTGGAAAATGCAAGAAGGAGGATGCTACCATACTCTTGTCCTACTATGGGCTTCTCATTGGCTTCTGGATGGTCACTGTCAGAAGAGAATGCTGGATTAGCTAAGCCTTGGGTCTGACCCTGCACACCTGTATTCATACAATGAACAAAGCAACCGCTATTGTTCTTTTCTTTCTGACATACTTCACTGGTTCTAATATGAACATATGAGGAAAAAGTCTAGTGGGCTTTGCTACCACAAAGCAAACAAATGGAGCGAAGTACCCTATCCTTCTTGAAAGACTGGAGGAACAAAAGCTGTTCAACCATTCCATGGGGATGGGTTAGGGTGGCAGACTGCAGGTCATATGTGGCCCAAGTGTTTACTGAACTCTCATTCCTCCCAAAGCCTCTCAAATCTAAGGTGAAAAAAAATCACCTACAGAATGTTCCAAAGTGCTACCTGGAGCAGCACTGTACATCAAAACACATATCCTCAATTCACAAAAGTTACTTGGAATAGTAAAAACCAGCCGGGGAAAAAAACTCCTTCACGTCCATGTCACATTTTTGGTCAATTTTCTACTGAAGATTCAGCAGTGCAGCCCACAATGGAGGGACCAATCTCTGTCCTACAGCTTGCTCAGAAGCATTTCTTTCCTAAGTCGGCTGTGCATCCACATGCCAAACTTTACCACTGCTAGCTTCTGGCAGCCACAACTGTTTCCTTCTCTGTTATATGTTATTCTCTGCTTACTCATCTCTTCTCTTCCCTCCAAGTTCCCATTGAGGGCCTGCACATAGTTCTGTCAGAAAGAAGCAACCTAAGACAGACAAGATTATTTACTTTTGATCACCTAGTGGAGAAAAGTCATCTTGCTGCCTAAAGCTATTTACTAAAAAGCAACAAATGCTAACCACAGCTGCAAATATCAATGCACAAAAATCAAAGAGAGGAATGATCTGCACCAGAAGTTTCATAAGGTAAAGCAGCTCAGATTTTTTTTGACAGGAAATATTTTGACTAACCATGATTCTCTACATAATATTTCCTACCCACCTCAGTGTGCAAGAAGGCCATAGTCAATACAGAGACTGTAAGAGCTTTGAACCAATTCTTCTGTGCAAATTAGATACCGGGGCCTAGCTCCATGAGCAGAAGGGAATCGCGACATACATTTTCATTCTTTGTTTCAGACATATACAATCAATACATATGCATATGCATTACAAATACAGCAATAATGGGGGAAGGGAGGAGAAGAGAAAAAGAATGGCATCCAGTACACCATTAGGATTAGGCCTTTGAAATTTATTCCGTTCTAACTTGCTGTTTCTCTTCCTCTAGATAAGACTATGTCCAAATCCAAACAGAAGCTGCATTCTACTGTAAAATTAAAACTTCACCCAGATGATTAATGGAAGAACAGGATAGCTATCCTGGAAAAGCATATAATCCTGGTTTCACCTTAATAGGCAGCAGGGAGCAGAGAAGGGGAAAAGGAGATCAATGCTTACTACACTATAGCTGGAGTGATGATCTGAAGTAGAATCTGCAGAGCCACCATTTTTTTTTCTTTAGCAAATCACTACAGAGATCAACTGTAGTGCCTTGTTAGAATAAAGAGGCAGGACAATAGTAATTAACAGGGATTACACAACTCTCCCCTGATTTTAGCCATTTGTCCTGGAATAATTCCAGATTAAAAAGGAAAAAAAAAAGACCACTTAAAAATAGCTTTAAACCTTGCAATCTTGCATTGTTAGGTATTTTATAATAGAGCTGTGGAAAAAAATAAAATAGTAAAAACAATGAATCTGTCCCTAACCCAATGGACACAAAACGCACAACTCAGAAAAAAGCTGCTGTGCTGAATCAACCATCCGGATCATGCACGTCCTCCTCAGAGCCAAAAGGGTTAGATACCAAAGCCCTGACTGCACCTTAAGTCACAAGATGGCCAGAGAATTGTGCCCCGGGGGTTATAATTTTACAAGCAGTAACAAGTCACAACGAAGAAACCATGTCCACCCATCTCCAGTCAAGGATGGCTAGGCTCCTCTATAGGAAAAGCAACTCTTTTTATTTCTTTTCCTCAAAATCTCAAGCAATGGCTGAGAGCTTTGGAAACACTGAGCCAAATGAAAAACAGAGAAAAAATTCCTCTGGAAGCCCGGCATAACCTGTGAGGGGGGGGGGGGAGAGAGGGATACAGAGAGAGACTGGGGCCTTTTGGGGCCGTTTGTACTGAAAGCTAGGGCTGGAAAGTGACAGCACAAAGGGAAGGGGAAGGAGAAGAGGAGGGACACAGGGAGGGAAACCCTGAGCAGAAGGAAGCAGCAGCGAAGGGGTAGGGAGCATTTTTTGCTCTTTCCTCCCGCGCTGAGCGAGGATGTTTTTGAGATTAGGGATCCACATAAAGCCCACCGAAATCACAAGTTACAAGAAACCTGTTGCTGCGGTATCTACCACGCCTATTGTCAAAATACAACAGCCGTGCAGAGTTTGGACTAAAGAAGAAAAACGAGCAGGCTGCCACCCCGGGAGAGCGGGTCGAGAGCGCAAAAGCCCGGCTTGAGCGCGGCACTCCTACGAAAATAAAAGCGATGGTGGGGAGCGGGGGCGAGAGACACTCTTAGGGGCGGATCTGCACACGCACGGAGCCACCCATGCGGGGCCAGGCTGGCACACATCCCGAAAGGGGCCACGCCACCCGCTGCCAAAGCCCACCCCAAGGTCCTCTACCTCCGCAGCGGAGGAGGAGGAGGAGGAGGAGGAGAAGCCATACCCAGCAAGCCCGGCGGCGTTCCGCGTTGCTGCTGCTGCTGCTGCTGCCCAGTGGAGGAAACAAAAGCCCACTCAGGCCGCGAGGCTGGGCCTGCTCCGCTCCTTCCTTTCTTTCTCCCTTCCTGCCGCAACCACCGAGACCAGTCAGCCCGAGCGAAGGAGGGACTCACCTGGGCCGCGGGCGGGCGGGCCGGCGGGCTGGCTGGGGCCGGCCTGAAGCGCCGTAGCAATGGAGCAAGAAAGGCGGGACAAAAAGGCGGGCGGGCCGAGCGACGGGCTGACTGAGCGGGAGAGGGAGGCGCGCCGCTGCCTCGCCGCGCTCCTTTCTTTCTTCGCCGCTCCTTGCCCGCCTCAAGCCGGGCCTCGGCCGGCGCTGCCCCGCCGGACAAAAGCGGCGGCTGCCGCCGGTGCCGCGGTTGCCTCCCCGGCGCCTGACGGCCCTGTCTCTCCGGACTGGAGAGGGAGCAAAGGGGGATGTGCAGCCGCCGAGCCCGCCCACCCTCGTAGCTGCTCGGCGAAGGTCGCGGCCGGGGTTTGGCCGAAGGGGGTCGGGAAGGGCGATCGCAAGCCGCGCTCTCGGAGGCAAATGCACGCACTTTTCTCTCACTCCCGCCCTTGGGAGCTCAGTGCCGCATCTGCTTCGAGGCAGGGTCGGCCAAAAGGCTGCAAGCGCAAGCCCCACCCTGAAAGAAAACAATGCGCCAGCCAAGCCGCCCCCTCCCTACCCGGGTCCCCTGGGGGGAGATAAGGTCGCTCACACGTGCGGGGCGCACGGACTTCGCGGATCTCTTTCCCCTCCTCGCGTCCGGCCGCCTTCTCGGTTGGTTTAGCGCATCATCCTGTACACGCTTAAGCGGGGTTTGACCTGAGAGCGGGCTCAGGCGTGCCTTTTAAAGCGCATCATCGCCTCTAAATGCTCCTCCATTTCTCATGTGCAGCATTTACCAATTGACCTCGTTCGCCAGCTAGATACATCTCCCGCCTTAAATGTCACCACACCCCTTCCAGCTGCCAAAAGAGGGGAGGCGCTCGCCCGGTCCACTCCTTTGGTGGTCTTAACTGTGGCTTGGTAACGGAATTAGTTGTACAGCTGGATCGTGTAAACTGTCTGTGTGCCTTCGGGTCGACTTAGGGTGACCCCCCCAAAATTTGATAGGGTTTGAAGTAAATCTCAAATTTGAAATCAGTAAAGTAGGTGAGTATCCCTGTCCTTTTTGTTTCTTTTGACCTACGAACAGAGGACAGTAGCAGCTGCAGTGGCAGTACACCAGCTAATTCGGTTCTTCAGAACTCCTGTATCAAAAATTTTAAGAAGAAGATGTCCTCTAAGGCTGCAGTCCTTTGCACCTCAGTCTGCACCATAAGTGTCCTTCAGTGGTATGTTTTAATCTCAGCTGAACCAATAAGTTTTCCTTTCCTCTCTGAACTGGGCCTGCACCCATTTTTGTTCCCTCAAAAGTTGGAAGTGGTTATGAAAATTCTTTACCACCCTTCCCTAGTGATGTCGACTTGAGTGGATGCACTCGGACTGAAGTCAGACTTAAGTTGCTTCAGTGACTCAACTTGGACTCGACTCAGAATAAATGACGCACTGACTTGACTCAACTGGTGGCTTGTATATTTTTAGTGACTGACTTGCTGCTCTTGGTTCAGTAACATAAAACATTTATCCAGAAACTTTATGACTTTGAACAATGCTTCCATCTCTTTTTGCCTACTGGTCACGTGACAGTCTCTCAAGCCCAAAGTGTGGTTACATTTCTCGGAGGGGAACAGCAAGTGGGTTAGGCAATGGGCTTGAGGTGGGCTTGCGGTCTGCTCCGCAGCCTGTCCCTGCTGCATATCGGAGGAGCTTTCTGAAACTTCTAAGAGCGGAAGGCAAGACTCGCCCCCAGAGCATAAGGCCATGTTTCTCAGAGGGAACAGAAAATGTGATAGGGAATGGTTTTGGGGAGGAAGGATCCTTCTTTCTAAAGTTTTTGAAGCTTCGGTAATGGGGAGTTAGAAGGATCCTATTCCCCACTTCTGAAAAAGCTCTAGCTTTGCAAATGGGAAGTATAGTAAAAAGGTTCCTGGCAAAATTGCAAATGTGGAGAGTCAACTCTACTTAAATTTTAATCTGTCCAGAAATTATGGGATATAGGTTGGGGTATAAAATTGGCTCCCAGACTTGAGACTTGACTTGAAAGTATCTTGCAAGGACTTGGGATTTGGCTTGTGACTTGAGACTTGGAGCAAAAGACTTAGGCCATTTCTGTACTAGACTGTAATAGTGCTATTATTCCACTTTCAACATCCTATGGAATCCTGGGGTTTGCAGGTTAGGGAGGGGCCTCAAAGGTCTCAGCACAGGTCTCACAGGCCCCTTCCTGTCCTGCAAACCCCAGGATTCCATAGGATGTTGAAAGTGGAATAATAGCACTATTACAGCCTAGTACAGAAATGGCCTTAAACAGTCACTGCCCTTCCCTAACTACGTTCCAGATACATTGGATTACAGTGCCCATCATTTCCACTGGCAAGGCCACTGAGAATAAAATTGTGGGACCCTGATTGAGAAGGCTGTTTGCATTATTCCGCTATCTTGGCTTCCCTGTCACAGGCACAGTGCGAGATGAAATTTTCAGTGTGTTTTCTCAGTTTCACACTCCAGAAGTCATCGGGGAAATGTTTAACTTGATAAATGTAGTTACCAATTTAATTTGAAAACAGCAATAACAACCCCACAGCTACCTCAGATCAAACTCAAAGGGTAAGAGAGCTTAGGAGTAACTAATTATGAGTAACCAGTTTCCCGTGATCAATTACTTTTCCTAAAAACAAAGTGTAAATAAGTTATATCAAAATTCTAAGTTGGTCAAGGATAATTTCACCCCTTTTACAATGTAACTAGCTTTTAGCTAGTGTTATAGTTATTCTGTTTTGGATTAACTAAATTGAAGAGCAATATCACATCGTTCAAGCCTCATGCTATGTTGTGTGGGTTGAGATGGAAAAGGTAGAAAGCAGGAGAGTGTTTTAGCTGGTAGGCAAGCATCTTGTAGCATCCATATGTTTTGTTTAAATAAGTAACTGCTGTTTTAGTTAGTTTAGAAAAATGGAAAAACAAAAAGTTACTTGCAAAATGTAACTATTATGGTACCAGCCACCCCCATGCTTTGGAGCTATAACTGTAACTGATTACTACAGAACCTTGCTATTGTGACAAAATGAAAAAATATGCCAAGAAAACTCTGCACTATTTATGCTGAAGAAGGTCAGCCCTAAGGAGATGATTACTGAGACAAGAATCCAGTCATGTCTTGAAGCCAAAAGAAACAAAAGTATGCCAAGGCAAGTGACTTGCCCCTTCAGCCTCTTACCTCAGTTATTTTGAGAACAAAATGCAGGGTGGGGGGGAAGACCTATGTATTCTGTCTTAGGGAGAAAATGTGAGATATAAATGGGGATATTAAGCAAACTATAAATTTATACAATGACTGGAATATTTCTGTCTCACTTTTAGGTTGTGGTTCCCCCAAAGTGCCTAATGAATATCCTTTTATTAGAGAAAATACACACACACACACACACACACACACACACACTTTTAACGTAACAATAAGTAGTATATATCAAATCCCAAGAATGCAATTGCAAACAAGATAATGAGTAAACAGTCTATAGAGAACAAACCTCATTCCTGGGATAACTTTAAAATATATATATTTTTTAAAGAAAAGAAGAATATACTAAAGGAGACCAAGAACATATCTAAACTTTAAACCACAGATAAGTGATCATTAATATCACAAATATTTGTATACCATCCATAGAATACAACTAATTTCTACTGTAAAGAAAGACTGTCATGATAGCTTCTCCACAGGAACATTAACTGTCTCCTCATACTGGTGGTGCCCCAAAATGTGCTCAATAAAAATGTCTCCAGACCATCTAATGGCGTCCAATACCATTAGTTTACCCATGAGTTTAGCGTAGCACTCAGGCCATTTCCGCACTAATCAGTTATAGTGCTATCATTCCACTTTCAACATCCTATGGAATCCTGGGGTTTGCAGTTTAGGGAAGGGCCTTTGAGGCCCCTTCTGAAACTGCAAACCCCAGGATTCCATAGGATGTTGAAAGTGGATTAATAGTGTTATAACTGACTAGTGCGGAAATGGCCTCAGTCTCAGCACAGGCTCATTTGCTTGATCCCAGTCACCAAGAGCTGCAACAAGGAACACATTGATGGAGATCTCATATCCCTTTTACCTCATCACATCAGCCAGAGGGACATACTTCTGGTGTTTGCATTCTCTAGTGTCCTTCTTGGTTGGTTTTCTGTTTTCAGAGGGGATTCTGATGTCCACAATGATGATATTTTTCTGGTCTTCATCAGTAATAACTACATTCAGTCCCAATTGACTACCTATCTTAGGCACAGTTTGGTTTAGAGAAACAGTGCCCTTTGAGGCTGGTGCATTGCTGCATTATGCCAAGGTTTCCAGGCTGTGTGGGGGACAGTTTCAGAGCATGTACAGAAGGGTCTCATTCAGGTGGCCACAGCGACAGCACTGTTTGTCATGGTTGCCAGATCTAATCCACTTTTAAGAGGGACAACATTTAGGTGAGCTTGATGGACAAAATGCTAAACGGCAAAATGGGTAAAATCTCCATTGCGTATAAAGTGATTGCTGGAGTCCCATTGTAATGTCACTTTAGATACCTCATCCTGAGACAGGTTTGCTCAAGAGCAGTAGCATATATATCCCTCAGAAGTTATTTCAATTAATTTTCTAATCGATGTCCTGATTTATGAGAGATTTGTACCACTGGCAAGCTCCCTTTGGTGGCAGTGAGCTGTGGAAAACTGAAACAGAAGTTGGTGAGGGGGGTAGCAAGTAAAATGTCATCATAGGATTGGGGATACCTGTGGGAAGATCAAAGTGTGCCTTTTCCAGGCATTGTCTCTGAACCTGGCTTATTTCACAAAGTGGGGATAAAATAAGGATAAAATAGAGAGGGTGAGTGGGTTAAAAATCATGTTTGCCGTCTTGAGATCCTTGGAGAAAAGGAGGCTTACACAATGCAATCAATAATGAAATACATAATTAAACATATAAAATGACAACTCCCTTGCAGCAACAGCTCTAGGTGGCTCCCCACCTGTTTCCAGGCACAAATCAAAGTGCTGTTGATGACCTCTACAGCCCTACATGGTTCAGGTCTAGGTCATCTGAAGAACCATATTCTCCCATATGAACCTGCCCATGTTTTGAGATCTTCAAGGGAGGGTGGCATTTCTCTTTGTCCTACCATCATTTCAGGGAAACACAGGAGAGCGTCTTCTCAATGGCTGCTCTGAGGCTCCTATACAGATTAGACTGGCACCCTCCTTACTGTCTTTCCACAAGCAGGTAAGTCCACTCAGCCTGCTCTCTGCTGTCTTTTTGCCAGCAGGCAAATGCCTTCAGCTTTTAATAGGTTGGGGCAGTGCAACAGATATGTTGGTTCTTAATATGTAATAAACTCTTAGGTTTTAATTTGTTTTTAACTGTTTTAAATTAATGTCTTTAAGTGGATAGTTATACTACACAGTTATAGTGCCATATTCCATTTTGACTGGTATGGCTGCATCGTGTGGAATCCTTATATTTCAGGGAGGGGCCTTTGAAATTCTCAGCCAGAGGGTTCCTCTGGTGCCTCTGACCAAGTTCTAAACCCCAGGATTCTATGGAATGTTGCCACAACAGTTGTAGTAGAATCAAAGTATTATAACTATTTCATGTGAAAGGGCCCCCAGACACTGAAACAACATCAAGGAGGGAACAGAATGAAATTTCCAGAGCAAGAGGTTCCGTTGTCTTGGTGCTGCACATTCAGAAGGCTGTGAAGAAAAAGCTTAGGTTCCGGTTCCAGTGCCAAAAACCAACATAACCCGGACAAGATGACTTGAACAATAACAAAGCCAGTTTAGGTATTCAGAAACTTCAGCAGGTGCAAAAGACTGCAGCCAGACAGTTGACTGGGCCTATTCTTCAGAACACATTCCTTTAACTTTATTCACTTTTTGCTGGCTTCCAGTCGATTTCCACACCCAATTTAAAATGCCTATGAGCATATGGACAGTTTGGGATCAGGATATTTAAAGATGCTGTTCTCATGCATCATCCTGCTCTCTTCTATCTCCCACCTCTCTGATCAGTGGTAATCCAAGATAGGGCCTTGTTTTGTTCTGCTATATTCCATTTATAGTTTTTCAGATTATCTCCTACTGAGGCCTGAGTGCACTTCGGAAATTGAAAAGGAACACATGTCTTACAAAAGGGTGTATTCATCGTATAAATACAGTACTCTCCCCTTATCCATAGGGATCTGATTCAAGACCACCAGTGGTTACCTGACACTGCAGATAGCACTGAACTTCCTAGCTTCACAGGAACCGTAAAGAGGCTTAATTCCACTGGACCATATGAAGTCTCTCTTTGATCAGTGTGAAGCTAGAGGATTACTTCCTATGACATCAAAGTTCCCGTGGAACAGTTGGTAGAGGGGCAGTTAAAGTTGGGGCTGGGCAGGCAGCAGACAAGGTGTGGGTGGCAAGACCCAGAGCAGGCTGTGTGGGTGTTGTCTCTTGGATGCTGGGTGGCACATCAGGGCAAAGGGTGGGAGGGGGAAAGGTTGAGTCTGTGAGGGAAAAGGTTGATCGCAGGTAACTGAAACCGTGGAAAGTGAAATTACGGGTACAGGGGAACTACTGTATTTTCTTATATTGGCTTATGACATGGTGGTGTGTGTGACTTGGCCAATTTAGTCCTTCTGTCAATGTTTCTTTGTACCGTGTGAAGTGTCCCTCTTCTTCTATTTAGGAAGCCCATTCTGCCAAAGAATATTGTCCAATGTAGTGTGTACCACTTTCTGGGTTCTAGGGGCCAACTATAATTGAACACTGGAACACAATCACAATTTAAGTCCATATATATATATATATATATTTATATATATATATATATATATATATATAAAAATAAATATATAACAATACAATTTAAGTCCATATATATATAATACGAAAAGAAAAAAAAAACAAAAAAAATTACATAACGTGATAAACATAAAAGTGAAGGGAAAAAAGTTACAACAAAAAAAATTGCTTACATTTCTGTTTCTCTCCAAATCAATTCACATAATGTTACTTATTCAATGTATATAAATCATACCGATTATATATTTTGGTTATATATATCCGAATCTCATTCTCATTATACCCATTGTTGTTATTTATTCCCATAATTAACATTGTAAAAACAATACTATTAGTACTTTCATTCTTATTTCTATCTTTTTCACACTAGTTTAACCTGTTACTATCACTAAATGTGCCCCATCCCAAGAGCCAATTATATCTCAAATTACTCCACTTTCCAAAATTGTAACTCTTCTTGTGGAGGTGTGACACCTTCCTCTTTACTAACATCTTTTCCACAAATATCTTCCATATTGCTTCAAAATCACCCCCTTTCATTATTCCTTTTTTGGCCTTAATTCCACATGTTAACTTATCATTAATTGCAATTTTCCACACTTCTTTATACCAATCTTCTATTTGAAAATCTCCGTGAATTTTCCATTTTCGTGATATAACTAATCTTGCTGCAGTTAATACATTTGTAATTAGATCCTTCATTGCCTGGGTACAATTAACCTTATCACATATAGATAACAATGCTATACCGTTACTTCTAAATCAATTTCTGTTATTTCTTTAAATATCATTTACCAAAATTTCTGTACACTTTTGCAACTCCGTCACATATAAATATAAGTACCAATTTCTTGGCAACCCCTCCAGTACAACCTTGAATAATTCTTATCTATGTGATTTAACCTCAGTGGTGTTAGGTACCATCTCTAAACCAATTTATAATAATTTTCTTTTATCCGTACAGATAATTTTTTTAAATGATGCTGATTCCAAATTTTTTTCCAATCCTGAATATCTGTTTTTTGTACTAATTCTTCCTCCTATGTTTTTCCAAAATATTCCTCTTGATCTTTATGTTTTGACAGCATTTTGCATATTTCACTTGTGGTACCATTCAAAATTTCATTTTTGTCCATACTTTCAAAGTCCCAATATATATTTTAAGAAAAATACAACAGGTTACATATTAAATTTAACACATATGCACTGTGCCAAAAGATCCATCAGCCAATGAGGTGCCAGTGCAGATTTCTGGACTCTTCTGCCTGCGCTGCTCAGTGGTATGGTAAACTTAAAGCCCTAAACAAAAAATACAAAATAGATGGATATCCAATATACACATTCCACTACAAAATATTTACCTTTTTGCTCACTCTTAAACACATAACTGAAAATACCACTACATTACTGAAAGTGAAAATTTTCTACTCCTTAGCCCTGGCAATTGTAACCCCACTCCAGCCCCAGCTGTCCTGCTCTTTCTGAACTAGTAAATATAGCCCCTTTAGGATTTTCCCATCCACTGGGGCAGGTACTTCAAAGCAAAGAATTTTAAAATCAATTTAGGGCCTTGATTTCAGTAAGATGTACCCTTCCGCTATCCTGATTTGAAAGGGACAGTCCAATTAATCCTCTGCCATCCCTCTCCTCTTTTCAGCTGCTTTTTAAATGTTACGGTTTTTCTTTCCTCCTCTGACTTTCCCTGCTTTGTCCTCCGCTTATTGCAAAATGAGTTCAAAATGCAAAAGCTGTTTGCACTCAATTAACTGGGATGAGAAGAAAGAATCTCGCCCTTCCTGGTAGGCTGAGGCAAATGCAGACTGCTGCAGACTCTCCTAACTTGTTTGTTTTTCCTCATGAGTAATTTTTTCTTGACCATACACTGATGTTGCTTGGCCAGACGTGAAACATTTCTGTGAAATGTTGGAAGATATGGTAACAGCTTAAGATGAAGCAAATCTGTTTGAACTGTGTCAGTTGAGAGCCTTTCTGCACTATACTGTTATAGTGCTATTATTCCACTCTCAACTTCCTACAGAATCCTGGGGTTTGCAGTTTAGGGAGCGGCCTTTAGAATTCTCGGCCAGAGAGCTCTTTGGCCTCAGTAAACTACAAACCCCAGAATTGCACAGGATGTTGGAAGTGGAATAATAGCACTATAACAGTATAGGGCAGAAAGGCCCTCAGACAACAAGTAAGGGGTCAGATAAGTGAATATTTCTTCTTACAAAGCTAATATGTCACACAGAAGGCTTCTAGGCTAGCTTACTCCACAGGCTGGGTTGTTATGTGCAGGAATTGCTTGGAGAAGGCTGTTCTGTCATTTGACCCCCAACGGTACCCTGTAAAAAGCTGTTGAACAGCCCAGACAAAACTTGTCCACCTTGGGACATTACATACCCTCCAGCATTTCATAGATGGAAACATGTGGCTGAGCAACATCAGTGTGTGGTCAGAAGGGTGTGGCCAGGCAACAGGAGGGGACATGCTATGAATGAGGAAGAACATGCCAAGCTATTCCTTTAGAAACTTTGGGATTTATGTACTGAGTTTCTGAAAGCCTGGGGAAAAAGGGGGAGGGGTCAATAAATACAAATACATGCACGTGTGTGTACATAGCACGCTGCTATTTATTTAACAATAAATTTAACTTGGGCAAGTCACACTCTCTCAACCTCAGAGGAAGGCAATGTCAAGCCCCCTCATCTTGCCAAGAAAACCATGTGATGGGGTCACCTTTAGGTCACCATAGGTTGGAAATGACTTGAAGACACATAACAACAACATATAAGATGATAAAATATGTTATCCTAAATTGGAACTGCACAATGTATATTATAGATCAGATCAAATCCCAGCTTTCCCATAGCCTAACACATTTGGTCACCTTGAGCCAGCAGTAGCTTCTCAGCTTAACCTATTTTACAAGACTGCTCATAGAATAAAAATGAAGAGGGGTGGGGGAAAACAATGTTATCTTGGAATTAAATGGAATGTAATTAGTTAAAAAAGATATAGTTGAGGAAAAAAACCATGATTGTCATAAAGACATACAAGCATTTCAATTGCTTTTTAGGCCACAATCTCAGGCTACAATCTTGTACACATACACCTCAGAATAAGGCCCACTGAACTCAGGCAATATATGTGCAATTACATTGTTAATATAAATGGAATATTACTTTGAGGACAAAAAAAAACTCTTTCAAAGTACATAGGCAATAAAATCACTCCCAATATTAAACCTCTGCAAGCGACATCCCCCCCCCCCGTGGCACTGTCCAGCCCTGGCACAGACAGAGGATAAGTAAATAAAAAAAAGGGGGGGATTAAGATAAGAACACCTGTAAAACTAAGGCCCTTTCCGCAACTCAGCTTTTTGCGGAGCTGGGGTGTGGGGATCACACGAGCAGCCTCTAGCGAGAGGGTCTTGCGTCCTGGTTCCTTCAGCTCCCCAGCTGCTGCCTGCTCGCGCGAGAGCCCCTCCTCTTTCTTCCGCAGTGCAGCCTGGGATTTTCCCAGGCTGCGCTGGGGCAGGAAGCGCGAGCACCGCGGCTCCGGAGCTCTGCACGCATGGCAAGTGCACACAGGGCTCTGGAGTGATGCGCAATTGCGTACCATTTTTGGCCCGCAGTCAAAAATGAAATAGTGCATGATCGGTGCCTGCCAACCCCTGGAACGTCGCGCGATTGCGAGTGTGTTGTGTGGACCGGCCCTCGCAATCACGCAACGCTTGAGGGGCCCTTTCACATGGCGAATGCCATGCGAAAAGGGCCTAAGTCTTAAAATGTAAGATTTATGCAAATCTCAAAACCAAACAAAAATAAGAACTGAAAGCAGAAAGAAAATTAACCCAGAAATGCTTCTTGGCAGTATTGATCCAAAGTTAGGGAATAGGGAGATCCATGTGTCTGTGAGAATGAGGAACTGAGAGAGTGCACACTTCTGGGGGTGCTGCAAGTCAAAGTGGATCTCCACAAGGAAAATCTCTCCTAAATGGCAAGGCTCCCTCCTTATCCTATTTTTTTAACAAGTAGCCATTCCGCATTATACTGTTATAGTGCTATTATTCCACTTTCATCATCCTGTGGAATTCTGGGGTTTGCAGTTTACTGAGGCCAAAGAGCTCTCTGACTGAGAATTCTAAATGGCCCTCCCTAAACCACAAAGCCTAGGATTCCATAGGGTATTGAAAGTGGAATAACAGCACTGTAATAGAGTAGTGCGGAAGTGGCCACGGTATGCTTATTCCTTTTGTTTATTCCCATAAGCAATTTGGAGTCACACAGCAGAGGATATTGTGTTCCAAAGATAGGAGAGATGGCAGTAGTTTGATTTTCCCTGTGCCAACTAGGAAGGGCTCCATCACTCCTCTCCTTTCCTCCTGCTGAGCTACCTGACTGCAAACTAGCTTCGCCCTTTGAACTCAGTCTGCAGCAACTGAAGTTAGCTGAGGATAAAGGAGGAAAGTAGGAGTAAGAGAAAGAAACTGGTACCTTTTGAAAGCAGCTGCAAAAGCAGGAGGGCAGAGGGTTAACCAAGGTGATCCGTCCCAAACTAAGACAATTGAAGGGTTTGATATTCTGGTGATTCTGCAATTAAGTGTGTACCCATATAAAAGTCTCCTTTCAACTCTGCTATGTTTACTGAATTTCTCTATTTCTCCACCTATTGAAATTGGGCTCTTTTTGTCTTGTGAATTCTAATGAACATGTTCTTACCTTTACCAATACTGGCATTTTAGCAGTGATATATTGGGAGAGCTGCAAACTTCCAGGACATTAATACCTACAAAGCTTATGAGAGCCTGAGATGAATCATTCTCATTGAGAAGGATTGCTCTGTGGACCAACTTCCAAAGACGATTAGATTAATCCACAGTTTAATCACCTTTAGGATATTCTGTAAGACCTTCTTCTATTTTAAAGCTTTTCCACCAGTTAAATTGATGTTTACAAGAACATCACTGCAATAAAATCCAAACCATTCTAAAACATTTCCAGAAATACAAAAGCAAAAATTCACCTTTCTTTTCCTTTTCCTTTTTTTTTCAATGACAGTCTTAAGATGTAAATAACTATGGAGTGGCTGATGGATGAGTGTATTATCAGATTCATCTGTTTTATTGAATGCCTAGGCATTTAATGATGCTTTATTCTAGGTATTGTCTGAATCATATATCATCATTCGTGTGTATAATGTTTATTAGGCTGCAATATTGTACTCATTTAGCTGGCAGAGAGCCATACTGGACTCTGTGGAACAGAGCAAACAGGAACAAGACTATGCAGTCACTTAAGAAAAATTCACAACTTTCTATTTTGAAATCTGTGCTCAATAAAGGCAAAATCTGATTAAAACTGTCCTTTGAAAGTTGGGTCTCAAGCTCCCTTTGGAAGGCAAAGTTAAATAACAACATTTTTTTTAAGTTACAATAAATAGGAATAGCAATTATGCTTCTTAACTAATAGGAAAACTAATGACCCACAAAATACTCTCTATTTGAAAAAACAAAAGCACAGAATTTCTGGGATTTCATTTCTGATGCACATAATTGTATCCTGACGGTGCAATCTGATGCACATCTAGCCCAAGATTGCATTCATTGGGATTTACCTCCAGGAAATGTGACGTCAATGTAACTTCTTGTTGTCGGGTGTCTTCAAGTTGTTTCTGACTTATGACAACCCTAAGGTGAACCTATCATGGGGTTTTCTGGGGCTGAGAGTGTGTGATCTGTCTGCATCCAAGAGGCTTTTTCTTTTCAAACAGTAACACCTATTGCCTGGTGTGATGTGAGACATTGCTACTGAAATGAAGGAAAGCTCCCAAGGCATGCGCAATGTAGCACAGAGGTCAATGGATAAAGATAAAAATGTCCAGGCGTTCCACTGACTCCAAGAAACTCTGTGGATCTTGCCCATTATTAAACATTTTTACCATATTTCTCCTTTGTGAAATAACTTAAACTATGTATCTTGTTTGTCTTTCACAGCATCCCTACAAGAAACTGTTCTCACTGTGCAGATCAGGAGGTAAGGCTAACAGATACTGATTTGCCCGACTGGGTCTGTGGCTAAGTACGGGTTTTAACCCATTTGGGGCTTGAAAAAATAACCTTTTGGATCACAGCTCTCAGAATCTCCAGTCAAAATGGCCATGTTGGATGAGGTATTCTGGGAGTTGTTGTCTAAATTATGTAACGTTTCCAAACTCAGAACCCCTTCCCTTCTTTACAGCCCTGTTCAGTTGTTGTGTCCAAATGTTGCCTATACATGTAGAGAGTTGTGTGTTGGTCCAACCCACCAATAAGGGTATAGAGTTGCGTGTTGGTCCAACCCACCAATCTCCCTGTGTGCGTCAAATCTTTCCTCTCAGTTCTCAGTCTCATCCACTGAACCAGATGGTCTGAAAGGGCCATCTGTTAGACTTGTTCACTTGAATGCAGGTGTGTGCAAAATGCATGCAAAATGGAGTGACTGTGAGGGCCCCCCCATCCCCCACTTTTAGACCAAGGCCTTGGAAAACTTACTTCTTGGGCAATAAATAGCCATGCTGGAGAGGAAATTTCCAACAATTCTTGTCCAAAAAAGGAATTTCTCCAAGCCATGTTCAAACCTTGTGCTTACCATTCACTCTGGTAAGGTTGAGAACAGGGAGTCTGGTGCTGGATAATTTAAAACTGCAGTCAGCACACAAAACTCCGTGTCCTGGGCACTTGTTTATGGACTCTATTCAGATCTATCCCCTGGGTGGGACTTCTCATTCCACCCTATCCAATTTTAAAAACGCAAGTAAAGGAAATATTGTGTTTGTGTCTGTATGTGCTCTCAAGTTGCTCGTTGACTTATGACAACTCTATGAATATCATAGGGTTTTCTTAGGCAAGGAATACTCAGAGGTGGTTTTGGCTGTCCTTCCTCTGAAATATAGCCTATAGCACTTGGTATTCATTGGAAATCTCCCATCCATGTACTAACCAGGGCTGACCCTGCTTGGCTTCCAAGATCAGATGGGATTTAGACACGTAGGTTTTGTTGAAAAGATTTCTTGCTTTGGTAATAGCAAAAAAGTAGCCATGGAAAAACACATCCTTTTCTGCCCTGCCCCTCTGTACGCTGTACATAAAAACAGCTAGAATCTGTTTCTAAGTGATTAGCTAAGCATTCTGGCTGCTGCAGGCATTTTTCAGATGTTGTTAAGGCTTCTGTATCAATTGCCAGCTTTTACATCAACCATTACATTATCCCAAAGGGCACGGCTGAAGTTTCAACAATTCTCTGTGCAAACTGGCATGTGTATGGGGAAAGAGAAGTAGATCATTCTCAGCTCTCATACAACCACCTCTCTTCTTTCATATTTTCATTTCAGTGAAGGTTGGGACAATGGCTGTCTGTCATTGTGTTATCTGTAAATATAGGCAAGTTGTTGTGAGGCTACCATGCTTTGATATCATGCCTGGACATTTCTGTAGCAGCAGCACTGCATACAACAATGACTGCAGAAGTCCATGACTGATGTGGTATTTGCTGAGGTATATTGACTGAGAAACAGACAATAGAATACCTTAAGGAAAATTATCTTCTCTATATTACATGGAAGGTATAGTAAAAAAAAGTGGGTGCATAAGTATAATTTCATTTCTCTCCATCCTGCATGAGTTGTCAGCCCCAGGGGAAAAAGAGTCTTTACATATTTTCTTTGCAGAAAAATAGCAATACCACATACATAGAGAGTCAGTTTTGTTTTTTGTTTTTTTGTTATGCGTGCTCAACTTGACTCAGGCTTCTGGTAACCTTACCATAAAGTTTTTCTTGGCTAGGTTCACTATTGCTTTTCTCCACGGCTGAGAGAGTACGGCTCACCCAAAATGACCCAGTGAATTTTAGGGTTGAGTGAGGATTTGGATCCTGGTCTCCCAAAGCTCCCATCCAAGTCTCAAACCATTACGCCACACTGGCTCTCCAGTATACATTTGCAATGAGTTGCTCTAACCACATTAGCAGTGAGCAAAAGAGACCAAAAGACCAGGAATTCAGCCTCTTTGTTTGAGGCAGAAGGACCGCATTCCCACCAGCTTCAGTTCATTCCCAAATCAATTGACTCAATCTAGATTATTGTACACCACACAAACGCAACACTGTTAAAAATGTTACTGAGCAATTAGCTTCAGACAAATGAGAAAAGTCACAAGCAGCACTGTCAAAGTTGATTTATTTGTCAGAAATTTGCCAGCTTCAAATGTGCTGGTCTGTCTGACCATGCACAAAAAAACGTCATTCAGTAGATTGTATTATATTGTATGCCTGTTAACAGCCCAGCACTGCGCAAATAGTAAAAGAGTAAAGTAAAAGAGAATAGACTAGGACTTGAATGAAGGAGAGTTACTTGTATAAAGACAATTAGCATAGAAAAATTGGTGAAGAAAATGCCCTGCCTTCCTCTTAGGCTCAGAGTATGTGACTTGGCCAAAGTCACCCCGTGGATTTCCTTGGGCAAGCAAGGATTCGAACCCTGGGCTCCCAGGGTCCTCATCCAACAGGAAAACCTCTACACGCCATACTGGCTCTCCACAGTATTCTAGAATCATATGGTCATGTTTGCTGAGGAGTGATGCTTAGGAACTCAGAATGGGAGATCTACAAATTTCTTTTCAGAAAAACAATCTACCTGTGTATGGATTTAACAATATTTTCTAGTAAGTCCTCATTTGGAGTCAAGAGGCTGTTTTTTTCCTTTCCTCCCTCAATGGACATTTTCAGCACAGAAACATGAATAAGGTTTCTGAACATTCTCTTTTTTCTCTGGACTCTTTGGGAGTCTTCCCTCCATATTTGAGGAGATCCTAATTTTTTGTACTTCTGCAAATCTTGGGATTCTCCCAATCCTATTGATACCACCTCCATCTTCTCTGTTGGTGCTGTCACTTAAGTGACATAAGCGTCAGTGTTTGAGAAAATGAATTTACTGTTAGTGTATGTTGTCGCAGTAGCACCTCCTGTACTAGACACATACAATGAACTATCATGATGGCATATCTCTTGTATACACATGATGGCTCCACATGGCATGAGGCGCGGAACAAAACAGGAATCTACAATGTACATTGAGATAGTTTTTGAGCCTGGAAGAAAACAGGCCTGAGAAGAAACGATTTCTGAATACTTGTCTGCTTAGATCATACTTTCTACCAATACACTTTCCTTTCATCACGAGGGGCATTTCTGCACTACCCTGTTATAGTGCTGTTATTCCACTTTCATCATCCTATGGAGTCCTGGGGTTTGCAGTTTGGGGAGGGGCCTACAGGATTCTCAGCCAGGGAGCTCTTTGCCCTCAGTTAACTACGAACCCCAGAATTCCACAGGATGTTGAAAGTGTAATAAAAGCACTATAACAGTGTAGGGTGGAAAGGTCCTAGGAAAGCTCCTAACTTGCTTGGTGCTGTTGCTGAGGGTGACTGACCCTCATGAAGAAGACAAACCTTCAGGTGTGCATTTTTAGCTCAATTGTAGCTTATAATATATTTCTAGTCCCTTTATTTTATTGTGTCAGTCTTCTTTTTCTCCCATCTTTGGGTGAGATTACCCCCATCTGATATGAACTCATTCACAATCACTCTCTCTTAAATGGGGAAGCCACTGTGCAAATCTGTTCTGGCACCATCTGCTGTTGAACAAAGGAATTGTTCTTTGAGAGATGGGTGTCAGGATTGTTCTTTCTCTGTTGGGGTGATCAACCTAACATGTAAATTGCTTGCTTAAGTTTACTGTGGTTTGTCTATACCACAACACTTTCTGCTTCCATTTGTCCCTTTTTTACTGGAGATAATTTCCTAATTTCCATTTCCTACTCTGTAGGACTGCGGGCATCCAAGAATGCTGATATTGCACAATTACATCATGTATCTGTATAGTCCAATATCTTGAATGCAGAATACTAAACATGAATGTAGGTACACTTTACTAGAGGCTGCATTTTTTAGCACACTTGGCAGGGAATTAGTTCCACTGAGTTCAGTGGAGTTTACATCTGAATTAACACATACTGTAAAACAACTTCATGGGTGCATGAAGTAGCACGTCTGTATGTAATATCAAAGCAGACTGCATGTTTGATTGTCTGGTAAAAGTTTCTGTATCATCTTGCATTTGCAAAATAAAATAATTGATTAAAAACACTATAAGAATCAGAAAATTTTGGTGCACTGCATTCAATTTGAATTAGGCACTTTCATTGCTTCCTTTATACAATGAAACAGGCTGTGAAGGAGAAGGAAAAGGACAAGAGCAATATTTAACATTTCTATAGGCTTTGCTGTAAGCAAATTACCTGACATAGATTATTTCAGTAATCCTTACAGCAACAAAGACAATGAATTATGGGAAGGCTGCAGGGTGAGAGACAATGGCTTCATTTAAAGTCACTTTGTGATTTAATGGAAAAGGTATATTTAGGAATCTGGAATTTTCTGGATCATAGTTCTGCCTCTAATCCCCAAATTATACCAGCTGATAGGAAGGTGAAAATGAAAACAACACTCAGTGACACAGATGTATTACTCCTAATGCATTAGCTTTGGAGGACCATCATGGACTGTGGAAAGGATACATATTTAAATAAAAGGATTCAGCAATGCATTGGAGATCTACGTTGTTCACAGACTGTTCAACTTGGTGTTAGGAAAAAAAGAGAGAAATAAGAATGTTAGTATTTTAATGAAGAGCATTTGACACTAGGAAAACATAGTAATGGAAAGAATTTCTGCAGCACATCTGCTTCGAGCAAGGAGACAGAAACAGGATACACATCTGGCAATCTTATTATTGTTTACAGCATTTTTCAGGCCAGCAACATTCAGATGCTATTTGCCATGAAAATCTGCAGTAATTCCTTTGAGAAATCTTAACACTGATTTATTTTGAAAATGTTTTTTTAAAATCCCACCCTCCATCCAGCATGGATTCCAGAATTGCGTATAAAACACAAACAATTCATAATTTCAAATAATGAAAAAGAACATGTGACTGCATGAGAGAAAGGGACTGTTGCAACGATTTCCATTTGCAGCCAATGATAAAAATAAATGAGAAAGGAATTTCATATACTCGGCTTGTCAAAAATAAATATCTTTTTCCCCCTCTTTTGCTTTGTGGATTGGAAAGGATTTGAATCTCCTTCATTTTTGCAGAACAATACTAAAAGTGGCTTACAAAATGCAAGCCAATATTACAACAGTGTACTTAGCAGTGATGTAGACTTGAGTCAATTGACTCGGACTCAAGTCAGACTCAAGTCACTTCAGTGACTTGACTTGGGCCCTTTTGGCACGGCATTTCCGATGTGAAAGGGCCTCTTGAGCATCGCGCACACGTGAGGAGTGGTCCACACGATGCACTCACATTTGTGCGACGCTCAAGGGCCTGACGCGGACTGCGCACACATTTTTTCATTTTCGGCTTCAAGCCGAAAATGCTGCGTGGTCGCGCATCATTCTGGGGCCCCGCGCGCACTTATCTGGCATGTGGAGCCTCAGGAGCCAGGCCGGTCGCACTTCTTGTCCCGTGCAGGCTGCGAAGGTCCCAGGCTGCACTGCGAAAGGAAAAGGCGGGGTTCTCGCGCGAGCAGGAAGCTCATGCGGAGCTGAAGGACCCCCGAAGCGAGAGCCTCTCTCCGGAGGCTGCTCATGCGAGCCCTGCACCCCAACATCATGAAAAGGTAAAGTGCAAAAAGGGTCTTGGACTTGACTCGGCAAAAATTACACACTGATTCAACTTGAGACTTGCATATTTTTAGCGACTGACTTGCTGCACTTGGTTCAGTAACATAATACATTCATCCAGAAACCTTACAACTTGCTGGTCACATGACAATCACATGACAAGCCCAAAGTGTGGACACATTTTTCAGAGGGGACAGCAAATGGGTTAGGCAATAGGCTTGAGGGAGGGTTGAGGTCTGCTCAGCGGCCTATCCCTGCTACATATAGGAGGAGCTTTCCAAAAACTTTCCTCAGAACAGAAGGCAAGACTTGTGCTAAGAGTGCAGGGGATGTATCTCAGAAGGGAACAGAAAATAAATAGGCAATGGGTTTGAGGATGAAGAATCCTTCCTTCTAAAGCTCTTGAAACTTTAGTAAAGGGGAATAAGAGGGATCGTATTCCTCATGTCTGAAAAAGCCTCCAGCTTGGAAGTAAGAAGGATCTTATTCCCCACTTCTGAAGCTGCAGATGGTAAAATCACAAAAGTAGAGGGCTGACTTTATATAAGTTGTTAAAACTGACTTTATTTGACTCTGTCCAGAAATTCTGGAATATAGGTTGGGGTATGAAGTTGGCTTCCAGACTTGAGACTTGACTCGAGACTTGACTTGAAAGTATTTTGCAAGGACTTGAGACTCGACTTGAGACTTGAAGGTAGAGACTTGAGACTTGACTTGAGACTTGGAGCAAAAGACTTAAATACATCACTGGTACTTAGGTATTAGAAATTAAAGCCATCAACAAATCAGCAGTGTGTATATATCCACACTGGAGTGATGCTTCAAACTTAAGTATATTTCTGAGAATTAAATTAATAAATCCCTTTCACTACTATAATCTCTTAAACCAGAGATGGGCAACCTCCCTCATCCTCAAATTAGGATCATAGACCAAAAGTGTGAAGGAGGGCATTGATCATGATAGAAGATCTATGTGGAGCCAAAAGCAGGTGTTAACTGCTGTCAAGGTGACTTCAACTTATGGCGACCCTATGGATGTGAGACCTACAAGTCACCCTACTATTATCAACAGCCCTGCTCAGGTCCTGCAGACTCAGGGCCATGCCCTCTTTGATTAAATCTGTCCGTCTGTAACGTGGTCTTCCTATTTTACTACTGCCTTCTACTTTACCAAGCATGATGACAGTCTCAGTTTAGTCATCTTGGCTTCTAGAGAGAATCCAGGCTCAATTTGCTCTAAGACCCATTTATTTGTCATTTTAGCAGTCCAGGGCATTCATGAAATCATTCCCCAAAACTACAGGCAGGTGTATCTCTTTTCCACCACTTTCTTTGCCACCTTCCTGTCTTCTCCCAACTTTCTCCTCACTTAAGTTGTTTTTCAGTAGGTCTGTTAGAATCATAATCAGTTTCATGTCATTTCTGCCTTGGGACTGCAACAAGGCTTTATTTGCTGAGATAACTCATGGAACTTCTCACAGTGTGATGGCATTGTAGCAAATTACAGCAGGGTGATCAGCATATGGAGGAGATGGACTTGCAGATGCTGTCACCCAACTTGTCATACAAATTGCACCTCCAGGTGAGACAACAGCACTATATCCATTCAGATCCCAAGGCCATATTATTAGAAACTTTCAACAGATACCCCCAAAAGAGGTTAAATGCCAACAGTTTTAAAACAGGAGTGTGTGTGTGTGTGTGTGTGTGTGTGTGAGAGAGAGAGAGAGAGAGAGAGATAATGCAATCATTTGGAAGAATCATCATTGCCAGCTGGATTTTAGAGAACACCACAGTCCATAGGCTTTTTGAATACTGCTGAATATTCAGGTAAATGTGTGCCAGGTTGCAGCCTCAATATGCAAACAGTAGTATCATAAACAATAGCCAATAGATTGTTTTTTTTTTTTAGTGTGAAAGTATCCATAACTTCATAGGTAGAAAAATGGACAGGAGGTTGACCCAACAGGGAACGAGTGCAGGAGTTTTTATCTCTCCAAGCAGTTGTCAAGGTCTCCTCAATGAATTCCATCTCATAATGTGAGAAATTGTGATTTCCTGTCATGGAGCATTTCCGTACTAGACTGTTATAGTGCTATGATTCCACTTGCGACATCCTATGGAATCCTGGGGTTTGCAGTTTTGGGAGGGGCCAGGCGGCCCGCAAACCCCAGGATTCCATAGGATGTCGCAAGTGGAATCATAGCGCTGTAACAGTCTAGTGCGGAAATAGAGCCGGTATTCACTAGGGATGGCCCAAGACTTTTTGAGGCAGAGTGGCAAATGGCAGTGTTTCACTCAATGTCAGGGTATCCAAGGCCTAAGTCATTTTAACCCTTGAGGCAGAAAATCTCATGGGTGTGTCTCTTCATCTTCTAGGTAGTAACAATACAATAATAAACCAACAATTTGATGATAATTTGTTGCTTTGCCATGATATCCCAAATCTGCTGCCTTACTCTACCAAATGGTTAGGGCTAACCTTGACTGACTCACATATGATTTTGGCATGCTGGTGACAGTATCTTATTCTTGAGGAATAGGACCCCAAGGAATAAAATGGCTTAAAGTAACTTACTAGTTGCTTTTAGTTTGAATGGAAAATGAGGATATTACCCTGCCACCTCAAGATAAAGCACTGCCCCATTCTTAGACCACGAGCCAGCCCTACATAAAGAAGGAAGACAGTAAACACACGACGATCATTCACAGAAAACAGGCACCATTTCCACGCTATACTATTATCGTGTTATTATTCCACTTTCAACATCCTGTGGAATTCCGGAGTTTGTAGTTTACTGAGACCAAAGAGCTCTTTGGCTGTGAATTCTAAATGTCCCTCCCTAAACTACAAACCCCAAAATTCCATAGGATGTTGAAAGTGGAATAATAACAATGTAGTGTGGAAATGGCCATAAGTTTGAGCTATGCCAGTGTAAGCAGCCAACTATTGTGACAAGTAGCATAAGAAATAAGAAAACATAAGATTTCATAATCAGTAGCCAAGTGTGTGTGTATGGGGAGGCAGACCTCAACAAAAATGTCCACTATATCCTCACAAATAATCATATTATTTCCGCTCATAGTTCCAGCTAGCCATGCTCTCTTGCAGGATATTCCATTTTCTGCCTTTTTTTTCTTTTCCAGCTGGGAGTTAACCTTCCAGGGGTGCTGGGTAAGCAAGCATTGGGTTGTTGTTCATGGTTGTTCCAGTTGTTTACACAGAAAGGCTTGTTTAGTTTTTCTTTTACTTCTTTTCCATTTTAAATTTTTATTTATGCTACCACAAACCTTGGCTTTCTCCTTGAGGTATGTTAATAACTCCCTCTTGTTTTCAGGGATCCTATTTTGCCTCCTGCTGTTTTTAGCATTCACCCATGAGCTCAGAAAGGAGGAAGAGATACCTGAGTGAGTAGAAACAGAGCTACTAGGTGGGTTAATGGCAACAAGGAGCAGCAGATAAAAAAAACAGAGGAAACCTGGGCAGCTATTTGTCTAGATGCAGATATATAAGGCTGCATGCTCATTATTGTTATTTGTTGAAGACAGAGTAGTGAAAATTTCCCTGAAGTGATGCATTGCTTGGATGCTTAAATGTATATTTAATGACAGATTTATTATACCTTGAAGCAGAGCAGAAGTGAGGAGGGGTTATCTGAAGGACAGTACTGAGAGTGAATTAGAAAGGATTCTCACAGATGTCTTAATATTAGGCTCTATCCTGTCACCTGGATTTTTCAGAAAATTTAGTTGTGGGTCTTAAATAAATGGTATATCATGTAACTTTCACTCTGTCTTCCTTAGATATTTAAGATTTAATTTTTTCATTCAGTGGCCAGCTCTTGCTGCTAATACTAATCACACTTGCCTATAGCCGTACACTGAATATAAAAAAGATGAAGGATATGAACTATTTTTAGTGGTGAGAAGTCAAAGCTCATTGCTTGCTGGGAAGATCTGTTCTTTTTCTAAAGAAGAAGGAGTTGATCCAGTCAAACCTTGACATTCAGTGGATTATGTCCATGGACAATTTGAGAAGTTTGTTGCCCCTCAGTTTATTTTTTTCCCTATCAGAAAGGGTATTTTAGTGGAAAAAGTGACAGGCAGAAGATACATATATTGAAAAATCTTATTATTAAGCCATGTTCAACTTTCAGAGCATGTGGAATATTAAGGGTATAGAAACTAAATATTTTATTAAATTACTTGTAAGAAAATGGATTGTTTCAAAATTGTAATTGAAACTCCTTGGGAAATGCCAAAATCATAAAACTTTAGGATTATTGTAAAGATTATTTTTACTGATGAATTTACTTAATGATTAACCATATAGAACTTACTGCCCAAGTTGCAGGTATAGAACCAGATCCAGACTTATTTTTACTTAGAGTAGACCCACTGAAATCAATGGGATGTGAATAAGTAAAGATGACTTCCCCATCTGATGACTATGTGACCCACTGATTTCAATGAATCTAATTAAGTATGACCAAGTCTGGATCCATCCCATAATTTTTTTCAAAAATATGCAGAACTAAGAAAAAATTCTTAACAAGTGTTATCTGACAAGAAATTATCAAATGAAAAACTGTAGCTAATCACAAGAAATCTCATTATACAATTATTTATAGATGGCATATGATGTCAGTGGATGCATACGTTATGAAATTTGGGGGGAAAAATAGCTAATGCTATCAAAGATGTCACAGCAGATTATTTATCTGTTCAACTCATTCATAATTTTTGTTGCTCCATGTAAAAGATGTAATTAATAAAGGAGACAGAGAATCAGTACTAAGTCTCAGAATGGCTACCACTGAAATGGCCAGCAGATGGAAAACTATGGATATCTAAGCAGACGATTAACAATTACACTCTGTATAATGAAATGAACACTAACAGATTCAGATAGAAGCAGAGTAAGACAGGTTTGATAGGAAAATGGAAATGGTTACTTGCAGTAATCTTAAATATGATCAAAGGAAATATATTTCATTCTGAAGCCATGTACAGAGATATATGTCTTCTCAGAAGTAAATACAATTATTATCAGTGGAGCCTATTCTGAGGTAAGACTGGAACACTTCGTATAATGAAACAAACACAAGCAGATTTAAAGAGAAGCAAGCAGGACAGATTTGACAGGAAAACAGAAATGGCTACTTATAGGGATCTTAAGTATGGTCAAATATATATATTTTTCTGAAACCCTGTACATGCCTTCTCAAAAGTAAGTCCAACTATTACTGGCAGAGCCTATTCTGAGGTAAGTGTGCAAAGAATCACGGCCTTATAGATATTACTGTTTTTATCTGGTGAAATAATTTAGATAGCATATTTGAGATGTGTCCTGTTATGATTCTCTGTAGGTTTTATGCATATAAATCAATCACTTTCCCTGTCATAGATAAAGAGAGCATGAAATTACACGTATACAATATCTGTACTTCTGTTTCGTCAGTTTGATTTTACTTTAAAGCAGGGTGGTGTCATTCAAAATAATTAACTGGTTATGTTATTTATTTATTTGTTTCTTAATTTATTGCCAATATGTGTATAATGGGTAAATGTGTCTCATCAGTCTTCCTTTGCCTGGTGACATGTGCTGCCTCTCTGCTGGGATCCCAGGAGCTGGTTATGTGGCTCTCCCAGCTTGGTGTCTTGTCTGATATTTTTTCCAGCCCCTTAGCAGCAGCCACGCTGGATGGTCAGTTGCTTGGTGTGTGTCTCCGGTTTCTCCCCCTCCACAACTCCAGAGGATCCAGTCCTTGCCTCTCTTCTGACCTTCTCGCCTCTGAATCCTCCTTCTCCATTCATGTCTCTTCCCTTTCCTCTTCGCTACTCCGGCCTCCCCTTTTAACCTTCCTGGCTTCTGAGTCTTTTCACAGTTTTAACAGCCAGTTGCAAAGCAGCTGAATGACACCACTGCAAGCGTGGGAAACTTCAATGCATCCTGGTGCCACCTCTACCCATCCTATCCCTTGCAGGACTTCTGAAATTTGGCAGCAAATGCGTGCTTCTGGATTTTGGTGGAAATCCAGGGGTGAAAGGCAAAAAAACAAAAACAACAACAACAACAACAAAAAAACAAAACCCAAAACCCAAAACCAAACCAAACCAGGAAAAACTAGTTTCAGTGGGGCTTTCATGTTTTGCCACTATATTTTGGTGAAACCCATAGAAGAAAACAAACATTTTTGTTTGAATACTTTCCTTCCAATTCCCCACCCAAATTCAGTAGAACAATTCAGGTTCAGAAGCCCAAGGACTTTGAGGGGGGTCACTGCCTTTAGCAGCTGCAAGAATAACTTGGGGGGGGGCATGTCCCTCATCAGCCATGCGAAGCCACCTCTGTTTTAACAGACTTCCCACAGTCTACTCAGGGTGCCCAGTTTATACTGTTGGAAGTGTAAAAGATTAGTGGGTGGAAGGGATCCTACATCCATTACCCACTAGGGGCATATGCAGTGTTCTGAAGCACATGTACCGTTGTGGAATCTTGCCCTTCCCAGGCAGGCTGAAGCAAAAGCAAACAGCTGCAGCCTGTCCTAGCTTATGTGCCCTTCCTCACTGATCACTTCTGCCATCTTGACCACACTCCGATGTTGTTTGGCCACATTTGTTCCAGTTTTCATCTGTGACATTTCACCGATGAACCTTTCACAGATTCAGCACCTGTGGCATATTGCCTATTGAAGCAGACTCCTTGAAGAGATGATGAATCTGGGAGGAAGCATGTTTGAGCTCTTCATTCAAGTCAGGAGGTTCAGCGAGGAAACAGCGTTAATAAACAGAACTGTAACCAGTATAGCTAGACAGAATCCCATCACATTGACTCTGAAGGGCCTGCCGTGGCAGTACACCAGTGGCTGAGTCCCATTCAAGATGGTAGGTCTTACAATTAAAGATCTAAATGTCTTGGAACTCAAATATCTGAAGGGACATGTCTTTCTAGATCAGCCTGGCCATGATTTACATTGATCAGGGCAGGCTCCTCTTCAATGATCTTGGGCACATTATGCAGCAACAAGTGGGGAAAAAACCTCAGCTGCAGGACTCTAGATGCAGAATATCTTCCACATGGAGGACTAAGAAAACATTGCAATCTTTTCAGTGCCAGCTCAAAGCTTGTTTCTTTTCCCAGGCATTTGAACTGGTTGATATCATCTTAATGTGTTTGGTTTTCTTTTTGGGGTTACATTGATGTTATTTCCTTACATATCTCCAGTGGACCTTGAAAGTAATGAATTACAGGTAATATTCTTACTTGTAACTGGTTACTTTTGAGGTAATGGATATGTAGCAAAGTTCCATTTCAGACGCAATATAACAGGTTACTTCATTGGTGTGATGCGTATCAGTTTAGTTATTTTCTAGCTAAAATGTATTTTTAAGAGGATTTAAAGAGGCATGTTGACAAGAAGCTTTGAATTTCTGTGCTATTCTCTTACCAATCTCAATTTTTTTTCTCCTCAAAAAAGTAACAGAATGTCACAGAAAAGTAAGGAGCAGTACAAGTAAAATAACATTATGTTTTAATCACTGTAAAAAGTAACAAAGCAAATTACTTTTGATAAGTATCCTACTAATTTCTGACTGTACTGCCTTTTGATCATACTTACCCAAGGCTGTAATCCACTAGGATGTTAATTACTTGAAATCAACTTAATTTAATCTAAATTTTAAAGATCTTCAATGAGTTTTCCTATTATGTTCAGATTTTTCCAGGTCTTTTTTTGTTTCTCTGATACTTCTATGCTACTAAAATATGGGTTTTCTTTTTTAGATTTCTGTCAAAGTATATTGCCAGAAGTCAGTAACAAATGACTCATTACTGTATGACAGTGGATTGTTTCCTTGTCCTGAAAATTTTATTTATAATTTCAGTGAAAAGGAGAGGGGAGCCCCTTGAAGAAACAGAAAGATATATTTGTCTAACCATTAGATTATTAGTTGCCAGAGCTCTGAAGTAACATGTTAGAAATTATGACCTTCTCTGTACACACATTTCTTTTAAAATGAAAAAACAGCAACTGGTGATATTATTGCTTTTGGGCTAAAAATATTGCTTTGGGTAGCATTTGGAGAACTTGTTTGGCTATAGTTGTATTTTGAAGTGTATTTTTAAACATAATAATTACAATCTAACAAAAATAACTAGTTAGTAATGAATATCATAACAACTACTCATTTAATAATGTAATAGGGAGGAGGAGACCCAGTGTGGCATAGTGGTTTGAGCACTGGACTACAATCCTGGAGACCAGGGTTTAGTCCTCTTGGCCATGGAAACACACTAGTTGACCTTGGGCATGCCACATACTCTCAGCCGCAGAAAACCCCATGATAGGATTGCTTTTAGGGTCATCATAAGATGAAAGTGACTTGAAGGCACATAGCAACAACGACATTAGGGCAGGACATTTCAAAATCTGATGAGTAACAAATTGCTTTTTAAAAGTATTAGTCTGCTCTGTTATCTTAATTATTATGAAGCTAATTTTAATACATTTTTTAATAAAAGAAGATGCTCACCATAATGCATACTGGATACTAGAATACATCTCAGAGACCACATTTCGACATAATGAAGTCAGACCATGCCAAAGAAAACCTAGAGAAACTAATAAAAACAAATGATTATTCGTACATTATTACTAGGGTAAACAAATTCTGCTTATCAGTAATGAACTAGGACTATGTGCAATTATTTTCCTAGCAGTTGTTATTTCTGAATGACATTTTAAAGGTTCTATTAACATCATTTCAAAGACTGTAAAAAGTAACATGTCCTTGCTTGCTAAGGAAGTTTCCATCTGCAGTGCTGAAGGGGAAATGATTTGCTTAACACTTTTTTAAATACATGCAGAGGTTTTACTCTATTGAATCACAGTGATCCTGTTAATTAGCTGTTCCAAAAACATTCACTCATACTAATGACTTTTTGTTGCTTAAATACCCCAAAATATGAAAAAGCTGTTTACACATCTGGTAACTGTAAAAATAACATCAGAAACATTAGCAGTCCCCATAACAAGTCAGTCAGTAGTCCTGCTTCCATGAAAGAATTATTTCTTTCTTCACTCTCATTAAAGAAATAAAAACAACTGCAAAAATGGCATCCAATCCAAAGTAAAAAGCTACAAAATAAATGATGTAAAGGGGAAAACAATGACAAAGGGAAAACACTCTGCGTATGCTCAGAGACACCAGATCTTCTTTTCTCTCCTAGAGATGGGAACGGTTCATTCATTGACTGGACCTAGATAGGATGCTGTCCTGACTGATACTCTGTGAGTTTTCCTGATCTTCTCCCATGGCGTTTTTGATTGTGGAAATGGCTTAGACTAAGCTGTTATGGCAGACCGGGGCAGAGCACAGAAAAAGAAAGAGCTGAGTAGCAGATGTATACAAAGACTGAGCCTGATAAAGATACAAGCACACGCTGTTTTCTACCTGACACCAAGACCGAAGTGGTGGCCCTGTACTCTGCACAATGACATTGACCAAAATGGTAATTGATTCTTGTGTCACCAGTGGTGATACGACAGTGTGCTTCACTATACCTCCAGATAGCAAGCTAGCTTGGGGATGCTGGTCAAACTGCACAGCACACACAGGCCATTTCTGCACTAGACTGATATAGCGCTATGATTCCACTTTCAACTTCCCTAAACTGCAAACCCCAGGATTCCATAGGACGTTGAAAGTAGAATCATAGTGCTATAACAGTCTAGTGCTGAAATGGCCAAGTCTTGAACCAGTTCACTGCTGTGTTGCCCCATCTGCTGCCATTTCACCCTCACTTCAGTGATGCTGCCACTTGACTCTGCCCAGTTGAGTGGCAGGCCTATTTAGGATGAAACTTCCGCCTGCCAGCTGTAACCACTAGATTTGTACCTTCCTGTCTCATTCACTTCAGATAACCCTATCGCACTACACTATCATAATGCTATCAGTCCATTTTAACTGCCATGGCTACAACCTGTGGAATGCTGGGCTTTGTAGTTTAGTGAGGCCCAAGAGCTCTCTGGTTGAGAACTCTAAAGGCCCCTCCTTGCACTGCCAATCCCAGAATTCAACAGGATGTTGCCATGGCCGTTAAGGTGAAACAATGGCATGCATGCTGTGGAATCCTGGAGCTTGTAGTTTGGCCGGGCCCTAGAGCTGTGGTTCCCAAGCTGTAGTCCTCCAGGTTTTTGGACTTCAGCTCCCAGAAGCCCCAGCCAGCTTGGCCAAAAGCCAGGGATTCTAGAAGCTGAAGTCCAAAACATCTGGAAGACCAAAGTTTGGGAACCACTGCCCTAGCAAGAACGAGGCTGAGAATTCTATATGCCCCTTCTTACACTGCCAGTCCCAGGATTCCATAGGATGGAACTGTGGTAGTTAAAGTGGAATCATCGTGGTATAACTGTTTAGAGTGAAAGGACTCCTTGCTGCTGTTGTTTTGGAGCAGATAGTAAGGATGAACAATCTGACTGTGAGAGAGAGACAGAGAGAGAGACAGAGACAGAGAGATCAGGTTAAGTGGTAGCTTCCATCATAGCACACAGAAAATGCATGTTGTTAATTAAGCATGGGTGGCCAGAGCAAAAACTAAAATAATTCCTACTGTAGGTAACAGGCTGCATCTGTTGCTCATATGAGGAGGGTGAGCACAGACAACATTACTTAGAACACAGATAGATGGCTGTGTGGAGAATTTTGTTGAAAATCAGTCGGCAGGAAAATCTGTCTGTCTGTCTCTCTGTCTAAACTATCACTGTAATGTGCATTGGTAAGAGAGGGGTAGAAACTGTGTGGCCCTGCAGATGTTGCCGGACTGTGACTCCCATCGTCTCTAATCAGCATAGATAATGGTGGGGCTGATCAGCGTTGGAATCCAGTTACATCTGGCAGGCTACATGTCTTTATCCTAAGGAGTCCCATGAATCTGAGAACAACTTAGAAAGCATTGTCTTTGACAGAGCACTGTACCCACTGAATTCACATGGAAAGAATCAGAGTGCACCTGGAAGACTGGTGATGCTGGGCTATTATTCTGAAAGTCATGATTTTAATAGGAAGTTTTGAAGAGTATGTAAGGAACAAACCATTCAAGACGGTACCAAGAACCAAATGTTCTGAGTGGACAGTATTGGCTGTTGCGGCCACTGTCTCATAAACAGGCATTTCAGTTCTTGAAACACACTCTTAATTCCTGCTCTCACCAATAGATACAGACCCAGATCTCAGCAGGAGTTACTCTGGTCCTGCTAATGGAGAAAGAAGTTTTATTACACTGTTTTCATGGCCTTTGTTTTTACGGTCCCTATATATTCTATGAGCAAGGCCCCTTCAAGGCCCCTTTCAAACAACACCTAAGAAAACAGCCCAAGCAAGATGCAAACCTGTGGCATTGACACTGTTACTCCATGATTTTTATTCTCTTTGCCCGATGAAGAAGCCCATGTGCTTCAAAAGCAACCATGATGTATTTTGTACCTTTTGGTTGCCCTAATAAAAGGTATCACCACAAATTGTATTTAGGGTTTTGTGTTATTTTGCTATATGGTCCACATGGCTATTCCCACCTTCCTTCCTGCCTTCCACAGTGTAAAGAGTTTTATCTTCTCTCTTTCTCTCTGTGTCTCTGTCAGTCTCCCTATTCCACACCATGAACTACTTATTCACAGAAATGTTTTAATCTCCAGCACTTACTAGAATGGACAATTCCTTTCACTTTAATAAGAATGCCTTTATGACAACTAATTGCAATATCTAAATATGCTGTAAGTCAGAAACAACTTGAAGACACACAGCAACAGCAACCACAAACAACAACAACAACAACCATGGCAAGGTGTCCCAGCTCTCAACACAACAGCTAAAAACTCAGAGAATTGCTATGGCCATTTCCACACGGGGTTTTCAAAACGGGGCAGAGCGTCCTCCAGGGAGGACATCTGCACCTGGGAGCGGACTGGGTCGGACCTACTTAATGTAGATCCGCACCCCAGCCCGCTCCGGAACGACCCCAAGTGGTCGTCCAGCGTGCTTTTGAAAGAAGCTAAAAACTGGTCTTTCAAAAGCGCGGAGCGTGCCACTGCGAGCCTGCTCCCTTATGCAGATTCGCAGGCTCGCATTGGTGCGAGCCTGCGATCTGCCGGGGGGCCGGCTTTAGGCTGGCGAGCTTCAGCGGTTGGTCAAGACCCTCGACCAACCAGAAGCCGCCATTTTCGACGCCGGAGCAGTGCGGAGCGACGAGCACGCACTGCTCCGGAGCGGCGTGGACCGGACCGGGGAGCCTTAAAGTCCGGTAAGTAGCGTCACGGGGCGATTCCCTCGCCCCATGTGGAAATGGCCTATGTTTCTCTGAGTTTCCAGGCAGAAAACGGGAGAAGGAGAAAGTCTGATATTATTGCATAAGATGGCTTTAAAGCCTGGGCACCCATCTCTTCCCCACTCCTCGTTGGTGCCAGGGTTCACTAACTCAGCACAAAGGTGTTAATATGTATGCTGCCACTGCATAGAATTAATGAAGGCAAGGAAAGTTTCCTGAGAAGTCACAGGTTGTCCCTTACACTCAGTCCTTGCTTTAGCCTCTACAATCAAGCTGCAGAAGAAATACTTTTCTGTATGATACAGGATGTCCCCTGTTTGAGTGCTGGAAAACTATTTGTTTTATACAGACTGAACAAGATGGCAAAACCCCTGTATTTTTGGGTGTGGACCCTTCACAGTGACAAAAATGTGTGCATCATGTAATTTACGAATGTGTACGATCTGTCAGTTTTGCAGAGAAATACATGGCTAAGTTAACTGAAATCAATATTTTCATTTGGTATTTCAGTAGAACACAGACTTGTTGATAGCTGCTTCCTGATTGTCAGCCTTACATGTCATGAATTTTGGCACCCGTTCTTGTTATTCTGAAAACCTGAAAACACTATTCTGGGCTTATCTGGATTAGTTTTATGTGTTAAGGTTGCAACTTATTTTGTATCTCTTTTTGGTAGGGTTTTATGGTTGTTCTCACATTGACTTTTTTTTTTGTATAGTTTTTGTTGAAAATTTATCTTGAAAATACCCCCCCCACTTCCATGCTTAAATCTTCCAGTTGAAATTGCTTTTTTCCATTCCATTACAAACATAATTTCCATCTTACAGAGAGAAGAACAGTTACATTATTTCTTCTTTGATTTCTCATACATTTATATCCTTACCCAATCCAATACTCTTTTCCATTCTTTCTCAAAGTTCTGAATAGATTTATTCTTCAAAGAAAATGCTAACTTTTCCATCTCTATCATATCCAGAACTTTTAACTTCCATTCTTCTATATCAATATGTTTCTTTTCTTTCCAGTGCTGCGCATATGTCAGCCTTGCCGCAGTTATTAGTTATTATAATAATATCTTCTGATGACTTCTTATTTCCCTTTGTTGCCCTAACATATTTAACAAATAAAGCTCTGGTTTCATTTCAAAATTCAGCTTACAAATTTTTTGGATTTCGTCATGTACCCCCTTCCAATTTTTATTTTTATTTATTTATTTATTTATTTTGCTATCTTACAAGTCCACCACATATGGAAAAAAGACCCTGTCTTTTCATCACACTTCCAACAATTTGAATTCCCGTTTTCCTTTATTTTTTTGTAATCTTTCTGGGGTCATGTACCATCTGTAAAACATTTTATAAAAGTTTTCTCTTAAATTTAAGTTTGGTGTAAATTTTATATCTATTTTCCACACTCTTTCCCAAGTTTCTAATTCAAGTGAATGTCCCAAATTCTGTGCCCATCTAACCATTGTATCTTTTACTACTTCTGATTCCATTTCTCTTTACAACAATAGTTTATAAATTTGGAAATTCTTTTCTTTTGGTTATCTTTCATCAATACATCTAATTCATTCTCTTTTCTCTCAAATCCGTATAGTTTTTGGTCCATTCTAAATCTTTCTCTGGGTTGTCTCCATGGAAACCAATTTAGTTCATGCCCTTCAGCCTTTAATTCTTCTTCTGTACACATTCTTGGTTGGTCGCCCTCCCATTTCAATAACTCTTGATATGTTAGTAAATTTCCTTGTTTTGTTGGGGCGATTTTATAAACTTCTTATGGTGAGGTCCATACTGGTAGTTTTGTATAAAATTTTTGCTTTATTTGTGACCAAACCTTCAACAATGTCTTTCAGATGCAATGGTTTTTAAACTCTTTATTTACTGTAGATCTGTCATATCATAGATATCCATGCCATCCAAATCTATTGTTTATTTCTTCTAACTCTTTAGTGGTTGTGTTTTCTAATTGAATCCAGTCTTTGATCCAATCTAAACAACATGTGTGGTAATAGATTTTTAATGATGGTAAGTCAAGTCCTCCTCTCTCTTTTGCATCTTTAAGTATTTTAAATCTAATTCTTGGTTTTTTCCCTTGCCAAATAAATTTTTGTAGGGTCTTTTCCCATTCCTTACATATCTTCTCTTTCCCTATTATTGGTAAGTTTTGAAAGAGGAACATAAGCTTTGGTAGTGAAGACATTTTAAAAGCATTTATCCTACCCAAGAAGGATAAATTTAAATTTTTCCATTTCTCCATATCACATTTAATTTCTTTCCATGTTCTTGAATAATTGTGTTCAAATAATTCTTGACTCTTTTTCATCATAGTTATCCTCAGATATTTTGTTTTCTTGGCCAGTTGATATCCAGATCTTCTCTCCAATTCCGCTTGCTCTTTTTTTGTCATATTAAGAGTTGTTGGGGGATGATAGGAGTTTCAGCCCCACAGAAATGCAGCGGAAAAAACAGGGTTCAGCGAGCCAACAGCAGCAGCCTTATTCCCCAGTAAGGATACTCACACACAGAGGAGTTTCTTCCAAACAGGAGGCACTTTATCTTGTAGCAAAGTTCCGTTATATACAAAACATGGAACAGACGGACAAAGGCTTGTGCCAGACACCGGTTTGGTCAACAGACAAAATACATACTGAGGATTGCTTTCTTATATACATATTTACAACCAATCAGATAGAGGTTTGCATACCTCCCTCTACCATCTGCACACGACCCCAGTTTCTTATGCAACCTTGCAATTACCCACAGCTGGGGCATGATGCAACATCTTTGCAGTGGGCTGATCATTTTCCCAGGGTTCCTTGCCTGGAATCCCTGACAATCCCCTCCAAAATGGTCAGGCCACTGTGTAGGACATTTTCACTATCCATACATGTCATGCAATACACATTATATGATACATACAGTACATACATTCAAGGGTACAATTCATCTTCCACCTTACACTCTGGTGGCAAGGCCCAGTTCACCTGCCAACTTCTCATGGCCTACTACTGGAAGTGCCTTTGTGAGTAAATCCGCAATATTGTGTTCAGATGGACAATACTGCAAGCACAAAATCCCATCCTGGATCATTTGCCTCACATTTTGGTATCGTACCCCAATGTATTTAGTTCTACACTGTAAGTTTTCTGCTTCAGTCACATGGGACAACAAAATACCCTCCTCCTGACCTTTTAGGGATAAGCATAACTTTACTTCCTGACTCAGCAAGTTGGGTACTTCCTGACCCACTTTTACTGGAACCACTGCTGGAACTAGTGCTGACCTCAGTGCGAGGCTCTTGCTTGACCGTAAATGCAGGTTCAGCACTAGGTGGCGGTGTTGAACTCTTTCGTGTGACATCGAGTGAGACTTCTGGCTTCTCCTCCTCAGTACTTTCCTCAGTACTTTCTTCTTCAGCATCAGCCATCACCGCCCCTCCATCTTCAGAGCTTTCAAGTGGATCCGGGACACTGTCCTTTTCCTCATCAGACATCACTGCCCCTCCATTTTCAGGAATTTCTGGAACACTTTTCACACTTTTACCCAGGGGAATCAAAACCTCTTGATTACAGTGCAGTCTTTTCCCACTTTTCCCACTTTTACCCAGGGGAATCAAAACCTCTTGGTTACAATGCAGTCTATCCCATCCTGAATGGATTTCAAAGTTTGCACTCCTGGAATACACTATTTTGCCAGCATGGTGTAGAAATCTATATTTGTTACCTTCATATCCCACAAAGCGTAACCGTCTAGATTTCTCCTCTCCAGACTTTCTGAAACTTGGGGGAACATACACACCAGCAAACTGACCCCAAACATGTAGATGCTGCAGGTTTGGCGCTCTACCATACAATAGGTAATATGGAGTTTGCTTCACACTTGAGCTCCACATCCTGTTTATGTGGTAGTTTGCTGTCACTATTGCTTCTCCCCAAAGTCCTGCTGGGGCTTGGGCATCCTCCATCATACAGTCCTTCATTTGTTTCAACAGCCCAATTCTTCTTTCTGCAAGACCATCCTCCCCGGGAGATGCGGGGTTGGTGGTTTTATGCCTTATGCCTTTCTTACGCATCCAGGCTTGCAGGCTATTGGACAGGAATTCTCCCCCTCTGTCTGATACAAGACTGGCTACTTTGTAAGGAAATTCCCTCTCAACAGCATTCATCCACTCTTGGAACTTTTCAGCTGCTTGACTTTTCTCTTTCAGCAGATAGACAGAGGAGTACCTGGTGTGTCTGTCTACAATTACCAGGACATACCTATTTTGCCCTTCAGTTGGCTTGAATGGCCCAGCCAAATCTGCATGTACAACCTCAAAAGGCCATTGGGTGACACACTTGCTTTTCTTGCCAATGGGGTAAGCCTTTACCTTAACCTTTTTGCATACAGAGCAATCTAGAAACTTAGGGCAATTTCTGACTTGTAACCCAGGGCATACCTTTGCCAACTCCTGCAAACTTTTGTAGCTGGCATGTCCCATCACTCTGTGGAGATAATGTACACACTTTTCATGTAAAGGTTTGTTACACATAGGGTTAACGTTTGCCACTTTTCCTTTGGGCAACATGTGGTACAACCCCTCCTTTTCACCCCTTTTGCACAAAACATACCATTTGCAGTTATTGTACATTTCTCCCCTTCAAACACCACTTTGTAACCCTCACTGGTCAGTTGGGAGACACTCAAAATACAATTCTGCAGGTTGGTAACACACAACACATTATTGAATGATTTACCAAAGCATGGCACATATGCAGTACCCATCTTCTGCACTTTGCTTGGTGCCCCATCTGCAAGGGAAATTGCTGTTATATTTGCATTTGTAACATCATTCAACAGCTTTAAATTGTTCACTATGTGGTGAGTTGCACCACTGTCTAGCAACCACACACCACTCTCAGACTGTTCTTCTGCCACAAGTACATGGTCTTCAGCCTGTGAGGACACGCCCCTCCACTTCTGAGCTGTCTTCTTCCCTCTGCTCGGCGCTGGCATTCTGCAGTCCTTCTGGAGATGGCCGACTCTCTTACATCTGTAAGCAGCGTCTGGCAAAGCTGCACACGCCTTCTTCCTCCTGGCGACTGGCTCTTCTCCCCTCCGACTGCAGTCTGGAATTGAACTGCTTACGTTGGACTTCCTCCAGGATCCTCCCGGCTACCAGGTCTACAGTCAGCTCTTCCTCACGCACACCCTGCAGGCTGTACATCAAAAAGTCCCACTCCTTAGTGAGGCTTCCCAGCAGAATAAAACTTTTCTGCGTTTCTGGGATATGTATTCCTCTGTCGGCTGTCTCTTTAAATAACTGTTTCATCAGCATGAGGTGCTCTCTTACACAGCTTCCGGGACATAACTTTGTGTTATACAGTCTTTTCGTCCATAGCATTTTGGACAAACACGAGGAAGGTTGATGCACACGCTTCAAAGCCTCCCAGAGCTGATATGCTGTGTCTGCAGCAGCAGCGTGAATCAACTGGGAAGACTTAAAGTAAGCAAAATAACTGCTTTGGCTTTTTTGTCAGCAACCCTGAACGCTGTTATTTGAGCAGCAGTTGCTCCTTCTGGGGGCTGTCCCTCATTTTCCAAAACGTTCCACAAGCTTTCCGTCATCAAAGCAGCTCTCACATAAATTTGCCAGCTTTGATAATTAGCGTCGGTCAACTTTTCAAAACGCAGATAACCTCCTTCAGCCATGCTGCTGCCTTTGTAAGTAAAATTCAACAAAGCAGCTGGCCGCAGTGACCTTGATGACCTCCGGACTGAAGATTAACTGTCTCTCTGCCAAAACACAGACTCCCGAAGCACCAGAGAGCCAGACAAACAGTCAAAAACAGTCCCAGTATCCAGGGGAAAACAACTACAGGTGTGCTGTGGATGCTGTGCATTCTGGGTCTGGGCCCATAACCACTGTTGGGGGATGATAGGAGTTTCAGCCCCACAGAAATGCAGCGGAAAAAACAGGGTTCAGCGAGCCAACAACAGCAGCCTTATTCCCCAGTAAGGATACTCACACACAGAGGAGTTTCTTCCAAACAGGAGGCACTTTATCTTGTAGCAAAGTTCCGTTATGTACAAAACATGGAACAGACAGACAAAGGCTTGCGCCAGACACTGGTTTGGTCAACAGACAAAATACATACTGGGGATTGCTTTCTTATATACATATTTACAACCAATCAGGTAGAGATTTGCACATCTCCCTCTACCATCTGCACACGACCCCAGTTTCTTATGTAACCTTGCAATTACCCACAGCTGGAGCATGATGCAACATCTTTGCAGTGGGCTGATCATTTTCCCAGGGTTCCCTGCCTGGAATCCCTGACATCATCATCATTGTTTTTTCTCTGTTTATCTTATAACCTGCTTTTAGTCCATATCTTTGTAAAGTTTCCATCAGCACCTGAATTGATTCTTGTGGATCCTCCAAAACTATAATTACATCATCTGCAAACACTTTTAGTTTCAGTCCTTTTTTCCTTAATTTCAAACCTCTTATCTGTGGCTTGTTACCCTGTGAACTGGGGGTCCTGGGAGGGACACCAGAATGTGCTCAACTAAAGTTGGGGAAAATTAGCTCAGAGCACTGCTTAGCGTTACGAGAGGCAGGGTAACGCAGCAAGATCTTGAACTCTATGTCTACGGGGTTGGGTCGAGTCAAGGAGAACACCGAAGTTGAAATAATAAATGATGTTTATTAAATACAAGCAAAACAGTGTATGCGACACACTCATACAAGATAACTAAAGAAAATAAAGGTTGGTGTGGTATAGAGGGATTTTTAGAGGGGTTGCTGGTTTGGGTGATACTTCACCTGTCCTGAAGCCCAGAAAAATAGAGAGCGAAGCTGGGGTGCAATGTAACTCAGCACGTGGAGCTGTGGGGAGGCTCACCAAGCAAAGCGGCAGCAAGGCGGGATGAAACTCGGGAGCGATCCGAGGAAGGTCTCGGAATCAAGGGTTTTTATAAAGAGAATTGTGACTGCAGGCTATGCCGTACTTGGGGGAAAACAATATACTTGGAGTTGGAGACAAATCTGAATGACTGAGTTATCGTAGAGGTTCTCAATAGAGTAGCCAGTATGCAAACGCATTGTGCTTGGGTATTGCATAGTTTACCCGTCAAGCTGCCATCGCGGGGCAGAGGCTCTTTTGTAAGTGGCGTGCATACTTAGAGTACTTGCCTGGAGGTCTCCTAAAGCAGTGAGTCAGCTATTTCTGGCCTGCCTGTATTGTAGCTTGAATATTACGGCTATTAACGGCTGAGCTTGTTTACGTGCTTGTCCGGTGGCCTCGCAAGCATGTGGAAAGGAATAGAGAAGTGCAGCCGAATTGTGATATCAAGGGATATCTTTTAATATCCCCAAAGCTCGGACTAGCCAGGGCAGTAACAGGCTCTTCAATTATTGTTATCAGCAGAACCTCCAAAACAGCGATGAATAATAATGGTGATAACAGGCACCCCTGTCGTACCCCTTTATTTATTGCAAAGCTTGCTGTGATATCTTCATTTATAATTAACCTCACTGATTGGTCTTGATAAATCATCTCCATCCATTTGCAAAAATCTTCTCCCAAATCATATTCTTTCAGAATCCTTAACATAAAGTCCCAAGAAACATTATCAAAAGCTTTTTCAGCATCCAGAAAAATAAGTGCTGCTTTCTCCCTGGGTTTTTGTCATAAAATTCAATCACATCTATGATTGTTCTAACGTTATCTCTCATGTGTTCACCCAGGAGAAAGCCTGTTTGACTCTCTTGAATCTTATCCTGCAGTGCATGCCTCAAGCGTTTTGCCAACACTGACGCAAATATTCTCACATTGACTTTTAAATGCTCCTTGGGTATTTGCTGATCTCAGATTTGGGCTCTGAAATCTCATAGAATGGGAAGCTGCTAACCTGGAAATCCTACCAATGTATGTTTGTGAAGACTGTGAACTGTGGAATATGAAATGGTTTGATGGAAGTATGGGAACAGAAGCAGTAAGAAATAACTCTGAGGTATCTCCCCATAACTTACTTGAATGTGATCTTTCTTGTGCTGGGCCAACAGTAGGGATGGCAGGATTTGACTCATGTAATGTGGTTTGATAGCCCGGACACATCCTATAACCTGGGAGTGTAGCAAACATACCAGGGTCCAAACTGGGCTGGAGTTTTATTATTAGTTATGGGGTTTCTATATTTCTGAGGAGCAAGGTGCCTCTAGCCCCTGGGTATTACTGCAAAGAATTCAGCTGATGATCATAATGCCTTCCCCAGTACAGCTGTAATGAGAAAAAAGACAAACTAGTCAGTCAAATTATGTATCTTTACCGATATGGTGAACTCCCCCTACCAGTGAACAATCCAATTGTCCAAAAAGGTAGAATTGCTTCTTGACCCCACAAACTGGTAATTGGAAGGAGAAGTCAATTCATCCTTTAAGCCAGATTCTCCTAGTTCCACCTTGAATGTCCATTTCTCCAGTCCATGTTTGGGGTCAAACATTGCTGGTGACAGGTTGTTGGATTCTACCCATCTTCTGGTGTGGCCACCCAGCATATCAATATTTGGACTGTGGTCTCAAGAGCTGAGAGGCAGCATTGTGTAGTAGTCTGAGCATTGGACTACGATCCTAGAGACCAGGGTTTGATTCTCTGACTATGGAAACCCACTGGGTGACCTTGGGCACATCACACACTCTCATCCCTGCAAAAAAACCATGATTAGTTTGCCTTAGGGTTGCCATAAGTCCGAAATGACTTGAAGGCACACAACAAGAACAACATCAAAAACCAAGAATTTTGCTGTCAGCATCTCCCTTAGCTCCCATACAGCAGCACAGGTGGGGTTCAGTATCAGCTGAGACCCAAGACATTTCTGCACTAGACTGTTATAGCGCTATTATTCCACTTTCAACCTCCTATGGAATCCTGGGGTTTACAGCTTCAGGAGGGGCTGACGGGCCCCTCCTGAAACTGCAAACCCCAGGATTCCATAGGAGGTTGAAAGTGGAATAATAGCGCTATAACAGTTTAGTGTGGAAATGGCCCCAGACATCTCTTGGGCCATTACTGAAACACTGTTCCAAAGGATTATGGGGCTGAAGCTGTGTATAAAGAATTTTCATGGTCTTAATAATAGAAGAGGATCAAACAATTTAAAACACCAAGCACTATAAGGAACTTTTGTAGGAAGCATATCATGGCAAAAGCCTGCAGGTGCTTTCAAGTTCACACCACTTTGCCAGACATATTGCAAGATAAATGCATCACCTCTCAGTCAAAGGTATTCTGTCTTTTAGATGAGTCACCTCTAAGTCAAATCCACTATGCGTTTTAACATTAATCGGTCTTTATGCTTTATATTCTGTAATTATTTTATCAAATCAAATCAAAACAAAACAAATCTTGCTAAAATTTTAGGCAACTATCTCGATGAAATTTTTTAAATGATCACAGAGCCATTCCAGTGGAAGGCTGGCTTTTAAAAAAATTGAACCTCGGAGCCTTGTGGTGGTAATGTGTGCTAGTTTGAAATTATTTTAAGTAATTTGAAGTGTCATTCAAAATTCTGTGTCTCAACAACCAGAAAACTGGCATGAGTTTTTCAGTTTTGTGGAATATAAATTTAACCAGTAATAGATGTATGCCATGTAGTCATTAACTATATTTTAGATCAAGTACTTGTTCAGAGAAATAGGGCAGAAAATGATATAGAATAAAAAAGGTAATTCAGGCATATTATATCAGTCATAAAGAGCAAGGATTTAAAAATAAGAATTAGCAAGGCCATCAGAATCATGATATCTTTAACCTGTTCGCCACTTTGGTCATTGGGAATGTGAATGACTGAGGAGAGAAAGCAAAGGGTTCACTGGGGGAAGATGAGATCTCTCACACCTGTCACAACCAAAAACAAATGCTAGTGCAAGTCAGTCTCCCTCCTTCTCACACAAGAGAGGTTGATTAGCGTCTCTTTCACACTCCGTAATTGTAGCACCTTGGTGCACTTTAACCCCCAAGGCTGCATCTTATGGAATCCTGGGATTTGTACATGAAGCATTCAGATTTCTCAGCCGACGAGTTCTTCTGGCGCCTCTGACCAAACTGCCAATCTGAGGATTCTGTAGGATGGAACCATGACAGTAAAAGTGATGTGAAATGGTTGTAAATATGGACAAGAAATCCCTGCCTTTCAACACCTCATCATCTGATGACTCACTCTTTCAACGCTTCCAAGTTAAGGACAAGTTCCATTAATTCAAAGTGAGAGCTGCTCTTTTGTCAGTTCTTCTTGCCCATGGAAGCTTGCTTGGGACCACCTGTACATGTGCACGATCCGAAGTCTTGTTTACAGAAAGAGTAGAGCCCCTGGTTGATTTAATGGAGCTTGTCAATATTGCAAGCATTGAAACAATGGGGTCCCCGTCAGTTCTTGCCTATGAAGGCTTGCTTGGAACCACTTATGCTTGCAAAATGAACTCAAAGGGGAAAAATGCACCAAGCCAGCTGAGAGATTTTACAAGCAGCACTGCATGTATGGTCAGTCCCAAGCGAGCCTCTGTAAGTCCTTCATGTTCCCTACAGTAGATGATTCCACTTTTTGGCTATTTCTGCTTTCTGGTAGTGCTCTGGTCCCTAACCTGTCAGACAAATGGAGAAGGCCTGTAGTCTGAAAGACTCTACTGAAAGACTTAATAGGAACAGCAAAACCAGCTTTTCATTGTAGTACATTACTTTCTCACCAGTAAAAAGTTAATCATTTTATTAATACTGTAGTGAGAAAGCTGCAAAAATGCAATTAATTATTTTATTAACACTGAGAAAGTTTCAAGTGATAACTATATAATTTTATACTTACTTTTTTTTCATCCACTACCTGACCAGCTTGTCAAAAGGTGAGGACAGTGACTCACATGTTTTTCAAACATACTTCTGATACCCGTTTTGTCATATGATTCACGCCTGACTCATGCCACATACTCAAAAATATCCCTCTGTCTCTGCTTTTCTGGTGGATTTTGAATGTGCTTTTTGGTCTGAAAGTAGGGGATGTCACACACAATCCTGAATATTTGAACATACTGCTTTATTGAGTCACTATCCAAGCCAGCAGAAGGTGCTTTCAAGAAGGAAGGTTCTGGGTACTACCATTTCAAAGGCATTATTGTGCATCTATTCCAACTTTTCTTACAGATTTGATTCTTAAAAAAAACTAAGATGAAAAAACTGGTAGGACATCGTGCTTGTCCTCTGAGGCACGAGGTGGTATGCAGAACTGAGAGTCACCTGAAAGTCAGGTGAGACCTACTGGCAGTCCTACTGGCCCACAGTCTGAGAAACACTTCTTTAAACCTGTGTGTGTGTGTGTGTGTGCGCGCGCACCTCTTCAAGTTGCCTATTGACTTTTGGAAACCCCATTAATTTCATAGGGTTTTCTTAGGAAAGGAATATAGTACTTGGAGGTGGTTTTGCCAGTTCCTTCCTCTGAAATATAGCCTTCAGCACCTGGTGTTCATTTGTGATCTTCCATCCAAGTAGTAACTAGGGCTGACCCTGCTTAGCTTCCAAGATAGGATCTGGTGCATTTAGGGCTCCCTAAGCCCCTCACCAAACAGCAAATCCTAGAATTCCCCAAGATGGAGCCATATAAGTTAAACTGATATCCTACTGCTATAACTGTGTCATGTAGATATACTGTCAGTGCCAAGACTAGGAATGTTTTAAAACAAAGATTTTACTATCCAGACTGCCCAATTCCTGGAAGCATATGGGAGACCTGTCTTGCCCCTACCAGTGCCTCCCCTTGCCATTGCGGGGCATGGGGGAGGCACTGAACCTGTTGCTGTGCAACACATCTTGTAACCTACAAAGGTAATGGAAAACTTAATTTTTAATTTTTAAACCCTCTAGACATTCCCCTTGGCCTACCATAAAAAGAAAAAGAAATGAAAGAGGAAGAACAAAGCTCAACAAACCAAAAGTCATGCAAAATAAAACATGTTTTGGGGGTATGTCCAACAGAACACTTTAAGGGCTCCCATGGAATAAAATAGGCTGAAAAATCTGGATTCTCAGTTTTTAAAAAAAGTTACACTACAATTTGGGCAAAGCATGCACTGCATATTCCTCCTTACATTACACACACACAAAAGTTTCCCCAAAGACGCACTACTAATGGAGAAACTAGAAAGGAAAATGAAATTCTAGAAATGTCTATGTGCCAGGGAACCCTGATAATTACCTGCCAAACTTCTAGCAGTATTTTGTCAAATTTTTATCTACTCTCAATAAGCTATTTTTTACCATTCCTACCTCAAAACCAGCATGGACCATCCTCAGACCTATTTGTCCTCTGCTACTACATATCTGATTATTCTATTGAGCTGTCTTCTAAATTATGTTTACCTGGATAAACATGACAAACATCACTGCAGGGGAAAGTAAGCTTTTGATGGTCTCCACGGAGTGAGAGCAGAGTCTTATGTTTCATTGGTGCTAAGTACCAAATCAAGGCCATTTCCGCACTAGACAGTTATAGCGCAATTATTCCACTTTCAACATCCTATGGAATCCTGGCGTTTGCAGTTTAGGGAGGGGCCTTTGAGGAGTGCATCTGGAGTGCATCTGTCTGATCATGGGAATCAGTTGTTGCTGGAAGAATTGAGAGGGGGTGAGAGCTGTGTTGTCTGGCCTGGTGGGGGGAAAGGGACTAAGAAGACACTTGTCCCTTTCTGTGGCAGATAATGGGGGATAATAAAACTTGGTGATTACCTATTGGCACCGTTTTGGTGTAGAGTAGGGCTCTGGAACCACCTCTTTAGGGCCCTGCGTCCCAGGAGGCTACCCTTGAGGTTAACCTGGGAATAAGACTCTCACTTTTAGAGCCGTGCAGTTTGGGTGGGAGTCCCTGGATTACCTTCCAAGATGTTGGACTGGGGAGCAACCAAAGCAACTTGGATTGCCCCTGGGGCTCAGGTGTTATCGCCCATGGATATTCTGAGCGGGTTGTCACCTTGTGACCTTGGCATCAGCTGGACCTGTATCATCTTCCTCCTCGCCTCTTGTATATTTCAGGTTAACATAATTTAAGTAAAACAAGTCAAAATAAAATGGCCCTCAGTTAACCCAACTTTGTGTCTGGTCTCTTTATGTCACGGTTGAGCATCAATGGAACATACTGCCCTTCAGATTTTTGGTTACAATGGTAGAATGTGATTCATTTGTTGTCTCATCCTTAACATATGGATAGTCGTGCACCATACAGCAGTGTTTCACTGATAACATGAAACTAAGCAAGGCAAGTCATCTTTCTTTCTCTTTTTCTCCTCAGCCTTCAGAAGGCTGATATCTCTTAGACAAAGCTAAAGTCATCCCAAACAGATTGACCACTATACACAAGAGACATGCAGTAATCAAAGCAGTTACTTTATGTATACTGTCTCTCATCTTCTATGCATCTTCTCAAGGGTTTCTTTGTACAGTGCTGACACAGTATCATGTTTTGTGACATCTCCCTTTTGGAGCTGCTTGTACTTTAGGAAAAGTTCACACATATCAACACCATGACTCTTTGGAGTGGACTATTTTATAAGCAATATAACCACCGTATCAACTCAACCTGGCTTTCAGTGCGGCTGGAAAGCACCTCAAATGACTATGCAACCGTTAAAAACCATTCAATTCATAGAAGAGGTATTAAATATGTAAATTAAAGCAGGGTAATGAGAAGTAATAGCCATCAAAGCAATATGTGCCAAAGTGTTTCTGAAATGCCCCACCATTTGAACTGATTGTTTGCTGGTGGGGTCTAATGCCTGCAGGGAAAAATGCAAAAAAGGTTCAGTTGGATTTTTATAAGTTGCACAATTGTCTGAATTGTTAGCTGGCTACCCTTTCACTTCTAAATGGAACAGAATTTTTAAATCCAAAATTGATGTGGCATTACTAAGACAAATTCCAACTGGGCTCAGTGGACTAATCAAATTTTTTGAGCGGGCGCATCTGCTGAGATCTTGCTCATGCCTATCAGGGCTAAAAAGGATGGTTGTAGGTTTGTTTGCAGAACTTGGAAACATTATTGTTTGGTGTCTAACCCTCCACATCCCCCAGTCAGACTGGCTGGAGGATTCTGGGAACTGTAGTTCAAAAAAGTAAGTTTACTGAACTTCCATTGTTTTGCTTAAAATTGGGTCAATTGTTTAATATTAAAGGGGGAAAGTCCAATTTTTAGAGGAGATTATGGAGGAAGAGTTGAATTTGCTCTTCAAATCAGCCTTCCCATCAACCTTCTTTTTAACATGCAAATTTTATACATGATTGGACAACCGGTTTTCCCATGGAGTGAGGCCTTGGTGCCTGAACAACACCATCTATCTAAAATATGAGTATGTAAAGCTTTCCCTTCAATCAATCCATGGAGGCAAGACGTTGTATGAATTGCAAAAACCAGATCTCCTCCTCACAGACAAGGTGAATGCTTGCTATATAACAAACTTCTCCTTTCCCCAGTTCTAAACCAAGACACACTCTTTAACTGGGAAGCTAAGTGACTCTTGCAGCCAGTGTGGCTTTCAAACACAAAGTCCAAAGTGCCATCAAGTGAAGCAATTCAGTTCACCATTCATCACAATAAAACAATTCTTCGGAGCTAGGCAGTCTCAGAGCAGTGACATTTTTCTTAGTATGATTGTCAAAACATTCTTTTTTAAAAGAGACAGGTATGCAGTATAAATTGACTTTTCATCGCTAGGACTGAAACAACCTTTTCCCTTTCTCCAAAGTCTGACAGGTTTCATATCAGTTATGGCTAAGCTCTTAAAATGCCTTCAAGGGAGGGACATCTTCAGTCAGCTGCGCTTTGATCCTCAAGGAATGTTATATATCCCCTCTTTCCCCACTACCGCCCTCCTGTGCCCTCAGGAAAGGTGTCCTGGATGTCCTGGATGGCTTGGGAACCTTTCAGAACACAGTGAGATGGGTTCTTGCAACAAGAAGGAATTACCAGGGTATAATTGACATAAGGAACCAGAGTGGCTTGTGGTTTGAGTGTTGGACTAGGACTCGGTGAAACCGGGCTTTGAATTCCCTCTGGGAAAACCCACTAGGTGACTTTTAGGTCATTTCTGCACTACAGTGTAAAAGTGCTATTATTCCACTTTCAATATCCTATGGAATCCTGGGACTTGCAGTTTAGGGAGGGGCATTTAGAATTCTCAGCCAGAGAGCTCTTTGGCCTCAGTAAACCACAAACCCCAGAATTCCACAAGATGTTGAAAGTGGAATAATAGCACTACAAGAGTGTAGTGCAGAAATGGCCTTAGTCTCAAAGAAAGGCAGCGGCAGACATCCTCTGGACAAATCTTGCCAAGAAAACCCCATGATAAAGTCACCTTAAGCCGGAGTTGACTTGCAGGCACATAACAACAACAATAACAAACTGACAGGAAACTTTACACACACCACAGTAGCTTCCTGGGCCCCCATCCCAAATTATTCAGCCTTCCCTTGATCCTCTGGAGAAGCATTCTAGGGGGACGCAGTTACTGCAAAGGGAGGAAGAACCAGAAAATGTTCCTCCTGTAAGAAACACAAAAGAATGGGATATGAACTGAGATCAAGCTAGTCATGAAAGAGAATTAATATTTCTCCTTGTTAATGTATTTTTCTTCTTTCAGTGGGATTTCCTCAGATATAGGTGTTTCAGCAATCACACTTGCAAATGATGCCTGTGTTTATCTTCCAGTGACCGACCACAAAACAAAGCACATTGACTGCAAAGTATATAGGTGAGGGCGACAATGTGCTGTAAAATGTGAATCAGGTTTTAAACACACTAACCACAATGATGAGAACTGAAAAATCCTACCAATGTTTCAACAATTTGCTGAAGCCTATTGACAAAGAATATTTAGATTATGTCCAAACTGTTATTAAAAAGAGACCTTATAAATGGTTCCTAACACCTGTAAATAACTGTTGAATAAAAACAAACCTGCTTTATCCTCTGTAAATATAAGAGTGTTGAATAAAAGAAATCTACTGTTGCTTTATTTGTCTTTTTTCCAAATCCTGAGTAGGAATAAAATGTTATTATGTTTGCAATATGTGTGCTAATTTGTTGGCTGATAATAAGAACGCATCCATTCCTTCTGACCAAGCAGAGGATCCATTAGGACCTTTTTGTGGTTTTGAAAAACAGGAAAAATAGAACAAGAACTTCCGGGCTAAAACTGTGGATTTCACCAACACATTGACAGTTCATCAATCCTAATGGCTATAAGGAGCTGTCTTTTACTGTGTGAAAACTTCTGTATCTTCTTTCCCATGCTCCTTGTAAGGATGGATTCCTAAGTGTGTGTGATGCTTAGTAATTTATGGCCTATGCAAGAGAAAAGATAAACCAAAAGAAAGGAAATATGACATATAGGTTTGAAAAACAGGAAAAAATAGGTAATGTTTAAAATTTCCAGTACCTTCAGTCCAGAACTTCCTGGCTAAAACTGGATTTTACCAACATATTGATGTCAAAAATCCTAAAGACTATAAAGAGATTTCTTGTAGTTCTTGAAACTTTAAGGAGATGCTCAACAGAAATTGTGCTCCCACCCAGGATAGTCTATTATTTCTGAGATAGGTAAGTATGTTCATATTGTTAGTCTGTGTGTAATATTTTTTCTCTCTCTCTTCCATTTCATTCATGCATTTTGTGTGCAGGGAGGGAGTTCTTTTATTTTCTAAAAAGCATCCATTTCATTCATGCATTCTTCTTCTCTGTCTGTGTGTGGAGGTGGGGGACCCTTTAAAATAGTACAATCCCTGATGTATGTGTTTGGTTAGATTTTATTTGTGATTGATCATCAGTTTATATAGTTGTGTTACTGCCCTGGCTAGCCCGAGCTTTGGGGGATATAAAAAGATATCTCTTGATATCAATAATTCGGCCTCACGTACCCATTCCCTTCCATGTGCTTGCGAGGCCCCCGGACAAGCACACACACAGGCTCGGCCAATAATTGCCGTAACATTCCAACACAATACAGGCAGGCCAGAAATAGCCGACTCGCAGCTTCAGGAGACCTCAAGGCAAGTACCTTCATTAAGTATGTACGAGCTTTCAAAAGATCCTCTGCCCCGCGCTGGCAGCTTGATGATCTGACTATACAACACTCAAGTACTCCGCGTCTGCATACTGGCTATCCTATTGACAATTTGGCTATAACTCAATCATTCAAATTCTGACCTTTTGGAGGCTTTATCTCCAGCCCCAAATCTATTGTTTTCCCCAAGTCCGACCTAGCCTGCGGTCACAATTCTCCTTATAAAAACCCCTGACTTTGAGCGCTTCCTTGGATCGCTCTTGGCTTCCATCCCGCCTTGCTGTCGTTTTGTCCAGCAAGCCTTCCCCGCAGCCCCACGTGCTGAGATCCACGCTCCCCAGCTTCTCCGCTTCCAACCGGGCTTCAGGACAGGTGAAGTATCACCCAAACCAACAACTCCTCTAAAAACCCCTCTATACCACTCCAACTTTTATTTCTTTAGTTATTGTTTGTGAGTGTGCCGCATACACTGTTTGATTGTGTTTTTAATAAAACCACATTTATTATTTCAACTTCTGTGTGCTCCTTGACTCGGCCTGACCCCGTAGACATAGGGCTCAAGATCCTGCTAAGTTACCCTGCCTCTCGTAACGCTAAAGCAGTGCTCAGAGCTAATCTTCCCCACCTATTGTTGAGCACATTTTGGTGTCCCTCACGGGACCCCCAGTAAACAGGGTAACAGTTGTATATGTATTGTGAAGTCACTGCTACAGTGAAGTGTGTATGCTTGTTGAGTTTCTACACTCCCGTAACATATGTGCTGTATAGATTTTTATTTGTTGCTATATGCATTATGAAGTCACTACTACAGTGAAGTGTATAAAAACAAAAACAGTTCAAATATTTGCATATTTTTTATTTAGAATTGCAGTAAAATTATTTTAATACAAGAACATTTAAACAGGAAGAAAAAGCCATCTGAATGTTATAAAGTTTTTTAAAAAGGCTACAAGACTTTTCTTGACATACTGAGTTGCAGGTTGTCTGTGATTTTCAAACATCATAAAAAGCCCATCTCCCTAGAAAAAGAAAAAGAACTTTGTTAAGTACTGTACACTAATGTGTTTCTTTATAGTTTACACAAATAGCATTACTTTTCTGTAGTTCTCTGTGATCCATTCTCCATGTTTTTTAATCAAACATTCTGCATAATACTGTGAAAGATCTTGCAGTGCTTCACTTTGCAAAGGATTTCCATGTTCCTTTAAAGTCTTAGCAAGGAATTCAGCAAACACAAAAATAGTTAGAATTCTTCCCCAGTTGTTCTGCCCATCTTCAAATGTTGTCTCCATCACTAATTGAAAAATTTGCTTGGCAGCATCAACTGAATTTATTTGAGGGGAACTGAGGACACAGGTTAGCTTTTCTTCCATTTCATTCTGAACCCTGGAAGAAATTTGTTGTAAAAATAAATGTTCTTTTTGATGGTGTCTTTGGGGTGAGTCTCCACACACCATACTCAAATAACATTCAAAGAGACTGTATGTTTGCTCCTGCATGTTCTCTTGAGGATGTTCCTAAAAGGGTCCACTCTCACACGCAGAGCACGCGCCTGATCCTTGGTTTTACTGGAGAACTTTGGGGCATGTCTCAGCATGCCTCTCTACAGTCTGTCTGTCTGTTCAAGCTAGCCTGTCTCATTCTATATTTCGTGCATGTCCCTGCATGGCTCCCTTTCCCCTCTGTGTTCAGGCTACCCATGTTTATTTTATCTCCAGATTCAATGAGGCATGGTATTTCTCACTATATCAGTTCTCATTTTTGGTTGTTCTTTCTCACACTGGTGCATAATGCAGATTTTTGCTGAAGACTTCCAGGACATAGACACAATTTGCCATGTCATCTGAACAAGCAGGTAAAAGTGGTGTTTTTTTTAAGGGTCTGTTAATCCCAAAGTTTTGCCCCTGCTAAACTAAGGAAAGGCATGCTATCTTTTTCCATTTAGGACCTAGCTCAGAAGTGTCTGGGAGAAAAAGCACGGAACTAGAAGACTCTGATTTTGGTAAATCAGAAGATTGTGTTTATTGGAGTGGGGGAAGGCTAAGGGTGTACTGCCAAAAGCATAAGAATTTACTAATGTGGCTCTTTGCTGCTGCAGCAGCCATCACGGAGCATAAGCCTTCTCCCAAGGGTACAGCTGAAAAGAAAAAGAAGGCAACTGGTGAGCATGGTTATCATAACTCTCTTTTAGACCATAAAAAGTTTAAAAAATGATGAGAGATAGGGGAGGTTCAATTACTGATGCCTGGGTTTTTCCTCCGTTTTAGACAACAGTGAAGAACCAGCTCATAAGAGGCAAAGACCTGAATCCTCAACCTCTGCAATTAATCCTTATGTACAAATGCTTAAACAGCATATGTTGCAGTATCGGCAATTATATGTGTGTACTCAGCAGCTTCTGAGAGCACTAGAACTTAATGCTAGCCATCAAACAGCTCTGCGCAAACTTGCAGCTAGTTCACAGTGTGAGGTGTCTGATTTGGATATTTCTGATACTATTAGAAACCAGTCTGACTATGTGGTTCATCTTGATGTGCCTTTTGAAAATATGCAAGTAGGTGGGGGCAATCCTCATCTTCAATCCCCAAAAAGTAGGAACCAAAAAAAGAAACCTATCAATGAAAGGAATTACTGGAGAAAAAGGACTATTAGAATATTAAACAGAGCAAAAAAGATACTTTACTACTCATAATGCAGTCTTCCTCTTTTACTACTGCCTTGTATTTTACCAAGCATTATTGTCTTTTCTAGTGTGTCACGTCTTCTCACGATATGGCCAAAGTACAACAGCCTCAGTTTAGTCATCTTGGCTTCTAGGGAGAGTTCAAGCTTGATTACATAGCAAAAATTATTCCAGAAGGAATGTATTTCACCTTACTCATTTTTGAATTAAAGGCAGTACAATCCCAGACACTGGTTTCAACAGGACTTATTTTCTACTACAGGGCTGGCTCTCTGGATATATACTACAACTACCAGTATTCCTCCCTACTGGCTACGCAGTCTAGGGCTGCTGGGACTTGCAATCCAACAACACCTGCAAGGTTTCATTCTGCCTTCCCCTGCTCTAACAGGTTTATGTAGGGTTGTAGCTTTGTTCTATATTGCTTAGAATGGGAAAGGTGTCATGGTGTGATTGCTTCTATGCAGCTCAAAATTATGCCAGTAATTTTTCATGGGGTTGGGGCATCACCTGTGATTTTGTACCATGTCCAGATATATTGCTAGCACAGTACAGAAACATGAGAGTGAGGTATTCAAATAGGAAAAAGAACTGAATGAAAGAGAACTGGGCTCTTGAATTTTTAACAGTTTCACAGAAGAAGGGATTTTAGCAAGTAAAATTTGCATGACAAATGACACCTTCTGAAATTCCTATTCTATATAAGTGTTAAAGATCCTAGAGCCCTATCTTCCTTGACATTTGGGCACCCTGCTTGTAATACCTTTTAACCACTTGGTCAGAAATTGCAGGCATTACTGGGAAAGGCATGATGAAAATGGCAAAGAAACACATACACACCCTTGAGTTGTGCACTCATCCAAGGATAAATGGCTCCTTTGGATTCTAGCCATTGTCTGCAGCTGAGTTATTGTTTTGCCAAACAACTTCACTGCTCACTGTAGCCAGATTATACCAGCTGCCAAGAGTTTTAGCTGCAGAACTGCCCTGTTACAGCTAAATATATCCATGCTAGTGGGGGTTTCATCTTTTTTCTCTTGCACCCTTCACAGTCACACAAGAGGTAGAAATCCAACAGGTGAGACACCATGTAGAAACAGAGTGCTGGAAAAAGGTTTACCTATTGAAAATTTAGTTGCCATACAGTTGTTAAATACACAACAGTGCCTAAATACCCTAAAGGCACCAGATCCCACCTGATCTTGGAAACTAACAAGGTTCAGTGCTAGTTAGTATTTGGATGGGAGATCACCAACAAATATCTAGTTAGTACTGGGTTGGGAGACCACCAGTGAGTACTGTAGATTGTATTTCAGATGAAGGAACTGGCAAAACCACCTCTAAGAACTCCTTGCCTAAGAACACCCTGTGAAATTCATGGTGCCACCATAAACCAACAGGCAACTTGAACGCACATACACACGTGGATGAAGGAAAAGGAAAAGGGAAAGAGAGAAATCCATAGCCCTTTTAGATTAATTGATTTATATTTTAGCATGAGCTTTTGTGGATATCAGTCATTGCAGTCATTGCGTCCAAGGAAGTGGATTGATATCCACAAGTGCTTGTTATAAATATGAATCAATTAGGCTTAAAGAGTACTGTTGGATCCCCTTTTTTCTCTCCTCCTCCGTTTTTCTTTCTGCTGAAACACCGACTAGCAGGACTACATCTTTGAGGACAGATGGTTTCATTTTCAAAAGGAAGAGGCACCTACCTCACCTCCAATCACTTCCCTTCTTTTCTGCCTTACTCAAGGAAATTCAAGGGGAAAGGGAGGGAGAGGAGGAGACCAGCTTTTCTTGAGGCAGGTTGCAAGGGTCTGCTGCTCAATTTACTGTTCCCCACTCTCTAGCCCTTTTCCTCTTTGCTTGTGCCCGAGTAAGGGAGGAGGAAGTGAGGAGTTGCCATTGCATCCCCTTCTGGTTTGCACCTGGGGCAGAACGCATCCCACAGCCCCCTTTTTGATCTGCTACTGATTTGTTTATACAACCATACACTACCTTTGTTTATACAACCATATTTGGCAGCCTAGAACTTCATGCTAGTCCTTTTCAACAGAAAGAAACAATATTTTAGAGGGAATGTTCACCTCTCTTGGTGAGAATGGAAGGAGTTTTGTTTTAACTACCTATATTACGTCACTGAAGGCATTGTGAGCCATCACGGCATCTCAAGTTGCGATACCATTAGTGCATTCTGGTGCATATTTACTTTGAAACAAGTCAGTAGGACTTGGATGGTAGTAAGTGTGCATAGCCTAAAGACCAGCTCTTCTGACATGACATCTAGCAGTCCCACACTACTAACAAACTAAATGTGTGTGCGCACACGCACACACACAGAATTTCACAGAATATATTTTATCACAGTTTCCCTGAACTGTTATTATTTTTCAGACAGCCATGTTCTCAAATGGAATAGTTATGGGTGCATTCCTCCCATTATGTGGTGGATTTCCTAAGACTTGCTTTTCTGGTAAAGGGTTTCACAGGCATTAAGAAGCTTAGATATGCCCAAAAATAACTCCCTTGTCAGTGGAACATGGGACAAGAAACTCTCTTTACAGGGTTTTAAAGAGGGAACAGTTTCTATGTCATGTTCTCTTTGTTCTTCATAACCAGATATCTTAAATTCCATGGGTCTGATGCAGGACCTGGCAAGCAAGGTCTAGGGCAGGAGCCATGGCTTTCTCTGAAAGACCGCTATCCAGTAACTTAAGGACAGAGGCTAGTAAGAAGAAAGAGCAGAGCAGATCTTGCCTAGGACAATGGGATGTTGTCAGGTTTTAGATATATTCCTTTAGTGATGGAAAAGATAATTTGTTCTAACAGACTGACCCTGACACCTCCCACTTGGGAAAAGTACAGTCTCAGCCAGAGAATATGATGGATGTTTCATATTTCTACATACCAGCCAGAGCAGATGTCTCTTATTTCAGCTAGATTGTTTTAAGCCACAAACTCGAAACTGCATTGCCCTGAAAAACCAGAAAAATTCCTTGCTTACCTGAGTGTCTGCTTTGGCACTTTGGGGAGGTTTGGGCCTCAAAAAGGGCTTGGAACGGGGAGTCACTTCCACTAGGTGCATCTGTTTCTTTAGGGAGAGTGGAATTGGTGCTGATCACTAGGGGCCATTCACACTGCACACTTATACCACTATGATTCCAGATTAACTGCCATGGCAACATCCTATAGAGTCCTGGGACTGACAGTTTAGGGGCAGGGGTACTTAAAATCTTAAAATCCCCTGGGGCTTCTGACCAAACTACAAGCCCCAGGATTCCACACAAGACAGCCATGGCAGTTACAGGGGAATCATGGTACCATCATTCTGTATGGTAGAAGGGCCCCACAGCAAGGCATGTGTGTAGGAATGGGTTGCTACATGTTAGATCAAGGATCCCTCTAACCAGGAGATAACATTTTGATGCCTGAGATGGAACACAAAATGGCACCCTCCATCACCATACAGGCCAGTGCGCATCACAGCTTGGAGTAATTACCTTTTTGAACTACCACTCCCAGGTTCCTCCAGCCAAGAGTCATGCTGACTGGGAGATTTCAGAAGTTGCAGTCCAAAACTGTAAGTCTTCCAAGAACAGACGTGAATAGTATCCAAAGCCCAGTCAAATATTTTTGGCATCCGAGACATAAGCATATCACTCCCATTGCTGGCAATCCAGATAAAGCTATGAAAAATGAATTTGCCATTCTTTCATTATCAGCCCTTTCATACCACACAACTTTAGCATTATGTTCCATTCTAAGTGCCATGGCTGGGTCAGAGGTACTAGAGGAGTTCTCTTGCTTAGAATTCTGTTGGAGTTTTTAAGAGTTCTCTTAGAACTCTTAGTCCCTAAACACCAGATCCCAGAATTCCATAGGACTGAACTCTGGCAATTAAAGTAGAACCATAGCACTACTATCATAGTGCTATAATTTTGTAGTGTGATCCATGATTCCTGAAATGTGCTGTCTGGGGTAGCTGCTTCACGCTACCTAATGTTTGGGCTGGCCCTCACTACACCAACAAAGTATAAGATCAGATATCTTATGTTGAAATTGTTGAGCTACTTCTCTTATAACCCAGATGTTGGGGTAATAGCAACCCACTACAGTAGACTCCTGAAATCTGCCATCTTGGGCAGTGCTTCGTTTTGCCTAATGTTTGGGCCAGTCCTCTCTGCACCAGAATATGTGACAAAGTGTAAGATCAGATGTCTTAGGTTGAAATTGTTGAACTAGTCCTCTTATGACCCAGACACTGGGGTGATAGTAACCCACTATAGTGGTTTCCTACTGGTCAAAACAGTCAAATACTCCAAACCAAGGACATCACAGAAATGTTAGGTTGGACTTGTCCTACAGTTCTGTGCATTCTGATTTGTGACTTGCATGTTAAAGCACTGATTAAGAATGCCTCATGCATCCCTTCCCTTAGTAAGTGCTAATGTTAAACTTTAAAGAAGGAATCTTATGTTCCTGAAAGATGAATTTATTAAATCATTTCCTGACCTCTTCAGGGTTATGCAGGCAGAGTATTACATTTTGAGCACACATAGACAAAATTCTCCATATTTTGCTCTTATGCACCTTCCAGTATGTTCTGCAATCAAATTATATATTTTATTTTTAAAAATACCATTTCATTATCTCTGGACATAACAAACACACAAATAACAGGTAAGCAAATATTAAGCCAGAATAATAACTCTGCAGGCAAGGTTTTGCAACGCAAAGGACTGCTTTTAAACATAATGCTAAAATCTGAGTTATTTTCTCTTAAACTAGGTTGCGTGCAACAACTGAACAAAAGTATTGGATTAGGTGTTGGCCTGAACTGAGGGCCTAGCCTGCTCTTGCCTGCATACAAAATTCACAGAATTGAACTACATATGCGGTCAAAACCTGGGTTACTTCTGAAGAAGATGTATAAGTACACTGGGTTTCTGTTTGCCAAACAAAGCTCTCCCCCCACCGCTATTTCACTATTCATCCTGCCCCTTTCCTTAAGTTACATCCCACAGCATTTCTAACAACTAACAGCATTTCTACACTTGCCAAAACTCTGCCAAAATTACACAGACTCTCACAGTCATAGAACTGGAAGGGGCTTCATGGGCCATCTCTTCCATCTTCCTTCTCAATGCAGGTTCTCCAGCTAAAGCTCCACCAGGAGGCAGCTGTCCAGACTCTTTCTGAAGATGTCTAGAGAAGAAGACCCCACAACCTCTATAGGGGCAATTCAATCTGTTGCCGAACCACTCTCAATGTCAAGAAGTTCCTTCAATCAAAATCTACTCTCCTTTAACTTCAAACCATTAGACATGGCCCTACCCTCTAGAGCAGCAGAGAATCACACATAATAGGAAGTGCCAAAACTCCACATAAACACTTAAATCCATATATAATAGTAGACAGTCTGTATTGTTGGAGAAAATGCTGGGGCTCTATAAGACTGAAGGCCACTTTACAGATTTCTTTCCTGAAAAAAAAATGTTATGGTGACCTTCAACATTTGCAAGGCAACCTACAAATTGATCCAAGGGTTGCAGAAAGAACTCTTGCAAGGAGAAATTGAAGGCTTATGATTGTAGAAACAGCTTTCGAAAGAGGAAAGCAAACATCCCTTATGGAGCTGAGGTTGACCAGCTGGACTAAGAGCATCGCTACAAAACCATTAATTGAAGTTTGAGCTAGTCTACAGTGGTGACGCCTGAGGATTCAACAGTTTTATGAAAAGTAAGAACATTTTCATTAGTGATCCTGAAACCCTTCACAGACCTTCAATAGTCAAGAATCCTTGAGCGGAGTCCTCAGCTTGCTATACCAATTTAGTTGTATGCTGTAGACATTATCTGATAATCTATGTTTCAAACCTAAAATACAATACTTCTTTGATGGCTTATTTAACTAGAAAGGCTCTGGAGGAGAAAAAAAATTATAAACCATCTACTGTTCCAGACAGTGTTTGGAAAGCTACTTTTAAAGAAGTAATTTGTTATATGACTCATCACAAAAAGCAAAAAGTAAATAATTACCCTTGCCATTAAAATTTTCTTTGACAACTCATTACAGTATTTCTGCAGCTTGTTGCTTTTTCTTAACTTTTAAAAAATTGCTTTGCACTTTTCTATTTAAAAACTTCAGAAAATTGTTTAAAACACCATTTTAGACACCCAAATGTAACGCAAAAAAGTAAGATGTAAACAGTACTTGTTACACACTAAAAAAAATTACATTACCTAGCATCACCTCTTTTTGGAAAAGTAATGGTGCCATCCTCATCAGCTGAAAGAGCAACTTGTTACAAGTATTGGTAGTTACAATGTGTTACTTCCAAGCTTTAGTTGCAGACCATACATTCCAAGAACGTTTGAAGAAGCAAGCACAAGAAAGGATTTGGCCAAGATATTTTGCTTCCTGAGCCAAACAAGGTAATATGCTTCCTAAGTCAAAGGACAAGATGGCACCTCTTTCCCATCGCACATACAGGAGCCAACTGGCAGTTCCATCTTTGATGCTGGCAACTTGGCGACATTCTAGGGAGCACAGGAAGGGGCAAGATACTATAGCTCTGTTCTCCAGCACTTCTTCATCGTTACCCACCTACCCCTGGCAATACCTGCCTCTTGAGATAGCTTTCTCATTCTGCCTACCCATAGGCCTGGTCTTGCTTGAGAAAGTTATCAAGATGGATGACCACATTTTTCTGGTATGACTTTTGTGCCTTTAAATAACCTCATGACAAACAGGATTACAGTGAGCGAAACTTCTAAAATTATGTATCTGTGGAAAGGAAAAAAGGCACCTGTTGCATTTCTGTCTTTCATGCAGCCGTGTCAAAGGCATAGGAGTCTTATCAGGAGGAGAGGGTACTGGACCTGTAATATTTAAAATATTACTGTTGATGGACTCTCACATTTACAGTGGCAACATCTCCCTAATGGAACAAGGTGTGAAGTTATTTGGGCTCTCAGGGGCACAATAAAAGCAGTACCAAAGTCTACCCAGCACCTGACAAAGCAACAGTGATGGGATCAAGCTGTTGTTTTATTCTGAAAATTTTTTTTTTGACATTCATATCCTTTTTAGTTAAAAAAAGCAAAGACAATGATAAAAGTTGGTGCACTTATTTTTACATCTGAAGACATCCTGCTAGAGTTACTTAGCAACCAGAAATATTTTTTTTAAAGAAAGACCAAGCAGAAAAAGGTGGTGGCGGTGGTGAGGAAAGGATCTTTTACAAATAAGTGAATAACTCGGTTGAATACAAGTCCAAGAATTTTTTCAGTAGGACTGGTGTGGTCCGGTCTAGTTTTGGCAGGCTTGATTCCATTGCGGAGGAGAAAATCAGGCTGACCTCAATCTAACAAACGATCCGTGAAACGAGTGATTGCTGAGAAATTTAATTCTCATTTTAGTGCAGACATACTTAATTTAACATTTTTAAAGTCAATAAAGTCAACACTTTTTAAAGAGTCAATGTACAACATGAAGCTCAGTTTTTCTTCAAAGTGTGCCGTTCTTTAAATTGTGCAATAGAGTTGTCCAATTTAAAAAGTATAAAAATATGTATATGGAGAAGTGTGTACACAAAAATGCACACATTGTTGAAAACTGCTTTCAAAATGCATTATATTAAGAACATTACTGCAAAATGGATATATTATTAGTGAAAATGTCCTATTAGGAAAAATGCACACACAAAAAAACCAACATCTATGTATTTTCATACAAGCTTTAAAAAAAAAGTTTGGGATGAGCCTAACTTGAGATTGGAAACATTCTCAAACCCTGGGATGAACCAAAAATGTAAAATTATGTTAAATAGAAAACAGGTAGGTTCATTCATCCCCACTTGACCAAAATGACAAAGCTAGGCACAGCAGCACAACTGTAGGGCAGGAAATGAGGACTTATCCACAAGATAGAGACATCAGCATCCAAGACAATTTGGGAACAATTTGCTCCAGTGAGGCAGACCAAGTCCTTTCTAACTCCACTGACAATCTTGCCTACCAAAAGTTCTGCCAGTCTGAAGAATGGACATCTTGAAGGAGCAGTTTCCTTGGAATCTTATGCTCTATCATTCCATTATTTTCAAAGGGTTCACTGACAACTTTGCAAGAAGAGGATAGTAGTTTAGTTGAGAGTGTGGTATTTTATGGGCAAAGAGGTTGGCTTATAGGGCCTGATGGCCTGTACACAGGGTCGTATCAACTAGGTCCTGGATCTCAGACCTGTCCCTTGCCTTCTGAAAGTTATAGCCTGATTGAGAGAAAGAGAAAGGGAGAGAGAGAGAGAGAGAAACAGTCAAAAACATATAGTTCAAGATACAGATACAAAGGTATGTTTTTAGAACTTACTTGACTTTGTTTAGACCATGGATATGCCTCCTTTGCATCACCAATAATCCACAGACTTACTTGAATTTTTCACTCTGTTTTGACATATGGGTGGCGATGTGCCCTAGGCTGTTATCTCCAACCTTCATTTATTCCTGTGTCCTGCCTTCACAAAGACCTAAGGTGAAACAATTAAAACAAAGCAAAACAAAACAAAACCTCAGTGCAGGAATTATCTGGGAACCTCTGGGCCCCATGTATGGAGAGGGGGGACAATCTCTGAGAACATCCCTGAACTGTATTGCCACTGTCATTTCCTTGCAAAGACAGGCACAGGGCAATAAAAAGTAGCAACACCAAAACAACAACTGTAAAACCATCACATAAGAAAGGGCAAGATAGCAAAGCCAAGACAGTGGATCAGCATCCGCCTATTTAATTACTAGGTTAATATACAACTTTCCTCTAAGGAGCTCAAGATGGCAGAAATCATCCTTCTTCCAGTTTTTATCCTAACAACCACCTTGTGAAGTAGGTTACAGTCAGGGATAGTTATAGGGCCATGGTTCTCCTGTGAGCTTCATGACTGAGTATGGATTTGTTCAACACTTGCACCACCACACTATAGTGAAGCAAGCATGGTTCATCACCCATCTCTTTAGACCAAGGACTGAGAGTTCTTTCCTGTCAGCTAATCTGTATCTGTTCAGAGATCCCTCTCATCACACTCTGGTTGCCTGGGCTCCCAAGTCATGATCAACTGTATTATCCAAACGGGCAGCATTCGCATCAACTCTCCATTTAAGCACCCTTAAATATTGAAATATTAAGAGATATATATATGTACCTGCCTTCAAGTTGCCTGCTGACTTATAGGAATTCCACAAAATTCATAGGGTTTTCTTAGACAAGGAATACTCGGGGGTGGTTCTGCCAGTTCTGTTACTGGAAATATAGCTTACAGCACCTGGTATTCATTCGTAGTCTCCCATCCAAGTACTAAGCAGGGCTAACTCTGCTTAGCTTCCAACATCTTCCAGGATCTTATTTTCCCATACTTAGCTTTTATACGTATATACACTCTTCTTAGGGAGAAACAGACTTTTCTGGTCTATAGACATTGTATTCTTACATTACATTGCAGGTAAGGCATCATACAACTTACACAATATTGGGGTGTCATAATCCATATACCACACACAGACACACTCATACACAAACATCCATAATGGGCATCATTATATTCATAATGGATATTTATCTAGTTAGATAAGAATTACATCTAACCTATTTGAGTAAAGAGGTGCATTGTCTGGATCTTATCAGCTAGGAACAGGGTTATCATCAGCAAAGCTGTTAGAAAACAGCTATATTAGTGGGAAAGTAATTCACAGTCAGTCTGGTTTCTGTCTCTCCTGATCTGGTTTTATAGCATCCCTAGTCTCTATCTGTCCAATCAGATTAGATCTGTTAGCCTTCTCTAATATAAACAATATAATTCTGGCCAATCAGATCAGAGTCTATACTGTGATGTGATGTGATGTGACCCAGAAGCCAGTATTTCCTGGTTGCCTTCCATCAGATTGCATCAGCCATCTGATAGTAGTAACCTTCTGTATTTGGGTTCATTATGAATCAATTGTTTATGTTCTCTTTCAGGCCCTTTCTTTCTTTATCATTTTATGCACAGTTAGGTTGGCATCCTGCTTAGAACCGACCTGTGCCTATGTCTTTGGTACAACACAAACATCTCTGCTTTATACTTTACAAAAACCTTTATTACAGTGCTATTCAGGCTTCAGGGGTATAAATTTTGCAAAATACAATCCAAATCAGTGCTCAACCTGTAACAATATTGCCATAATCATTGGCCCACCAAGCCATCAGTAATCTCAATTTGGGAAAGAAGGAAGGAGTCCCTGATTGAAAGGTCAAAATTCTATACATGTTTAGTGTAGCCTAAGCGTACTCCAGCATATTGGAGAGTTGTGAACCAAGTGTGCAATGGGTGCCATGGAACTGAGCTTACTTGTTGCCCACCAAGTGTGAAAAAGGGATGTGGTGTCTACTTGTGAAACAACTGTCTTCCATAGTGATTCAATTTCAGAGGAAATGTCACTGCTTCCACAACTGTTTTTTATGCAAGTGGAGTGCCCTCACAGGATTCTAGTCAAATTGCTACCTTTAGACCAAATAATCTGCACTATGAAGGCTTTAAAAGGAAAAAGGAGGGAGCAGTGGCGGAGCCTGGAGCACTTAGAGGGGGGCATACGGAGGGGGTGTGGCTATGGCTATGGTAGACAGGGGTGGGGCTATGGTGCATGGGGTGGCTATGCCACACAAGATGGGGCTACAGCACATGGGGGTGGGGCTATGGTATGGGGCAGGGCTACCACATGTGGGGAAGGGCAAGCAAGGAGCTGCGGCACCCCCCCAAAAATGCCGCCGGGGTGCTCCGCCCTCATCGCCCTCCTTCATCCCTATGCCACTGGGAGGGAGGAAAGCACCTTATGACTGTGTGATTTATTTTAGCTTGAGCTTTCATGGATTTCAATCCAGTTCTTCAGAGGCGCTGATAAAGTTAACATCAAACCTCAGGTATATTAGAATATCCACATGATACAGGCTGCATGCTGATTTCTGTTCTAGTTTGCAAAACATAAGAGCTGGCAAATGTATATAATGGGTTTAAGAAGCGTAACACATAAAGCAGGAAACTTTGCATATTGTGGAATGTGTGTGAGTGTGCCATTGAGAGTCTATTTCCAGGAATAAAGCCAATCCAACTATAAACAATTATTTTTTAAAAAGTCAACAGTTAATTGACGTGTAACAAACCCTAGACAGGTGCCACGTTAACGAATAGATGCAGATGGCAGATATAATCTGATAGCAGCTAAATATACTTGGTGTATTACATCACCTTTAAGAACCTGAGTGGAGGAAAGAGAAAGAAATTATGTAAACAGTGTGTAGTGAATGTCTCTTGTCTTACTGGACAAGATCCATCAGCTGATTAGGCTGGGAAGAGTTGGAACAAGCTGAGAACAGAGAATGGCCAGGCAACTGAGTGGTCACCTCCAACATGAATGTGGTTGTTAGGCAGCCCACACTGATAAGGCTGTTCCTAGCTGATAATTGCCCAGAGTATGCTGAAGGAGACAACAGAACATGCCAGTAAGATAAGAGAGGATCTCCGCTCTCCCCAGGCTAAGCTAACTGGATGTACAGTGTTTCCCATTTCTGTTTGATGTAGTTCTGGATGCTGCTTATAGCAATGCCTATGGATATTGATCCCCTGCATGTCTGTGTCCTGCACAGAGGGTATATGGGTTAGGACACCCCCATTTTGGTTAAGATGGTACGTTCTTCTGCGTGTATCTATAAAGAAGTCTGCTAAAGGGATCGAGATGATACAAAGGTCAGTCTCTATAAAAGTTTTACATCTTATCTGCCATATACTGTAATGTAAAGAATGTATGATGCCTTCCATGCAATGTAATATAATGAAAGTAATGTGCCTAGACATTGACGTGGCTATGTTTTTCTACAAGAGAAATATGCATGTTTGTATATCTGTGAATGTATATAATAAATAGCCTAAAAGACTAACAGGGAGCCTGCTCATTCTCCCATACGAATAGCCTGATCTTGCAATACTTAAGAATGTTTAAATGGAATGTTGATGTTAACTCTGCCTGTCTGGATTTTACTACTCGCTTGTCTATTACTATTGGTGGGTGATGAAAGATATCCCAGAAAGATACAGATTAGCTCTGTCTAAAGATATGGGTGAGGAAACATGCCTTTTTCACATCTCCATTAGTTGCGGAGGTGGAAGTGGGATCAGTATGTAATAGGATACAGAAGGAGCAATTAGTGGTTTATGACCAGTGTCACAGATTGCATCTTTCTGTATCTGACTGATGCTCTAATCCCATCCACAGAACTATATAATTTCTAATCTACTTCAGGCTTGATATTGACTCTACCAGCATGTCTGAAATCAGATTGAAATCTGTGAAAGATCATGATAAAATAAATCATTTAGTCTTAAAGGGATTGCTAGGTTCCTCCTTCGTCCCTTCCCTTTTATTTTGTTATGCTGTGACAGACCAACACAGCTTTCTCTTTGAAAACTATCAAAGCTGACATTGTGGATGGTATAAATTGATGTTGCAGGTACAATTGCCAGAATAAAGTCATGAATATATGCCAATATGTGCATGCTGGCATATAGAGATCTGGTCCTAGGAATCTTATGTGTGTCATCCTTTTGGACATGTGGTTTTAAATCCAGTAGAGGACACACATATGACATAGCCATAGTTATATCCACCTATTTGATGCTGAGTCAGATCACTGCTTCCTCTAGTTCAGTGCTGTTGACACAAAGTGTGGCAAATCTCTAGCTCTCCAGATGCTTAACTCTACAACACTATAGGCCATCATCACTGGCAACCTGGGTAGGCTTGACTGCAGCGTAGGGCAGAACATGTGGAGGGCCAAAGATTCCTCACCAATGGACCAGTCCAGAATTCAAACCAGAATTCTCTGCCTTGTATAGTGATGCCAAGGAATGAACCAAGGACCTGTGGCATGCACAGCACACACTCTACCTCTGAACTATGGTCCTTCCTGTGGAAACTATTTTCTTGTGCACATCAGTGAAGTTTACAATATTGGTAAGACATAAGCAAGAGCTCGATTTTTCTTTTTTGATAAATGATGGCATTAGAATACGGCTTCAGATCAAATGCACCCTTATACATTTATATAAAGCTCATTAAACATTAACATAAAATAGACTATCACTAGAATATATGCTCTTCCCTGTGCTCTCATTCTAGAATAAACCCTGTATTTTCTCAGCTGAATTTTGGTTAGCCCACAAATCAGAATAGCCCCGGAGGATATACAGTATATTTCTGATTCCTGTTGCCATCGGAAAGATACAGGATGACAGGTGAAAAGTGAGGATAAAGTTAAGTCACATTACATAAAGGTAAGTTATATTTCATATCATTATCAACAGGGGGGAAGGGACTGTGGGGGGCAGAATTTTATTTTCATGGTGAATGCAGAAGCACCTATTTTCTAACTTTTTAAATTAATCTTCCACAAATAGAGGGAGCATCCATTTTCCGCACATCAGCATTACTTTGGCCATGCCCTTTACAAAGGCTGAATATCCCTGGAGAATGTTCCATTCCTGCGTGTGCTTTCTGTTTACTGAGATCTGCCTTCTCCTGTGTCGATATTTTCCTGTTTCTAAAGTCTGAGGTATTTTATTTGTTCATTTTTGATATGATTATATACACCACATTTGATCTTTCTCGAGGGACTCTGCTGCTTTCTGTAAACCAACAGTAATAGAAATAACATGATGTTTACTTAGAATCTCAAACAGCAGAAATACAAATAATTTTCCAGACACATACATAAGCAGATGCTCGTGAACCCACCTATAGCTCCCTCCTTGTGTGTTTGTAAAAAAGAGAGATGTTAGGACACCTTGTATTGTGAGTGAAAAATGTCTCATGTTGTCAACAGTTTTTCTATGGATCGAGTCCCAGTGCATAATGCAGCCAAATTGCATTAGTACATCTGCCTAGGATGATTCATGCATGTATACTCTTTGGTACATAGTCTCATGTGTATTGAACGTACATGCTAATTCTTGTGGAAGTTTGGGAGCCATCGCGTTTGCTGTAAGCACTGCAATTTTGTGAGAACTGTTTATATTAGATACCATCGACTCATATGTTACTTCCTGCATATAGGGGCAGGGCTGACTGCTAGAGGATGGGAAGCATAAGATGTGCAATTTATATGAAAGCAATTTGCTGGTGGCACTGAATGCATGAATTGGGGGTAGAGCTATTAAGTCCTGATAAACCACTAACGTTAAGGTCCACTGAATTTGGGAAAATTACTTTTTTTTACTACAATTGCCAGAATCCCCAGACATCATGAATTCTGGGAGATGTAGTTAAAAAAAAAAGGAATGTTTTCAAATTGAATTGAAATGGAAGTAAGGAAGTGATTTTTATTTTTTTTTTAAATGGTAATCTATACTTTTGGAGTGACTTGAGTTTCTCATAAGGATATAGTGTGTCTCATGAAAGCTGTAGCTTTCAGTTGGCCCAGACATGCCCAACCTGGTCCCCTCTGAATATTCTAAACTACATCTCCCAGCATTTCAACTACTACCTGTATTAGCTGAGACTGATGTGAGTTGTACCTGATCCCATTCAAAGAAGTAGTCAGTGAGCTAGTCAGATTATATTGTATCCATTATATTCATTATTTATCAAGTCTAGAAATGTCTGCGGTGTCCTGGCGTTTTGAATCAGAGATTGTCAGCTTCCGCTAATTGCACACATTAGCCAGTAGATGTTGTTAACATAATCAAAGTTCTCTGCTAAACCCTTGCAATTTGCTGTTTGTGGCTGTCCTTTATGTCACTGTTTATTGTTATTTAAGTATTTTATACCTACAAGAGATTTGAGAGATTATGGAAAACAAAACCAGTTTCCTTGAGGTATGCAGGTTTGCTAGTACCCAAATGAAGGCTGATTGAAAGACAGCTAATTTCATTCCCATTGATTAAAGAGAAAGAATAGGGCAGCCAACCTCAACCTAAAGTGTGAGTAGCTGTAATAAGATGTTTTAATAATTCAGAACTCTTAATTGTAAAATGTTGACACTATAATATGAAATGGCTTCTGCTATAAATGTCAATAGGGATTCTTATTATAAATTTTAGAAAATATGCGTGAGGATTCAGTTAAGATTTGTAATTTCACCCTTGATAAAGCTCACAGTAAGGTATGATAAGACTCATAGCCTCTAGTTATTACATGAGATGGCAGGTCATAACTTCATGGAAGGAGGAAGAATGCCTTACATTTTCATATGTCTTTTTCAGCTCTGATTTTCTTCTGTGTAAAAAGGAGGTCAGCAACTAAAGTTCCTAGAGCCAAATCATACCTCTAAGTCAGGACTGGAGAATGCATAGTGTCTCCACATTTTGTTGGACTACAACTCTTAGATGTCTCAGGGGGTAATAGTTATTTTTAAATGTAATTTTTGGGAAAATACGGTAAAAAAGTAACTAAAAATAATAGCACAATAATGCTATGCCAATGTATTACTCTGAGGCCCTTATCGCACAACGGCACCATCCCAGCATGGGGAGGTGTTGCTGCCGGTCCATGACGTGTGCCATCGCGTGACGTTGTTGTGGTCCTGGTGCTATTGTGTCCCCAGCTGTAGTGATAGCGCCGTATACCATTACTGCGAAAAAACCCAGTAATGGTCTCCCTTTGTGCAACAATCCCATTGGCTGTGGGGGGGGGGGCGGTGAGAAGGGAGGAAGTACTTTTAAGCATTTTCTTCTGCAATACAATCCAGGAAGAGGCTGTCTGTACTGTGGAAGGAAGGAGTGTGTCCCGAACGCTACTTATCCGCCAGCATGCGCCGCTGTGGTGGGGAGTGTTCAAGTCCTAATCCCATCCCGGCAATGGCATTGCCAGGATCAGGGTTGGATGACATGGGATTGCAGCATAGTGCCATAAGGGCCTAACAGCACAAAGTAATGACTTTAATTTTTAAAATAGTGTTCCAAGCTCTGGAAAGGAACATGAAGAAGGGCAATTAGAAAGACTAGTAGTTTTAATCAATGACCTCAGTCTCAAAATGCCACAGTAGGATGTTATGTTTTAAAGGAGACAGGGAGAACAAGACTCTAGTTATTCAACTAGTCCCTAACATCACATGTTCTGATGTCCTCTGCCCCCTAAATCAGGGAGGCATTTGAAAGGGAAGCTGCAGACATGCTTGCTGCACACGCACAGACCTTCCACTACATCAGGAATCCTGCACTGGATCAAAGTATGGAGGTATGGTTTAAATATTTGAAGGGATGTCATGCTGAGGAGGGAGTGGGCTTGTTCTCTGCCACTCCAGAGACTAGGACAAGGACCAATGGATTCAGGCTGCAGGAAAGGAGATTCCACTTGAACCTCAGGAAGAACTTCCTGACGGTCAGAGTGGTCCGGCAGTGGAATATGGTGCCTCGGAGTGTGGGGGAGTCTCCTTCTTTGGAGGTTTTTAAGCAGAGGCTGGATGGCCATCTGTCGGGAATGCTTTGATGGGTGCTCCTGCATAGCAGGGGGTTGGACTTGATGGCCCCTGGGGTCTCTTCCAACTCGATGATTCTGTGGTAACGGGCCACAAGCAATAGAGCTAACTGTAACTAGTTACTCTTTGTGGTAATGAGAAGGGAAAGAAAATCACACTTGAAAGTAATAAGAGGGGGTATAGTCGCTTTCCTGGGGTAACAAGTAATGATTTCTAATTCCTTTCAGTAATTACCTATCATTTTGGATGTATTTTGATAGGAATTTTTAAAATTTTATGCCACCTTCTTATCAAGCTAAAATACCCCTCTCAGAAGTAACGACAAAGAGATAAGCATCATGACAAGCAGTATAACAAGTTACTTTAAAAAGGATTACAAGTAATGGCAATGTGGTACTTTTCAAACATTGCAACGTGTAATAAAAACAGATTACAGTTGGCCCTCCACACTGGTTAGGGTTAGGGGCACAGAACTCACACAAAATTGGAAAAACTGGAAATATCACAATGTGTGTGTGTGTGTGTGTGTGTGTGTGAGGAGGGGGCAAGGCACGGTGGGGAAAGTGGGCACCCAGGGTCCAACTCAGGTCAGGGAAAGGAGAGAGAAGGGAGATGAGTCTCCAGGGTGGCCCTATACTTCCCTTCTCTTGCCCGTCTCCTTCCTTGGGGGTGTGGGGGGCATTGGGAGGGGGTTTGTGGTAGTGAGAAACTGGACTGTGAGCCATCCTTAGCTGGCCAGAAAGTGGCTGGTGGAGGAAGAGGAGGACCAGAGGTGGGTTTTTAAAGGGCTGCATGGTCTGATCAGAGCTGAGAGGGAAGGTCCCCCTGGAAAAGCAGCACTTGAGATTGGGGGGCTAGGGGTTGGAGAAACTTGCAAACAATCAACTCCCTGAAAGTGAAACCTGCAAAGGTGGAGGGCCAACTGTACTTGTAAAAACTAGCTCCTTGAGCTCTGAGACACAGAGTTGTGTGAACGCTCCCACGGCCTCTTAAACTTCTGGATTATCTTGTGAGGTAGGTGGAGGACAGCCTTGCCTCACTCAGGCAGAGTGGACTGTGCACCCTCCCCACTTCCCATTCACAGGCTGATGGCTCTCCACTACCACAACCATCAGCCACAGTCCCCTTGCCATCAGTGACTTCTGCCCGCTCAGCAGGTGTAATAGGGAAAACAGACAGAGGAAATGTTCCTGTTGGTTGCGATCTTGTTGCTAAAATTCTCATTAAAAAAAGAAGAAGAAGATGTTGCCTGTATCATACAGAAAGCAATTTGAACATACAGAAGCAATCTGAGAAACAAACCAGAAGTATTTTGCTCCTACCTAGAAGCTGGGTTCTTTTTATTGCAGGATACCTTGCAACAACAAAAGACACCCTTTTTTTAAAAGGCGTGTAGAGTTCTTGTTCGGATTAAAGGGTACTCCTCTGGATGGGAGCGGAAGCCTAAGGCCTTTAAAGTCAGAACAGTACAATTTTTAGAACACTGTATCTTTAAACAAGAAGGCTTGCCCATCCAGGGTTTCAGCACCAGCAGTGAGCAAAGACACAGAAGAGATCTATGATTGGCCAGTTACGTATATTGGAAAATGAGAGACATTTGGTGGATCCCCCATTTGGCAAAGCACGTGTAACATGCAAACAGAAGTTCAAACAGTAGACCAGTCCAGCCTTTGTCATCCTCCACACGCTTAAATCTAGCTGAAAAGTAAACACAAAACAGGTTGGTTAAAAGTATACAAAAGTTTACTTACAGATATTTGTGCATAATCTACACAGGTTCATGTTCTTGAAGAAGGGTAAGAAAAAAAATAAGCAATGACATGCTTACAGTGTAGCATCCCTTCTACAGCCATTTAGACTACATGCTCTCAGGAAAGCAGGCAGAAGAGAAAGAGATAGTAAACAGAGAGAAAAGCCCTTTGAGAAGAAAGGATGTCTAGGTGCAGGAGGGAGGGAGTGGGTGCAAACGAACAGGAAGTTAGTTTGGGCTTTGCCCCTAAACCTACAAAGATCATGCAACCTAACTAGCTGTGAATTTTGAGCATGCTGAAGTTGCTATTCCCAACAACGTACAGTATTATGAAATCTGAATGTTTATTCACCCAATTGTTTACTCAGTTTCCTTCATCCTCTCTATCCTTCCTGCTGGATGCAGAGGTCTCTGTGGATTGAACACCCTTTTCTAGAAGTCCCAGCTAGTAGTAAATGAGGTTTTCTGCTGCAAGAGAACTTGCACTTTTGCAGTGGTTTGGTCAGGCCCATGTCTGAGGCTCTGAGGGAAAAAAGGCAGTGTGGCTCTAGAGAGGAAAGCAGACCAACTGCCTTGCTCAGAGGAAGCATTCCTCAAAGCAAGGCCTGGAAAAGGTGCTCTGGGGAACTCTGCCTTGTCACTTTGTCACTTATCAGATCCGCCTTGGAATGTTTCCAAAAATCAGATCTATAAACCAGGAATGAATATCCATATAATATAGGCAATACAGGAGGACGTGATTAACCATTTTAACTGTGCTAGACGGGCAGAGGCAAACATACCACGTGTAAGGAATTTTTAAGTATCTCCCTTCCAGTAAGGCTGATGGCAAGATAGTGCTCCTTTCCTGTTGCAACAAATACAGTAGAGGAAGGCAGCCAGTCTGCCTCTCCGGAGCAGCTGGAAGACCTGACGTCTCGCTCTGAGGAGCCCTACTTCAGAGTGTGCCACTGCGGGCTGAGTGGCCACAAAGACTGCCTGGGCTACCGGGACACAACTACTGCGTCAGAGCGAAAAACAGAAGCAATGCAACAACCTGGAGTGACAGGAGGAGAAAAAAAGGGAGTAAGAGGAAGTGGCGGAGGTGGGAGCAACGGATTCTCCTACCTCGGGTAACCCCTCTTCCCAAGGCTTGAAAAGGAAAGTACTCAGGACTGTGTTCGTAATGCCACGAGGAAGTTGCACTCAGAAATCACTTTTTAAGTTTCAAAAAGAATATTTGCCAACTAGTTGCCATCTAAGGAAAGAAGCCAGAGAACTATGAGGACGAATACAGGGATACTTCATTCATGCTACATTTTCCATACAGTCCCACCGTACTGGAATCTGAATGAATTCTGGTCCATGTTTCATCCTAGACTCTGACTCTTCACAAACCAATATTGAGAGATTCTGGTAGGCCTCAGTTTAAGTTCTAATTTGATGCCAAAGTTCTTCTAATGAAATATACTCCACTTAGACCTCTTCTTTGCATTTTGCAGATTCCAGATTATTTTAGAAGGGTCCATATAATACATTAACGGCCTTTCAGCTCTTTAAATAACCACACATGCACATAGCACATGTACCCTTTCATTTTGCAGATGAAAGCTGTTATAAGCCCTCGCCTTCTCTCTCCGAAAAAATAAATTAAAAAAAAAACTTCCAGTAGAGGTTGGTCTAAAGCACCACAAGCACTGCCTGCCCTCCCCCAACACTTTCGAACAAGATCTCTTTCCAGGCTTTCTAATCTCTCATTTACATGAAGAGCTGAATAATCTGGTTTTGGCTTGAGGTCTCTGGCTGCTGTCCTGGTGTGCTCCCCCCTCCCTGCTCCTTGGCAAAAAACTTTGAACAGGCTGTGCACGTTTTGGGGGCTTTAAATAGAAATCCTTTCCCTGCAAAGCCATTTTGGGAAAAGAGAAGGAAGAGTAAAACAGTGAAATTCAAAAGGGGCAATAAATTGAGGACATTCTTTGCAGACAGTGCAAATAATAGTACCTGATAATAGCAAATAAACTGAAAGGCAAGACAGGCATAAAAAACTTCTTGTAATCTAATTCTCTTGCACCCAGTTGTTTCCAAAGGAAAGATTCACATCCAAGTTTCACTGCGGTACAACACAGCAGAATCTGAAGGACTTCCTAAAGTTATTCCATGAAATAGGTCATGGTCTCCTTCCACAGAAACACATAATCCATAACCCACTGTCAGCTATGGAATAGAAAGATAACTGAAAAAAAGGCTTTTCCATTCAAGTAAATGGGAAGAACAGTTTTGTGCATATATCCCTTTACAGATACCTGTCTTCTTCATTTCCAGAAAAAAATGCCTTCCTCTATTCACTGTGCTTAGTGTAGGAATGTTGTTATTGTTGTTTTGTTATTGTGTGCCTTCAAATCACTGCTGACATACAGCAACCCTAAGGGAACTCTATCATGGAGTTTTCTGGGGCTGAGAGTGTGTGACACACCCAAGATCAACCAGTGGGTTTCCATGGCCCGGTCTCTGTTGCAAGCAAAGAGGTATCAATGCTTGTATAGATTAGTGAAAGGGAGCTCTAGCGAGAAGGCTTACCTTTTTGTTTCACCTCTCTGTTTATTTCTTTGATCTGTGTTCTCAAGCCTCTTTGCTTCCTTTATGTCTGCAGAGGTCACTTACCCCATTCTTCCCAAAATTAGTCCTTTGTCTTCCTTTTGTCTGGGAAGGGAGCATCCATGAGACTCCTGCCTCAAGATGGCTTACATGCACACATGAGAGCCAGCTGTTAGGGGTTTTTTAACCAAAAGTTAGGGAACCTTTAAAAAAAAAAATCTATCTCCTTTCCTGTCCAAGATAGATTTCCTGAAACAATAATTGTAAGTTTTTTCCCATTTTACCTTACAAGAGTATCTTGAGTATTTTTCTCTTGTTTGTTATCAAAGTTCACATTGCAGCTGGCTACACGGCACTCTGCTTGATACAGATTCCAAATATTCCTACAGTCTCCAGGGTTGTAATCCAATGTTCAAACTGCTACACCATGCTGGCTGTTGTAGGGAAGATACCACTCTTCCTTTTTAGAAATCTAGAAGAGGGAGGGAAGCTTGGTAGACATTATAAAATAAATAATTGTAATGTTTGATATAATTGACATTTAATATTGTCAAAAAAGTCTATTGATTCCATTGACAATACTAAATGTCAATTATATCAAACATTACAATTCTTTATTCTGTAATAGCTACCAAGCTTCCCTCCCGCTTCTAGATTTCTAAAAAGGGAGAGGGGTGTCTTCTCTACAAGAGCCAGCATGGTGTAGCAGTTTGAACACCATTACTGATCCAGTAAAAGTCTAGTAAATGAAATGAAATTATTTTAGTCTTAAAATATTAGCAATTTTGTATCACATCCGCTCCAAACTACTAAGAAAAGGTTTCAATTTTCATTATACATTCTTAACCTCAATAGCCTTTCCTCTGCCTTCAGGAAATCTAATCAATTTCATCATGTATTATATATCTGGATTTTTTTTCAGTGAGTCCTCAAATAGAGGCTCTCCAAACCTCACCAGTTCTTCACTCTTCCTATTCCCTTTGCTATTTCTGTTCTATTCTGTTAGGTTATTTAGTCTTTTCAAGTGTTTAGGATGCAGTATATGATACTGCCTAGCAAGAAATCATAGGGGTGGCCGAAGGTTTCCTCAGTGGCCAAAACTTTATTAATGAAATAGGTGTCCATTTTCTTTTTCAGATGATTTGTGAGTAGAAGGGTCTTTCCTACACACATTTGGATTGGGGTGAAAGTGTTAAAGATTTAAAATACATATTTTCATAGAAGGGCTAGCATCCTATTAGTGACATATGTATACATAAGCTTCCCTCAAATGGGCACATCTCCTTTAGGGGACCCTTTAGGAGTCACCGTGGAGGTTTGTTTCCTTGGTATCCTTCCTCCCTCCACAGCACCCAAGCCCCCCTGTAGACCTACAGATAGCTTCTGAATCCTCCCTCTGGCCCCCTAGCCAGACATTTCTTTGATCCTGCCCACTCCCCACAAAGCATGCTGGGAAGGGGGTTCAGAAGCTATACATCCCCACGGCCAGACACAAAATGATGACAGCAGCACGGAGACCTCCAGAAGCCCCTGGTGATTGCACTGCTAATGTAATCATTTTGTGCTTGGCTATATGGACAAAGGCAGAGTCTTCTCCAATCCAGCCCCCGCCCCACAAGGCTCAGAAAGGCTATGCCTTGGGGATTCAGAGACTATGCGGTAATGGGGGGGTATGGTTCAGACTAGCATAGGTGTGCTACTGCTACAGCTACACTACACTGAATCGTACAGGACTGCAGCCATTATATCTTAGCATTAGTCAGTGTCACTTCCAGATTGATTCAACTGTATGCGTTCATTTGTATTCACTGGGTGTGCATAAGCTAGTACTGTGTCTATTAGGATGCACAACGGTTAAAAAAGTTGGTGGCTGCACCCAGGCTTGAGAACCCCCTTATAAGGGAGGGTTGGTCTGACCTCATTCATGTTTTCCTTCCATTTGTTGAGAAATATTTTTTTTTCTATAGTTCAGGCAAGATTTTGGAAACTGATTGGCTGTTGTGTATGGGACTTGTTACCAAATGGGTAAAGCACACGCACATTCTCTCTTTTTTAAATTGTTCTTCCAATTACTTTAAATTATACTTTATTTCTCTTTTAATAGTTGAGCTTGACTTGGGCGTTTAACTGTGTCCTTTTTAAGACATTTAGTATTAATGTGACTGGTCTTGAGTTTCATTTTGTGGGGGAAGATGGGATAGAAATCCAATATAAATAAATAAATAAATAAATAAGAGCTATGAAATATTATATCCAGATCAATTTCATATTCAGGTCCTGCAATTTAAAAGTTATATTCCACAAATACCCAAAACATACCCCCATATTTTAGAATCTACTTTGCGGAGCCACACTGGATGTTAATAGGAAAGACTGTTTTGCTGGCATTCTCTGTAGTAAACAAAATCCAACTGTTGGTAATGTAGCTTTTTCAGCTTTGGGATTAAGCTGTAACATAGAGTTGGAGATAAGATTATAGTTCTGTTCTGTAAGAGGTATTCCCACAGTTTTCATGGGCCATGGTTTTTATCTAATTGATGCAGATGTTCATACATTATGCTCAAGACAGAAGAATAAGTGGTTATCAACATATGAATGGAGCTGACTCCAAGCAAGAGATTCAAGGCATGGTTCTGACAGCAAATTAAATGATTGGGACTGGTCTGATTTTCCTTAATGTGCAAGAGTTTCCTACCCAACCGAGCCCAAGGCACTGCTGCTTTTAGAAAGGAATGTTCTCTAGAACTCTCTGCTTCTCAGAAAGAAAATGATAACCAGACCATTCTTCCTTTTCAGGAAAGGCAACAAGGCAAGAGAACAACCAAGTACCTGTTTGCTCTCTCAGGATACTGGAAGTTAGTGCACAATTCCAGAGAAGCACAAGACATCTCAGACACATACATCAAACTCAGTAATGCACATCTTGCCTTCAGGCAGTTTTGCTAATATTGCTTTCCCTGGCTAGCCATTCCCAAAGGATAGATGCACTTAAAAACAACCACAAGAAGACTGTGAAGCTGGAAAAGACAATGGCTCAACACCATGTGCTTCTGAAATGTAAGTGTGATTTAAAAGATAGATGCATATGTTTTTCAGATTTTAGCATTCTGGTTGATGCTCAGTAGACCCTCACAACGCCATACAGTAGAGGGCATCTGTCTTCAGAAGAAAACTTTCTTTGTCTATGGAGGCTCTCCCCAACACTTTAGAGCCTGGAAAGAAGGGCAAGATGGGATGCGTAGTGCAAATTCAGGGAGAGAAAGATGGGGGAAGGGGCATGAGATCTGTGGGGTGATGAACAAGGTGGGGTGGGATGGCAGACACACGCATGTGGAAAAGAAGATCATGAGGGTGAATGGCTGCAGTAGGCAAAGGTGGGATGAGTGTTGATAAGTAAGCAGAAGAGGAAAACTTTTAATAGCTGTACACTTTTCTCTATTACACACCACCATCTTCTCCAGTATGTCTGTTAACTCTGCAATTCTTTGGCTGTTACTAAGCACCAAGCAGCCTGTTTGGTACTCATTGCAGAGGAAATAATTCAAAACAGTGCACCATCAATTATTACTCCCCTGGAACTGGAAAAAAGCATCATAGAAAGATGAATTATTTTATACCTTAATAATTTTATAATATTTCAATTTAGAGAACATGGATTTCAGCACCGTGCAATGTCCCTCATAGACGTCTAGGCCTTATGACTTCATTCTGCTTAACGATTCGTCTCCTTATCACCCTAATGAAAGATACTCACACAGCTCTGAACAAGAGCTATAGAATCTGTCACAGTCAGTAATGGTCCGTGGGGGGACTTTGGCCATAAGTGGCAATTTCTGTTCAAGAGAACATTAGCACCCAAATTGTCTTCAGAAGAGAGATGTCATGACTGAGCGCCATTGGTGGAGTGTTGTGTGGGCAGCCTGCTCAGAGTTTCTGAGTTGTGATTGCATCCACTCAGATTGACTCATCTCCTTCACCCCTAGATCATGCTCAGAAAGAGTAAGCAGGTCAACTTACCATTGTGTAGGGCATTTGAGGAATTCAGAGGCATACATACTGTCATTGGTGACATTAGCCACAAATGTTTCTTTACAATAACCAACGTATTGGAACATAGCAGCGAGCAACTTTTGGGTATCCCCCATCGATATCCACATTCCCTTCAGAAGCCCCTGGGGCTGCACACCCCCCCCCCACCACAGTGGCACAGAATTTGTTGCTGCCAGATTTTGTTAGCACGGTGATGGCAAAGGGGAGATGTAGTTACCCTTCAAATCAAAGGATATAGGACCCCGTTTTCAACTTCATCTGCATTTTAGCTGCCGGGAAGCCTGGAACAAAGCACACACTTTTCATGAGGATTGTTTTAAAAGGAGACCACTCCAATAATCAAGTTGAGTTGGCAGAAGTCTGGGAAATAGTGAAGCTTCCATAAAATGGAGGGAGAGGAATGGAGATCTGCATGAGCCATGGCTTATGCATTGCCCACCTCGGCTGTAAGGAGTATTATTTTGTCATCAGTAATAGAAATGAAGGACTGAAGCCAATGAATGAGCTTGTGGCTAAGTCAGCTTGAGAGCATCAGAGGCAAAGAAAACCAATAGGCCATCAGTTGCTTTCTTCTACTGTAACATACCATCACATGCAACATTCCCTGCCAGGACTTTTAGATGCTATTCATACAGATGTTTTACAACCAGACCAATTCCACTGCTTTCCAGTGATCAGACTGCATTAATTTAACTTGGAATCACCCTCTGAGAGCTTTGCAGGTAGGGACCATCTATGTCTGATGTAGGTTTATTGATTGGTGGGAGTGTCTTGGATGGATTCTTTTCCTAAAATACATGGATTCTTTCCACAAATTGTGTAAGCTAACAGTGATTACCACTTTAGAGGGCCAACTAGAACCGGATAAAATTGCTATGGGTGGGTGGGTGGGGGGTAGAACTAGCTTCCAGGCAGACAACTGGCCATCCTTGATATAAATGAACCTGAAATGGCTTACATGGTATTTATTTCGAGCTCTTCTTTATCCATGCTCAGCTTCTGAGAGCTGCCTTTTATGGCACCTTTAGGCAGACACACCAATATGCAAATATAAATGACCTTTAGGAACTTGTCAAAAAAAGCAAAAAACAAAAAACCCAACCCTACAACCTTTAAAGAAAAGGACATCTGCTTAACTCTTCTTTCTTTCTTTCTTTCTTTCTTTCTCTCTCTCTCTCTCTCTCTCTCTCTCTCTCTCTCTTTCTTTCTTTCTTTCTTTCTTTCTTTCTCCTCAAAGATGCCTGGTCCAGTCTTCTACTTCCCAAATGCCATCCATCTGAAAAGCTACTGAAGGAGTCCAGAACATAATTAAGAATCTCACTGCATCCAACCTAACCTTACACTGTGCAGTTTGGTGTCTAACAGGAAAATATATAACCATGAATTCCTTTTCTTTCCCAGTGTGACATTTATAAATGCCTTGTGATTTAGTTCAAATACATTTCATTTACTGGCCTGATAAAATGTTAAGTCTTTGCAGCAGAAGAACCCATACTTCCCGAATAGCACTAACAGTAACATTTCTTGATTAATGTTGTAATATATATTTGTACTGTGTTTTGTAAACAAAGGAGAATGAGTGACAACATGCCAATTGGCCACTGTCACAATTTGTACCAAGGGGTTCTATCCTTGGGTCTTTAAGCTGTTACTGCTATGTCTGGACAGAAAGAGAGAGCGAGAGAGAGCGAGAGAGCGAGAGCGAGAGCGAGAGAGAGAGAGAGAGAATGCACAGGAAGGAGTGAGAAGCAAAGGTAGATGTGAATTGTTGCTAGGTAGAAGCGCGCATTTGATCTTCTTGCCACAGCAACCCCTATTGTCAGTGAGGCATCTGCCTCAGGCAGCAGATTTTGGATAACATGACAGGGTAGAAAAGTTTCAGAATTTTATTATTGTAGAATTTTTCAATGACATGTAGGAGTAGAGCTACACATTCTCCCTCATGCCCCAAAATAATGTTTCTGGCTTTTGATACTATAACTTCCTTAAGGGGCAGGTGTGGGGATTTGCTGCTCTACTTCAGGCAGCAAAATTTCTTGATCCATCTCTGACCCCTGTTAGTGGCAGTGAAGCTGTGAGCATGTTTGGGCTTGCCTCAGCTTTTGTCTGGTATCTGTAATCTCTCTGTAGTGTTGGCCTGATTGGAACCTGGGAGGACACTGGGTTCACATCCCTATTGGTGCATCATCAAAGAATCTCAGGCTATGTCTATACAAGTACAACAGGAAAACTTAACAGCATGAGTATTGTTATTAGAAGTTGTGTGGGTCGAGCCAAGTATTTGCTACCATATCTGTGAACATAATGAGAGTTGTATCAGCCTACAGAAAAGATCAGAGGTCCTGTATACACTTTGACAGGAAATCGTTTGGCCATATGCAGGCTACGGAAAGGAGAATATATGAGTGGGTGTGTATACAGCTTTGGTTGATGACGAGTGAGGTAAGAAATGTTCGGAAGTGTGTGAGCATGAGTGGAGCTTGTGTGTCAGTATATGTACTAACATGAATAAAAAAAAATAGTGAATGATAGAAAGACATGCTTAATGACCTCTGTCCTGAAAATACAGTCAGCCCTCTGCATTTGCAGGTTTCACTCTTGCGGATTTGATTATTCACGGATTATTTGCTGTCAGCTCTGCTGCTGCCTTATGCCACTTTCAATAGGGACTGCAAGCCTTGTGAGACTGAGAAATGGCAAATGAGGCTTGTAAGTCCCTATTAAAAATGGTGTGGGGCGGCAGGGGAGGTGGCAGTCAGCCCCACTAGCCACCCACTTGCGAAGGAACCTAGATGCCTCAAAGGAATCCACATGGTGATCACACTTTTTTTCTGTGTTAAATATGGTTTGGGAAGGCCTAGAATTATTCACTTTTTTTCACTTTCACGGGTGTCCTGTGCTCCTAACCCTTGCGAATGTGGAGGGATGACTGTATGACAGTTAAAATGGTATCAAACTGCTGCAACTCTGTAGTGTGGAGACACTGTCAGAGCTTTGCTTCTAGCCCTTTGCAGAAAATATTCACCAAACACATTTCATTATCTTGAATGTAAACCATTCACTACATCTTTTGATATCCTTACTACATGTTCAACTGTAGCCAGTAGGTGGCATCAATAACCATACAACTCCATAGCTAAATAAATAGTTTTAAGATTCTAGACATGAAAGAGTTCTCATTTTAGCTAAACTTCATAGACAATGTTTGACCACAAATTTGGGTGTGAGTGGTCATTTCCACTCCTCAAATTTTGTTCAGAATCCCCATTTACTTGGTATATGTGTTCTCTGACATGTTGAGAATTTAAAGTTCTTTGATTTGCAACCTCATTCAGCATTACTCCTGCACTAGAAACCAACCAGTCAACCATTCAGAGTTAAAACCAATTTCTGCTTAAAGGCTGCATCTTAACAAATAGCAAAACACTTATGAAATTGAACATTTCATTTACCTGGCACATAAATATCACTTTGCCTTTACTGAAAACATTAGAATAGATGTAAAATCCAGCTTTCCCCATTCTGCCATATTGACAACAACCAAATTAAGGTGCATTGTCATATATGGATTGAATGGGCAATGGAGATGGAACTCCATCACAGCGTAGCAAGCCAACTGGAAAATATAATTAGATTTCCTTCTCCTCATTAGCAAATACAATTTCCTTTTGACCATTTATTCTCACCTGGGGAAAAAAAAAACTAACATGGGCCACAACTGTATACCCCAGCACCATTCTTTTCTGTTTATCTATTTGTAAGCTTGCTATGGGATTTTTGTTGTTGTTTTTAGTTATAATATAAAAGATTTCCAATGTCATTGGATAATAGAACCAATTATAAAACAAGCTAAGACTGCTGAATTATCCCTTTGCTTCCTAACACTATCCCACTTACCTTCACCTGCTCGATATGCAAACGTAATAAAGTATAGATGGAAAAACACTGGCTAATTAACTAGACAGATTAAACTTCTTTGAAAGAAAAAATATTTTCTGTAAATCATTTTCCTGCCTGAGAAAAATCATCCATTTGCAACAGCCTTCTTACGCTGATGGGATCTGAGGTTTTCACTCCATAAATTCTGAAACCCTACTCTCAAAATATATCTGCTCATTTTTGATACTTAAGTAACATAGAATCTGTTTAAAGATAACTTTAATCTAACTTCATCTTCTGTTCTCTATTCCAGCTCAAAAAGAATGCTGTGGAAAGCATTTTTACTAGTCATATCAAATGCTGAAGTAAGCCTCCCCTGCTCTGCCTATTTTTAAGGAAATTGTTCATCTTTTTAGTATATTTGTAGCTGATAAAAGGTGAATCTCTGCATCTTTGTGCCTAGCTCTGCACGAAGGCTAAGGAAAAGTGAATTTACCTGCAATTCTGGTTTATCTATTTTGATATCTCTATGAGTTAGACTACAACTCCCATAATCCCCAGTCAGCATATTTGTGCTAGCTGGAATGATGGGAGCTGTAGCCCAGCACAGTGATACACCCAAAGGCTTCTAGGGACGGCTGTTCTTGGCTGCATAATCATGCATTTTACCTTGAGCTGAAGATATGCTGCATTTTAAGTTTAACTCTATGAAAACCTTTATTGATCTGCAACCATAAACAGGGTAGTGATGCGATTCTTCTGTTTTAACAGTGCTTTATATATGTATGTATACACACACACACACATACACACATTGATCGTAGACATACTCTTTTAGTGCATCTAGTGCATCTTGTTTCTGGGAAATGGCAACCATTTACTTTTCTCTCTGAAGCAGTTTTGTGATGGACTTACTAGACTCTTCAATTCAAAAGTATACTCATTTAAAAAAAAAAACAGGTTTGGACTTCCAGTCTGACTTATGGTGCCGTGACAGGGTTCTCCTTGCTGTCTGGGCAGGAGATCCCTCTTTCCATAGGCGAGAGTCAATTCAGTAATCCTAGAATCAACCAGTTTCCTCCATGCTATTGGGGGAACAAGTGGGGTTCCGGAGATCGGTCACCTGCTCCCTAGCTTTCAACCCGACTGAGGATTCCTGCGACGGCTGGAAGCAGCTGGGGCGGAGGAGATCAGAACAGCCACTGCCATCGGATTTTGCATTTTGCAGATCAGCGGCGCCCGCAGACCTTTTAATTCAAAAACCCGTTTGAGCTGGCATACATCTAATTGTCTGCACCTCTCGTCTCTGCTCTGTGACTGAGAGCCATCGTTAATGATTCCTTTGGTACGAGAATCTGAATAGTTTTCTTTTGACTTTATGATTGACGCTGTTCAAGTGTTCGGACTTTTACAGAGGGATTTTCCCTTACTATAATAACAGCAAAGTGCCAACAGACTCCTTAGAACGTTTAGCTTATACTGGAGATTACGTAAAAAGAGAAAGAAAAACAGACTTTGTATCTCTAATTGGAGTATTTAATAACTGGGAATTATAATTTCCCACAAATACGTGTGGGCAAAAGCGACGTGGGGAAGTGTCCAGCTTTAATGGCAGCGACAGATGACTCCCTTGGAGAACCTTAATAAGACTGACAGGCAAGAGAATGAGACGCTTTGCCTAGGAGTTAATATCAAATTATGGATCTGGTATTTGTTTTGGGATTTTTTCTTTTTTCCTTATTTTTGCCGGAACTCACTCTTTGTTGGTGGCCATAAATGTTCCTAAACTGACTGTGGACTTTGAACTTTGAACGGAATGAGTTGTGATGGACGTGGGAGAAGAACAATTTCATGGCGGCGACTTATCTAAGGAAGGAAGCAACAATTGGATTTTTCTCTTCTTCTATACGGGTAGAACTGAGCTGTAAAAGAAATAGTCTGGGCTATAAACTGAACAGTTAAGTATAAAGAATTGGCAGATTAATTTGGAGTTCTTATTTTTACTCCTCTTGGTGTGAAATGTCTGGATTTAAATTGGACTCATCTCTAGCTACGGACCTTTGATTAATAATCTGGATTTGAATCAATTTGTGAATATTGTAGCTTCCTAGATAGTGGATTGGATATTAATTTCTATCTGAAAAGAAGAGAAACATATTACAAATCCCTAATATTTTATGCTATTTTGCTGATTTTTAGAGCTACAAGTTATCGCTATTTACAGTGTGATAAAACAATAGAAAGCACTTGATATAAGTTATATAAGATTATATAAGTTATTACTATTTAACATATTGTTCTTGATATAGAATGGATTAAATATTTACACAAAATTATTAGATAATCCATTAGCAATAGAGTATTGATAGTAGAATATTGACAATATCAATTTTTGATTTAATCTCTGACTCAATTTAACTTCTGACATAAAAATAACTATCTTTCATATTTCATCTTTAGCCGATTTATGAATTTATTGGTTTAAATCTATGTTGAATTTGAGTGATTGGAATTGTATTGGATAGATTAATTGATAGCTACAACTGATTGTTCAATTAAGGTAAGCTAATTAACAATTTATTATTTTTCCTGTATAATTTTATATATTGGATATTTTATATTTTGTACATTAAGAAAAAAAGGGGAAAAAAAGAACTCATGAGGACAAGGAAAACTGCCAAAGACGGAAATATGGCAACAACTTCTTCAACTTTTCCTACTCAAAGAAAATCATCATAGGATCCATCAACTAAATCGCAACAGTCAAGGCCAGAGGAACATAAAACTGGAACTGTCACAAGAAATGAAAGGTCTTAAAACTGAAATTAAACATGAATTCAAAATGGAATTAAAAGGAATAAAGACTGCTCTAGAAGGACTTCAAGAAGATATGAAACTAACTGTGTTACAACACTTGAGACTAAAATAGGAAAAATAGAAGAGAAAGTTGATGACCTGACACAACAACAAGAATGACATCTAGATGAAAAAGCTTTAGCAGACTTAAAATCAAGAGAAAATTGTGTAAAAATAAGAGGATTGATGGAACACAAAGAAGAACATTTATATGAAAGATTAATTCCTGCCCTAGCTGCATTTTTGAATATGTCATGTGAGAGAATAGAATAGGAAGTGGACAAAGTATTCAGAGTAGAATCTAGAATGGCTAGAGAGAGGAACCTACCCCGGGATATTGTGGTATATTTTACCCAGAAGAAAACCGGAGAGGATTTAATTCGGCAGAGTTTAGAAACAAATCTGACAATTGATAATGAAAAAGTATACATTTATAAGGATATCCCTCCAAGAATTTTGTGGAAAAGAAAAGACTACAGATTTATAACAGCCTACCTGAAACATCAGAATATATTATATAGATGGGGAAAACTAGAAGGCATCAATTTTCGTTTTAGAGGAAAACTTTTCAGAATAGAGACAATTCAAGAAGCTAAAAACTTTATGAAGAAATATGGTAAAGATGATTGGAAGAACACTTTCAGGGGAGAGGAAAAAAATAGAGAGGACCTACATTCCCATAGAGAACAATATAAAGTTCCAGATCAAGAGAAAGAACAAGAAGAAGGAGCAATTGGCAGAGTTGACACTGACAGTGAGGAAGAGAAGGATCAACTAAGAAAAGACCAGTCAGAAGAAGAATCTTGAGTAGAAGAATCTGCATGTAAAGAAGTGCCAGACAGAGACGAGAACATACATTGAGGATATTTAAGGAAAAAAACCCACCTTATTAAATGGATTTGGAGATTTTATCGTGGAATGTAAAAGGAATCTCGACTCCCCAGAAAAGAAGAAAAACTTTTCATTATCTTGAAAGAAAGAACTATGATATATTATGCCTCTAAGAAATTAGAATAAAGAATGAAAAAATCCATTTAATTTGAAATAAAAAACTGGGTAATGAATTTGTGTCAGTCCCTAATAAAAAGAAAAGAGGAGTTATATTCTATGTGAACCCTAATATTCAATCTAGAGAACTACTTAATGACACAGATGGAAGATACCTCACTGTTGAAATACTTCGGCAAGATCAGAAAATACTACTTGTAAGTTTGTATAGTCCCCATAGTAAACAAGAAAATTTCTACAAGGAACTGAACAGTAAAATTTCGGACTTGGACTACACCAAGATAATGATATTTGGAGATTGGAATGGGGTCGTCAATCCTAAACTTGATCGGAAATCAGATAAATTGATTAAGAAGAATCAAGGAAAACTTCCACAATCATTTGATCTAATGGTAAACAATTTGGATTTGATAGATTCTTGGCGACACCTTTGGACATTCCAAAGATTATACTTTTTATTCTGAACTCCATAATTCACTCTCACAAATTGATATGTTCCTGGTCTCAAAATTATTAATAATGTTATCAAATCAGAAATTCTTCCTAGAAGCCTCTCAGATCATAATGCGATTACACTTTTTCTAAGAGGTAATTCAAAATGAATTTTTAATTGGAGATTAAATGAAAGACTTCTACAAGAGGACAGGATAGTAACAAAAGCCAATGAGTTAATAAAATGGTACTTTGAAGAAAATTTGAATAAAGGTACAGATCTAACAACGGTGTGGTATGCTGGCAAGACTGTCTTCAGAGGTTTTTTTATACAACAAAGTGCAGAGATTAATAAGAAAAGAAAGAGAACCTGCAACGGATTAATGATAAGCTAAAAAGTAAAGAGAAGATCTTTAATGAAAAACCAACAGACAAATCTTTGCAGTAAGAAATAAAGATATTGCAGAAACAACTTGAGACACAAATTAACACAGGGTTGAACAACAAATTACTTTATTCTCAGCAGAGATCTTTTCAATGGGCCAACAAAGCAGGTAAATGGCTAGGACTAAGGTTGAAAAAGAAGAGGGAGAAAAAGAAAACATTGATTACTAAAATCAAACATGAAGAAATCACATATACGAACATTTCAAAGATTAAGAAACTCTTTACAAATTATTATTCAGAGTTATATAAGCAACAAGGAGTAAATGAAGATAAGATAAAGACTTACCTGTCCCAGCAAAATGTAAAGATGACATAAGGAAAAACAGAGAGTAATTTTGAACACCCCAATAACAATGGTGGAAATAAGTGAAGCCATTCGTAGAGCTAAAAGCAGGGAATCACCAGGCCCTTATGGCTTCCCGGTGTCCTTTTATAAAACGTTCCAACATCAAATTTCAGCAGTCCTACATGAAATTATGAACAAAGCACTGGAAGGAAATATCCCAAACCCATGGAAAGAAGCTGATATCATACTGTTACAAAAGGAAGGAAGAGATCCTCAGAGTTTAAAGAATTATAGACCTATATCACAGTTAAATACAGATTACAAACTCTTCTCCTCGGTATTAGCTAGCAGACTAAAAAGGGTGCTCCAGGAAATAATTCCAGAGGAACAAGCGGACTTTATCCCAGGAAGACAAATAAGTGACAATATTAGAAATATAATAAATATAATTGAGCTTTGCGAGAAACACCCCCAGAAGAAATTGTTTGCAGTCTTTCTGGATATTGAAAAAGCCTTCAGTATTGTTAACTGGAAATTTCTGCTGAATATTTGTGAAAGAATGAACATAAGGGAACACTTCTTGAAATGGATGAAAGCCATATATACGAATCAGTCGGTCTAAATCATCATTAATGGGGAAAAATCAGAGAGATTGAATATTCAGAGGGGCACAAGACAGGGTTGCCCATTATCTCCTCTTCTGTTTCTATTAGTTATTGAAGTGCTGATTGAAAGTATTAGAAATGATCCTAGAATAAAAGGAATTAAACTAAAAGACCCGGAATACAAAGTCAGAGCATTTGCAGATGACTTAGTGGTGACATTCGAAGATCAAGAGAGCAGCCTAAAAGAACTAAAAGTCACTCTTCAAGATTTTGGAAAATATTCAGGACTGAAAGTGAATGAAGACAAAACACATATCTTGACAAAAAATATCCCTGCAGATGAAGATAAACAAATTTCACAAACATCTGGATATAAGATTACAAAACAAGTTAGATATCTTGGTATTGAGCTAACAAAAAAAAGTTCAGATTTATTTAAAAATAATTATGAAACAGTGTGGAAATGCATTCAAAAAGAACTTAAGCATTGGTATAATCTAAAGCTTTCTTTTTTGGGAAGAATCGCTGCGATCAAAATGTCTGTTTTACCTACACTCCTTTTCTTGTTCCAAACAATTCCCATTATCCATAATGACAAAGTCATTCATGCTTGGGCAAGAGAGATCACTAAATTTATTTTTTTTGGGGGGGGGGGCAAGAGTAAAATTAAAAATTCTCCAAGATTCAAAAGAAAGGGGTGGTCTGGGTCTCCCCAATCTAGTATTGTATTATCGTGCATGTTGTTTGAATTGGATAAGAGTTTGGATTAAGCCTGATAAGACAAAATTATTAAATTTGGAAGGGGTCGGCCTGTGGTCAGGGTGGCATTATTATCTGTGGTTTAATAAAGCAAAGCTCAACAAAGAATTCAACAGTCATTATGTAAGAAAAGCTTTATTGAACGTATGGAGAAAGTACTTTTTAAGAAGCTGTTTGAAAACACCTCGGTGGGTTTCCCCCCATGAAGCATATTACAAAAAAGAGAATGTTTTGTTTAATAGATGGATCAAATATGAGGATCTGGTTGAACTCCAAAATGATCCACCTTGTATATTTACAATACTCTACAAAACTCTACTTTACAATGGGACACTGAGGAGGAACAAATTAAAACTTCAATGGTAAAATGGGCACAAAACCTCTCCCACTTGATTCTTCTAGACCAATGGGAAAAAACTTGGAACAAAAGGATGCACTACAGAGCATGCCAGGATATTAGAGAAAATCTACACAAGATTATCTATAGATGGTATCTCACGCCTGAATGATTGTCAAAGATATATCCAAATTGTTCAAATAAATGTTGGAAGCGTGATACTGATATAGATACGTTTTACCACCAGTGGTGGTCGTGTAAAAAGGTTAAAAAATTTTGGAACATAATCCACACTCAAACAAAAAAAAAATTAGGGTTTCATTTTGAAATGTCCCCTGAACTCTATTTGTTATCAATGATGAATGAGGATCTAGAAAAAAAAGCGGGGGAATTGATATTTTATATGTCGGTTGCAGCTAGAATGTTAATAGCTCAAAATTGGAAACAAAAGACCCTCCCCTCATTAACTGATTGGGAAATGAAACTCTTTGATATGTTACAAATGAATAGATTTACATATATATTGAAAGAAGCTAATATAGAAAAAAATTGTCAAAGATTGGGAGAGAGTAATAGCATATTTCAGAAATCAATGGTCGTGCATCAACATGGTTAATATTGACTTTTAACATTGTTGAGGTAATACACAGGGACATGCAATGTAACATTCGATTGACAGACGCTCGAAATACTGTTCAGAAATTTTATTACCTCTCATCCAGGGGGAAGTCAGGATGGTTGGACAAATGTAGGTATGTGTATATATATCTGTCGTTATATGTATACTTGATTTTGTATGAACCAATATAAATGTAAATGTTTGTTTTATTGTTAATAAAATTATAAAAAAGAAGAAAAACAGGTTTGAGAGCGAGCTGGGGAAAGAAAAAAACAATTTCTATACCATTTTGTCTATAGGCTTTTATGAACAGCACTGTGCTTTAAGGTTATTTGTTCCCAGTTCCCCCCCCTGCCCCAACCTGTTCTCTTTCCCATTCCTACTTGACTAAGCAGTGGTTGGCTAGGACTGGAAAAGCCATATCCATTTGTTTCTCACTTGCTGATTCACCATCACTCCTGTCAAATGGATGATGGATCACGGGGAGGAGGTGGAAAAGGGGATCCAAAATGCAACGATCCGTATTTTGAAGACCATGTCACGCTGGCCATACGAGAACTGTAGCGGCTGCCAATTTGCTTCCAAGCACAATTCAGGTGGTTGGTTACGGCCAATGAAAACCTAAACAATTTGGGCCAGGATGTTTGTAAGACTTCCTCCTCCCATATCAGCTTTCCCCAAACTTGAGATCCTTAGCAGAGGCCCGGTTACATTTTCCGGTACCCCACACTGGGTGGGTGAGTACACGTGGCAGGGCTTTCTCTGTGGTAGCACCTTGACTGTGGAACTCCCTCTCTAGGGTAGCCAGGCTGGTTCCTCCCCCTTCTGGGTTTCTGGCAGGCAACTGAGACTGCGCTTAGCTTCACATAGCCTTTGGTTCTTAACCTGAGGGCTGTTTTTAACTGTTTCCCATTGCCTGGAATTCTTGAAGGATTTTTAAAGATGCAGTGGGGTGCATTTTAGACACCACGCGTCAGCAGGCTTAAAGGACTCCACTGCTTTCCAAATTCCCCCTCAGCTCAAATCAAGCTGTTGCTTTTGGCCTGCAAAGCCCTAAACAGCTTGAGGCTGGGGCAGGGGTGGGGGCAACTATGGAAGGGGAGGGGGCTGCATTGGCCCCCATGAGATCTTGGAGGGCTGCTCCCCTCGCTGCAGCCACTCCTAAAGAAAAATTGCCCCTCTCAGTGCTCTTTAAGGTACGTGGGAATGTTCTCACCATGTTTTTTGACCTTCCTGAAGGACTTTCTGAAGTGAAATTATTTTGACCATCAGAGGGCCCAGAGAAGTGACCTTCGCACTTCCTAGAGGTCATTTAGTGGCATTTTGTGCCATTTTTTTTTCCGAGAAAAACTGTTGGAAAACATTTTTGTGATCCTGGCAGGGGGCCTGGCACACCCCAAAACAGCAATGGCACCTGTAGGCGGCCCACAGGCCACATTTTGCCCACTCCTGGGCTAGGATAGCTGAAGTGCCTGAAATAAGTAAATAAATGGTGGTGGTGCGGAGATCGCTTTGCTGTCAATTCTGTTGACAGAAGTAGTTCTGTCAGTGGAGTTCCTCCGTGGGCCTTTGTTCTTTCCTCCAAAGAATCACAAACAGGGTTCTTCTCAGGAAATGGAGCTTTTCTATCCCACCCACTCTCCATTGCAATTCTTCAGCAATGCCTGATAAAAAGCCATCTCGAGGGTAGGGAATCCCTCGGCGATGGTGTGTGGCGAGGTGAAGGCAGCTGTGTGTTGAGGGATATGGCAGAAATCTCTAACGCTCACAGACGGTCAGACAGCCCCATATAGCTTTGCATGAGCAGATTTGCTTCCTGCTTCTGCTACACACCTTTAAATCCATGCCCACTCCTTACAATAATGTAGAATCTTGAAAACAGCATTTGTCTGAGAAACCCTGTTGACACCAAATCTGTCCGGTACGGTACAGATCTGAGCAGAAAAATATGTTCTTATTACTGTTGTGGACAGCCAGCGTAATGTAATGGCTTGAGCGCTCGACTACAGCTCTGGAGACAAGAGTTCAAATCCCTGTTCAGCCTTGGAAACCCACTGGCTGACCTTGGGCAAGTCACATTCTCTCAGCCTCAGAAGAAGGCAAAGGCAAACCCTCTCTGAATAAATCTTGCCAAGGAAACCCCAGGATTGGTTGCCATAAATCAGAAATGACTTGAAGGCACACGAGAACAACAATTATTGCTGTGGCTCTTTTGTGTTACGAAATCCTTTTAAGGCAGCTCACAGGCTAAAGAACCACCACCGCTACCACCATCACCGGTATTAATAGAAACCAAGATTATATTCCAAGATTTCTGGCCATTTCGTCCCCATCTCTAAACTGCAAACCCCAGGATTCTACAGGATGTTGAAAGTGGAATAATAGCACTATAACAGTCTAGTGCGGAAATGGCCTCTGTCTCTCTTTGTCTGAAGAGTTCAGGGCAACATACCTGGGAGTTAGTCTTGAAAACATTCTTATGAGGTGTGCTGTGGTGAAAGGTGGCAATAGCGCCCAAGTCTACCCAGCAGGCTTTGCCTGAACTCAAGCCTTCTTTGTCTAAGTTCAGCATTATTTGCAATATTGCATTAATTCATGCTCCTTGTAAAAAACAAAACAAAACTTGATACCTTGAGACAAGCAAATTCTAATTCAGGGATGTAACCAAACTGCAGGCTTTACCATACTGTCTATACCTACTTTTACACACTAAAAGCAAAGCTTGCTTATTCCAAGCCTTAGCCAACTTTCAAAAGGTTCCTTGAAAAGTTATCTGTAAAATTAAGTTATATTGCTCAGTCTGGAATGGTACTAGCCTGGTGAATTCCAGAAGAGAGGCTGACGATTTTGCTGTGTAAATAGCTCTTTATAACCTGGCAAGAGCTTTAAATTCCTTTACCCTGACTAATGAGATAGCTCTTTGGACAGCAAACGTTTAACCTCTGTACTTTAAAGTAACAGCAAGCTAATAACTGGTTGTCTCCCACAGGGTATCTACATTTTTTTTAAAGGTATAACAGAACTGGAACCAAAGAGGCCTCAGAAAGGCTTCAAATAGATAATCAGGGTAGAATATTGTGGAAGAAATGTGGAAATTGAAAGCCAAATTCAGTTATCTTTCCATATTTGTTAGGATTAGGGATAGGGATGCAGGACCCTGTGAAAGTGGAAAAACTGTGAATAATTCTAGCCCCCTCCAAACCATAATTAATGCACAAAAAGTATAATCGGCATATTCAATCCACTGTTGATATCTTCAAGATGCTTGGGTTCTTTCGCAAGGCAGAAGTGGGCAGCTGGTGGGGCTTGCTGCTGCTTCCACTGCCGCCCTATGCCATTTTAAATAGAGACTTACAAGTCTTGTTCACAGTCTCTCATTCTTGCAGTGCTTGCAATTCCAATTAAAAACAGAATAGGGCAACAGTGGAGGTGGAAGCAAATAATCTGTGAATAATCAAATCTGCAAAAGTGAAACCTGCAAATGTGGAGGGCCGACTGTATATTTTTCCATGATCACAAGTGAGAAGCAAGACAACTGTTCTACAAATCTTTCACTAAATGCTAATCAAAGTTACGTGTTGTATTAGAAAGCCCAGAGTTCAGTGGCAAAACACAGTGTGATAAAATTGCTCGATCAACTGTTGAGCTATACGTAACTCTGTATTGATGTATAGCTATAACGGTGTTTGGATGTGGACCAAACAGATGAGTAATAGTAAATCCTAGTCTAGCTGTAATCGCAGGCAACTGGTGATGTGTAACTGTGACATCCACTATAGATCGACATCTCTATTTGTATTTAAAGGGCACTGTCAGTCCAATTAGACCTTGATGTGCATTACAGTTCTGAACAGGATAGTCATTCATATGCATATTTGCATAATCAGTGCATGCAAGGAAGACTATTTACGTGCACGGAGCTCCCTTGTTTGATCGCAGTTATTTCTAATGGGACAGGGAAAGGAACTTTCATTGTCACTCACCCATTTCCATGACAAAGAAAAAGGTAGGCCTTAAGATGTTTTTTTCCAGGCTGAGCCCTCTCTGTTTTTGTCCTGCCTTGACTTCATCTAGAAGCCCAAGGAGTGCAAGAAGAACAAAGCAGAGCAGCAGTTGCAACACTGTGGGAAACTCCATACAAGCAACTTACTCCGACGATGCCTGGGACTTTACTGAAGGCTTTGGCATCTTTAAACCCAAAGGCCCTTGGAAGGACAGGCCTCCAGCTTTGAGCTGAGAACTCTCTCTCCTGTTTGAGGTATGCACTAACAGTTAGACATGAAGGACCAAAGGAGAAAGCTGGCATGAAGGAGAACAGTTCTTCAGGGGATGCAGCTCCAGCCTCTGGGATAGGGCCAGTGTTAGAGTGTGCTAGGCATGCCTCGGGCACCAGTTAGAAGAAGATCCTTGTTTTGTTGAGTCCGTCTGAAGTAGATGCTTGTTTGTAAAAGCAGTATTATTAACCCTTTTTAAAGTTCTGCAGGACATTTGGATACTTGCTACAAAAGTGAGTTCCAATTAGTTTAAAGTATATTTATTTTTCAACAAATTTGATGTCATTTATGCTGGTTAACAGCAGAAAGATGACTGTAATCTGGGTTCAGCATCTAGGGTGCTCCAGGTGCTTTCAGACTACAGTTTCCATTATCCCTTACCAGTGGCTTATGTGGTTAGGCCTGATAGGAGTTGTAGTTTTCATTAGTCACATACCTGCCTTGCGTTGAGGCTAAATTGAGCATGATGAATACAAAGTGTCTGGCAATAAATGCTACCAACACTATGCATCATTTTAAGAGGAATTCATAAACTGATGGGGGGAGCTAATGACACTTCTTGCCTTGTGCGTTATTTATCCTAGAGCGAGTGTTGCTGCAAAGGGCCGAATTCCAGGTCCCCGGGCTGGGCTCAAGCCTGATCAACCCTGTTCCCAGCACCATGGTTTCTACCTTCATGACTTCCTCTACCAGTTCTGAGAAGCTGGTCCTACCGTTAGGCAAAGATGTGGCTCCACTCTTCCTCTTTTGGGCCTTTTCTGTCTTAGAGGAAATAACTGTGTGTCTTATACAGCCTTATACAGCCTCTTATGCACTTCCTGAACTATTCAGCTGACTTCTTATGGTGAAGTACCCTATTCTGTTCCAAGGCATTCTCACTTTATTGTCGGTTCCCGTGTTCCATGACTGAAGCCATTTCCGCACTAGACTTTTATAGGGCTATTATTCCACTTTCAACATCCTATGGAATCCTGGGGTTTGCAATTTCGAGAGGGGCCAGAGTGGAATAATAGCCCTATAAAAGTCTAGTGTGGAAAGTGTTCGAGTCTTGCTCAAATCTGGAGCAAAGAAGAACAACAGTTCATTATTATGGTCCCTAAACCTAACAAGTTCAAAAGAGCAACATGTAAGATTAACTGAAAATGAACATCAGGGAGCACAGCCTCTGGCCTAGTCAAACCATACAGGCAGTATTCATTTCAGATGTCTTCCACTAGTACAAAAGTTAACTGTTCTCTAATCCTGACAGCCTCAGACAAACACTTGGCAGCGATCAAGGTCACACTGGAATTCTTATCTTCTAATAAGAGTCTGACATAAAATTGGGCTGGTTGTCCTGGTAGATTAGCCAATAATGGATGGATCATATGTTGTGAAACCTGCTTGTGGAATCAACAGAATAAAAGAATGTGCTTAATAGATTTTACTTCCTGGCTATTGTAGGTCCACAATCTTATAGTGTAAGAACAAACTCTATTCTATTGCTACTGTTCAAGTTTCAGCTGCCACTCCCATTGGCATCAGTATGTGGAATGGAGGTGGAGGGATACTTTGCCTCCAGCAGAAAACTGCCTTGGGTTAAGCTTGCATTCATACAGTTGCAGGGGTGGGCAGCTTCGGAAGGCAAGGAGCCATATTACCCCCCCCTCAGGAGACCTTGGAGGCCCTCACACTCATTCCTGCAAATAATTGCCCTCAACTGCCCTCTATGGAGAGGGGTCATTCTCACCATATTTGGGGGCTTTCTGGGGTTCTAGAAGGAATTTCATGATATTCTGAGGCAAAAAACATGTACTTGAAAAATTTTGGAAAAAATGGTTTGACCTCTGAGATTTTGACCTCTGAGACGTTAAACTCCAAACATAGTGGAAATGTCCTCCACGCACCCTAGAAATCATTTGGAGGCAGTTGGAGCGAAACATTTTTGACTCTTGGGGGCACAAAAACAGCCCTGGGGAACCACAAGCAGCCCATGGCCTCATTTTACCCAACCCTTGTCTCATGGATCTACTCAGCTCCTCATTCAATGGAAGGCTTAGCCCAGATAACTGTTCTGTATCCTGGGTCTGGCAGTTTCTATGTGTGAAGCTGTGTGTGCATATATATGTGTATGTGTGTGTGTGTGAGAGAGAGCGAGAGCGCGCTAATAATACCAAAAGACTTTAGTTGTGATTATGTGCAAATTAGAGATAATCAGAATCCCAAAATAACTTCTTCCATACTCCAGATAAATGGAATAGAAAAGTTAGTGGGTGAGAGGCATTTCAGCATGCAGAGCACCTGAAATATGCAGACAAGCTCAGGGAAATGAGGAAAGTAATTGTACACTATCTGCATTAGAAATGTGGAGCAGCAAACCTTCGATCATTTTTATCTCCTCACTTTGTTGTGATAACAGAATATATTTTCAAGCAACTACTTTGACAAGGCAGTTTAATCTGTTCCTTGCATGGAAGTGGCCCCTTCTTCGCTTTATTTCTCTGTTTCATTTTTTTTTCCTTGAGAAAGGTATTACCTTGCATCTCAGCTGTGCTTCTCTTGACCTCCCCTAAAGTTCCTTTAAAAAAATAAAATCCACGCTCACTTTGAAGAACCCTTGGTAATTTACAAAATGTTTGGCTGGAGATAAGTCACCACAAGAGGTTGCCGTAAAAGATACCATCTTTGTTGATAAGTGTCTGAAGAAGTCCCTCAGATGCGATTCTGATGTTTGGTAGAGAGTACGAGCGCTTTTTCTCAGTCCTGTTTCACTGAGATAGCACACATCTCTGATTCCACCACTTTCTGATAAAATAGCACAGGGCTGGGAAAATTTTCGTCTACCAAATGTTTTATTGGACATTGCAGAAATCCCAGACAAAGTAAAGAAGTCCTGTTCTCAGTGGGCTGTACTCTTGCCTTTTGTTGTTAGAGAATTAATCAAACTCATTTTTGAGTGCTTGGGTAAGCAATAATACTTTCTACCAGTAAGGCCCTCTCTCCAGGGACTGCTGTGCTGTCCCTTAATCTATGGTACCATTGAATGCTTTCTTCAATGTTATAATAGCACTCTTAATAAAAGTATATCATTCACAAAGTTCTCCTTTTTTGTTTATTCCTCCCTCTCTTCCTCCTCCTCTGCTAAGGGCATGGCCTTTACTTAAGGGTATAATCTGTTAGCACTTGAAGGTGCTTGTGTGTGAGACTTGAAAGCTGAGCAGCAAGTTGTTTAAAAGTTAAACAGGTTAGGAAAGGCTTGATCCTAGTATTAGGTGATCATCTTAGGCAGCAAACTGCTGGAGGTGGGTTAGAAGTGGCAGCTTTCTGGCTGTTCCTTCTGAGCGCCTTGGCTGTTTGCCTGTATTGGCAAAGTTCTCATTTTAAGCAACGTAAACCCGACTTGCTCAAGATGCACGTGAGGAATTCCAGCCCCCAGGCTTCCTTTTAAGACCTAAAATCATGAGAACTGCCAATGAGAGGATGGTAGAGAGGTAAACCTATTCTGAGGCTGTTTCATTTCAAACTGGAGGGGTAGGATGGGGACCTTTTGAGTGAATTCTCCCTTCTCTATTGAGAAGACTCCCTGATTTACACATAAACTAGATGAAAAGAAGAGAAGCTTTAAGCTAGCCATGTCCCTGGCATGCTAGTTTGTATGCAAGGATTTTTTTTAAACAGTAAGTGAGAAAGCATCCAATTAGGTTATTCTTCACCTTCAACATGAAGCTGTATGGGTACAGCATAACATTTTTGCCAGTGGCCATCTTTTTTGATGTTTATGTGAAACAGGCCTAGGCACAAAGAGACCAAGAATCATGCCACAAGAGGACGAATGCAGTCAAATGAAGTAGTTATTGTTTCTTAAAGTCTTCTTCAGATATCCAATAGAAGGAATCTAATCTGCTGTCAATCTTTTTTTTAAAAAAACTGCATTTAAGATCACATCTCACCTCATAACACTAAAACACAGCGAGAGAGAGAGAGAGAGTCTTAAGGATCATTAATCAGTTACGTCCAGTTTGCATTAAATCATTTACAGGGAGTAATTGCTGACGTTGATTTATGATTCCAGTGCCAGGGCTGGCAGCACAGAGGCTCAGCTTGGCAGAAAGATTCAAGGCCTTTAAAGAAGGTGGGGAGGGGGATTCTGTTCCCCCTCCTCTCTTGCTGGCATTAAGCCTGGTGTGGGGAAAGGAGGGTAATGACATCCTATTTACCACAGGAAGGAGATTTACAGACTGGTGACTGTCACAGGCGAAAAGAGTTAGCTAATGAAGTCTGAATTTGCGCCACAACGACAGTGGTGCTCCTTTCCTCTGGTCTTCTTTCTCCCAGTGATTAATTCATTAGCAACAACTCCTCACCTGTGAAAGTCATACCTAATTTGCACACGGATTTCTGTGTGCCTTCACTTAAATGGATGGTTATTACTTCTTCAGTGGAGAACCATAAACACACACAGAGATGACACATACTTTCTTCTGATGAAGATGGCCCCCCCAATCCTTATATAAAAAGCTGGCACAGGGACCGGTAACTGGACCCCATCAGGGTCAAGAAAGAAACTGTGTCTAGCATATATATCCCAGCGTATCTCAAACCCCACCTGTTTTCAGGTGGCTGGTCCAGATACCAAAAGACAAATGTATTTGTTCTTCTTGGGAACTCTATGTGGTTCGTTCCCACCATCACTCATGCACTACTTCTTCTTGTGCATCTGACAGCATGAGCCCTGGCCCATGAGAGCTTATTGGGTAGTCTTCAAAATACCACAAGACTCTTGGTTTTGCTGCCACTGACTGGCATCACTACCTCTCTGGAAGTCTCTTCAAAACCATCCAGATATTCCACAAAGTCAGGTCTACAAGTGCATGTGGACACCTCTGTTCCTCAGAGATGATACCCTGTTTTATAACCACAGAGTTGGATTAGGCCAGCAATACTTCCTTACAAAGAAATGAAAGAGAGCTAATCAAAAACATACATTCCTAGATATACGAATTTAGGAAGTCTAAGGTTACAAACACTAATTCACAGTCCAGCACCATCCCCAAAAACACACGGCAGTTCCCCGTGGGAGCAGCATGGGAACTCTATTTTAAGAAAGGCCGGTGCTGGGGAGAGGGAGCTACTGCTGCTGCTGGTCACAGTGTTACTCTGCCCTTACATTTTGAGTTTTTTTCCCCTTCACATCATCAAAATCCCATCAACAGAAGCTTCTAGCCATATGTGGAAAGATGGCTGGTGGTAACAGTAGTAGCATTGGCAACAACAACAACAACAACAACAACAACAGTGATATATATTATGTTGTGGCCATCAGTTGGAAATGGAACAGTACAGCTCTGCATTCTATGATTTTATCTGGACTTTCTTTCCTTGTTGTTTCTTTCTTTCCCCTGCCTTTTTTCCAATGAGCTCAAAGCAGTGTGCATGGCTTTCCTTTTCCCCACTTCATTTTCACAACAACTCTGTGAGTTAGGCCAGGTAGACAGAGAGTGTGAATAACTTGAGTTGAGTTTCATGTCCCAGTAGGGACTTGAACCTGTGTTACCCTGTGTACTGGGGGTACCGAGAGGGACACCAAAATGTGCTCAACTAAAGGTGGGGAATTAGCTCAGAGCACTGCTTAGCGTTACGAGAGGCAGGGTAATGTAGCGAGATCTTGAACCCTACGTCTACGGGGTCAGGTCAAGGAGCACACAGAAGTTGAAGCAATAAATGATGTTTTATTACAAACACAAGCAAAACAGTGTATGCGACACACGCACACAAGATAACTAAAGAAATAAAGGTTGGAGTGGTATAGAGCGATTTTTAGAGGGGTTGCTGGTTTGGGTGATACTTCACCTGTCCTGAAGCCCAGAAAAATAGAGAGCGAGGGTGGGGTACGATGTAGCTCAGCACGTGGAGCCGAGGAGAGGCTCGGCAAGCAAAGCGGCAGCAAGGTGGGATGAAACTCGGGAGCGATCCGAGGAAGGTCTCGGAATCAAGAGTTTTTATAAGGAGAATGTGACTGCAGGCTATGCCGTACTTGGGGGAAAACAATAGATTTTGAGTTGGAGACAAAGCCTCCGAAAGGTCAGAATCTGAATGATCGAGTTATCGTAGAGGTTCTCAATAGAGTAGCTAGTATGCAAACGCAGAGTACTTGGGTATTGTATAGTTTACCCATCAAGCTGCCAGCGTGGGGCAGAGGCTCTTTTTGTAGGTTGTGTGCATACCTAATTAGAGTACTTGCCTGGAGGTCTCCTAAAGCAGCGAGTCAGGTATTTTCTGGCCGGCCTGTATTGTCCAGGAACATTACAGCGATTAACGGCCGAGCTTGGTGGCGTGCTTGTCCGGTGGCCTCGCAAGCACGTGGAGGGGAATAGAGAAGTGAAGCCGAATGATGATATCAAAAGGATATCTTTTAATATCCCCAAAGCTCGGACTAGCCAGGGCAGTAATGCCTGGCTCTCTCAAGTCCCAGCCCACTATGTTAACCAATGCACCACATTGGTTACTTAAATTCATGGAGAATTACTTAAATTCATGGAGAAATGACTCATCAGTAGTTATTATGATAGTAAACAGACACTTCCATAAATCTGTCACCAGAAGCTGGGGATTACCAAACAGGGGACAGATCCCATTGCCATACTCTGCTTGTGTTCTTCCTGGAAGCATCTGGATGGGGAATTGTGGAAATAAAATGTTGCACTAGCTTTCTTGAATATGATGCCTTCCAGATGTGCTGGGCTCCAACCCCCATTATGCCTACCCAGCATGGCAAATCCAGTAAATAAACACATATGGAGGATATCAGGTGGACTTGATGGACCTGTGTTGTTGTTTTCAAGCTTCTAAGTAGATAAATGCTATGTGGTTTCCTTTTATTGCTTTCACTGATTTTAAAAACAAGAAGTGAACAAGAAGTGAAGCTTTCTGTAGTGATGTATGAAGTACATTCTCAATGTACTCATAATTTCAGTCTTTCATTATCATTGACAGTGTAATCAAGCAACTGTTTAGCTGTTTGTCAGTTCCTAGTGTGCTCTATCATAGTGGTGCTGTTCTCAAACATTTTATAAAATCTATACAATCATGTTTTAACAACACAAAGGTCTCATTAAGAGTTACACATGAATTCCTTTTGTCATTAATAAGCAATTTTCTATTTTCCATTTCATTTTATTAAAAATGTGCTTTTAAAAAATACACATATATTTTATTCTTTACAGATTGCAAGTAAAGATGTTTTTGGAGAGTACCCTCATTGACCCAAAGAGCACATGATATATCTTCAATATCCAGATCTGGAGTTTGGAAAACCTAGAACAACAATATATCATTTGACAGAAGAGACATTTGATTTTATAAATATTTTATCTCCTATACATTATTGCATTGGGGAGCCACAATAGTATGCAGCATCATTATATGGGAAAGAAGTTTCAAAATGGCAAAATATATAGATTTATTTAAGAATAAATACACTGCCCTGTTGTCTCACGAAACAGTGAAGATGAGCTGTGTGTAAACATATACATGATGGAGCATTTCTCTTTCAAAAGAAGCTGTTTACAGTGGCGTATCTCAGCTCAACAGTGCCTAGGATGAGCATAGAAGTTGTGCCCTTAGGTGCTGCCAATGCCATCCTGGGCTGAGGAAGGACCCCAATGAGGGGCAGTGGGGGTGGTGGGGCAGCAGTGGGTGGAAGAGCTGCTGCCGCCGCCCCCACTGCTCCCACACCAGGCCAGGAAGGATCCCAGCAGGGGCAGGGGGGCAGAGGTGGGCCAGACCTGGGCAGGAAGGTGGGGGATTCAGCTTTTTTGTGCCCCCCTGGCATTGGCGCCTGGGGCACATGCCCCAGTTGCTCCACCCTAGATACGCCTCTGGCTGTTCAGCAATACTGGGGGTGGGGAAAGGAGAAGCAATGGAAAAGTAAGTTAAATGACAATTGTAAATGAGTCATAATATTCACTATCTGTTATATGGCTTTCTTTATTCTGAATCTTTCTAAATAAAATATTAAATTAAGAGTCACCTATTAAATTTTAAAAAGAAAAAGCTTCAAGGCTGCTCTGCTTCCAAACATTTACACAGCAACTAAAATAGTTTAAAATTAAATAGGAGATAAATTTTGAGCACTACACAAGACACGCTAGTACGGAGGCCTAAAACAAGACACAGTCCCTAGCAACAGAAGCACACAGGAAATAAGTAGTTGTAATCTGTTTTTGAGATGTTATCAGCAATCTAAGCATTTGTTTCACCTAGCTTTTGTTGCACACCAGAATCTGTTCAGATGGTTCCTGGAGGCCTACGTACATCCACGCAAAGGAGGAAGATCCCGGTTTTCAAGTCAGACAGGAAAATATTCCACATTCGTTGTTTATAATACAGGACATATGTCTCATTTTAAAAAAAAGAGAGAGAGAAACATATGAATCCTTGATGTGTTTTGTGCACAAATATTTTTCTATAGTCCATTCCATTGATGAGTTACTATTGTTGTTGTTGTTTTAGAAAAACACCAATAGCAACACCGTCGATTGCCATACCCGTGAGGGAAGAGTCCCACGAGCTGTTTTCTTGGGTCATAACTAGGCATGGCTGCCTTAATTACCATAAAAAATATGGAAAGCTCTCTCCTTTCCTTTTGTCTTTCTTCCAAATGGCCATAGTCAATGTGGTGTTGATTAACAAAAATCAGTAGGGTGCAAACAGGATGGATGCTGGGGTAGCGCGGAGAGGGCCATGCCCTGCCCTTAGGAGAGCTGTGGGGATTGCAGGGGCCTGGAACAAAGCTGCCGAAGGACGGGGTGGAAGAGTCAAAGTCGTGGATACTGCAGCAGCCGCAGCGGCAAGTGGAGAGGAAAGGAAAGCGGGTGTCAAAGGTTTAATCATATCTTTTTGGAATGCAAGTTTTGCCTGTGGGAAAAGAAAAATGTTAAATGGTTACTTTCCCAGTAAGATGATTTTAAAATATATTCTTTTGACAAATGCTTTTGATCACCCTCTTTTTTCAGTTTCTACCCAGGAGGCTACCAACAGCTACTTGGTACTAATATCATAAATCAGAGAGCAATTAGTTTCTTTGCATTAATGTTAACCTTCTAGAGAAAGTCAGCATGCCTGCATTATAAGGATTAGATGAACTGTCCTACTAAAATGTTACGAGTCATAGTTAAAATTATTATTCTCCAAAAGCCTGGGATAGCCTGCATTATGGGTATAATTTCTTCATAGGGACTTTGTTTTCACCTCTGCCTATAGGTATAAATCTACAGGTTGTTTCCTGCGTTCTATCTGTACAACAACACAGGAATGCTCCTGCCAGTCCCTGCTGTAGCTAAAGTTACAATGTGGAAGGTGGTTTAATAAGAAAGAAATCTTTGCTGAGCATCATAAAGAGGACTCAGCTGAACCTACTATATCTTCTAAAGTAGTAAAACACAGCCACTTTCTTTACATGATGACACAGAGATAAGACTGATATCTAGAAGTCCTCCTGTGTCCTAAGAACAAAGTGCAAAATGAATCCTGAGATTTCTGCAAACTTGCTGTTTGCTTGCAGATACAAATGAGGTACTTAACCGGGGCCTCTGCACACCTGCTGTGACTTCAGCTGTCCCACTGTGAAGCTAATAAGTTAATAAAACCTGGAGCATTTTAATTTTATTCCCTATAATTATGCAGGGATATTCATTTTCTGTTTGTTTCTACAGGTCAGCTGGAAGATGCCACAATTTAGAATGTACATCTTCAAAGTATACAATATCTTATATACGCCTGACTTACAATGACATGGTTACAATCCAACTCCATTAAAAACAATTGCTGTTGACTTCAACAGAGAACTTGTTTTTGTAGAATGCATACAGACCACTTCTCAGTACCCACACTAGCACAGACATAAGCACAAAACCTTCCAAGACTACATGCTGTACTTGGGAAGAAAGGGCCATGATTAGAACAGAGACAGGGGAGGAAATAGACACTGCAAGATTAAGAACAAAACAAGCAAGTACTCCTAACCTTTCTGTATTGCCTTTCCAAATTGGATAAATGTCACTGGAATGGGCAAGAGGAAAGTTTTTAAAAAGGATTCAAAACCACTGGAGTGGTATTAGCTGTATGCTTTAAAGAAGGGATGGGAAACATGCAACCTTTCAACACTGCTGGAATGCAAATAATGGGAGACCTTGCCTGCAATAGCCAATGAAGAGGATTGCTAGGAGTTGCAGTCCAAAAAGATCAGGAGGTCCATGTGACAGCTCTACTCTAAATGATGCTCTACTCTAATGACATTCCTACTCCATAGGTTCATTTTAAGTACTGGATGTTATTATCTGCAGTTCAAGTGTGACCACCACAATGGCACGATGTTGTAAAGGGCTCTTATAAAAAGACAGAAATATATTCTATGCTTCTAAAATGCACCACTCCTTCAGCCTTTAAAAGGAATGGTGTGGCTTTTAAGAGGAACTTATTGTTAATTGCTGTCATCAAGTCAGTTTTGACTTATAGCAACCCTTGAGAGCCATTCTGTCATCAACAGCACTTTATCCTGGCCGGCCCCTCCCTAAACTGCAAACCCCAGGATTCCATAGGATGTTGAAAGTGGAATCATCGGGCTATAACAGTCCAGTGCGGAAATGGTCATAGAAAGTGGAAAGTCAGGACAATCCTGACTTTGGTGTTCAATGATATATCTTTACACTTGGCAACTTTTCCAGATTTCCAGTTTTCACTTCAGATAGTTTCTCTTTTCCAGCGGTGGCCTGCACCGTAGTGCCATCTATCTTTTGTGTAGCCTGACAGATCCACATTTGTCATGCAACTCAACTTTACTGCATTTGGAATCAACTGATTACTGTCCCGTGCGTACCACATTTAATCAATACTCACTGCTAGAATACTTGGGCTGCGCTGTAGTTTGTTATAAGGACTATATTTCGGTTTTGTAGGCTTCCCTGCCACTCTGTCCTTGTGTCTTCTGCTGGAAATGTGCTGAAATTTTTAAAAGAAAGTGTTCTATTTAAAAACACTGTAGTAGTTGTACAATGAACATGCAAATAAACCAAAGGAATTAACCGGAAAACAAACCAAAGGCAGCTTCAGCTGGGAATTTAGATTTGTACAGCAAACGCCTCTCTAAAAACCACACAATCAGAAAACGTAAATCTTATGATCAGATCTGTACAAATTTTTTGCACATATGGAAGCTGGTATTTTCAATCATCAATAAAATACCATCTCCAGTGAAAAATCCTTACAATCAAACATCCTGTAATGACACATAGTCATTTCTGAAAGTGTGGTTGTGCATTCCTGTACTTCCAGAACAATTCAGGTATATTTTAAAAATCTGCTTAAGCTAATGACTTTAAAATCTGCACAGCTGAGGATGTTTCTCTGGGAAACAAAGAAATTACTTTTGGACCAAGGGAGCAATATATCTGAAAAGGTGAGCAGAGGCAGGAGGGAGGTTCACCTAGCAAAGTAAGTAGCAACCCCTGTGTCATAATCCAAGGCAGAGAGGATCTCTTGTCTGTATTTTTTAAGCACTGGGATGCTGCGTTGGAGGGAGAGGGCACCACTGCCAGCAGCACTGAGTAACTGCACAATTGCTAACTGAAAATGGGTGTAAGGCTGCTGAAATTGGCAAGGCTGGACATCCCAGTCACCAACTGTTTTCAGGAAATGGCTCTTAGTTATTAGTAAATTCTGTCTAAACATTTTTGTGTTTGTTCTTGAACAGCCCTGAGATTTTGTCTGACTGACTGACACTCTCTCTCTCTCAGCATGGGGGTGGGTGGGTCCTGAAATATGGGATTCTAGACTTGGATTTTTTAGCCTTTTGGGCTCAAGGGGTTTGCCTCAATCAAATTAAACTGAGCTACTTAATGACTGAAAATATGATCTGAAACAAAGGACTCTGTGGTGTACAAACTTGACATTAGTGGTACAATGCAGTGGTTCCTAATGCAGTGAACATACCTGCTTAAGCTGAATTTCTGAATTGACGTGCACGTCACAGATTTCGCAATGAAATGTTTTGTTCTGCAATCCTGAACCTGTTGTAGTGCCATGAGACTTCAGTCTGGATCCGGGCCTAGGATATGACTTAATTGGACCTGCACCATTCCGAGCTTCAACCATTGTCTTGTGCTTGGAACCTGATGAGCCATTTTGCAAAAGAATCAAAAGACGTTTTGCCCTTTGCAGTATGAAACTTAACATTTTCAACCATGATATCCTCCTTGAGTTTTTATCATCAGGTAAATATGGAACAAGAGTTTTGCCTTTTCTGTCTCACTCTCCTCCAGTCTGGTGCCCTCTACGTCAGGCTATAACTTCCACTGTACCCAATCAGTGTGGCTGGCCGTGTGCAGAGCATTGAAATGAGAATGGGAAGACTATATTAATCCTTTTTCTCAGTGGTGGCTTGTAGCTTCCATGTCAATGGGGCAGCGAATTTGCCCTAGGCTCTAGTCTGAGCTTTAAAGGAGATATCCAAGGTGCTGAATTGACTGCGGAGTTAGAATTCAGCACCTTGGAGAGCTCCATTAATATTTCCTTTTCCTATACTGCACTTAAATGGTAGCACTTCACTCCTCTCAGATTCTTCAGGTATTAGCCTCTCAGATCTCTTTTGCAGTATCATCCACAGTTCCAAATGCCTTGACCTTCTTACCACTTTAGACCTAAAGTGGTACTGCCAGTGGTCTTACCACTTTAGAATTCCTAGCACAACAGGAAGGAAAGTTTTTCTTAAAGTTATATATTGCTTATCTGAAAAACAGAGCTGGCTTGACTAAATTATTTCCTCTTTCTCTGAAAGCCATTTCTGTCATCTCCCATCTCTTTTTATCTGAGTACAAAGAAGAGGGGAAGATAATAGAGAACCATGTTCCTCCAACATTACACATGAAAGCAGGAAAGACCACTTAACTTTTAGTACTGATCATTAATGTGCCATGGGAAACTCAATGAAAGCACAAATGCCACCTCTGCTGTGGAGTGATTAGGCACAGAAAGGTCCGTGCGCTAAAAGTCTTTACACTTCCATACCAAAGACAGACAAATTATGGAGTTTCATGAGAAAGCCAGAAACTCAGGGTGGAACTATACATCAAGTGGCTAACAGGGAGGCCTCAATCCTTTGTGTGCCTCATAGCTTTAATGAGAGGGACAAAAGGGAACTGGAAAGAGAATCAGTAGGTAAATGAGTAAATGTATAATGCCTTCTCTCACTTGCTAACCTTCCATTTACCAAAATGCTCCATCGATCCCACAGGTGACTCAGAGGCAAGCTCAGCATGTGGGTTGGGAGGAGAAGAGGATCTGGTGAGTGAGGAAGAAATCAGCCACAAGCTTCTACCTGCTGATTCTCTACTGTCAATGCCCTACAGATCGCCCTTTATTTATCTGCTTGTTGTTTATTTGCTAGCTTGGTAGCTTGCCAATTCTCCAATGATTTCAAGGCACTGTATAGAGCTGCCATTCTCCTCACTTTATCATTACAACAACTCTGTGTGGTAGATCAGGCTGAGAGGAAGCAACTGGGCCAAAGTAACTCAGTGGAACCTAGGACCAGGATTGCCCAAGTCTAGAATTCTAATCATCACAGCACCTCTGGCTACCTGTAACCATGAATCCTAGGTTTGGAAAACACCATTTAGTTTCTGTGGTTCTACCAATTTCCATTCCTGGCCTTTCAAGACCTGAAAGCAGTCTATTCTTGACCAGAAAACAAGGAGTTAAGAAGCTGTATTTAAAGAATATATGCAGGTGGAGTAAGGGAAGCTTATATCTATCATTAAGGTCTGAGGGGAACATATGTCATTTTTATAGTCCTCCCTCCACATTCACGGGTTTGACCTTTGTGAATTTGATGATTTGCACGTGCACGTGTCTTCCCCCCTTCTCCTTCTCCCATTCCCTTGCGTTTTGCTGGCCAAGGAGAAGGGACTCAAGTGCACCCGGGGAAAAAAGTAAGGGAATGCAGGAGAAGCTCCCCCTTGTTATTACCATGCAATTGGCCCTGATGGAAGAATGTGCGCTGAAGCAAAATGAAAGGAATGGTGCGGGGAAGCACAATGGAGTCACTTGGGATTGTGCTTGAAAACAGATTCAGATCATCAGATCCTGGAGCCAGGATGATTCCCATTTGTGAAGTCCTTCCTAGTAGTGGGTATGCAACCTTAAAAGCAGGGATAAAGAGATTTCCTCTGTCTGGCTTTATGGGTTCCCAGTCTTCTATGTTGCACTCTTGGACTCTTCATTAACTCTGTTCCCCCACCAACCAATAAATTCCAACTGTTCAACTCCTTTAGTCCATTTAATAAAACAATCTCTTTGCATCCAGTCCTTTTGAATTTCCCCAGCATCCATGAATCTGAGACACATGTTTACCCTGCTAAAAGACTGCATAAATGAATTTTGATGTGATTCTTTCCACCGAGATTCTTTTTTTATAAGGCAGATTCACACATGTGCTTCTGCTACATTCTTAAACCACATGAAATAAATCTCAATGCAAGCACTGTACAATCAGATCAAGAATGTTCTATGAAGAGTTTTTATCTATTATATTAAACAGATTGGCAAGGAACCGTTTTTCTTCATTCCTCTAGTGGTAATCTCTTGGGACCCAGGTTCTACCAGTGGGAGGACCTGAACCCTGTGGTGGGATGGATTGAAGCCACTGGTAGGCAGGGTCACAGAGAGTTTTATCTTTTGGTTTCTGACATCCTTTGTAAATCTCCTTCTCCTCTTTCCCCCACCAAGGAGGGCTGATGGGGGAGGAAAAAATTTTTTCTGTGGCAAGTCTGAACCAAGGGCTTTAAGAGAGATTTCAAAATTAACCTGAAGGCGGTAGCTGTCCATCTCCTAACCACATATTCACTTTGGCAAACTGCACAAAAAGGTATCTTGGTGCATTCATATGTAGAATTGCCTTGCTTTTTTGTGGGGGGAGGTAGAGTTTTATCTACCAAAGGAACTGAAGGCCAGGGCAAACCAACCAGGTATAGCACTCTGTATGCAATGGGGGCAGCAGAAGTGTTGGAGCAAATAGAACCATGCAAGATTTGTAATGTACTGGTCCCATTTGGGATCCAAGTCCAGGAAAATTTGGTGCTCCAAAATGCAAGGAGAAGTTTTGATGGGGAAAATTTCTGAAGCACCGCTGCTTAAAAAAATTCTTACTGTGTCCATTGCCTGGTATGTGTCAGCACTGTAAACTGGTGATACTAGGGTGATATAGGGACCAATCCTGTTTGAAGGCTATCCATTGCAGACCTAATTTAAACAAAAAAAAACCACAGGATGGGGGACCTGGGTTGCTTATCAACATTTAGCACCTTGGTTGGCATAGGCCACCTGATCACTGGTTAGTTGTATTTTTACTTATATTCCAGTAATTATTTCTAAATATGCATCTATACATAGAACATGCACATTTTCATTAGCACATGCAAATCTTATGCAAAATTGTGGGGTGATGCATTTCTGGTGAGTAGCCATCCTATGAGACAGCAGTGGCACAGGTATCCAGGTCCTGAATAGAGACAAGGAGACATACCAAGTAAGAGGCTTCACACTGTGAAACCTGCCATGTAGAAGAGAAGGCATTTTCAGTTGTTACTAGATGGGCTCTGACATTTAACATGGCACTGAAAGGTTCTTCTAGAAATCTTATAGTAACAATTGCCTTCTGAATTTGTGATCTGTGGCAGTATCTCCTGGAGTTAGGGTGTAAAATACAGAGTTGGGAAAAACCATCAGTCTGGGCAACAAGGACATTCATGGAAAATGGCTTCACTAAGCATGTAATAGATGTCCATTTCAGTATTAACCAGAAGATAAAGTGGTTTAATAAAGAATAGATTTTATGCCTTCTCTGTTGTCTCTAGGCAGGAACCTAGTAATTGCCTCTGTATGTTTTCAATAAATGAAACATTCTCTCCCTTTGAGGAAAAAAGAAGATACTAGAGAGATGAAGAGTTGCACACACTGCTATGTCTAAATGCCACATTCTTTCACAAAATACAGTTATGCATTTAGTTATTTCTGGTAGAACCTTACCCGTGTTATGCGCTTCTAGCTGCGATAGGGAGTTCACAGCCACTTTGCATAAAGAGCAGTAAAGCAATTTTTTGGCTTTTTCCTCTTCTGATTCAGAAATGGCATTTGTAATTCCATTTGTGCGACTGGAAGAAATTGAGAGTGCTGATGTCGTGGTGGTGACAGTGGTGGCTGTAGTTGTGGATTCGGATATAAAGGTGGCAACTTCAGCACTGGGAAGCTGGCTAGAACCATTTGCTTTCAGATTTGCCCTGTCTCCTGGGTTGAGAGAGAAGGTGGGGGAGAAGAGAAAGGAGAAGAAAGAATGAATGGATGTTAGATTCCCGGGTTTCCCTTAATTATGATGATATCATTAGCATCCACAATACCTTAGCTCATGATCAATGAATAGACCCATACATGAAGCAAATTTCAAGATGCTCTTTCATTGCCTGTGTTTTCTCTCTGGAAAACTGACCAAGTTAAGTCATCTCAGTGTTAGGCAGAGTGTAGTGACTCTCAATTCACAGTAAGCAGAAGGAAAGGATATACTTTAGACACACCAATGAGTCTACGTGACCAACGCCAGTACTCTTACTCATGTGAAGCAACCCCCCAATACCAATGGCTGTTTATTAATTCAACCAAAGTGTACCAAAGAGAAGGATCTACAGAAAAACTGTAAAGAGGAAACAAACCTTACAGACACTGTAACCACACACACACACACACACACACACACCCTGGATCATCAATAGTGTGAGTACCACACCAAGATGAACTCCTTAGTCCTCATATGACCATGTTCTAAATATGTTCTAAACAGTTCAGGACTGGGCCAAATCAGCTTGGATCATAAAACAGCTTGAGAAAAATTCACAGAAAAGAAGTTAATTCTCTTCCTTCAAAAGTGTCTCTGGCAGTTTTTGGAGCCTTCCTGAAAAATATGAGGTGGGGCATGTAAAGGTGCTGGAGAAGGGAAGAATAATCTAAATAGCATGGGCTTCTCCCCAGTTTTGTGTGATTTTCTCTTCCCACAGCAATGACTCTCTCTGCCACATCCCACATTATTCAGGAAGGTCTTCTGACTCTCTGGAGTGGGAAGGGAAGTAGACACGAGGAGAGAATGGGGCAAGACACTTTCCTTTTTGCAGAGTTTTGGTCTCTTGGAATCCAAACCAAAGTATTTAACTTTTAGCTAACAATGAACATCTAATTCTATGCTTTGTAAATATACTCTATCAGATGTACACTGGCTGTGAATTCTGATGTCAATATAGAAGCTGCATTCTTCAAAAGATTTGGCTACCCTAAAGGGTTTCAGACAAGTTCATGGAAGACAAGGCTGTCAATAGCTTCCAGTCCTGACAGCTATAGCTTATCTTAGGGATTACAGGTAGGCTGCCTCTGAATACCAGTTGTTAGGGAACAGTGATAGGGCATGGCCTACTACCTCATATCTATTTGTGGGCTTCCCAGAGGCAGGTGCTCAGCCTTTCTGAGAAATATGACGTTGGGTTAGACAGGCCTTTCTGTAGAGTGCTGGTTTCCCATGAATACAGGAACTTAAGAGAATTTTTAACATTACAGAGCAAGCAAATTAATAATAGAACAGCTATTGATTGAATATAAACAGTTGCATACCTGACCTCTCTTTTTGTGTTCCAATGTAATTTTTCTCTAGTAATTTTATTACATTTCATAAATCCTGCATCAAAGGCCCATATCAAAATAGACCATAAATATAAACTCTAAAAATAAATATTACTTTATTTGTGAAATGTATATTCACCTCTTTCCTCCAAAGAGCTCAAGGAGGTATACATGATTCCTCTACTCATTTTTATCCTCACGAGAACACTTTGAGCTTAGTTAGGCTGAGAGACAGTCTGAGAGACGGGCTCATAACAACCCAGAAAGATAAATGGCAAAGGGGGATTTGAACTTGAGTCTCTCCAGTCTTTATCTAACACTCCGATGAGAACACTGCACTGCAACTCTATTCAGGCATTTGGTAATCTGGTTAAAATAAATGTGTGAGGATGGGGGCACAGGGGTTCTTTGGCCCCTTCCTCAGTGCTCTCTTCATGTGGAGAGAGACACATGACAACTCATGTATCATCCAAACAAATAAATGAGCGTAATCTCTCTCTCTTTCCCCTCCTCACACACACATACACATACACACATGGATAGTTGGTTAGCGACAAGATAAAAGAGCTATTTCTATCCTTCAAGAGCATGACTGTGTTGGAAAAATAAAGCATCATGAATCCATATCCCTTACTGTATCTCTGCAAGGGAATAATTTAACCACACCATACTTTATTTGTGGAGGGACTATTTTTCTTTTCATTTTGATGTCATAATTCCAAGCAAAATAGGTGGTGACAGGGCAGGTTGTCCCCGGTTTCGCTTTTGCCACGTTTGGTCTTTGGCCCGCGTAAAAGCTTTGTGTGACACAGGGGTTAAAACCCAACACAGTCATTCCGACAGCCTGACAGCCCTGGGCCATTCATCTTAGATGTGTTTCTGCAGTGGCTGCTGCACCTCATCTTCAGAACTTCCTTTGACAGCACAGCAAGTCACAGGCTCAGACCTGTCATTAGTTTTTGCCAACCTTTACAAAGGAGCTATAGATTTCAAATGTATCTGGCAGACAGCATCTATTGGCATCTTTCTCAAGAGTGCACTATATTTTCCCTTTATTCTTGTATCAAAGTTTGCTGTAAAAAGCTTTGGCGAACATTCAGAATCCTAATGCTGCTGCTAACAATAGCACTAGAGAATGGAAGGAACTCTGATCATAAAAGGCTTTGGCGAGAAATGGTTGGGGGATAATATTTTGTGTCCTTTGAAATAGTGGTGTCTGGTGGCTCACAGACCAGAGGGACAGTGGATTTGCTTCAGGATTTAATCAAAACATTAAAGGACCCATTGAAGGCCCAGACCTTTTTCCCCACATAAGCTCAGCACTTCAGATGGTTCTCTTAAAGTTCAGACTAGAGCCCCAGAATGGATTCACTGACCCACTGACGTGCAAGTCACCAGATTCCTTTGCTTTGATGCATTCTAACTCTAGAAGGCTCAACCTGACACTTGGACTGATTATGCACAGAAGAATGGGGGAAAATTTCTTTCAGAATTCTTCCAATGGACTGCTTCAAATAATACAGCTATTTCTGCCTGGAGTCTTATGGGCAAGAGGGAGATGCAGATTCCTTTCCAGTTCTTAATAAAAGCCTCCATTTATGTTGAAGTCTTGACAAAAAAAGTCCCTCTAGTTGTGTATCGCTCCAGGCAGAATAACACAAAAGTACTAGCCTCTTATGTTGTTGGAATCTTTGACTTAAAGTAGTGTTGATGCATTTATTAATTGGTTTACTTGCACGTACTGACTCAGCAGCTGAGAGTTTTATTTAATGGAGGTGTAGTTGCTCTCTAATTTTTATTTACAATGCCATGAAGACTGTGATAATACTACCTCTGGAAAGTGCTAATTGTGCTCTTTTCTTTGCAATGGAGTGTTCCCACCCCAGCTGCATGGACCCTAGACTGCAAAGAAATAATTTTCAAGTCCAGCATTTGGGGTGGGGGTGGGAGGTTGCCAATGGAGTGGAGTGTAGCAAGAAAAGAAAAGCTTGCAGCATATTAAAAACACAGGCATCACAAGACTTCATTCATGGGATACAGTCACGTTGTTTTTGTATGCCTTCAAGCCACTACTGACTTAACAGTGACCAAAGGGCAGACCTGTAACAAGTTTTTCTTGTTAAGATTTATTCATAGGAAGTTTGCCATTGCCTTTCTCTAAAGCTTAGAGAGTGTGATTCTACAGCTGAGTAGGGATCCAAACTCTGGTCTCTCTCTAGCACAGAAACCATTATACCACACTGGCTTTGAAAGTTGTTAGGGGACTGCAAGTCAACTCCAACTTATGGCAACTCTATCCTAGAGTTTTCTTGACAAGATTTCTCCAGAGGAAGCTGGCCATCATGAGTTGCCCAAGATGGGTTTCTTTGTCTGAATAGTGTCCTGAAATCCTAGTCCAACACTACACCATACTGTCTTGTCCATTAGTCACTTTTATTTATGAATTATGAAATACTAAATACAATTTTATTTTTAAAAAGAAGTGGAAGCATGGGGAAAGATGGTCTTAACTGCAAAGTAGTAAACACAGTCAGGAAAGGTATCTACTTTGTGAAGGCTTCTCTCATGGCTTCACTACCAGGGTAATGAATGTTCAGCCCACAGGCCACACCTGTTTTCCTGACAGTTCTTTTTGGAATTGCTGGGAAGTGGAATGGATAAACAGAAAGATCATAGAATCATGGAATCAAAGAGTTGGAAAAGACCCCAGGGGCCATCGAGTCCAACCCCCTGATAAGCAGGAACATCCATCAAAGCATTCCCAACAGATGGCCATCCAGCCTCTGCTTAAAAACCTCCAAAGAAGGAGACGCCACCACACTCCGAGGCAGCATATTCCACTGCCAGACAGCTCTGACCATCAGGAAGTTCTTCCTGAGGTTTAGGTGGAATCTCCTTTCTTGCAGCTTGAATCCATTGCTCCCTGTACTAGTCCCTGGAGCAGCAGAAAACAAGTCTGCTCCCTCCTCAACATGACATCCCTTCAAATACTTAAACATGGCTAACATGTCCCCTCTTAACCTTCTCTTCTGCAGACTAAACATACCCAGCTCCCTGAGCTGTTCCTCATAGGGCATGGCTTCCAGACCTTTCATCATTTTGGTTGCCCTCCTCTGGACACGTTCCAACTTGTTGATATCCTTCTTGAATTGAGGTGCCCAGAACTGGACACAGTATTCCAAATGAGGCCTAACCAATGCAGAATCAAGTGGTACCATTACTTCCCTCGATCTAGACACCATACTCCTATTATACAACCAAGAATCGTGTTGGTTTTCTTGGCTGCCTCATCATACTGCTGACTCATGTTCAGCTTGTGATCTACCAAGACTCCGAGATCCTTTTCACATGTACTGCTATCCAGCCATGTGTCCCCCATCCTATATTTATGCATTCCATTTTTTCTGCCTAAGTGTAGGACTTTACATTTCTCTCTGTTGAAATTCATTTTGTTAGCTTTGGCCCAGCTCTTTAATCTGTCAAGGTCATTTTGAAATTTGATCCTGTCCTCTGGTGTATTAGCAACCCCTCCCAATTTGGTGTCATCTGCAAATTTGATGAGCATGCCCTCAGCTCCTTCATCCAAGTCATTGATGAAGTTGTTGAATAGCACTGGGCCCAGGACAGAACCCTGTGGCACCCCACTAGTCACTTCTCTTCAGGATGAAAAGCAGCCATTCGTGAGCACCCTTTGGGTTTGGTCGGTCAACCAATTACCAATCCACCTAACAGCAGCCATGTCCAGCCCGCATTTTACTAGCTTCTTTGCAAGAATGTCATGTGGAACTTTGTCAAAGGCCTTACTGAAGTCAAGATATGCTACGTCTACAGCATTCCCAGATGTACCAGATGACGCTGACTGTCTAACCTGGACAGTTATATCACTATCTCGATGGAATTATTTCAAATGAAAAACTAGATAACAGAAATTAGCCTTTGGAAAATCTCGATTTTGAGGTTGTAAAGGGTCAAGAAAACACTGGTTAGAGTTTCAGCATAGTCTTTCTCTGAAAGCTGGCAAATTCATGTGTTAAGGAACTTGATGTCATTCCAGCTTAGCCCTTGCATATTCCATGCTGCTCTAGTAACAGAGGAATGACGTTAACTGAGCACATTGGAAGGGGAAATTACATAGAAGAAAATATCAATTATGTCACATGATTCTTAGTGGCTGGATTGAAACGGTCTTTTGTTGACACTCCTCCCTTCCAATAAATTCTACCTTTCCACATTATCAGAGTAGTATAGGATAGAAATAGGAAAATGGCAATCATAATGTGAGAATCAAGCATGAATCTGTGTGTGTTCCAGAAATAGTGAAAGATGTTTTTACTTCAATCGCTGTTCAGTAATCAGGAATAGGGTGAAAGGGGAGTTGGTTTCATCTCTAAAGACGATTTTATAACTTTTTATTCAGCGCAGAAGTTTGGGATGCTGTGAGCTGTTAATCAAATCCAATAAATAATTGATAATACATTAAACATGCAGCAGCAATCCTGAATTCTTTGGGGTTGACGTTTTAGATCCCTGGCATATATCTGACAAAATTTGAATTGACACTTCTTTTTCTCTCTATTCCAAATACATTTCGTTTCCTTAACTATTTCATAAAATATGGAAACAGAATTTTTGGAAAGCAGTCAATTAATTAATCAACTAAGCTATAGAGACTAGCTTGTGGATTGTTCTAAATAGTGAAGGAAGGGAATAGTACTAGAACAATAACATTTCATAGCACATCTCCTAGAAGAAGAAAAAGTTGGCTTCTCTCTCTCTCCTTCACCATATACTTGCTGAATTTTTCGAAGATTCAGGATCATCTATTTGCAAAATTAATTATACTTTTGTGATGGGTATGATTAACAATGCCATACATAATTAATATCATACATAGCACCAGGAATTAGACAAGAGAGGGAGAGAGTAATTAAAAAGTTGTCAGAGGTCAGATTTCTTACTGCAGTCATAAAGGCTTCCTGTCCTAAATGTTGCTATCATTCAAAAAACAACAAAAGGCAACACATTACTCCATGGCATTCATTTAAAAAAGTTAGGCAGATTTGACAAGGAATTCTAAAACAATTCTTTTCTGCTTTACTGCCCCATTTTCTGAATAATGAGAAACTAATGGGTGTCACTCAGAGTACCAACTTCCTAAGCGGCTGTGCAGTCTATTGAAAAATTAAACTTTTTTAAAAAAGGGATGGTGCAGCAGAAGTAGAATACCCTTTAGACCTGCATGGAAATCAGCTTGGGGCAGAACATCTCTTAACTCTTTCCGTACAGTATGCAGAGTAACAGTATTCAGAGTAAACCATCACTTCTAAAGTAGGAATAGGCATAGTACAGGGAAGGGAGAAAACGACATCATGGTTTGCCACTGAAATACTTCAGCATGCCACTAAATCCACTGTAGCCAGTCGGGAAAGGAGTTAAGCTAGCCAAGGTGGTCATAAGACTGGTGCTGGAATTCTCTTGACTTGTGGAGCTGGGGGAGATGCAATATCCATGTTGAGGCTGCTTTGTTGGGAGTGGCTCATGACTACATGGCTGCCATCACAACCATGAGTCTGTCCCTAGTTGTACTGTCAACCACTCATGTTGCTGGTCACGCTCTGAACCTTGTTCTCTATGTTGGATGGGATGATGGTGATCTTGGTGTGGAGGAACTTTCTTCACTTCTGTTATCGTGAACAGATCATTACTACAGGGAACAATACAACGGGTTGCTAATGTACTTAATGCACTGTTATGCCTATCCCATGACTAACAATACACCCTGGGAGATATCCCATTTAACAATAGGCCATCACACAGGCCAACTGTAACACATGCAAATTGCTCCCTCCCACCCAGGGACTACACAAGTATATATACTCTATCTCACTTCCATGCCACCAGATCCTCTGAAGATGCCAGCCACAGATGCAGGTGAAACATCAGGAGAAAATACTAATAGAACATGGCCTCAAAGCCCAGAAAACCCACAACAACCTATAGATCATTACTTGGTTGGGGTTGGACTCACTGGGACTCAGAACCTTTGCAGGAGTGTGAGACTGATAAGGACGGTCCTTCCAAGAAGCTGATTGATCCCAATGGTTCTTTGGGTTTTTCCTGTCACCTTGGCCACTGATTCTTTTGAGGGCTCTAGAATGGGTAAATGGACAAGGATGTGGACATGATTGCTCCTGAGGAGCCTCTCTTGTGGAGTGGAGTCAAACCAACCCTATGATTTCCCAGGGAGCTGGCAGCAGTGAAACAAGTGAGATGGAAACTCAAAATGACATTGGTTTGAGAAATGTGGTGTTGTTCAGCTCTTCTCAATTATGTACATGTGAAACTGAACCAGGGGCCTTAGTTAAACATAAATCAACAGTATGATGTGGTGGTTAAAAAGCCATTGGCATTCTAGGCTGCAGTAACGGAAGGACAGTGTCTACATTAAGTAACAGTATCACATAACTTTGGTCAGGCATCACATGGAGTACCATGTCCAGTTCTGGGAACCACATTTGCCAGATTGGAATGTGTCCAAATGAGGATAACCAAGATTTTAAGGGACTCGAAACCATGCTTTATGAGGAATTACTGAAAGAGCTAGGCATGTTTAGTCTGCACAAGTGAAAATTGAAAATGTACATGAAAACCATCATTAAAAATATGCAGGATTATCATATGATGGAACAAGCTTGTTTTCTGTTGCTCCAGAGGACCTGCATGAATAGATTCAATTTACTAGAAAAGAGATTCTGACCAAGCGTTAGAACAGCCTCCTGATGTTAAGAGTTGTTTCACAGTGGAATGGATTACTTCAGATTGTAGGTTATAGACTCTCCTTCACTGGATGGGCACCTGCCAGAGATGTTTAAGCTACAGGGACAAGAGGTTAGACTAGATGATCCTTGGTATCATCTCCAGCTACATCATTCTATGATCAATTTTCATAATAAATACACATGAGCTGCCACAGAAGCAGTATCCTAGGAGGTAATTTGTAATTGCAAAACCAAAAATATTACAGAGTCCAAGGAAAAGAATCGTCAGGAATAAATATAGAAATTTCACAACTAAGCTCATGTTGACACCAGTGGGAAGAGATCATACGCTGAGAGGCTCAAAGGAAGCACAAGGCCTTGCATTTATATTCTGAGATGCATCGCTAAATCTCTTTTATGTAGTTCAAAACATATGCATCCATTTTCTCATCCTTTATATTACAAAGGAAAAGACAAAAAATGTGGAATTTAAATTTGCAGTCCCTTCATTCTGAAGGATATTTGTTTTGATTCAGAAGGCGCAATCAAAGGATTCCTACTTTTATTTGATAAATAAACAGATACATTTCACCTTCATACTGTATGCATAGATGGGGCGCTCATTGTGTGTAGTAGCACGTGAAGCCAAGTGTCTCTCAAATGTTTAATTCTGCCTACTCTGTATTGAAAGGACTGGCAGAAATGCATTTGTGTGTGTTTCTCGTACACAGTATCCTGCAGCAGCTCCTGGAATTTCCATATGAACATGTGAACGTATACGATCATGTGGTCATTCCAGAACCTGCTGCTGGGAGGAAAACTTTTCTGATGTGAGTCCTGTGGTGCTATGACTGCATAGGGTATAGTTAAAAAAAAAAAGATCAGAAAGACTTTGGTCATGTTGTATATATAACGGAACCCTTGATTCCCACTACCAATTAGATGTGTCCCCAAATTCCACCTTCCTTGTGCAAGAGGAAAGAGGAAAAAAAAAATCCCCACTTTCACAGGGAGGGAAACATTCACAAAAAATAGAGGACAAGGTCTGTCTCAGCACTAGCAAATATTGCCAAGCCTCAACTACTTTCAATTACAACCCTTTCAAATGTGAATTTCCTGAAAGGAGATTTTACAAATTCAAGAGGACAGGTTTATCAGCAGCTATTAGTCAATATCTTTTACACTGGAGGCAGCGTGTCACTGCATACCAATTCCTTGGAGGCAACAGCGTGGAAGATCCGTTACCTTCATTCTCCACTCATTGGCTTTCCTGGGTACATTGGGTTGGTCACTGGGGTGAGCAGGATGCTGCTGGACTAAAACTGACTTTGGTTTGATCCAGTAGGATTCTCCACATGTTGAAAAGGTAGTTTTCACAACAAACATGTGGAATCAACATCTTCTATCCTTCTTTGCTGACACTTTCCTGTTGCTATTGTGTGCTTTCAAGTAGTTCTGACTTAAGGTGATATTAAGGCAAACCTATCATGGGGGTTTCTTGGCTGAATTTGTTGAGAGGAGGGTTTGCCTTTGCCTTCCTCTGAGGCTGAGAGAGTGTGACTTGTCCCAGGTTGCCTGCAAGTTTCCATGACTGGGTAGGGATTTGAACCTGGTCTCCAGGGTCTCAGTCCAACACCAGTCCAGCAACAAAACCACTACACCATACTCACTCTTTCCTGTCCATATGCAAATATATAAGCACAGTATGGGTTTAGGTTAGTTTTCCACATATGCTGCTCTGTAACAGGTCAAAGTTAACTCTGGCCAAGTCTGCCATGGTTTTTATCAAGAAAAAAGCATGTCTAACTGTCTACCTAAGCTGCTTCCAGCTTGTGAATCTGTGTTTGTAATGTCACTGCTATGCCTTAAGCTTTGCTGTCAAGATGGAATCAAGATTCAAACATGATTCAGATCTTTCTGATGAGAGGGAATTTGGATACTTGAATATTCACCCATGTTTACACATCAACAATAAAAAAGCTGTGACCAAAGAGAAATCAACCAACAAGAAGGATTTTAGATTTCCCTCTGTGTGCATCTTTGCCTATGCAGGAGAGTTCTAGATGAAGGAGCATATAAACACCCCTGATGATCTACACAACAATACATCATTCATTTTATGAACATAAGACCTGGCTGTTAATATGCCTGAAATGGATTTCAGATTCCTAGCAGTATACTATTAATGTAAGCAATAACAACTTGCTCCTGGATTCTGTACTTAGTCTTAAAGGTGCTGCCCCATTTCTCTCCCCGCTCTCCTTCCTCCTTTGGATTCTTGTTAAATGTTATTTTGATTATTATTCAGTCACTGCTGGCTTCAAGAATGGCTTAGATCTTGCAGAAGCCATAATGCCTATTACTATGTTATATGGTTATACCTGATTTCAAGGTAAATGTGGTACTGTGATACACCACTGCTGAGGCCAAGGTTCAATAGTTCACTCAACAGTAAGGCTTACTGGTGACTTGACAAGTTCATTACCAGCAATCAGCTACCCAACCTCTAGGGATTGAAAGAAGGTTTGGAAATATTTTTTAAAAAATGCTTGAAAAACATGTTTCTCATGTTTCAGGAAACCCTGAGGAAGACAATCTTTGCAGTTCAGGACTTATTCCACGCAAAATTCACACCTGGTTTTAATGTGTGTGAGAGAGAGAGGTGGGGGGGAGAAAACAGAGTTTTCTGTGCAGCAGATATATTCTACAAAGAAAATAATATTTTTCTGCAGAAATATTATTTTTTGTGCTGAAAACTCTGTTTCCTGCACAGAAAATTCTGTTTTTTGTGCAAAAAAGGGTGCAAATCTTTTGCAGAAGAAGTCCCAAACTGTAAATAAGCTCCATGGTTTTCTAAGACGGGCTTGCAGTAGGACGAGAATTAGTAAAATTTCTCACTGCTTCCTTTGATAATGAAATTCATTAAGAATTACATCCCTATCTACCTCACAGGGTTATTGTGAGGCTAAAATGGAGATCAGATACTTTGGCACACACAGAGATCCTTGGATGTAAAGTGGGACGTAAATGTGAAACCAAGAGACAGACAAATATACATTAAAGTTATCACTAATACAAACAAATACATAAATTTCTCCACCACCGAGTAGATGATGCTAGTTATTTGTATCCTCAGGAACCCTTTTTTCCCTGTTTTATTTCAGCCCCCTCCTCCAAAGTAAAGAAATTAAGAGCTGAGTGATACCTGATTGACTCATACCTCTGCTGTACATTTTCCTGTCTCTTCATAAAGGAGGCTTATCTATCTATCAAAGGAGGATTAGAGCTATTAATGTTATCACAAGTCTATCTCTCATGGAGTGAAAAAGAGACTACTATGCAAATGAGTTTTCTGGCTAATACAGGCTTTACATCAGGGATGGACAACTTGCAGCACTTGGCCTAACTGCAAAAACCATTTGCAAGCAATGAATGTAGATTTGTCCCTCCATTAATAACCTAATGCAGGGAGGAAATATCAGAGACACAAAGGAGAACGCAAGTAGCCCTAGCCAGTTTGGGTTCTTGCCCCATATGCTCACATGCAATTCCTCCATACCCACGGATAGGTTATTTCACAGGGTGTACAGCCTTGGACAGAATATAAGGACTCTACCCCTGCTTTGTTGTCGTTATGTGCCTTCAAGTCATTTCCAACTTATGAAGACCCCAAGGTGAACCTGCATCCACATAATATCACAATTGGAGGGATAAAGAATGTAGGGTTCAAGAATGAAAACTTCATAAGTCCAAGTGAGTGCAGTAATTTTGTTAGACAAGAGGTAAGCAAAATGCAGGTAGATTAGCTACTGGTCTATATTAGCTCTTACTGCACACATCAACAGGCCAGCTTTATTTCTTTTAAGAATTTAAAGCTGCTTAGAATATTAATTTGGCAGCTAATTTCTCTGTATTCCTTTCTTCACAATAAGTTTGATATTCCAGTGCTACTCACTTGTTACATGTCATGTGTCTTAAGCGCTCTCTGCTGCTGTTGTTATGCCATACTGATATTTGTTCTTTCTAACATTCATTTGTCTCTCTTCTTTTTAGTTTTCTTCTTCTTTTCTCTTATTTTGCCAGTAACTACATAGTTATTGGCAGTTTCTGTTTCTAATTTTATTCTACTTCATCTGGAATTGGCATAGCATAGACTCAGCCTATTCTTTTCTTCTCCCCATTCCTTAGAATGTAGATCTGCATCACAATTTTATTTATGATGAGATGCTTACAGTGCAATCCTGTATGTGTCAACTCAGATGTAAATTTCATTGACTTCATTGACACTTGCTCCCAGGTACGTAGATATACCACTGCAGCCTTAACATAAAGTAAACACAAAGAGATACCAAATACCAATGGCAATTGTAAAAAAAATCATTTTCAGATACTTGGGAGGAATTAAAGGGGTGAATGGTCTCTTATAGTTATGCAAAAATTAATACATGAACTCCAGCACTTTTCCCTCAACTATTATTAAAATCAAAAACGTGATTATTTTCCTCATGACACACTATATTAATTTTTAATATTTTAGCCTCATTTATTGGGAAAGATCCATTGTTTGTCTACTTCTGTTTGAGATGTCTGGATGCCTATCAAATCCAGATAATTTTGTTTATAAAAAGCATGTCACACAAACATACATCAGTTGAATCATCTCAGTGGCTTGACTTTCAGTTTGAGGGAGTTAGACTGAAAGTCCCACTGAAAGAACTAGACATCAAACAGTAGTCATATAATCATGTCGTGGGCCACGAACCTTATGACACCCAGCTGTACAGTGAAGGTAAATTATTTTTCTACTGCTCCTCTGAATTTCAGAGCATATGTGGATGCATGGATGAGGTTCCTGCATCACATGGGTATCTTCCTCTGTGAGGGTGCGTGCCCACTGTTGTACACTATTGTACACTTGGCACATGATCTTGCATTCAGCCTCAGCTGTCAAACAAATTGGGCCAGTGACTAACTATTAACAGTCACCTAACTTGCAGAGTTCTCAGTAGTGGCAGCTAGGGGCTTCCATGTCAATGGAATGGTGAACCTACTCTGGGCTTAGTCCTAAATTTAAAGGAGCTGTCACAGGCATGCGTGTTCCTGTCCCCAAACCAGTTCAACATCTCAGACAGCTCCTTTAACATTTAGACTAGAACCCAGAGCAGATTTGCCACCCCACTGATGGGGAATCTCCCAGCTGCCACTGGCTCTTAGGATGGAAAAAAAAAGAGATAGCTAAATTAATAAAAATCAAAGTTACTGTTAAATCAGTGGCCCCATCATTTATTATTCATTTTAAAAATTATATTTATATCTCCCAATGAGCTCAAGATGGAACACAGTCTAAGTGCTTTTCCTTCCCCTTACTTTATCCTCTCAACAAGCCTGTGAAATAGTTCAGGATCAGAAGAGAGAGTGACTTGCTCAGAGTAGCCCAGTGAGTTTCATGGCTGAGTCAAGAGCTAAACGTGGATCTCCCAAATTCTAACCAGTACATCACACTGGCTCTCCTGCAACAAAATGTACTCTTGTTTCCAACCTTTAGCTCAAAGATTCATTATAAGACCCATTTTTTTGCTGTTTTCCAAACAATTTCTTGCTACACTGATAATGTTGCTGTTACAGCACCACGTTAGCTCACTTGTGACTCAGCTGTAACATATCAGGCTATGAGTGAGGTTTACCAAAGATCTGCCCCCTCGATACAAACCAGAGCAACCCCACCCCATTAGATTTCATAATCAACATTATTAGGCAGAAGAATAAGTGCCCTGTAGAAAACATAAACCTGCTTCTTTATTAGGGTATGGAAATAGCTAATGAAGTCCTAGAAACTACCTGTGGCAGAATGATTATGGTGATTTAATTTCAGGAGGGGAATCCCAGGATACCACTTTATGGAAGCAAATGCTCCATCTTCTTTCTCGTTATCTTGAGCTACTGTTACACATTGATCCAATGAAAGAGCTGTGTGTGTGTGCATAAGTAATGCGTACTATGCATACTTCCTCAGTTTCTGAGGAAGCATGCATACCAATGGAGACTGTGCATATTACTCCTGGCATCCAGTGCTCAGAGCTGCATGCCTGCTTGCCACCACCAGATCAGGTTACCGGCCCTTTTATCTCTGATCATCTTTTTGGAAACTGTAACAGACGTTCAGTTCTGCACTCTCTTCTCCTCTGTTGGGCGGAAGAGAAAGAGATCATTAACTTTAACAGTATCAATCATCTGTGCGTAACTTGGCAGATGAATGTAAACACCTAGTGAGCACACCTTTGTTGGGTCTATGTTAACAATAGATCACATGCAATATGCTCCCCGCTTCCACTTACTGTATCAAGAGTATATTGGCTTCTCAATAGCTACACATCTGTATATAGTGGCAGCAGGCAATTCACTGCAGATTAAGCAAGAAATAATTTCAGCTTTGGAATGGATTTTGGATGCCTTGTCATCCATCACTGCATACCTAAGCTGACTCTTATTTTAAAACTGATTACATATTCCAAGATGAAACAGGAGACAACCTGTTGTCTCCTAAGATAAAACTTCTAGTTATCTCCTGGGGTCCAATTTCCCAGCTTCAAATCACTGAGATAAAATGATTAGCTCATCTAAACTCATGTGGCTAAGGTGAATTTAAGAGTTTATCTCCTCATTCTCAGTATCAATGCAGGATAAACCAGTTCATAATATGGAAGCCATAAAGAACATAAATCTCATAGACAGTAGAGCAGAATCATAGAGTCGGAAGAGACCTCAGAGGCCATCAAGTCCAACCCCCAGCTATGCAGGAACACCCATCAAAGCATTCCCAACAGATGGCCATCCAGCCTCTGTTTAAAAACCTCCAAAGAAGGAGACTCCACCACCTTCAAGGCAGCGTATTCCACTGCTGAACTGCTCTTACTATCAGCAAGTTCTTCCTAATGTTAAGGTGAATCTCTTTTCCTGTATTCTGAAGCCATTGCTCCTAGTCTCTGCAGCAGCAGAAAACACGTTTGCCCCATCTGCCATATGATATCCCTTCAAATATTTGAACATGGCTATTATGTCACCTCTTAACTTTCTCTTCTCCAGGCTAAACATATCCAGTTCCCCAAGCTGCTCTTTATAGTGCATAGTTTCCAGGCCTTTTATCATTTCGATTGCTCTTCTCTGGACATGTTCCAGCCTGTCAATATCCTTCTTGAACTGTGGTGCCCAGAACTGGACACCACAGTACTCCAAGTAAGTTCTGAACAAAGCAGAATAGAGTGGTACTATAACTTCCCTGTGTTTGATATGATGTGTTTGATACCTTTTAGCTTTATCCACTGGGCTATAACCACAAGGGTAGCAGCAGCTCCCAGTACTGATTTGAAAATCTGGAAGATGGATTGTAACAGAGATCAAAGAGTCACTTAGCCCTCATACCTCTGTGAGGTGATTTCTTCTTTGCCTATAATTGTTCACCATCTCAATGTTTGTATGAATTGGAAACAGGAAGAACCAATCACACTGCATAGGAATAATGCCCCATCAGTCTCACCAGTCTCTTTCCATCTTTAGAAACAAGAGCTCTACAAAGCCAACAGATCATATTATAATACACATTCAAACTATACTGGCAGCAGTGAGAACAGAAGATGATAAGCAGGATCACACAGTTTGAGAGTTCTGAAACTTAATTCCTATGTTTTTTTTGAAATCTAATACTGTAGGAGAATGAAATATGCCTTGGCATTTGCTTCTTTTGCAATCTGAAACTTGGATTAAGCTGGAAAAAATATGTTCTGCACTAAGTATTATTGACTACTGAAGGAAGCATCCATCTTTTATTACAAAGTATTTATTAAAACTGTAATGAACAAGAATCATACAGTCAAAATCACACATAGAGCAAGACAGAGAAGCCAAGAACACAGAGAATGAAAATTTCATTGACCTGATTTGTCAGTGATGCTGGTCATGACTGGAGTAGCAGAGCCATTCACATTAGCCTTTGCGCTGTCCTTGGAAGCACCAGCTTTGGGTCTATTTTTCGTTGCTTCTAATGCTTTGACCTTCTTGGCATGTTTACTTCCTTTGTAGTGGGCCTCGGCCTGGCTCTACAAAGGAGAACAAATCAGGCTCATAATCCATATTTCATATCACTCAATGGATGATGATGTTGAAATAAAAAAGTTATACAACTTTCAATAACAGGCACCACCGCATTCCTTTGCCTGATGAGATTTTGCAGGACTTTACTACTGATTTTGCTTTTTTATATTTAAAAGATAAATACTGGGCTTTAACAGAAGTTTTAAAGCAGAAGGTATTTCTATGGCTCACTCTGTCGTGATTTCTTAATAGAATTCCATTCAATGTTTAAGTCATTTCATCAAGAAAAGTATCAGATTTTTTAAAAAATGCATGTATGTCAAGCTGTTAAGGCCCAATTCTATGTACAGTTAGAAGTGCCAAGCTCCTTTGAAATCAATAACTTGGATTTGGTCAAATCTAGATTAGATCCATTGAAATCAATGGGGCTTGAATAAGTTAGGAATAACTTAATTTTTCACTGATTTTAATGCCTCTATTCTAAGTATGACTAAATATGGAACTATCCCAATGGATTTAAGTGAATTTAGTCAGAGGTAAGATATACAGAGAGCCATCATACTGCAGTGGTTTGAGTGCTGGAGTGCAACTCTGGGGACCAGAGTTTGAACCTCCTGAGCCATGAAAACACACTGGGTCACCTTGGGCAAGTCATATTCTCTCAGCCTTAGAGGCAAGCGAAAGCAAACCTCCTCTGAACAAACCTTGCCAAGAAAAATCTGTGATAAGCTTGTCTTAGGGTCACCTAAACTTGAAAGCACACACCATACACATAAGATTTGCAACCTATTTAGCTTTCCAAATCTCTCCTGAGCATAGTTGAAACTGTGAAGCAAATTTGCTTGGTATTCTGTTTGTATTAATGCAATCTGGTGACCTATCCAGCCTGAATGCACCACATCTGTCATGTATTTTGGCCTGTTATGTGAATGGCTCTCCTTTTCCCTTCCTGGCTCTTGCACTCCTAGAGTTGCCGCAAACGTGGGATATTTAGTAAGCCCCTGTTGAACCCCTCTAAATGTCTGGTGAATTGCATTTGGATTGGTACTTCACAAGATGTGCAGGGTTAAACTACCACAAGGCTACAGTTGCACCATCAAATGGCAGCAAGTTTATTAGTCTCTCCGATCATGATAATAATAGCTCATGGACATAGGAATTCTGATGAATAAATACACTGACTGGTGCTTCATTTTAGTGGTGGAAACAAATCCACACAGATCTTCTTTCCCCATCAGAGAAACAGGAGGGTTGGGATCATCACAGTATATTCCTTCATGTTTGAAGAAAAGAAGTATCAAGAATACCATGGTAAGATGAGTGAAGGAGGAACCTGCCTCAGCATTAGAAATTTATCACTAAACATCCTAAACCTATATTAATGAATAAAGCGGTAATATATCTACTCTGTTGTTGTGTGCCTTCAGGTAATTTCTGACTTAATGTGATCCTAAAGTGACCCTATCACAGGGTTTTTCTGGCAAGATATATTCAGAAGGGGCCTGCCTTTGCCCTCCTCTGAGGCTGAGAGAGTGTGACTTGCCCGAGGTGGGGCTCCAAGCATAAGCAGGGTTCAAACCCTTTTCTCTAGAGTCCCAGTCCAGCACTCAAACCACTAGGCCACATTACTACTATAGAATTATTCTAGCATATTTTTTTACTAAAATGTTTTTCTCCTTAGAGGAAGGAGTGCTCTTTCTCCTCCTAGCATTTTCTAATTTGGTAATTAAATTCCATCATTTAATGGTAAGTTTTAAATAACAGAACATAAGTTTGCTTGTGCCTTTATTGAAGTGTACATATTAACTATTTAAGTTAATATTGTGAGATCCATTCAGGTTAACACACAGGGCATATTGTCCTTAAGCACATTAATTGGCAAAGAACTGCATTCATTTCAACAGAACTTGGTCCCACCTAACATGTCTAGAGGTGGGACTTTTGAGAAAACATGCTTCTCAGAAATGATACAAAGAGATGGCTAGAGTGTTGCACTGCATACAGTTGGCCCTCCTTTTCTGCAGATTCTGTATGCAAGGATTTAACCAACCACAGTTTGAAAATATTCCCCCGTCTCCCCAAAAAAATCCAAAAAGCAAACTTTGATTTTGCCATTTTATATAAGGGATGCCATTTTACTACATCACTGAACATAACAGGACTTGAGCATCCACGAATGTTGTTATCTACAGGGGGTCCTAAAACCAAACCCTCGTGGATAATGAGGGCCCACTGTATATAGAAATGCAGTGCAGGAGACATTTCTTGTATCATGCCTTGTACTGCTGAGAATCATATGGCGGATAAGGATTAGGAATACTGCCTTTTGCTCATAGTGTTAAGGTGATAACAAGCCATAAAGCTAACAGTACAAACTTTTCTTGACACCTTTCATGGGTTTCAAACCCTCAGGGTGTTGTTAAAGTTTTGTAGCTAAAGAAAGGACAACTGAATTAGTCTTAGCGTAACTAGGTGCCATTGAACAGTCACCCTGGGACTTCATGAAATAACAGAGCCTTGTCACTGAGGTGTAAATGATGATGGGTAAGAACAGATGGAATGGAAAGGAAAACACACTCATACATCTGCGTGTGGCAACAGTCCTCATGGCACATATTTGCACCATTGAAATTGCTGCAGGTAAAACAGCCATTAAGATGCCGCAGTTAGGCTAAGGAGCACATAACGCAAAAATGAAACTTTTCCTATCTAAAAGGAAGAAAAACATGCTATATATTTTATGCCCGATTCTTTTTTTCATACAGAAACTAAAAGATAAGCATATTCAGAAACACAGACTCTGTTGATAAAATATTGGTTACAATATTTATCACAGAGAGACTAATGAAGATTGCTTGTAAAATTATAAGAAAACTACAAACCTTTTCAGTATTATTAAGTATCATCCAAAAAAAGGTGGGGAGAGACGACTGATTAAACAATCAACAGCCCAATCCTAAACATGGTCGTTTGAAAGCAAATCCCACTAATTTGAACAGGACTTCCTTTCAAGACAATAAGTTTAGGACTGTAAGGTTAATCTAATAATCATTACCTGTTACATGTAGCGTACTTAAAGGGACACTGGTCAATTTAAGGCTTAACCCTTCTGTACATATATACACTTTTCAAAATTGTAAGAAACTATGTTGTATGGTTGATAGCTGTATCACAAAAAGGGCGAATACTGGTGCCTTCACTTTTGTCTTTTAAAATACAACTTTTAAGACAGGTTGGTTTTTTTCTTTGTTTTACTATGAAGCTCTTAAAAGTAAATTGTACGAACAATTTCAGGGTCAAATTAGAGATGAGTTTTATCATATCTTGGTGTTGTCTAGCTGCTTCTTGTTTAAAGAGTAGCTCATGTTTAGAGAGTGTGTCATGGTATCAAGTGGCCATTAGTGCTCTGCCACCACTGCAGTCCCAACTGCCCCCCTTTTAGTCATCATCCCAATCCAGCTCAGTTCCAAGCATCTATTTCTTTAAATAAAGCAAGTACGCAGCACCACCTTGCATGATAACAGCCACATGTAGGCTGAACCTCAAGCCCAGTCTCTTTCTGTATTTCTGTCTGTTACCCCATTTCCAAATACAAAGATCTATTGTTGATTAATCTCTTTTTACTTGCTGAAATAGAACGGTGTGGTCAGTGAACAGAAAGCTAGTACTGAAGGCATTTTATCACTAGGACATCCTTGATTTCTTTTCTCTCTTCAGTTTTCTGGTGGCCACCGGATGCCAGGGATGTTTCATACTGAAATAAATGCAAGTTCTCCTGGCACACTTCTTATCAGAGGGGACAAAGTGAGGGGGGGATGAAGGACAGTTTGATCCAGACATCCCACTCTAGTGTCATTCATTTATCTGTGCCTATTTGTTTAGTTTTATCCTATCTTCTAGGGTAGTTTTACACACATGCTCCCCATGAGCTAGCTTCCAGGAGCTAGTGAAGACCTTTAAAATGAAGGAACAGCAGAGGTTCTGTGTGCTCAAGTCAGCTATGAACTGTCACCATGGCTATTAAGTATGGAGCACTGGGAGGGAAACTCAATTTTCAAACAGACAGTGTCCCTTTAAATCTTGTGCCTGTAACTATGTTGGTCACATTGCTAGTGCTGCTAAAAAGGCCCAAGGCAAAAGACCACCCGCTCCCAACTCCAACATGATAAACAGCGGTGCACCCAAGAGAAAGGCTTACTTAATGAGGACATCGCCTAATAAGCCTTTCTACTGATATTGTCAACAGGGACGCCTGCAATATCAGTGATAACCTACGACTGGCTTTGATTCACTGCATTCATTCCGCATTTACTGTACATGAAACCTGTTGAAAACAAACATGTCCAAACAGATTTAAAACTAGTTACAAACTCATTTATAAATATACTGCAATGCTTAATTAATTCTTCTGGATAACCAACTGAGATACCTTAAGGCTTAGCTTAAAAAGATAGGAAAACGGACAAATCTCTTAAATCTGAAAAGTGATATGATTATATGTGCATATTAATTCAATGATGGGTTCCAGGAGATTAGTATCTCCCTCTTTGTGTTATGTTTTTCGCAGCATTTAAAGGTATAGAAACTCTCTCATATACAAAATAACCTGGGGTGTACAGAACAAAATCAAACAATCCTATAAAGGCATCTGTATTAGAAAATGTAGGACACATCTTATAAAGCACTGGTTTTTATCTATACAGTCTCCAGTCCCCGAACATGGCCAATATTCCAAACTAATCTGAGCAACTTGCAGAGCAATTTCTGGCTGGAGAGCATTCTGGGAAGTGGAACTAAGCTGTGTTTGAACTGTACTAAGTTAAACTCTCTGGCCGTTGTAAGCCTCAGGCCTTGGTGGCTATTATTTTTTAGTTTTCAGTACGCAAGGGCACAACAACTCACAACCTTTTTGACAGGATTCTGAAAGATATAGCATACTTCAAGAAGAAAACCTTAAGAATCAGTTAATTTCAGTACAAATGTTTTGCCTTAGACCTAAAGCACAGGCGAATCCCACATGCAGGCAAATATTGCCTAGGTGAGTGGCTTTGGAATAAAGAACCCTGGAACAATCAAAGGCAATTACATAAGGATTTGGTTTATAAAAGTGGAGCTGCAACAAAAGGCTGCAGTGTGGAGTCTTCCTTTGTTCAGGGCTCGCTCCATTCTCTTCCTCCCCTTGCCCAATTTTCTGTTCTCTCCCCCAACAGTCAGTCAGTGTTTTGCAGCCACTGAGCATTCTTGGCCCTCATTGGGATGTTCTTTCTGCTGCCCCCTCCCTCAAAGGGTATGTTCCCCAAAAGTTTTGTTTCTGAGCTTCTGTACGCCTTCTGTTTACTGAACCGGGAAATGGTTTCCTTCTGCTGCTCAAACGGTGCCATTTTGGCTATATAACCACTGGCACATACCTCTGTATCCTCTGAATTTTAAACCTATTTCCTGAAAATTATTTCCTAGGTAGCAATTTTCAGTCAGGAAGATTTTCTATGAAGCCCTCAGGAAAACAACTATGGTGACTTTACGCTGGGCCTAACTAAAGAGGTAGGCATGCAGAAGGGCAGGCACACGCTCCCTTCACCTGATGTGTTGGCCCTACAATGGTCTGCACAGGACTGTACTGTTCAAATACAACCTAACCATGCACTGCCAGTGACCAGATGTTATTCAGATATTTGTGCAAAATATGTGTGCTTGGTTATCATTGCTGCCTCACAGGGATGTCTGGGGATGTTTTGGAACTGCACATCTGGTGGAAATGTGCTCTCATTCCCCTCGCTGCACATGGGTCAGGTGAGGTATTGTCTGCTGTCATCTCATAGTTAAGGCATTGTAAGCCACCTTAAATACTATATTGGGAGGAAGGCAGGATATAAATTCATAGAATCATAGACTCATGGAGTTGGAAGAGACCCCAGGGGCCATCCAGTCCAACCCCCTGCTATGCAGGAACACCCATCAAAGCATTCTCAATAAATGGCCATCCAGCCTCTGTTTAAAAACCTCCAAGGAAGGAGACCTACCACACTCCCAGGCAGCATATTCCACTGCCAGACAGCTCTGACCATCAGCAAGTTCTTCCTGAGGTTCAAGTGGAATCTCCTTTCCTGCAGCTTGAATTCATTGCTCCTTGTCCTAGTCTCTGGAGCAGCGGAAAACAAGCCCGTTCCCTCCTCGACATGACGTCCCTTCAAATATTTAAACAGGGCTATCACGTCCCCTCTTAACCTTCTCTTCTGCAGACAACATACCCAGCTCCCTGAGCTGTTCTTCATAGGGCATGGCTTCCAGACCCTTCACTATTTTGGTCGCCCTCCTCTGGACACGTTCCAGCTTGTCGATATCCTTCGTGAACTGAGGTGTCCAGAACTGTACACAGTATTCCAAATGAGGCCTAACTGGTGCAGAATAGAGTGGTACCATTACCTCCCTCGATCTAGACACCATACTCCTATTGATGCAACCAAGAATCGCATTGGCTTTCTTAGCTGTCACATCACACTGCTGACTCATGTTCAGCTTATGATCTACCAAGACTCCTAGATCTCTTTCACACATACTGTTATCCAGCCACGTGTCCCCTGATCGTTCAACCGATCAGGCATTGCTTTGCATATCAACTTTGTCTCACATCTTCCTTTGAAGCACTCTTTTAAGCACAGTTCAGGAGTTCTGACGCAATGCTTAACCATGTTATTTTGAGTGGGTGAGCAATTAATCATTTATGCCTGTATCGAGGCCACATTTTTTACTTTCTTCATGACAAGGAAATTTATGGAATGCTTACTGTGTTGAATGAAACACATGTATTTAAATAAAAATATAAAAGGCAGGGCATGAGATAGGGAAAACATATTGTGGGTCAAAGTCCTTTTCATTTAATCTGTTTTCCTAGTGAGAATTGCAGTGCCTGTTGTCACTGTATCTGGTCATGCGATCTACACCAGAGACAATAAAACAAACAAAATATTGTGTGAAGTGTCTTATTAGATGTCTGTAGTTTTTTCTGTTACAGAGGGTAATCCTCAAGTGAAATGAGAATGCTGCTAAATTACATCACCATATTGAGATGCCCCGTATTTATTCTCAAACCATCTGGCTCCTTTGTTAATAAAATCCAGGAAGGAAAAAGGATAGATAATTTTGTCATGATCAGGGAGTAGAAAGCTACAATTAAAATTTCCAACACTATATGCATCCAGATTAAAATGCTGAAAGAATTTCCAAACTTCTCTTATCAATGACACAATGTTTTAACCATTCCGTTTTGAGACGTAAATGAATCTGTACATAAATAAAATTTAGAATAGAAGTGCCTCATGCCTGGAGCCAGTCAATTTGGCATCTGGAAATCATATATTCTAGAATAAACACAGAAAATAGAACGACCAGGGTTAGGGCAGTTTTGCCTGCCTCTCTGTTGCAAGGCGACAAGCAAGTCCCACTGTCTCTTCCTTTACATGACCCTCAAGAGGAGGACTAATGTCAGAGTCACAGAATTGGAAGGAACCCCATAGGTTATGCAATTCAACCTCCCCCCTCAGTGCAAGAACTTCAGCTAAAGCATCCCCAGCAGGAAGCTGTCCAGCCTCTTTTTGAAGATATCCAGAGAAGGAGACCCCACTACCTCTCTAAGTAATTGGTTCCACTGTCAAACTGCTCTTACTGTCCAGAGGTCACTTCTAATGTTCAATCAAAATCTACCCTCCTTTAACTTAAAATCTTTAGATCTGGTCCTATCCTCTGGGCAGCACAGAATGAATCCTCCTCTCTGTGACAGTGCCTTAGACAGTTAAAGAGTGCCATCATGTCACTTCTCAGTCTTCTCCTCACTAGACTGAACAGGCCCACCTCCACCAATGTTTCCTTCTATGTGTTGCTCTCCATACCACTGAGACTTCCTGAGAATCGAGATCAGCCTGAGTGGCTCCTCTCTCTTTGCTCATCGTTAGAATTAAGGCTGATGGTTGCCCTTCTCTGAACCCACTCCAACTTGCCTATATCCTTCTTAAAATGTCAACAAGGTTAGATCATTGTCTGGCTCTTAACCAGTGACAGGCCAACAAAACTTCCAGAGAGAGAGTGAGAGAGAGGCTAAGATTCGCTCAGAGCTGAGATCAGCCCAAGTAGCCTCTCTCTTTTTTTGCTTATCTTCAGAACTGAGGGCCTTTCTTCACTACACTGTTATAGTGCAATCATTCCACTTTCAATATCCTATGGAATCCTGGGATCTGAAGTTTAGGGAGGGGCCTTTAAAATTCTCACCCAGAGAGCTCTTTGGCCTCAGTAAACTACAAACCCCAGAATTCCACAGGAGGTTGAAAATGGAACAACAGCACTATAACAGTGTAGTGCGGAAAGGCCCTAAGCTTGATGGTAATCAGAGAAGGGGACTTTCAAATGGCCATACCTCCTGCTCCTCAAGGAGATTCTCCTGGTGACTTTCCCATCATGTTTTAGGAAGCAGGACCAGATTTTTTGAAAGGTTTATTTACCCTGATTTTTAGTTGGTTTTATGGAAGCAATTCAAAACTTTTTATGTAGAGTTGCAACCTGATCCTGACAATCTGTGTTTCTCCGGTCCTCCTTCACTATGCTCCTGATGCCAATGCTGCTAAAAACCTTACAGCTGGAGAGACTATGAGGAAAAAGGGTGATCGGACAGGTATAGGAAAACTTTTTAAAAGGGAGTTTCTTTGTTAATCGAGGTATACCTGTATTGTGAAGTAAAGAGCTGTTATTTTATTTCTGATTACTCTCCACTTGCTTCCTTCCTATTAAAAATGTTCTTGCAGATTAGGACTACAAATCTTTATGCAACCCTCTAAATCACAAAACTATATTTATCCAACAGCCCACACTGTTACAAAGTAACTAACATGATGGCACACTAACCTTTTAGAGAGAGGCTACAATGGCAACATAAAGAGCAGTGTTAAAGGACAGAATAATACCACAAAGAGAAAAATTTTGACAAAGGAAACACCTTTGTATGTGTGCATGCGAGTGCATATTTGTTTTTAATTTTTTTATATTAGATTAGCATAATTAATACGCTTTTGCAAAGTATCCGAAACAGGTTTGCATAATGCCATCTTAAATCAATATCACTGAACAGAAGTCACAGAATCACAGAATCATAGAATCATAGAAATGTAGAGTTGGAAGAGACCCCAGGGGCCATCCAGTCCAACCCCCTGCCACGCAGGAACACCCTCAAAGCACTCCCGGCAGATGGCGATCCAGCCTCTGCTTAAAAACTTCCAAGGAAGGAGACTCCACCACACTCCGAGGCAGCATAGTCCACTGTCGGACAGCCCTGACCGTCAGGAAGTTCTTCCTGAGGTTCAGGTGGAATCTCCTTTCCTGCAGCTTGAATCCATTGCTCCTTGTCCTGGTCTCTGGAGCAGCAGAAAACAAGCCCTCTCCTTCCTCTTCATGGCATCCCTTCAAATATTTAAATATAGCTATCATGTCCCCTCTTAACCTTCTCTTCTGCAGACTAAGCATACCCAGCTCTCTAAGTCTATCCTCATAGGGCATGTCTTCCAGGCCTCTCACCATTTTGGTCGCCCTCCTCTGGACCTGCTCCAGCCTGACCATGTCCTTCTTGAATTGGGGTGCCCAGAACTGGACACAGTATTCAAGATGAGGTCTAACCAAAGCATAGAGTGGTACCAGTACCTCCCTCGATCTAGACACCATACTCCTATTGATGCAGCTGAGAATTGCGTTGGCTTTCTTGGCTGCCGCATCACACTGCTGACTCATGTTCAGCTTGTGGTCTATTAAGACTCTTAGATCCCTTTCACACGTACTGCTATCCAGCCACGTGTCCCCCATCCTATATTTCTGCATTCCATTTTTTCTAGCTAAGTGTAGGACCTTACACTTCTCTGTGTTGAATTTCATTTTGTTAGCTTTGGCCCAGCTCTCCAATCTGTCAAGGTCTTTTTGAAATTTGATCCTGTCCTCTGGCGTATTAGCAACCCCTCCCAATTTGGTGTCATCTGCAAATTTGATCAGCATGCCCTCTATTCCTTCATCCAAGTTGTTGACGAAGATATTGAACAGCACTGGGCCCAGGACAGAACCCTGTGGCACCCCGCTAGTCACTTCTCTCCAGGATGAAAAGCAGCCATTCGTGATCACCCTTTGGGTTCGGTCGGTCAACCAATTACAAATCCAACTAACAGTAGCCCTGTCCAGCCTGCATTTTACTAGCTTCTTTGCAAGAATGTCATGTGGAACTTTGTCAAAGGCCTTACTGAAATCGAGAAATGCTACATCCACAGCATTCCCTTCATCTATCAAGCTAGTAACTCTATCATTAAAAAGAGATAAGATTAGTCTGGCATGACTTATTTTTGAGAAACCCATGTTGACTTCTCGTGATTACCGCGTTGCTTTCTAAGTGATTAGAAACTGACTGCTTAATGATCTGCTCCAGAATCTTTCCGGGTACTGATGTCAGGCTGACTGGGCGATAATTATTTGGGTCCTCTTTTTTTCGCTTCTTGAAGATGGGGACAACATTTGCCCTCTTCCAGTCTGCTGGAACTTCTCCTGTCCTCCAAGATTTCTCAAAGATTATAGCAAGCGGTTCCGAAATGACCTCTACCAGTTCTTTTAATATCCTAGGATGCAATTCATCTGGCCCTGGAGACTTGAATTCATCCAGTGTGGCCAGGTATTTTTGTACCACCTCTCTACTTATTATGTGCCGCATTTTCCCTGCTTCCTCCCCTGCTCCCCAACCACCAGGTTGAGTGCTTGTATCCTTCTGGGAAAAAACTGAGGAAAAGAAGGTGTTAAGTAGTTCTGCCTTTTCTCTTCCCCCTGTTAGTAATTCGCCATCTTCTCTGCGCAGCGACCCTATCGTCTCCTTCTTTTTCCTTTTGCTGCGGACATATTTAAAAAAGCCCTTTTTATTGTTTTTGATGTCTCTGGCCAGCCTAAGTTCATTCTGTGCTTTAGCCTTTCTGACCTCCTCCCTACATCTCCTAGCTACTTGCTTAAATTCTTCTTTGGTGGTTTCCCCCTTCTTCCATTTCCCGTACATGTTTCTCTTAACACTTAGCTCAACTGAGAGTTCTTTAGTCAACCATTCTGGTTTCTTCAGATGCCTTCCATTTTTCCTCCTTATTGGCACAGTTTTAGACTGTGCCTTCAGTATCTCCCTTTTAAGGAACTCCCATGCCTCCTGAACTCCTTTCCCTTTCACTATTCTTGACCACAGAATTCCAGCCAGCAGCTCCCTAAGTCAACCCTACTGCCTCAAGACCAGCCACTGCCAGATTATGAAACTTCCTCCCAAAAGATTTCAGGTCACTTTTCTTCCTTCCTTCCTTCTTTTCTTCTTCTGGTGCCATCTTGACCACAACTCTGATGTTGCTTGGCCACACGTGTTCCAGTTTTCACATGTCAAATGGAGGGAATGCAAAGCATGTCCTAGTACTCTACTGCAGGCCATCAATGCAACAGGAGCTTATGGAGGAAGATGTCTTACTCTGCCATTTTGTGTGAAGCACCTTCTCTCCAACCACACTTGGCCCATAGCCTGCCCCATGGTACTAAGGAAAGTTTGTGTATTACCCATAGTAAGTGTTCCAGTTTCTCAATGTGTTCAGAATTTAGTGTATTTCTAGGGCTTAGACCACATGAAGATTTTTAATAATATTTAGATATGATCCTTAAGGGCAAAACATATTCATCATATCCAAAGGAGACATATGTGAAATGGGTTTCTGCTTTCACATGGATTTTAACAAAATATGGGCAGCATGACTACATTCACATGTATAAAACTGCACGGAGTTTCCAGCAACCAATCTCTGACACATAAATGGAAAGTTACAGGAGCATGAAAAGAACAATTTGCATTAATATTTGAACATAAAAATTTCTGCAGCAAAAATTCATAGGCCTTGGAGTATCTCTAAGAGAAAAGTTAAAAATAGATAAATATGTGTCACTTTTACTCTAAGGCAAAACACCATCTGCTGCTATACTTCAGATGTAGACAGTTATTCTGGGGAGTACAGACAGCTGTTCTTATAAAAACTGTCAATTTATTCCAATGAGAATTATGTTTTAGAACTGCAGGAATGGAGGAAGTTCCACTGAAAACAATAGCTGGAATGTTTGTCCCACAATGAATGCCAAAGTGTTGCAAACAGGTCCTACATCTAAATTTACTCAGGTATGCTACTTGCTTGTTGGTTTATCGGGATCACTGTGGAGTGTTTTTTTGAATTTTTTTTTTAATTTTCTGGAATGGGTGAAGTTTTTTGTTTGTTTTGTTCTGTTCTGTTATGGTGGGTGAAGTTTGCAATAGTGGTTCCCACCCAACCATGGGTCAGCAGATCTTGATGGATGATAATTTCCACACAAAAATGGGCAATGGCCAGAGATATATGGGAAAAAAATATGGCAACTATTTGCAGTGCGCCATGGTAGGACGTACATTTGGATCATATGGCTGCAAGGCTTCTAGATGGCTGGCAAGTGGAAGGAAAAGGAGAGAGGCCAGCAGGAAAGAAGCAGTTTCACAGCAGGCTGCAAACTCAGTACAGCATCTCTTTTGGAAAAGAAACGTCTCAAGTTCAGTCCTTAGAGATGGCTGGGTAAGAGTCCTTTCTGAATCACTGAAGTGTCACTGCCAGTCATGTCGTACAGACAACAGTGAGAAGGATAGACCAATGGTAAAAGGCAGCTTCATATGTTCCTGTTACCACAAAGAAACACTAGGGCTACCTTGCTATTTTTGAAACAGAAATAACCTCCAAATACATGATTAAAAACAACTGGTAGAATTCTCTGGTCCAGTCACAGAAGCAAGCTAAGAACCAATGAGGGAGGACAAAGTTCCAAGGGTCTCTGCCTAAGCAATGCAACTGCTTTGCAGAGAGAACTGTCACCTTCACTTTCAGAGTAGGCAACAAGGACTAAGAGCTCATTGGCAAGGCTGATATCTCCTCCTTGCCAAGGAATAAGTCTGAGAGTTTTTTGATCTCCACCAGCTGCCTGGAGCAGAGTCACTGTCGCAAAGGGAGGGGAATGAACAGGTGACAGATGTCAAAAATGAAAACTGTATCCCAGCAGCTATTATGCTGCTCAGCATATGGTAAAACACAAAGGCAGAGCAACACATTTTAATTCACCAAGAGCTGGGTGGGGGCAGGGGAGACCTCAAGGCATTTCTGTTTTCATACTAGAAGTCTGCATAAAGAAATGGAGAACAATTTTAGGCACAAAATTTGGCTTTTTAAAAAAATTCTCATTTTGAGATTTCTCTTCCTTCCATACATGCTCCCATGAAATGACATACTATCTTCAATGCAAAGAAAGTCAATACAGAGTAATGGTTTCAGTGTCAGCCTATGAACCTGGAAGACCAGGGTTTGAATCTGTATTCAACTGTGGAAAACCACTGGGTGACTTGGGCAACTCACACTGTCTCAGCCTCAGAGAAAGGCAATGGTAAATCTCTCCTAAGAAATCTTTCCAAGAAAACCCTATAATAGGTTCATCTCAGGGTTGCCTTAAGTCAGAAATGACTTGAAAGCATAGAACAATAACAATAACAATCTTCAGTACAAAACAAAATGAAGTACAGTCTACCTTCCACATTTGCGGGGTTCACTTTTGCAGACTTGATTGTTCACAGATTATTTGCTGTCACCTCTGCTGCTGCCCTATGCCATTTTTAATAGGGACTGCAAGCCTCATGAGACTAAGAAACTGTGAACGAGGCTTGTAAGTCTCTATTAAAAATGGTGTGGGGCAGCCATGGAGGGGGCAATAAGCTCCACCAGCCTCCCACTTCTGCATTATGAAGAAACCTTGATGCCTGAAAGGAATCCACAGTGGGTTGAATATAGTGATCATACTTTTTTTATGTGTTAAATATGGTTTGAGAAGGCTTAGACTTAGTCATGTTTTTCCACTTCCATGGGGATCCTGTGCCCCTAACCCTAGTCAATGTGGAGGGATGACTGTATTTACATTGCTGCTCCAACTGCTATGTCAGTGGCAGTGTAGAAAAGATCTGTTATACCTAGAACAGCCCTTCCTAACCTTTTTACTTTCAGGTCTCAGGGAACCCCTGTGTAAAAGTTATTACATCTACAGCTAAAAATAAAAAGTTTACTCTTTTTTGTCAATCACAATCCATTCTGGAACCCCTAGCGACCTCTTGCAGAACCCTGATTCAGAAAACCTGGCCTAGAGCTTTACATTGCAACACTTGTCACTAACGAGACTCCTCTCCCACCCATCTAAACAGTGGAACCTTAATACGAAAATGTGCTGTGAGTAGAGTTTAGGCACTTGCCTTCCTCATCTGTGACTAGTCTCTGTAACGACATGCAAATTAGCCACTTTCCACCCACTGCTCTTCAAATACGTGCAGCATAAAAATATCTGCCCATTATCCCTTTGATTAATTTGGCCTTTCAGCTCCACTCAAAAGTTGTGAAGAAGAAAAAGAAATACCAACCACCACCACCACCACCACCCCAAAAAAACCAAAACAAAACAAAACAAAAAAACCCCCAAGGCATGGAATCATTAGGTGTGGAAAGCAGTCTATTTCCATATCTATAAACATTTTAGATTCGGTTTTAATGAACAGTAGCAATTTCTTCTAAAAATATTTCATGTGGAGAAATAAAAATCCCCCAGCTGTAAAAGTTTACTTAAAAACTGAGGTTCTGATACGTGAAGAAAGGATATTGAAGAGATGACCCACACAATATCCAATCCAGCATTTCTGACTGCAGCTTCTCCAGGCCTAATGACCTTCTAGGCATTATGAAACAAATGGCGCACATCTTTGGGGAAACTAATTGCACCTTAGAGTAAATGCAATGTGATGATTAATCTTAGATGACTATGGAAATGGAATGCACAATAATGTAACATAAGCATATTGACTGCTTCTCAGTTTGCACATTCTGAAGTGTGATTTGGAAAACGTGGATCTAGTTTCACCAATGGATTGCTACTGTAAGATCTCTGGCAGGCAACTTCCTTGATTTGTGCTTATTTATGCCTCATCTGAAATATCATACAGAGACCTAACATTAGGGTGATGGGGAAATGTTTAACCCACCTAGTACATAGGGCAGAGTCCCTTTCCAAGAAACAACTTTATTTATTTATCACAAGTATCTGATACCCTGTTCTTCATTCCAAAGCTATCCAGGGTATCGCCAATAGCATGTGTTTTAAATTACAGCCTTCTAGCAACAATCCACAAATATTAGACAGACGACTTCACGTATTTTAAATTTTTGTGGCAGAGATGTTAGATTTCAAATAGCATCAGCTTCAGCCTGCATCATTTATAGTCAGGGATAATAGGTGTTGTAATATTGTGACATCTAAAAGGCCATATGCTTCCTATTCTTGCTCTACGGAAAGAAGGAATTCTCATGGAAATGAAATCCTTTCATTCGACATTGGAGCAGATCAATATTGAAAGAAAATGTTAGAGAAAGTGTACTGTTTTTGATTGGGTGTTTGCTTATTGTTTGTCATTCTTTTATTTATTCTTTGCATGTGATATATTTGTTCTTCAAATTGTTTACCATTTAAAGATTATAAATAATTTTGCAGACAAACAGCAAAATTCTGATTTTCTTTTTCTTGGTTTGGACACAACATGCCAAGGATCAGGAGGACCATGTTCCCAAGAAATCTTCTCCCACTGTCTTTAAAGTGGCCATGATGGAGCGATGATATTTTGTTGTTGTTGTTGTTTGCTTTCCAGTCATTTCCAACTTATGGTGACCTTAAGGTGGGGTTTATGGGGTTTCCATGGAGCTTTCTGGGGCTGAGCACGTGTAATGTGCCCAAGGTCACCCAATGGGTTTTCATAGCCAAACAGGAAATTGAACTTGGTCTCCAGGGATGCAGTCCCGTGCTCAAACCACTGTGGCATGCTGGCTCTCTGCAATGATACTTACCTGTGGTAAAAGACTAAAACTTCCTAATCAATTGTAAGTCAGCAGTGTCTCTCCCTAATCACGCTATGAAGTTTCTTTGCTCCAGAAGAACTACATTAAGATCAGTGAAGGAATATCCCAGGAAGCTAACGTTTTCTGCTAGCTATTTCTTTCTTCTTAAAAAGAGATGCTAAATGTTTCCTAGAGGTGTAACTCAAGCTGAGTATTCAGGAATAAGATATTAAAATCATAGGGGACTGGCCAGATTTAGACTTTTCAAGAAAGAAACCTGCTTTTTTTCCAAATGTATTTCCAAGCATCTGTATTAAGGTTGAACAACTGGAAGTTTACATCATTTGAAATCTATAAACCATGGGTCTGAAAACCTAATGGCCAGTCCCCTGCTCTGGGGCTGGCCCTACCTTAGGTTCAGTAACCTCCAACCCTCCAGATGTTGTTGTACTACTATTCCTATCATACCTTATCTTTGGCTAGACTGGCTAGGACTGAAGGGTCACAGGTCCCCCAGCCCTGCTCTACAGCAAACATGTATTAGTCAACATCAACTGAAGAACAGATGATTACAAACAAGACTGCTAGATATGCCTTGTACTGAAATCCTCATGATGCCAAAAATGTGTGTTTCCGTATGTGCCTCCAAGTTGCCTGTCGACTTATAGCAACCTAATGAATTTCATAGGGATTTCTTAAGCAAGGAGAATGAAAAAAAGTAGAACATTCTTCAATAATAATGGGAACTTCTGGTATCCTATTACCTTTTACTTTATTATATGTTTAGTTTAACCAGGCTTAGAACACTCTTACAGAACCCCTTACAGATATTTGCCTTGAATGAATAAAAGTTTGAGAAAGCAGACAGGAGTGCAGAGACACAGGGCTGTTGCAGCCATATTCTCTCCACATTTTAACCCAACTGATTGCAGCACAATGCCTGCATGGGGCTGCTGGTTCAGAGAGTATATTAGCACATTCTTTTAGTGTCCTACAGTGCATTTCATTTGGTTCTAAAGACTCAAATTCATGAAGCTCTACTGTGTTAAATGTTGCCGGAAAACAGAGATATCTGTTATATGAGATATTGAACCCCTGTGAGGAGGACCACGGCAGGTGCTTCCTAGCATATATCCAGCCAGCCAGCCAGCCACATCCCTAGGAATGTTGTGACGGGAGGAGCTGAGTGGAAAGGAATATAAAAGGAGAGGCTCAGCTGTTTAGCTGTCAGATAGAGAAGCAGGCACAATGAGATAGGGGAGGCTGTGCTGGGATCTGGAGAGCTGGTAAAGTGTCTGATGGGAGACTTCAGGGAAAGTTCAGAGTATCAGAACATAGATTGAAAGAAACTGTTTCATTACCGCTCAACTTCTGGTCCCTGTTCAAGTGCTGAATTGGCCACAGCATTAGTACTAAACCCAACAGGCCTAGGGACAGTTCCTCTGAAGAAGACATTGTCCACAGTGTTATGAGGGGTAGCGACCAGACAATAAGCCTTCTCAGTGATTGTCCCCTTAAAGGAATGCCTGCCAAGGAAGATCCACCAGGTGTTCTCTTCAATAACATTAAATGCTAGGCTAAGGCTTAACTCTTCTAGGAGACATTCCAGTGTTTGATTTTCAATGTTTAATCTCTTCATTTACCGCTTATATTTCAACAATGGCAACTAATATTTTAATATTTTGTCACTATGTTGGGTCATTTATTGTTTTCATTGTAAAATCTGTGATTTTACTGCTTTTGTTTCTAAGGCATCCCAAGGACACTTACCACTTGGGTGCCATGTACATTTTTTAGACTGATAGATTGACAGAATGACTGGCTGATAGATTGATACATCTAAATCCTGGGGAAGGCTCAGAAACATCTAGAGCCTTCAGTCAGGAGCCATAATGTTTACAATTGATATTCTTATTATGAAATGAGGTTTACCAGATGCCTACTACAGCAGAGCCTTTTCGAGCATGGCACCAACGCTACGGAATCCCTTATACAGGGACGCTTATGAGGTCCAGATATGAAGAGATTTAAAATGGCATGAGAGGACTGTGTTAGTTTCTGATCGGATTTGCTGTTGGTGTCTTTTAGCCTCTGTTTTTTTTCTTGGTCTTTTTTTTTTAACTGTTTTGAGTTTTATTTGCAGTTTTAATTCCTTATGGCTTGCCTTGTTTGATTAAATTTGGTTTATTGTTGTTGTTTTGTTAAAAGACATTGTGTATTTGTAATCACCTTAGGTTGTTATCTCAAGAACAAGAGTAGGATACCAATATATTAAACAAATAAGCAAACACGAGCTTTTTTTTTTTTTTACTATAACAGAGTAGAATAAAACCTCATATTTTAACCCAAATGGAATATGTCCTCCTTGCTACAATATCAGCCCAAGGCAGTTTTCTGCCTGAGATGGAAAAAAAAATGGCATTCATCAATCAATGCACACAGGAACCAAGGCTGGCCAGGTTTTTTGTCACTTGGAGCACCAAATCTTACACATGTCTTTTCCCCTCTCCGAGTAACTAGCAAACTTCAGTCCTTTGTGATATCCAAACCATCTACCTAAGGTGGCTACCTAATCTTATCTAAAGGTAAGGCCAGCTCTGCCAGCGTGTGCATGAGAGAGTGTCTATGCCTTCAGGTCGCCTGTTGAGTTATGGCGATCCCATGAATTTCATAGGGTTTTCTTAAGCAAAGAATACTCAGAGGTGGTTTTGCCAGTTCCTTCCTCTGAAACATAGCCTACAACACCTGTTTTTTGCTGGAGGTCTCCCATCCTGCCACTGCCACTTTGAAATTAGAAGTACCAGTTCTATCTAAATAAATTATGGAAAACAATGTGTCACTGAAAAGAATGTGGGAGTCAGAGGAAACATAGTCAAGTCAATCTTTTAGTAAGTAAATAGCACATGGATTCTTACTGAAAACAAAACCAAAAAAAACTTTTGTAAAAAGCTTTTGTTAAATAGCCGTTACTGAAGAGAAGTTTCAGCACATTATGCCCCTGCAGCCTGTAATCATGTAATATTTCTGTCATGTTGGAGCTAAAGTGTTCATCATTTTGTCAGCTCTGCCTGCAAAGCAGAGAATTACCTTCATGGGCTTCCTGAGATTTATGCTTTTAATTACCTCCTATCTGCTTCAATACCCTCCAAACTTAAAGAATCAATATAAGTAGTCTTATTTGGGGGGGCATTTGACAAAAATCCAACTATGCTTTTGGTGGATTTCCACTTGATGTTATTGATTCTTTCTACATTGTTAGTATCAGCTAGCATTCTGCGTTGGTTTTTTAAACTGGCCCAGGGCTTTAGGAGTACTGCAGGCTAGAAATGTACATAAACGTATAATAAGCAGTTGTTGGAAATCTGCAAAAGTTATTGGTTGCCCCATAATCCTAAATTAGAATTGTCACTGAATTTTCTTTGGAGCATTTTCATTTCACAAATAAAACTGCTGTCAACATGGTATCTTTTCAAGTATTATTCTACTATTGGGACTAAATTTTGGTATAGCCCAGAACATTTCTTTGGGCTTGATGTAATTTTCTCATAATAGGTTCTCTCTAGCACTGCGCTGCTGTGTAAGATTTCAAAGAATTGTAGAGCTGGAAGAGACCCATAAGGGCCATTGAGACCAACCTACTGCCATGCAAGAATAGATGATCAAGACATTCCTGCCAGATGGCCATCCAGTCTCTGTTTGAAAACCTCCAAAGAAGGAGATTTCACTACACTCTGAGGCAGTGTATTCCACTGTTGAACTGCTATTACCATCTTGAAGCCATTGTTCCATGTCCTAAACTCTGGAACAGCAGAAAGAAACTTGCCCCATCTACCATATGACCTCCTTTCAAATATGTAAACATGGATATCATGTCACTTCTTAATCTCTTCTTCAGGCTAAGCATACCCAGCTCCCTGAGATGCTTCTCATAGGGCATAGTTTTCAGACATTTTACTATTTTGGTTGCCCTCCTCTGGACACATTCCAGCTTGTCAATATCCTCCTTGAATTGTGGTGCCCAGAATTGGACACAGTATTTGAGGTGAGTTCTGACCAAAGCAGAATAAAGTGGTACTATTATTTCCCCCAGCCTATAGATGCAGCCTAGGCTTTTTTAGCTGCTGCATCACCAGCTTGGGGTCTACTAAGACTCCTAGATCCCTTTCACATACACTGTGATCAACTCAAATGTCACCCATCGTATCTGTGCATTTCATTTTCTAAGATATTAAGTGAAGCACCTTACATTTCTCTCTCTTGAAATCCATTTTGCTAGTTTTGGCTTAGCTCCCTAAGCTGTTAAGGTTATTTTGAATTCCGATCATGTCCTCTGGGGTATTAGCTACCCATCCTAATTTGGCATCATCTGCAAATGTGCTAAGCATGTCTTCTGTTCCATCATTCAAATCATTGATAAGGATATTTAATAGCACTAGGCCCAGGACAGAACCCTGGGGCCCTTCACTAGTTACCCTTTGGGTTCAATCAGTCAACCAATTACAAATCCACCTAAAACTAGCATTGTCCAGCCCACATTTGACTCATCTACCAAGCTTGTAACTTTATATAAAAGAAAAAGAGAGAGAGAGAGAGAGAGAGAGAGAATATGAGCCTGACATGACTTGTATTTAAGAACATGCTGACTTTCAGAGATCATGGTATTCCTATCTAAGTGCTTACTGATTGTCTGTTTAATGATTTGCTCTAGAATCTTTCCTGGTATTGATGTCAGGTTGACTGGGTGGTAATTGTTTGGGGCCTCTTTTTTCCCTTTTTGAAGATGAGGACAACAATTGCCTTCCTCCAGTCTGCTGGGACTTCTCCTGTTCTCCAGGAATTCTCAAAGATTATTGCCAATGGTTCTGAAATTATTTCTACCAGTTCTTTTTTAATACCCTTGGGTGTAGTTCATCTGGCCCAGGAAACTTGAATTCATTTAGAATAGCCAGATATTCATGTACTACCTCTTTACCTATTCTGGACTGTTTTTCCCATACTGAATCATCTGCCCCATTTCTTTGGGGAGAAGACTGAGGCAAAGAAAGTATTTAGTAGTTCTGTCTTTTCTCTGTCCCCCGTTAGCATTTCGTCATCTTCTCCACGTAGTGGTCCTACCATTTCCTTGTTCTTCTTTTTGCTACAAACATGACTAAAAAGTACTTTTTATTATTTTCAATCTCTCTAGCAAGCCTGAGCTCATTCCATGCTTTAGTTTTTCTGACTTTCTCCCTACAGTTGCTGACTATTCATTTGAATTGCACTTTGATAATTTTGCCCCTTTCCTATTTCTTGCATATGTTTGTTTTAAATTTTAGCTCAGTTGAAAATTCTTAGACATCTGTCCATTTTTCCTCCTCACTGAATCAGTTTTCTTAAAGTCTAGAATGTATGTCTGATTATGCTTGGTCCCTTTCCACTATACAGTAAGCTCCAGAAAAAACTGGTCATTCCCAGCTAAAGAACCCACTATTTCCATCCCATCGACCAGGTCACTATGGTTATTTAGGATCAGATATAAAATAACTGATCTTCTTGTTGTCTCTTCCACTTTCTGGACAATAAAATTGTCTAAAAGGTAAGTGAGAAATTTGTTGGACTTGATATTTTTGGTGGAGTTTGACTTCTAACAACTATCAGTATAGTTGAAATCTCCCATGACTATTACATCTCTCCTTTCTGAATGTTTAGTCATCTGTTCAAGGAAGGCATCATCCAAGTCCTCAGTATGGCTTGGGGGTCTGCAGTAGACCCTAGCAATGACATTGCTCCCTGTTTCTACACTGAAGACACAAGTCTTCATCAGGATATTATTACAATCCCTGCCACTCCCCTTCCTCGTTATATGCAGCAACATAGCATGTGAACTGGTCCCTGTCTAGATGTATGTACTCTGCAACTGTTGTGATTATAGTCTCCCAAGGTGAAATAGTGTGGCACATTTGTGTGTCTGTGTAAAATCTAAATCTTGTTTGAATTATAATGTAGAATCTTTGCTTTGAATTATAATGTAGAATCTTTGCTTTTCAGTCTATAAAAACCCATCTTCACATAGTTCTTCATCCCTGCATCCAGAAGGAGCCTATGGAAATAATTTTTTTTCCTGTAACTGTAACTTCAGTTAATATTGTTTATAAGGATTTCAACAAGATCTCCCTATAACTGGATGTAAGCTTATCTGCACAAGTGGTTCCCTTTATAGACTGGGTACCCCAAACCAGAGATAAAATGATGGCCCTTTTTGTGAACATCTGTTAACAGCCCTACAGTCACTAAGCCTCTGTTTGTGCACCTAAAAGAATGGCACAGTCTTCCATTCTTTACCACTATTCCCCTCCCCACTATAATTGTGGCTATTTTTTAAATTGCATTTATTCTTAGTTTGTAGACCTCTTGGGGCACGGGACCTGTCAACCCTGGCGTCTGTTTGCAGCATGCAGATAGATGTTGGAACAACCACCACCATCTTTTTCTGGACCTGGCATGCAGCACCCAAATTCTGTGTGAACCTTGTTTTGCTTCCTTGATCAGTGTTATAGGAACACTTTTTATCAGACTGCCAATACTGTCAGCTAGTGGTATATGTTTTTGCTTATTTGACTCACTCACGCAATAATGAATAATTTCAAGTTTTCTCCTTGCTGGACAAGTTTATGGGAGGCTTTGTGCATTTTTTAAAAACTTTAATATCTTTTGGCAAAGCTTTTGCATAAAAGTTATTTTTCTAGGATGTTTTTCCCCCCACAAATGATTGTTTCCACCACCACCACCACCCCAAAAAAAATCCCAAGAGAGACTTTCTTCTCAAACATGAAAAAGTGCAAGTATTCTTTAAGTGGCTGCTGCAATTTTCAGTGTACCAATCTACTCTTTGGGAAGGCAAAGTTACTGAATCAAGGTGTCCTTTATTAAAGTGACTGCTGAATTTCAGAGCTAGCCATCCATTTGGCAGATGTATATGTGGAAGTCCACATACAGAACCACAGCTGGATTTGTGAACTAGGGGAAGTTATTTTTTTTAGATACTTGACATTACAGAACAGTTTTGGGGAAATTCTGTCTAAACCAGAACAGCTGCTAGAGAGGATAGCTGTCACATGGCAGATGGTAATAAAAGCTGCATACTCTTGAAAGGGAGCTACTTGGGAGCCTTTTCAACTCCTCTGTTATTATTTGACCTGCTTTGTTGATTGAAACTAAAAAGCAGGGAGACAGAGACAAGATTTTGATTTTGCTGCTCTAGCTATTTAAAAAGATTCCATAGGAAAACAAAAACAATAGATTAAATTTTAATAAATAATTGTCTTGATAATCATAGAACTGGGCATAAACAAAAAGCAAAGTAGGTTGTTCCTTTTCAAAGAAACTATCTGCTTCACCTTCATCTTTTCATTTCCATCTCTACTCTCTCAATAAATAATCCAACTATATTTCCCCAAACTAAACTTTCACTCCATGCACTTTGACTAAAGAGAAGGACAGAGAAAGCAGGCTGAATGTATTCTGACTGAGGACTTACCCAGTAGTTGTTCCTTCCCAAACTAAAAATTAATATTCAAGTGTTGGAGCTTTTTTTTCTCCTGTTCATGTGACTGTGTGAATTGGGAAGCAATGGCACACAAATGTTTGTGCATCATAGCCAACCATGGCTTTGTGGTAGTTTGCCATCTCTGCGAAGGATGTGTAGGGCTGTCAGAGCAATGGGATAAGAAGACAAAAGCAGAAACCAGAGACATGCTGTGTGGCTGCCACTGGCCAAAAAGATATGTAAGGAAACCCCAGAAACAGGAGGGGTGTGGTTACCACCTTTTGAACTGTAAGGTCCTGGTGCTTCCAACACAAGGGGCAGGAAAGATCCTTGTGTCTTGGTTGCCCCAAGGTACCATTTCAGCATTCTTTGTGCAAGTGGATGTGAAAATGTTTGCTGGTGGCAATCAGTTTTCTATGTGCAGCCACTGTGTGTGCCAAGGGGAGCTCTTCATTATGGAAACCATTGATGATCTGAATTAGTTCAGCTGAGACACAGGTTTATCACTTCACTAAGACATTCCACTGGTACCCTGGGATGCCTCTGCTTCTGCATATGAACTTCTCATTTACCTAGCCTCCTTGGCAGAGGACAGATTTATCACTTTAATACAGACTGCTGTGTAGTAGATCTAAAGAGGTGACTACATCATAAGAAAAATGAAACTCAGAAACTTGGTACACCTAGGACACTGTGTTTTTGAGGTGCAAATCTGTGATGAACAAAAACGCCAAACACCTGAGTATGCAATAGAAAGTTTCCCCAATCATATTTCTAGCACCTAAAGACTTCTTTAAAGGGCAACTGACTCCAAATCAATTACATCAGTTGTAATGGATTCTTTTTAGGCTGTTGTACAGGCAAGGGCATAAACCAAACTAAGTTCTAAAATAATGCATACCTGAGATAGAAAAGTTATGCAACATTACATATTTTTATGTAGCCATCTATCAGAATATCAACGACCATGGCAAAATACCAACATTTTACAATGCTGCTCAGCTTTCAATAAGCTCCAAATACAGCTGGCCACATTCACGATTCCCTTCCAGAAAGTATCCACAAATTAGTGAGTATGTGTGTTTATAGTTTTCTTATTAATCTTTCCTGACCTGTATATGGTTGAAAGAAGTACATGTATAAAGAAAACAAATTAGGGCTATTCACTCCTCCATTCACTTTATATGAAAACATTCTATCTGACAGTATAGTATGTTCAGATGTTTCCTTAGAAGACTCAGTCATTCTCTCAATGGCTGTGTGCAATGGAACCATCAGTCTATGAGAGCAATACATCCCTTTTGCATGGAGGGAAGGATATACGGACACCACCCATCCTGGGCTATTTCCAGAATAGTTCTATTCTGTTGAACTTCCTAGTACTTTACATCCCTGATACATGACTAAATAGGTTTAGGACACTTTCTGTTCTGAGCGACTACTGTACTGAACTGTTCATCTAAAGACACTCACCATATCAAAAGGCATACTCCAGTTTCGTTTTGTTTTTTAAAACTTATGATACTGTCGCCCACAGTGCTATTAACTGCTTCTTAATGTGTGCTGATCTTTGGAGAGAAACCTATTCAGGAAGTCTCCAAATTAAAAAAGCACTGGGAAAATAAAGAACTCTTTCAGAAAAGTAGTTACAAGAAAGTGATTCTCATCTCTTTCTTCTTTGAGGGTTCCATTAATCTGCACCAACTGAAGAGTAGTGTGGAGCATTCTAATTGAAAAGGGACGGTGGACAGACAAGAATGGAGTCTGGCCAGGTAGCTTTCGAAGTCAGAATAAAGGCAGATTCTTTGGCAAAAGGCCGTACGTGGCTGTATTATAGATCACACTCAAAGAAAGTGTTTCACCCCAACAAAAGCATACACAGTTTTATTCTAGGTGTAAGTAGAACATTAAAAGCAAATGTGCTCAGTGAAAAGCTGTACATCCTAGCATGCACAAAGCAAGATGTAATATGGTGGAAGTCCAGAAGAGGGAGTCTGACCTCGAAAGTGAAAAAGAGAGCTTAAAATATTGTACTACATTTTAATGCTATTATTACTTGTTGATTCTTGCATTTCCATCTCCACAGTCCTGCTTCATGATATATATCCTGCAGCCCCCTCATAATTTATCTTAAATCATGAATCACAGATTTCCATCTGATGGTACCCAGCAATTACCCATTATAATTTGCCATTCTTTTTGTATCTCTTCGTCTGATTTCCCTTTTAATCTCTGAGAGACCATATCAGCATTTTTGTTTTCAATCAGTGTACCCCACCATTGTTCTAATGTGGGTATTTGCTGAGTTTTCCACATCTTTGCATATTCAATACGAGCTGTTGTTATCATGTACAGTAATATTCTCCAGTACTTCTCTATACCAGTACCTTCTAATACATCAGTCATATTTAACAAATACAATTCTGGTAACTTAGCAAACTGTACTTTCATTAATGCACATATTTTGTTATGTATTTCAGTCCAATATTTCTTAGCTTTAGGAGATGTCCACCACATATGATATATTGTACCGACCTCCTTCTGACATTTCCAACATTGTCCAGTGCCTGTGTTATAAATCTTTTTTAATTTAATTTAATGTAGTACAATATTTTAAGCATGTTAAGAAATATTGATAATGAAATCTAGATCAGTGTGGAAGATCAGAAATATTTCAAATAAGTTGACAGTTATAATTGTTTGTTTTATATTTGAATTTGAATAAAATGATTAAAAAAAAAAGAAAGTGAAAAGGAGAGAATAAAGACGGAGATGATTGTGTTGTGGCAGTGGTAAAAATAGCAGCAGCAGCAGCAGCAGAGCACCCCAGAGTGTCTAGATCTATGAGCTTTACCACTACTCTTTAAGATAGGTCATTAATATTATCCTCATACTACGGCAGGTGCTGAGACTCAGAGCAGGCTTGTACAACTTTAGTGGATTCAGGGCAGAGATAAAATTTGTGCTGGGAGCATCCTGGTTCTTACAAACTGTAAATACTAAAAACAGGCCATGTCTAGTCTGGCGCAACAGTGATTTAGTGGTAAGGAAGGAAGGACAATACAAACATTTGTGAAGAGGCATTATATTTTTGTTCTCCTTCAAAACCAAAGTAAACTAAGCAGATAGATATAATAATATATTAATGAGAAACTGCCATTTTGAATCTAAGAATGCAATTAAATGGGAAAAAAGAAGACAATAATATAGCTTGAGTTAGTTCTCAAACTTGGCAATGAGAGGGAAAATTATTAAATACCAGAGAATGAAGTTGTCACACTTGACAAACCACTTCTGGTTGAATTGTTGAGCCAAACCTATGCCAAGGAAAGAAGGTAAATGAGAGCTCCTGCTCTCAGAAATGCTGATCCTGAAAAGTAGAGTAGAAAATTCAGAGTTTTAACATACAGTCTGTTGCTACTCTTCTCTCAAAAACCCTTTCACTGTAGGAATCCAACTTGGGCAAATAGAATGATAGACTCCAACAAAGCCATGCTGAATTTTCTGCTAAGTTTTGAAATTCATTTTGGCTGGGAACTTAAGGTTGTGAATCAAGTCAAGTGTTTCCCCCTAAGAATTCCCCCGCCCCAGCCCTCTAAAGTACCATTAAAACCACAGTGTCCTTTTGCTTATAGTCAAAGATCTTTTCATTCAAACAAGACTTTAAGAGCTAATTAGTATAAATGGATGTGCTGGACTTTAAATGTTTAAATGACTGCTTTTCACATGATGTAAACTACCTTGGGGAAAAGAACAAAAAGAAATAGAACACAATAAAATAAAAACTACTGATTTTCAGCTGAAACAGGCACAGCCACATTTTAAGCAAACAAATGTTCATTTTAGCTGGCTAGTAGTGGTTTCCTGATAGATTTCAATAACAAACTGCTCCAATGCAAAGCTCTCCCTGCATCTGCAAGCTGCCAGCAAATTTTGGTGGGGGTGGGAGGGGAGGTCCTGGGGACAAAATGGCCCTAAACTGACCACAGCTGTCCACTCTGGCTTCAAAAAAGTTGTTTGACAGGGGGCCTTTCTGCACTACACTATTATAAAGCACTTTCTACATCCTATGGAATCCTGGTGTTTGCAGTTTATGGAAGGGCATTTAGTATTCTCAGCCAGAGAGCTCTTGGGCCTCAGGAAACTACAAACCCCAGAATTCCACAGGATGGTTGAAAGTGGAATAATAGCACTGTTACAGTGTACTGAGGAAAGGCCCAGGGTTGGCGCGAGGCTAAAATACCATTCTGAGCACATTGGAGGGAAGAAGGGGAACAAACTAATGAAGTGTTTTAAACAGGCCTATGCACAAATTTCCACTAATTGGGTTTCTTGTTTTTTGCTGGTTGCTACAACCTTTGTGGATTTCCCATGAAGGTTTCAATATTTTTGGTAAAGGGATGCATATAGTTTTGCACAGCAAGTGCATGGTCTTCCAGAAAGGGAAGCTGGTTGGCTGCCAACTGCTTTCTGAAAAAAACTCTTAGGAATATTGCTATGTGATTTGCAGCAACATGATTCAGAACAAGATGACCTCCACTATACTATTGCTAGGAAGCATGTCATATCATGATTACATAGGATCACTCCCAGAACCATTCCTAAGAGAGCTGAAAAGCAACTGGAAGCCACGGCCTTTCTTTACTATTTTAAAAAAGTAAAAGAAAAAATGGTATCGGAAGACTACCAATTGTAACACTGTAAGCATTTTCTACATCTTGAGGTTCCCTCACCTCCAGAAATATCTGCTTCTCTTTCCAAACATTGGGCTCAGATTTAGCCCTCCCTACAAACCATGGAATTCTTCAGAACTGAATATTCTGATCAGCCTGTGTTTAATCTTAGCTTTGATTTCATAAATGCACACATTTTCTCTTTGTCATACTTCATGTCTGTGTTAATGACGGTGAAACAGCATTAACTACAATCTTCAGTAATATGCATAATATTTTAAATTTGTTACACAGAGTAATTAGTTGCCTTGAGGTTAACTACCAAAGGAAAAATGTTAATCAGATGGAAACTTATAATAGGGATTCATTTAAACATTTTTTAAAAAGGGAGGTCATTTTGAGATGACTGATTTGAACTGTTTCATGGAGATGTTTTGCAGAAATGATCACTGCTAAGTATCTTAGCATTGATACTTAGGGAGAGGGTCATAGTTTATTATTAGGTATAGTACTTTGAGGCTGCAATCTTATATACATCAGATTTTCCTCAACATGGTACCCTCCAGATGTTTTGGACTACAGCTTCCATAAGTGATGGCCATTAACCATGTTTACTAAAGTGACAGGATTTACAACTCCAAACATCTAGAAGGTGCTACTTCTGGAAGGCAGCTACAGACACTTTCCTAGGGGTAGGATCTATTGAGCACACTGGGATATACTTTTAAATAAATACATATAGGATTGCACTGCACATATTGTATTTAGATGACATACAAGCATTTAAACATGTTAGAAACAATGAGAAATATTGGTGAAAATGGCTCATTTTTGTCCTAATTCTTTTGGATTGTTTGAATTGATCTAGTAAAATGTATTAAGCCTCTCAAACAATAGGAGTAAAGTGTTTTTTTTTAAAAAATAATAATATGAAGCTAGGTGTTAATTCCAAAACACAGCTGCACTGGTTGTAAGTTTGATTTCTGCCATGTTTTCTGATCAGGTAGTCCTGCTCTGAATTTCAGATACATAGTTTCCTCTAGGGTTGTTCTATGATGAGGGTAATATATTCTGACTATATTTATAGGCTGTTCTCTTTATTAGCATTTCATGCGTTAAAAGGTTGTTCCTGCATATTAAGAAAGGATTTGCCTGTTGTAGCTCATATTAAATTAATGTCTTCAATTTTTGAAATAGCCCACTAATAGAGCAAAGATGTTCTAACTGATCACCAGATACATAGATCTGTCCCTACTCCAGGTGTTGTGTCATATAGCCAAAACAGCACTATCTAAACATGAGAAGGAGATAATCTGTGTATGGTAGGCACTATTGTTTGTAGTAATACAAACAAATCTTCAGAAGGAAAAAAAACCTGTGTGTATGTGTATGACCTTAAAACATCCCAACAAGGACTGAGTATACTCAGTAGGACTGACTGAGATGGAGAGGAAACAGAAAGGACACGGCACAGAGTATTCCACATTTTTGCAGCAGGTTCCTCTTATTTATTGCCTGCTTTTCTTTCTAGATGTTCACAAAAAGCTATAAGCTGATATGTACAGTTACCATATGGTGGCGGTGTGATCAATAAAGGACCGCCTTCCCAGAACCATCCAGGCCTCTTATCTGGAAATTTAGTTTCCATCAAAGTAGAATCTGTAATATTTCACCCCTTTTTACTTGTGAAGATAACATGCCACAAAACTTATCAATAGAAATTAATCCTATTCCCACCATCTGATGTTCTGGTCACTGAATGCAACAGTACAGGAAAAACTGACACGCTTTTATTTTTAAATTGCATAACAACAGATTTTCTTTCATTAATGAACAATAAAGTAAAACAACATTTTAGCTGTAACCCTATACCTAGGTAGCTGGGTATATACTCAGTAGAACTCAATGGGACTTATTTATGAATGGGTGAGTATAGGCTTTTGCTGTAAATGGAACAGTCTATTTTTCTGGTCTAATTCCTCCACAATGATTCTCTGCACACTTACATGCTTTTCCCCACAAAGTTTCTGGCTACACTAGGCTAATATTGTACTAAAATTATAGAGAAGGTTTATACAATATTGGTAAATGCTGGTTAATAAAAATAAAAGATTAATTTGTTCATTTTAATGTAGCCTGAGAAGTCTAACATCTAGCAGATTCTAGAAGACTCTGAACTAAGCTGTTGAAAAATTATAAAAATCCAATCTAGAGTGCTCATGATTTTCTTGCGCACATCCTTATAAATGAATGTCCTTTGAAACAGTTTGACCACATGGAAACAGCAGAACAAAACTACGTACATAGAGCAGAGAATGAAGATACTCACATCAGAATTAAAGCGAAGTTGACAAACATTACAAGAAATGACTTGTTTCTTCTTTGGTGGCAGTGACACGCCAAATGTATGGTTTATAACTGCCTTTTGCACTGGATCCATCTGGTGAGCAAATAAAATATTACAAGTTACAAGGACTATACATAGTGAAAGAAAGAAAGAAAGAAAGAAAGAAAGAAAGAAAGAAAGAAAGAAAGAAAACCTGAAAATAACACTTATTTTTGAAGAAAAAAGACCCTGTGTTTCAAAGAGGAGGAAGCAAGATTCCAGATCTAACAACAAATGGCAGAGACAAGAACTTTGTAAAAGATCACATCATAAACTTGGAAATCTTTCTTTGACCTCTGAAAGAGCGCCTGTCCCCAGCCAGTACATCATCAATCAAATCATGCAAAAAGGAGACAACTAACAGAACTTAAAACTTTTTAACTTAAAACAACTGTCAGAACTTAGATCTTCCCCTTTCTGCTCCACGCTTTACACAAAACTGTTAAAGACCAACTAGAATCTCACAAGCAAGAATTTCCTCATTTTCTTTACACTGTTGCAACAGAGAACAGAAAGCACCTTTCACGAGCGGGAAGGAAGAAGAGGAATGTGAATGCTCCACACACATAAGATTTTCTTTTGGAATGTATTTAGCTTCCATTTGTTGCCAAACTGGTCTTGCTTAAACTGACCTTGGTGTTAGAAATGAAAGCTGAGAGCTCTTTGGCAAAAGATTTAATCCATATTTGGGTAATACTCTTTGGGCCAAATCACAGTGCAGAAAATACTGTGCAAGGTTTTCTTAAACTTTTGGCAAGCAAGGCCAACAAAAGGAGGGTGGGGGGAGAAAGGTAACGCTGAAGTCATGTCGTGTGACTTTCATTCCTGTCCTCAGATGGCATGTGGGAGGATACTGTACTGGCTGTAGCGAATTAGATTCATTTCTAGCAGGTATTTTGATGGCTTCAGTTGCACAAAGGACCCTTCCTAAGATTGTGGGGTTGAAGAAACAAATAATGGCAAATTCCTCCATTTCTGAAAATATGAAATCTAGTTGTTACTCCAAACTGTCTCCATCCTTAGCTGAAAGACCTAGGAAGCAGTATTAGAGGGGGGGGGGGAGACAGGTCCCATATGCCACCATATAACTCAATTCTCCAGAATCCTGACTTTTGTTTCATGCAGATGTTGCCATAAATCCTTTTAATTTATTTAACCCCTTTCAAACTCATTTAGACTATCAGTCTTTTTTGATGATAATACATTCTTTAAATAAATTGTGAGTAATATCAGGTACCTCTTTTACTGGGCTATCCTAAAACTTACGCCAATCAATTTCACCATGGTGTGTCTGTGTGTGTGTGTGTATCAGGGGAACTCTTCTTCCACCCACTGTTTCTAAACCATTCACAGTTTTGTATCTCTTTATCATGTCTGAATTCCTGTACTGATTAAACTGGATCCAGACTACCTGTGAGTAGAGCTCTGCTCATAAAATGCCCTGCTGGAGGAAGTTAAAATGATCTGTGTCAGTTTTCCCTCATTCTGATGCCCTCCTTCCAGAAAGAAAGACCCTCCATAAAGGTATGGGGGGGAGACAGCAAAATAGTTGCTGGGAAAAGTTGATTGACCCATCCAGCCACACACTTCCTCTATCTGGGTCTGTTCTATGAATGGAACGACCGACAGTCTTGATCCAGCCTAATTTTTTTTCTAAATGAAAAATAAAACACAAATATTTTAATTTTATGGGGAGGGAATGTTCCCAAATAAAATATACGCTAGGGGAAATGAAGCAGATACCTGAATTTCCTGTATACAGAAATTAATTGGGGAAGTCATCTTTGGTAAGAGTGTTTATTTCAAAGCAATCACATATTTTACACATCTTCCTTACTAGGAAAAAGTGGCTTGTATTCCCCTGGGCTTTCTGCTACAAAATCAACAAGTGATGCAATTCTACAGACAATTCAGGCAAAACCTTTTTAAAAACATACTCCGAATTAACACAATTAGTCGTAGTGCTCAGGGTGATAAAATGTACAAATATTTGATTCTCAAGCAAAAGCTTCAAAGCCCAAAAACATTTAATTTTGTGGTCAGTGATTTTTCTTCTCAGAACTGCAGACATTAAAGACTCTTTCTTAAACAGAATGACAAGTTGATATTTATTCTTAAAAGACCCAAGTACACAAGGCACCTGTACAAGCTAAAGTTCTCAATAAAATGTGGATCAAGGTGATGGATACATTTCACATTAAAAGCTTGAAATGAATCAAAAGCTGTTTCATTTTATATTTCATATTTCATTTATATTTATATCCATGCTGGAAAATATCTAATAATTCCCACTACAAGCCAATGAAAACTTTAGCAGGCATATAACAGGTCCTCTGCTGCCTCCAGCCTGGACAGAACTAAAACTGCCAAGAGAAGAATGAGAAATGAATGTGCATAGAAGTAACCCCTTTGTCCTTAAAAATGCTCTCTGAAAATTCCCATACATTTCAGCAGAGGAATGTCACCAAATCTGCATTTGGCCCCAGGACCACCATCACTAGGCACTTCCTGACATCCATGTTTCACTGTCAAATACTTGAGCTGTTCTTCCTCACTGTTGCTGCTTCTTGTTCACCTGCCTTCTCTTTCCAGGCAAGGGAAAGAGCAAAAAAGTGGCAATAGGAGCAAGGAAAAGGACCGCTGGCTGCCATTTTCCCTTGGGTAAAGAACTGGACCCAGAAGAAGAAGAGAATGGATGGTGGTGAGGTTGGTCCCCAGAAGGTGAGCCCAGTAAAGGAAAAGGACTTGGCAGTAGCCACATAGCTATTCTTCATGATATAACAGGTAGTTTTCTTATTCTGTTAATCTCTAGGTGCTGATTATTTCAGACTTAGCCTCTGGTTGTTCTTGTTTGATCCAGCTTGCCTCTGAACTTTGGCCTCTCTGCTACTGCTACTACCATGTGATGTGAAGCTGCTTATTCTTCATCACATACCCTATGTATGCAATGTGTAACACGCTATCATTTTCTCTCTTCTTGATGCTCTGAGAGTGACATGTTGGCCCCATCTAAGTGTCATTTAAATATTCATCCTGAATACAGTCAGCCCTCCACATTTGGACCTCTGTGAATTTGATTATTCAAAGATTATTTGCTGCCACCTCCACCACTGCCCTAAACTATTTGTAATAGGAACTGCAAGCCTTGTGAGACTAACATTGTGAGAGACTGTGAATGTAGAGTGAGGCTATTAAAAAACACTGTGGGCAGCAGTGGAGGCAGTGGCTGGGGGAAGCATGCAAAGTCAGGTCAGGCCAGAGGCCATCCAGTAGCTGAAGCGGTGGCAGCGCATGGGGCCTGCTCTTCTTCCTCCTCCTCCTGCTGTGTGCTATATGTACCTTTATTTCACTCAGGCAATGTTGACACCACTGGATGGGGTGGTGGTTCCAGGGAGCATACTCAATGCCCCCCTGCAGCAGCAGCAGTGGCAGCCCCAGTGGAGTGGTTGTGGGACAAAGTGGAGGTAACAGTGGAACCCTGGCCCTCTGCCACTGCCTACATGGAAACAACCTATGTCCAGAACCACCACTTGCATGCAGGAGGGACAAGAAGAGAGAGGGAAGCTTTGGGCCAGGGTGCAGAAGCAATGGTAGCAACCAGACTCGGGCATGTCCCTGAGAAGAACTTGCCCCAGTGGAGCAGCAGTGGCCTCCAAAGCCCGGTTTGCAGATAAGGGTGGCAAGGGAGGGTGGAAGAAGCAGACAAGGGCAGATGGGAGAGGCAGGCAAGGGTGCCATGGTCTGGTCCCCTTCACTTAGCACCACCACCTGGCCAAGAAGGGGCTGTTTGAGCGAAGGCATGCCCTTGTGCAGCGGTAGGCACACACCAGGAAGCTCCAAGCTCAGCTGAAGGAGGCAGTGGCCCATGAGGCCACCACCCTTCCATTGTCACCCCACTCTGCAGGGAGGGAAAAGAAGGGCAAGTCCAGCAGGAAAAGAGAGCTATCACCAGGCTGGAGCCATCTCCTCAGGTGAGAACTCACCTCTCGCCATTCTGCTCCTTCCCTTCATGAGCCTGCCCACTGGCCTGGCCTGAGTTTGTGAGTAAGTGAGGGAGTGAGGAAGAGAGACAGCAAGCATGTTAAATATGTTTTTTTGTGGGGGAGGGCTTACGGTATTTGCATTTGTCCACCTTCTCAGGGATCTTGTGCCCCTAACCCTCACAAAATTGAAGGCCAGTTACCTAGAGGTATGTTGGACCTTTTTAAACATCTCCCATGTCAACTTTTTTTGTTTATATGTTATTTTATTTATGCTTTTCTCCTGGCAAGTGACCCAAGACCACTTACAACAAAGTTAAAACAAGATGAAACTAAAAACCTAATAATAACTAAGTTAAAATACAATTAAACCATTTGCTTTAAAAGTTAAGACACAATTAAGCCACACCATTAAATTTTTAAAAGTGCAAAATCATGTAAAGGAATAACAGTAAAATTAAAGATACATCATTTTCTCTCTTTCTCTCTCACACACACGCACACACACTCTCTCTCTCTCTCTCACACACACACACATTGCAGAAAGACTCCTGCAAAAAAAATTAATCATTAGATGTTGTTTGAATAAAAAGGTATTTGCCAAAGAGATCTTGGCAAAAGTAGAGCAGAGAGGAGGCAGCCTAGTCTCCCATAATATAGGGAGATAACATCTTTTCAGATAGCCTGGACGCAAGCTGTATATGGCTTTCTAGGTTATAACCTACACTTTGAGTTGTGCCTGGAAAATATAGAGTTGTTTCAACCAGGGAGTTATATGTTCACTGTAACTGGGCCAAATCACCACTCTGGCCAGAGCATTTCAGACCTTCTTGAAGTTTCTGAACAGTTTCCAAAGGTAGCCCCGTACTGAGTGTGTTACAGTAGTCCACATGGGATGTAATCAAGATCTGACTTCTCCTGGAACAGGCACAGCTGGCGCATGAGCCTTAACTGTGCAAATGGTTTCACAGAGCACTGATAAGCAGATCTGCTTGCCTATATGAAGGGTATGAAGACTTGCACAAAGGGATTCTTCCAGATACACAGTTGTTGGTCTATGTTACAACTCAGTATCTAATGCTGGCATATGAAAATCCAAATGAGACAGCAGTAATCAACCAAATATGAGCTCTACTGGAAATACTCCAAGAATCTGCAGGTGTAGGGTGGGGCTCCTTAGCATCTTATTGGGATTTCAAGAGGCACTTGCCCAGCCATCATAACCCCAAATTCACTGACCACAATGTCTGTTCAGCCAACCCACTGTTGAAAGGATAGAAGGAAATATCCCATTTGTAGCATATACTGCTGCATTTTACAACATTTTGCAATGTTGAACCTGTAGAGTTGGGCCAGTGTCAACAACCAAAACTTCTAGACAGCCAAAAATTAGCAAAATACTTTCTGAACTGTAGTAATGCCATGACAACATCAGAGACAAAGATGTCTATCTCCATCCTTTCATATAGACACCTATCACTACTGTCAGCATTTTATCTCTGCCTGGGTCTATAAAGTCAGCACATAGTTGAATCCAGGGTTTATCTACCCATTCAAGGTAGATGAACATGCAGGATAGGTACATGACAATAAACACAATGATACTGCACATGGATATAATTGTTCTATGTCCACTTCCTAAATTCAATCTTTTCAATTCTGGAAATACCTGGACAAGTCTCAGGTAAGTTAAATCGATGTCTGCTTCCCCATTTAAGGCATCATGCATGAAGATCTAGTTGCATCCATCTTTCCCCAGGGTGAGGTAATGGAAAGGCTTCCAGTATTTATTCTGAATTCCGCCCAGCGCCCCTTTCTGCATCTAATTCCACAATGGACTTCACGTCTTTGGTGATGTTGCAACTAATTTACTTAGGAACTTATTTCCTGGCCCTGGCTGAAGAGCATTTGGCAAAGAGAATCTTCTTCATGGTTCTGAGTTCTGTTAATTCCTTGTCCTTCTTATTCCTCTCCATGCTTCCTCTACAACTTTTTTCTCCACTTTTTTTTAAATAACAAAGAAAGAAAATGCTACTTAAATTCTGTTGGTCACAAAATTAATCTGGACAGCCCAGATTTAAACCTTCTAAGTTCTTTTGTCCATATCTACAGCTGCTTCACACATTACTTTTGTTCTTCATGGTAACAATCATTATGGGTACTTATTAACCAGAGCTAAGCATTAAAACTCTATTTATAATGGGACTGATTTAAGTACTAATTTCACTCTTTCATGGAAATCTGTGGACTTGTTAGCATTTAATTGTGGCTGGATTGTACCTTGTGTTAGAAAAACTGTACATTTGAAATGTGGCATGAATACTTTTTTTCTTCTGCAATTGTACAAATGAGATAATGAAATCAACCAGAAATAATTCCTTGCAAATTTGCTTTAGGATACAACTTCATGAGCTTCCATCTTATAATATCAAATGTTCAGGCTTTAATATTTAGTTTAGTAAATTTAGTTTTGGCTCCATTTAATCTCCCCCATCCTCTTGGGAGTCAATTCTTTGTGCTAGGTCTGGGGCTTATCCAAAGTTGTGCCATTGATTAGTATAGACTGACACAGTATAGATTGACACAGTAGAGGATATTCATTTATTTATTTGTTTGTGTGTGTGTGTGTGTGTTTATATCCCACCTTTTTTCCAGATGAGACCCAAGGCAGGTAACAGCATAAGTGTGCTTGTCCCTGTGCCATGCACATCCAGGCTAGGACTCCACCCTGTTCCAGCCATTCACTGGTATAAGTACTGGAATGATTCCTCTAGCAGACCAATCTGCCGATGTGTTAGAAATTTCCTACTAGCATATCTAGTATTCTACTGGCACAGTGTGGTTTCCACTAAATAGCTCCTATGCTAGCAGCTTCGGAGTACAGGGCTGCATTCTAAACCAATGTATGTTATTCTCAACAAGCAGTCAGGTAACAAGGTCTTAGTTAATCATGAATAGAATATGCACCTAGCAAAAAGTTATTAAATAGGAAATCAGATGCATTTGCTCAAAAGCTGCACTGAAGCGTCTACATCTTAATGACATAAAAATAAGTATTTATTCTTCACATCAGAGCAACAGTTTCTTTCACCAAAGTCCGCCTCTTACAGAATTGTTGTGCACAACAAATGTCCTAAGGCAGGTTATTACATTGACACATGCAAACACCTGAGACATGTCTTAACTAATAATGTCAAATTTAAGCTCTTACACATATCACAGTACTATATTCTGAATTTTCTACTGCTTCCATTAGCACACAACATAGCATATATCTTGCTGCACTTATGCAGCAAATCCTGTATGGGGAGATAGCTTTTTAAATGTACTGTGATTTCTTAAAAAGCTTCCCCCCCCACCCGCAACACATTAAACTACTAATTACTACAGCCAGTAATAACAGAATATTGGAACGATGCAAAGTACCTGAACCATCTGAAGTGGCTGGCACCCGTAAAAAGGAACAGCAGAAGGAAACACTATTGTCTGTGCAGAACTGTTTGAAGACTCGGCAGTACTCCTCCTGAGGTTTCCAGATAATAATCCACAGCATTAACACCAGGCAGTTGTAGTTAAAATTAAAAAGGCAACACCATAATGCAACACCGTCTGTGATTAAAAGCTCCGTCTCCAAAAGCAAGCGGTGCCAGGAGAAACTCACATAAACAATACGGCTGACAGAGTCTCCAGAGGCTAAGCTCAGGACTCCTGTGGGAGCAGCAACTGATGTGCTCTCCCCAACTGGAGAACTGAAAGCAGGCTGCTCTCAACCAGAATTCAAGAAGGCTAAGCATTAAGAATTAATACACTTTAAATATGTCAGAAAGCAGGGTAGATTACAGCTTGTTTGAATAGGAAAAGAGTACGTGTCCACCAGAAGGTTAGTGCTATGTAAACTGATCTCAGGTTGCTAAATAAAATTAAACATGCCATGATAAGTAATTGGAATAATTTGTTGGTATTCATTGTTTGTCATTCAGAGAGAGCTCCACAGCTTGTCAGGCACTAATAGTTGTAGACTATTTAGCTGGAAGTAAATGGCCAAGCATCCAGTCCAGTACTAAATTCTATTTTAGATGCCTTTTACCTATTGCACAAACGGACAATTAACACAGTTGGTGATATAGGCAAGTTCCAGCACTATTGTGAGATTAGAATGCATCTTCATTTAATCTTTTCTATCCACACACATATCTGAAACAGAAGGATGGGCACATGCCAATAAATGAACAGTTTTGTGCCATACTATTAGAAAGGATATTTATTTTCCTTTTGAACTGGTATTACTCATTTTTGTAAATGTTCTTAAGAAACTTCAGGATTTAGCTAAAGGAACATACAAAGAACCCTGCTAAATCAAACCAAAAGTCTGCTTCCAATATTGGACAAGCAGATGGCTCTGGGAAGCCCATAAGAAGGACAGAACAGGATCCCAGTAGAACCCCATCACTTTTGTTCCTTAAAGTAGGTGAAAATAAGATACTTAAGAAAACATGAAAAAGGAAATACTATATATGTTAAATAAAAGTTTATTTTAATTTCAGGTATAGTTTAGTTTTCTAAAAAAATGATCCAATGCAACTATATTGAGTCCGATCTTCTTCTCTACAAAATCCTGTGGTCACTGGTTGTGCCCATGTCAGTGGGATGGTGAATCTATTTTGTTTTTAGTGTCAACAATAAAGTTATTGAATCCTGTCTGCAAATAATATTTAGTACATTAGACAGCTTCTTTAAAAATATAGACCAAAATCTGGACTGGATTCATCACTCTACTGTCACAGGAGCCACCAGTTGCCACAACATACATCTCAGCTTATGGCTACCAAATACTTCCAAGTCATTTCTGGAATATTCTGACAAAGCTGTTCAGAGATGTGTTCAGCATTCTTACATGGTTAAGCTTATAGGTTAATAATTGCTAGCTTCTTTGTTTCAGAAGTGTTGTCCCAAGCCACCTAAAGTTAGTGTTAGCTCCCTATTGCTTAGACTAGATATGGCTAGCTTGCTGAACTGATTGGTGTAAAATTTCAGTGTGGCTTCAGAAAGGCCGTAGAATACTGCAGTGCATGTGGTCTGCTTGAGTCAGCATTTTGGGTTATGATACTAAGAATTATGAAGGCTTTGTTAGTTGTAAATCAACTTGTTTTTATGGTTCTTCCAACCAATTACTGTGTACTTTTGCTTAGGAAATAAACAAAGTACTAATGGGAAACTTGATTTAAATCAATTATTTAAATTAGGCTTTTCCCTTGGTGATTTAAATTGTCTTGATTTAAACTAATCCAGCATGGAACATCCAGAAATATAACTCCATTCTTTCTATAAACTCAACCACAGGACACAGATGTAATCACTTTCAAGCCTAAAGATATTCATTCATCCTGAAATGAGAATTCTCATTAGATTTATAGCCCTACACAAACAGGAACTAATTCCTGATTTCATTACTTATTCCCTTATTGATCGATCAATCAATCAATCAATCTATCTATCTACACACACATATACATTGCTTTATATATATTTATCAAAAATCTCTCTCTCTCTCCTTATCTGTTTGTATATCTGTAATGTGCGTGCACACGTGTACGTGCACACACACACACACATCTTGAAATGCTAAGTCATATATATCAAAATATACTTGGGGAGGCAGACAAATTTCAAATACAAAAGCAGTAAAAATAACATTGAGTAATCAAAATATAAAAATAGTTCAAACTAAATGTCCTTTAGGGTGGTAAGTATTCAATCTGAGCAAACTCAGTGCAGAAAGGAGCCAGGAAAAGTGATGATGATGGTGATGATGGTGGTAGTAATAGCAATAATAATAGTAGTAATAGTAATAGTAATAATAATAATTTCTTACCCGCCTCCCCCCATGCAGAGGCAGGAGACAACAAGAGGTTAACATATGTATCAGTTAAAAAGAGAACATCAATTAAAAACAATAGTTAAAATGCATAACATCAGCTTAAAATAACAAATAACACAAACAGCCAATTAAAACAGCCAGTAAAAGGGATGAGTCAAAGCCAATCCAAAGTCAAGAACAGGTAGCCACAAGGCTTTAGTGGTTCAAGGTGCAGGAAGAGAAAGAGAGTAGTTCATAGCAGTCTAAGTTTAAACACAAAGCTCAGTCCCTACCAGTTTCAGAAGCAATCAGGAATAGACTGAGAATCCAAACAGTGTGCCAGGGTCAAGAAGCCAAGGGAATTCACAAGTCAGAAGGGAGGTAACATGGATGGAGAGAACACCATTGAAACCAGCAATCTCTGGTCTCCAGGGTAAGTAATTTATATCCAGTCATCTGGGGAAGTGCATCTGATGTTGATTTGGCCTGCTTCTGTCTTGTTAGGCTCTGTCGAATCCTGACATTCCTTCATAGCTGTCCCCTTTCCAGCTATTGTTTGTGACTGCATCTTTCACAAGAGTAGCATGGTTTAGCCTCTGGGTCTTCTTTGTGCTTGTGATGGATCCTTGTTCTGGCTCTGCCTCCAATGACAGGGGTGGGAGACTGGTGGTCAGAGCCTTCAGCCCCCCCCTCAGATTCCTGCCGATGAACCCCACACTTTCTACACCATCTCCTTTTCCGAGGAGGACTCTTTGAAATTAGGTATGACAAAGATCACACAAACCAAATAGCCTGATCAGCTTCATACCACATATGTCTGAAGAACAGAATGGTTCCAACTAAGATTTAAGCCAGTGCCCACTTTTGTTTCCAAGTATTTCACCATGACAGGCTTTTCTTCCTGTGCCCAGCAGAAGTGAAATTGACGGGGTGTGTGTGTGTGTGTGTGTCAGATTTACATTAAGTGACCTGAATACCATGCATCACCATATTTAACAACATTTCACAGATAAAATTGGGATATGTATGGCCTTGGCACATCAGAGTGTGGTCAAAAAGATGTGGCTTGGCAGCAAGTTAATAAGAAAACACACACAGAACTACTATTTTGAGCAGAGAAACTCTGGAATTTATGTGCTAAGTTTAGGAAGGTCAAGACTCCACCTCTTCATCTTCCTCTTGTTGTGTTAACTGAGTGAAAACTACTTTTACACTTTGAACTCAGGGTGCAGCAACTGAAATAAGCTGAAGACAAAGGGGTAAAGTAGAAGGAGAAGACAGAAACTGGGACATTTTAAAAGAGGCAGAGGCATCTGAGATGGCAGAGGATTAACTGGAGCTGTTTCTGTTAAACTGGGACAATTGGAGAGAGAGAGCTCCAGGTTAGCCAAGGCATGTGATAGGCATGGTAAGACTTCTTGTCCATACGCACAGGGATACCAAACAAACTCACAAAAGAGAACAAAACTAAACACTCCCGTTTGATTCCTTGCAACTAGGATTAAGTCACCAAATGTGCACTACTCACAGTGGGAAGCAGAAACCTAACCTGGGGCAGGAGCAGAAAAGGGACAAATGCTTACAGAATCCATTTGCCTCATGGGGAGAGAACAGCTACACATCTCAGCATCTCTTAAGGGAAAATGATGCAACAGCAGCTTTTTCAAGTACTCTTGACATGCTTGAAGTGTATGAAAAAAAAAATACGAGTGCTCTGCACATGCTCTCACAAAATGCACAAAAAGGATCAAGTCCAGTTCAGAAGAAGCAGGGGGATGTACCCATTATGTATGAGTCATTGTGATGGCAACGCTAAGATGCACACAGAAGATGTCTCAAGAGAGCTATTGATTCAACTGTATCTACTTTAGCTCACATCTAGTACTGACTAGGACTGTCAGAAATTTTGGTAGTTTCATTTTACGGGAAAATCTAAACCAAATTGATTGATGTTGTCCAGGTGTAATGAGAAATAATAAACTAAATTTGATGCAAAGAAAGCTATAAAGTCAGTTGCTTCCAATGACTTAATAGTGATGACAGCTCTGAACTGAAACACGATTTCTGTTTGCCTGTTCCTAGAAATTTGCTGATACTCTTATGGCCTTGTCAATACTGCTCAGATGCTTTCCCATACCTTTCTTCAGACTGCTGACAGTACAAAATAGTTATCGATACAGCTTCTCTTCAAGCATGCTATGACACAAATCACAATTCTAACAACCTTCTATTATATAAGAACCCTTCACTGGCCCATTCCCCCCCCCCACAAGGAAAACAGTCCAATTAAGCAATTTCATTTATTTATCACAAAAACATTATTCAAAATATTAGTATCAATTACTGCGATGACAAGTACTATTATGATTAAATTACATTAAATTATACCCTATCATTCTGCTGAAAATGGTGTCTAATGATAGTAAAATTTTATCATCATCATCATCATCATCATCATCATCCTCCCACCTTCCTCTCAAAGTTGGGACTCAAAGTGGCTTACAGTTTAAAAGGGCAGTACAATTAAAAACATGCACAAATTGAACATTTAGGGGTTTTCCGCACTACACTGTTATAGTGCTATTATTCCTCTTGCAATATGCTATGGAATCCTGGGACTTGCAGTTGAGTGTGTGTGTGTGTGTGGGGGGGCATTCTGAATTCTCAACCAGAGAGCTCTTTGGCCTCAGTAAACTACAAACCCCAGGATTCCACAGGATGTTGAAAGTGAAATAATATCACTATAACAGTGTAGTGTGGAAAGGCCCTAAAACAGAGTGAAACTAGTCACAATATTAAAACACTTCAAATCTCTTGTTAGAAGAGTAAGATGCAATCAAAAAATTAAATACCCATTAAAAATAGGTCATTTAAAACCATACAGCACTAGCACATTCTTTAAAAACTTTCTCTTTTAAAAGCCTGTCTGGATAAAAAAGGTTTGGCCTACCGCTGGAAGGACAAGGAGAGGGCCATTCTGACCTCTCTGGAGAGGGGTTCCAGAGTCTAGGGGCAGGCACCCAGAAGGCTCTCTCTTGCACCCCACCAACGATTCTTGTGAAAGTAGTGGAACGGAGGGAAGGCCCTCTTCTAATTATCTCAGGGTCTGAGTAGGCACAAAGAAGGATATATGAGCTGCCAAACAGCCTGGTCCCGAGCCTTATAGGGCTTTATAGGTCATAACCAGCACTTTGAATTGTGCCCAGAAACAAACTGGGAACCAGTGGAGCTGTTTTAACAGTGGAGTAGTATGCTCTCCGTACTCCACTCCAGTTAGCACTCTGGCTGCAGCTCTTTGAACTAGCTGAAGTTTCTGAACACTCTTCAAAGGCAGCCCCATGTAGAGTGTGTTACAGTAGTTCAAATAGGCATGTACTACTGTGGATGGATCTGGCATCTCAAGGAATAGCCACAGTTGGCATACAAGCTTTCGATTTGCAAAAAACACTCCCGGCTGTTGCAGAAACCTGGGCCTCCAGATTCAAAGCTGAGTCCAGGAGCACACCCAAGTTGCAAACCTGTGTCTTCAGGGGGAGTCTAACACCAACTGGCACAGGTGGAATCCATATTCCCTGACCTGCCTTCTGACTGACCAGGGGCACCTCTGTCTTGACTGGAATAAGTTTCTATTTGTTTACCCTCATCCAGATCATTATTAACGACAAGCAACACAAACTAAAACTTGCACAAATAAAAACAAAATAACAAAAAAGAAATAACTGTTGAGATGCTCTTCCTCAAAAAAAAAAAAGAAAAAAAAGCACAGGTTAAATGACAAAACTTTATCTGAATCAAAAATCTTTACCTGCTGGTAGAAGGCAGCAGAAAGGGGGCCCAACTAGCCTGCTTTGGCACGGGGTTCAAGAGTCTGAAAGCAGCCACTGGGAAAGCCCTCTCCTGAGTGTCTACCACATGTACCTCCGACAGTGGCAAGACTGAGGGAAAGGCCTCACATCACTATCTTAAAATCCATGCATCCTCATATGGTACAATGTTTCTCAGAAAAATTAGTTATAGAGATGTGATTCCACTTTAACTGCCATGGTCTCATCCTAAGGACTCGTAAGCACTATGAATCCACTTTGACTCCCATGGCTGCGTGCTGAGGACTCTTGGGGTTTTTAGTTTGGTCAGAGGCACCACAGGAGCTCCTTGACTCAGGATGCTAAAGGCCCCTCCTTCAACAGGCAATCTCAGAATTCCATAGGATGTTGCCGTGGCAGTTAAAGTGGAACAATAACATTATAATTCTGTAGGACCCTGGTCTCAAGTCCTAGGTCACAACTTGCACTCTGAACTGTACCCAGAAATAATCTGGTAGCCAGTGAAGTTATCATGACAAGAGAATCACATACTGCCTGCAAATGGGTTCTAATCAATAATCTGGATCAAATGAAACTTATGAACACTTTTAAAAGGCAATCTAACATACAGCTATTAGTATTCGAACAGGATGTAACTAAGGCATGGATCACCACAGCCAGATTTAGTATGTCCACAAGGATGGCGTTAGCAGCCATATACCCCCATGCTTTGATATGGTTTAATTGGCAAAAAAAATGTTAATTGGCATATATGTTTAATTGGTACAAAATATAAATTATATATACTTATGGCTGGAAGGGCCACGTGAAAGAAAGGGATACAGGCTGGGAGTTGGTCAGAGGTGACCTCAACATGACCAAGTCATAAGAATCAGCCAAGAAAGCCTGACTTAATAGCTCTGAGCTAATCCTATCAACTTCAGAAAACAATAAGGTGTCTCGGTGCAGAGGCAAGCACCCCTGCTGTGTGCATTTCCTACCGAAGCCTGGCCCAGCCACAGTACCCAACCAAGACATTGAAACCATTGGCACCATCCAGACTCCATTGTCTGTGTTGCAACTCCCACTGTCCACTAGGCTGGGAGCGTGATTAACTCATACCCCTTCAGGGAGGGAAATAGAGTATAAAAATCTCCAGTTTCGAGCAACTAGGTTTTCAGTTCACCAGTTGCTGAAGGTCCTCTCTGCCAGCTTGCTTCCCGGCTGTGTAAGGCACAGTCTAAGGCACATTACTGCTTCTTCACTACTCTTCTGGACTGGTAATTAAACCCCAATCCCTCATCCTCTCTATCTATAATTTTTCCTCCCTTTATCCTTCAGATAGCTCTTGTGTGAATGTGTGACTGTTTGTATCTTGTCCGCATGCATGAGTGAATTCCCCTCAATAAAACATAATTTTAGTTTACCTTTGAATCTGGATGTTCTTTTCCCCTGCAAGACCCCATAAACATCGGTGGTAGATCTTGGTAAGTTACCCCCCTTGCAAGCCTCCTAATTTTGAGCTGATTAATTTCCCTGGAGGTATTAGCATCGCAGGTAAACCCCTGAGTCACCCACATTTTGGGGTAACAATGGACAGTGGCATATATTCATCCAAACGCACATCCAACACAGGCTGGATCCCTGATTTTAGCCTCTCTCAAGTTTCTATTTTCTCTACATTAGCATGTCTGTAATGTCTGCATTAAGCTTGAATTTTCCTGGCTTCAGCCACTCCACTATATTTGGTGCACTACTGAATCAGAAACTGGTTTAGCGGTTAAACAGCTTCTTTTGACTTAGTAAGGAGAGAGAGAGAGTTGGACATCACGAGTATTCTAATCGCACCATTAAAAAAGGCTTAGACACATCTTTTTCTCACATCCTCAGACACACAGTGCCCTTAGAACAAAACCTTTTGTTTTCTGCTGTCATTGGCCAATCAGACCTGGCTCTTTTTTTTTCTTCATTGTTAAGAAGTTCCTTTCAGATTTGCCCTTCAGAGACTTCAACCAGATTTCACTGTCTTGGCCAGCAGCCCCAGTTGTGTTTTCTCCAATATAAAGAGATTACTTGGACCCATGATTCTGCAATTACCCAAATCCCAGATTTAACTTGAATGCTATGATGTAGATCTGGTTCCATTTGTTAGTTTTTTTTTTTTTTAACAACTGGAAGTAATAGAATAATTCTTAAGTATACATAGCCTGCCTTCTTCTCTATACTAAGGGTCAGGTGTTTCTAGAACATATGGTACTGGTTTTGATCTTGTTCAAACCCTGACACTTAAAAGAAAAAAGAAGTTTGCTGCTCATATGACATTAAAAATCTGAATCAGAAATTTAGTCTCAGGCTCCTGGAAATGCCACCTAAGAAATTTTCTTTCTTACAAGGGACAAATATGCCACTATACACTCCAGAAACTGGGAAATTTACAGAGTCAAAACAATCTGTTTACCAGTACCCTCTTTAGCTGCCAGCAGATGTCAACATGTCTCTACAGTATACCTAAATTCCAGTCTGGAGTTTCTCAAGAGACTTGTTGTGGACACAAGCCATTATGAAAAGCTTCTAGTGCACCCAAGACATACATTTATTTGAAAGCAATGCTATCTACAAGACATAACCTTCTCAAAGTCAATACATGATAAATTATTTCAAGGTGGAAAACAGGAGCATACCAAACTTGAGGTTTTTCTTTATTTGCTGCATTGTAAGTATACGCACTGTTAACAGCATTTTATAGTAGGGGCATGCTGTAGATTTGGCTGAATCTGGAGCTGGTTTGGAGCGATTCAGGAGATGTCTGGATCAAAGCAGATCTCCTCTAAAGTCCAAATTTAAATCCTCCTCAGGAAAGCATTGTTAGTGATTCTACTGTACGGGGACATGAAGGCCCAGAAAGGGGTTCTGCAAGAATTGACACAGTTTCCCCTAACAAGGGAGAGAAGAAGATGTGGTTTTTATGATTTTATGCTCTTACTTCTAATCCAGCAGATAGTTTTATCAGGACTCTCCAATCCCAGAGCTTTGGGGCAGGGATAGCAAAGTACTATTTTGCAGGACTGTTTCGAAATTCAGTTATCTTTGCAAGTTCTCTCCCAGGAGCAGGAATGTTAAGGGAGCTTGTGTGGTGTCCTTTTCTTAGCAACTTCTGAAACTGTAAATTTGATTCTTGAAAGAAAAAAAGAAAAAGAAAAAACTGTTGTACTTACTGACTTGAAATTTACCAGATCTGTAGAGAGCCAGTGTGGTGTAATGGTTTCGGCACCAGACTATGATACAGGAGACCACGGTTCAATTCCCTGATCAGCCATGGAAAATCCACTGACCAACCATCACATACTCTCATCCCCAGAAAACCCTGTGATAGGTTCATCTTAGGGTCACCATAAGTCAGAAATAACTTAAAGACAACACAACAACAACAAAATCCTCTTATAATGGGCTTCAGCTCCTGCAAGGTTCATCCAATTTCGTCAAACAGGCAAACAATTATAACCATTTGTTAATTTTCAGTGGCAATAAATGGTAGCAGGAATATACGGATTTCTCAGTAGAGATCTGGATTTGCTTCTGAATCAGACCGGCAACCTGCAAATTGGGCTGCACAAAATCTGGCTATATTCCAAATTGACAAATCAAAGTCTAAACTGACTCTTGTCAGGGCACAGTCCTAACTTACAGTACTATCTTTTAATATTAGCATTTTTTTTAATGATCTGCATCCCATATCAGAGCCAGTGTGGTGTAGAGGTTTGAGCACTGGATTGCAACCCTAAAGATCAGGGTTCAGTTCTCTGCTTGGCCATTGAAATCCACTGGATGACTCTGGGTGCATCACATACTTTCAGCCCCAGAGAACCCCTTGATAGGTTTGCCTTATGGCTGCCATAATTTGGAAATGACTTGCTGGCCATTTCTGCACTAGACTGTTATAGTGCTATTATTCCACTTTCAACATCCTATGGAATCCTGGGGCTTGCAGTTTAGGGAGGGGCCTCAAAGACCCCTCCTTAAACTGCAAACCCCAGGATTCCACAGCATGTTGAAAGTGGAATAATAACACTATAACAGTCTAGTGCAGAAATGGCATCTAGGTGAAGGTAAAGGATATAAAAAAGGTGAAGGATGTAAATCCCTGTTTGTCTTGTTTGACATGTGGCAAAAATGAAATGGAAGCATCTGTCTCCTTCCTTGCAAGGTATTTTCTGTCAGTCTCAATAAACTTTTTGTACTTGCAAGAACAATACTTATGTGCATTCTGCAAACTGCTCAAATTCTGTTTGTTTAAATTCTGCAAATTGCTCAGATTGTATAATTGCTGTTGTGCAATAGCTGCTGCCTTGTTGCATTCATTGTTGCTGTTATGGGTGTTCAAGTCAACTCTGACTTATGGAGACCCACTCCTAGGGTTTCGTTGGCAAGATTTGTTCAGAACAGGTTTACCATTGCCTTCCTCTGAAGCTGAGAGAGGGAGAATTGCCCATGGTCACCCAGTGGATTTCCATGGCTGAGCAGGAATTAAACCTGTGGTCTCCTGGAGTCCTTGTCCACATTCAAAGCGCTAGGCCATACTAGCTCTTGTAACATAGTCTTTAAAAAATAAAGGTGGGTTGATTGAGCCTTTTGGATTAATCTACTTGTCCTTCTGTCCTTGCTAAAAATGTATGCTGTGCTTCAAAACGGGAAAAGACACTGGTTTTGCACAGAGACCTGTTCACATGTTGAAGGAACCATAAGGGAAAATAAGTACTCGATGTGGTTTTCAGTACGGAACAGGCACAGCCGTGGGTGGAGATAATAAATGCTATGACATTGTCCTGGACGGATCACTTCCTGGTCAGGGTCAGACTTATGGCTGCTATCCGCCCCTGCAGGGGTGGTGGACCTATTAGAATGGTCCGCCCTCGAAGGTTAATGGAACCTATTGGATTCCAGAAAGCCCTGGAGGGTCTTATGGTTGGTATCGCCGGTGATCCTGTTGAAGCCTTAGTTAATACCTGGAATTGTGATCTTACTAGGGCTGTCGACACGATTGCTCCCAAGCGTCCTTTCTGGCCTGCTTCAAATTGTAATCCTTGGTATACAGTAGAACTTAGGAATATGAAGCGGGTTGGACAACGACTAGAGCGCAACTGGCGGAAATCTGGACTCTTATCTGACAGGACACGCTGTAGAGAATTTCTTTATTCCTATGGAGTGGCAATGGATGCAGCGAAGAAGACTTTCTTCTCTGCACGTAATGCGTCTGCGACTTCCCGTCCAGCAGAGCTGTTTAGGGTGGTAAAGGATCTGACTCAGATACCTACTCCCCTGAACTCGCTGTTAGAACCTAGCGTAGCTTGCTGTGATGCTTTGAATAATCATTTCGCAGATAAAATCTCTCAGAGAAGAGCCGATTTGGATGCCGGTATTACTGAAGAGGTTACGAATGAAGTGTCCGGCGCTTCTGTGAACAGGATTATACTGGATCAGTTTCAGTCAGTGAGTACCGAGGACATAGACAAGCTCCTTGGAAATATAAGAAAGACAACTTGCCATCTTGATCCCTTCATGGCTGGTCGTCCAGGGAGGAGTTGCAATTAAGACCTATTTAAGGTACATTATTAATGCATCCCTTAGGGAGGGCAATTTTCCAGCTTGTTTAAAAGAAGCAATTATACGGCCGCTTCTAAAAAAGCCCTCCATAGAGCCCCTGGATATGAATAATTATAGACCAGTCTCCCATCTTCCATTTTTAAGCAAGGTGATCGAGAGGGCTGTTGGTCTTCAGCTCCAAGCTATCTTGGATGAAACAGATTATCTAGACCCATTTCAAACTGGCTTCAGGGCAGGATATGGAGTCGAGATTGCCATGGTCGCCTTAGTGGATGATCTTCGCCTAGGTATCAACAGGGGAAGTGTGACCCTGCTGGTTCTCTTGGACCTCTCAGCGGCTTTCGATACCATAGACCATGGTATCCTTCTGGAACGCCTGAGAGGGTTGGGGATCGGGGGTACCGCGCTTAAGTGGTTCCGGTCCTATCTCTCAGGTAGATACCAGATGGTGATGCTTGGGGACAGCTGCTCCTCAAAAAAAGGAGCTTAAATTTGGCGTCCCTCAGGGCGCTGTCCTGTCCCCAATACTATTTAACATCTACATGAAACTGCTGGGAGAGATCATCAGGAGGCATGGAGCAAGGTGCTATCAGTATGCTGATGACACCCAGATATATCTCTCCATGCCTCAGATAATAGCATCAACTAAGGGTGGCATCTCGCCTCTGAATGAACGTCTTGAAGCAGTAATGGACTGGATGAGGAAAAACAGACTGAAGCTGAATCTAGATAAGACGGAGATACTCGCTGTTGGGGGCCCTAGCCCAGACATGGAGATTTGTCAGCCAGTCCTAGATGGGGTCTTTCCCCTGAAGGACTGTGTTCGCAGCTTGGGGGTACTCCTGGACTCGCCACTTCAGATGACAGCTCAAATAGATGCGGCAGCCAGAAGTGCCTGCTATCAGCTTTGGCTGATACGCCAGCTGCGCCCCTTTCTGGAGCTGGAGCACCTAAAAACAGTGGTGCATGCGCTGGTAACTTCACGGCTCGACTTCCGCAATGCGCTCTACATAGGGCTACCCGCGTGCTTAGTCCGGAAACTTCAATTAGTTCAGAATATGGCAGCCAGGTTGGTCACCGGTAGACCTAAAACTGACCATATTAACACCAATTTTAAAATCTCTTCATTGGCTGCCTATTAGCTTCTGGGCACAGTACAAGGTGTTGGTTATTACCTTTAAAGCCCTTCATGGCTTGGGGCCAGCCTACCTGCGGGATTGCCTTCTCCCATATAATCCGCCCTGCACATTAAGGTCCTCTGGGAGGAATTTACTGCAGCCAGTTAGAACTAGGTTGGCTGCAGTTACCCAGAGGACCTTTTCTTCTATCGCTCCCAAGTTATGGAATGGCCTACCGGAGGAGACCCGGCATATTACCAGTATGGACTGCTTTAAAAAAGCGGTCAAGATTGATCTCTTCCGACAGGCCTTCCAAGATTAGCATTTTCATTGCCTCCCATCAACTGTCTTCTTGTTTTGTTAATAGTCAACTGACTGACTGTTAATTGTGTGTTTTAAGGGGTTGGTTTAGGTGGGTTGGTGGATGGTGAGGATTGGGTATGTTTTTAATCTCTTTTAATGTATTTAATGTATTTTATGTTGTTCGCCACCTCGATCCTTGTGGAGAGGTGGGATAGAAATAAATGTTATTATTATTGTATTATTACTCGTCTTGCTTTCAGCTGCAGAGAAGAAATTTCACAGGGGTTAGTGAACTCTAGAAAGGCTGTCTCAATATTTTAAGACAATCTGTCTTGTTGAGAATGAGTAATTTAGAACACACTATGACTACATATACACTGTACATGAACTTGCTTTGGAACGGTTGACAGAAAGTATGAAAATCTGCACATATACCCTCCCACATCTTGTCATATAAAACCATCAATCACTACCATTTTCTGTTATAAACACAAGTTGTACTTTTCTTTGCAGGAAAAGGACAGTGGTAGAGCAACAATGTGTGCTGGGTAGTAAACACATTTCTTGAAGACCATCCTGTACTATAATGCACACTTGATAAATCACCATAAAACAGGTAGAAAAAACCAGAAACTTTTGCTGTTGATAACAAAAATATGCTTTAGGATATCTCCATTTGTTTTCCCACCTGCTTGGTTTTCTCTACCTATTTTGCTGCAATGTATCAAATATATATGATGGAACAGGAATGTAGAACTCAGTGGCAGTTGGTACCTAGTGAAGCTTGTGGGCAGAGGACCAGGTTACCAGAGAGAGGGCCCGGAACCACCAGAAGTGGAGGAAAAGGGATGGGGCCAACTAAATGTACTTAGCCATCTACTTTTGCATTGCACTGTTGCAAGATCCCATTGCCCTATGGGGCACAGATGGGAAACAGAAGTTATGGGATCCATGCATGCAGCATACCAGTGAAAAGCTTCTCAGTTCTCCTCCTCTTCCGACTCGTCCCTCCTTCTTAATCCATACTCCAAAAACATGCCCAATTCTTAAGCATTGCAAGACAAAAATAGTCCATTAAAGACCTGTAATATCTGCTGTTGCAAGGATAAACTCACACACCACTGAAGGTCCAGAACAGATGAAATAAGGTTTATTTCCTTCACAGGTTCGAGAAGAGGATTCAATGCAAGGTCAAACAAACAGATGCTTCAGCTCCTTATATACCATGCGGCTGGAGTAGAACTACAATTAACTTAAAGAGACATTACACCACAAGACCAAGGTACAAAAAAAGGATGGGGGAGTTACAGGACAAAATCTATAAAAAAACCCATCACCGATAAGTCCAATAAGTACTGGAAGTGGAAGTAACACCAGGGGTGGTGGTGGTGGTGGCATAGGATGGGCTTCTGTTTGTAATGGAAAGAAATATAAAATATTGGTCAACAAATTTAACAAACTTTATCAATATACTGGATCCTGTTCTGTATTCACCCTCACTATTGAAACTGGGGTGTGTGAGCAAAACGGCAGCCTGAAGGCCTCACATGCCTCATCAGGCTCCAAAGTGCTGCCTCTGAGGTCCCCCTAAAACCTCAGACCTCCCCCCACAGATCTCCCAATAGAAATTCAGCAATTTTTACCCCCAAACTCCTAAAAATGGGTCAAAACCACTGCATTGTACAGCAGTTTTGTCCCCACAACTCCCCACATACTCCCAAACCTTTAAAAAAAAGCCTAGGCAAAAATGAAACTGGAAGTGATGTGGCATCACTTCCGGTTGTGTTAGGTGAGCTGGTATGGCTCACCGGGGGGGGGGGCAAGTCCCCACCCCCTTCACAGTTGCCCACCCTGATCCAAACCAAGATCTCTTTCACACTAAACAATTATTTTACTTTGATACCACTTCAGCTACCATAGCAACATCCAATGAATGTAGTTTCATGAGGTACTAGTGTACTAGAGGTACTAGTGTATTTACCCGGCATTGCCCGGGATTTTATTTTCTCATAGGTAACAGCTGTTAGAAATACCTTAGCAATTAGCGTACCTTACCCTAGGAGTTAGATGCGGTTCAAATACACAGATTTGAGATCCTGGGTCTCTAATTCCCCAAATTGTGTTGTTCAGGACCTGTAACTTTTGCCCATATTCCCCAATCCCATAATCCAGTCTGTATTCAGAGTGGTTAACATACAGAGGACAGGTTTATGAGGGGACTTGCAGCCAGGCCTAGTCTCCATAGCAACCAGCTTATTCAGAGCTCTATGGCTGAGAATTCTAAAGGACCCTCCCTGAACTGCCAGCCCCAGGATTCCATAGAACCTTCACAGGCAGCCAATCGTATGAGGTCTTTGCCTGCCTGACACAGACAAACAGACAAGATCACTCACAAACTTTGACTTTTATATAATAGATTTAGAACTCTCAGGCATTAGTATCTCACCAAACTTCCATACAATGCAACCAGGGCCCTTAAAGTCATATCAAACTGCTATAATCACGTAGTGTCAAAGAGACCCGAAGTAGTAAACAACACTAACCCTACTCTCTCTAGTGACCACATCGTGCAACAACCACAGTCCTACCATCCTAACCCCAATTTCAAGTGATGTCTTTCAAATACTCAACCAATCACCATTACATCCAAGGTTCCACCGTACCACTTGCTGTAAATCACCTGATGTATATATATTCTTAATACATGATTGAACATTAGGTTTTATTTTAAATCGTCTATTATATACACATAAATGTTTACAAAGACCACAAAACCTCACAAGCAATCCACACAAATGCCCTCCCTTTCCCACTCCCTTCAGTTTATTGGTGGAATGGTAAGAGGATGTATACTTGTCTGCCTACAGGGAAAAAAATCCACTGGGGAAAAAATCTACCTAAGGGAAGTTGCAGGAGGAGGAAAAAGAATACCACAATCGTCCAAAAGCAAGAATCCCAGGTAAATTAGAAGGTAGAGGAGACCCCGCAAACAATATAGTAAAGAGTAAGTCTTTGCAGGTAAATTATTTTTTAAATATCACTGATCAGGAGATGTTTCACGACAGTTAATTTGATTGCCCTGCAGAAAAACTGCTTCTGGTAGTACTGCTGAAAAAATTTAAGCAGCAGGAACTGAAAATACAGTAGTTCCTCAGACTGCAGGTTCCCAGTACAATTGATGCAGAAAGCTCATGACAGTACAAACCATCTTGGGAGGTTTTAAGCAGTTGTGATGCTACACTACGTCTTGCCTGGAGGTTTTGGGAACAACACGCTTAAGCAACAGCAATTAATCTTTCCACTTGCTGTTTGTTAAATAACCACTGTTAGTATAATGAGCTATTTTTGTAATGTTTGGATTTCTGTTCCCATACATCCACTGCCCACTCTTATGTGTACATAACATCAACCAACAAAGGCAGCACTCTATGCATCTAATGAAGTGGGCTGGAGGCCACAAAAGAGAGTACCAACCAAAACTTTGTTAGATGTGAAAGTGCTACAACAGCCTTTGCTGCAGCTGTAAGACAGCTCCCCTGGAAATTCTCTTTGCAGTATTTCTTTGATTTCTTGCAAGTTTCAGTGCTGCAGGACACTGGTTCTAGATCACTGCTATTTTATCCACTACTTGCCTTAAACACTACAATAAAGGAGTGGAGTTTTAACAACAGTCGTTGATTTTAAAGAGAAAAACCATTTACAAGAAAAGATGCAATGATTTCCAATAATGTTAGTAGCAAACATTTTTATTACTCATTTCAAGTATCAAAACTACTTTACAGATTTGGGGTTCAACGAAAGCCAGCAGACAGACATCTGATGCAGGGAATCATTATACCTCTGATTACTCCCACTAGAAATTTTTAAAAAGAAAAAAAAATGGAATCACACTTCTGGGGCTCTTTCAGACTATACAATAGTACCATGATTCCTTTGTAACTGCCATGGTTGCTTCCCACAGAATTCTGTGGTTTATACTTTGGTCAGAGGCACCAGAAGAGCTGTCTAAAGAAGAGGTCCAAATGCATGTGTGTATATGACCTTCCAGTCACCTGTCAGCTTATAGTGACCTCATGACCTCAGTCTTCTTAGGCAAAGAATATTCGGTTTTGCCAGTTCCTTCCTCTCAAATATAGCCCTCAGCACCTGATGGTCTCCCATGCAGGACTAACCAGGCTGACCCTGCTCAGTTTCCAAGTTCAGATGGGACCTGGTGCCTTTAGCATATTTAGGCAGCTGGAGTTCTAAATACCCCTCCCTAAACTGCCAATCCCAGGATTCCACAGGATGTTGCCATGGCAGCTACAGTGAAATCATAGTGCTATCACTGTAGTGTGAAAGGGACCCCAATTCTGGTTTAACTTTTGGTTTGAAATGCTATAGTGTTTTTATTTTTGGCTATTTTATCTTTCTTTTATTGTGGGATGTCTGCAGTTATTGTTTTAGTTTTGCATTTTATATGGTTTAATGTTTTGCAGTTTTGTCACTGGCTAAGATGTAATAGATTCATAATTATGGCCCTTTCCACACATGGGGGCGTGAATCGGGCAGAAACGGGACTCACGGATTTCTTCTCCGTCCGATCGAGTCCGTCGGGACAAGGAGCAGTGAGAGTTCGTCTCTCCGCACTGCTCCGGCGTCCAAAATGGCGGCTTCTGGTTGGTGGAGGCTCTCCACCAACCGGAGAAGTTCACCAGCCTAAAGCCCACCCCTGGCAGATCTGCAGGCACGCACTAGTGCGCGCCTGCAAATCTGCACCGGAGCGCGGCGATGGAGCGACACGGAGTCGGGCGCTCCGTGCTTTTGAAAAACCTCTTAAAAGAGGTTTTCCAAAAAGCACGCTGTGCAACCAGTTCCGGTCGCTCCGGGACGGACTGAGGTGCGGAACTACAAAAAGTAGTCTGACCCAGTCCACTCCACGGTGCAGAAGACCTCTGTCGGAGGTCGCTCTGTGCTGTTTTAATAGCCCGGTGCGGAAAGAGCCTATGTTTCCTATGAAAATATAATATGTGTTTCATTTTTGAGATACTCGAAACAGAACAAAGTAGAGGTGATGGCAAGAGGGACAAAATGCATGGATCCATTTGAAAAAATGTTCACAAACAATATTTAGCCAATGGGAAAATACTTTAAAATGTGTACATTATAAAAATGATTAAAATATGTGCGTTCTTGAAAAATATACACTTTAATATACCCACATATCTCTGTGGGGAGCGGAGGAGAGTCTAACAACCAAATCTGGAAGTGGATTGGCTGGGGAATGCCAGGTAATCTGAGAAACACAACCAAAATGATAGATTCCCCACAAAACAGCAAACAAAGAGAAAAGTTTTAATCATTATAATAAACCACATTTTCCTGTATACTATTTAGCACGTAGGAGTTTGTTCCTGGGTCCGAAAATGTCACCAGCCAAAGAGACAAACCGTTTATGGTTCTAGATTTTGAAAATTCAGTTATATCTACAGTTTCTACCATTCCCTCATCCCCACTTCCTGTGTGTATTGTCCGATAATCACACAACTGTTTCTTCCCTAAGAGATCTGGAGCATATTTTATTGGGCAGAGGTGGGCAACTGCAGAGGGAGCAGAGTCTATTCTCATGCCCCAGGCTGTACTCCCGTTCCCAGTGTAAAACACTCCTGGTTCACAGGAAACTATCCCAAAATATAGCTGATTTTTGCAGTTGCTGTGGTGTTTTATGTGTTTTTGTATGTTTTGGGACTGACACTTGGCCAATTCTTAATTGGGAGGTGTGAGGTTTTCCATTAATCCCTTTACTACCACCAACTGTGAGATTTTCCATTAACATTTCTTATATAACATTCCTGAAGCTCAAATGTATAATACAAAAAAAAAAATTAAAATAAAATAAAAAGAAATTGAAACATAACATTAAAGATTGCTTATCTAATATAACCAAATCCTGACTGATACTCAAACTTGTCTCTCTCTCTCTCTTTCTCACTCATAACTGATCCTGACTCTTATCTCTGAGCCTGACCAACTCCTCTAACCTTGTAAATTCCTCCATCTAATCTTGGCAGACTCAGCTCCCAATCTCTGACTAACTGCCACACATGCTCATCTTTTAAAATCGCCCTAGATGTCCAGCTAACCATCAGTCACCTCAAACATGCTTTCACTCCCCCCACATTATGACAAATCCTTGGCTTATTACATCTAATATATAAAAGTCAAAGTTTGTCTGTCTGTGTGAGGCGAGAAGACCTCATAGGATTGGCTGCTTGTGAAGATTCTATGGAATCCTAGGGTTTGCAGTTTAGGGAGGGGCCTTTAGAATTCTCAGCCAGAGAACTCTGAATAGGCTGGTTGCTATGGAGACGAGGCCTAGCAGCAAGGAGAAAGCCAGTGTATTCCCTCAAGGACCCAACCTCTGCATGTTAATAACTCTGGATACAGATTGGATTGGGAATATGGGGGAAAGTTACAGGTACCGGACAAGACAGTTTGGGGAATTAGAGACACAGGATCTCAAATCTTTCTAACAAATATTTCCTGTGAGAAAATAAAATCCTGGGCAACGGTGGGTATATGTGCTACTCTACTATGTATTAAATACATTACAATACTTTATCTATTAAATGAAACAACATTTGCCCCTAGAACAAAAGGTCACAGGGGGTTGAGATTTGTGTGACTCTTGGTGAGGTCTTTGGGGGACTGAGGGCTGTGCTCTCCTCACCCCCTCTTAGAGAATAACAAGAAGGATTCCATAGCTCTGTCCCTCATATACACAGCCAAAAAATCTGGAAGCAGACTAACAAATGTTTCCTGAAAGGAGTAACTTTTGTACAAGAGTTGCAAAGTAACCTTGTCTTTATATTTTCTAACTAGGGCCCTTCAGTAAAAAAAAAACCTAAATAAGGGTGCATTCACACTGATTGAAAAGTCCCAGATTTTGTTCCTGCTCTTTCCAATTTTATACTGGGTTAAAATAAAACAATCTGCACAGCTGATATAAAAAGCATCTGATTGTACCAGGAGCTGACAGAAAAGATACTGGGATAAACAAAATGTGTACAGAGTTCCAAAATAATCGGAAAGAATAGGAACAAAATCTGGGACTATTCAATCAGTGTAGATGTACCTAGACACAGAGGTATGCATCTCTCCCATTGCTATCATTTCCTCTCCTGTACATAGTTTGTTCTTTTTTCCTTCTTTTTTTTGTCGGAAAGACATAAACTAGGTATAGTGGTAACTAAGGAACTAAAATGATAAGGCTACTAATTTAATATGCAGCTTATTCTGTAAAAGCGATAGGACAATGTAGCATTGGAGTCACGGAGTGCATCAGGAATCTTCAATACAGCATGCATGTTCTTCTGTATGCGGCAGGGAGTTATGAATCTGTTTTTGTTTTCGGCAGCATGACACTGGGCTTCTTGAATACCCCTCTTTCGGTTCTTTTGTAACAGCTTGTGACAGACAACTCATACAACATCCTGATATCTTGTTTTGAATGGAGGCCTTATTTTGATTGCTCAAGTTGCACCTATTGGACTAGGGGCTGGACCCATCACTGTTTGGAATTTGGTGTGGGCTCTGGTCTTGGTTTCATCTGTGGGTTGCTTCACTTCTTCTCTAGTGGTAGTGTGGTATGGGGCAAGATCCAGTTGCAGGATAAGCTGGGCCCTGTAGCCTAGGATGTCCCATTATGGAACTTCAGGTGTAGAAGGTTACAGGTAACACCCATCTGAGGGGTGGACCTGCCTCATACCCAGATGATGGAGAATCACACAGCGGTTGTGCACCTGAGTGGCTTCTCAGTCACCATCTCCTTTGCTGATTCTTGCATTGGGTCGGGAGTCCTATACTGGACCAATGCTTTCGATTATTTGGCAATTGAGACTCTGGATCTCGGCCTCATGCCAGGCCAACCTATACAGCTGTAAACATTAAAACTGTGTCCAGTTCCTGCAAAACTCATGTTGCATGGTTGTTAGTCCTTGAGATTTCCTTCAACTTACATCAGCCTCTAGCCTTTAGTCCTTTGAGGAAAAACAACAACTAATTGTGCATTTTGAAACTACTTTTTGTGAAAATTTGCTCACACACAAAAAAAAATTGGAGATTTTTTTTTCACAAAAAGTCAATCAACTAGTTTGGCTTGATATCATAGGAAAACTTTATGTAAGACATCTTTTTTTGGAAGTTAAGGGTTCGGGTAATTGAAAGGAGCTTATTAGCTCCTGAACAAACTGGATTCAGATAAGGACATTCAACTACTGATTCATTTCATTTTGCACCTTTTCTGATTTTTTTTTTAATATTAGCGTATGATGAGATGAAACTCAATTCACAGAGGAGTTTTATATTGGATTTGGTTGGCAAACTGGGTATTCAGAACATTATATAAGGGTTCTAGGTTTTTACATGGCTAAACTCTCAATTATACAGAAACTGAGTGATATAACTGTCCAAACAGATTTAAGATTATAACATACTCTGAGATCAGTTAGCCTCCCCCTCCCTACCATCCTATTTTACTGATATTGTCAACTTTGACTACAGAAAGGCCTTTATAAAGGCTGTCTGAACATATTGCCCCTTGGTGTATAATGGAACTCTTTTATAATGACAGAGATTGTCCTTGTGACAAGCCTGTTGAGGATTTAAGCACATGTGATAATTTGGTGCCCTATATTTCTGGCTGAGCAAGAAAAACTTTTGCAGCTTATCTTTGAACAAGTCCCAGGAAGAATAGGTCACGACAAATTATGTTACTATCTGATAAAGATAAATTTATTACACTCCGAATGGCAAGGTTTAAAGCTTTGGTTGTCAAATCTAAGTTAATGGCAGAACTCAAGAGTTCTGTGGCAAACAAAATAGACAATTACACTAGGAATCTCATTCTTTTTTTTTCTCAATTAAATCAATTTGCAACTTTTAGGGTGTCCTGTCATGACAGGGGGAAAATGACTACCAGTATTGCAGCAAGCAAGGGGAGGGAGTGAACAGTACAAGAAGTTGTCTGTGTCAGGAGAGAAAGTTGCCCCCCAGCAGCACAGGAACTGGTAGCGTTCTCTAGTGGTAGATTGCTTTCTCTTCTGTTGTCCCACTGCTCCTGTGCACTATTTTTAAAGTTCCTTGTTCTTGTGTAACGGAGCATTATGCCAACATAAATTATCACGAGGATTCCAGCTGTTATGTTAAATATAAAAACACCAAGACTCCAAACATACGAAACACAGCGTATAGTGCAAAATGCACAATGGGAATTAGTATATCCTTCTCTAAAAATTAATTATTAATGTTTCATCAGCAAAATCCATTGACTAACATCTTTTGAAAAACACGGTAAAAGTTCACTTTGGAGTAGAATCAATGACAGGCAGCTCCTTGAAGCTTAGACAAAGAAAAACAGATCTAGACCATAAATGAAGAAGATTAAAGACAAAAGCCTTTTAATCCATAAATCTATAAATAATCCTGTGGATCAAAGGACAAAGGAAGATGGTTGTGGTTTTGTTTGTTTTTTTCCCATGATGTAATTTGGTGGCTGGACACTGGTAAAGCTTTCTTTTGAACAGTCTTTATAATTTAATAGATTGTAGTTTCATCACCATAGGCAGTATGTACAAGGTATATTAGATCTACCTCTGTGCATTCTTTTTCTTCAATAACTGCATACATTCAGAAACTTCTCTGTTCCAGACATCCATATCATTGAAAAAAAATGGATGTCACAAGATTGTTAAATGGCAGATGATGCTACCCAATTATGGCCAAGATGCTATACACATTGGGCACAGTGTAAATATATTACAGTGTAGTTGTGCTGGATTCCACAGCTGTACCACAGACTGTTTAATGGGTGCCATGGCCTTAAGCTTACCCATAATGCAACAATTTATGAGCTCCCTACCCACCAAGTCCAATGTGTGAGAGATGGCTGTGGGCAATACTTGTGGAACAATTGCCTTCACTAGGGACTGCATGTACATAACCTCTGAGATATGGCCACTACTTTATGTTCTGCAAAGGATTTCAGCCTAAGTCACACAGGGATACTCTACAGAACCATGACTAGCAGAAGAGTCTCTTTTGCAAAACTCTTGTGGGGGAAATTGTGTGCAAGAGGGGGAACTAAAGGTGTCTGCTCAGGATGATTCTAGGTGGATCCTGAATGTACCATGCAAAAATATCTTTCTTTTTCAGACAGGAGGGCTCTGGTTTGTCTAGGCAGTAGCTTCTCCCCCCCCCCGCCTGCTTCTAACAGAAGTTAGATACATGATTAAAAAGGAAATGACTTGGCTGCTTTCTGTATTGTGGCCTCAGCGCTAATCAAAGTAATAGGAACTGTTGCAGGTTCTTTAAGGAAACCTTAATTAGCAGAATAGGATCAGTACAGCATTTGTTCCAAATGCCCTATGCCTGGAGAGTTTAAAGATCAAGTCCAGAGCTAAAGAAAAGGTTCCCTAAATGTGTACTCCTTAAGATCAAATTAGCTGCTTCACATGAATTCTAAGCTCTTTTTGTTGGGAAGACTGGTTTCTCACAGCAGTGGGCTAACTTATTTAAAAAGCTCAGAAAATAGGCTTGGTGATTCCAAGCTCTATTGTACGCCCTCATAGACTAATGACGAAATCAGGAAGAAAATGCCTTATCATCCTCCAACCTCAAAAGTGAGCCTTCACACCTTCCACATGAGTGTGTTTACCAACTTCATGTTTACCAGGCTTGATGTAAGCAGTATTTGCAAATTTTCTTACCTCTGATGAGAAAAGGTATCTTCTATCAAAAAATTCAACCATCGTGAGATTTCATATTTTGGGACTCTTTTTCCTCCCAAAAGAGAAAAGTTTTGTGCAGAAGACAAGAAGTCTGTGCAGAAAACATTGTTTTTCCACATTTCCCCCCCCAGAAAAGTTCAATGGCCAAAAATTGAATATACCTCCCCACCCCTCAATCTCATCTAACAGGGAGAAAACTTTGGTATTCTTCGAGCTTGCATGCACGAATGAAACAAGCAGCAATTTACAACCCTAGCCTGAGGCTCCCACGATGGAGGAATGGCAAGAGAGCTTTCTGTTCTTTTCAGGGCAGTCATATTTGCCAAATGCAAAGGTGATGCATGAGAAAGACTTCACTCCCTTCCTTCAGTATATTGCTGCAACTAGTGTAGCTGAGTGAGAATGGAGATTTAATTTTTTTTTCCAAGCCAGAGAAGAACTATGGAGGCTGCAAGGCTCCTCCCAAATTAGAAATGATCATCGCAGCCACTGGAGTTCATATTCTGGAAAAAAGGGGAAAACGAAATTTTATGGCATTGTTAGATTCTGCTTGCCTGTTTTGCTTTTCTGGAGTTGGAGTCTGGGGGTGTGGACTCCAACTACTCACATCAAGTGATCTATAGCACGGCCTTTTGAAACACATTGAGCCTGAGCATGACACAGTGTATAGTAAAATAACAGCATTTTAAAAAAAGGAAGGTACAAGGAGAAGAAGCGCTCCCTAGACTGTCACTTCCATTTAAACAAATATGTGGCACATACTTATTATTAGGTTCTCAGATTTTGCTGCTTTGAAATGAATACATTAATATTTAGAGGTATTATATATTCTAGTTTTCACGATGGAATGCTATCCTATCATCTTTCTACTATACTTTGTACTGCAACAAAAGTTCTGTCAGCAGAATTTATCTACAAGTAATAACAGAAGATGGCCTGTTTCTTCTCTTTCTCTCTCACACAGACATGGAACATAACCTTGCAATGGCAACAGCTGGCATTGGTTCAAATGCCCACAGTCTGGCAGTGCTGATAATATAGAGTTTTCTCCCTTTGAAATTACAGTGACAATTACAATGCTTTGCATCTTTTGTAACCTTTATGTATGAGCAAACTGTATTTCCTCACTGGAGCATTATCCACAAAATGACCTAAAGTGGTCTTCTTTCTATTGCTATGAGCTTGCTATTGACACAATGGGTCTCTGATGAATCGTCTGAACATGGTAATACTGGCTCTTGCAAACATGCAAAATATTATTTTAAGCCATATGCAATATACGTTTATAGGAAAGTTCTATGAACCATGCTGTTGTAAGAGATTTGAAAGCTACCTGGAAACTATTTTAAGAGTATCAAGAAAATGAATTGTAAAAATGTAATTTTTTTTAGCTAAAAACAAGACATTCCAAAATAGCCAAACAATGTTTTACTTATGGGAGTGGGGATATCAGTTAAAAAAAATTACTATATAAAAAGAAAAACCTATTGCTGTCTTTCAAAATCAGTCCAGTATACACAATTCAACATTAACACAATAACTGGTATTTTTCATAAGTCTTCAAACAGACTAGCTTTACAGAGATTAAATAGGACAATATCTGCCCATTGGCTTACGATCTAAGAGGAAAGATACAATTTCTAAAAAGTCTGGAAGAAAACCACAAGAAGAAACAAATCCAATGCAGAAAGCAAAAGTTAAGGCGATCTTTCTGAACTTTATCAAGATAAAGACAAATGAAGCAATTAAAACACTAGTATGGAACACACAAGGAAAAATGCACACAGGTAGAATATAGAATTTCTGTTCTTAAAATGCAGTGTGGAGCTGAACAATGAGAATAAGCAGTTAGAGGAAAGCAAAAGGAGGTGCAGGGGAGAGAGAGAAAGATGGAAGAAGGGAGACAGTTAAAGGTAAGTAAGAGTCTTCTGGTACCCTAAAGACCAACAGATTTTTTTTTCTCATGAATTTTAATGGATTCCAATCGACTTCCTACCCACATGGTATATTATACTCTGTGGGCCATAATCCATAAAAGCTTGTGCTAAAATTATTCTCCTAGTTTTAAATGTGCCACAAGACTCTTGGTAACACTTTGCTCAAACAGACTAACACAGCTGCCCCTTTGAAAACTACTTAAAGGAAGTAAGAAGATCTTGAACAAGCACTTATAAACAAATTAACATGACAGAGTTTAGGGAAGGAATTTAGAAACTGTGTGTCTCTGAGACCACTGTAACATTGGTAGAACAAATAGATATAACTTATCCCAACTACTTTGGTATGCAAATAGTGGATTCCCAATTTTTCCATGTGACACTCTCCTTACTTTAAGATGAATTTGTTAATTTCTTGGAAAGGGAATAAATACCGATCAATATGAATGTAAACATCGTCCTCCCTCAAAACTGCTTGCTGATTCTAAAATTCCATCTTCTGCATTATACTGCATGCAACTGAACTGGTGAATCAATTCTTAGGAATATGATATAATGGCAGGTATGGTACAAATATAGTAGCCCCTCCACATTTGTGAGGGTTAGGGGCACAGAATCCTTGCAAAAGTGGAAAAATTGCGAATAACTCCCAGCCCTGTGATTCCCCTCCAGAGCTCCCTCCTTCTGTTCCTTTGCCTCTGGCCCCAGCGTTGGGGGGAGCAGAGGAGAAAAAAGACATAGGAAAGAATAAAGGGCTTGCTGTACTTTCCCTTCAAAGGGAGAAGAGCACAATTCTTTCCTTCTAGTTATTACTGGTGGCCATCTTGAAAAGGGAAGGGTAAGAGGAAGGAGAGCACCTGACAGAGTTTAGGGAAAGAATTTAAAAACTATGTATCTCTGAGGCCACAGTAACACTGATAGAACAAGTAGGCATGACTTATCACAAATACTTGGGTATGCAGTGGTGGGTTCACTGCAGAAAGTGCAGCCACATGGGACAGAAGACATGCCTCCAGCAGCGGGAAGGGGGCTTTGCTCACTCAAAAAGAAAAAAATGTTCATTTTAAACACAAGCCTGGCAAGTCTGGCGTGAGGAATGCAAGGGAATGGGAGGAGGAAAAAGGGAGGAGGCAAGCACATGCCTCATAAATAATCAAATTTGCAAATGTCAAACCCGCAAACATAGAGGGAAGACTGTACTTAGAATTAAAAAGAGACAATTATCCTCTGTGTGTGCGTGTGCGTGCACACCCTCAAGTTGCCTGTTGATTTACGGTGACCCCATGAATTTCATAAGTTTTCCTTACGCAAGGAGTATTCACAGGTGGTTTTGCCAGTTCCTTCTTCTGGAAATATAGCCTACAGCATCTGGTGGTCTCCCATGCAGTGCTAACCAGAGCTGATCCTGCTTAGCTTCCAAGATCAGATGGGATCTGGTGCGTTCAGATATTGAGGCCAATTACAGAGTTACATGCACTTAAAAAAAATCATTCCAACCAATTCCTGTTCTATGGCAAGCCTCTGTATCCATTATGATTCTTCATCCTTGGACAACAACCCCCACCCCCATGAAACCACTAATATGATTCAAACGGAACACACGTAGTCTCAGTATGATACTAGCACAAAGCCACATGCTGCAAGGAAAGACAAAAATGGAATGTTCTTTCATTGATTAAATACTATAATCTCAAAGTAACAGGAGAGGAAATACACAAATTTCTTTAATGGCTGCCTTGGAAGGATACAATCTACTAGTCTCTGTAGGGGGCACTACAGAGAGTGAATGGATGATATTTAGAAGATAGAGAAAACATGCGTTTTCCAAGTATCTGGAAGAAACTGACTTTAGCTAAGACTAACGAGAAATAATAATGACTATGAACTATATAAATTTAGCCAAATATAAATATGTAATAGCATAATTATGCTGGAGAGCCAGTGTGATGTAGTAGTGGTTTCAGTGTTAGACTATGATTCCAGAGACCAGGGTTCAAATCCCCACTCAGCCATGTGTGACCTTGGGCAAGTCACATTCTCTCAGCCTCAATGCAACAACGCTTGAGCTGGGAAAGAATGGGAGTCTATTCTAGGTGATCTTACTGCAGCTGTGTGTGCTTACATACAACAAGCAAAGTAAACAGCCACCTCCAGAATCAGTTACTGAGCATGTGTGAACAGCAAAACAGAAGGAAAAGGGTAAAGCAGATTAGCCTGTTTCACCAGCTACTCAGGCATGTTGAAAAAGCATAGACCCATAAGTTTCACCACCAAAATGGAAATCATAAGAAAAGTGCAGGCTGTTGAAAGAAAAAAAAAATCATCCCAGGATCCATTTTGGAAGAAGCTTTCAAGTGGGCTCTAGAAGATTCAGAATGTTTTTGTTTATTTTTGTAAGGCTTACTTGACGTGTTTTTTAAATTTCACACGTGCACAATTTTATCTTTAAATAACCAGTTTGCTGAAATACATTGAACTGCCTTTCATTTTTTATGGTGTGTCCCTATTAGCTCCATGTTACTTCTATCTCTGGTACCAATATTTCTGATAAGGAGGTAAAGCCCGGGAACTCATCTGCCTTGCTAACTAAGGTATACCTGTATTGTTGATTATGCTCCTCTGCAGGCTGCAAAGAAAGCAAAAAACTGAGGGTGATGGAAAAGAGAGGAACATTTGTTACTTACAGTGTTAAAATTTGGGAAGAGTCCAACCGGAGAACTGCCATCCACTGGGAAAGGCATAAATGGTTTGATATCCAGAGAGGGCTGCATCACCAGTGTGGGTGTTCGGACAATGGGAAGTGTAGTGGTGTGACAGGTAGTGCCTGCAGAATGGGAAAGAAAATAGAAAGAATGTTTTCTTTAAAAAAAAAACACAAAACACTACCTTAAATTGAAAATTCACTTTTATCCATCTACTGTAGGCATTAATGCCCATCCAAATATTTCTCTGATGTATCCTGGTTGAATTAATATCATTAAGTATTGGTGGTAAAAATGTATGCAGTCATGAAATCACCACTTTCTTTGAGAAAACACAGAGGACTTCTACCCTGCCAAAAGTGTTCAGAGCCTGCAGAGCAGCTATAAGATGCCTAAGTTATGCTGGCATGTGTAGAGCGGGTCTGTTGTACAATTTAACTACTGTGCCTAAGCCGAAGTGCCATGCAAAGGCACCTCTTGAGACCAGATGTCTTGGCCATTCAATGTTGACTGTGTGATTATCACTTAAGGACTCATGCCAAGCTGAAACAGAGAGGGGATTTTTTCCTTAGTCTCTATGGATAGATTTAGATTTTGCACTTGTATAACTTGGGGTTGTTGGTTTTTTAAAAATTGGTATCCACTTCTGACTACCGCTCAAAAAGATAGCATGTAAAAGCAGGTTAATTCTGGCATTTCTAGTGATACATTTAGAGATACCACACTAGCAAACCCCTCAGGATCTTTCAACAAAACTATGCAACATTTATGACTAGGAATGAATCACAGCAGTTCACCTACTATACTGATCTTTTAGTACAGATAGGTTTAAAGTAAAGTATAGTTGTTCTGATTGGAAGCTAGAGTATACGTGGCTCTAAATCCAACTATTAATTCCAACTACAGTAAACTTATTGAATCAATAAGCCATTCATAAATGTTGACTGTTCCCCCTTGATTCTGTGAGTCTATTCTAATATGGCTAAGAATTTGATTTTATGTGAATGCATAGGAACAGGATGAATGAAACTATTTTCCGATTTATTTATCTATTTATTTATTCATTATCATGTCTTTCTACCAATATGGGATGCAAAGTACTTACAACTTTTTAACAATAGAATTAAAAAGCTTTCAATAGAAAAATTAAAACAGAATTAGATCAAATTTCTATTTAAAAACACTAGTTACGAATACAGATAGAAAAGTTTTTAAAAACATATATAAAATAGAAACAACACCTTCAATTAAAAGCTTGGTCTGCCACATCATATTAAAAGTCAATACCAATACATGTCCAAATATCTAAATATGAAATAAATTAAACTGATAGAAGCCTAAATGAAGAGTTGGGAATCTGCGGCCCTTGAGGAATTATTGGACTGCAATGCTCATCATTCCTCACAATTGATTATACTGGCTCGGGCTGATGGGAGTTGCATAGAAGTCATCAATCTACAGTGTTACTTGTTTTCTTGAGTCTTATCAAGTCTGGCTATTTTTCAGGTTGGTAAGAGCAACTTCTTTCAATCAGCTTTTTCTAGGTGTCAAACAAAACTGGTGACAGCTGGTCCAAGATGCAAGCCAGTGCTTGTAGACCTATTCCATCCTTCCTTTACTCCCTGAGGAGTCAATAGCAGTGCCTATCCAAAAAAGAAAATGCTTCAAAGAAATAAGAATTAGATTTCTATCTCTGTAGAGTATCATCCACCTCAAAACAAACCACCCTACCTTATCCCCTCATCCTCTAATCACAACTCTGCAAGCCATTTGTAATTCATAAGGGAAACACTGAGAACAGGTATGGTGGATAAGTGGGGAAAACCCAATTCTTTCTAAATTGCTTGAGTATGTGTCCCCTTTCCCTGATATTTAGAATTTTCTTTTATCTAGTTCTCCTTTGGTTCCTTACCAGTTTGGTTCTACAGTTCAAGAGAAACTACAACGCTTTTCATACTTAATTTTCTTTTCCTGTCTAAAAAGCACTGTCAATATTCTGCTCTGTTCTTTGTCATGATTATCCATCCTCTGTTTGAAGACTGCTGAATATTCTATTCTTCTCGGTTTCATGGCTCTGGCCTGTCTTATTTTTCGTCTTATTATTCTAATTGTACTTACATTTCTGTTCATGGCTCTCTCCTTTACTTTTCCTCCATCTGTTGGAGCTCATAAAGGTCCAACCAGCCCCTTTGCTTTTTATTCCTTATTTTAATCCTTTAGATTCTCTTCCAATGTTTTGCTGTTAATTATCATGTCTGTGCTGATGATTTTCAGTTTTCAGGTTTTTCTTCTGTTATTTATTAATTTTTCACTGTGTCTTCTTGCTGCTTTCTTGTGGCTCTTTGATCATGCTTGAAAGCTACATCTTAAAAAAAGAAGTAGTTCCTTGTTTTTCATTAATTAGGAAGTTAGAATTTTTCTTTCTGTTCAAATCCTGATGTAATTTTGATCCTTCTCTTTCCTTATTTTCTCAGAGTGCAACATCTGTTGTGCCTTGTCATTTCAAGTTGACAAATACTGATAAATTGATCATTCTTCATCTTGATTTTTACCATTCTTTGGTCTCTTATTTTGTACCAGATGGATTACTGTAATATTCTTTTAGCTAGTCTTGTCTATTCCAACCTTAAGACACTGGTTTCAGTTGTACATTCCTCTGTTGCCTGTCTTATTTTTTATGCATGCAAATATGATCATGTTTCATTTCTCTCCACTCGCTTAGATTTACATTTTATATTCACTTTAAGATTCTGCTACTTATTTTCATATGTGTTGATTCTATGGCATATTTTACTTGCTGTTTCTTCATATTCTTCTCTTTTGACCCAAGACATCATTAGACACTGAACATCATTAAAAATTAGATGCTTGCCCTTCCTCCTGTCTTCCAAAATGACATTACTTCAACCCCTTTGGATTCTGCTCCAGTTTTTCTAGTCCTTCACTGCTTGTTAAATTCCTATCTCTTTTTCTGTTTCATGTCCCCTTGCCTCTTCCTTTATTGCTTTCAATTTTTAAAAACTATTTTAGTTTCGTTTTATTTCTGGCATATTGAGATCTAAATTAGACTGCACATATCTAGTGCTAGGCCTGTCTTTCTTACATGCTAGATGTGGTACAGTCCCCCTTGAAGACTCAAGTTCTCAGGCCGGATACATTCCTGGGTACATTCCTCGATCGCAATGTTTTGGCGCTGGCTAGGATTACATTTGTGAAGCTGATGGTAGAGCAGCAACTTTCTGTTTCCAGAAAGGACTGATTTAGCCATTCTGACACATGCCTTAGTTATATTCCAATCAGATTGCCCACTTTATGTGGGGCTGCTTCTAAAATATCAGCTAAAATATTAGAAGCCATCAGCTTCTAATATCAGTTAATCCACAAGGTAGTGGCCAGAATGTTGACTGCTGGCCAATTAAACAGAGCAAACAATTCCCTTGTTCCAACAAGCTTACTGGTACCGTACACAGTTCAAAGTGCTGGTTAGGACCTGCAAAAACCCTGTATGACTTCAGTCCAGGCTATCTGAAGGGCTGTATTTTCTCAGAGAAGCCTGCGTGGGTTTTGAGATCTTCAAGGGAAGTCCTTCTCTCAGCCATCTTACTTTCTGAGGGCCACTGCAGAATGGCAAAAAGGCCTGTGGATTTTTTTTTTTTTTTTGGTGGCGGCAGGGGGGAGTTATAGCTGTAGTCCCCCCCCCCGATACTGATATGACATTCTTCCTGTTCCATTTTTTTTCCTTGCAAATTTCTGGTAATAGCAGCACCTTTTTACATGCACAGCAGGGTGAGGAGTCCCCCCCCCCCCGTCCTAGGATTTTCCAATACAAACTGTGTGGTTAATTTCACATGTCTGTATCCATTGCCTTTGTTTTTCCAGCTGTACATTTGGATGGTTTCGAAACTGCCACCGAGGTTTTCCACTGAGATTCATTCTCTTGTTACATTTCTGGTTACCAGATCAAAAATTTCTTCTTCCTCCTCTGCTTGTCTTTCACAGGCCATTTCCACACTACACTGTTATAGCGCTATTATTCCACTTTCAGCATCCTATGGATTCCTGAGGTTTGCAGTTTAGGGAAGGGCCTTTAGAATTCTCAGCCAGAGAGCTCTTTGGCCTCAGTAAACTACAAACCCCAGAATTCCACAGGATGCTGAAAATGGAATAATAGCACTATAACAGTGTAGTGCAGAAATGGCCACAGTTATAGTGTTAAAGTAGTATATACTTTAGTACTACGGCTACAGTAATTTAAAAAAGAAATTGTGCAAATCAGGGAAGGCAGATGCTGGGGGAGGAACTTGGAAGGAGGTGCTGAGTTGATCTATCTATCAGTCACTTTATTTATAACCTGCCTTTTCCCCCAAACGCCCTCTTTTGTGCCCCCTTAGTCCCTGGAAACTTTCCAATCTTCAGGTGAAAACCACACCAAAAGACAGGAAAACAACAGAAAATGCCTCCAAATTCCCACCCATCACCCAACCCCCTCCTACAAATTTTTTTCTAGATTTTCTAACGCAGCTTGCTAATAGCTTGCATAAATGTCAACTATTCACAATCAGCTTATGTGACCTGGACGCCAAGATAAGCCTAGCCAGCTACTAGCTTAGTATAATGAGGTAGCTGGATGAAAAGAACCAGCATGTTACAGTGAGTACAGTGTTGGGCTAGGAGTCCAGGAGATTGGTGTTCAAATCTTCACCCCATGGAAATACACCGGGGACCTTAGGCAAGTTGTGCTCTCTCAGCTTCAGAGGAAGGCCATGACAAACCTGCTCTGAACAAATCTCGCTGAGAAAACCCCATGGTGAGATTGCCTTGGGGTCGCTGTAAGTTGGAAATAAATGACATCTATCTGGATAGTGAAACTGCAGTAATGAAATGGACCAAGACAACCTTTGGTCTCCTTTAAGTTTTATGATTTTCTATGGAAAGCTTCTCAGAAAAAGATTGTGTGACTGGCATTCTGCATTCATCAATTAAGTATCTTAAGAACTTTGCCAACATGCAGAGCATTGTTCAACAAGCAACCAAGAGCTGGCAACACCAGCTAAGAAAAAGCTGAGGAAGAAAATGAAACATAATGTTCTACATTGAATGTATGCCATATTATTTCTCTAGGTAATATCAAGCAGTTAAGACATTTAACATGAAGATTTCATCAATTATTTTAAAAGAACAGGTACATGCAAACATAGCTTTTACCACAAGCATTCATATTTATCATAGGACTATCATAACCATATCAGTCTAACATGCAATTATCCAGCCTCAACAAAATAGCTACCAAATTCCATAGTTGGCTCTTTTACAGCCTCAGCCAATGAATCAATTGTATTACTTTGGCAACCACTAATGCAGCTTCCTAATCCATCTCTCTCGCTCTTTTTTTTTTAAAGCTCAGACCACATGCTTCATTATCTTCCCCACTAAGCTCATCAATGCCTCAATTCCCATCAGTCTCATCCAATAATCCTTTCCTGGATGTTTCTCTCAGTATTTCTCTGTAATTCCTGTATTAATGAGCGAGCACTATATTACTCATCTTTATTATGCCAAATATTTTTGATTTTTTCAGAGTAAACTAATCTGTCTTCCTCAAGAGCAGCAACCATTCTTCAGACACAGACACTTTTCTGCCATGTACCTTCAAACCACAATGATGCATATCCAAAATGAAGAGCTTGAGCATAGCAGCTAGATTTTTTCCTGTAGAAAAAAAATGCAATCTTCTCCTTTGCCCCATAATTCCATGTACACCCTCCCTGATCATGTTTTGTCAAGCTACTATATACAGGCTCTCTATCAAAGACAATGCATGGTTTCAACAACTTTAAGTTCTAATAGGCTCTCGGTGACTTCCAACACTCAGCTGTGCATCTTCTAGATTTGTCTCTGTGTAAACCAAAGGATATCTATGATCTAAATCCAACTGCTAGTCTCAATTAGAATAGCCCCATCGAATCAATGGAAACTTGTTGAGTCAACATCACTCAATTGATTCAGTGGGTCTACTCTAGCTGGGACTAGTAATTGGACTTGAGTATGTACATTTAGAAATAGGAGGAAATGGGAAGAAATCTTGTTGTTGTGATGCTCTGTCAAGTGAATTTTGACTTACAGTGACCCTATGAGTGAGAGAACTCTGAGAGACCCTGTTAATAACGGCTTTGCTCTGGTCTTGCAATCCTGGCCATGGTTTCCTTGACTGAACCTACTTATTTGCAGTGCAGTCATCCTCAGTGCAGTCATCCTCTCCTCCTCCTGCCTTCAACTTTACCAAACACCATAATCTTTTCTAGTGAGTCATGTTGCTTCTGCATGTCCAAAGTATGACAGGCAGCATCCAAACATGAATCAAATAACACGAAAGACACTGCAGACTGAACCACCCAGAAAAACCAGCAGTCACAGAACATGTTATAAACCAACCAGGACACAGAATGCTTTTTGGAAGCACAGAAATTCTGGACCATTCTGACAACTACTATGTCAGACTACACAGAGAGCCCACTGAAATCCATAAACGTAGGGATAATTTCAATAGGAAAGAAGAAACTCGGAAAGTAAACAAGATTTGGCTACCAGTACTGAAGAACACTAAAATCAAGACTCAAAAATATGCCAATGAACACCAGCAAGACTCTAGAGGTCCTTCTACAGGGAATAATACAATGGGTTGTTAATGTACTTAATGCACTGTTATGCATATCCCCTGACTAACAACTCAACCCTGGGAGATATCCCATTTAACAACAGGCCATCACACAGGCCAACTGCACATGCAAATTGCTCCCTCCCATCCGGGGGACTACACAAGTATGTATACTCTGTCTCACTTCCATGCCACCAGATCCTCTGAAGATGCCAGCCACAGACGCAGGTGAAACGTCAGGAGAAAACACTAATAGAACACGGACTCAAAGCCCAGAAAACCCACAACAACCTATGACAGGCTTAATTTTGTCATTTTGGCTTTCAGTGAAAATTTAGTCTGGATGTGCTCTTTGATGTATTTATCATTTCAGTGGTTCACGGTACTCTCCTCAGGCACATTTCAAACAAGCTGATGTTTTTCCTGTCAACATTCTTCACTGTCCAAGTTTCGCAGCCATGCAAAGAAATAAAAAACACTATGACATAGGGCTGGAAACAATATTAAAAAAGAAATCAAAGAATTGTCAAAAAATGTGTTTTGCAAGTGTTGAGAAACATCAGTGAGAATAATCCTGGACTAATGAGAATCTTAACAGTTTGGGACTTACTCTGGAAAAAATTTGCATCTGGTTTTTTTGCACAGAAACCAGCACTTTTTGCACAGGGAACAGAATTTTCTATGCAGGAAATAACATTTTCTATGCAGAGAACAGCATTTCTGCATAGAAATATTATTTCTTGTACAGAAAAAGCTGTATAAGTTTTTCATGCAGAAACTGCTGTAATTGGAGCCTTAGTGGAAAACTCACACATGAATAATTTGCACAGAAAACAGCACACTGCCCAGAAAACAGAAATATTATTTTCTGTCCAGAAAATCTGTTTTCTGTGTTAAACAATCACATGCAAATTTTGTGTAGAATAAGTCTCAAATTGCAAACATGCTTCAAAACCTCAGTTTCAAAGACTCTTGCAGCAGGAAGAAAATTGTTCAAGATGCTTTTCTCAAGAAGAGACTTAACAAAGAAACACATCCCTACTATGGCATGGATGATCCTGAGTGGGCCCTCTGTATATGCAAGGCTTCTGTTCCAGGAACCCCCATGAATAATGGGATTGGCAAATGCTTGCATCCTATTACATTCAGGGGTGGTGATATGCGCATGCAGACATCAGCATGCCCACACATATGTCACTGCCATTTTAAGTACAGGGATGTGAGCATTCACAAAACATGAATTTGTGCATGCAGAGGTCATGGGTGAGAAGGGAGCACTGTACAGTAACATATCGTTATGTTTGAGGGTCCTTCCTAGTTCTGTCATGGATGCCTCTTCAAGTATTAATATTCTGATTTCTTGAACACAGCCTGCATTTTGATCCATGATTGAGCCAAAGCACAGAAAATCTTCAACCATTTTGATGCCTTCCTCATCTATTTTTAATTATTTTTAAATTATCTAAATCTGTGGTCATATTTTTGTTCAGTATAGCTTTCTTACGTATGTATGTATGTATTTATTTGATATCCTGCTTTTCTCCCAAATGGGACTCGCTGGGTTGAATAACAAGACAATCAAATATTGTGTCACTCTTTTTTCTTTTGTAGCAATTCATAGTTTTTCATGGTCTACATAGCCAAAGGCTTTACTGTAATCTGTAGAGCACAGGCTGATTTTCTTCTGAAATCGAGTGCAATCCATTCACTAATATATGTTTGTAATATGATGGCTAGTATCTTTTCTTTTTCTCAATCCAACTTGGTTGTCTACCATTTACCATTCCATATATAGGAACAGTTTTTGTACTAAAATCTTGACAGTTTCTTTGTCTAGGAGATGGACATACTGTTCCGAAGGTTACTACAATCCCAGATGTCCCCTTTCATGGAGACTGGAATGTATAAAGTGTTTCTAGTCTGTGGGGCATGGTTTTATTTTCTTATTTTTGCCAGATTTTTTGTTCAAATTGGGGTAGATTCCATTTCTGTTGACTGAAATAGCTCTATCAGTATGCAATCCATTCTTGGTGTTTTACTTCTCCCAAGTGTTTTGAGAGCAGTTCCACTTCAGTTTCTAAAATTGTACATTCTTCATCAAAAGATTCTATTGTGAAGGAATCTATTATTCTTTCATCTCTTTTATTCAAGGTATTGCTTCCATCGTCTTTTTGTTTGCATTATACAATGTGTTCCCTAGTTGATCATCCGTACTCTTTATTTAAATTTCCTTTTGATTTTCAGATCTTGAGGAAGAGATCTCTTGTTCTACTTTTTACTATACAATATTCTTCTGTTTTCTTGCACTGATTATTATAATAGCTCTCTTTGTTCCTATGCAGAAGTCATTGAAAGTTACATCCGGATTCTGACCCAGTTTCTGTCACCTTCTATTTTCACTTTCCCACCTGCCCTTAACTGAAGAGTTTCATTAGTCATTTAGATGCTTTTCTTTCTTTTTTGGCTACAGATAGTGTTTTTTGGGGTTCTTCCCTCATAATGCCGCTGGTTTTGGCCTACATTATTCTGAAAAAACTTATAGATGCTTTAAAAAGAACTTTCCAAACTTCTTCTTGGATACTTCCCACCATACAATATTAGAAATTGTCACTTATATAAATAGCCACATTTACAAAACATTTACAACACAGGGAAAAAAAATCCAGATATTCTCACGCACACACATAATCTCTTAACTGTCATGAGTGCAATCCTGGGTTCCCTAATTAAATATTCTGTATTCTTTTGGGAGGAATAGAATCCCCTTTTTTACTAAGCCAAAAGTCTGGGTTGGTTTATATGCCACAAACAGCCATCCATCCCAGAAAAGAAGCCACAGGGGAGGAATAAGGTGAGATCCTCTGTTCTGAGTATGTGAGGGAAAACGACGCATCATCTTATTCCTATACCACTACAGTAGGCAACTTCCAGGCATTGCATATAGCTGTAGATATGAGAAAGTTGTATCTCTTTCTCACCCATTTTTATTTTTCCTGAAAAAGACCCCTGTAATTTCATCCTACTCCTCCCTGCTTCTCACACTTAATTCAGGCCTAGGAGATATCTTTACTCAAAACTGGCAGTGATTAGAAGTTACTTCTGGATTTTAACAAAGGTCTTCTTGGGCCAATGTTCTCTTGGAAATGCCAAATCCTGGAAAAATGCTCTTTTGTGCTCTATGGGAGTTTTTACAGAAAAAAAAAATGAAATAGGGAGCTACGAGGATCGCATGGGAGCTCCTGGCCAGCCACCTGAGGCCCATGGGCCTCATTTTGTCCATTTCTTAGGTAAAGTTTCATGTTCTACTATAAGGGTTTATTAGTGTTGCCAGTTTTCAAAATAGCAGTGGGAAACAGTCAAAATTCATGATTTGCAGAGTTGGCAATCTGGAAGCAGCAATTAACAAATTCATGTTCTACCTAAATATCAAATGAAGGTATTGATTTCAGTTTAGTTAGCCATGTATTTCTCTGGAAAATTATCCATATTCACAAATTACATGATGCACGTATTTCTGTCTTTATGAAGGGTCCATACCCCAAAATACAGGATCTTATATGGAAACCTCTTACAATAAGGGACATCTGCCAGCCCAATAAGGGTCAAGCTTTCTGGACATCCCTTATAATAAACCCTCCAACTGATCTAATTTGGCAGGGACAGTCGTGATTAGTCTTGTCCTCTCCCACACTTTTGGCTGCTTTTAAGATATAGTAGGTCCTCCCAAAATGTGTGACCAGTATTCACAGTTTCCCTTACCTGCGATCCATTCCAGACCCATGATTGTCACCACCAGCCAGCATCCTTGCTCTGTGCAGCTGGGTTGAGAGACATGCATGGCAAGGCACAGCTGGGCTTTCCATGCCTTTCTTAGCCAAGGAAGGAAACAGAGACTCCTCCATTAGCTGAGAGAGACACAGGAAACACGGCTCCATGAAACCATATGCTTCTCTTGAATGAGGAAGGAGATGGACATTCCTTCTTTGACTGAGAAAGGCACGTGAACCTGGCAGGGTTCCCCTTGTGCCTCTCTTGGACGAGGACAGGCCTTCCAAGACTAGCATTTCCATTGCTTCCCATCAATTGTCTTGCTGTTCCTTTAATAGTTGATTGATTGTTGTGTGTTTTAGGGGGTTGGTTTTAGGTGGATTGGTGGGTGGGGAGGATTGGGTATGTTTTCTAATGTTTTTAATGTATTAATGTATTTAATGTTGTTCGCTGCCTCGATCCATGTGGAGAGGCGGGATAGAAATAAATTTTATTATTATTATTATTATTAGACATTCCTTCCTTGGCTGAGAGAGGCGCACAGATCTGAACAGCCAAGATTCCCACCAGATTTGGCTCTCAGGGACGGGGTTCCTTGCCATGTCCATGGGGAAGGAAGGAAGGAGGAACAGGGTGGTGGAGCTGCCTCCCTCACTGCCTCACCTGGCTTGGGGGGGGGGTCAAAATACAGCATTTGGTGTTATCCACATTTTTTGCCATTTGTGTTAAGTCTGGGAATGTATCGCCAAAGATATGGGAGACCTACTGTACTCTGGTTTCTGTAGCTTCCTCCCAATTTCTCTCTTTGCAGCTTCTTTCAACTGCTGCAAACTAAGTTGAGACTGCAAAAGTTTCCACTCTATTAATTCAACAGAGAGGAGAAGAGAGTTGGCGTGGAATCTTGCCCTTCCCAGTAGGTTCAGGCAAAGCAAACTGATACAGCCTCTCCTAGCTTGTGTGCTAATAACTTTTGACATTTTCTCCACACTCAAATCTTGCTTGGCTACACATGTTCCACTTCTAATCTATTAAATGCTAGAGGGTATAGAACAACAGATACCTGGCAACCTGAGCTCCGTTTAAAGAGTGCAATTTTATATGTGTCAGGGGGTATGCTTTTAAACTCACCTCACCAAATGTGGTCCTTTCTGACACTTAAATTTCCTTCTCTCACCTATGATACTATTTACTCCATATAGGGTTTGCTCAACATAGCTGTTCAGAATCTTTCAGCTAGAAACCACCACTGGTAGACCTGAAGAAACAGTTCTGCAAAGTTGTGAATTTGCCTTCGTCCTAGTTGTATATATTGTCATCTGGGCCTGTTGGTTACCTTTATTTTTAGGCACTAGGGCAACTACCATTTTGGAAGGCATCACCTGAGAAATAGCTGAAAAGTGAATAATCACAAGCAGTTGTTAACGTTCTTACCTGGCTATGTTCCTACTTTGTGGGGAATTTATCCTGACAGATAATGTGTTAAAACACTATCGCCTTTCCTCCCCCACTGTTTATTGAATGCAAAACTTTCTTTAAAATCTTCTAAGTAAGCCAGTGCCTGTAGTTTGCATAAGCCTGAGAAGCACATTGACAGTTGTGCTTAATTATCTGTAAGTCAGGAGCTTATTCAAGTGTATTCATAAATACAAAAAACCCTGCTAAAGGCACTCTAACATGCAAATATCATCCTCTCCAAATGTGCAGTGAAAAATATATCAGCAGGAAATGAAAAAATGCAAGAAAATGTCTGAAGTTTTCACAGTAGCTTTTACTCTGAGTTATTAGCACCACAGAGTCCAGTATGATATCCACATTCTTTATTAAAATACGCATCCTCCCAATCAGGAACTGTTGCAGACGTTGTCAAGTGAAATCTGCTAGCTCATGTCAATAGTTATCAATCATGTATTTGATTACAGGAACACACTCTTACAAATTTTGCAATCCTTTTTGCAAATTTTAGGCAATGGTTTTGCCTAAAAGATGGGCTGTTGGAGATCAGGGATTTAAAAAAAGGAATGAATGTTCTTTGGTGACTTTAGTTTTGGAGATTTAATACTCATGAGAGTTTGGGAGAGGGAAAAGGAGGCAAATGGAAGGAGTCTACAGTCTGAGTTTGAGAAGAGGAATGAACAGTGGGAGAACTTAGCTATTTTAACTGGAGTTGGTTAAACTGAAACAGGCCCTAGTGGAGGATGGATAAAGCAGCTGCTTTGCGGAGGGGGAGATGCAATGCAGTATGAGCAGTCATGTTGCCAGCTGTTGAAGGGTCTTTCTACCCAACACTGTTACAGTGCTATTACTCCACTTTCAACATCTTATGGAATCCTGGGGTTTGTCGTGTAGGGAAGTGCATTTAGAATTCTCCGCCAGAGAGCTCTTTGGTCTCGGTAAACTACAAACCCCAGGATTCCACAGGATGTTGACCACGGAATAATAGTACTGTAACAGTGTAGTGCAGAAAGGCCCAGAGTTTGTCTGCCTCCATAATTGTCTACTTTAGAGGTACTGGCTAAGCTTCCAGTAAATCTGAGTTTGGATACCCCTTGTCATACCAAAAGAAGAGAAAAGTTTTCTGATGGTGTGATCTGTTCCTCAGCTCAGATTAAAATATGACTTGGTGAGAAATTCCTGACCTTTCCCCCACCTTCCCAGATTCCTGAAAAAAAAAAATATATATATATTTTAAAGTTGCAATCCTGTGTACACTTAACTGGGAATAAGTCCCACCAAACACAGTGGAGCCTACTTCCAAGTAAACATGTCCCGATGCTATTACAGATGTAATGCTATACTTGCTTGTCTGGGAGTAAACTGGGATATGTAAAAGACCACACACTATTGCTGTTTAAGGAATGATTTACCAAATTTCTTTAAGAGCTTCTCAGAACTCCAGAGGTGTTTCCTAGCAACTTCACTGCAATAGTAAAAACTAGGCTAAACTATATATTTTGTTCCAAAGAACATACTAAAACAATCAACAAGTTATGGGGGTATCCATAACTTATTTAGAGAGGTAATTTACAGTTCAATCCTCTGAATGTTTACTCAAAAGTAAATTTCACCTTGTTCAATAGGCCTTAAGGAGTGGCAGCTGATGGCTTCCACGCCAACTGAGCAGTGAATCTGCTCTGGCGCTTACTCTGAACTTTTAAAGGTGTTATCCAAGGTGCCAAACCCTGTCCCCCAAACTGGTTTATCCCCTTGAAGTCTGGACTAAAGTTCAGTGTCAAGCAATTGCCCTAATAACATGGAAGCCACGAGCTCACTGGTAACATGCATAGGTTCACAGCTTTAGAAGAAAGGTCTGCACTTGTAAAAATATAGTAGCATTTCCTTATTTCTTTCTGTTCTGGGGCCACTGTCAGGCAAGTGTTTCCTTCTTTCTCCCTAAACATTCCTGACAATACTAGCAGGTTAAAGATAACCAGAGGGGCTGGCTCTATTCACTTCCATCAAGAATGATCACATCAAAAACAGAATCCTGCCAACATTTCCTCTAAAGGTCAGACGCATTTACACCAATGCCCAATCAAATTTGTATGCAAATTGGTCCTAAGCAAGAAACAACACTGGCACAAGAAAGATGTAGCTGCCAATGTTCATTATAATTATGAACATAACAGATGTTTACAATTTAATTAGCATTTTAATCATAAGGACAATTTAGTGTGAGAAACACAGACTGTTTTTAAAAGTATTAGTATACTTTAGGAACAAATATCCATTTAAAAGATTTGTAACTTGTTGTCCCTGAAATCTAGCGTATTACACATTGGCTACTACATGCCATTCACTCCTGTTCTAAAGCATAACTGTTACTCCTCCATCCTGTAATATTAAGCTAAGAGCAAGATATAATTCTACCAATTCACAGGAGAGGAGAAAGAGGACCAATTCCTTTTCAGCCCCTTTCTTCACATCTTCTTCATAAAGTACAAGAAACTGAGGTAGGAAAGGGGGTTTGAAAGGCTTCTGTCTGTGGATGGAACACCTTTAAATCCTGAACTTATTTACCTCAGCTCTTTCTCATCCATTCCTTTCAGGTTATTTTAACAACTACAAGAAGTTTTATAGAAGAAATGGATTTTTGACATGTACATTCTCACCTTTAATCTGACCTAGGCTAAACATCTGTTTGAAAATGATCTTTTTCTGTATGTGTGTTATTCACAGTTTGCTTAGATCTTCAGGCTTTTTACAAGCTCAATTACAATGCTCACATTTTTTCCCTCTGCCCACCCACCTCCCACCCTTTCCCCACTTCATGTTTTACAGTTATACATTTTTACTTAATGCAAAGTGCTTGTTACAATCCAGGTTTTATGAGAAAAGGGAGCAGGGGAGAGAGAAAGAGAGGTACGGAGGTAAAGAGATAGGAGGGAAAAAAATTAATGACCAGAGAGATGAGCACATGGATGAGGGTTGGTTTTTTTTATGTCAGCTTCTGTGGTGTGCCTTGTTAACGAGTCAGACATTTGAGATAACTCCAATATGTGGTTTGACACAACAGAAAGAGAGCATGCTGAGGATATAAACTTTTAATCCAGTTATCCGATTGTATCCAAGATCTTTTCACTGCTGCTCTGGATGCCAATACTTGTGTTTACAGCTCTGGGATGATTGCAGACGGCCTTCCTCATCATATCCTTGTTACACATGCATACGAAAGAAGATATTTAATGCAAATGAAGCAGTGAAACTGTTCTATAAGTCACAATTAATTTATTATTGTCCCTGGGTTCACTCTTAAAGCAAGGAAGTGCTATGACAGAAGTATTTTGGCTGCAAGTGGCCTACTACTATTCTGGCCTGCAGCCCCTGCGAGTTACCCCCTTCTTGTTTTCTGAACACCGCATCAAATAATCCAATTGCTCCAACTCTGGCCTTTATGAATTGGCTTCTGTTGTATTTAAATACTTCCCTAGCCACTCCCTATGAGGAAAAAGGACTATATAAAAGTGAAAGCATGGAACAGCTCCTAACAATTCATTCTGAGTAGGAAGGAAGGAAAGAAACTCATAGAACACAACTGCGAATAATTAACATATACTGATACAGTACAATGGTAAAATCTGTAATGAAAGCATTGAAGAATACACAAAGCACAAGCCTATCTTAGTTAACAGAGCCTCTGAAAAAGAAGTTCCTTTTTACAAAGTCTTTTTATACCAACTCAGCCCCCACCTTTTCCTTGTGTCCAAACCAGTCTGGAGTAAACTTTATGAATGAATTCTTATTTTAAACATACACATGGGCTGGAGATAACAAATTAAGAAATTTCAAGGAATACAGAATTCAGGAAGGTCATAAATATTCAGCCTGATCCATAACAGTGGCAAAACCTTTGAGGGGGCAGAAAACACTGTGTGTGTAATTTCCTTCAATAAAGTTGCATTAAGTGAACTAAGATGTGTGGATAAATATATAAACATACATAGGTGGAAAACAAACTAAGGGTACTCCCAGAGTAGGTTTTTGTAACCACAAAGCACTACTCATGTAATTTTGATGTGAGATGTGTCCAAAGGATGTCATCTTCCATTTGTAAATCTCTCGTGTTTTCTCGCTGCTTTTAAAAAAGTTGTTTCCTTTTCCTAAAAAAAAAAAATCATTTAAGGAAACAAAGACAAAGCTTTCTGACTGATAGCACTGCATAACAAAATATTCCAAGTCAACAAGGTCAAAACTTACTGGGAAATGGGATATAACAGTTACATTGTGGTATCTGCAAGTGTACAGCTGACCGAAATACATACGGTATACATTTAGTAGAACACTGTTTCAGCATTTCAGTACTAAGTCATTACTAGGCCAGCAGCTGCCGCCACCACTACCAGCAATATAGAAGAAGCAATATGCATGGTTTACAAACTAGAACTATTTATTCTAAAGGGAAAAGTCATTTTTGGTGAAATAAAGGACATTCCACAATCCACTGAAGTCAAAGGAACTTTGAAAGTGCTATACCATGCCCTCTAACTATCCTGATTTGGCAGAGGCTGTACCAATTAACCCTCTGCAGACTGAGTTCAAACTGCTAATGTAGATTGTATGCAATTAAAGGAGGAGAACAGAGGAGGGGGCAGAATCCTGCCCTTCCCAGATGGCTCAGGCAAAAGCAAACTGCTGCAGCCTCTCCTAATTAGTCTGTACTTCTACATGAATAATTTTTGCCATCTTGACCACACTTTCATGCTGCTTGGCCCCATGTGTCCTGGTTTCCATCTGTGACATGTTGGAGGGTACACTACACTAAGAAAGAGACGGTCTATAATCTTTACCCATCCCCCAGGTGACCCTGTGAATCACAGGCAAGTGTCCTACCTCCACATATTCATGTACAGATTTTTGCAACAGTTGTTCTTTTTAAAAACAACAACAACAACAACAACAGAGATATCTTAAAGTCAGAAGAAGAAAGCATCCATAGAGAATGCCATTCTCCACCACTGTATCCCTTGCATTGCCATTTTAAATGTTCAGTTTATATCCATTCATTCTCTCACTTAGAAGCTGTCAGTTAACAGGAAGACGAAAAGAGGCTCAGGTTTTGTTTACTCTCCGAAGGTTGTAGCCTTGTTAAACTGTCATATCACTTTGCCTAATCATTTTCTCCCTTTAAATTTTTGGTGTTATTTGCTACGGGGAGAAAATAGAAGACTTTAAAAAGTGGTTCTGACAAAGATTTCGACACACTGTTTCCACCTCTTCAGAGATGTAGAGTACTGGATAGACTTTAAATTATTTTTCACCAAACTCTTGTGACTCTTGGAAAATGCCTCTAAGACACCTTTTGATTTTATGTATGTGAATGCTTCAAATAGACATTTCTCCACCAGAAGGAGCATTTTTGCTTCCCACCAAGTTGGTGCCAGTGTTCATACCTCTTTCACTCAGTGCTTTTTCTGCTGATGGCTGGCCTCAGTGCTGCCATCCATTTCACCACCTGCAGCCTGCTTTCAGCAGGCCAGCTGGCAACTGGCAGTGGTGCTCAGCCTGGCATGAACCAAAGAAGCAGCTGCAGTATCTGCCACTGCTATATTTATTGCTCCAGGATGTCTCTGAGCCCCAGTGTATATTTGTCCTAGGAGCCCAGATGAATTCTGACATATGCCATTAGCTGGTATAATGGACCTCCAAGACAGGCAGTGGGGCGGGGGGGTAGGGACTAACAAGAGAAAAAGATTCATCCATACTTGCCCTTCTGAGGCTTGGAGGTCCTGGCACCTGTCCACATGTCAGGCATAATTGCCCATGTCCATTTTTTGTCTCTCCAGAACTTTAATTTTGTAGAGAATGCTACATTAAAAATTCAACTCTTTAAAGAAGAAAAAAAAATGTAAGCCTTGAATTGATTAATTGTAAATTACTGAACAATGAATTATTTCCATATACTCAGACTTGAGGATTACCCCAGCACAGCACTCTAAGTTTCTGCTGCAAAATGTATGACTTGTTCTTTCTACTTGTTACTGTAACAAATTCACTGTATATTTGAATTCCTCCTAAGGATGTCGTTCATGCACCTAAATTAGCAGAGCAATCCTAGTGAGACCTCACCAGAATGTGAACAATTCCTTAAATGTACAAGTACCACAATATTTGTGCTTCTGCCTCAGCCTCTAGCCTGATGGCCATTTCTGTACCTGGATAGCTGTTCCATTTCTGAAGCTTCACCTGTTTCACTCCTACAGCGTGTGAACATCTGATCAAGTAAAATACCCAGCTTCTTTAACTATGCCAGGCATCTGCCTCAGTCAACAGTTTGTAGCCAGAACAACAAGGAAATTGAATAGTAGGTTCAAGGAGATCATGGGAACACAAAAAAACTGGTAATGTGGCTGGCTAGCTGTTACATCGTATCTGTTGCTAGGTAGGAAAAAGATAAGGGTACACTTGAGTATAAAAGCAACTCTCCTTTCATACTGAGATGAGAAATGAACACACAGTGGGATCTTTGTCCCTTTTCAATTTCATTTTGTAGGTTTACTACGACACAAATATTTACTTATTTATTTATTTATGTAAAAATTTAGAAACAATGTACTATACCACTCCAGGTAGTTAAGATCTCTGCCATACAAGACCAAAAAATACATAAATGAAACCAACTTTCTCCATTTTGTGGAAGCGAGAGGAGGAATACAACTTATGAAGCCAAATGTTGGATATATCTGAGCGCTTTCCAGGATGTTAGCCAACGAACACAGGTTTAACTTGAATAAACCAGATCTTGGCTTCCATGTAAACAGACATGCCAAGTGTACAAAAAGGGACAACTTAAATTTAAAAAATAAATGGATACACAGAACCATGACACCACACTGAATGAAAGTTTGTTTAGGACCAACGGACAGATCTTTGGCTCATCTGCAGTGATGTAGCAAAGGCTTCTTATTACTAATAATCTGACAATAGCAATTTTGAATAAATGACAAAAAATTAAACAATCCAACAATATGGTTGGCCTTCTGTTAAACAATTATCTCCCAACCTTAGTGTTCTTCACAGATAAAAGTAACTGCAGCTCTGATAGCCAATTTTAGCACTGTTTTACCATCTTTGATCTACAGCAGACCTATAAATGCAGGGCTGAAGGCTATATCTTGTGAGTTGTAGTAGATAATTTGCTCCATTTCGTAGTCAGAATTTTGTACCTGCCCCTCCACATAAGCCACTATTTTGCATTTAGTTCTTCCAAGATTTTTCTTTTAATTGGATTATACAACTTTGATAGGGTTGAATGTTTCTTACTGTTTTATTCTCTGAAGGGCATGTATACTGATGTCACTGTCTAAATAAATGATAACAGCAGCAGCAATAACATATAAATATCAGTCATGAGATGAGAGGTCAAGATACTTTTCATCTTATTCACAGCATTGTCACTCCTCATCTCTAAACCAAACTTCCTCAACTTGGTTTACAAATTTCCCCTGCCATCAATACACCACCAACTAAAGATTTCAGTCAATAAAACCAAACAATTTTTATATTGCAATCAGCTACTTAATGTGGACATCATTCTCAATATGACTAATATCTGTCTATCATTACCAAACTTAAAAGGAAAAAGATTTTTTTCTAATTAATCTATAGCAGAGATTTTAAGATGTGGCAAATTATCTTGATTCTGAGAGCAATAAATAGTGATATAGCACCTTAAAGACTAACAGATTTATTGAGTCATAAGTTTTCAGAGTAAATCTGCTAACACTGAAGTAGCCAAGACATTGTTTGTTTGAATGATTTATCAGACACTCTTCTAGAACAGATTCTCAGAGTGCCTTGAAACTGAAGTAACTTATTTCCAAAAATATTTTTGAATCAGATCAGCACCTTGCAAAACGTGTTTCCAAAAACTATTCAAACCTAAGAGAAAATAAGCTTCTCCCCCATTTTCACCTCGATAGCTTTGGAGCACCACCACTGTTCTACTCATGAAGAAGGCTGTGCTGTTTCCTTAAGGACCTATTTTGAAGTAGGACATCAGCAATCCAGAAAGACTATTAAACATCCATCTCTTTGTGCTTGTTCAGCATTACTTAAGTTTCAGTGGTACAGAGTTTATTCACTCTAAATCCTGTTACTAGTTCTGCCTTGGGCAGGCCAACTGAATCGTATGGGTTTCCCTACGCATTCACTTACTATTCAACAATTATTCCAGCCGGGACTAACCTACAGAATTCCAGCTGTCCTCTTTCACTGCTGTTATCTACTTATATTTCAAAAGCTGGTAAGGAAATTCTTGGACAACTGGCATACAACAGCCTGCAGAGCTGCAAAATCCAACATCCCAAATGGAAACAGAAACTGTTCATTGACTGAAAGTAGGTGACAGTTTCTTATTTATTTACTTAGGTAGGGAAACGCTCTTGGTATTTTCGCATTGACTTCCTTACACCACATGGACTTCATTTTGATGTCTGCTGCATTGACAGATGGCATTCTGACATCTGACACTCTTCCTTTTTAATATTTGTAACCACAAGTAAAAGAAGCTTTGCTTAGCTGCAGTACACTAATAATATAAATGACTGCGTGCTAGAAAGGGCTCTTCGTCACATACTGAGAACCAGTTGCTGTTATATTTAGGAGATACATGATGGCAGACGAACTAGTGTAACTTATTTTTAAGAGGAAGTAGCATGGGCACTGCTTTTTCTCTGAAAATCTGATTTCGTAGACTTCTAAAGCAAACAGATCATTTTGCTGAGGGCAGACTAGTGCCCAGATTGGTCTCTTAAAACGCCCACAAACAATCTACTACATAAAAGGCAAAGTTCTTCTGCAAGTTTGCCCGCATCAGGCAGGCGAAGACCTCATATGATTGGCTGTGTGAGGCGAGAAGACCTCATATGATTGGCTGGCTGTGAAGATTCCATGGAATCCTGGGGTTGGCAGTTCGGGGGGGGGGGGTCGGGCTTTGGAATTCTCAGCCAAGAGCTCTTGGGCCTCAGGCCGGTTGCTATGGAGATGAGGCCTACCATCAATAAGGATGCCAGAAAACATTTGGGAGGCATATGTCAGGGCTGGCAGGATTTGGCTCCTCTGAGCATGAGCTATCTGTGAAGCAAGGCTTTGCTGCAGCAGAGAGTCCCAGTGAAGCAAAAAAATTTCCAGAGGCTCATTAGTTAGGCTGAGAGTACTGATTTATTGCCACACTCCAAGATAAGACTTAGCAAAAACATGCTAGCTTTCCAGCAATTAGACAAAGGGGAAAAACAGAAGATAACGGAGAAAAATCGGGCAGCATCTCCCCTTACAACCAGTATACTGCCAATGGCATGGCAGGTCCGGCTAGAGAGTCTAACTGGCAGCTGGTCGAGGCAAACACCAGCCTTTTTATGCTACCTTGTCACCCTGAAACAAGTGGGGTGACCCAATCAGTGCTCTGGCGTGTGGCCTTCCCTAATACACAAGACGTAGCCATAACAATCCTGCTGGCCTTGCACCTGGCTGTCTGGCCACACCGCCTCTTCTCTCTGCCGTCCACTCAGAGGAAACCTTTGCCTGACTGGCAACAACCTTGACAGCATATGTGAGAAAAATTAGTGACATATACAACATAGTTACAAGTTCTTCTTGCCTCACACAGTAGATTGTATGGGTTCCATACGTGAGGAATCTTAAAGTTGTCATTCAAAACAAAAAATGCTTCAGAAAAACGTAAAGCCATTGCACAAATTCAACAGAAAACAAACAAACAAACAAAAAAAGCCAGTATCTCAACATTACCAGAGAACACAGATTGGATTGGGGACTATGGGGAAAAGCTGGAATAGGCTGGTTGGTATGGACGCCGGTTGCTATGGATATGATGCCTAGCAGCTAGGAGGAAGACAGTGTATTCCCGCAGGAACCCAACCTCTGTATGTTAACAACTCTGAAAACAGATTGGATTGGGGAATATGGAGATAAGTTACAGGTACTGGAATAGGCCGGTTGCTGAAGATGAGGCCTAGCAGCAAGGAAGAGAACAGTGTATTCTCGCAGGAATCCAAACTGTGTATGTTAACAACTCTGAATACAGATTGGATTGAGGAACATGGGGAAAAGTTACAGGTATTGCAATAGGCCAGTTGCTATGAAGATGAGGCCTAGCAGCAAGGAGGAAAACAGCATATTCTCTCAGGAACCCAAACTGTGTATGTAAATAACTCTGAATTCGGATTGCATTGGGAAATATGAGGAAAAGTTACAAGTACTGGAGAAGAGAGTTGGGTGAGTTCTTAAGAGGAAAATAAAATCCCAGGCAACGCCAGGTAAATAGTAAACAATAAAACATTTCTGCATTTTTTTAGCCCAACTCAACGTCATGATGGATGCATGAAATACCAGGGACAATTTCTGGTACATTTATTTAAAAGATCCAGAGATCAAAAGAAGGTAAGTGTTCTTCTCCAAACCATGGCAAGTCAATAACCGTGGCTGGGTGAGATCAGCCTTCATCAATATGGTAACTATGAGATGTGTTGGAAACACCTTCCATCATCCATAGACAGTATGCTCAATTACTGTGATGCCTGTGGGAAACTGTAGTCCAACATGACATTATGTTGAAGAAGGTAGGCTAGGTCAACCAAAAATTGGACCCAAGCAGGTACACCTATCTAATTTGCTGAATTAAATATTGAGATATACAGAAAAGGTACAACGTAGAGTGCCTGTCACAGAGGAGAGAAAAATCCCAGTTTACTACATTACATATTAAATCAGGATATTTCCTCTCCTCTATTACAGGCAGCTCTAAATTGTGACTTTGTATGCTTATATATTTAAAACACCTCTTGCCCTCCCTGGCACATTGTGTTGGTAACCTTCTCTGCATATCGGGTTGTTGAATCCAAAGTGTTGCTTACTTCTACAAGACCCCTTCAACCTACAATTTTTATCTAACTGATGACTGAACTAAAATGTTTAAGGTTAGGACTGATATTTTAGTTGTTTTCAAGTTCTCAAACTCAGAGGTTCAACCAACGAAGCAGGACAGTGGATATTTTTAACAAGCTATTAAGAGTAATAACAAAGTGTAATAACAATGGGGACAAGCTAAACAAAATTATTATGATTATATTTAATATATCACGAACTATGATTTATTAACATAATTAATACTGTTCCTTGCTTGGATCTACAAATCTCAACTGTGTCAGCCGTGGTAACTGCTCAGATTTGCTTTCTTTTTCTACAGCGATTGTTTTTTTGTTTAACTCAACTGATTTCTCTCTTTTACATCAAGAATTAACCTCCTTCTATCTGTTTATTGAAATAGGTTAGAAAAGCATAGTCTGCAAATTCCTGGTTTATCCTAATCCCATTCTTTCTCTTGTCTTTACCCAACTTATTTTCTGCTGATACATTTTTATAATGTTGTAAATGGCCATAAAGAAGCCTGCAGTGTGGGCTAAACAGACCCTTTAATGCTTACCTTGGTTATAAGATTATAGCCCATGACATGCTTGGGCACTGGATGTGAAACTACATATCTAGGCATAAATAATTCCTTCATTTTACCACAGTGCTTTTGTGATGGTTGGTGCTAGGAGACAGTAGGCAAGCGATAAGCCTGAACAAATCCTACTCCCTGACACCACTGGTTAGCTCTAATTACAGCTGAGGAGAAGGTTTGCAACTTGATTCCAGAAAGACGGCAACCTACCCAATGACGTCACCAGACCAAATATATCTTAAGGGCCTGACACTGTAAGATTTTTGTGTTGTTACTAAACAGAGATTTAAGCTGTTGGCAATCTCTACTCTGTTCCCCTGCTTCAACATTAATACTGTCACTCATGGTACAGGTGGTGAAAGGATGGGTTGTCCAGGAGAACACATTGAAATAACATCCTCCACACCTAAACACAGAAGCTTGTGAGTCTTTGGTGAAGCTTCTCCTGTACGAGAACAAAAATTGAAAAAGATCATTTCATCGGACTGCAGTTTCAAGAATCCCCCAGTCCATGGCTATGGTAGCTGGGAGATTCTGGAAGTTGTAGTCTAAATTAATAATGTTTTCAAACTCCAATAAGAATAAAGAGCTGAGAAAACTTTTCCAGCATTCAGTTGACACTGACATTTGGCAATGACTTCATAATAATAGGAATATACTTTTGAATTTTGAGATGGGTACTGAATCTGTCCTGCTCACTTTAGTGTCTGGTCAAGAGGAACTCACCCCGCATACCATGAAAATAAAGTCTTGCTATTTATGTGACACATTTTGTCCCAGTGAAGCAAATATTCTTCTGGATGTAAGAATCCTAGAGGTACAAGTGAAAAGGCAATGTTCAGCTATTCCAAAGAAATGAAAAGAATTGTGATGTTGTGGACATCACAGTTATCTCTGGAGAGGAAAGTCATCAGTACCTGCATCGTTCACAGAACGTAGTGGCATAGCCTAAAATGGACTTAAACATGCTAATTAACTAGGAAGGTTATCAGCCAGTGAGAGAGGCTATGATGAGCTCTTCAGCTTAACATTTGAACTTTCCAGGGGATAAGGGACTGAAATCACATGGGCTTCGTCCATCCTCTTCGCTGCCTAGCCTTGGGAATTGGGGAGGGTGATTTTACTATATTTGCCTCTGCTCATGGGATGAGGCTCTGTTTTTTTAGCTTTGGCCTCCCTTGCACATGCATGCACTTGGCGATATGGGATCCTCCAAAAGGCATGCACTCTGTGGACCAAAGCTCTTGACAACAAGATAGCGGAGAACTACCTTTGCTTTGAAACATCCGCTGCATCTACCAATAAATCTTATTTTACACAATCCATAAATCTAGAATAAATTTTCTGTGCCTTATTCTGATTATCCTTGGATATGTTCTGATGGGATGACCATAATCAGGTTTCTACATGAATACAGGTGGAAAAATGGGTTAGTGGTGGTTATAGCTTTATTTTTAACTATATCTTTTAACAAAACAAAAGGAGAATTCAAATCAGCAGATTTAATTCTCAGTCTTCTGGCCACCAGCACAAATGAGTACAGCAACAAACAAGGTAATCTCATTATCAAGCAGCAGAACATTTACAAATTCACTAGACTTAACAAAATTCTTCCAGAGGTAGACTCCAACAAATATTTATCATGTGGATCCTCAGAAAAAGAGGACACTGGGTAACATCCCAAACAATTCCTTTGAACACCCCTTCACAAAGCACACAATATTGTTTCAGTGGACTTTTAAAGAAGCAGAGAGTCCAACAATTAAACCTTAATTCTGCAAAAGCATTACTAGGTGATGCTAAGGTGATAAAATTCAAATAACTGACATTCTGGTGATTTGATGATGCTTGAGTGCAATCTAAAAAGTCTGGAACCGAAAGTCTTTTTCTAAGCAAGAGATGATAGATGTTAACTGGATCTTTGTTGAGTTAACAATCAAGATTTCTAGTATCTGTCATGCAGGCACTTTCCTTTGAAGAGATAAGATAGAACCATAAAATTTACAAGCCAAATGTGAAGAGGCCAAAATTAATATCCTGTTATGAAAATGTAGAAGCTAGACACGTATTTCAGTCCAAACTGAAGGCCAACACACTTCTACAGAGACAGGAACAGTATGGATGCCAAAAGGAAAAGATTTGGGATTTTTTTCTTTAACAGGCTGACAAAGGAGTTAATCACAAAATGGAAGATTATGCTATTTGGGACCTGCCTATAAAATTCCATTAATGAGGCCAGGTCACTGCACAATAATAGCCTTGTCTGGAAAATGCACAGTGGGAATCTGTCGTTCATGGGAGAAAGCAAATGAACAGCAGCTGAGGATACAGTACATGTGTCTGTACATCATAACTTTGGAAGACAGAGATCTTCCACTGTGTCTTCCAAGCATGAAACAAAGACACATCCCTTTTACAATATTCAAGGGGAGCCAGAAAAAATCAAGCCCTATCCAAACACCCCTGCTTCATCATTTACTCAGCCCTTGGTTCAGTCTTTTTTGGCTCTGCTAGAGAGTATGACATAGACCAGTGGTTCCTAACCTTTTCTTTACTGGGGACCCCATGCAAATATAACCCCTAAGACTTAATTCAAGATATAAACATTTTAATTTAGACTTAAATATTCAAATATTTATTTAAATTTACAAATATTTATTTATTAAAGGCTTCTGGAGACTAGGATTTATTTATTTATTTGTATAATTTTTATTGAAAGTTTGTCTCGAAAATAAACTCCCCCCTCACACTTCCATGCTTAAATCTTTCAGTTGAAATTGCTTATTTCCATTCCATTACAAACATAATTTCCATCTTACACAGAGAAGAACAGTTACATTATTTCTTCTTTGATTTCTTATACATTTATATCCTTACCCAATCCAATACTCTTTTCCATTCTTTCTCAAAGTTCTGGATAGATTTATTCTTCAAAGAAAATGCTAACTTTTCCATCTTTATCACATCCAGAACTTTTAACTTCCATTCTTCTATATCAATATGTTTCTTTTCTTTCCAGTGCTGCACATATGTCAACCTTGCCGCAGTTATTAGTTATTATAATAATATCTTGTGATGACTTTTTATTTCCCTTTGTTACCCTAGCATATTTAACAAATAAAGCTCCGGTTTCATTTCAAAATTCAGCTTACAAATTCTTTGGATTTCGTCATGTACCCCCTTCCAAACTTTTTTTTGCTATCTTACATGTCTACCACATATGGAAAAAAGACCCCGTCTTTTCATCACACTTCCAACAATTTGAATTCCCATTTTTCGTTATTTTTTGTAATGTTTTTGGGGTCATGTACCATCTGTAAAACATTTTATACAAGTTTTCTCTTAAATTTAAGTTTGGTGTAAATTTTATATTTATTTTCCACACTCTTTCCCAAGTTTCTAATTCAATTGAATGTGGAGACTAGGATTTAAATTCCCGCTCAGACACTGGTTGACCTTGGGCAAGTCACATTCTCTCAGCCTCAAAGGAAGGCAAAGCAAACCCCCTCTGAACAAATCTTGCCAAAAAAACCCTTGTGATAGTTTCACCTTAGGGTTGTCATAAGTCAGAAGTGACTTCAAGGCACACAACAACAAAGCGCTGCTGATGGGGAGAGGTTCTTTGTAGCCATCATGTCTCCCCCTTTTAAAAACTGATTCATGGTGACCATAAGGTTAACCTATCATGAAGGTTTTCTTGGCAAGAATTGCTGCGTTTGCCTTTCTCTGAAGCTGAGAGAATGTGACTTGCCTGAGGTAACCCAGTGGCTTTCCATGGCTGAGTGGAGATTCAAATGATGGTCTCCAGAGTCATAGTTTGCAAATGAGGGAGCAGTTTCAGCAGCCACAACCCCACCACCACTCCCACATCCCTGTTGCTGCTGCTGCTGGTGTCCAGACCCCCAGGAGTCCCTGGACCCCAGGTTAAGAACCACTGACATAGATAGTATCAGGATTCTGAAATGTCCGTATTCATGCAGGTAACAGTACGTGAATTTGATGCACAAATGGAAATTCACTGTAGAAGATGGGCCCTGCTCTTCTATATCTATGTTCTGCCTACTCACTTTGGCCTCTTCTTTCCAGGCCAGTATTAGTTGGGAAGTTGTGTAGTTCATCTGGCTCACCAGCTCTTTTCTTCACCTCGTTCTCCATGCTTACCCTATGTTGGCACCATAAGGGAACCACCAGAAAAAGGCCAAAGAGCTAATGAAAAAAATGGAATGATGGTGATTTATCATCATGTAGAGGTGTCATGAACAGCCCAATTTATACTTCTGGTTTCTATATAGAAGTGGACTGGGTGGGGGGGGGGAGGAAGGGCTTTGACTCACCTTGCAGTGGTGGCCAAAAGTTCACTTCATTGCTGGGAGACCAATTGACACTGGGCTGTAAATTTAAGAAGCATTAGCTGTCCCTTTAAACTTGTGAAGAACGCACTGGAGTCCTACCAGTCTATAAATTTCCTAGGGAGAGCAGGTGCTAAATAGGATGGAGATTAATGAGCAATATAAACGGACTACGAGAAAGTAAAATGATCCCTTTATTTTTATTCCACAAAGCACTCATGACTTGAAGGTTTGAGAGTGTTTTACAACAGCATTATACTGAGAAATATATTCAGTGTATCAAGCCTCAGCTGAAACTCCTTACTTACGCAGTTGCTTCCTTGTTTTTTTCTAAGTGTCATGAAGAGTTTTCAGGGACTACAAATCTATCCCCTTGATTAATATGCTGTTCTGAATATTTCTGATCTCCTGGCTGTGGTTCATTTTCCTTTTTCCCCATTCATTTCCCCTCAGTTTGCCCTCATTGTCATTTAGCTCAAGCCAAGTATTTTTGTTGATTATATCTATCACAAGGCCGTATCTGACATGACGGCACAATGAGCATTTATAAACAAAGCCATATGAATTGACACAGACAATCTTATCATTAAACATCCTTGCAGATGAATAAGTCCATGAGGACAAAAGAGGAAGGTAATGATACTGGAAAAAAAAATCACCTGTCAAGGGAATAAGAGGCCACCACATAGCATCAAAATAGTATAAAGTGTTCACGTGCAGGCACTTGTTTATGAAGCAAATATCAGAATTACATAATATTCAGTGTGTACTTATTTTGTGTACATACGTACATTGTGTGTACGTATTGTGTGTACATATCAGTGTCTACATATTTTGAATAAATGTGACAGACCCATAAGAAACCACATCAGAGTAGAAACTAGCACCAGGTATATGCCAGGAATATTTCCAAATTGTTGGCCAGTTATTGATATGAGTCTACAACAGCTTTAAGGCTTGGTAAAGTGGCCCTGACTTAACAAGATAGGTTAAAACTATGATTTCCACATATCCGCAAAAACCCACCCACAGCTTCAGGAGAGGGAGGGGAATATGTGGAACTCCTGCGTTCCGAAGCAATTCTGCACTTTTAGTTACTGACTAAGTCCATCCTAAATCACCCATCTAAGCTGAAAGTTAAGGAATACCGACCAGCATTTCCTTTCAGTTCAAATGTGACTAGTCAGGTTTTCATTTTGTGACTAATCTAGAAAACTGACACACTATTTAGCCAAAATTTTTTGCCTGTTAATGAACTGGTAAATAAACATTCCTTCTGAAAAACTGATAATACCCTCCTAATGCAAAGCTAACGGGCCTAATGAAAGCCAGATGATCAGTATGTCTTTTCTTCAGTAGGGAGATAGCCAACAAAATAAATGCTAACTGCCTTCATTCATCAACAGTTGAAAAGAACTGCAATTTAAAACAATTACAAACATTTTAAATATATCGATTGCTGTTGACATAGTTTTTTTTAATTTTAAAAAAGGTTCACTGCCATTATATCCCACTGCTTCATTGTGCAACTGGGGATTCTTTATTGCATGACTTATTAAAGACTCACTAGCATAAAGCAATACTTAATGACACATTTATGATTTGAATCATCAGTAAGTAAACAACAAAGCAGCAACACAGGCTTTGAGAAACAGGATAGGAGTGCCACTAAAAATTTTAAATTATGTTGGGAATAACATATGCCAATAAACATCTTATTAATTTAATTTATTTATTATTAATTTAATAAGATGTTTATTGGCTTATGTTATTCCCAACATGATTTCCCACGCATGACCTATCCATTTCTTGTCTTTATGAGAGGCAAATGTGGAAAAATGAAAGGGAAATCTGTGTAACGACCATTCTTCCCATTATTATTACACACCCTCTCTGTTTCACATGCAAACATTCTTTTCACACCCTATACAAACCCTTATACCATTCATTCCATGCAACAAGTTGGTCAGCTACCTCCATCTTTCACAAACAAACCTCTAATAAAATAATTTAAGATCTGAATGCAACCAATATTCAGAAATTTGATAGAAAGACAAGGTATGAATGCCCAGTCTTCACAGGGGTGAGGTGGGGATAACTGTGACCAATTGCAACTTCCCATTGTGATTATATGAAGTGAAACAGAAATGTTCAGAATCATCACATTACAGCTGGCATCCTGTTAGTAACATATGCATGTGCAAGTCACGCTATATATGTCGGGAAAATTAATTGCCATAATGCAAAGAACATATTCTATAGACAGCAGTGGAAGTAGAGTTGTACATGCAGCAAAACTGTGTAGTGTAGTTGTGCACTGGGTATTGCATCTGCACACTGTGCTTGCACAGTGGCACCTAATCATTGACACGTATTGCGTAATGTTGCCATTCTACATGGGGATTGTGTAGTGGGGCGTAGCATATCTCTGTATGTGGATACATGCTGTCCTCACTTATCTGACAGGTGAAGGACCAGAGCACTGTAAAAAAAAATGGAAATGGTTGAACAGCGGAACCCATGTACAGTACTGCAGAGAGCATGAAGGATTTAGGGAGGCTCACTTGGGACCAACCATGTGCAAACTGCTTGCAAAGTCTCCCAGCCGGTTTAGTGCCCCGCTTTCAGCTCACTTTGCAAGCAACGTGTGTGTGCAAGCAGTTCCAAGTGAGGCTCATAGGCAAGAAAGAGCAGAACCCCTTCAAATGAATGGAACTTATCCTTAATTTGGAAGTGTCAAAAGAGCGAGTCATCAGATAACAGGGCATCAAAAGGCAGGGGCTTCCTGTATTTGCAGTACACTTAGGAGATGTTGGATTGCAGACAATATAATTTGTATACATAGATTTATCATGTTCTAGGCAATGGCAAGCAACTGAAGCAACTCTTAGAACTGCTTTCTGAGGAACTAGAATGAAATCTTGTTTTTTTGAATTCATTTAGTAGTGGGATAATCTTAATATTACTCAAATATGACAATGCGCATGTCACAGACCAGGTGACTGCTAGTCTTTTTTTTAACACTTGTGATATAATCATTCTATTGGCCACTTTGCATCTTATTACAAGGTCCTGGCAAATTTGAAAGTGAAGAGAAAAGAGCAAGAAAACCAGTTGAATATTATGACAGATATGAGAAAATTCAGAGTAAGATATGTACTCTGAGTAAAAAATTTAGAAACAGGGATATAGGAAAAAATATCCAAACAGGCTTCTCCTTCCATAGGATTATATAAAGGAAATTAAATAAAAGAAGTAGGAAGAATGGAAAGAAATTTACAAAGGGATTTAGAGCCAAGCTATGTAAGAAATAGTTAGTGATTCACATTCTTGTTATAGCAGTGGAGTATCACCAATCACCATATGCTCTGTGGAATCTGATAACGAACAGAATTATTCAAGAGAATCCCATTAGTTAACACACTTAGACTGAGTAGAAGAGGCAATCAGTACAAGCATGGGAAAGCAAAGTTCTAAAATAGTCAATACTACTCCAAAAAAAAGTTCAGCTGGTTTGCACGTCAAGTTTCTAATCAATTGAACAGGTACAGTTTTATTTATTCCTAGTCTTAAGCACAGCTAGTCTTTGTTTCAGTGTAAGAGGGTTCTAAATAATTGGGCAAATGATCTGGTTTCAAGGAACAACTTAAAAATAAGTACTGATGTGCACAAAATTTAATTTCTTGCTGATGAAATGGATAAAATAATTCTAAATAGCTACTGGACTACAAATTTCACTAAGGGCTTTTTTTCTGGCGCAAAAAAGGGTCTCTCCAAACGGTGTGCCGTGACACATTAGTGTGTCACCTAAAGTGTGTAGGTGTGTTGCCTACAATCTGGGAAACGTATGTTATTATTTATAAATCATATATTTTCAAAAATACATGAAGGGTTTTCATGAGATATGTTGTGTCCTCATACATTTTGTTATTACAATTTATTGTACGTGTCTGTATCTCTTATAAGGAGTTAATTTAACTTCCAGTTTGCTGGTAAAACTGAATTAGTGTGTTGTGAAATGACGCATGTCTAAAAAGTGTGCCACCAACATGAAAAGTTTGGAAAGCTCTGCTCTATTCAGTCCAGCCACAAACAGGCAACACAGAATTGATTTCATATTATACGCACAGACAGAATCTCCACTCATTTTAAGTGACATTTTTCCTAAACGATCATAAAATAAATAGTGTATCTAATTAGTGGAAAGGATTCTTGACAGACTAAGAAAAGATTATCCCTGGTTTACAAATGATTTTAGTGCTAAGGTTTTCCCTGAGAGAATACTTAATAACCAGTTTATTGAAATAACTACTGCAAACACAGATAACAATGCAATTCCATTAAGCCTACCCAATATATATTTTCCCCAGACTAAGCACAAAACATATTGAAGTGAAGAGGAAAAAACATGAATACTTCATCAAGAAAAATAAATAAATTTATTAGAAGTAGACTCACCTCTAGATCTACTTTCAAATGCTTTACATGCTTGCTCCATGACATTTCAAGTCATCCCAGATGGAAAGGAATAATACGAATTACAATTTATGAACTGCTGGACATCTCTTTAGTCCAGAAATGCCTCCCAAATCTATATTGCTTCATTCATTCAAACAGCAAAGATTAATGCAACATAGCAGGAGCCAAAAATAAGGTCCCAGCCACAGATGTCGTTGGTTTGGGTACACTTTCTCTGTGTAAGGCTGTAGTGGAAAATAAGACTTTGATGGCAAGACTTTGCAAAATAATAACCACCCCTCATCATATGAACTAAACTGAGTAACGTGCTTCACATATTACGTCAGGGTCAACCGGAGGCTTCATGGCAGACAGATGTACTGGACTTGAAATTAACTAAAGCTATGGAGAGCCTTGCTTTGGAAAAGCTGTTATAGGTGTGCGTCCCAGGAGAGTTATGTCATGTAATCATATCCATATTTATTTGGACTATTTGACTCACACAAAAATAAGCACGCAAAGTAGCAGAGCTCGGAAACAATTTATTACTTGTCACTTTGGCAGTTGCACTAACAAGCCGCAATAGTTTTGTCTTTTCTTTTCTTTCGGGGGGGGGGGGGAGCTTGCTTGCAAACAAGGATGCAATAACTACTTTTCAATGGAATGGGAAAGGGCTATGTGCCCATTACTCATTACACTATGTGTCTATGTGTGTAAGTGCTGACTTTGGCCATTTCTACACTACACTGTTATAGTGCTGTTATTCCACTTTCAACCTCCTGTGGAATCCTGGGACTTGCAGTTTAGGGAGGGGCCCTTAGAATTCTCAGACGGAGAGCTCTTTGGCCTCAGTAAACAACAAACCCTGGAATTCCACAGGACGTTGAAAGTGGAATAAAAGCACTATAACAGTGTAGTGTGGAAATGGCCTCAGTCTGAGCAATAGGCGGATGAGAAGGAAGGGTCACATGAGTGGCTAGGCATGTAACTCTTCTTTGCAGGGAGTTATGCAGCTAGTGAGAAGACTGCAATAAAGAAAGGGGAAGGGAGGCATAGGAGACACATTAAAAACATGAGCTCAACTAAACACTCAGGTTAGTTTGAAGTTTTAAAACACAAAGCCTAGAACTGACGGGAAACGTTAAAACATTCTGATTGACTCAGAGATTGGGGACAGAAGTAGCAAATGTGAAGAAATGCTGGAAAAGGCAGTTTTCAAAGGGGAAGATGCCAGCAAAAACAACAGAGAGTCCAAACAACAAAGAGTCCTGTGGCACCTGAAAAACTAACATATTTATCATAGCCTGAGCTTTCATGGACTAAAGTCCACTTTATAAGAAGCATGCACCTGGAGAAAGAAGAAAGGTTTGAGAACCACTGATCTATTTCACTGGTGGAAATCATGCAGCCCTCCAGATATCCTTGATTATTTAGATTCAATGTCAAGAAAAACTCCTTTCATGTAGCATCACTCATAATACTTCTACTCAAAATAGGCTGTCACTATTAATATCCTATTCATAGTTCTGCTTACTAGTGGTTTCTATTCCAAAATGCTAAATGGTATTCTGGCATTTCAGTCAGCAGCTGATAAAAGTGTTTGCATAAACAAGCAAGCAAGCAAATATGCTCTTTTAACATCTTTCATAGAATCATAGAGTTGGAAGAGACCACAGGGGTCATTCAGTCCAACCCCTGGCCATGCAGGAACACACATCAAAGCATTCTCAACAGATGGCCATCCAGCCTCTGCTTAAAAACCTCCAAAGAAGGAGGTTTAATTCTCATGAACATACCAAACATACCCCTGCTTTAGATACATTTGCATATATGTGTATGAGATGATACTTGTGTTAGTACTGAGCATCATTGTAAAAGGTCATGCAACGTTTGAGTAAATACTATTCAGTTTATGCCATTATAGAAGTTAAACAGCAATTCTCTGCTAAACCTAAAAATATACTATCATGTACAGTTTATATAACAATGATGGTTGCATGGGGCTTATTCACTGGTATGTCTTCTACTTTAAAAGCATCAGATGAAATACCTCAGGGATAGGTGCAATGCCTATTATTGTCAGTTAGTAACTCTTGCCTTGGCATCTGTTGCGTTGCTATCAACAATAACTTGAACATGAGATTTTTAGGTGACAACCTCAGTAGCTATTCCTCTGTTGTGAAGACTCTCTGTTGTTATGGAGACAACAGAACAGACAAAGAGGGATTCTCCTCGTGAGACATGCTAGTTACACAGAAGAGACAATTCACTCTGCCATATATTACCTGAAACTTGATTCATACAGATGTGGACACTTGAAATGGAACGGTGTGTGCCAATGTCTGTAAACTGAAAAGCAAATTTAATTTGTGGGGGAAAGTTGCTCATGTATTTTACCACTTCCTTTGCGAAGTCCTGAACAAGCTATTCAGAAATCATCATTACTAAATATTTTTATCTTGTGCTTTATTGAGCTTATTGTCACAACCTAGTGAAGTACATTAGGATGACAGCTAGTGACTGTAGCACCATTCACTCAGTGAGCTTTCAGGCTGACCAGGAATTTGAACCTGGGTCTCTCAGGCTGTAGCTGAATATTCTAATCACTGATTGATGTTACGCTCATAAAATGGTAAGTATCAATTCATGAACCCAAATTAAGAGTCAGACTGCCCGTCACACAGATGTACATAACCTGGAGCAATTTTTATGGCAATGTTCAAACAATGTGATGCTTCAGGTATATAATTTGCCAACAAGCAGCTGCAGCTGTATCAGTGGGGGGATTTGCTCACACTTTACTTTGTCCATATTCCTGAGGATACATATAAGATTTTGAATTAGTCAGGTAAGATTCTGAGTGACTGAGAAGCTTCTAGGTGCTTCAGAATCACAGTTTCATTTTAAGAGGTTGACACATTTGGTCCTCAGCTGTTAGGATAGAAAAAAAAATTCTGACTCTGTGTTCTAAAAGATAAGAAAGAAAACAAAAGGAATATGAAGGATAACTATTTTCCAAATCTGTTTCTCATGTTCACTTCCTAATTTGGAAAGTGAAGTAGCATTGTAGTTTGAACACTTTGGGCTTAGCATTGCCAGGCCTTGCCGGTTATAGCTTATGGAGAGCTGTTCAAAAAGGGCTGTTAACCCACTGGAATTTGCATAGTGCAGGCTGCAGAAGAAGTGCACCCTAGTTGTAAAAGTTTGATGCAAAATACGACAGCTCCATGATTTTAGTGTGTCCAATGTGACCTTCTGCACTCTGTAAGTTGCCAAGCTCTGCCTTAATCCTTGCCATCATTTTAAACAGCTGCCTGACTTAGAAAACAAGAGCCATTTATAAGCAGCATCACTTGAGATTCCCGTCGTCTGTATTCCATACTGCATGTTACTGTGAAGTCTAGAGGCTTACTACAACGTTTGCTCAACATATTCAGCCAGAATATTTACAAAAGTGTGGGGGGATCAGTGCTGGAAATTGGGTTGTTCAAGAGTCCTTGAAAAAGCTTTCACTTTGAAAGGCATCTGGTTTAATCATTTCTTCATGTGCAGCTGGCAATTTCTTCCCTTTCTGCTGAAGGAAAGAGAATGTCACTTGCACATTTGGATTTAGCTAATGGACACGGAAGCATAAATTTAATTACAGTGGGTCCTCTTTACATGTGACCTCCGATATTTGGAATGACCACGGAGCATTGTGTCCAATACTTAAAATGGCATCCACGTGCATGTCACTGCCACTGAATATAAGGTGACATGGACATTTACAATTTCTGGTATTTGTGGAGGTTCCTGGAATGCAATCCCTGCATATACAGAGGGCCCACTCTACTGCCACTTTCTTCTACTTTCTCCTCTTGCTAGGACTCTGGTTCCTAGGCAACTGAATGGACTGTGGCTCAAATGATTTGCCAAATTAATCTTGCGTCTTCCCTCCCATGTTTTAAGCTGAAAGGCTACTTGAAAAGCTTAAAAAATAAGGTGAGGGGAAACTACCTGTGGTCAATGTTGCGTGTTGTATTTGCTTGAAATCCAAATCACTCACAGATACTATGATGAGGGATTCATTTATTGTTTGCCCGTTTCATTCAGTATAATATATATAGTTCCAAAGATATACATATTTTTTCAGTTTTACTCTATGAATCTGAATAACTTTTGTCACCAGACTTGTCTTCAAACAGTTCTTCAAAGCTTGTTGTTGTTGTTGTTGTTGTTGTGTGCCTTCAAATGATTTCTGACCTACGAGGACCCTAAAGTGAACCTATCATGGGCTTTTCTGGGGACTCTGTGTGTGTATAACACTCAAGGCGACCCAGTGGTTTCCATGGCTGAACAGGGCATCAAACTCTGGTCTCCAGGACGTAATCCAACATTAAAACCACTACACCATGCTGGCTCTCTTCAAAGATAGCACTTCTCATATTACAGAGGGGTAGCTGTGATCATTTCACTGTCAAAAACCATGAAGCATTCTGTGGCACCTTAAAGACTAGCAGGCTTATTGTATGTGTATCAGATGCAAATGCTTTGTAGTCCCCCAAATCTTAAACCACAAAAAAAAGTGAGTCTTCAAAGAGTGACAAAGCACTTATTTTGTTTTTGCTTCTCTTCTAGCTGGGCCAAGGCTAACAAAATAAAATTCAGCAGAGAGAAGTGTAAGGTCCTACACTTAGGTAGAAAAAATGAAATACAGAAATATAGGATGGGGGACACGTGGCTGGATAGCAGTACGTGTGAAAGGGATCTAGGAGTCTTAATAGACCACAAGCTGAACATGAGTCAGCAATGTGATGCGGCAGCCAAGAAAGCCAATGCAATTCTCGGCTGCATCAATAGGAGCATGGTGTCTAGATCGAGGGAGGTACTGGTACCACTCTACTCTGCTTTGGTTAGACCTCATCTTGAATACTGCGTCCAGTTCTGGGCACCCCAATTCAAGAAGGACGTGGTCAAGCTGGAGTAGGTCCAGAGGAGGGTGACCAAAATGGTGAGGGGCCTGGAAGCCATGCCCTATGAGGACAGACTTAGAGAGCTGGGTATGTTTAGTCTGCAGAAGAGAAGGTTAAGAGGGGACATGATAGCTATGTTTAAATATTTGAAGGGATGTCATGTAGAGGAGGGAGATGGCTTGTTTTCTGCTGCTCCAGAGACAAGGACAAGGAGCAATGGATTCAAGCTGCAGGAAAGGAGATTCCACCTGAACCTCAGGAAGAACTTCCTGACAGTCAGGGCTGTCCGGCAGTGGAATATGCTGCCTCGGAGTATAGTGGAGTCTCCTTCCTTGGAGGTTTTTAAGCAGAGGCTGGATGGCCATCTGTCGGGAGTGCTTTGAGGGTGTTCCTGCATGGCAGGGGGTTGGACTGGATGGCCCGTGTGGTCTCTTCCAACTCTACATTTCTATGATTCTATGATTCTATAATCTTCTAGCCAGCCCCCCCCCCCCCCCCTTTTGTCAACTGGAATTGTCCTCTGATATCTTTCAGATGTTCACCTTATGGAGGCCTTTATCAAAAGTTATAATCATCCCAGATCTGTTGGATTGTTTGTGCAGCCATGTTGATACCTGCCACAGATTCCTTCCATTTTACCTGGGCGGCCTTAAAGACCTTTGAGATGCTCCTCATGAAAATTTGAAAATCAAATTTCTTCACACTGGCAAGTAGGCCTGGACTTTGCACCTATCACCACCAGCAAAATTTCCAGTTTTAAAATAACATTACCTCTTAATTAGTTCAGAGAGCTTTCAAGTAATCTGATCATAATGTCACACTGGTGAAAACATTTACTGAGAAACAGCGATGGCTAAATGGAAGTGGGCATTAACATAAAGGAACCTTCCTTTGAAGCATCTGTTAAATTAAAGCCATTCATGTTTTTAATGTATTTCCCCAAAGCATTAATTTTCCTATTCAAAAATGAGTGTTCAATTGTTTGAATAGAAAGTTGTCATGTCAAACATTTTAGAAGCTCCATTTTGCAAACTTCCTAGCAGGAGAAAAATCAGTGTTCAGTATGCAGCACTATATCTACTGGCCCCATCTTGGCCATGGCATTCAGGTTACGTCAGTGGATGCTCCTCTATGCTAAGACCTCTTTATTCACAGGATGTTAGTGTATAAGGGATAGGTGGAATGTCTTTGACATACTAACTTCCTATGTACCGGGGGGGGGGATTTAATGGGCTGGCACTGAAAAGATAATGCCCCTCTTCCTCTGGATTCTGATACAGGCTTGTTACATAAGAATACATAGACATCCAGAAGCAATGAACAGAAAAGAGCCGCAACTGTTGTTACCAGCTTAGATTATGACATGCAAATATTGTGATACACACCAGACAGATACTCCAAGGCTGACATATACTTGGGCAGCTTCTGTTAAAGAACACTGCTTGGCTAGTGACAAGCTGCTTCTGAAAAGCGGTGCACCAGGTGCAGCCCTTGCCCAGCAACAAAAGGCTGTCAAAGCCAATTCTTATCTGTTTGCTCAGGTTTTCTTGCACAGACACAGCAAGTGGTCCTGTGTAATGTGTTTGTTTAATGGAACAGATATTGTTGATGCAATTCTGATAGAAAACCTCTTCACTTTGGTTATTTCAAATAGGTAACAAATCCTCAAATACCATGTTATCTATTCTGTGTGAGCTAGCAGACCATTTAAATCAGCGTTGCAAAACATAAAATAGATCTTCTGGACCTGCTGCATTTCATTCATGACATTAAAACTTCACAGTGTGCATCTCCTTCCACTGTTGGGGAGAGGACATAAGTAGAGCTTCAATCATGATTTAAAGACCTAAAATAAATATATGCATTAATATTACATACACATTAGACAGATAACTGCCTTTGATTTCATTTACCTTTTGTGTTGGGAGAGCCATAAATCTATCATTAGTTCTCTCTAATCCCCAAGACCAGAATAGTGACTTGTGCAGATGAAAGCACACAGAAAAAGAGAGATGCCAGTTTCAACAATAAGATTAGACTAGTTATAAATTAGGTACAGGGTGGAGTTCACTTAATAAATGAAATGCCCAAGCTCTTACATAAAGATGAGCGCTAGAAAATAAATCTTTTACCTTGGCTCACCCTTTCCAAGCTAGAAAAACTGGCTGCAATCAAAACTCTAAAGCACACTTGTATGTTCTGCCCTTTCTTTTTCCTTTGATGCAAACACAGCTCTGTCCCAATACTCTCTGCAGTCAAAACAATAAAAATCCAGGCAATTCCAATATGAATATCTGGTAACATTCAGGGTCAAGAATACCAGGCGAGAAAAAGCACCTCTACGGTGCTACAGAGCATCATCCATGTTCTTGTATCAGTTATGGCTTCCCTAATGGACACCTGGAGGACTAACTGCAGGCGCTCTCTCCAAACCCTCAGCTCCATTATAAACATGTGTGCACTCACAGATAGTATTTTGTGTGTTTAGTTTATTTATGAAAAAATACATTTCCTGTAAAGATCACAATATTTTTATATCAATTTGAACCTCAATATATATTTTGACAGTTACAAATTCAATGTACTAAATAATCAGGCAGGAAAATAACACATTAACAGGTCAGAAAGGATAGATTTGTCAGGAACTGTGTTGCCAAATGAATTTATCTACTGCTGGGGTTTGATTCCAGGATCCCTTCTGTCCATGGATATCAAAATCCATGGATGACCAAGTCCCATTATATACAATGGGATACTAAAATGACATCCCTTATATGAAATGGTTATCAACTCAAATAAGTGCTGGATAGAGCTTGATGGTCTGTAAAATGGCAGGAGGCTACAGCAGGGTATTGCAGCCACAACGTTGTGAGTTCAAGTCCTGCAGGGCTCCAGGTTGAACTCAGCCTTTCATCCTTCCACAGTTGGTAAAATGAGTACCCAGTTTGTTGGGGGCAATTAGCTAACACATTGTAAACCGCTTAGGGAGTGCTTAGCACTGATAAGTGGTATAGAAATGTAACTGCTATTGCTATAAGGTTTATATTTTGGATCTTTTTTTTTAAAATATTTCAAGCCTTGGTTGGTTGAACCCATGGATGCAGAACCTGTGAACATGGAGCGTCAACTGTACAGCAGATTCTGTAGCCACACTTATAATTCTTCATGAACAATGCAGAGATTGCACATACAAGACATATCTACTATATAAAAGTGAATGTTTGTCTCCGCGTCTGTCTGTTTGTCCGTGTCAGCATATGATTGGCTGTGTGAGGCGAAAAGACCTCATATGATTGGCCGGCTGTGAAGATTCTATGGAATCCTGGGGTTGGCAGTTTAGGGAGGGGCCTTTAGAATTCTCAGCTCAGGCCGGTTGCTATGGAGATGAGGCCTACCATCAATAAGGATGTCAGAAAAATTTTCGGAGGTATATGTGAGAAAAATTACAGTGACATACACAATATAATTACAAGAACTTCTTGCCTTAAATAGCAGATTGTATGGGTTCCATACGTGAGGAATCTTAAAGTTGAAATTCAAAACAAAAAATGCTTCAGAAAAACATAAAGCCAGTGCACAAATTCAACAGAAAGCAAAAAAATCAAAAGCCAGTACATCAACGTTGCCAGAGAACACAGACTGGATTGGAGACTATGGGGAAATAAGCTGAAACAAGCCGGTTGCTATGGAGACAATGCCTAGCAGCAAGGAGGAGGACAGTGTATTCCCACAGGAGCCCAACCTCTGTATGTTAACAACTATGAATACAAGTTGGATTGGGGAGTATGAAGATAAGTTATAGGTACTGGAATAGGCCTGTTGCTGTGGAGTTGAGGCCTAGCAGCAAGGAAGAGGACAGTGTATTCCCACAGGAACCCAACCTCTGTATGTTAACAACTACAAATACAGATTGGACTGAGGAATATGGGGAAAATTTACAGGTACAGAAATAGGCCGGTTGCCTAGCAGCAAGGTGGCTGGACAGTGTACTCCCTCAGGAACCCAAACTGTGTATGTCAATAACTCTGAATACAGATTGCATTGGGAAATATGGAGCAAAGTTACAGGAAACGGAGAAGGCAGTTTGGTGAGTTCTTAAGAGGAAAATAAAAACCCTGGGCAACGCTGGGTAAATACCCTAGTATGTCTCATAAAAAGAACTAATGTTTGTGGACACTAAGCACCAAATTGAAATGGTTAATAGCAGTTGTTCTCAAACTTTTTAACCTTGTTACATCTCCATGAGGAAGTGGTGCCCCCCCCACTCAATGCAGTATGTGAATAAAAATATTTGTTTGTTTATGTGTGTATTTTCATTCACACATTTATGTATATTCATATTTTAACATTTTATAAAGAAATATCCTTCAAATTACAGTAGTTTCACTTAATTTTTTTTAAAATAAATTCAATACTTAATTCAATCACTTGTTTAATGTTTGCTGGTACAAATTTTCTCAAGTCCTGCTTAAACTTAACGTGCTTGTCTGTAAGTTTCCCTCCTTCCTCCCACTCCCCTGTCCCATCCCCTTCCTCTCTCATGCCTGAGTGAGCAAGGGCCAACTGTAATAACGTAACGTCCAAAAAATTTCTCGCGCCCCTCCCCGTGCAATTATTGTATTATCCCACCCCACAGTTATTTGCAATGCAAACTTTTGTTCATCTAGACCTACTAGCAACTGTTGAAGCAACGCGGAAAGATCCCCTCCATGAAATTCTCTTCCAAATAAACTCTTTGATGCCAAATTCCTGCTCCCTAACTGGAAGAACCTGAGCAGACGTGTCAGCTAAAGGAGTTCAAGCACAGAAGGTATGCAATCAGACAGCAAGGCAACTGACTGAGTTCTGGTGAGCCTTCCAGCAGAAAGACAGTTTTGAAACATAATTTCCTTTTTCTGTAAGCTGTTACTTTCTCTTCAACGTTTTTTGGATGTCTTAAGGCCAAAACAGAATGTACCTTAAAAGTATAGCTGCCTAGCTTTACCTTTAATGCAGGAGCAGGGGACCCGATCCAACTGGAACTGTGGGAGAAACACCAATCTTTGCCTTCAGCTATGGTTCTTATCTGGACCAGGAGGCCCAGATCTGCAATTTTCATTTTAAAAATTTTTCATTGTCAAATAGACAGACAGACAGACAGACAGACAGACAGACAGATTACTTTGGAGTAATAGAAATTGCAGGCTTAGGTTCCCTTAACTGAGTCCAGACTGGGACCACAACTAGTGGTAAAGGGATAATACTATCAACCTCTACATGCTAGGTCCTATTAATAATAATGTAAATAGGGGGGAAAAAAGCCACAGTTGATAGTTACCTCTTCAAGATGTTATCTACTACTCTTGAAACAAAAACACCTCCATTAACAGTTCAGTCAACAGAACTACTATTGCTATTCTACTGAGTCCCCATGGTTGCAGTAGAGCTATTCAGCTTAACCAAACAGGCTAGGTCCTATTAATATAACTTAAATAAGCAAAAAACCCCACAGTTGCTAGTTACCCCTTCAAGGTGTCATCTACTACTCTTGAAACAAAAACATCTCCATTAACAATTCAGTCAACAGAACTACCATTGCTGTTCCACTGAGTCCCCATGGTCACAGCAGAGCTATTCGGCTTAACCAAAGTGACCAACAAAACAAGTCAATACAACCAGCCCTCCATATTTGCAGGTTTGACTTTCACAGGTTTGCTTACTTGCAAATTTCTCCAACCTCTGCACCCTCTACCTCAAGTGCTTCTTTTCCGGGGGAACCTTCCCTCTCAGCTCTGATCAGGCCATGCAGCCCTTTAAAAACCCACCTCTGGTCCTCCTCTTCCTCCACCAGCCACTTTCTGGCCAGCTAAGGATGGCTCACAGTCCAGTTTCTCAGCACCACAAACCCCCTCCTAATGCCCCCCACACCCCCAAGGAAGGAGACGGGCAAGAGAAGGGAAGTATAGGGCCATCATGCAGACCCATCCCCCTTCCCTTACTTTTCCCTGACCTGGTTTGGACCCCGGAAGCCTGTTCGTCCCACCAGGCCTCAGCCCGCCTTCCATAGACACACATTTTGATATTTGTGAATTTACCACTTTTGTGAGGGTCCTATACCCTTAACTCTAGCAAATGTGGAGGGCCAATTATACAATGTAAAAATTATTACCACGGTCCACCCCCAAAAAGGCTGGCAAAAGTATACTCCATATTCTTTCTCATTCCATGGCAACTCTCCTTAACCCCAAAACCTATCCAGAACCTATGGCATAAGTAGACAAAAAGGGAGAGCTTCCTGGAAATCTGTTTGTGAAAGGAACCTCCACTTGATTTTCAGGAATTTCCTCTTCTTTTGACGCCTTTGCCTTATCTCATTAATACCCATACTATTCACAAGGTTTGCTGAAACTCTAAACAGACAAGATGGGGGGGGGGGGGGCTAGGCAAGTTCTGACTTTGTTTTCAACACATATAGCAACAATACATATAATAATAGTAAATAAAAACAGAAGAGACAAAACAATCATGCAGGAGAAGAACAGCCAACACTAAAGAAAAAGCAAGAAACAAACAGATCATGGCAGTTCAAAAGCTTATCGAAACAGAAAAGCCTTTGCCTAATGTTAAAAGACAAAAAGAAATGGGAGGAAGATGGTTATACAAATCTTTCAACAGGGAGGTCTGTCGAAGTATGGGTACAGCTGCTGAGAGAGCCCTTTCCCAAGCTCTCACCAAACCATGGAACTATCAGAGTCAAGACAGGTATGGATAGGTTTATTAGGATCAAAAGACAACTGGTGCAATACTGCATGTGGCTCCGAAGGGTTTCCAGGAATGGATGGGTATTGGCAGACAGAGGCTGTGCTCTGCTCACCAGGGTGGAATGCAGCTCGAGCTACCAGAAATTGGGAGCCAGAATATTGGAACAAAGACAGTCTAATCCACCCATCCTTGATCCAACTAGGCCATCTGCAGTTCTGGCCAGAAAACTTTTTATCAGTGAAACAACAACTCAAAGGGAGAGTAAGTGGCTTTAAGGAAACATCAGGCAGTCTAACCTGCTAGGAAAGTTTTGCTTAGTTTTATTGTAAGAGGAAAAATAAAAACTGACCCATATTCTAATTTTAATCTGCCCTGTATTTATTGCTATAGTTTGCTAAGCATCTGCTATGAATACTACCACACTGAAAAGATTTATAGTTCAATCTATTAATATCCCACTCATTGAGCAGAAGAGAGAGATTCCTAATTTTGCAGAAGCAACAGGTAAGGTGACTCTCTACATTAAGCCCCTTCTATGTAAACCAGAATTCTCTAGTGTTTGTGTTCTTACAGTTTCGCATCTATCTCATCATCTATCACTACTTCTCCAAAAGCTGATCTGTACTGATGGGAAATAACTTTCAAAATACATTGTTAGATGTTGCTGCTGCTTTTTGAAGAAGGGAATTTTGCTTGGTCTTCTGACAGAACAAATTTGTGTGAAACAACCTGTGAATTTAGCCAACTTCCTGCATATGAAGATGAATAACAAGGAAGGAAGGAAGGACAGAAGGAAGGCGGGCAGGCCGGCCTCATGCAGTGCTGTTACTACCAACTCTTCTGGGAACAGCATCTTTAAAAGCAGGGGCAGGAAAAATACAGTGCTATTAATGAAGCTACTAGTGAATACGACAGCATTCTAGGAAGCTAAAAGTGAGGCTTCTGTGTAAAGTAGAATAGGGTGGATATTCTACTTCCATATCTAGTTCCAAAAACAGATTAACATCCTGATCCTGAGCACACTGTTCAGTATCAAGTGCTACTGCAATCAGTGTACAATACTATGTTGAAGATTTCGGTGTAAATCACTAAAAAAATTAATGTATGAAAGAGTAATTGTCTAAAATGATAAGCTGCCACTTGAATAAGCCAGGTGATGGAGGGGAGATATCAGTAGGCAAGCAAACATTTTCACAAAAGCTGAAATTAGACTGTTTCAAAAGCAGATGAAGTCTTTGCCTAGCTATATGGGGAGAAGTAGAAGGTACAAGAGCATGAAACTTCCAGACTCTTACACAGGAGATAAGAAAAGTAACAATACAGAAGAAGTTGATTCCCAGCATATGTGCACAAATGCTCTGAGCCAATGAGTACACGCACCCAATCCATGATATCATTTGTGCAACAGAAACATTTCCACTACCGTAACAAAGGAAAAAACACAAAAAAATATTTTAGAAAGGACACCAAGGCCCCATTTTTTCAAGCAGCCACAGATTCCCTTTAGAGCCCCCTTTTCCTGAGCAGTTTAGTTGGCCACACTGCAAAACAAAGCCTTCTGCTGTCACTACCTTCCATCTGTGTCTTCTCTCATCTTCTTCAGTGCCTGAGTCTTCAACCTGATTCAAGGCAGCACAATGCCATCACCATCCACTCAATCCACTAGAGGTTCTCTCACCTCCTGCTAGAGACAGGGATACTATTGACCTTCAGAATTTAGAATCCAGACTTAGAGGCCACAATCTCTTTCTGGCTCTCAGACTTCACCTTGTTATTCCTTCCTTTTTCTCAGCTGAGAAGAAAGACGAGTGCCAGGATGCATTAGTACTAGCAGCCGGTCAGCAATGTTACCACTAGAAACACACACATAAAGTGCACACGAGGACTCCAAATTCACTGATGTCCATTCTCTGCTGTTGAGCCCCAGTGCCGGTGGGTTGTAATTGATAATTTAGGAGACTGATAGAGGAGGAAGCTAGGTGAACCCACTAGAGAGTCTATAGCAGCTTTCTGGAAACAAACTGCAGCAGCCAGAAGCATCAGCACTTAAAGAACATTAAAAATTATTTTCAAAGCATTGCTCTTTCCCAGTGATTCCACCATCTGCCTGGCTGCCCCAAGGAAGGGATCACGCCTTGAGACTCAGAGAGAGACAAGGTCTAGTGTCTGGGACCCTTATAGCTGACAAGACACCAGGCAATTTTTCATTAAACTGGACTGTCATGTGGATTAGGTAGAATAAATAGAAGACTTTAATTCTGCTCAGTAACTTCGTAATGTTATATAGCTGATCTGCTTGTGAATGCAAACTAACATCCTACATGAATGATCTTCTCCTTGCCCTTCCAACCACTTAAAGGTAACTAAAGCTTTGTGCACATTTACCCAATGGCTGTTGTCCTGTGGTGTTTGTACAGGAAACTGGATATGTGGGTGGGATAAGGATTAAGAGAAAGGAACAAGGGCAGTAATAGCAAAAAGGTGGTAAAAGTGTGTGGGTGTCTTACAGGAGAAACAGCGGTGTGTAGAATAAATATTTGCATAGCACTTTCAACTGATCATATTGTTTCACATGCATTATGTAGCTGTAATCCTTATAAAAACCCAGCAACACGTCAGTATTATCAGATGAAAGAGGACTGAAGCTGAGAGAGAATAGCTTGCTTCAGGCGGCTAAATGAAGTGAGAATTAAACCAGGGACTTCTTGGTTTACATCTGTTTCTCTTAGCCAACTCCGTGTGTGTGTGTGTGTGTGTGTGTGTGTGTGTGAGAGAGAGAGAGAGAGAGAGAGAGAGAGAGAGAGAGAGAGAGAGAGAGAGAGATTCAGCTGGCAAATGAATCAAATGAAGATATTTGTTTATGGTGTGGCTCTTGGGAATATTTATTATTTATTTATTTAAGACATTTATGTATCACCTCTCAGCCCCCCAGGGCCCCTGAGGTGATGTACATTAAATACATATATAAAAACTTCTTTTAAAAAGCTCCCTAAAAATAATTTAAAACCAGACAGTAAAAGCAGAGACATTTTAAGGATCAAAGGCCATGCAGAACAACACTGTTTTAGCTGTCCAGCCTAACTTCCTTTGGCAAAAGACATGGAGCTCAGAAGAGTTAGAACTAGCCTAACTTCCTTTGGTAAGGAGTTCCACAGTAAGAGAGCTGCTACAGAGAAAGCCCTGTCATACATATACGCCAACCGAGCCTCATGGAGTATTGGGACATATAATAACACCTCTATAGCGGATCTCAAATTTTGGGCAGGCTTGGTCCCAAGCTGTTTAGGGCTCTATAAGTCAAAACCAGCATGTTAATTTGAGTTCAGAAGCAAACTGGAAGCCAGTGCATTTCTTGTAAGACTGGTGATGTACGGTGCCTAAAAAGCATACGCAACAACAGTCTGGATTCCATATTTTGCGCTGGCTGCAGCTTCTAAATACTATTTAAGGGCAATCCCATAAAGAGGTCATTAATGTAGTCTAATTGGGATGAGCCACTGTGGCCAGTTGTGCCTGCCACAGGAAAAGGTGCAGCTGGCACATCAACCAACACTGGACAAAGGCACTTCTGGCCTCTGCAGCCACCTGGGCCTTCCAGGAGCAGAAGTGGGTCCAAGAGAACCCTCAAGCTATGAACCTGATCTTTCAGAGGGAAAGCAACCTCATCTAGGACAGGCTGTGATCCCAAACCCAGGTTAGCTTTCCCACTGACCAACAGCACTTGATCTTTTCTGGCTTCAGCCTTAGTTTATTCACCCACATTCAATCCTTCACTATATCCAGATGACAGTTCAGGATTTCCACAGCCTTTTTGGCATCAGTTGTGAAAGAGAGAACACAGCTGGCTGCCATCAGCAAGAAAGAGAGACAGAAGTTGGCTGTCATCAGGAAGATGACACCTAGCCCCCCACCCCAAATCCAGATGACCTACCCAAGAACTGTCATGTAAATGTTCAAAAATATGAGGCACAGTACTGAGCCCTGTGGAACCCAAAGGCTAATGGCTGAGACGCTGAGCTGCAGTCCCCCATCAAACCTTCTAGAGATGTTCAGCCCAAAAAGATGGGAACCACTGCAGTGCCCCTGAGATCCATTTCAGCCCAATGACCCAGAAGGATACCATGAATGATGGTGTGGAAAACTGCTGAAAAATCCACCAGGACTCATGAAGATGCTTTTCTCTCATCCAGCACCCAGTGCACATCATCCACCAAGGCAAGCAAGGCTGTTTCTCTGCTACAACCAGGCCTCTACCCAGACTGGAATGGATCCAAGTAATCCATTTTATCCAAGAAAGCCTAGAATTGTGCTCCTACCATTCACTCTAATATTTACCTGAGAAAGGGAGAGTGGAGACTCAATGATATTTATCCAGGGAGGCAGGATCCAGTAAAGTTTTTTTGTTTTGTTTTTTTTGACAGGGTCTTAGAATTGCTTCTTTCAGATTTACAACCTGCACTCTCAGCTGGCCAACATGGATGAGACAGTCCCTCAGGTTACCTTTTTTCTTACCTTAGAGCCTTTGTTCTACCTTAATCCTCCCTCAGAACTCACTATAGCATTGTTTCAAGGGAAATAAAGCTACTATAAATATGTAGGCATGTGTGGGCATGTGGCTGGTAGTTTCCTTGACAAAAGAGATTCAGGCAGCATATCAATGTGAAAAAGGGTTAAACACACTAAGACAGTTTACTTTCCTAGTCCACTTAAATCTGCATCCCTTCCTAATCATTCCCTGAACTCACACTGCAATCTTTTCTCCCTCTCTCCTCCCGGCTGTCCGAAATGCTAAATACCCAACACCATCCTCCTCTCAAATTGCTAAAGTCTGAACTAATGATTACTAGCCTCCTCTTAGCTGGCTGGTTCCCTCACTAAATAGCTCTTCACAGTCAAAATGGTCTTTCCACTCCTCTTCCTCCTTCTCTCCACCCTTCCGCACATCATTCTGTTCAGTACGATTGGCTGAATCGCTCAGACCATTCCATTCAGTTTTATTGGTTGAACTCAGAAGAGGGTGGACTCTATCACAGCGAAGTTACAGACTCTCCAAGATTTTTTAAAACAATAAACAATAACTGTGATACCATTAAGTGGGTAAAATGTGACACACACCCCCTGATATTTTTGGGAATGCAACTACCATTAGCCTTAGCATGTGAAGGAATGTTGAGAAATACTCTTTAATAACTTCTGGAGGGTGACACAGTTCTCATCTCTGATTTAAAGACAAATTTATGATGATATGTTTTTGTGCAGGACAGAAAACAGAAGTTTATTGGATACACGAAATGACAGTTAATGCAGCCAGGGTATTACATTAAATGTCAGAATTATAATATTTGGCCTAAGCAGAAGTTGTGTCTCTCTGTAAATTCTCGTGACAAAGATAAGAAAAGGTTATTTATTTCATTTCAAAAAGGGAAAGGTTAGAGCTCTCTTTTCAAATGCTTGCTAATATTTTTAAATCAGATGCCACTGTAGTGTGAAAAGCACAAATTATAAGCAACTTTTGAAGGATTCATTCATTTTCATAAACCTTCCTTAGAGATGGAGTTTCAGGTAGAAATGATCTATCATCATGAATCTGTACACATCTTTCAGGCCCTGTAGAGCTTCAAGCATTAGTTCCAAGATTCAAGGACATCATATAGTTTTCTGTTACACTCTGGAAAACTTGCTTCAAAATTAATTACTGGTTTTCAGTGATCCATCAGGGCTTTTTACACTGTCGACAGCCAATCTACTGCTCTTTATAAACTCTACACAAGTTACCCTCTTCAGACATTTGAGGGTATAAATCAGAGTTAACCCTATTATCCTTAATGGGCTTACACTGATTTATGTGAGAGGAAAATAAGACTTCATGAGTGGATGAGCAAGCAACAAAACACTGTCTCAGATGAGAAATGTTATCAAATGCCTTACTATTTGGGTAGCAGTGCATTAGCAGCTCTGTATAGCACAACCCATACCTAAATCCACTGAGCACTGATTTATGGTACATACGATGGCTGAGCCTTCATTATTTATCAGTGTTCCCTGTTGTGCCACACTTCTGGTCAGCTCAGTGGAACCAAAGCAAAACTTCTTGATTTGGAACCATATGTGCCAATATTATTGAAATTAAGAACTGGTACAAGTGAACATTTCAAATGAAACACAGGTGTATTTGTCTTGGTTTTCATTAGAAGGAATGCTGCATGTATGGAAGGACAAATGACTGATCCAGTGATATCACTTTCAGAAAAAATATTAAAGCCTGGAGGCAACAAAACAAATACAATTTACAGATTCAGATATATTCAGATATATATTCAAAAAGGTATATAAATATACCTTTTTGATATCCTAGTGAACAGGAAAGATCTGCATGAGAAAAAGGCTGGACATTCAAAAACAGCAGCAGAGCAAATATTATTGATTTGCACCTATGGATCTTGTCCAAAAACAGAAGGATGCACAAGTCCTGCCCAGGAACATGGACACTAAGGGTTGTTGTTGCTTTGTGCCTTCAAATTGCTTCCAACTTCTGGCAACTCTAAGGTAATCTATCAAAGGATTTTCTCAGCAAGCTTTGTTCAGAAGGGGTTTGTCTTTGCCTTCCTCTGAGCCAGAGGACTTGATTTGACTTGCCCAAGGACACCCAGCAGGTTTCCATGGCCAAGTGGGGATTCAAACCCTGGTCTCACAGAGTCCTAGTCCAATACTCAAACTAGGGGCATATATACCTTCTCCTGTTCATATGTGAGCTGGGAGCATGGGGAGACAAAGCCTTGATACCAATTCTGTGTCACATTTCCTTAGATATGTTTTAATTACTACCTCTTACAATGGATACATCCAAGAACATATGTCTGTCTTATATTCATATCTGTCTACTGCCATGTTCTACAATTCAATTTTTCTGGTCACTTCCCTGCTCACTTTTACAGAATGAGAGTATGGAAAAGTAATACTGAAAGTGGCTGTATGTTTTAAAATTGTGTCAGGTTGGATAATAACTGCAGTAGGCTGTGGTGGTGGATTGATATAGATACTGCTAGCAAACAAATACAAGAATATTGATAGATGTATATAGAAGAAAGTTCTGACTATAGCTATGCATTGTTCTGTTGCTGCTGCATGGTGTAACTTAATTAGTAGAGTTAAAAATACCAGACCTACAATTACTGGACTTTATCAGTTGCTGAAAGTAAAGCAGTAGACTTCACAAATTGCTAAAATTGCTATAGTTACCCACAATGGATTCTAAGAATATAATAGAATTAAAGAGTAGAGAAATTAAATCAATAATGCTGAGAATTTCTTTCTCCATTACCTTGTAGAGGGAAATTATTTACGTTTTCAGAATCTCAGCTGACTCAGTAGTAACCATGTAACACATTGATGAGGGGAAAACACCAGAAACATTAGTCTACATATCAAAGTACTTGTGTCTTCAAAGAAAGCCCATTTTAAGCATCTTAACACATCTACCCATCCAGTGGTGTTTCAAAAATGTTACTTGCTCAGAGCACCCATTAAATATTTTGATTTTTTCAATGTAATTCATATGAATGCATGATGAATCTGTGAAGAATTCTACTTATGCCACTAGTGCCACCAAATGTTGGGACCTCCACTTGTCCCTGCTACTATGGCGCCATATGTTCGGGGCTGGGCCTCCTGGATGCCCCCATAGTTCCTGAGTGAGACTTTATCATCATAGTCTCACCACCAAACACCACCATCCTTGAACCATGGCTCCCACCACAGACACCACAAAGCACCATGTCTCCTAGCTCAATCAACAATACTATTGTCACATTCCCAGAGGCAGAGTACATAGTACAAAAATCATTTATTAAACATACAGTTAAAAATGGCCCACTTAACACATCTAAATCCTAACTGATGCTACTAAGTAACTTCTCCTGGTCCTACCATTTTAAACCGTGGGGAAAGATCATTTCCCTGCACTCTAAGTAACTGTTCCATATTCATCATCATTACTAAGTCACAATTCGGACACTATTGCCACAATCATAACCCGACCCCCATGTTACAAGGCATCAGGTGAATTGGGAGAAGGATGTCTGTTCTCCCAGTGTGCACAGCATGAGGAAATAATGTTTCAGGTTTGGGAGAGGGCTTGGGCCAAGAGAGGCTACTTAATTAAGCATAATTAACTAACTTAACTAAGCAGCTGATAGTGAATGCTGGCCCACGATTTATGTACAACAGAAGTGAATATTCTCTTAAATGCTATTGTACAATAGCCACAATTCAATGCTGCTAGCTGAGACTGTGCCAATAGAAATAGCAATGTTTGGGCAGCGGGGAAGCACTTGCTCTGTTGCTTAAGTAGCAAAAGTATGCAGCTTTGCATCAGATGGATTGACCCTTAGTTTGATGCTTAAGATTCTTTTGCCTGGCTTGAAGCCATGGCTGCTAGGACACCCTAGGGATGCCTGTTGCCATGATGCATGCATACAGCAATGTAAGGGAGAAGTCTATCCATTCCACCTCCACATGAGGGGCTGCTCCACATCAGGGGAAGGAGATAACCCTATGACTCTGTCTATAATTCTGTTATATCTCTGTCTATACTTCTGTTTCTCTGACTACTCCCTCTCCACACTTCAACTGAGTTGATTGCAAATCTATGCAATGGTTAGGAATGTTTGCCACCTACAGACTGAAGAACTGCACTGTGACTGAATTATTGCAGTCTTCAAACACACTGTCACAGTTAAATTAATTAGAACATTTTAACAACCAAATAATGTCAAGTTGCACAGGTCAAGGTCCACCTCAGTATACAGTATACATGTCAAATTGACTAGATTTCATTGTCTTGAAGCTATGGTTCTATGATACATTCTGTAAAGAAAGAAGCTAGGCAAGACTGAGTACAGCCAGACAATCATAGCTCATGGAATGCTGTGGAGCAGCCTATGGGGAAAAGAATATAAAACGAGAGGCTCCTCTATCAAAAGAGTCAGATACAGCCAGTTAGAAACAGAGATAGGAATGGGGCAGATAGGGCTGTATGAAATCTTGAGAGCAACCATCAAAGATAGATATGGCCAGTTAGGAATAGAGCAATTGATAAGATGTGAATAGGGACTGTAATTCAGGGAAAGTGTTACTTTGTGTTAAACTGAGGTGTTGCATTATACTGTGTGTGGAGCCAGTGTTAGGTTATAATTTAATTTACTTGTTCTACAGTATCTTTACTGATTTTATTTTCTATGCCTCTGTCTGAATGTTTGATTTAATATTTATCAAGGAAGAATGCTCCCACTTTACCACAGTGAACTCAATGCCCAACATATCTACTTCTCTAGTATAGTGATCACCTGGACGCCCAAGTACCAGATTCAGAAAGGAATCCTAAAGGTAAAATGGTAAGGTGAGTGATAGGAGTCCAGGGACTGAACTGTGGGGCCAAGCTGGAAAGGGGATCTATCACACATTCATTGTTTTATTTTTATAGATATAAAATAGATCAAATTATTTCCCTGTGTCAACAAGAGGATTATTCTGGAACAGTCAATATCATAACCTTAATGGGAAATTGTTCAGAGTGCTACAGATAATACACATATACCCCTTAAAGAATCAGATCATAAAACATAAAATGTTCTGGATCTTTTTACTATATGTGGTAGATCTGTGAAAAGGTCAACAAATTCTGGAATCAAATACATTCTACGGTGTATAAAATTTTGGGAAAGTTAAGGTTCAATTGAAGCTGGAATTATATTTGTTGGGATTAGTAGACTGGCCATGGTCCTCACCTCAGGCTGCTACTGGAGAGCTGGAATTGTCATGATCTTGAAGGATAACTCTTGCTGTGGGACTCAAATGCAAGGGGACTTAAAAGAGGCAGACCCCATAACTCTTTTGCAACTGGCAAAGACTAGTAAAAGACACTGACAAACACTTTACCTGGGTGGGAGTGAGAATGACAACTCTCCTATAGAAAAATAATTAAAGGCACAGTGATTGCAGAAGAAACAGTAATAACTAGCATAACATGATATGTTAAAAACACCTTCTTGTATTATATTAAATAAAACCAGATAAATGACCCTCCTCCTGCAACCCAGGCTTATAGAGACATGCGTCCGGCATAGAGGTTTGTGATACGATTTAGGCTGTGAACAGGGCAGAGTCTGAGCAAATTTGGTGTTTGTAAATCTGTTCCAATCCTTCCACAGTTTTATCAGGTGAGGTAAGAGAAGTTCCTAACATCTCCTCCTACCAGTTTAAAGCCAAGACTTGTAGCCTAAGTCACTGCTGGTCCTTCTCCTCACTGCTCGATTGATTATTGTGTAAATATTGGGCTTCCTGCTTATGCAAGGTCTCTTTCAGTTCTGTTTGCATATTCCAAACCAGTCTACAGTCTGAAACAAGGAAGTTTATGTAATGTTCCAAAAAAGTGCTGTACCTCATGGCAGGTATGAATATACTACAGAGATGAATGCACAAGTGTTCTTTTCATCAGAAATTCAAGCAGCAACTATTTCCCTCTAGAAGGATAACGCAGGTTTAGCCACCGGATGATTTTCTGAATCATCTATCTAGTAATAATGGAAAGAAATAGCTCAAGAATAACTAAACTTTTTTGCATTTATTCGGAAGAAATTTGTGTCTCTGGCACTGGGGTATTTTTCTAGATTTAGTATCTGTGTGTCACCTTAAGTGACTCATTTTACCAATAAAAGAGAAAAAGAACATGACTCTCTTCCACAGGTGTTGAATATAAGAGACTCCTCTGCTTCCCTCCACCTCTAAAGAGGTCATCTGAGTACTCAGAAGTGATGAGGGTGACTACGTGATCAGATGGTCATTCAAAGAAGTCTGTTTAGTCTGTCTGTCTGGGTTTGCCAAAGCCAGATTTTCTTGGTTTGGAGCATATTATACTGGACAGCAGGAAGAAAACACCAAGACAGTACAAATGATTTCTAATTCTCAAAGTTCATTAGCCCCATTCATGCATTACACACAGGATGGAGATATACCTATCAAAGGCTCTATCAAGACTGTGTTACTGATTCCAGAATCATCTGCCTTCCCTATCTCCCCTGGGGTCCATGCATTAGTCATAAATGTTTCACTTAAGAATAGCCTACACATGCAAGTTTCCACAGGATCTAGAACATCATCTGCCAGGATTCTAATTCCTAATGATATCTAGGCACATAGGCTTTCATGGCCAACTTGCAGATGTCACAGGACTGTGACAGAAAGATGGGAGGTGTTGGAAGCAGACAAAAGTAGTTTGGCTATCCTGCTTCTTTCAGTCAATGGATCCCTTCAGTTACACTATGTGTGAAAAGTACTATTAGGTTATTGAAAACAGCTTAGGGGCACGTCCTCCCCAAAAGACCCACCTCCTCCATTCTTGTGTGCCTTCAAGTCACTTTTGAATTATGGCAACCCAAAGGCGAAACTATCATGGGGTTTTCCAAGGGTGAGAATCACCTAGGTTTCCCATGGCTGAGCAGGGAATCAAACCCTGGTTTCCAAGGTTGTAGTCCAATGATCAAACCACTGCCACCTTACATCTGCTTTGCCCCCTGCTGGTATTACCAGTCTGACTGTGGAGGGAAAGACAACTGGAGGCCACTGCACTTTCCCCATCTTCTGTCACTGTTCTCTCACTCAGAGGAGAAATGTGAACAGCCAAAGACAGCAAATGGGGCTCAGGGAGGAACAGCAAGGCCAGGGGCTCCAGGGTTGGCACTGTTCCCCTGCTGAGGAACAGGCCTTTGTAGGTGACTGGTAATTCTACCATCTGATGTCCACCCTCTGCACTGTAACACTGGCTTCTGCCTATCAGTTGCGGTTGTTTACTCAGCAAAATAACTTCGCATGAATAAAACTCTTTCACCAGTAATTAGTGCAGGCATCAGTCCTAGCTGCCACTAGGAATTCACACTACCAATCCAGATTATTTATGAGCATAAAGGGGCAAATGGGGCCAGACACACACACACGCACGTGCACGCATGCACGCACGCACACACACACACACACCTTTTTCAGAGTTATGCTTCTCAGAGGCGCACATTCTTCTCTCTTAAACTGAGGTTGCTGTAGATGTCTGAAAGTAGAACTCTTTAATTCTGGAGTGCACTCTACTCCTTTTTGAAACAGTCTTTATGACCCAGGTTTTCAAGAGAACAATATAAAAATGCATAGTGTTCAGACTTTTCTAGCAATCATGGGAAATGTACATCAAACTGCAGGTGTAAAAGTACAGTAACAATTATTTTTGTACCCCATCAGAGAAAAAGGACTGAATGTCCTTACATATACATGCAGAGAAAGAGAAGAATGTCAGTTAATTTCGTTTGTTTCTTGCATTAAAAAACCAAAACAAACAAACAAAACAACAACGAAGGGATAGGCTCTAATAACATTCAGTTTCTGTAAGATTCCAAGTCACTTCATGCTGATAGTTGCCTATAGAGGACTCGACCCCAAAACCTCAATTGAAATATATACTGATGTAACATCTCAGAATTGCTTAGATGATTTCACTGCAAGATAATTATAAAGAGTTCAAGAAAGCATCCCGAAGAATCCAAGCGAATGATAAACATACTGAAAAAATGTAGTATGTTTGTGATGGGTGCAATTAAATTATAGCAAAGAACCAACAACCACAGAATTGCTCAGAGACTTCATTTTCTTAACTATGTTTGCATCTCTTCAAGTATGTTCAGATGACATTTCTTCATTTGGATTACAACATGAACATATTCTAAACATTTATGATGTAAAAACCCCCTAAGGACTAAAGAATTCAACCAGTAAGTCATTTCTATAGTGTATTTGGTACATATGACAATTTACAGAGCAGCAGCAGCATACAATAGGTATTGCAGGTTTTCACATTTATGTCAGTCAATTAAACTTTCAGTTAGTTAATGTGTGAAAGATAATATTAAATCACTGAGGGCAAATTCATGGATTAACATTTCAACTGTTGATGATGGAATGTTGGAAGGCTATTCTGGTTCCTCCACAGAGGAAATACTAAGACAGCCTTTCCCTCTAGCATTGCTTAGCACCTTTAGTTCTTTGAAAAGGTACTCTTTCTGAAATTTTGATAGCAGAAACATCTAGGCTGCAGTCCGATACACATTTAGCTATGAGTAAATTCCACTAAATTCAATGGGGTTTATGTTTGAACAAACTTGTATAAGAATATGGTCATATCTTTAGAAGTTACAACATCATTGGGAAAATTCAGGAAGTCAGCGGTCTTCAGGGACGATTAGACCCAGCAAGCATAGCCAAAGGTCAGGAATGCTCCAGCAACAAACTCCATAAAGACCACAAAGTCTCCATTCCTGTTCTAACTCTGTCCTTGTTTCTCATACATAAGCCCTATTGAAATCAACAAGATTTACTTAGATTACTATATATAAGACCAGAGCTTTGACCAACTAACTAAATAGGTTATGAAGCATATGTTTCATTAACTAAAATGTCTCATTTTGTTGACACCCCTATTAACAATGAATTATGAAATCTTACCACTTTGGGATAGAACAATCAAGCAACCAAACAGCACAATGACTATAGGGACACTCAGATGTCTAGAGAGAGCATCACTAATTCAATGACACAGCTCTGGCATGAAGAAATTATACTTCATACATGTTAATAGGCACTTTAAAATTTGCGTGTGAGAGAATTTTTTTACTTACTGAAATTCTCTCACCTGCCTTCACGGGTTTGTAACTATTGCAGAGGAATAGGATAAAAATTGCAAGACATTAATATTTTACAAACTCAGCAACTTAAAAATAATATTCGCTAAGTACATAAAAATGACATTCTTCAAATATTAGAAACTGTTCCGATTTATTATAGATGCCATCATGGAGTTTGCAGCAGAATCCTAAAGGGTATATTATGGGCTATAAAACAATACGCCTTTAAATGAGAAATACCTATGTTATCTATTATCAGAAACAGAAATGCTTTCTAACATGCATCTTAAGAAAAAGTCATGGTTTTCTATTGTCCATTGACTCAGGCAGTGTCATTCCTCTGTATCATATACTATCCATCCCAGCACAAAAGGGATGCTTAAAAATCAAGATACATGAGAATATTAATACATAGTATGGACTAAGATAATTTAAACTGATAGCTCAGTATCCAAACCACTCTTGATAAAAATTCATTAAAATTATTTGTAGCTGTGAAACAGTACAAACAATAAAAACAAATATAATTTTGTTTGTTTATGAAGGGAATTAAGCATGCAGCGTATAATTCTGCCCTGCTAAGCCCACATACAGCTCCTGAGTATGTTTACTGAGAAGCCAGTATTAAATCTAATTGATTTCAGTGGGGCTTACATTCAGGTGAGGTTGTACAGGATTGCCATGTTACAGTTCAAGTCAAGATTAACCAGGTGCCTCCAGAAATAAATACCATTTTATTTAAACCGTGGGATTTATTTCCAAGAAAATTATGCTTATAAAACCAGCTTTACAGTTTGATCACACGGTTCATTACACAGAGGTATGGCCCAATGTGCTCAATGGGACTTACTCACAAGTAAGGATCATAAGATTATAACCTTAGAGAAATTAATATGCTTGACACAGTTTTACTTACCTAGAAGCATGTTTCTCATCTGCATATAATTCATCAACCGTTTTTAAGTCTTCAGAAGCAAAGGATCCTAAAGTTGCTTTTTCAGACTTGGTAAGACTGGAGTTGGAGCTGTTGAGAAGTATGCCCTGAGCTGAAACTGCAAATGTACAGTGTGCCTCACTCCTACTGGTCAACAGATAGCTCAGAGGAAAATAACTGAAACAAGGAAGATACTGTGAAGAAGTTTTGCCACCTCAAATGGTCAAGCTACAGCCCACCTCAAGGAGGGGCCACCATTCAGCAACACAGCATCTATGAAATAGCAGGTTCATTCTGTGGCATTTCCAATGAAAGATTTCAGTAGGACTAGGTATGACCTTTGACTCGGATCCAGCAGAACTACCACGACCTGAGCAGAGAGTACTGGATCAGTAACACTAACAAAAATTACTCAAGGTAACACAACTTCATATATAGCTAGAAATTGAATCAGATTGTTTTGCTGCCCTGAAGAGTACTGAGTGATATGGATTTTTAATGTGTTACCCATTCTAATTAAAATCAAAATAATCCAACAGTTCCCAATTGAACTAGCTACTGTGCCAGGAAATAAAGTCTGAAATCTGAAGAGATACTTTGGTGTAAATAAGGACTGGTCACCACTGAATGGTGGAGGACAGCACTACAGTTAGGTGGGCAGCCATGCCCAAAACAAAAGCAGTTTGTTCAGTACCCCTTCTGACGACAGCAGATGTGTAAAATAAATAAATACATACATACATACATACATACATACATACATACATACATACTAGTTTAGTCCACTGGGATGTTGCACAGAATGAATCTGAATTATTATGCTAGAAAACCTGAACCCATGCCCCACAGTGTTAATCACACAAAACAGAAGTGAGTGACAACAAAAGAGAGGAGTGATACACAGTGGGACTAGAAAGACAGAAGAGGGAAGTGATCCAGGGTGAGTCTGCAATTGGCAAGTGTGGCAAGTGTAAGACTCCCTGCTATTTGATTCTGGAGTTTCAGAAACTTGTCTACATGGGAAGCCAGCGCACAAGCTTCAACCTTGCCTCTGCCTCAAAGTGAAGAAGAACATAAGAACACTAAAACAATAGTCAACCAGTAAGTAGTCTGTATGTCCACCAGCAGGACATGAATGCAACTGCACCCTTCATCCCACTTTCCTAGCAACTGACATACAGAGGCTCACTACCTCAGACACTAGAGGTGATACATACTGGTAGCCACTGATGGTCTTAACCTCCATGAATTGATCTAACCTAACCCTCCTTTAAAGCCATCACAACATCTTGTGGCACTGAATTCTACCATCTGTACAATATGAAGAAGTACTTCCCTTTGTCTGTCCTGAACCTTCCACATGCAATCATTCCTCCTTCAGTTTACCTCTATTTTCTTTAGAAAAATTCCACAAAACTGAAATGCCAAGTCGTATATTTGAAAAACTTTAAGTTCTGTTTTTGTTGAAAAGTACCAAAATAATCAGGCATAAAGTTTCCAAAGAGGATCTCTCTTGCTGTTTCCTGGGAGGTTTCACACACAATTGGCTTTAAGAACTTTTTTTAAAAGACAGTGTATACCTTGTCTTTCTACCTGAAAAGACATGCAAGGCCAAAGTACAGTACGCTACAAAAGAACAGTAGGCAAGAATAGCCACAAACCACTGACCCAGCAGCTGTGGCTGGTTCTTTAGAAACTATAATTAAGTAAATTATATCCAGCCAGAGAACTCTTGTAATCCATCTGCCTGAAGAGATATAATTTCTCTTGCTACTGCAGGTGCTTTACTCAGCCAACTGAGCTAGACAGCAGGCACATGGATCATGATGCACTAGGGACGAAGAAACCATTCCTGAAGAGTGTTTCCAACTCTGAGTTTTTAAAGAGAGAGGCATTATTAGAGGATGACCTCTCTATCATAAAATCATAAAGTTGGAAGGTACCCTATGGGCTATCTGTGAACTAAGTTCAAAAGGACACTTGGTAAAGTCACCCACATGTCTATACATCATCAATGTCTAACTAAATGCTTTGACATATGGCATCTTCACTGCATACAGCACCACACTACATGAGAGAAGGCTTAAAGCTTCTGGGATCTACTTTGCTTCCCTCCATCTAACAAGAAATTCATGGTCCACCAATTTCAACCAAATACAAATACAAAACAATGACTTAGAAAGAATAGCAGTATAGACTCAGCTATAAGGCAATGCCTGATTGCCTCTCCACCTAAGAATCACCTTAAAAGGGATGAATAACTTTAATGCTTACTAGGCATGATTTCTGGTTCACATTTGTTGAAGAAAGAACAGTTCGGGCTCAAAGTAAGGGTTTAAGCAGCGTAAACAATGGAGGAAAACACATGATTCTTACAAACTCAAAGAAACAAAATGTCAAATGCTTACAATGCAAGCCACTATGGTATTTCCAATATATTCAGCAACATCTGCTCAAACATTTTTAAAGGGAAGGAATTTGAAAATTTGCAAGCACAGGTTCTTAGAAAGGTATTCTTTAATTGCTTTTGAAGTTCATCTTCTTGAAGTTGGAAATGTGAAAATAATACAGTGACATAAAAACAAAGTTACATACTGATAAACTGTCAGTTATCAGCCAGCCTCCTTTCATAGCTGCAAGGAGTAACAGGAGTTCAAAAATTGATTATCAAGTTTGCATGACTTAAGTAGAATTATAGCTATGAAAATGTCCTCCTGATGATTTTAAAATAAAATGAAAACAATAGAAAGCCATCCAAGTTTACAGAGTGGTATCATGAATAGTAATGTAACATGAAAGTGTAAACAAATCCTTCCAATACACAGAAAGTTCTTAGATGTGGAAGCAAAAATATCTGCAAAGGCTAGCAAAGCCAAATGCCTCTTTTGTCTTCAGGAAATATCCACATATAATGAAAGAGTTGCACAGAGAAATGAAGTCTCTCAAGAATGAAAGGCATATCCCGGTACCCTGTGCAAGGAGAATTAACAGCAACACAGATCATGCTTACCTCTCTTCATTTAGATGCAGACTCATTAAAAGAAGCCTGACATTCTTTGGACATTCCTTCAGAAACTCTGAAATGCAGTGTTACATTTTTAAATAGTAGCAGAGGGGAAGAAGGAATGGTTCCTCATTCAGAAAATACATACCTAGCCTTTATTTGATCATTATACATTTTAAAGTCACATCACATCTGCATCACACAATGCATGCAACTTAAGGAACTAAATGGCACAAATGATAAAAAGCCATGGATTTGGCCAAGTTCAGCTCATTATGAGTCTTCACAGCGCTTGTTGCATATTAAGCTGAAAATCTTATAGTGAAGTCAACTACCATTTTGAAAAAAGAAGTAATGGCAGAAAATACACAAGCTGTGAGAAGTGCAGGTAAAAATTCCCACCATTAGCCAAGACCAGTTTAAACCTTGTTGAGGAATGGGGAGAGAATCACTACTACTTAGTACAGTCCTCTCTCCATATTCACAGCTTTGACTTTCATGAATCCAATTATTCATGAGACACGTATGTGCTCTCCTCCCCATTCTCCTCCTCTCATTCCCTTGTGTTTTGCCAGGCACAGAGAAGGAAGGCACATTCCCGGACAAAAGGAGAGGAAATTGGAAGTGGGGTGGCATGCACGTGCCTTCCTTCTCTTCTTGGAGCTCCCCCCTCCCATTACCTTGCCTCTGGTCTAGTGCTCAGAACGTGTATCGAGGCGACAGGCAAGGGAATCAGGGGGAAGGTTTGCGCAAGCCTTCCTTCTCCCCTCTGGAGCTCCATCTCCTGTTCCTTTGCCTCTGGCCTTGGCCCTGAGAACTCACGCAGAGGCAATAGGCAAGGGAATGGAGAGGAAGGCTCACGTGACCCTTCCTTCTCCATTTGGGAACTCCCTGTCACATTGCTTTGCCTCTGGCCCCAGTATGCAAAAGCCAAGAAAATGAGAGAGGGGAGCCCAGGAAGGGAATTGGAGGGGGGTCGCAGGGGGGAGTTATTCACATTTTTCCCACTTTTGTGAGGGTTCCGCAACCCAAACTCTCACAAAAGTGGAGGAGGGTCCACTGTGGTCAGAAAAAAATGTAATAGGCTAGATTTATTCACTCGGGCAATTTTCTACATCAAAATTAGCTTCACCGCAAGAATTTCACTAATTGTGAAAAGCAGGAACAGGACTATTTCTCAAGATTATCACCCAGAAAAGATGGTAATGGACCTCTTCACATATTATATTTTGAACTGTAATTACAAAATATTTTAAAGTATCCAAGTGACAAAAAGACATGCCATACAGTCAAACCTGCACAGTTATTGAGTTGATAGGCACTTCTATCAATACGCTGGGACTAACTTTTACCTTTAAAAATTGATCACAACAGCAGTATCATGTTGAAATGACACGTATTATATTAAGCTCCCCTTCCAATGAGAAGGGAAAACAAAAACATAGGCTGAAATCACATGGGAAATTTTCATATTCCAAATATAACCTGAAATAATCAGTCCTCTGGGAGATGTAACACTGGCATAAAATATGAGGTTCATGTCCCAACCCCCAAATCCACTACTGTATTTTCTACTAGAAAGGAAAAAAAAAGTAGTAGTGGGAAAACATAGGAGGGTTACAAATGCACTAGGACATTGTTGGGAACCTTCCCCTGAGATATAGTTAATGAGCCAGTACAGTAGTACAATTAAAAAGAATGCATCCAGTCTGTGAAATCAAGGAATTAACATATTTAGTGCTGCAAAATTGTTTCCAAAATTGCTTCCAACATGCAATTTTTGTGACCTGACCTCACATCTGGATGGCTTTATTTTAGAAATGAACATGTAAACTTACTTTGGCAATGCAAGCCTCATAACAACAGATGCCTCAGTGAAGTCAGTAGAACATAGTTCTAGTCAAATGTGTACAAGATGGCAGCCAAAGAGGTCTTTTGCAACCCAGTGAGCTTACATTAGGCTTACAGTCTAATTGGCAGCATCCCAGGTATATCTTCCTGAAACTTACACCCGGAGATATTAGTAGAGATTTTTTTTTCCAAAAAATAATTCTATTACATTCCAGCAGTGTGCATGTTAGCTGAATCAGGTCTGAGTCATCTTGTTAATCAAAATGTTTCCCGATAAACCATTCCTAGCACTACTGATCAAACTATACTGTACAGCTATCACATATTTTCCTCATTGACTGATATATTTGCAGAATGAAAACAGCAAAAAGTAGGGCTAGGGAACTGGTAAGTGCTAAAAATGGATAACTAAATCGAACTCATTATTCTCAGGAGAGAAAAAATTGCTGACAGAGACACTTTTGGAAGAGCAAGACAGCAGTTGTAATCTACAGCAGATGTGAGAACTGTGCAGCCCTCCATATGTTGTTGAACTTCAACACCCAACAACCATGCCCACCACAGCCAATGCGAAAAATGTTGGAGGGTGCAATTCAATAGTTGGAGGGCTACACAATTTTTACCCCTACTCTACTGACAATCAGGAGTTCTGATTAAAATACATACATACACCCTGTTCTGAGAGTATTTAGCAATCGGGAGTTCTAAAGTGAAGAAAAAAGAAGTTCAAAGACAGGAAAAATGAGGATACAAAAAACAGTGATGTGACTGATTGCATAGACTCCATACAATTAACTTACAACCATATCTGATTTATATATTTATATTCTTCCTTCTTAGGATAACTCCTTATAAGATGTGATGCAAAATTAATGTTGTTGTGTCCATGTTTTAGTTAACCCATCTGGGGCGTGGGCTTTAAACACAGAGAAAGAAGTGGAAATTTCTTTAGATAATATGATAGAATGCCTTTCATATGGGCATGTGAAAATGTCTATTATGCAGGGATTATTACCCGGAGTATCATGGTTTCCTGGAGTGAGTATGTGGTATGGAATTCTGATTCACCAATTAACTTTTCTTCCAAATTGTATGCCTTGCAGAACGAAGCCCTTCTCACACACTGAGCAAATTCAACTGACTCTGTAAGGGCCACATCTCCACCCTGGGAAGGAAATGTTTATGTTGCCATGAATAAAAAAACAAATAAATTAATAATACGAAAAGAATGCTGGAAGAGGCATTTTGAAAAGAAAGTTGTAAAAGAGTCTAGACTCTAAATGTCTGACTAAAAATGAGTTGCAATGTATTACACTGTAGCTGCGAAAAACAAAATGGGTGGAGGAATATGCAGTATGCTTTTTTATTCATCTCTATAGTAAGATGCTGAGAAACAGGATCTGCAGAATCGTATAACAGAAATAAAGAATGGAAAATTAAAGAGGCGTATTTGCCAGAAATGAGTATTCTACAATCAAACATATTTCATCACTTGAAGAAACACTCTTTCTGAGCTTAAATAACAGGTCCATAACATGACTTAATGGGACCGGATACAGATTTATCTTCATGCCCTTGCAACAGGTACTTCCACTGACACAAGTTGCAAAATACTCATTCTTTTTTCTGGCCTCCACACATGAATCTTATGTAAAAGGGCCATTAAAAAGTCCTTAAAATGGCATCATTCATTTAAGGATGCAAAATTACACAAGAGATTGAGATGATGCAATGTTTCCTCCTTATCCAGGCAAAAACAGTGATCTTTTGTACTTGATTTGATTGTACTTGCCAAGTCACTTTCTTAAAACATATTCACAACATATGCACTTATGCACAGCAATCTGTGCTTAATATTCCTACAGTGCAGTAGCTGCAAGCTTGAGTGACTCCACACAGATATAATGTCAAGGATTCTTAATACTTTATAAAGATGTTCAAACTTCTACCACAGAGATATTTTTAGTCCTCACATCAGTTGTGCAATCCATCCATATCGCTTGTCACTACAATCATTTGGTCACAATGCACTCATTAGCAACATCCAGGTATACTGGATAGACCTGTAAGTGTGGTGAGATGGATCAGAGAGAGATAAAGTTTATATTTCTTTTTAGTTTTGTAAAATTTGAAAAATTTTGAGTATTTTTGTCTTTATATACAAATTGCTTTACTTGCTCGTTCTATCAATATATAGTATAGATTGTAGTGGGCTGACAACATTGTCAGCAACTTTGAAAGAGGTACAGATTAATTAAATGAATAACTGAAGCGGAATAGCTGATATTAAATAACTTTTTCACTTTTCCTCCATGAACAGAAGTCACCAACAGTAACCAGTTGTGTGTGAGTGCCTAAGCAAAAAAGTACTAGGACCTTTACCCATTTTTGCACAGGTACAGACAGATGAACTATGTTAGTTCTCAATTCCCAATACAAAGTTAACACTTGACAGAGATTCTACACTGCTTCATTCTGGAACTCTTAAATTTTGTAAATAATGTCTTTAGTAATATCTTTTTAGATTATTGTAAGCTGCCTTGGATCCCATTTGCGAGAAAGGCAGGGTATAAATTCAATGAATAAAAATAAATAAATAAATTCTATATAGTTTTCAACAAGTGACTTAAAGGAAAGGAAAAAACAAACCAGAAGTCTCCCCCACTTTTTTTTGCAATGTATATTCAATGTATATGCAATGTGATACTCCAGGGGAATATCACAATTCTCCAATTTTCTGCATAGCTGACTGTACACTACAAGCAAGCGATGTTGTGGATCTCTTGTATGAACCAAGGTATACCAGTTTGACTAAATGAGACAACAACTGCAATGGAAAGTCATAATTCTCTAACATCTGGAGGAGCTCACTCTGAACTGCAAACAGGAGATGCTCTTGACGTGAACCAAAGGAGATCAGTGAGACTAAATGAAACAACTGTGAGGGAACATCTTTGTATCTTCCACCACTGTCACCACATTATAATGTCCTACCACTGCTACCAAAATGTCACAGACTACCTTTGTATACTGGCTTTTCCCTGCTTTGGGGCCATTCTACCACTATGCCTCCACCCCATAAGCCCTTCACTGTCCTTCAGGTAGGTGTCTCACGGTATAGGACAAAACAAATAGTTTTTAAAACTATATATTAAAACAAGTATTAATATGTTAACATACATTTATTATTATTACCTACCTTTCTAATATACTAAAGCTAACACTGATTTCTATAATGGTTCTTTAACTGCTATCTAGAATAGTGTGCCAGCTAAAGTTCTTGGCTTTGCCTTTTTTCAGGGATTTCAGCTGTGGTCCCACTGCTGATCATTTTCTCCTTTATACCTTTCTCAGTCCATTCCTTCTTTCTGCAGTCTTTGACTGCCCAGTCTTCCACTTAGAAGTGGAAGACCTTACAGCTTGTGTTTCACCTGCTGACTCTCTTCTGTACCTCTATATTTCTCCGTTAATGTATCCCAGCAATCTTATTTTCTCCACAAGTGTTCAATCAGATTTGAGGAACCAAATATCACACCCCCTCAGGGTGGAAATTCCCCACCAGTCACCTGTACCAAACTGTTAGTCAGTGAAAATACAATTTGATTCTTTGTGTTCTTGTAACTGTTGAAGCTAGAGTCCACCTACTTCTCAGCAGCTAAATCCCAGTAACCCACCAAAAAAAGCCACTTATCTCTATACAATGTACCCCTCCCAACAAAGCCTCAGTTTCACTATTACCTATGGAGGTCTCAGAGGATGATGTAGTCATTCCTCATCTGGCTACAGGAACATAGCCAAATGCTTCTCTAATCCCCTCTTCGTGTTCCATTAAATGGCTGTGGTGATGGTGTTGCAGCAGTTACAGTGAGTCATGGTGAGTCTTGGTCTTTGGTTATTGCAGAGGAAAGAAGAAAATACTAACCTCTGCAATGACTCCCCCCCCCCCAAAAAAAAAGATATACTCAGGCATGTGTTGGACTTATATGTGTCTCTAATAGGACGCTGGCCTATGTATTCTGCCCCTGATCAAGGATGCTTCTCTACAGTCATACTCTAGATGGAGGTCTTGTCAGACTTTATTAGACAGAGGCAGCATGAACAAGCCTAGAAGTTTTGAAACTAACTTAAAATGAAATAATATCTGTTTCTTTCTGATATGCCTTATAAGAAATACAAATTAGGTTCAACTTACAAATCAAGTTCAGTGCTTGCAATCTCTCATCTCTACAGTACAGCAGTTTGATCAAGCCTTCTCTCAGAGTTTTTTTAACTATAAATTCTTTTGAATCTTGCTATCCTATCCACTGGCCATGTGGGTTGAGAATGATGGTGGCTGTAGACCAACAGATGACATCCAGGTAGGGAAAGACACTGGATGGGGAAGAATCAGTTATATTCTTTTCTTTTCTGAGGCTTTAAAAACAACATTAGCTAAAATGTACAATGGCTATAATAATATTCTTAGAAGAGAACTGGTTCTCTCTGTTAATTGATGGGTGATCTAAATTTAGCATATACTCTTGGGCTCTAAATTAGCACCCAGAAATGTCAAGAAACCTACACCTATCAACCTAGAAGGGAAAGCTGTCACCTATAATACTAACATCTGCTTTAGAAAATCTCCAATAACTTGTATCAAATAATTTTTTAAAAAATGCCCCTTATAAACTTATTCACAGAGTAACCAAAGTAAACTAAATTATGATGCATTTTGACTGGGGTGGTGGTAGTGATGCCATTTGCTACTCCACATCAGACAGCAAAATATCTTGGTCTAGACCAGATATTCAGGAATAAAGGGGAAAATGGGGCTAAGACGGAGAGTACAATTTCATAATTACTGCACCCAGAAAAAAAATCATTTACTTATGGCAGCCCTAAGGCAAACCTGTCAAGGAGTTTTCTGAGCAACATTTGTTCAGAGGGGTTTTCTTTTGCCCTCCTCTGAGGCTGAGAGTGTGTGATTTGCCTAAGATCTCCCAGTGGCTTTCCATGGCTGAGCAGGGATTCAAACCCTGGTCTCCGGAGTCACAGTCCAATGCTCAAACCACTACACCATGCTGATTCTCATCACTATACAATTATAACATTTTAATTCCCCTTTAACTGCCATGGTTCTATCCTATGACATACTTGAGTTTGTATTTCATGTAAAAGCCTTTGGTGCCTTTAACCAAACTCCAAACCCTAGGACTCCATAAAATTCAGTCATGGCAGTGAAAGTGGAATAATAACTCTATAATGGTTTATTGCAAAAGGGCCTAAAGTTATGGGATTTAATTCTGAAGCGAATCAGACAGTAATGTACAAATCCAGTAGATGCTGTTGGCAAGGTGAAGTTTCATTCTCAGTAGACCTGGCTCTATCATTGGGCAGAGTGAAGTGGCAACATCACTGAAGGGAATGTGAATGGCAGCAGATGGGGCAGGGCAGCAATGCAGTGGCTCAAGACTGTGAGTGCTGTGCAGCCCCCACGCTAGTTTGGAATTGGATGGTGTGCTAAACTGCAAATGCCAGAATTCCATAGGATGCAGCTATGGCTGTTCAAGCAAAATCAAAACACTATAATTCTAGTGTGAAAGAGCCCAAGAACCCTGGGCACTCTTGTTGTGTGCCTTCAAGTTGTTTCCAACGTACAGTGATCCTAAGGCAACCCAGGGTTTTCTGTGGCTGAGAGTGTTTGATACACTCAAAGTCACACAGTGGGTTCCCATGTCCAAATCGGGAATCAAACCCTGGTCTCCAAAGTCTTAGTCCAATGCTCAAACCACTACCATGTTGGTTTTACTTTGCACTAAAATCAAAAGTTGCTTCTGCACTTTCCAGTATACTACCAAGTATTCCAAAACATATGTAACTATAGCCTTTTACTATTACTTTTATCCAAGCAATTTAAGGTGGTTGAAACACTCATTGCTACTAAACTGTAATCTGATTCTTTGCTTTGCATCTTAAAGACACCATTCTTCAGGTAGGTCCTGGAAACCATAAGTCCTTAGGATTAATCTATTCTTTCTGACCTAGATTTCCAGACATTCTTCTATTTAATAATTAAAATGATTAAATAGGCTTATCATTGTGAGTTGTGCCATGTTTCCAAATCTGTATTTCCTAATGTTAGAGCCAATACATTTTATGTCATTAAAAAAAACCCACAAACTTATAAGACTCTCTGATGTCAGTTCATCCTCTAGGAAGTTTACAAGGTTATCTGATAACAGTACTTATAGCTGATGTCTAATGCACAAATCCTTTACTATTAAGCAACTATATTGCCATTATTATCTATGAATGTGAAAAAAACATTATCTTAAAAATTTGCCCTTCTTCTGGCAACACATCATTCAGGTGAAGTTTGGCTAGAGAACTGTGCTTCTAACAAGGGTAAACAGGATCTTTCTGGTAATGCAAATGATCTGGTACTGCAGAACTAAATTCCCTTGCCAGGTTAGGAACTGTTCAGAAAAATGTATCAAATATAAAAGCACTCATTTCCAGAGAAGTCTAATGGTTGCTTTTCCCCATTTTAGTGACAATAAATGTGTATGGAAAACTGCTAACATCCTTCAGGATTTTATTTTTTGGTTTGTGATCCTTTAAATACATTGCTTGAACTATTAAATGATCACTTAAAAACATTACTTGAACTATTAAATGAATTTCTCCCTATGCTTCTTAGTCTTTCATGAAATGGAAAAACTTCTTGCAAAGTGCTAGTGAGGGCCCTCTGAACTGCATGCCTAAGTATCATCACTTCACATGCCACATGCAGACTAGTATTGGGCTGTTTCTTAAAGTGTTGCTGTTACAGGGAAACTATGTAACTAATGTCACGTGCAATGTGACCCTAAAGTCCTAGAACTGGCAGCATGATTACTTCTAGTCATCATAATCTATGATTTACTTGTGCAATTTATACACCAGCCTTCCAGATACACAAGCAAGGAAGTTTTTGGTGGTTGTTGTATGCCTCGAAATCATTTCCAATTTATGGTGGCCCTAAGGTGAACCTATTTTTTTTTTTTTGGCAAGATTTGTTGGGGAGGTGCCTTTGACTTCTGAGACTAAAAGAGTGTCACTTGCCAAAGGTCATCCAGTGGGTTTTCTGGCTGAGTGGGGATTCAAACCCTAATCTCCAGAGTCACAGGGCCTTTCCACACTACACTGTTATAGTGCTATTACTCCACATTCAACATCCTATGGAATCCTGGGGTTTACAGTTTAGGGAGGTGCATTTAGAATTCTCAGCCAAAGAGCTCTTTGGCCTCAGGAAACTACAAACCCCAGAATTCCACACGATGTTGAAAGTGAAAAAATAGCACTATAACAGTGTAGGGCAGAAAAGCCCACAGTCCAATGCTTGAACCACTACAAAATGCTAGTTCACTCAAGGAAGTTTACAAATAACTTAAAATGTCTGAACTAACATCAAAACCACAAAAATGCAATTAAACACATCAAAAAATATAATCCAAAAGCATAAAATTCACATATGGATCACAGAGACTACAATCTTAAAATCTAACAATTCACCAAAATTAAATTCAATGGGGCTTATTCCCACAAAAACATGTTTAAGATAGTGGTGTAAACACTGCTTAACATCAGTGTCACACCTGAATTTCTAAACTAAACTAAATCAATCCCACTGTGACTCTTAGAAACATGTACAGAGTATGGCAAAAAATACCACTGTTATAATATTCTTGGTCAAATCATGGGAAAGAGAATATGCTTTTCAAGTGCCAGTGTAATAAATCCAATGAGCAGGTTAGGGAGCTGGAAGAGATTTCTTTACTAATACCAGGAAGGCTGGAGACAACACCAGGCACCAGAATGAGAAGCAATTCATGAGAAGAGGTAGTAGGAACATTGGGATGTTGAACTTCCGATTGCAGGAGTTGGGAGAAATTATTAATACTGTTAAGTGTTTATCACTTCACACAATAAAGTTACCTTCAAATGTTAAGCAGGAGGAATTTCTCATACTCTTAGCGAAGAACTATGCTAATTACTCTCTATGACACACTGATCCCTTTCCCCTCTACGCATGAGAAGCTTTCCAACTGCCAGCTGAACTGGTACAGTCCAAAATTCCAAAATCACAATGTGCAATCCATCAACAACTCTGTGTAATGTCTAGATCAGCTCTCAATATCAGGCAGAAATTCAGTTTATATGTTTTCATGGCAATGTATTTTGATTCCTTTCTACTTGGTTCCTTTGAGGTGGGACAATGCTGAATATTTTATCTTTCTTGCTGGGTAGTTCATCCCTAGTTAGCTTTCCTGAGGTGTGCACTACTTGAAAGGAAGAGGGGAAGAAGAATGGGAGGGAGAGAGGCAAGTACTGTAGGTGTGAGTACTGTATATGAATACAGAAACTTTTGTGTCCAAGCCTTCCTTTTGTACTGTTTCTTCTTTATCAGGAAAAAGATACAAAGACTCTCAGAAAGGTTAATACAAGAAATTATTCGGACCTCTCTTTGCAGTCAAAGAACCTGTGAGGAATGTGTCCTGGGAGAGAACAAATGTCAGGCTAGCAAAGTTGCAAAAACATGCCTTCTCTGCAGAGAAAAGCAAGTGTATGTTAAATATGCAGACAGTGTAAATATTTGAGTAACTTGGATTCAGGTTTGAAAGGAATGTGCTCAAGAGATAGGAACAATATCTCAGAGAGCTCACGATGGCAATCTATTGACTTTATTCTTCTTATCTTGATGACCTTGCAGTCCCAGATAATGGTTTCTCAGTGGAGAGCATGAAGTCAACAAGACAACTTTAAAGCAGAATGTAAAAACCCAGTCATCCACCTCCGTACAGCAGTATACACAGTTTTGTACAAGACATTTTACCCCCAGGACTTACTCCCTACTCATATCTCTACTACTTTCTGAGATGTACAGTTACTCCTATTTAAAATGTTACCTGACTGGGTGTGAGAAACTGCAAATTTTCTCTCTGAGAGAATCTGATGATATTAGTCTAACTCCATGCTTTTAGGCAGGAACCTGAAAAATAATAGTCTCTCTCTCTCTCGCCATTTTGATTAGGAATGGGCAGTGTGTGACCTGCAGGCCACATAAGACTCTCTATGTCATTTTTCATCCCCTTCAAATTTTTCACTCCAAAAATGACCAATAACACCTCCAAAATGCATGAGGTTCTGGTATATCTAAAAACTACCCACCCTGATTTAGATTATAAGCAGATAGCAGGGAAAAGGCCAGAACATCACATTAAAGTAGGATGGCCAAATTTTTAAAAAGACAGTGTTTCTGTACCTTTAACAGATCTGTGGAAAGGGGAATTTCAGCAGGTGTAGCTTCATTTGCTGGAGTCCCCTTTTCCACTTGGACCCTGCCTTTTTGTCATGTGGTAGCCCTATATCAGCATGCCTGCAGGTAAAAATGAGATTGTTCAAGCAGGCAGGACAAACTGAACACTATCTGTAAAGGAAAAAAAGTGACCTAATCTATTAAATGCAACAAAATAAATTTTCATCTTCGGGGCATCAGTTTTCATTAAGTATGCAAGCCTGAGATATTGGCCCTCAGAATTCCTCTCAGGTATTAGCAATCTACAGTGGTGGTTCTAATCTATGTGTGGGGCTACAAAATGTCATGCCATTATGACCAGATTTAAATGCTGGCTAACAGGTACCCAGCTTTGTGTTCTGTAAAAATGCCTAAACTAAAAGATATGGGCAAAATCTGGAGGATGTGCAGTCATGTCCTTTAAAATTTGGACAAGACCACACAGAACCATAAATACAGTGCTTACTTATGCATGACTCAACAGTATTCCAACCAATATCTTTAAATAATGATACTTAAAATATTGATAGTAATATCAGTAAGGTCAATTAAGCCACAGAAAAAAATCTCTGAGTTTCAGGAGAATATATTTTCACCCCACACATTTCTTTTCAAAAAGCTGTTTTGTAAATGGTAGCAGGTATCATTTACCCTTGGTTATTAAATTGCTTTAGCAAGTCATTTGTCACACACATGCACTTGTTTGGATGGAATATTTCTCTCCCTGTCTGTCTGTGTAAGGTTCATCCAATTTACTCTAGACTTAACCAAAAACTCCAAAATACCCATTTTGGTGTTTGATTATTTCATTGTGATTGATGACAGTGCTCTCCTGGATCTACTTTTCCTTCAGATAGGATATGTATATTTCTTCCTGAATATTTTTCTTCATACTATTTTGTGCTCATTAGTTCTTTGTCTTCATTTAAGAGGTATTGCTTTTATGGGAGTTTTTCCTAGTGTATTCATTCTCCTAGTCTTATATTAAAATATGGCATTCTGCATCAAAAGTTAAAAAGTGATTTGCTCCTCCTATGTTGTTAACGGCTACACCCAAATTCACTGCCCTAAAAATTACTTCTGTAGGTCAGTAGGAACAACATACTACTGTGCCAATTCTCCAAATCAAACATTTGAAAAAGAAGGCTTACTATGAGGAGAATGCATGTTTTCACCATTGATTAATTTGATCAAGTTGGGTTGGATGAATCAATTCCCTTAGGACAACACATGTCAGTGGAGTAGTAAAATCAGCCAAGGAATTTTGAGGGAGCTTCCAATACACCCAGTTTCTCACAAAAGAGAAAAAGAGAAAGAGAGAGAGAGAGGGAGGGAGGGAGATAAAATCACAGAGGCTAACAGATGAAGCTTGCTACTGACTTAACTTGCTTGCTCATGTCTCAGAACTATGGCTGAGTGCAAGGATGAGAAACATGTGGCTTCCAGATGGAACACCCCTACCATTTTGAACTTTTTGCCCTTGCAGACCTCCTGCTTCTGAAAAATCCCAGATGATCGTGGTTTTAGAGGGAGACTGTTCTTTTGGAAGTCTCTGAGAAACCTCAACATAAGAGAATAAATGATCACTGGCACCTTGGAAAGATGCCCAGTGATGACAGGCTCTAATGCAGTTGCCAAAGTAACAGCTGACCTTCATTACAGCATGGCAAGTAACTGATGGTACTCTGGCAGGTGTTATTTGACCTATACATAGGACTGGACTGACAGTTCTTTTTGTTTATTATTAAGTTACACAATGCAGAAATTCAAGAACTAGTCTCATCTCTCTGAACTGGATATCTAAATATGTCAAAAATGCACTACAGTTGCTATTCATTTATGTTTCTGAATATGGAACTACGTTCAGCCTGGAGTTCATCATTCTAGTATCTGTTCAGAGTTTAGCTACCTCAAAGTACCTTTCTCTTTCACAAGGCTTTCCTCTGCTAGAGAAGACACTTATGGGAATAGAGTGCAACAGGCTGAATCATTAGCCAATAAACTAGTATGTGGAAACTTGGTCTATTCTTGTGCCATTACACTTGTTGACATATTAACTGCAGTTGAAATCTATAAAGTTAACTTCAGGCTAGTCAACGATTTTACTGGGGAGCTGACCTTCAATCAATTTATAGTCTCTTAGATCTATGTCTTGTATATACAGATCACTGCCCAATGAAATTTATTAAATAAGTGCTCGGGTGAGAGATGAAAGCTTATTTTTAAAGAGAAGTTTTCTCTAAAATGGTTTCATTTGGGCTTCAATCCTATGAATACTTATCTGGTAGAAAGTACCTCAGAATATGACAGGATTCCCTTCTCAGTAAATATTCATGGGAATGCCCTGTTGGAAAGGAAAGCTCAAAAATTTAATCATATTTACAGTCAAAGCTTTAATCGCTTAAATATTCTGAAAATTAAAAAAAGCACCAAATACTAGTGATACAAAATATTAAAAAATCACACAAAAATTCAAGATACAAAGGCTATGGAATATAAGAAGGTTACTTCTGTGTAAAATACTGGTTATGACACACATTCAATAACATTACAGTCAGTCTGCCACACTTGTGGGTTTCACTTTTGCAGATTTGATTATTCACAGATTATTTGTTGTCACCTCTGCTGCCTCCCTATGCCATTTTTAATGAGGACTGCAAGCCTTGTGAGACTGAGAAACTGTGAACGGGGCTTGTAAGTCCCTCTTAAAAATGGTGTGGGGCAGCAGTGGAGGTGGCAGTGAACCTCACCAGCTGCCCACTTCTGCCTTGTGAAGGAACCCTGATGCCTCAAAGGAATCCATGGTGGGTTGAACATGGTGATCATACTTTTGTGTGTGTGTGTGCGCACGCACGTGCACACATTAAATCTGGTTTGGGAAGGCCTAGAATTATCCACGGTTTTTCCACTTTCATGAGAGTCCCGTGCCCCTAACCCTAGCAAATGTGGAGGGATGATTGTATAAATTTAACTATATTTAAGCCTAGTCTGGTATTTCATACTGTATACTAGATACTGAACACTGAGTAAAATCCAAGTACAGTGAATATACTGGGAGTATAGAACAACATATTTATGAGACATTTGCTTTTTTGAGAAATGCTGTGTGTGAGTTTCAGCACAGTTATTAGATTGATCCTTAGAGACTCTTCAGGATTTACTGGCAGACAAGAAGAAAGTCAATGTTGTGTGGTGGTTAGAGTGCCAGGCCAGGGCTTTAGAGACTGAGGTTTGTCACTACAAAACTATGAAACACACTTGGTAACCTTGGGTTAGTTTCATTCAGTCTAATTTACCTCACATGATTGTTGAGAAGATGAAGCGGGGAGGAGGAGAGCCACGGACACCATCTTGAGCTTACTGGAGGAAAAGTGGTATAGAAATTTAACTAATATGTGAATGAATAAATGATGTCTGTGCTAACAGCTGCCTTGGCACGAGCTTCCGCAAGCAACTGATAACTATAATGAATAGCTTTGTTTAAATGTCACATAGCAGGTTGACATCAGATTCACAGGCAGACTGCAAGGCAAAGACAGTTGGACTAAAAAGTATTAACCACTCCATGTATCACCTGGTCCGTATTTAACACTAGTTTTCAATGAATAACATCCTCCTGCTTGGGAAGCATCAGAAATTACTATTATATATATTTTATATATCTGCAAGGCGGAAATTGAACAACAAGAAGTCCCATGCCCACCCGCCCACCTGAAAAGTCTAGCAGGAAAAGATTAGTTTTAGAAAGATTAGTTTTTGAAAAATGTAACAAAAGCAGCTTTACTTACAAACTATAATCAAACATATGGTCTAACTGAAGAGAAAGAAAGAAGAGAACAATGACTGTAGGTTAGAGTGATGAAGAAAGAGCACGAGCGTACTGAAACAAGCAAAAAAGAAGTCACCACAATGCAAACTAGCAATTAGTGAGCGTATTCATGCAAAGGTTGCTCACTCTAACTGTATAACGTAATGTCTAGCCTGCTTCTCATCCCACTGCCCTCTCTGTTTAACCTCAATGTCAGATTTCTGGATGGAGTGAAAGTTATGTGAACACATATTCCCATGCCCTGAAAACATGTTTCCTGTTGCAATAAATGTGTGCTCGAAGTGTAAAGCACTTCCAGGATATTTTAGAGAATGGCTGTTCATCTTCAGCCTCTCACTGGTTTGCAGTGATCATGTTAATGCACATTAATGCACATTAAAAAGATATAGGTCTAGCACACAAGACATGGAAATACTTACAGAACTATAGCTTCATACATACAACTCTTCACTCTGAATGCATTCAGTGAACAAGTGAAGGGAAGTGGGATTACAACAACTAATCATGTTCCTCAGTGCACCTGCTTGCCATTCCCCTCTCAGTAACCACTGATTAGATGCAGAGCTCTTATTGATGCAGGGAACCTCTGTTGACCCGAAAGAACCTGCATGCATATAGCACTGAGCATGCGGCCACCAGTGGGCCATGTCCAGTGGGAGCTTCCATCCCAGAGGTGTGGTGACAGCTCTGATTTACCCTCCAGTTGCGATTTCTATGATGTCTGCATACCTCTGTAATGATACACCTAACCCCAACCATGCTTAACCCACCAATGTGCATCTTTGACTTCACAATTAAGGGTAATGTTTATTATCACCGCAAAAAGTACATTTTCCAAGACATTCATCTTTTTAACCTTGTATTATCCTCTCAGATTTGCAGAGAAAGATATCTATGTGTTATTGCAAAAAAATTTAATGAGGAAACCATCATCCTCAGTTGTTGTTATTCCTTCAGGAAAAAGTTTCTCCCATGGGAAATGAGGTAATCTCTATGGAAAATAATGGAAGTAGAAGGATTAAGCACTACATGTATCACATTGTCTTTTACTAAGGATGATTTTATTCATTTTTTATTTATTAAAATATATATATCCCAGCCTATATAAGACCTCTGGGAAATTCAATTTTCATTAAACAAACCACCCAAAGTGTGATAAATGTTCTAAGTAACAGTGTAGAACAACTAGCTTGTGTCTCATCCTACTGCAGAGTCTATTTTAACTCAGAAGCTTTGTCTAGAAATACAGGTTCATCAATAAGCTTGGTACTTACAAGTAATTTCTAGCTAAACCTACTAAATCTTTTCCAACTCTTCAGGAGCTCTAAAAATCACTTCTCACTCAAACTACCAAATTATAAGCTTTCCAAAGCATACCTACGGTGTGTTATGAAGAGGAGAGAGTGAACATGACATACCAGCAAACTAAGATAACTCAGCTCTAATGCAAGAGTTTGAAATAAAGAAATATCCTGACAGTTCACCACTTATCAGGCATGTAGTTATGACAACAAGAAGACAGAGGAACAAGACTGTAATAAAGAACACTGCTTTTAAAACAAAGATATTTTGTGGTGTATGACTGATACGTGACATCTCTTCTCCATACAAAAGTGTTAGTGTCAGCATTTCTCACCTGGTGCTGTCTAAAGCATACAGTATGGTCTAACCCATATTGGACCACAAACTCAATATTGCCTATAGCATTTTTCATTCCTTTATAATCCAGAAGGCGCAGATCTGGCTAACAGAATGAAGCATTCCATAATCAAAGGGATTTCTCATATAATAACAGATAACTCCACCTCTATGAAAAGTGATGGAAATGCATCCTTCAATCCATGATTACCTCTGAGGGACAACACAGAACAGTCACTCCACTTTCTCTCTTACCAATAGGAAAAATTTCCTCAGTGCTCTGCTGCCTGGTCACACCAGCCTCACAAGGCACCAGTGTGCTGCTGGTGGAAGAATGTTACCCCTTTTGAAAAGGTGCCTGTCTAGAGAATGACAACTCCACAAAACTGTTTTCCCTCAGGGGATATTTCAGCCATGTTCTCAACACTTCTCTAAATTGAATCAACACGGAGACAGCACTTCAACTAATACCCAGTAACCACCAGGAAAACAAGAACTACAACATGACAACAGCACAGTTTATTCCAGGTGAAATAGTAACGGTAAATTAAATACCCTAAAGCAGTGGCTCTTAACCTTTCCTTTACAAAGGTCCCTCTTTAAGTATCTTTTGTTGCTACAGACCTCCAAGATTTACAACTTTAAAGAGCATCAAATATTTGATGCTCAACCATGGAATAAAGATACCAGACACAAAGTTGTGTTAAATAAGGGCCACTTTATTTTGACCTGTATTATTTACATTGTGTTAACCTGAAAGAAACAAGGGGCAGGGAGGAAGATGATACAGGTCCAGCTGATGCCAAGGTCACAAGGTGACAACCTGCTCAGAATATCCACGGGCGATAACACCTGAGCCCCAGGGGCAATCCAAATTGCTTTGGTTGCTCCCCGGTCCAGCATCTTGGAAGTTAACCCAGGGACTCCCACCCAAACTGCACGGCTCTAAAAGTGAGAGTCTTATTCCCAGGTTAACCTCAAGGGTAGCCTCCTTCACTGACTCCCTGGGACGCAGGGCCCTAAAGAGGTGGTCCCAGAGCCCTACCCTACACCAAAACGGTGCCAATAGGTGATCACCAACGTTCTATTAGCCCCCATTATCTGCCAAAGGACAACCTATTTAGCAACACCACCCAGAGCCAATTTTCCCAATTTCATCAAATACAGTATGGGATAGGCCAAAAAAAAAAAAAAAAACCCTGAGAAAAGGGGGGAAAATTCCTATCCAGCCCTGAAGAGACCAGATTAACTCATACTACATTGAGGGTGGGAGGATGGGTCAATGTCGAGCACTGAATGACACGTATAGGGGGTGAACTGTTTTACTGTCTCCTTTGCCCCTATCACATGTTTTGATTTGGTGTTTAGCATCAATCAAAAATAACACTCTGGTCTCACTCCATGGAGACCATCAAAAGCTTACCTTCCTCCACAGTGACATTTGTCATGCGAGTCCAGGTAAGTATTATTTAAAGTTGCTCATCAAGGGTCCTCAGACAGGGACAGAAGGGAGAAATAAGTAAATGCACACTTCCCTCAGAGGCAGTAGAGAGGGAGCAAAGATTTCTCTCCTGCTTCTTCCTGCCAGTTTATGGCTGGAGTAGAGTGAACAGCAATGCACAGGCCCAGCCACTCAGCCTGCCTGCCTGCCTGCCTTTGCCCTGGTTCCTGTCAGGTGGGCTCTGTGTTACAGGGAGGAGACAGGCTGAGCAGTCTTCAAGGCCCCCCAGTACAGAACCACTGCCCTAAAGGCACCTGATCCTATCTGATCTTGGAAGTTAAGCAGGGTCAGCTCTAGATGGGAGAGCCTCAATGAATAGCAGGTGCGGTAGGTGAAAGCCACCTCTGAATATTCCTTGCCTAAGAAAACCGTATGAAAATCATGTGTTGCCATAAGCTGATGGCCAGGTTGAAGACACATACACACACAAGTTATCCTTATTATGGGGTTCCATTTGAAAGCAGACAGCTGTATATTTGACATACGCAGAAAATATATTTTATGGACTACGGATTAATCCATATATAAAGGCCACTTCAGATATGTTATGGCAGTAGATATATCCACTATGTGCCTCAGCTCTTTGGCATACGTACCTGTATAACACAGTTTTGCAAATGTACTCGCTGCATGTAGGCTAGCTTTTTATGTGCACAAGTTTTTTTTAAAGCAGCCTTTGGTCAACCTTCAGTCAATTCTTTCAGTGTGAAAGCAAATGATGCTAATTCAAAAGAAGTTTTGTGGGGTGTTGCCACTAGATTTGCATGGTCTAATAGAGAATAATAACTGTCAGAGAAGGAACACCAGACAAGTTACATTGGAAAAGGAACTCATTCCTGTTTCTTCTTTCAGTGTTTAGACAGGAATCCATCATAGATACTTGTTACACTGTTTAAAAGGTAACTGTACTACTTATTATAGTCCTCAATAGTTTTTAAATCCCCTTCTGCTAATTTTGTTTGTGTTGGAGAAAAAAAAGGAATGACAAGATAATGACACAGAAGTTGAAATATTCCTGTTAGAATGCATCCAAAATGTTTAAGAATGTCCCTTTAAATATAATTTACCAGACGAACTAGAAACATTATGCCAGAGCTGGGAACTGTCTGACCCTCCAGATACTGTTGGACTGCAATTCCCATCAGCCCTAGCCAGCATAGCCAAGGCTGATGGATGCTGGGAGTAACAGTCCAACAATCTTTAAAGGACCACACAATTCCCACCCCCGCATTATAAGAACAGAGCAAAATTAGTTCCATTTGTTTCTTTTGAAATGTGACTTCATTACATTCTCATAGCCAAAAGGAGTGACTAACTACTTATAACTCATTAATTTCCACAGACAGGTTTAAAGCCAGGCTTTAGAACTTTCACCCTCTCTCTCCAAATACTATTTGTAGCATAGGAAGTAAAACAGTTTTAAATGTTGTGCATGGTATACACTGGTTTTCCTTGTCTGATCCTATGGAGGCCTGATCCTATCCTATGCAAGTTTATCAGGAAGTAGCAGCAGTCCTACAGTTCATCCAGGGAGGCCACCCCACTCCCGGTCCTATAGTTCAGTCAGGGAGGGGACACCACTCTGCAAGTCAAAGGCTATATTTATTTGTTGGAAGCAAATCCTACGGAGGTATTCTCAACAGAGTCCATACAAGAGTGAAGTCTGATATTATTCACATTTACACAGAGGAAATTAAAACTGTGTTTCCGGGTGTGGCCAAGATGTCAGCGCAGCTGGTAGCCTGAACTGCTGGCTCAGGACCACCCACTGCAAACTCGCAGGGAAAACATCTCCCGGGGACACTTGTGGTCCCCCAAAATAAGTCCCCCTTAGAAGGAAGGGGGAGCAGAGCAGCTCACAAGTCCTGGAACATCCCAGCGCTGGCGGAGAAGGAGTGGAGGGACCGGCGCAGAAAGGACGGAGGACGGAGCCGAATGCAGCCGATTCGCAGCCAGTTATATAACTGACGAGCGCTGGCAAAAACCTTTTTTAAAAGAAGAGGATACAACTTAACAAGCCAGTTGAAACAACAAGCAACGAAGTCAAACTGATCTGAAACCTGATTGCACTGTTGGAGTAGCCCGTTGTGGCGGAGACTCGAGGTTTTGAATAAAATAAAGGATATGGACAGACTTGGTGAGTGGAGAATTAACTCTTTCTTCCTCTGGAAATGCTTGGGCGAGCTCCCCCCCCCTTGTTTTAGAGTGAGAACTCTAAAGAAACTTTTAAGCAGCACCTTTGAACTGAATTGTTTCTTTATAAGACTTTAGGCTCTCGGACTCATTTATTTTTCTGAAACTGGTATTTTTATTGAAGGATAAAGGGGGAAGCGGAAAGGGGTTAAAGGCAGAGATTTGAAAAACTGGAAGGGGAAAAAAGATGGCGAGGATGGAGACTGTTCTGGGAGAATAGAAAGACTATGTACTGTGACCTTGAAAAGTATCTGGATGTTCTTTTCTTATCTGAAATAAAACTGGAATATTTGGAAGGGTCCATAGAGGATTAGCCTCAACAAGAGAGGCGAAGAGACAAGAGAAAATTTGGGGAACATTTTAAAATAGGTTTGAAACAGAGGTATAGGAGCAAAGGAACTTGAAAGGGGTCTGAAATGAAGAATGAACTGAAATGAACTGATTTGAAAGCAGAAATAAGGACAAATGAATTGTAAATAGAATAATGAACTTTTAAGGGAATATGGGATACAGATGCTTTTTTTTCTTTTATCTTATGTACTAATGAATTTCTGATGGTTCAATATTGGAGGAGATAAAGGGAAGATTTAAAACTTTGGACAAATTGAGAAATTAAGTGTTAAGATTGCTCCTTTTTTACCCCTGAAAATGGATTAGCCTCAAGAAGAGAGGTGAAGATACTAAAGCGTAGACATAGAAAGAAACAGATTTGAACTCTGGTGAATATTGATGAAATATAAAATTTATAATGAATTAATGGTTGAATATATCTTAAATTTTTTTTAGAATAAAGTTAATTTTGAATTTGCTTTTATTGTATAAAAGACAGATAGAAATAGTTTGAGAGAAGTTTAAAACTCTGAAGTAGTTGATTGATATACTGTAGACTTCATACTGAAAAGCATATTTTTGAAAATAAACGTTCTGGATGTTATTTTGATAAAAGATTTGATAAGGATTATGTAGAAAAAGAACAGCGAGATAAGATATAGCTACAGGTCAAAAGAAGACAACACAGACACAAATTCAACCACAAGTCTTAGAAAGAAGAGGATCCACGGGCTCCAAAATGATGGAGATGAACAGATTACTTGAAGAATTTCAAAAAATGAGAAATGACATGATGGAAGAATTAAAGGCAACAAGGACAGAGATAAAAATGACGAGGACAGAAATAAAGCAAGATCTGAAAAAAGAAGTAGAAAGCCTAAACCAGAGCCTTCAAAAACTTACAACAGACTTATCAACAATGGATCAAAAAGTGGAAGACATTAGAGAAAAAAGTCGGAAATTGGAAAACCAGGTAGAACAAATGAAGAAAGAACAGCAAAAAGATAAAGAAACTATAATGCGGTTGGAAATACGTTAACGAAGCAGATCCTTGAAACTGAGGGGACTCCCTGAACAGAAAGAGGAAAATTTAAACCAAAGAGTAACAGATATTTTAGCACCATATATAGGCCAAAGAAGAGCAAGGTTTGAGCATGAGATAGACAAGGCCTTTAGAATTGAATCGACAGTAGCGAAACAGACAGATTTACCCTGGAATATAGTGGTATATTTTACCAGGGAAAAGACATGGGACTTGATTATGGAACAAAATTATAAAGAAAAATTAATTGCGGATGAGAATGAAATAAAAATTTTTAAGGATATACCGCTGAGTGTCATAAGAAGCAGAAGAAAGTATGCATTCCTGGCGAAAAATCTTCAATCTCATGAAATAAGATACAGATGGGAGATATTGGAAGGCCTATCCTTTGTTTTTGAGGGTAGAAGAAGGAAGATAAGCTCTGTACAGCAAGCAACAGAATTTCAGGAAAAATATTTGAAAACAGGATCAAAAGAAGCAAGGACTGAAGCAAGAAACCAGACCAAAAAGAGGAACCTACACAGACGGGAACGGCAACAGCAGAAGATATTAGTCCAATGTCTGAAGAAGAGTCTGAACCGGCAGAACCAGAAGAGAAAAAGAAAAAAAGGAAGTAAAGACAGCGAAAAATAAACATGAAGATAATATCATGGAATGTAAGAGGAATTAATTCACAAGCAAAAAGACGACAGATTTTTCATCATCTGGAAAGATTAAGACCCCAAGCCACGATTTTATTAGAGACTCATATAAAGAAAAACCAAGAGAAATATCTATATAACCCCAAACTAGGTCAATGTTTTACCTCCCTATATGAGAAGAAAAAAAGGGGGGTGGTAATCTATATCAACAAGGATATTCCAGTGAAACAAATAGTAGAAGATGAAGAGGGAAGAATATTTGGGAGTTGAAATCTTGAAAAATGGGGAAAAAAATCTTTTAGTTGGAGTATATGCCCCAAATGAAAACAAAAGTAAATTTTATAAGGAACTGCAAGAAAAAACATCAGAACACGACTATGAAGACTGGATTTTGGCAGGAGATTGGAATGGAGTTATGGATGTCAAATTAGATAAAACAACCTCTCACAGTAAGGAAGATCAAGAAAAAAAAGGTAAATTGCCAAAATGCTTCTTTGAGATGTATGATGAGTTATCTGTCTCAGATGTATGGGGAACTAAATACCCAAATGAGAAAGATTTTACTTATTTCTCAGAAGTATATCAATCTTGGTCTCGAACTGATATGATTTTTATCTCTAAACATTCGTTATCAGAGGTAAAGACAGAAATATTGCCTAAGATCATCTCAGACCATCACCCTGTGATGTTGCAAATACAAGAGAAAGTAAAACAGTTTCAATGGTGCTTGAATGACAGTCTGTTAAATGATGAGGAGATAGTACAGCAAGCAAAAGAAGTACTTAAATATTACTTCAAGGAAAACATAAAAGAAGATATGAAGATGAAAATGGTTTGCGATGCATCTAAGGCAGTAATGAGAGGTTTTTTTATACAACAACGACAAATCCAGAATAAAAAGAAGCAAAAAAACACCAAGAGCTGATGACTAAACTTCAAGAGAAAGAAAAGGAATTTAGAGAAAACCCAACAAAGAAATCATTACAATTGGAGATCAAAAAAATACAAAAAGAGATAGAGATGACCACAACAGAGGAAATAGAAAAGAAGATGAAACAGCTGAAATTTACTCAATTTGAACAAGCAAATAAAATTGGGAAGTGGCTAGCATAAACTACAGAAGAGTAGAGAGAAGAATATAATCGTCGAATTGAAAAATGGGAAGAAGCTGATTACTTAACAGGAAAAGATAAAGCAGAAATTTGAAGAATATTTTGGAAAATTATTTTATGAAATAAAATCTCACCATCGAAATGAAAAAAATTTCACTGAATTTCTCCAGAAGGTTAAGATTCCCAAAATATCGCAAGGAAACACAGGAACAGTTAAATAAACCAATAACTCTTATTGAAATAGAAGAGACCATAAAAGATCAGAAAGTGGACAAGGCACCAAGACTGGATAGATTTACAGAGCTATATTATAAAAGGTTTATAAAAGAATTGATCCACCCACTTCAAGCGACACTGAAGGAAATAGAGAAATATGGTAAACCAGAAACCTGGGGAGACTCTAATATTGTATTAATACCCAAAGAAGGTGAAGACAAAAGAGAAATTAACAATTAGAGACCAATCTCCTTGCTGAATATAGATGAAAAAATATTTGCGTCAGTGTTGGCAAAACGCTTGAGGCATCCACTGCAGGATAAGATTCAAGAGAGCCAAACAGGCTTTCTCCTGGGTAGATACATGAGAGATAACGTTAGAACAATCATAGATGTGATTGAATTTTATGACAAAAACCTGGGGAAGAAAGCAGCACTTGTTTTTCTGGACACTGAAAAAAGCTTTTGATAATGTTTCTTGGGACTTTATGTTAAGGGTTCTGAAAGAATATGATTTGGGAGAAGATTTTTGCAAATGGATGGAGATGATTAACCAAGACCAATCAGCGAGGTTAATTATAAATGGAGATACCACAGCGAGCTCTGCAATAAATAAAGGGGTATGACAGGGGTGCCCGCTATCACCATTATTATTTATAGCTGTTTTGGAGATTCTGCTAATAACAATAATTGAAGAACCACAGATAAGAGGTTTGAAAATAAGGGAAAAAAACCCTGAAACTAAAAGTGTTTGCAGATGATGTAATTATAGTTTTGGAGGATCCACAAGAATCAATTCAGGTGCTGATGGAAACTTTACAAAGATATGGACTAAAAGCAGGTTATAAGATAAATAAAGAAAAGACAATGATGATGACTCTTAATATGACAAAAAAAGAGCAAGCGGAATTGGAGAGAAGATCCGGATATCAACTGGCCAAGAAAACAGAATATCTGGGAATAACTATGATGAAAAAGAATCAAGAATTATTTGAAAACAATTATTCAAGAGCAGGGAAAGAAATTAAATGTGATATGGAAAAATGGAAAAATCTAAATTTATCCTTCCTGGGTAGGATAAATGCTTTTAAAATGTCTTCACTACCAAAGCTTATGTTCCTCTTTCAAAACTTACCAATAATAGGGAAAAAGAAGATATTTAAGGAATGGGAAAAGGCCCTACAAAAATTTATTTGGCAAGGGAAAAAACCAAGAATTTCAATTCAATTTCAATTGACCTTTATTAGGCATATTATAACATAAACATATACCCATCAATAAAACATCAAGGATCCTTGCTTGACAGTTTAAACCTGAATTTGCTGCCTCAACCACGAAATTAGCCATTAATCTAGTAACCTGCGGGTTTCGGTCATCCAATACGTATTCTACAGACAGCCTATATAGGTAGATGAATAAAACATCAAGAATTAGATTTAAAACACTCAAAGATGCAAAAGAGAGAGGAGGACTTGACCTACCATCATTAAAAATCTATTACCACACATCTTGTTTAGATTGGATCAAAGACTGGATTCAATTAGAAAACACAACCACTAAACAGTTAGAAGAAATAAACAATAGATTTGGATGGCATGGATATCTATGTTATGACAGATCTACAGTGAATAAAGAGTTTAAAAACCATTGCATCTGAAAGACATTGATGAAGGTTTGGCCACAAACAAAGCAAAAATTTTATACAAAACTACCAGTATGGACCTCACCATAAGAAGCTTACAAAATCGCCCCAACAAAACAAGGAAATTTACTAACATATCAAGAGTTATTGAAATGGGAGGGCGACAAACCAAGAATGTGTACAGAAGAAGAATTAAAGGCTGAAGGGCATGAACTAAATTGGTTTCCATGGAGACAACTCAGAGAAAGATTTAGAATGGACCAAAAACTATATGGATTTGAGAGAAAAGAGAATGAATTAGATATACTGATGAAAGATAACCAAAAGAAAAGAATGTCTAAATTGTATAAATTATTGTTGAAAAGAGAAATGGAATCAGAAGTAGTCAAAGATACAATGGTTAGTTAGACGGGCACACAATTTGGGACATTCAATTGAATTAGAAACTTGGGAAAGAGTGTGGAAAATGATATAAAATTTACACCAAACTTAAATTTAAGAGAAATTTTTATAAAATGTTTTACAAATGGTACATGACCCCAGAAAGATTACAAAAAATAACAAAAAATGGGAAATCAAATTGTTGGAAGTGTGATGAAAAGACGGGGTCTTCTTTCCATATGTGGTGGACATGTAAGATAGCAAAAAATTTTTGGAAGGGGGTACATGACGAAATCCAAAGAATTTGTAAGCTGAATTTTCAAATGAAACTGGAGCTTTATTTGTTAAATATGCTAGGGCAACAAAGGGAAATAAGAAGTCATCAGAAGATATTGTTATATCTACTAACTGTGGCAAGGTTGACATATACACAGCATTGGAAAGAAAAGACACATATTGATTTGGAAGAATGGAAGTTAAAAGTTCTGGATATGATAGAGATGGAAAAATTAGCATTTTCTTTGAAGAATAAATCTATCCAAAACTTTGAGAAAGAATGGAAAAGAGTATTGGATTGGGTAAGGATATAAACGTATAAGAAACCAAAGAAGAAATAATGTAACTGTTCTTCTCTCTGTAAGATGGAAATTATGTTTGTAATGGAATGGAAATAAGCAATTTCAAACGGAAGATTTAAGCATGGAAGTGTGTGCGTGGGGTATTTTCAAGACAAACTTTCAATAAAAAATTAAACAAAAAACAAAACAAAACCGTGTTTCATAGGCTTTATTCCCCAGTATACTTCAAAGGAATGCAACCTAACAGTGCAATCTTTTGCCTATCTATTCAGAAGTCCCTCTTAGTTTCAATGGGATTTACTCTCTGTAAGTGTAATTAATGGACTGAAACTTCATAGTATAAGATAGTACTGTTAAAGATTGCATACACAAAAGAGAGCAATGAACCCAAACAGAGTCAAAGGAAATTGACCTTTGATCCTCTGACAAGGTAACTCTGAGAAAGGTTGAACAAAACAGTTCTGGAAAACAGCTTAGCAGAAAAGCTCATAAATCCATTTCAAGAGCACTTCACATGTACTAAAGCTCTTTCCAAGTTTTGATATTGTTTGTTTAAAAAGTCCACCTAAAGAATTGGCAATGGCAATAAAAAAAATGACAAATCAACAGGTTACTTCAAGAAAAAATCCTATACTGATGGGACCAATTCCATTCTTTTGGTTCCAATTAGTGCCCCCCCCTGTACATTTCTTTATTTTCAGTTTTTATCTCCAATGGACACCTTACTAGAAGCTATCAGCTTTGACAGAAGACCAAAATCTTGGCAGTGAACCATAAACTGACCATTTCCATAAAAAGAACTGCTAAATGAGAAACCATGTGCTCAGTATAAAACTAATTTCATGCTTTCAAAAGCACACAGTGGCTTCTAGTAAGATAGTGGCCCTGGGACTTGCAAAGACAGATTGGCTAATACAAATGGTTTTGCTCCCCTGCTTAGCTGTGCTTTACATTTACTGTCAGTTAATGGAAATTCTTGAATCTTCCTTCAAACAAACATATTCTTATCTATAACTCTGTGGTTGGAAGCTATTAAAAAAACAACTGCTTCATGAATAAATGTACTGAGAAATGGCATGAGACAGGTTAGTTTCTCATGAAAGGTCTGCGAAGTTCTTAAGTAGTCATTCTATACACAGAAATCCCACTTTTATCATAATTGCTGGTAGTTTTCTTTTTATTTAGGTTAATACCATGCAGACCTAAAACTAAAGCAACACCTATCACAAAGAAGACAAACAAGTCAACAACCAGGTTTAATGAACAATTTTAGATCAGAATGATTGACTAAAACTTTTTAGACAGGTAAACACAACTTAATTCTCTGCTGGACTGTTTCAAAACTTAAGGGGTCTGGTAATAAGAGCTTTGCCAATTTGTTTCAGCAATGTATTTATGCCTTAAGTAAAGATTTGTGGCACTTAAAATGTCATATTTAATTAAAGCATGGTTAGGCAGCAGTGACAGTAATTTTATGCCTATCATAAAACAAGTTGTCATTGCAAATGAATTACTGAAGGTTGTTCTGTGTCTGACAGGTCATACCATTTAATTATAACAAAGTCAGACCCACATCACTCCAGTGTACAGTCTATTGCTTTTATTTTATTAGTTGCAATGCACGTTTGCCATTTATCTCTAATATATCATTTTCCTCAAGTAAAGCTCTTGGTTAGTAGGATTGAATGTCCAGCAGATTCTGATCATAAGCATCCAATCACACTGGTAATTAATTAGCTTGATTAATGATCAGCAAATCATATCCTATCAACAGTTGCATTCTGACAAATTTAAAATATATAATAATCCTCTGTTATGTCAGCTTCTTCAACAAATCAAATGACAGTAAAAAGAGAGATTTAACTCATTCCATGGAATTGTGTTTACAGTGCAAACCACCACCAACAACAACCATAATAATCTGATCTGGTTTTATCATGTTTCTCCTAGCTTTTGTGCTAGCTCTGTTGGCATAGCAGAAGCATACAATGCCACTTCCACAACATAACGATGCCAAACACGTGAGAATGTACAGGAATGTATTTCGAAGCCACTCTGCAATGTTTATTTTAAAAACAGAAACAAATCATTGCTCACCTCTGCTAGGAAGTCCATTCCACATTATGATAGTACCAGCTTATAAAAGAAACGAGGATGGAAATACAAAACTTCCAGATGTGACTGGAAAGAGGCACGGTGGATTCTACAGAGATTTGGCTCTCCAGCCCTGATCATCTGTGTGTGAGTAAACTGTTATACCAGTGCAGCTTCAAACCTTCTCCACTGCTGGCTTATTTGTACTGCTCATTGAAAATCCTTTACACGCTGGCAGCATTTTAGGGAAGGACAAGCACACTGAGTCATTTGTAAAGAAAGCAGAGCAATTTCAGTCCCACACATTCATTTGTACAGAAACACACACACACACACACACAGGCACTGTCAAAGTAGAAGGTCTTTGAAGTGCATTTATCCTGAGAGATAGGCAACCTTAAGGCTTCATTATCAATGGATGGAATCAGCTCCTGTGATCAAATTCCAGCAAAGACACATGATTATGAAATGGCTCTACAGATATAGCTCCAAACCACACAGAATGAAGAATCATCTTCCTAAACTGTTTGAGCGTTAAAATTAGCTCTGGGTTTTCCTCAGTGACAGAGGAGCATTCATAGCCAACATCTGCATGGAGGTTTATTACTGGAGGATGTTTTAAAAATGAAAATAGTGACATATTGACTGAGAGGTTTTTTTTTTTCCACTCATAAGAAAATGCTCAACACATGTTCGGAAAAACAAGAAACATCAGTCGGATGCTACTCTAAAACAGCTAAAGACAGAGACTGATTTCTCAAAAGACAGAAAGGAATATGGAAAACATTAAAGAGTCACACTATGGATTACTGACCTTGTTAATTTAGACAGTGTGGAATCCATTTGATTTCCAACCACTCCATCTGTTGAAATGCATGCTGGGATAATTACTCTCTGCCCTACTGCTCTTCGCTTCTTGTCCAAGCCCCTCGCTCTCTCTAGCTTCTGACTCAAACCTTCTGTTCTTCTCCTCAACTCGCAGCTTGTTCTCCCTGGCACTCTGACATCCACCTATCCTCTCTCTCTGATTCTCATCCCCAATCACTGCCTCTCACTGCCCCCCTCCTTTCATTTTCCTCCTGCTTTCTCCCTCAAAGCAGACATACACTAACTCCATGTCCTGTTCCTCAAATGCTCTCTCCTGGCCCTCACCAACACCTGCCTCCCTCCTTGCACACTGTTCCCACTGGGAGGGCAGCAGGGGTGCTCTCACATTTAGAAGGCCTTTCCTCCCAAATACTCAGCTCTAACACCAATAGCGATGGAATTGAACCATTCTGTGTGTTCCAGCCTCTGACCGATCCTCTCATGTCCAAGATGTTTGCATAAATGTCTGCACCCTCTCTTGCACTGCTGTATTGCCCTCTCTCCCTCCCCGCCAACTCTTTTTATAAAACAATGACCTTGACACACAGTTTGCCTGTGTTCTCTCTTAACAACACTCCACTTTAGCTCCCCAATGAATTCAGTACACCATCAATCCAGCTAACTGCTTCTTGTTCTCACAAAGCTCCTGCAACTTTGTCCTGTAACTTCATATGCATTCAACTAAGCAGTGCCACGCCCTTGATCTTGTGTTCTCTAAGAATTGGCTTTTTCAGTTCTTGACACCTCAGTCTGTCTCCACTCACACATTATCACTTTCTGTACGCCTTCTCTACTCTGTAACCTGCAGTCTAATGATGTGACAGCTGTCTTGATTAGTGTTTTTCCTTTTATTTCACTTTCCATTTTTGATCACTCTCTAGACCAGCCTTCCTCAACCAAGTGCCTTCCAGACATTTTGGATTTCCTCACCACTGACAGTATTCACTGGCACTGATGGATGCAGACCAAAACATCTGGAGGGCTTCCAGAAAATTAAGTTGGGTAAAACGGCTTTATACTCTTGTTTTCACTTTTAGCATCTCTATATCTACAACTCTCAATTTGTTTGCTCCACTGTCCCATCAAACTATTTGCCCTCCTTACTCCATTATTCTCACTCACATTCTCAGCTTACTAAGCACATTTTGAGGAAAATAAAAAGATCTGACTTTCCCTCGCTTTCCTTTCTCCTTTTACTATTTCTCCTCCTTAGTGGCTAAGCAAGATGACTACACTGTCCTCACTACTATCCCTTTTAGTGATCCACAAAGCTTCTTTCCTATTTTTGTTGTTACACTAAAGAGAGTCAGTATGGTACAGTGGTTTGAGTATTGGGCTATTGGGCCTGGAGACCAGAGTTCAATTTCCCGCTTGGCCATGGGAACCCACTGGTGTCCTTGGAAACATCACACAGTCTCAGGTCCAAAAAAACCCATGATAGGTTTGCCTTAGGGTCATCATAAGTTGGAAACAACTTGAACGCAGACAACAACAACTAAGGTGTGCCTTTCTGAATCTCCTCCTCATTTTCACTCAGGGCATTCTCTCCTTTAAGGACAAAATTGAAATAATCAGCCATAATTTTTCTCCCTTCCTTCCCCACTTTATACATCCTTTGCCCCCTTCTTTCATGATGATATGTCCACCACATAGTCTCTGTCTAGTTTTGTAGGTGTAATCTTGATCTCATTATCAGGGCATACTAACCATCACTCCACATTCTTCCAGCTCCACTGACCCCCAAAGATCAGGCTTCCACTCCTCACTCTTCACCGAAGCTGCCTTTGCTCTAACAAGTTAATTTCACCATCAGGTGTCTACTTGTCTGCTCACTACCTGTCCGCTCTTCTTGTCTCCTAACTTTAGTAATTGGCCTTGAGGCTACTCTCCTTTTCTCCCTTGGTGCCTGAGGTTCCTGTGACACTTTTCTTAATGGTTTATTATCCTTCTCTCTGGCAGCTTCCTTATTCCACATTTCCCTTGTGAAAGCTCCCCTTCTATCTCCTTCCTCTCTGTTCTCCCTATTTTTATATTATCTCCTTGTATGTCTTTAGCAATTCATATGGCTTTGGATAACACGTACATAGTGCGGTGTAGTGATCTGAGTGTTGTACTAGGACTCCAGGAGGCCAGGGTTCAAATCCCTGCTTAGCCATGGAAACACACTGGGTGACCCTGCGCAAGTCTCCCAGACTTAGTGGAAGGCAATGGCAAATCTCCTTTGGATAGCTCTTTCCAAGAATACCCCATGGGAAGGTCACTATAAGTCCCAGTCAACTTGCAGGCACATAACAACCACAAAACATAGATATCTGACTCCCCAACAAACCTCTTCCTCTCTGCAATTATATGTACCTGTTCAACATAGCAACTTTACCATCTCCCTGTCACCTCAAATTTAGCATAACCGCCTTTCTTCCCAAGTTTTCCTCCCTTTACCCTCTCTGTAATAATTAACAACATTACAGTTCATTTTTCTAAAATCAGATACACAATTCTCAGGCCATTTCCATGCTAAAGGCCATCAGCACGTTATACTGCTATAATGGTGGCATCGCCGTTTGCGCGATGCGGTCGGGTTAGGGACGCTCTTTTCTGCACCCTTCCCCCTTAAGCGGATGGGTAGCAGTATTGCCACCAGTGTTCCTTCTGCATTACAGTGTCTTTGGCCATTCCCGTGCCCCACATCCTTGGCCACTCCCATGCCCACCTTCACCCTTCCCCACCACCCCTGACTGGGCGGTGATTTTTTTTTTTTTTGGTACTAACACAGCAGTGTCGTAACAGCATGACATGCCAGTACACTATTGCACTTTTGCCGTATACTGTTTAAAATGTATTTTAAAAAAGTTTTGACTCAAAGGAGACATTTAAAATAAAAAGGGAGAGGTGATAGAAAGTTACCATGCCATGGGAGTCACCGAAAGAGGGACGAGTTGGGCACGGCCACAGCCTGCTCACTGCTGGATCCGTCATAACTGGAAGCGCTATCAAGCCCTATAATTGTGTCACACTAGGACAACTGACAGGATTGAAGCACTACAGGAGGCTAACTGTTTTTTTCTGGAAATAGAATATGGCGATTTGGTAATGCTTGGGGATGGGATAGCAGCGGGATAGCAATGTTGTCATACAGAAGCATGGCTCCTGGACCGGTAACAACCCCCTGCTATAGCGTTATAGCAACGTCATGCAGAAATGGTCTCAGAGAGGCAAAGACCCAGAAAACTTTGGTGAAAATTTTTCTCTTCTTGCTTTTTTCTGGATTTTTTTTTAAGATGGATTACGGGATATTTTATTTTAGAATGATGAATAAAATACTTAAAAGAAGTTGCTCATGTATTTATTCCCCTCACATTTCTAAAAACTATGTAGCAGGTAGACTTTTAGTCAAGACTAAGTACAAAATTCCACATTAATGCAATTCATTTATTTCTTTGGAGCATTATGGAGAGCTGGAGGAGACAATATATTTTCTTTGTTTTACTGAAGCTGATGGTTTCTTCTCTTTTTATTGTTCTTTCTGTTTGTTCCTCATAAACTGGAAAAACCAAAGTGGTTCCTTATAGTTCAGGACCTTGTACCTTCATATGTAACAAAAAATAAAATTTAAAAAACTGAATTCATTAATAATTAATTTCTGAATCAATTGTACTTTTAATATGTTAAAAAAGATCATTTTATGCCAAACCAAGCAACACATAACACATTTTATGTTCCTAAAGTAACTAAGTGACTTTCAATCTAATTTTGCATTGTGTGTGTGCGCATGTGTGCATTTTATGGCCATTTCCATTTTGCTCCCATTGGATTCCATTCAATCAGTTTCCAATTTTCTGCCCATTCACCCACTGAATCAGCTGCCAAGTTATTTCTCTTGAACAAGTTTCAAAAATTTGCTTTGACTGCTTTGGCTAAATTCCCAGTTTATATACTGACCATGCACCTTAACTATTCACAACGATCTTCTTTAGGCCTCTTCTCGCAGACCTTGTTCCTCCCACCCGCTTAGAAGTTTACCCTTTACTTCCCCACAAGACATTATTCTTCAGACCATTTCACTGGCTTTCCATTTTTACTGGGATACTTCCCATTCTAAAGTGTTGTTTATAATAGTAATTGTTTATTAGGTTAATGTACCATATTGTTTTGCTACTGCTGGGAACTACCCACATAGAGTGATAGAGAGGAAATATTACAACGCACACAGCATGTTAATGGTCCTGATGTACAAAATTCTATCATTTGTGCAATGGCACTCAGTTGCCAACAACAACAAAATTGAACTCAGTCACACAGCATGCGCACACCAGCCAGTCCATAGATCCAAATCAAGTCTCTGTGCACACTGCTAACTGGCTGGTGTCTTTTGATGTCACAGAGATTGCCCACACACCCTTCCAAAGCATCAAAACTCATAGCAGAAGAAGAAGATGGTAGTGGAAATGGAGATCCAGATGGTGATGGTAATGGAGACCCAGCACTGGCTAAAATGTTGGTCTAGGACTGGGGAGCCCCAGTTCAAATATACACTCTCCCCTGAAATACACTGGGCATCCTGGATTGATTAATTATACTGATCTATCTCATAGGAGATAAAATGAAGGAGACTATGTGCTCTGCTTGAACTCCTCAGACAATAGGTTGGAGCTAAGTTTAAACTGTTGTTTTTGCTACTGAACGGCAAAAGGAAATATTTACTCTGCAGTGTATGTGTACATACAGCAACTACGAAAGCAAACAGCCAATCAGAAGCACAGGTGAGAGGCAAGACTCACACTTTAACCAGCGTTTGAATTACTGGTATGTGGATGTGTCAACAACAATGTTGGGATGTGCTATGAGTTCTGCTCTCACCCATGTTTTTTAGGGACTGTCATAAAATTTAAAGGCAAGATGCATACAAATAGATTTCACTGTGTCACTTACTCTGCACACAGAAGGCACATCTGCTGAACAGCTGCATTGGCCCTTACTGACAAAAATCTGATTCTCACATTTCTAAAAACAAGTGTTTTCTTTTCAATTGCTATACTTCACAGTTACTGTAATTTACAATTAGGTATTTTTCGGGGGGGGGGGAGATAACACTTTCCAGCTGTTTAACTAAGCAATAGCAATAAACAAGAAACATTCATGCCCTGGGACTTAATAGCTATCAGTTCAGCATCTGGAGATAGCAAATTATAAAACATATAGGGAAAAAAATCCATTTTGCTTGCTGGAAACCTGGCATGTGAAAAATATTCAGGATGCCTAATAAAGAACCACTGCAATTAGAAGCACTATGATAGTACTTTCATTAATCAGGAGACAGCTGTAGTTAATTCCATGGGAAAAAATGTGTACTGCAGCATGCCAGAGAAAGACTTTTTTTTAAAAAAAAATCCAAATTATTGTATATAGTCCTAACTTGTTTTGCAGTACATCTGTTTTAAAGATCAAACCTAAACTTTTAAACTCATTACAAATGATAATTATGTAAATGAACCATTTTAATCATCTAACATCAGAAACACAGATTTTGTAGGTGCATGTAAGTATAGTAGCACAGCACAATTAGTTGCTGTTCTGATAAATAAAACATGAAATAAAATAAGTGCCTTAGCATTTACTTCTAAATTGCTAGAGAACGCTGATTATCACTTTGGTACTATTTCACATTTCTTAAAGAGAAAAAAAAATCATTCTGATGATATTCAAATATATGAGACTGAAAGGGGGAAAAAAACCTGTTAGGATTTTTTGGCAGGGTGAAATCCCACGTTCAACTCAATAATGATTCCATACATTTTAAAAAATAGAAAGCCACTGAAATAGCAATAGCAACACAATGTTGATTTGATAATGGTTTCACTAAGGTTCTGAAAACCAAAATAGATGGTAGTTTGCAGGCATCCCTGCTTTTCAATGACCCATTTTTCACCATCCTGCTCTTTCAACCATTGTAAATTATAGACATGAACTGTTCTTTCAACATGAGCTCCACTCTTTCATCAGCAATTATCCTCTTGCCTGCCTCCTGTAGGCAACATAGAGGAATTATGGCGGCTCACTTGGGACCTCACGCAGTCCCAAGCGAGCCTTCATGTTCCTTACAGAAAAAACGCAAAAGGAGAAGAACTGACAAAAACACTGGGTTCCACTTTCCAATCAGTTCCACTTCCTGACAGTGCTCTAGTCTTTAACCTGTCATATAAGTGGGTGATGCCTCTATGTCAATGGGCAAGTAAGAAGAGAAAAGTTCTCTTTATAAAAGATGAAGGGAAAAAAAAAAGAATTTGCAGCTCAGCTGTTAATTTTTTCAACGCTACCAATAAATCACTCTGATTAACATTTTCAGTTATGAAAATGGTCCCAGCTAATGGCAGCTGATGGCTTCTATGTCTGGGTGTATGTATGAATGTACTTTTGGTTTTAGTCTGAACTTTAAATATGCTGTGCAAGGTGCTGATCTGATTCTGGGGATAGGATTCAGAACCTTGGATAGCTAACTCACTTTTTGGACCAAACTCAAGAGTGGATTCACCACTCCATTAACAAGGAAGTCACCAAACACCACTGAACCTGGCATAAACTGATACGAAAAAACTCCAAGTGCTAAGGAGAATCCCATCATCTGCACAGGGGCCCACCGAGTCTGGTGAGCCTCTAAGAGAGAACAGACAGCTGAATAAAACTAGAGGGCTCAGCTTCAAAAACTTGTAAAATTTGTTATCACTCATCCACTTGCACCACACTGATAAAACTGGGGAAATAGTGTGATAACTGAAGCCCCTGTCAGAGCTGCTGACGACGAGCAGTAGCTGTTGGTCCCTGTGGCTCAGGGTGGAGATGACGAGCAGCAGCTGTTGGTCCCTGCTGCCCTGCCTGGGGATGAGTCCTGCAGCTCAAGCGCTCCCCCTGCTGCCATGGACCAAGCAGGCTTGGACGTTCCTCTGCCTGCTCCTTTAGGGCAACAGGGATCCGATTCTGAAGATGCCCTGGAGCCTGCGTCAAGCAGCCCACAAACAAGGCGGAGACTCAAGAGAGCTGAGCAAAGGGAGGCTTCCTTGATTAAGTTCAAGAAGCAGTGACCGGCCACACCTGCGCCTTGGGCTATATAACTGCCTGCCTGGAAGCTTTCCTTTGGTTGTGGCAAACTTCTTTCAAGCCCTCCTCTTGCCTGTTCCTTGCTCCCAGCACCTGCTACCTTGAATTGATCTCTGGACTCTTGACCCTCGGCTTTTGGAACTCTGACTACGGCTTTTGCTTGACGCTCTGGTAAATGAACTCTTGCTTGTCTCCTTCCGGCTGGACTTCGCTGGCTTTCACACTCCCTTCTCTGGGCTGGCTCACCACCCAGGTCTCTGACCTTGACAAATAGATCCTGTAATCTTTACTTTGCAGACAAAAACAGGAAGAGGATGATGACGATGATGATTCCCCAGTCCAGGAATTAAGATGGCTTACAAAAGTTACAGCTGGTATAGTTAAAAATATTTATACTATGCAAAAATTAAAAATATAATTAAACTATTAATAAAACTAAAAGCAGTTAAAACCATAAGAACAACAAATATAAACAAAGTAGAACATTAAAGGCTCTTTCTCCAGTCAGTCCTCAGAACCCTGCTGAAATGAAAAAGTCTTTACCTGCCTATGAAAGAATTGGAAGGAGGGCACCAGCCTAACCTTTCTAAGAAGGGAGTTCCTGAAAGCAGCCTCAGGAAGGCCCTCTCCCACGTTCCCGCAGACATTCCCATGAGGTGGTGGGCCAGAGAGAAGTGTACCCCTAAAAGATCGCAAAACATAGGCAGGCTCACATAGAAAAATATGGTCTTCAGAGAACCTGAACCATTGTAGGTAATAATCAGAACTTTGAATTATGCCTGGAAACAGACTGGCAGCCAGTGAAGTTCTTGCAACAAGGGAGTTGTGTGCTCCCTGTAGACAGCCCAAGTTAACAATCTGGCTGCAGCTTTTTGGGCTGACTGACGTTTCTGAACTCTCTTCAAAGGAAGCCCCATGTACAGTATGTTACAGTAATCCAGGTGGGACACAACCAAGGCATGTATCACTCTGGGCAGATCTGACAAGTTTTTACAATTCTGGGACATTTTGGTAGGTTCTGATAAAGGTATTGCCCAAGTTGGATTTTGGCTTGTTTTTTTTTTTTGCTTTCATGGATCAATCCAAGAACCTTTTCTTTTTTAAAAAAATATATATACAAAGCACAGAAAAAAATTTAGTACTCCCTCCCAAAGAAACAGGGAGTCAGAAGAGTACCCCGGACTGCCTGTGGCTTACAGCTTTCTCCTCAATTTAGAGACTGTTAGAGATGCTCAGAGCAGTCCGTCTTCAGGTGTTAGAGAATGTTTGTTTGGGGACAGAGTCTGCTCTGAATGGGTAAATGCCGTACTTTCCAAAGCAAATACAAAACCAACATAGCTATATTGACCTAAGATCCTCAGTTTGGCAGTGCCTTTATTAGAACTGAACAAAATGTTCCAAAGTGCATAAGCCTTTGAGTGGTGTAGGCTAGACGGTATAGAAACATGGTGTGTGTATCTGTAAAAGGAATAGCAAAGTCTCCCCCCCCCACCCTAGAGTCGTCCAGCCCCATTCTACAAAATATAACAACCTGCACAGTTGTGTGGCATAATAATATGAAATAACAATACAAACTTTTGGGTGAACAGCTACTTTTGAGCAAACAAATTACAATTGGATTTACAGAACTGAGGATTTGCACTTTGAACTGTTTCCCCCAATACCTGCAGAAATAACCCACCTCTAATTAAATTTTGCTCAACACAACAATTTTGTTAATTGAAATTACAAAACGAAAACTCTTAAAGCAGCTCATTGTATCTGAAACAGTTATAGCATTTCTATAAAATCAAGTATATTTCATGGGCTGGTGATATCTTTCAGGGAGCTTTCAAAAGGCTCTCACAGCAAAATTCATCCTACCTCATTCACAATTTTTTTTACAAGCAGGGGCAACAATGACAGCTACACAGTACTTGTTGTTGGCAGTTAAGAGTGAAGAGTCCCTCACCCTGAAGTATTCTTATTCTCCTATTGTTTTCATTTCTGTAAGCTTCACACTTGATTCCTGTCTGTGCTTCTCAAGCACTTCTTATAGTAAGTTATATTTTGTATTTTCTTGCATATTTCAAAGTGATGCCTCAGTTTCCCTTGCAGCTTTGCAATGTTAGTCTATTTTAGACTGTAAAACCACTGTATAACCACTGCATCAGATTTTGGTACCCAGTAAGAAATAAATAAATGACAAATGTCAGAATTTGGTTCTGTATAATAAATAGCTCTGCAAAACATTCCTCATTTCCTTATATCTGAAGATGAAAGCCCTAGCAATGCCAGAAGGATGGAAAAGGGGAAAGGAGGCATTTGACTCATAAAACTGGGCCATATGTGGAAGATTACCTCTCTCTTGTCCAAATAGTCATTAAGGGAGGAGGAAGGAGACATATTCCCCAGATTAGCCTAATGATGCCATCAGGAATGAGCAGGTTAAGTCCCCTTAACTACCACTGTGTGAATGCTCACAGCACCATCTTGTGGACTCTCAATAATGTTACAGCAAATCTAGCAAAATGCAAACAGACAATTAAAGAAAATCATTACAGGAATCAGTATTTTCTCCGGTGATAATTATGTATTTGTGATAGTGCAAGACACTTTTGACCATTTGTACATACTATAATGTATGGCTTAAAAATATCAGAATAAGAACAAAACCTACAGAGCTCACTACACATCTTGCACATACATTGTTATCTGATACACCTTTAAAATTAATTGACTTCAAGATTGTATGCTCTCCTTTAGTCTCTCTTGCTTTTTAACACTAATATCCTTATTGCTATTTCTTCTTTATTCCTCCTTATCTTTGACTTCCTCGCTAGTATAATTTGTATTAGTCTTTATTTTATTTTTCCCCTACGTGTGTGCTCTCTCTTGGCAAACAAGGTCTAGAAAAGATTGGAATCTTACAGCATAGATGTAACCTTTCCAAGGTTATCTTTGAAGCCTAAGGCCTAGCCTGAAGCCCTCTCTCCTCAACAACTCACCAGCATTACTGGGGAAAAATGCTAGAAAAAGAAGAACTGCTCTCTGGAAGCTTCTAGGACAGGAGTAGGGGAAGTGTTCACCAAAGGCAGCATGTGAACCTCAAGACTATTTTGTGGGCTTCATTCCCCCACCGGTATTCATAAAACATTTCCCGCAAAATCATAAGTCTCCAGCATTTCACAGATGAAAACTGGCCAAACAGGAGCAGAGTGTGGTCAAGTTGCAAAAGTTATGAATGAGGAAGAACACAAAAGCTAGGAGAGGCTGCAAGCAGTTTCCTTTTGCCTGAGCCTTCTGGGAAAGGCAGGATTCCACCCCTTCTCTTCTCTCAAGAGCAAACTACTTGGGCACTTTGCAGCAACTGAAGTAAGCTGAGAACAAGTGGGGAAAGTGGGAGAAGAACACAGAAACTGAATCATTTAAAAACCAGCTGAGAAAGAGAATTAACCAGGACTGTCCTTCCCAAATCAGTTGGAGTGTATGAAAAACAGGAAGCTGGGGGGGGGGGAATTCTGCCACATTATGAGGGTCCCCTGAGCCATTTGAAGCCCAGGAGAGGCTTTTTTCCCTAACAGAAAGTGACCTGGAACTGCAGGAGCAGACCACACAAACAGACTTTGTGTGGATCATAATGCACTAATAACGTGGAATATGCTGGGGGGCAGATCACCATTTAACAGTCTCACTGCTGCCTCTGAATGTTAACTTGAGGAGCCAAGGTGTTCAGTGGATGCAATCGGAATTAACATCTTCACATCTCCACAACAAAGAGAAGGATTAGTTTTGTACACACACACACACACACACACACACAATCACAAAAGATCACAAAAAAAGTTTTAATGTGTGACAGCTTAAGCCCAACAGATTTTGCTGCATGAGGCAAAGGACAAGATGCCCCAGCTCAGTTAGAGAAGACAACTGGATTTGCAGCTGGATGTTCCTTCAGCAGTGGCAGTGACACAGTATCCTCCACATCACCCAAGGTGAACAGATTACTTTAGAACAGGGGTTTCCAAACAGTGTGCCGTGACACATTAGTGTGTCGCCTGAAGTGTGTAGAGGCGTCGCCTACAATCTTGGAAATGTGTTATTATTTATAAATCATATATTTTTAAAAATATAAGTGAAAGGTTTTCATGAGATATGTTGTGTCCCCATATATTTTGTTATTACAGTTTATGTATGTGCCCAGATTTCTTATAAGGAGTTACCTGAACCTCCGGTTTGCTGGTAAAACTGAATTATTGTGTCGTGAAATGATGCATTTCTAAAAAAGTGTGTCACCAACATGAAAATTTGCAAGGTCTGCTTTGAAGGAGTTGGGCTGGTTGTGTTTACTCCTCCCTCTCCTCCAACACGGCCACCACTCACTCACTGCTCTGCCTGGCACCTGCTTATTATCCACTGAAAAGCAGATCCTGCTATGCAGCCACACTGCCAGCATGGACCACATGAGCAAAGCAATGCCTGCATGCATGGTCTAAGACAGCTGGTTCTCTTTTGGCATGGTCAGGCCAGGTCAGGTTTCTCTCACAGCTGCATTTCAGGTGGTAAGAAGGGGACAAGGCAAGGCAGACTGAGAACCCAAGCCAGCAACAAGCAATCATCACCATAACCACCACCACTACTAACAAGGGGGTGACTCAAATGGACGGGAATAGCTGAGGAAAGGAGCTCAGTGGGGACTGGAGGCCTATCTACTGCCCCTCATTCCTCCCTGCTCCAGGCCACACGATCCCCCAGACCCACTTAAGATCAACAGAAGCAAATGTATTTTAACATATCTGTAGCAATGGAACAAACACATATTTTAAATATCTAAAATAGGTATGTGTTAACCTAGGCAAAGTCTTTTTGAAAATGACAACTACCGTATTTCCTGGTGTATAAGACGCACGCGTGTATAAGACTCCCCCCATTTATACAATGGCAAATACTATTTGACAGTGTACAACACACACTGGCATGTAAGACTCACTCCATTTTCAAACAGTATTTTTTGGAAAAAAACAGTGAGTCTTATACACCAGCAAAGACAGTAATGTATCAAAAGGGACTAGACTATATGCCTGTTCTAGAGTTTAAGAACAAGGCTGAGGACAGCCTGCTAAACAATGCTGAATTTTAAATTTTCTAGCCCAGTTAGATTAACATAACAACAACAACAGTGGCCTTACAGGTAAACAAATACCCCTAGACGAAATCTGTTGCAGGAGAATAGGCTGAGGTGTTCCTTCTGACAACGACACTGTAATACCCTAAAGGCACCAGATTTTCTCTGAGCTTGGAAGCTAAGTAGGGTCAGCCCTGGTTAATACTTAAATGGGTGACTGACAACAAATATCAGGTACTGTAGGCTATATTTCAGAGGAAGAAAGAACATCTGGGTATTCCTTGCCTAATATAACCTTATAAAATTCATAAGGTAACCATAAGTCTCATGAGGCTTTCAATGTGAGTGCAGAAAAGATTTTTCTAAGTGGATGGCAGGAATGAGGTGATGTGACCTTGAGTGCAGCTGCAAAGAATGTTTTGGCTGGCCAGCCTCGGAAGGTCTTGCCTTGTCACTAAGCACCAACATGAGAAGGTTGTGTGCTGTAAATGTAATTGGGTCACCCTATAGGGACTGGGGTGTGGTTAAGCCCTTAAAAAGACTTAGGTATGGCACTACAATTCACTATTTAGGTCAATTCCTGGTGGTCAAGCTGCTGTAAGGGTTAATTTATGGAATGTATCCAGACATGCTGCCCATCTGTTTTTTCCATGCTGATTTATGTTCCTGTCTTGCTTATTGTTTCTTGGTATGTTGCCAGAACTCTAACTTTTTATCTCAGTGTGCTTTGCTAAATAAATAGCCCTGAGTCTTATCGCTTTGAGTCTATGGAACTTTTTTAGTCTGCTTAGAGCTGCTCGGTTGCAGCTGGATGTCGCTGCCATGTCAGCACTCTGTGCATGCTCTGAGGAGCTACCTCATGCTACCCTGACAAAGTCGACAGGCAACTTGAAGGTGCATACATACACAGTCCTTCTGACAGCTTCTGCCACCAAACACCAGTTCTGCAGGTAGGGCCAGGGACAGGAAAACTCTGCTTCTCTGAAGGTCTCTCCTGTTCCTCAACAGGTGCACCGGAAATTTACTGCCAGCAGCATTTGTATCACTGACATCACTAAATATAATTAAATTTCATGAAATACCAAAGTTGGAACCATCCATGACTGACTATTTTTGATTCCTATATATAGCTGTGAAAGCTGGTTAATGAAGAAAGACAACCAAAAAGAAAAAAAAAAGTTTGAAATGTGGAGCTAGAGGAGAGACCTATGGACAAAGCATGTGATGACACAACTTACTGATAACTGTTGTTGTGTACCTTCAAGTCACTTCTGACTTATGGCAACCCTAAGGCGAACCTATCATGGGTTTTCTTGGCAAAATTTGTTCAGAGGGTGTTTGCCTTTGCCTCCCTCTGAAGCTGAGAGAGTGTTTCATGGTTGAGCTGGGATTCAAACCCTGGTCTCCAGAGCTGTAGTCCAATGCTCAAATCACTACACTGTGCTGGCTCCCACAATTATTACTGATAATAATGCTGGGAAAATTGGAAGGCAGTAGGGAAAGGGAAAGACTGCGCTGTAGGTGGACTGATTCAATAAAGGAAGCCGCAGGCTTGGGTTTACAAGAACTGAGTAGGGATGTTAATAACAAGGCCTCTTGGGGGCCTCTTGTTCATAGTTGCCATAAGTTGCAGCTGACTAGACGGCATACAGTAATGGGAGGCATTTGCTACTACTGAGCACACAGACCTTCATCAGCATCAAAATTAACATCAGTTGAGAGTAATCATAGCTTCCCTTAAAACATTATTAAAACTGTAGTCGGAACTGAGGATTCACAGCCTGTCTAAAGGGAAGCCCCTTACAGCTTCCAGAATTTTAACAGGAACGAATAGATCAGATTATTACTGCAATATTAAGTTAACTATTGTTGTTGTTAACTGCTGCCATGTCAGCTGCCACTTATGGTGACGCTGTGAAAGAGAGACCTCTAAGTTACCCTATCATCCACCCCTCTTCTCAGGTCTTTTCTCAGGTAATTATTGTCTTTCTTAATAAGTCATGTCTTCTCATGATATGGCCAAAGTATGACAGCCTCAGTTTAGTCATCTTGGTTTCTACGAAGAGTTCAGGCTTGATTTGCTCTAAAACTCATTCTTGTGTTAAGTCTTCTCTTTCACCTCTGTTTTCTTCTGCATATTATGACATTCTCTCTTCACCATCCTGGATCTCTTTGAATCCTCCTCTTCATTAATCCCTTTGATTAACTCTCTCCATTTCATCATGTATGCACTCTCTCTTTTTGCTGCCCTTTAACTGTGAAAACTTACTCTCTTTCTGCATTCACTCTTTCCCCCATCACATTTCCTTCTTATCGCTCTCTCTCTTTTTTCCTTCTTGAGTTTGACAGTACAAGGATTTAATTCTCCACTCCAGGAGATACAGGTGGTGTCTGGCTGGCTGTAAAAAAGCCGGAAAAACTGATGCTGAGCCATTCATGCACCTCTGAACAGAAAGAGGAAGAGCAACATAACTGCAATATAACTGCAAATGTGACAGTCATTCTCCCATCTATAGCTTGACTTAGAGCAAACCTACAAATGCATGAGAATGCAGAACATATCAAAACACATCTATGGCTAGAATCACTTGGTTCCTTTGTATTCCAGTCTCACAATTATACTGATGATTCAGTTTAGGTACTAAGATGTTATGTTTATGTGTTCAGTTTTGCTAGCCAGTAGGTAGCTTAGTTCTACCTTGTTTACATCTTTGTTTCATGAATACTGTAGCATTTCAAATAATCAGAAGTGATAGGGTAATCAACTGATTTTATTTTAATATGCCAGTATCCTCAGGACTCACTGAGTGAGACTCAAACTGAAGTTTCAACCTTCCTGCAGCTATGCTTGTGTCCTTAGGGAAACCTGCCTCAGCTTTTGAAAATGAATGTTTTAACAACCTAAATTACAATCAATCTGATAATTCCCAGTGGCCTCAGAGATCTAGGAAATATTACAAATCTAAAATTTTCCAAATTATTGCTGTTTCATCTTTAGCTGTCTTTATAAAGAAAGAATAAAGGTGGCTTTCTTCCTTTCATAAAGATGCAAAATGTGCTTGGATCCTATTTTCTTTTTAGACGTAAGCTTTTAGAGGTCACCTTTTATAAAAGTAACATCCATCATCCTTTCTTATACTAAGACAGATGGAAAAGTGTGTCTGTGCTTAAGCAATGCTATCTAGAGGAGACAGAGGTAGCTGCTTTTGAACAGCTTCTGCTGGTACAGCAAAGTATTAATGAAGTGACAGACTGAAAATCTCACTAGTAAGGAGCTTATTTGTTTTTGTAGATATGAAGTATTTGCCCTTTTACACTTTGGAGGTTTCGTTCTCTTTGCAGTTGTTTCATGTAAGAGCATGAAGCTTTTTTAAAAGTTCTGTCTTCCCTTCTTCCTTTTGTTTGGCTTGTACTGGGAGGTAGAACAACTGTCACTTAAAGGTCACAGCGGTGGTAAATCAAGCTACATTGGAAAATGAATAATATTGAAATAGAGGTACAGAATTAGAAAAAGCAGTCCCATTTCAAAACTACATTCAAGACGCAGCAAGTGTAGTGTAGTTAGTGGTTTGAGTATTGGACTTGGCCTCTGGGAGGCCAGGGTCCACATCCCACTCAGGCATGGAAACGCAGTGGGTGACCTTGAGCAAATCACACTCTTTCAGCCCAAGTGGAAGGGAATGGCAGTCTGCTCTGAATAAATCTTTTCAGGAAGGTCCTGGGGTAGGGTCACAATAAGCCAGACTGGACTTGGAAGTACAGAACAACAGCAATAGATATAACACTAGCACTCCCCAGATTCCATTTAACAAATTAGGAGCCAGCCTTGGATTGGGGAATGCCACTATCCTGCCAACAGCCTGTCTTCCTTCAAGTGGGGGGAACCATTCTCCACCCCTTAGCAAAAATTAAGCAGTCCATTAGTACAAATGTTAACTTCAGTCAATATTTGCAAGGATTTGTCTGGTTGTCTTCTGCTTTTGTTATTTTTATGCCACCTTATAACAAAAATATTAAAGGTGACAAGCAACTGACAAAAGTTAAACACAGTAAATCCCAAATTATTCCAATCCCCCCTCCAATGAAATATCATTGTCAATATATAAATGACAACAATCAAAATTCTATTTTAAGAGACAATGTCCAGTGAAAAAGATAAATCTTGACTCTTTTCTGGAAAGGAGTCTGCACAGGGGCCTAGTGAACTTTGGCCAACAAAGCGTTTCCATGCCTCTGGGCTTTTTTTTAATTAAAGCAATTTATTGTTTGTTTTCAGTTTCTAAAAGAGGAAACAAATTGTTGATGGGACCCCTAAGAAAGAGAAATGAATGCTTTTGTGTGATAATCATTTCAGTGCCACCTTTGTGAATTCATAAAAATGTAAAACTGGTCTTATGATAATGTGTCAATGATATAACAGTTTATGTAATCCAGAGAGGGGTGGAAGATAACTGTAACAATTTGGTAAATGTACAGTGAGAAATGTATGTTTTATATGGTGAACTATAATAAAATTATATACAAAAAAAAAATGTAAAACTGGTCTTAAGAGTGATCTAGTTGGACTTAAACTTGGATAATAAACTATTCAGTACCATATCTGAAATGATATTTTAAAAGCTCCAAACAGATGAAATATTGCCTCAAGAAAAGTTACCACAGGCCACTTAAGCAGCTGACAAGCAAGTCCATGTAACGGTCCCAAATGCCTTAAATTAAATATTTTCCACACTGTTCCAAAAACAAGAAATTAGGATGAAGTACTTTCACTTGAAAACAAATTAAAAATGATGTGATAGCCCCTAAAGATAGTACCTGGCAGTTTTCTTCATAAGTAACAATTAAAACTGAATGATGAAGAGATGGCTCTGGAATGAAATAAGTCCCAATGTATATATAATTAAAATTCCAACACAAAGTTTTATGCAAATGGCATCACTCCTACAGGCTAAGAATTACATAATTTCCTGTATTATCCTCATGTGTATGTGGCAGGGGAGGTATTTATAAGATTCTATGGCATCCCCAGAAAGCCTGGGGGCTGAGTCTTTGGGTCTTTAACCTATAAGACAATTGTGATTGTAATGATCACAGTAAAAGAATCCATAGTGAATTGGACTGTTTGTAAGTCATTCATCTCTGCATATCCTTCTTTATCCACTCCCTTCTATGCTCAGCTTGCACCAGTTTCTACAACTATTTTCCAGTGATGTCCAAACTGGGAAACTGTGGTTTAGAGGTTCTCTTCAAATCAATTCTTGGTCTGATATCTTAGTTTGTAGAAAGCACCTCAACCCCAGTTTCACTGGCTATAACATCATTAATGGTTTAAACCACGGTTTAAGAAACAAGTAAAGCTTGAGTGAAAGGAACAGCAAAGAAAAAAAGGGGAAACACAGGGGAAGAGAGAGTACTTAGGCACACAAATTATTCCGAATTCAATGCATCATGTTTATTGGGACAGGACCATTCTAACTGAACACAGAATGAGAGCCTTCCATGGATGTTACCAGTGGAGCTTAGCAATCACAAGATATTCATAGGGCCCAAGGCCTAGGTCTCCATTTAAATGCCACCTTTTTTTGCAATCACATTCTGAGCAATGGCAGGAGGCAGGGTAGGAGAGATGTGAGCAACTGATCTGCAAGGGTAGCATCAGTAGTGCCAATCAAATTGCAACCCATACTATGGTCCCATAAGTCAGAGTTCTTGAAGGAACAGTGCAACACAAGAAGTAAGGCATAGCACCTTTCTTTTCTAAGATCAGTCAAAAAATGGCATCAGACCCAAGATAACCCTCTCCCTCTCTCCCCCACCCTATTAAAATATACCCACTCAAAGGCACATTTTAAAAAAATGTACCTGTATTGTTGCCTGCAAACAAAGTGCCAGTGGTTGTATTTGTGGGGAGTGTCCCATTATTCAGCTGTTTTATTCTTTTCAGGTGAGATTTTCCATTGTAATGAACCTGAGCTTGAGCTGCTGAGTTCAACTGGATATTGCACACATCACAAAAGGAAAACAGTATCTTCTTTTTCTCTTTACTTGATGGATAGTCTGGCCTATCATGTCTCAGTCCTTTTTCTTCTAGGCCTCGCAGAAATGCTGCTGGATTCATAATTTCATCTCCAAAGATGTGGTCAGGATTCACAGGGTGCTTCATACCTTTAAGAAAAAAAAAAGAGGAAAAAAAGGAAGGGGAAATCAGAAACTATACTGAGGCCAAAAACCAAATAAATGCTTTTAAGTCAGCATTCTCCTTCATGCATCCATTACTTTACGTGCATTAAAAGATGCAATTCAACAAATCATAAAATACAAAAATAGTACAGGCAGTATTGCCCACAATTCTGCTGAGGCTGATGTTCATGCAGAAATATATAGCTTGTGATACAGACCAGAGTTTAATGGTAAATAAAAAAGGAGTAGCATACATCTCTTGCACACAACAACCCTTATTACTGTGTCTGAGCACTTACAGAAGGAATTCTTCCCCCTCCCCACCACCAATTTATTTATGACTATCTTCTGCTTTGTTTTTGTGTGTAGTTTCCCGAAATAATCAGCAATACTAGTTTCCCCCAATTATCTGACAGGACCAGAGCACTGTCAGCAATGGAGCTGGTTGAAAAGTGGAACCCATGTACTATACTGTAGGGAGCATGAAGGACTTATGGAGGCTCACTTGGGACTGACTGTGTGTGCACTCCTTGAAAAGTCTCTCACCTAGCTTGGCACCTTTTTTTGCTCCTTTCAGCTCACTATGCAAACAGCATGTGTGTGCGAGTGGTTTGCAGTGAGCCTCAGTATGCAAGAAAAACTGATGAAAGAGCAGAACCCCTGTCAAATTAATGGAACTCGTCCTTAATTTGGAAGTGTCAAAAGAGTGAGTCGTTAGATTACAGGGCATCAAAAGATAGAGGCCACCTGCAGGTTGAAGGCAACTAGCAGAAGTGTTTGTCCTCCTTCAACTTCATTCTACCTCTCCTAATTGAACTTCCTCAAACATATATAAGCTGCACATGAAGTTAGTACATCTCTTTAAAACCTTCTGCAGCATTAGCTTTAGTTCCAGCACGAAATTACATTTTATTTGGGAACTACAAGTTACATGAGAAATCCACAACCAGATTTCCAGACATATTCACTTTTAGTTTGATGCAGCACAAGAATTATACCTTCCAACTGTCCCAATCTGGCAGGAACAATTCTGATTAATTCTGTTCTCTTATTTTTTCAGATGCTTTTAAAATGTCCCAGTTCCTCTCTCCTCTTCCCAGTTTCCCCCACTGTCTTCAGCTTACTTTGGTTGCTGCAGACTGAGTTCAAATTGCAAAAGTAACTAACTCAGCAGCGGGGAGAGGAGGGAAGGAGATAGCGTCAGGCAAAAGCAGACTGTGGCAGCCTCTCCTAACTTGTCTGTTTTTCCTTATTAATAATTCTTGACCACATTATAGTGTTGCTTGGCCATATGATTTCCATCTCTGAAATGCTAGAAGGTCTGAAGTATGCATGGGTTCTGTATTAGACTGATGAAGCAGCACCAAGGGGGAGAGGTTCATTTTCAGAAAACTAATCTCCCCCTCCTTGTGCATATTCCAATCTAAATTTTCCTCTCCTGCTATCCAGGTGGGAAAATACTACTCAGACATTTAAGATTCTTCAAATGTTAAGGGACCAACTATTGACAGAGGGAACAAAGAAGGAGAAAGAATAGTATACTGCACTGTAGAACACAAGAAGACTAGCCCAGAGGTAATTTAGGGGAAAAAAATCCTTAACGAAATATTCTACTACTTGTTCAGTGTTTTACAAATTTGTGCTGTTCTTTATTCGAGAAATTATTTTTTTAAATGCTATATCCTCTTGTCTACTAACACAGAAAATACCACTATAGCATTATTCATTATAAGTAATATTTCTGAGCTGCATGTGTACATGTATGATATCAAAACCCCTCCAAATGTTATTTCCTATAATGGTTGAAGAGTTATGCTATTTTAATGCAACGCTCAGTTTTATATAATTCATTCCAAAAGACAAAATGCAAAACAAAACAAAAATATTTGCAAATAAATGAAAGAAATGCATGTGAGGAAGATACTGAATTTTTTTTTCATTGCACTTTTAAGACAGCTGGTTGTACCACCCATGCACTACAGGTAAGAACATTTTGTTAGCGGCCTGTTCATCAAGAAAACTGTCCAGGAGATTCAAATATGAACCTTTTATGTTTCCTAAAAGATCTGCTTGTTTTATAAACTATGAATCAAATGTTTTCTTTCTATGATGATGTTCTTTTACTCTAAGATCTCAGAGATTTGCAGACAGAGCAATCTGTCAGAAGAACTGCTCTGGTTGGCTTATAGCTGCCAAAAAAAAAAAAGAGGAGAAGACAGAGAAAAAGTGGAACAAGGGAGGAGGCTGTTGGTAAATGTGAGAGATAACAGCAGATCTCTCAAACAGAGTAACCAAAATGGTAAGGTAAAAAGCTGAACAACAACCAGTCCCATTCCTACCTACCCAATGGTTTAGCAGAGAAACAATTTAGTTTCTTTGTAAAACATATAAAAGTAGTTTTATGCTGAAATTATTTGCGTGCATTTAAACACAAGGTCTAATTGAGGAGAGAGGAGGAAGAGAACAATTGCTGCAAGTTAAAATGCAGGAAGAGAGAGGGTGTGAAAAAAACAAAGAAGCAGGAAGTCAGCAAACATGTTAACTAGCAATCAATGAGTATCAGCATACAAAGGCCATTGTTACAAACAGAGACTATTAGATTTAAACTTCCTCAAGCCCAAAGACACAGCCAAAGTGCTAATACAAAGTTAGATCAGGACAAGGATAGAGCTAAGTAATTTCCAACATCACTAGACTGGGAGGGGGTTTAATTCAGTACAGCTTCAGCTGGCCTAGTGCCAGCTTAGCTGGACCTTGGCCATCTTGACCAGTTGAGATTAACTTTTAAGTCTGGATCCAAAAATAATAAATTAATACTTCAGAATGTCTTTTCAGGACACCACAAATGGGCTGTCTGAGGTAGCTGCCATACACAAGCCCATTAATGGGCGAAACTCTGACAGAGAATCAGGAGGGAAACCACAGTGGAAAAAAAAAAAGCAGGCAAGACAACATTTTAAGAGCAAAATGAAGCTACCCAAACATTGTTCAAAATATTCATTTCCCTAGTTTGAAATTATAGCAATTTTCTTCTAACTAAGCAGAAGTTCTTGAAAGGAAAATGAACTTTTCCTATAAACTTTGTCTTTGGCACTTTTCTGTCATTAAATAAAATTATAATGACTACTTTGCACTTTCTTATTTTTAGCCTTGGATATTAATTATATCCCTCAAGAGCCTACTGGAGTTGGTTTCTATGCTGCAATACCACCTAGATACTGGTTTTTATGAAGAAAATGACAGCCCTTATTTTCCCACATTCCCAATTATATCCATCCCACATTGTTTTCTCCTCTGTACCAGCTCTATTAAATTGACTTATGACTTATAAAGGCTTCTATGGTTTAGATCCAGTCTATTTGAAAGACCATCATCTCCCCCTATTGGCTAGCCTATGTTCTGAGATCTTCAAGAGAAGGCTTTCTCTGGGTTTCACCATCCTCACAGGCATATTTGGTGAAAACGCAAGAGACAGTTTTTTTCTGTGGCAGCTCCCACATTGTGGAACTAGGCTAGGTTGGCCACTTCTCTGCTCTCCGTCTGCCAGCCGATTAAGTACCTTTTTATTGTGGGAGGCTCTGGGTCATTAACTGGTTGTTGTTGAAGGTTCTTTTAATTGGTCTTTCCGTCCTTTTTGTTAAACGCTTTTAAACTGTTTTCATTCAGTGCTTGGTTTTAATACATTTTTTTTACGATTGTTCTTTGATGTTAACATTTATCAGGTTTTAATTACTTTTTGTTTTAATTCATGTTCTAAGCCACTTTGAGCCCTATGCTGCAGATCTTTCCAAACTTCTCATGTTAGTGACACAGTAATTCAGTAAGTCGAGGCAGTCCCTCCACCCAAGCCTGGCACACTGCTGCCCCGGGGTCAGGAACACCCTGGTGTTAGAGGGAGCCCCTCCGCCTGGACCTGGCCCACTGCCCTCGCCAGGATCTTCCTTGGCCTGGTATGGCAGCGGCGGGAGAGGCAGCCCTTCTTCCTGGGCCTGGCCTGCTGCCACCGCCCTTGCTGGGGTCTCCCACAGCCCAGGGCAGCAGCAGTGGTGGGACAGGCAGCCTCTCCACCTGTTATGTTTGCACAACACACTTATAGACTGCAGCCAAAATACTAAGATGTTGCGACACACAATTTTGAAAGCTCTGCTGTACTGGGAGAAGATGAGGATAGGAGTCGATGAGTAAACAGCATCTTGCAATAACATACCAGTTAAACAGGTAAACTGGAGGAAACTGAAGTTCCATTTGATACAAGTAAAGTACGGAGAGGACTTCCTGTACTGCAAGCCAGTCCAAGACCGACCTCAAAGCTGGTGGATCTTCCCACTCTCAGGGCCAGTCCTGCCATAAGGCAGAGTGAAAGAGAGGCCTCAAGCAGGGGGTGTCGGGGTGGATAGGTCTAAACACTCTAAAGGCATCAGATCCCACCTGATCTTGGAAGCTAAGCAGGATTAGCCCTAGTTAGTACTTGGATGGAGGGTCACAAATGAATACCAGGTGCTGTGGGCTATATTTCAGATGAAGGAACTGGCAAAAATCACGTCTGAGTATTCCTTGCCTAAGAAAACCCCATGAAATGCATGGGGTCACCATAAGCCAACAGGCGACTTGAAGGCACACACATAGAGAGTGGTGGCAAGATGGGAGATCTTAACTTGCCCTGCTCCCCTAAAGAGCCTACTGCCTTCAATGGTAGTGGAGGATGTTGTTCATGAACTTTCACAAGTGCTGAAGTAAGATTCAGCAACGGAGTTCATAGGTTTTGGCATAAGAAATGGAAAGGAGGGGCAATGAACAGGACAGTTGGGCTTTTTATTAAAAGTTTATTATTTACCCTTCACTTATGCTCTCTCTATGAAGTAATAAATTAAGTTGAATAATCTACGAATAGTGAAGTTCCCATATCCACTCTGATGGGAGTTACAAGTCCTAAGGCCTGTCCCTCTTCTCAATGTGATGGGATGAATGTCTATCATCATTGCCATCATTGCTTTCTACATTTGCCCCCAAGATAGCAGTATATTATGATTATAACTATGTTGGGAAAGAGGAAAATTCCACAAACTGACTGTGAAAGGAAAAAAGGAAGGAAGAGGCATTGGTTAATAGGAGAAACAACAGAGTTTAGAAAACTTTCTTTCTGCTTGGAATTTAATTGTATGGACCACAGCTTCCATATGTTGTCAGAAGTAGTACTTGAAAAGGTATAAAACAGAACTAAGCTTTTTTGTCTTGTTCAATGCAGAACTTAGAAAATCTAATGTTGGATTCACTGGCCTAAGCTTCATTTCCAACAAGAGAAATACTTCTTCATTTGTTAGAGTTCAGCTGGAATCCTGTTGGTGACATAAATCAGGTTTATGCACATGCATGTCCTTTTATGATCACTGTGCAAGGAGCAGTGATCATGCAGTGCAAGATCTCACCTCATTAACTCTTTGATCAATGCTCCCCCTGCCACACGTGACATCCTTGCTTCAGGCAGGTGCATGCTCCCTTGGTCTTTGAATGGCTGGTAGAGGTAGCTGGAGGACAAAAAAGAGCAGGTGTCCTTCTCCTGGATCTGCAATCTACTCTCTGGAAATCTGGGATGGGGAAAGCTGCTATTTGCTCTCAGTTGCAGTAGACAGTTCCAGGTGCCCTGGAATTTTCCCTCAATCACCCAGTAGCTAAGGGAGTGTGCACCTGCCTTTTCAAGTGGGCAGTTGCACATAGCCAGACAAAGCCAGACACTCTGCATCATGCAGTGCAAGATCTCACCTCAGAATATCACTAGGAGCCTTCCCTAGGACTTGGGTTTTGTAGTCAGGACTGGAAGAAGCATTGTAGGAAGAGTTAAAAGTACATATGCCCATTGACGTATAACGATCTTCTGATGATTCAAGCAAAAAATATTTCTAACAGAATTCTCAGCATCCTCAACAGATGACTATACCCAGATTTTCTGGGTCATTACAAATCAGCACAAATGAGTGGAAAACCAGAGTTATCCACCATTGCATTTGACCACCACCCTTGGTCCACATTGCTCAGACTGACATATACGATATTCAGCGACTGACCTCTCTCCTTGCAAGCTCTCTGTGACTACAGGGAAGTAAGTGCTCTAGCTAACCTAGCAAATAAGATTTGGAACCCTATTTGGTCCTATTCTGGTAGGTAAGACCTGAAATCCTGAACAGGCACACCATCATGCCTGTATAGTAGGGATGGGCATGTTCCAGGCACAAATGTTCAGACCCTTATGGACTTTCAACTTTTGATTTTATAGAATCCCTTGAGCGGGGGATGATATCACATGGGTCTTTGAAATGAGAATCTGCTTCTTGAAGCTTCTAAGAATGACAATTCCTTTTTTTCTGGGTTGGGATCCACAAGCTTTATACCCCCATGAAGCACAGGATTGCAACCCCTAGTGTAAAGGGATAATGCTGTATCTCAAATCCACTAGTAACACTACATATGCGGACAGGGTTTTGCGTAACTCAAAAGATGCCGCTTTGCTCACTTAATGCATGGTTTAGCATTATGTGTGAAAAGGACCAATTAAATATAAAGAAATATTTGTCATGGCATATGCACCTATGAGAATTCATAGATACATTCTGTTTGTGACATATTTTCTATCTCTATTCTTCATTCTCCTTCATACAGCTCCACTGCCAGGAGGACTGAAGGAGGAATGAAAATAGTTTTGCATATGCTAACCCCAAAAGTGCTGGCATCTCTGTTATCTGTTAGCTTCAATATTAGGATATAACAGCCTGTGATTCAGGACTCCCATTCTGTTCAGATTCTGGTCTGTCAGGGCAGAAGACAGAAATGCCTTTCTTTCTCTAAATACAAAGTTGGATTCCTGATTCACCAGGCCTGGTCTTCTAATTTCTATGTCCCTTTCAATACTACTTCCTCATGTGCTACTTGACTGTCACTTTCTCCTTTCTCTGTATTCCTTCCAACCAGCAGGTCTGTCTGTCATGGTAACAGTCCAAAACTCACTCATTTAAAAAAAAAAATATTCAAATTTATATCCTGTATCTGAGTTGGGAGATGTTTTCCTGAAGGTCCAATGCCAGAAAGTCAACAACACCAAGGTAAGTGTTGAGAATCTCTCACATACCTGATGGCTGCTAAAAGGTATAGAGACAGTCCAATTAACATGCACAGTCATTAGTGATCATTGCCAACACTTATCTCCACCATTCAATTGCTCCAAAGAAGCTATGTGATGCCTAAGCAGCAGCTCTTTCTATTAAGGATCCTCCAATGCTAATAAGTCACTGGAAGGCATGATATAACATTACAACCAATCAGATTAAGTACCTGTCCATCTCTATTACCAAGTAACTTTTAATTCATAAGGATAAAGGGACAAACTACTGTGCTCATTCACACTCATAAAAGGTCTGGGGGTCAAACATTCAGTGATCACTGAACTATATAGCTGGGTCATCTAATCCTCTGCCCTAAAATATTATATATATTTTTAGAGACCTCATTCCCCACAACAGCTGACTGCTTAATGACAACCTTTTTCTGAAAACTACCAAAGAAACAAATTAAATGGCATTTTCATGCACCAGAATTCCTTGCATTATTTTTATTCCTATGTTAAATTTATTTGTTCATTCAAATATAACATATATCTGAAGATTTCAAAGCAGTGTACAGCAATCATAAATCAGAAAAATATATGTAATACACATATTTGAAACACAATATTGTGTCCATGAAACAGAAGATAGGTTGGTAAATTGTCAACATGTGTCTGAAAACAGCAATTGTTGGAGTATATTGAATTTCAGACAGAAGAGTATTCCACAGAGCTGAAACAACACTAACGATTCCCAGCTTTGAAGTGCTGTAGAGCACATCTCAGGAGCGTGTGGCAGTACCAGGAGGGGCCTGGCCGTTGAGCAGTGGTGCCTAAGACAAAACCGTGTTCTCCACACGAGGTCTTCTTAGTGCTGCTTACTGCAGCAGTACAGTTTACTTCCCAAGCCTTGGAAATATTACTCCTATTAGCACAGTGTGAAACAGTGGGGAGTGGGGCAGAACTGACAACTCCAGCCCTCTCTGGGTTACCGTCACAAAAGCCGTGCTGGCTTGAATTCATTATACACATAATTTCCTGGCACATTTCTCCTTATCCTGACCTCTGACCTTTCCTCTATTTGTGTGCCGTCCAATATTGCTTTTCTTTCTCTTCTAACAAGGGGCTTTATATCATCTCACAGTGGCTGCAACTGATATCCTGCCTTTGCTTTTACTTCTCTTGTGTGAATATGCTTGCTCTTAGCACTACTTTCCTTTGTATACTCTTTGATTTTCTGATCATTAAGAATATGCTTGCCCATATCACATCACTTTGCAGTGATTCTCACCATTCCCCCCCCATTTTGTATGGCTATAGTTCATGACTATGCTCTCAGCATAATAATTTTCAAAAGCTGCCAGCCCCATTCATACGCTTCTTTTCATATAGCTTAATCTTTCCATGGTACTTTGCTTAATGACACTCTGGGTTTGTCAAAATCTACTTTTCTAAAGTCTAACACCAGTGTGCTGCCTTCCCTTCTGCTTTTCATAGGAACTCAAGTTCTGACATACTGCTGTCCTTTTTACCAAGGTGCCTTCCACCTTCAGCCAAAGAAACCTAAAATGCTTAATGAGAAACACAAGATCAAAGGTTCTTAAAAGCACAGTTAACAAATGGGTATAGCACCAGATGTAGTCCTTAAAGCATCTCCACCAACTCTAACTTGTTGGACTACCAGTCCTACCATCCCCAACCAGCATGGACAAATGGCTGTCCCCAGGCCCCTCAGCAATATCCCACCTTTCCTCTGATGAGTTCAAGACAGCATTCAGGCTTACCTCCTCCCTTATTAATCCCCATAAGAATTCTGAAAGAGAGAGCATCTGGACCAAGGTTACCCATGACATTGTTAACACCTCAGTAGGGACATGAACCTGGGTCTCTCGAGCCTGAGTCCAATACTTTAACCCACTACTCCACACTAGATTGCTGTGCAGTTTTTTGATCCTGAGCAAAGGGTACATATATTTCCTGACAGCCTATGCAGAATCCCATGAAGTATAGCTAAATTCTGTAGAAGCATATGGTCTGAACCATCTGGGCAACAAGTTCCACTGGGATACCACAGTGAAGAGCATATGCAGAACACCTTGCATACAATATCCAACAGCGCTAACAGAAATACAAGCAGGGCTGTGTTTCTCTTATGGCAATGCTGACAGTGACAACATCTCCCATATGCTTCAGTGGGTGGGGGAAGTGTGACTTTCCACACACAAACTAAGGACTGTGACATGCAACAATAATCTGTTATTAGTGTTTATGAAGTCATCTTTTGAAACCATACATTTCAACAGAGGTACACTGTAGTCTACGTTAGGTTGCTGTGCTGTCTTCCCACTCTCCCTTTACAGCTCTTGGTAAATAAATGACATTGCTTCCAAATAGCTAGTAATACTGAACTGCTGGGAGGGGACTGCTGATGCTTTTCAGATGCCAACTGGTGATGAGGGTGTTATTTGTACACCCAGTGGTTATTATGCATACAAATACTCCTCCTACAAAGCTTGGAATCTGCTTCGAGGATTATATTGGAACAAATTTATCTTGGCCTGCTTTGAAATACCTGCTTACCTTTAACAAAGCTTACCCAAACACAGGACATTCTGTTGTCATCACTGAAAACAAAACAGCCTTGCACTGGATTTTAATCGAAAGCATTTCATCTCCTGTTTATCATTATGAATGGTTGGGACAATCAACTCAAGAGATCTGGAGACTCTTTCACAAATAGACAAACGATCTCTTGCGAGGATTTTGTAACAAACAATTAGAACCCTAATTGACTAGCATTGTTTAGGCACTTGTTTAACTCTCCATTTAAAACACAGCATGAGACCCAGAGACCTGAAGATTCACCTCTTCAAGTGTCATTCCCACCTGCCCTGCTGTTACAGACACAGTGATTGGCCTCTAGGGAGCATGCTTTTCATTGGTGGCATTCTGATTTTGGAGTGCCCTCCGCCCCAGAGGGAGGCTCACCTGGTGCTCTCTTTGGGCCTGGGAAAAGATTTTCTTTTCTGTGGCACTTTTTAGTTTTAGATTTGGTCTCTTATGTAGTTTTAGTTTTGTGCAGTTATGCAGTTTCAGTTTTAGTAAGTTGTTTTAAGAGAGCCAGGTTGGTGTGGTGGTTTGAGCACTGGACTATGACTGGAGACCAGGGTTCACATCCCTGCTGAGACATGGAAACCCAGTGGTTACCTGGGCAAGTCACATTCTTCCAGCCCCAGAGGAAGGCCAAGGCAAACTACTCTGAGCAAATCTTGCCAAGAAAAAACTTGGTACAGTTGCCATAAATCAGAAACGACTTGACAGCACACAACAACAAAATTGTTTTAACTGTTTTTATTATGTTCTATAAAACACTTTAATTTTTTTGAAGGCAGGGACATAAATTCTTAAAATAACTTTGTGTATCTTTTACATATATCTCCTACACAGAGAGAGAGAAAGCGAGAGATGTGGGGGTTCTATTCCAGGAACCCTTGCATGAAACAAAAAACGCGAATGTTCTGTCCCATTATTGTTGAGAACAGGATATGCACATACCTGCATTCGTGCAAGCACATGCCTGGCACATCCATTGATGATAAGCAGACAAGAGGCTTTGTGTGACCTCACATTTGTGTGTGCTGAGATTGTGTCAGCAGAGGGTGCACTGTATGTATAATGCAAAAGGGACAGGGTAGAGAAGGAGTTAGGGAAGGATAAATGCTTCTTGGGATATGGGGGTGGAACATTTGGTGTGGGAGGGCTTTATGTGTGACAAGACAAAAATATATCAGCCACAGCTAAAGTGGGACAGTTGTAAGGTAAGACATCAAAAATCCTAACAGATTTCCCAAGTCTTTGAGCACATCTAAGTAGTTCTTCGGCTTATGGCCTTAGTGTTTTACTTGGTTTTCACTTTTGATGTAGAATTACTTAACTGATAAGATTTTACACATGGTTGACAGTCTTCCCCTGTATTGTTTTCTATGTGAGGTAACATAATATAGTGGTTTGAGCATTGGTCTACAATCCTGGAGACCACGGTCTGATGCTCCGCTTAGCCATGGAAACCCACTGGGTGACCTTGGGTGTATCACACTCTCTCAGCACCAAGGAAACCTACTGGGTGACCTTGGGTATATTATACTCTCTCAGCATACTGTCTCATCTTAGGGTCACCATAAGTCAGAAATGTCTTGAAGACACAACAACAACAAATGTGAAACTCAGAAACATTAAGAAGAGTCTGTACCAGAGGCTTATTTATGAGCAATTAAAAGAAAATCCGAGATAATTCAATTCCAGTCCTCTAAATTGGTCTTTCATTGCAAAAGACTATCAACACCAACAATTAGAAAGCATAATGCTGTACAGTGCTTTTGCAGTCTCTAGATATCACAAAAGTTTAGAATTAAATATTTTAAGCATGAACAGAAAGGAAGAATTCAAAGTAAGACAGCAGTCTCAACTGAAGTAGTATTTAAATGACTCAATTAAAGTTCAGCTCTTTTATTAAATTATGATTCCATGTGCAAAACAAAGACATCAAACCAGATGAAACACAAATAAAACATCTGTTAGAAACAACAAAAAAATGCACAAAAAATACAGCATAATTACAAAATGTAATCAAAGCATCCCCATCATAAGACGGGTACGTTCAATGTCTTCTGGTTGCAAATGTTATATCAGAGGTTCAAAATAGATGTGCTCGGTATCCAGAAACAGGTCAGGGAACTAGTACTGAAAGCTGCCAGGTGGGTATAGGACAGAGGCTTTATCTGCAGGCTAAAAGAAAAGGTTGGGGGAGGAGGGTGCTCAATTTTTCCTTTGCTACACGCTGGCTGTTGTAGTCCAACATGACTCCCACTTCTGGTCTGAACATATCTAATCCATATTCCCTATAAACACAACTATAGCTTTTTTAAACAGGGTGGCCAAACTGAGGGAGACTAGGTATAAGTAGCAGGGTTCTGTGACTTTCCACAAGGAATGACTCTTCTGTATCAGTTTCACCCCTGGTGTATGATTCAAGAGCACAGGGCAAGTGAACTGCCTGCTGCAATTGTCCTGCTGCTGCTTTGTACTTCCAAGGTGATGATCAGTGCTTCTATTTTTGTAAAGAACATTAGTAGTCTTTTGGGAATGAAGAAAGGGACTATAAACAGAGCATGTGTATCATTATTAAATCACACAGGCATTCTGTCTTTTATGAGATATGAACGAGTGAAAATTATGTTTTGCAACTGTTTACAAAATGGTCATCAGCGTAGATGGCAAAAAGGGAATCAAACAACTTCCTGGGTAGATATAGCATTAGTTATTAGCAGGAAAGCTAAATGAACCCTCTATGTTCAGAGGCAGTCTTATGTCCTGAAACCAGTTGATGGCGGCAAACAATATGTGACAGGTTGTGTTTTCAGGTCCTCCTTGTTAGCTTCTGGAAAACATCTTACTAAACAATCTGGAAGCAGCACAGAGGAAAAGATGGACCACCAAGTCTGAGCTAACAGGACTTGTATGCTCTTAAGGCTGAGATTAAAGTAGTGGTCTATACACACTTACCTGAAACCCCGTTGAAGTCAGAGGGGCTTGCTTTGACTAGACAAGTATAAAATTGCACTGTAAGAAAAGATGGAAGACATACAGGATATTTTGTTCCCTTTACAGCTAGCAGAGGGTCTCTTTTTCCTCCTAGTAGTTCTTCATGGCTGGATAACCATACAGAGGTAATATAGGTGATAAAGGGCATTGCTTGAAGCAGGTATTGGACAGCATTTCTGGAGAGATGACATGGTGTCCCTTTAGGGGGAAAAAGAGTTTAAAACTACAGATACGATTTGATGGTAGAGAGGACAGGATTCACTCTGTTAATGAAAATGTATGAGTCAAGAAACTGAATATAGTAGGGAGAAGAGAAGTTACTCTTTTATTTCCCCCAACTCCTTAAAAAAAACAATATACATTCATAGGTATGTCAATTTCTTCTCCCTGTCAAATTACCCTTTTTACACACACACACACACACACACACACACACACACATTTTGTAATTCTCTTTAAAACAAGGACAAAACTATTCCAGCAATCTGGAGGGATGGGAAACTTCAGCTCCACTGACATGGATGCTGGCCAACAGATGCCCACAAGGACAGTACACATAAGCAACTTTTGTCTTCCCTCCTGAAGAAACAAATTTTTCTACATCCAGCACCATCTAAAATCTACAAAAACACAGTCTGACCGCAGACTGTAATAGGACAGGAGGGAAACTGCACATATACTGAAGACAACAACAGTACTGTTATATTAAAGATGCTACTCCGAAAATGTTACATCTAGGTAAACCATCCTTTTTAAACCATCCTTTTAAACTATCTATTTAGAAGCAGCCAGATGATTCTTTCAAAGTTATTAAGTGTGACATGAAAGAGAAAAAAGGAAAGATATTGGGGGGTAAAGAGAACAAAATCCCTTCCTCCTCTTTATGCTTGAAGATGCTGACTACTCCAATCAATTGAGCAAGGGGAAGACCTTAATGGGAAAATGAGCAAAACAAAACCGAGTTGCTGGCCACTGTAGGAGCTAAAAATTACTCAAATTATCTTTCATTTAAGACATGAAGTAGGAAAGAAATACATCAGTATTCTGGAAACTCAGCCTGAAAGAGCAAACTCATTTGGGTACTGCAGCTGCTGTGCTTTAGGGATTTGGATTAAAATCCATCATTATCTTTTGGTTAATACTCTTTCATGGACCAATCAGTGGTCATATGGTGTTTACCGACCCTGGACACTTAAACCCACTTGAACAGCCTTTGTGCTATAATTTGTACCTCAATACAATCAGATTACTTCTAATCTAGATGATTTGTGTCCTTTATGAGGACAGATAAATCCTAATCCTCAGAGTCCTAAAGCAGTTTTTAGTTTTCCATTTTATGACAGATAGCACAAGCAAATATTTCATCATGATCATGCTGATGATACTCTTAATTTTAAAGCCTTGGCTTTAGATTTCTGAACAAATCAATAACAAGTGCATGTCTGCTGCAAAACTGCAAGCAGGACAGTATAAATTAAACTCCAGGAGAGATTTGCAAGATTTTAAAAAGGGTTGCTTAATATTGTTTTAAACATGTTTATTTCGCACATGGCAGAACAATGGCACTGCCCACTTCACAGAACAAGAGTAAAAATACAACACAGCAGATGACATAAATGTTTCTACTACTGCAATTAGTACATAAATTTGTCTTGTCTTTGTCACAAGTGTGCTAATAAGCAAATGTTCTTACAACAGAAAGCCTTCAGTAACTTTAGACCAAACATATAAGAAATAACAAACCTCTTTCAATGACACATTTGTTGTGGTGGTTTCAAAATTAAAGGATAATGCACTTAGGGATCTCTATCAAACACTGCATTTGAATAGCTGGAACCATAAGCCTTGTTCCATTAGGAGATTAAGCCACGGAAATGCATTTGCACAGACACTTGCACAGCAAAGAAAGGAATGAATACTGGGTTGCAAAGGAATGGATGCTGAGACGGTATTATGTAAAATGTCCATAAATCCCTAATTCCTGGGGTCTTTCTGGTTCCGGACTGGAACCTAAAGGACCTTTTGGGACTATGATCTGGGTGTGTCGGGCTGCTGCACTGCTGAGCCAAACAGGTGTAAGATTTGAGCCTTCAAGAGGAACACGTAATGGATTAATCCAGTGCCCACTCTGGTTTGGTTTGATCCTACAGAGTGGAGTTTGGAGTAGTTCTAGTTCTGCATCTGTTGGTTATGTTGCTAGATGTGTTTTATCCTCCTCTTAGTGAACAGAGCTCCTGTTACTACAGCCTACTTCCATGACATATACTGAGTGCTAATCCAAAGACAGGAGTCTGTGGGGCCTAGAAGTGAATTGAATGACACCCTATCCCTGAAATGACTCAATGAGAATGCATTTCAGTGTGCCTGCTCTATATGCAGGGGTTCCATTTCAGGAAATTCTGTGTAAAACAAAAAAATTAAGTGCTGTGTCCCATTGTAGTCAATGGATGCAATGTGCATGTGCCAGCAGCAGTGTGGATACACACCCACAACACCCACTGACTATAATGGGACATGACATTTTTCGTGACCTCATATTCGTGCATGCAGAGGTTGTGCCAGAAGAGGGTGCACTGTACTATTATAATCAGACAGCTGGATATTTTTTAAGTTTGCAATTTTGTTTTTAGTTTTGTCTGGGATCAAACATAAGAGGAAGTACTGCCCCTTCATCTTTGTTCTGAGATCTTGCTTGCTTTGGCTAATGGAAGGAGCTTGTCTTAGAACACTTGCATCAGCCTTTAAGTTCAAAGAAGTCACTTCATGGTTCTTTGGATACTATGTTAGATTTGTGCAGCCTTGTGGTGATTGCTCTGGCTGAAGGAAAACTATTTTGTGCATTCTCAGCTGACTCATCTTTATTACTGTTTCAGCACATACCATCAGCATAATGTATGAAACCAGATCCAGAGCATAAAGCTACCAGTTCCATGTACATACACCCAGTGAAGTAAATGACAAACACAACATCAATTTTAATACAGTTAGATTTTGCAGAAAGACTCTTAATGGCTGCAAAACCAAAAATGAAAGCAAGATTATGGACTTAGCAATTTTAGCACAATATAATTTACTACCAGCATTCCCTGTATGTGATGTTTGGATTATTCAGTTCTGAGATAATGAAATGGAAACCAGCAATCAAGAAGGCTCTTGAAGCTATATATACACATCACACAGACAGAAATGCAGGGTCATTGTTTGCCTAGGACATAAGACCTCGAGTTTAAAATATAATCAGCTGACAAAAAGGTCTCAGTTCATAAAAGCACAGTTGCAGGAGACAGAATATGCAGCTCAACAAATAAACTCAGTGGCTGGCATCTAGAGAAGACAATGAAAACACACGAAACAGAGGTGATGCCCTTTCCATCTTGTGAGGTCCTGTTCCAGAGCTGGACCGCAGGTAGAAAGGAGGACCTGAAAAGACCCTGCACCCCTGCTAAAGATTGTGCCTGAAAACAGAGCCAACAAACTGAAAGAGCTAGCTATTGAGAATGGTCAAAAACAAACAGCTAGAATACTGCTCCCATTTGTAGCACTACCATTGGCAAAAGCAACAAAGAGGTCTGCTGGCAGGAATGGGATAGCTCCCCAATGTGTTATCATATCCTTAATGTCAATAGTGGGAGGAGACCATGCTGAAAAGTTTTCTTCTGAAATCATACAGCTCTAGCATTGATGTTATACAGCATTACATGATATGTCTGGTTGAACAGTGTTTGAAAGTGCTGGACAGTTCACTTTTTGGTTACAATATGGGATCTCCAACACCTGAAATGGCCAAGCCCCCGTACAAAATATGACAAAATTTTGCTGGCGGTATTTGAGTGTAATTCTTCCCCCAATTCCATCATATGGGAGAGATGTTGGGGATTATGAGAGCCTCAAAATGGGCTTGGGGGACAGATGTGGCCCAAGGGTTACACTGTCTCAAAGGCATAAGCCATGTCTGCTGCCCTTGAAAACATAGCCACCCAGACCCAAAAGATCCACACCAGGTCTACTTTACTACTGCTTACCTCCCCTCCCCAAAAAGCTTGGGTCCCAAGCCAGCAGCTGGACATTGCTAGCAATTCACTGCTGCATCATGCTATGTGAAACTGCAAGTGTGCTGCTAAAGGAAACAACATTATATCTTTTCTCAGTAGTGCCTCAGTAGTTTCAATGTATGCATGGCACAGCAGGGAGGAGCCAACAGCAGGAGCTCTCAGCTGCTGGCTTGGGGCCAGGGCTTTCCGTCGAGGAGACGGTTGGAAACCACATCAGGCTTTAGTCTGCAAAATGGTGCAACACAGAATGTGTCAGCAAGGCCTCCATAGAGACACCTCTCCAAAATGGGAAAGACAACATGGTTGCCACACACCCTCTCTTCCTTTTTGCTTTAGTTTATGGGAAAATAGGAACTGAATGCAGAGAGAAGGAACTGATTTGATACCTAAATTCCAGTAATTATTGCAAGATCACCATCATGAAATATAAATTAGCACATGCATATCCCTTTCTCTCTATCTATCTTTTTGTAGAGGAGGGGGGTACAAATCTTTTTTAGTAATGTGTAAGTTGCTAATTTCACACATACTTCAAGAGATGTCCTTTATTCTGGTTAATGGAAGCCTGTCTTTCATTTTTTAAAAGGTTCATACTGCCATACTTGAAACGAAGAACTCTGTTTTAATACAGCATATACAGAGTGTTTCTCCTTCTCTCCCATGTAATTACAATTAAGTCCCACACGAGCAATGTCATAATGTCACCATGCTTTCCATGTGGAGATCTAGGCACAAGGTTACATAAGTCACATGTTATCTTTATTGTTATTATTGTTATTTATTGTCACTATATTATTATTACTATTATTATTATTATTTATTATTATTATTACTACTACTACTACTACTACTACCACTACTACAACAATTTATATTCTACCATTTTCCCAATAATGGGACTCAAGGCAGCATACAACATCTTTAAAACAATACAGATTAAATATTATGTAAAAATAATAAAGGCATAATTATAAAAGTTATTTAAAAGACAATTGAACTATACATAAGGTTAAAATCATTAAAATTCAATGAAAGACTTTATACAAACAGCACAGCATACCATTAAAAGTGCATCATAGTCAGTATTTAAAAGCCTGATGGGGTTAAAATGTTCCTCCTTGACTGGCTGAAGGAGAACAAGGAGGGTGCTATACTTTACCCTGAAGTATAAGTTGACAGGCTATTTGACTTAACATAAGAAACATTAAGCTCTTTTTGCAACAGCATGAAGTAATTTAAAGAACAGAGTTGCTGGGAGCCAGGGGGAAAGGGAGGATTCACTGCTGGCTTGTGGCTCCCAAGTTAGTAGAGTGGTGAATTCATGCCAGCTTTTGTTAGTTTTAAAGGAGCTCTCCAAGGTGTGGACTCAGGAATAATTTCAGCACCTTGGAGAACACCTTATTTAAATTGGAATGGATTCACTGTCCTAGTGACATGGGGACCACCAGCTGCCACTGATAGCCATCAACTAGTTGCTCTCACAATAGTCCTCACTTTCAAAAATAAGTGATAATAGTGGGCAATCCAGGGGAAAGGAGAGGATGTTAGAGTCAGCTTTTGTGGTTCCAGTGGTGAACACTAAGGCAGACTGGGTGCGGGGGGGGGGGACAAACACACAACATATACCTTGTGGGGGTAAATGGTACAACTTTATTGATTACAACAATAGAGCATTTGCACAACACAATACAGCAGGTCTAGGCTCTGAATGAACTGCCTGCCATTTGTTAATGATGACTTCCAGCCTATGTTTTTGGGGAACAATGAAATAACAGTAAGTGGGATCCCACATCAGTTCTTCCGCCACCAGGATGAAGAAGGTCCCCTCAAGTCCAAGCTGGGCATGTCTCTGAAGATCACACCATGACCCTTTAAGACAGTGATGGGATCCCTCTGAATATTGTTGGACTGCACCAGCTGTAATCAGCAAAGGCAACGGTAAGGAATGCTGGCAGTTGCAGTCCAACATCTGGAAGACTGCAAGATTCCCACTCTGCCTTCCACACATCCCTAGGATAGGAAAGATACATGTCCAGGCATCATCATCGCAATATACTGCATCTGGTCCTATGCTATAACCACATGAAGCTGTGACAGAAAGAAAGAAAGAAAGAAAGAAAGAAAGAAAGAAAGAAAGAAAGAAAGAAAGAAAGAAAGAGAAAATAGCAAAACAGATCCACTTTGGGGCTGAATACATAGCCAAGCAGAATTTTGCATGCAAGCACAAAGGGTAGGTGAGTGGGAAGAAGTCCAAAGACTGCATGGCCAGCTCCACAGCAGGGGGTATCTCCTCTCTGCAGTCTGTCTGTTGGCGATCCTACTCTCAACAGCCCAACTCATTCCACATGGCCAGCTGGGAAAACTGTGATGTAAGAACCTATACCAGCTGTAAGAGTTCCTGGGAAGATGCTGCCACGGCCAGGAAGATGGTAGTTCTTTTGCTCCATTACTACTTTCACAAGGCACAAATGAAAGCCTGTTGATAAGTCAGGGACCTGCTCTTAACAACAAGACAGACAGGCAAAAATATTGCAAATGAGAGGGGGTAAAAAAAGAACCTAGCAGTGTGATCCCTATGCATCTTCATTCAGAGGTAAGTGGTTCAGTGGAATTTATTCACGAGTAAGTAAACGTAGGGTTGAAGGCTGGAAATTTGGCTTGGCTTGGCATCTCCTTGATTCTTGACAATAGATGAGGCACCATCCCCATAAATCGTACTGGGAAATTATTATACCAAAAGTGCTACATTGGCCTCCTGTATTTGCAACAGCAAAACTACACTCTGTGTTAGGAGTCTGTACAACAGTACTAATTAAAAATGAATATGCAAGAGAGCCAAATCTTCAACAGTCTCAGAAATTTAAATTTGTAGGGACATATTGCATTTGCGAATGCTATTTTTAAGTATCATACTTTGTCTAATAAATCTGAGATTATAATCATTTCAACGTATTACAGATTAAAGCCCGATTGCATCATCTGTAGCACTTCCTTAGTGCATGCTGATAAGGGCAACACAGTTCCATTTTTCCTGCTCCAAATTCATGTGTTAAGCGGAAATTCATGAAACTTTATTGTGTGAAAAAGGAGTTCCACATATTTTTGGAACTCGGGTATAATTCTCCCAAGAAAACATGCCCATTCTTACTTTCCTTTTTAAAGGACAGTGCAAATGAAGCAGCACTGACCACATTCAAAGCTGCTATAAATGACTGCAGCAAAAAACAAAATATCAGCTTTGTCCATGTTGCCTGCTTAGCTTACTCCTGATAGAGATGTAGCTTGTTTACTTCTTATTTACCATCTTGCTTCCACACACAGTAAACAAACTATCCACTTTGATCATAGTCTACTTATCTTACATATCTACAGCAGAGGACTGTAATTTTAGAGGGACCAGAAAACAGCAATTCAAGGGAAGAAGTATTTTTGGTAACTTCTTCTATGATTAACGTATATTCAGTCAGTTTTAAACTCATGGTTTACATCTGTATATACATAGGCTACAGGCTTGGAAATCTTAGTTAGGCCATGGATGGGTATTTTTTGGCCCCCCAGACATTTTGACCTCCAACTCCCACATGACCTATTAAAAGGGAACATGGAAGGCTTAATCTCAAATATCTGGAAAGTCCAATGCTCCCAGTCCATTCCTTGAGTTAGGTGAGATTTTATTTTAACACTTCAGCTGCAAGTGAACAAAAAAGGCATGACAAAGTAGTAGTTATCATTGCTGCTAGGTCTGTCTATGTATTTACAATTCAAGACACTGCTCTACTATTCAGGCCACAGGACGCAGCACACAAATGGAGGTTCCATGCAGCAACCACAACATATGAGAGCTCTTCATGTGTGTCACTTGTACCATATAAAACATACAGAGCAGATGTGGGGATCATGCAGCCTTCCAAATGTTACTGGAAGACAACTCCCAGCAACCCTAACCAATTGTGAGGACTGTTGCGAACTGGTGTTCTACAACTTCTGAGAGCTTGCACAACTCCATGCTCAAACAGAGAATTGTCTCTCAACTGAACCAGCAAGAAACAGTATGGTGTAGTGGCTGGAATAATGGACTAGGACTGATGAGCCCCATGTTTAAATTCCTACTCAGTTTTGAAGTTTACTGCATGACAATGGGCCAGTTGCTATATCTCAGCCTAATCTATCTCACAAGATTGTTGTGAACATCAACTTGGAAAGTGAAATATGTTTTAGTTCCTTGAGGAAAGGTAGGATATAAATGTAACAAATTAAATGAAATCTTACAGCTGCATAACTGAATAACAACCATGGAAAAACTTTTTAACATATCTACCAATGTAGCACCCACAATATGAAAACCAAACCAAAATAAAAGCATCTGGTCTGACAAATATTTCTATAACAAAGGGCATGCAGACAACTCCTATACATTCTTTACCTTTCACTGCACCCCATTGTTTGTTTTTTTGTTAGAGAAACATGATCATAGATGTATGTTTTTTTTAAAAATAATCTATCACTGATGCTTCAACAGTACCGTCCAAAAGTGTAGAAACCCAGAAAGCTGCCATACAGCACAGTCACCTCATGCGTCTACCTAGCTTAGTCCTGCCTACTATAATACACACTTTCAGGGAAAAGTTTCTCTCTCAGTCTGATCTATAGACACCAAGATTGAATCTGGAATCTTTTGTACACAAAACATACAGTCTACCACTGGGCTACAGCCATACTCTGAAAGTTCCTCAAACCTTGCACCCCTCAGAACTACTGCAGTCTTCTGAACCACTAGTAGCCCTAACCCAGAATTCAGGCATCATTTAGTTTTCCATTTATATAAGCAAAAAAGAGAAGAAAAAGATCATTTGAGAGTTTTGATGACTCCCCAACTGCACCATCCCACCCTCTCTGTGGGAGATGCTGACTTTTCCTTCCTTCTCTCTTAGCCTGCTGTAGCATCTCCAATTAAACAGAGATGTGAGCTCATTCTGGCTTTCCACTTCATTAAGCAATAGATCATTTTTTTTAACATAGTGAGTGTAAAACTATAAATCATGTAAGACAGAATGAGAACTAATTAAAGGGTCAGCTAAGCATATAATTTTGAACTGGTACAAGTCTGAAAAATAACCAAAATGTACAATATTTTACAGAAAACACTGCATTGTTAAGAAGAATATTCAAGAAGAATACTCAGTGATGCTCTGTGGAGAGAGTTACATTAAGCAGCAGACAATATAAAACCTACTAGCAATACCTAGGCTTTCATTGAACAAAATGAAGAGTGGGCAATCACAATCCACTTCTTATTGAGGCAGTGTTTCCTTTTCCAATAGGCTTTGTACATTGTACATACAATATTAATTAGGGATGGGAGAAACATAGCTGGCAGGCTGCATAGGGACCTTAACCCCTTTTTGCAGCCCCTGTATCTTCCCCAATCCCAACTAACCCACATTTTTTTAAAAAAAATTCACATGAAAAATCACCCCAAAGTTCTGACTTTTGGCAGCATTACACACTAAGATAACTCTTCTACCACCAAACTCATTGAGAATGCTGGAAATCAGTTGAAAACTGGCCCAGAACACCTGAAGTAGTAGACCCTGGAAATGACTTCTATCCATTTTCTGGGTCAAACTTTTGGCCACCTTTGCGACAAAAATGCAGTTGTGTGGCCCAGTGCATGGCAAAAAGCAACCTTCCCCTCCTACAACCAACCACCTTTGATATAAAGAAACCTAAAGTAAAGGAATCACTGTTTTCATGTATATGCAATTTTTCTTGCAGCCAAATTAATTTAGTTTCTTCACCAGTAAACTAAAATGGGCTAAACTAGTGACTTCACTAACACTAATTTTGTTTCTCCACTCCTCATGGATTTTCCCTGTTTAAGAAAGACTTAGAAAACTGAGCAAGATAGACAAAGTAGTGAACTGTGGCAGAGACTACGAGAGAAACATAAAGGAGAAAATCGATTGGACAGGTGGAAGAAAACAATCAATCAAAGGTCATTTCCCCACTGCACTGTTATAGTGCTATTATTCCACTTTTATTCCAGTTTAGAGAGGGGCATTTAGAATTTTCAGCCAAAGAGCTCTTTGGCCTCAGTAAACTACAAAAGGATGTTGAAAATGGAATAATACCATTATAGCAGTGTAGTGTGGAAATGGCCAAAAAAAAAAAAAGGCTCTCATCTTGTAGCCTGAGGATACCTTGTGCCTGAAAAAAAAAAACTGAAAAAAATTTGAAGAGTCCTATTGCATATGATTTTAAAATGCCAACACAACTTACACTTAGTCTTGTTGCTGTGTGCCTTCAAAACGTTTCTGACTTATGGTGACCCTAAGGTGAAACTTTCACGCAGTTTTCTTGGGACTGAGAGTGTGTGATGTGCCCAAAATCACCCAGTGGGTTTCCATGGCTGTTTGGGAATCGAACCCTGGTCTCATGCTCTAATGTTCAAGCCATTACACCACGCTGGTTCTAATCTCAGCCTTACTGAATAAATAAAGTGAACCAACATGTCATCTTTATGTAAAAGAATGTATTATCCTAAATGATGAAAATCTCAGGACACAATGGCCAAGGGTAAGGCCAAGTACAGACAGGTAATAGATTTGCCATGTTTTATTCATGAAGTAGCAACACACAGCACACAGCTATGGAGCTGCAATTATAGTAACAAAATATGTAAGCACAGCCATTATAACCTTCATTCCACACTCAGACTGGGTAATGCTTACTCAACGAAAAGCAAACCCCACAGACACCAGCAAACAACAAGTATATGCTTCAATGACCAATAACGAAGAACTCAATGATATGAAAAAACAACACTTAAATTACTTAGAGCGGATTTTAATGCTAAGACAGGGAAAAGAGCCCATGAATATTTGTTGGAAAATATAGATTAGGAACACAGAATTGCAAAATTTCGTGAGGAAGAGGAAATCATAGCTACCAACACCACATTTACATTGCCACCAAGAAGATGACACATGGAAGATGACAGTAACAATAACGAGATATTTACATAAGTTTTCCTTTAAAATTATACAAGGTAAAATATGCAAGTAGTATGAGGAATGTTCAAGAGACAATTTGGATTCAAAGGAGCATTTGGGTTCAGGAAAACACTGTTCTGCATACATTTCTGCTTTGGGAGAAATGCCACAGCATGAATTTGAATCTATATGTTTGCTTTATTGACTATGAGAAAGCTTTTAACAAAGCACAACATGGCAAGTTTATAGAGTTGCTGGTAAACAAAGGTCTCCATTCAAGAGAGACTTGTATAATTGACACTCTGTACTGATAACAAAAAGCTCCAGTGAAAGTTTAAGATTAGGTGTCAGAGGACAAAGAAATACAAACATTAGTAAAACAAGAATTTGTGCATGCCTGCATGCACCTTCAAGTTGCCTATTGACTTATGGTGATCTCTTGAATTTCATAGGATTTTCTTAGGCAAGGAACAGTCAGAGATGATTTTGCCATTTCCTTTATCTGAAATATGGCCTACAGCACTTGGTATTCATTGGTATTCATCGGCAGTCTCCCATCCAAGTCCTAACCAGGGCTGAATCTATACTCCCATTTTATTCCAAGAACACTTTTAATAAGCTCTTGATGATTCAAATAATGGTATGATTGTTAATGGAGAAATTACTGATAACATCTGATATACGGACAATATTACTAACTGCCAGTTTAGATGCCATGTAAAAATTACTCAATAAAATCAGTGAAGTAAGTAATGACCATAGTCTAAAGATGATCAATGATCTTTATAGTAATAGATCTTTGAAGTGGCATTAGTTACTAACTGCTTCAACTCGAAAATGTTAAGAAAACTCATAATTAGATGTCACAAACTGATTATAAAACAGCTAAAGAAAAAAACAGTTGAAGGAAAAAAAATCACTCAGGTTTGCTCTAAAGCCATGGCTGAGCAGAGTCTGGGTTCTTACAAAAGTATATTGATTTTCTTAATTTCTGAGCATCACATGGTTTGATCACATCCAGACTAGATTACTGTACATAGTCTACACGGGACTGCCCTTAAAGATGGTCTAGGATCACCAGGGTTGTGAAAAGAGTCACACTAAGGCAACTGAGATCATCTGACACATTTCTCCACCTGTTTGCTTCTAGGTCTAATTTAAAGTACTATTACTAATCTTTAACCTCCAAAATAGTTTAGGACCAGACAATTTTATGGACTGTCTGCAAGCATATGAGCCTGCACAAGCTCAAAAGTTGGTACTGGAAGCTCTTCTCTTGAGTGATGAATCTCTGGAATACCCTCCCAAAGGAAAAGTTTCATCTTAAAGAAAAAAATGTAAAGGTCTAAATCCCAATGTTGGTCCTGACTAAAGTAGACTCTATTCAATCTATTGATTTTATTTATGTGTTGACTTTGTTCTTGTTGTGTGCCTTCATCATAAGTCATTTCTGACTTATGGCAATCATAAGATGAAGCCATCACAGGTTTTTCTTGGGATCAGAGTGTGCGACGCACCCAAGGTCGCCCAGAGGATATCCATGGCCGACCAGGGAATTGAACTAGGCATATTTTGAAATTTTGTTCTGTTATTATTTTATTGCTGTTGTCTCAAACAAACAGGAACAGGATGCAGACAACATGTATATAGTCCCAGGCTTAATTTCAGCATCTCCAGGTAGGAAAGAGTGAAGGATGTCTATTCTGAAACCCTAGTCAGGGTACACAACACTGAATTAAATGAGTGGATTGTCTGACCGTGTATGAGGAACAGACATCCAGACATCCTGGAATATAGGGGTGTCTCTTTCTGGCCATCAGATATAGGATGGCGCACTTGCTGCCTGGAAGAAGAGTATATGCTACTTATTTCCAGGTATGCTCTACAATAGGCCCTCTACATTCACAAGGGTTAAGGGCGCAGAACACCTGCGAAAGTCAGAAAATCACGAGTAACTCCCCTGGAGAATCAGATCTTCCTCCCTGCACCCTCCTGCCAGCCAGTGGGGAAGTGCAGGGAAGCAAAGATCTTTCCCCCTCCTCGTGCCTGGGCAAAAGGCCAGGGAATGGGAGGGGGAGAATGGGGGGGGCAAGCAGGTGTCAAGGTCAGAGACCCGGGCGGCGAGCCAGCCCGGAGAAGGGAGAGGGAGAGATAGCAGAGTCCTGCCAGGAGGAGTCAAAGCAAGCAATTACTCACAGGGAGTCCATTTACCTAAGCCTGAGTGACAAGCAAACGCTATAGTCAGAGTCCAACATCCAGGGGTCAGAAGCCAAGAGATCAATCCAAGGTATCAGGAGCCGGGTGCTGGAAGCAAGGAACAGGCAAGGAGAGGACTTGTAGAAAGCTTGTCACAAGGAAAGGAAAGTTTCCAGGCAGGCAGTTATACAGCCCAAGACGCAGGTGTGGCTAGTCACTGCTTCTTGAACTTAATCAAGGAAGCCTCCCTTTACTCAGCTCTCAGCTCTCAGCTCTCTCTCTTGTTTGTGGGCTGATTGACGCAGGCTCCAGGGCATCCTCAGGATCCCAGCTGGATCCCTGTTGCCCTAAAGGAGCAGGCAGAGGGACGTCCGAGCCTGCTTGGTCTATGGCAGCAGGCGAGCTCTTGAGCTGCAGGACTCATCTCCAGCCAGAGCCACAGGGACCAACAGCTGCTGCTCGTCAGCAGCAGCTCTGACAGGGGCTTCAGTTATCACAGCAGGCATCTCACAAATAATCAGATTTGCAAAAGTGAAACCTGCGAATGTGAGGAGAGGACTGTACTTCCATATTTATAAGTATATTTGAAAGTTATGAAAAACTTATAAAAACACTTTTAAGTGTCCAGTACTTTCTTTCTTCCATGGAAAAGCAAAATCAAACATGCACTACTTCTGCAACCTCCTACTGTTCACAAATGTCAGCAGCACAGAACAATAGTGTACATGATTACATCAAGAAAGAAGTGTATTCTCCACAGCCACTATTGCTTTGCAATACACGTATTAGAGACAAGCATACAACCTCTTCATGACTCAAAAGCTGTTTCCATGTTTTCTTATACCTCAATTATGGTATTGAGATACCAGAAGACATCACCATTACCTGAAAACTAAAAATCACTTTTTGAATGCAGATAAGCAGTATCAGGTGCTGGGAACATGACAGAAATAGCCCAGCACATCTCAGATACTGCTGCCACCCAAACATCTCCCACCCAACCCAAAGTTGAGTGACTAATCTTGGGCATGGGGGGCGGTGGGGGGCAAATGATGGCAGATACGCAGACAGCTCTGAAGGAGCTACATTTTCCTGCTGGGAATTCTGGGACTGGTTGGCAAAAGAAACATGGCAGGAGCTTTGGGGTGTACCCATGCCATTCTTTCTCCATTATAGGTTTTGGCCTTTGCTAGAAGTGAAGCAGTAAAAGGGAGTGATACAGGTAGCTACACTGTGAGCACGTGCAAGCCATTTGCAAGTACTAAAAGAAAAAAAAGGACACACACTATTCATATTGAGTTTTTAAATGTATCTCGCTACAACTTTATATTATCATATATGTTTTACGACATAATTCTTTGTTGATTTTGTTCTTGCAAGAACAAAATATTCCAAACGCTTTGTCCCCGCTGGGTGACATTATCAGAGCTTTTGCACATTTTTTTAAAAATTATTGTTAATTTGGAGGGGTTTTTTTTAAAGAAATCATAGAAACCTTTTTTTTTTGCACAAAATGCAAGATATTTGTACAGAACACATTTTGATGCAAATTTCTTCTATTGCTGTTGTTGATGGGGAAAGTACTGGTCTTTTGCACTCACACATGGCAAAAAAAGAAAGAAAGAAAGAAAAAGAGAGAGGAAGGAAGGAAGAAGGAAGGAAAAATCTCTCAGTAGCTGATAGTTTTTCAATAAGCTCTTTCAGTGTGTTGAGGTATCTTTTCTTGCTGAAGTAAAAAAAGGTGAGTATTTTTACATTTGTAACGTACACACACAATGCCACAGAAATTTCTATAACTGTCACACTGGGGTAAAGTGACAACCTTCAGCCCGCCAGCAAAGAAAACTATGTGTTTTTCCTTATGCATTTGCGTTCCAGCACCAAGATCATGGTAAACGTACCACTGAAATGTCTCAGGACAGTGTGAGCAAGCAGAAGGAAGCAAAAGCTTTTTTTCTATTTAGGGGGCAGTAGGTTTTCACTGAGATTGTTGAAACAGAAATATTATAAAATGTATGCATGTTCAAGTCCCTGAAGGAGTTTATCAGCAAAAATCTGGTCCAAAGCTTTTAACACAGCATTGGGCTCACTTTGGTTGTCTAAGGTACAGTTCAGCGCTTGCATATATACATGGTTGAATCTGAAATGGAACAGCTGAGTGTAAATCTGTACTTTTCAAACTAAGAAGCTTGCCAAAATTCACCACAGCCTATAGAAAAAACTGCATCAGGACATCAGCAACATGTACGTTCCATGTATCGATATGATTTTCAGAATAAGCACATCTGAACAGCTATCGGAAAGGTAGAGGAAGACGTCCCCTTTCTGGAGTTGTTCATCCATTTCTGACTGGAGGAGATGAGGGATGCTTTTTTAAGACAAAAAAAGTAACAAATAACTACCATCAAACCCAGAATACTTTTCCGTAAGCTTTTAGCACACTAAACTGAAAATAATACCATTTTGGCTGCAGCATTACCACAAACATCAGTTATTTGAACAAGGTAATCATTGTCACGAAAATGTACTTCCCAGAAATGACATCAAGTTGCCATACACCCCAGAGAGACCTCCTCTCTCCATGCAGAACCATTTTATAATAAAAAAGCTGTCTTCTTCAGCTTACAGAGGGAATTCTTTTACACATAATGGAACTCTTCATCTGAAAAAAAGACAGATACAGCATATACACCTACATTTGATAAACTTGCATTGCTATTCTAATATCAGGTTCTGTTCTCCTGTCTCAGATTTAAGACAGCTATAGCTAAAGAAGTTATCTTGCAAGATAACAGCTATTTCCCACCTTGCTCCCAGTATAGGACCCAAGACAGGCAATATTCACTCAGGGTTAATTAGAAAATTGAGTGAATAATTGGCCACTTTGAGTCCTGAACTAGGATAAAGACTGGAAAATTAGTTAATCAAATAAACAAATAATAAATATTCACTAAAACCACAGTTACAAGCTTTGGCATGATCTTTTCACACAACAAGGAAGAAGTTACCCTTTATATTTTATCCGAACTAGTATCGAAAAGTGAACATTTCCACGATATTTTGCTCTTCAATCATCACAAACTATAAATATGTCCCAATCACTGACCATCTTCTGCTTTTCTAATTTTCCAGACTATGTTTCCCAGTTCCTTCACATCTGGTGCTGAAAAATACCAAATGCAAGCCCCTTCTATACCTTCTTTCTGACTCCACACTCCAATCTTAACACACAAATTGCAGATAACAAAAAGTCCAAAATCATTGCCTAAGAAAACATGATGCAAACAAGCTGTGTGCTGGTGCAAATAGTCCATTAACTCCTCGTTTCACATGAGCAAATAACAAAACACAGAAGGAATAGTTTTATGCAATGTCCACACCCACAACTGTGCTTAAGTGACCAAAAGAAGCTAGCTGTAAATTAGTCTTTACCTGTAGTTTATGAATCTTGGTTTATTTTGGCACACTAACATAAACTTGGTTTAGACATCACATGAAGCTCTCCCTTTCCTGGACTTGTCCACTCACTCATGTGATGGGAAGAATAACAGGCTGCATGCACTAGCACACAGCTCATTCAAATCATGATATAAGCCATACTTTCTTGCTTGTTACACATAAACCCAACAAATGTAAAAGCAACTTACTAGACAGAAATTTCAGTGTTAACGCATATCATCTTTATGTCCAAAATTATAAACTGTTGCACTGCACTCCATATCTAGCATGCAAAGTATATGTTCAATAACTGAAGACATGCAAAAGCCAAAAGGAAAAAATGTACATGGGAGTGGCTTTAAAGGATCACTGATATCCCTACTGACTTTATCTTTCTTGCCACAGTCTGAACCCACATATAAACACTAAACTACTCAAAGGATAAGCAAGTTCCCATTTGGCTGTAACCCTATTTTCTTTCATGTCAGCACTACTTTCTTCGAGTAACATTTTTCAGGATTGTTATTTGTTATGCCATGCACACTTACTAGATTTAATATCTATTCCCTGGAACTTAAGCAGTTGCATATTTCTTGGGCTGCTGCTCTCTTATATGTGTGTCATAGCATCTGTTGCTTATGCATGAAGTTAGATAAATATCAGTATATTCTGAACTTGACAAAGATCAACATACAGAACTTTTTGTTGAGAACAGAACTCCTTGGTCTCAAGGGAGAACCAGTTTTACTTCCACATCTACCCAACAAGTATTTCCTACAACTCTTTGAAAGGAACACTTGGTGTGTACCTGGCAGGTTCCTCCTGTCTCTGTCACCAGCCTTAGTATCTTGCCTCCAGGCCAGCTCTTCGGTTACGAATACACATAGCATGATCCAACCCTTCTCAGGGTCTCTGGATGCACAGCTGACAATAAATGACAGCCAGCCAGGATGATACAGTGCTTTGAATGCTGGAGTAGGACTCTGGGATACCGGGGTTCGAATTCCTGCGCAGTCATCTGACTCCACTGTGTGACCTTGGGCAAAATATACTCTCTCAGCCTCAGAAAAAGGCAACCCCCTCTGAACAATTGTGGCCAAGAAAAGCCCATGATATTGTTACCATAAGTTGTAAACTTCTTGATGACACACAACAACAGTAACAACATAATATTGCACACCTTTTGGGGAATATATCTCCATGTCAGCCAAAATAGTACACTTGTAGCATGTATATTAAGTGCTACTTTATCATTCTAACCGTTAAGGTCAGTCCGCATTACAGTTAGATTGGAACCAAATGTTCTACTTTTCCAAGGACAAATTCTGACTCTAACAAAAAGCCCTCAATATTTTGGAGCCTATGGGCATATCTGGAATCTTGAGAAAATGCCAGGGATACCATTACAAAATGGTTATCCTGGATAGGGGACATTCTGTCTCACAAAATAGCTACCATGAGAGTACGAATTTAATTATTTAATTAATTAATTAATCATTTGCTTGCTTGCTTGCTTGCTTGCTTAAATATCCTGCTTTTCTCCCAACATGGGACCCAAAGCAGATAATTTATTTATGTAAAATAAATTTATGCTATTTATAAATAATACATTTATTATAAAATTTCTAAATTTATTTACTGTCATTTTATTAATAAAATTATTTAAAATAATAAATAAAAATGGCTTACAGTATATTCATAATATTTATTTCTCTAACTAAATATTCCCTTTCATAGAGCCTCAGAACACAAAGGTACATGACTCCAGGTTTCTGCTCCAAATTAGGCCACAGGAGCCATGCCAATTATTTTCCCCAGATCACTTCAACATAAACTTAATATACCATCCATGCACACATGCATACCCTTTTTCTCCCAGGATCACTAGACATATATAACCTCTCTCCCAGATTTTAAGAACTAAACAGGCCCTGGCTTCCTCATTTTATTTCCTTTCCCCAGCTCTTCTCTTCCACTTCAGACCGTTTGTTTTTTCTCTCTTGCTTTTGCAGGATTTCCTTCCTTTGCTTTTGTTTCACCACTACACTCCTTACTCACCATCCTTTTTACAGAGGTATGGCCATTAATTTGCTTTCTCCTCTTATCAAAGTCCATGTTTTCCCACAGGTAGCACCAAATCTGAAGTATTCACTCAGAGAACTGGATGCTTCCAGTAGAGGTAAGGAAGAAAACAGTTCTAACTGGACATTACTAGCAGAGAGGAGTGAGTGAGTTAGTTAAAATTGTTCTCTCTCTTACTAGTCTCTCTTCTGTCCTCACACTTCTGAATCTACTGGCCAAGCAAAATGGTCAGAGGTTCTGAGGCTCCGTGGCCTTTATGGAAATGATGCTGATGGGGGCAAAGAGCCCACTGGGAGCACAGTTGCTTATGATCTCCCATCCACTCTCTTCAGTTCAGCAAGATGGCTGCATTGTATTCACCCACATCACACCCCTGGAACCAGCTGTGACAAACAAGAAATACGACCAGGCAACAAGGAAAAGAAAGATGCTACAGCTTTGAAGAGAGCCCTTTCTCCCTCCAAACCCAGGCCATCAACATGTTCCTAATGGGTAAAACAAGTACGTGTGGGTAGATGGCCTAGCAAAGATTGGAAATACTTGGCAATGATACTTGTGGATCATTTTCAAAAGCAAAATGTTGAAGTACTGATTCAAATTATAGTTTGGTCCTGATATAAGAAATACGGGGCAAAGTTTCATTCTCTGTGATAACTGAAGCCCCTGTCAGAGCTGCTGATTACGAGCAGCAGCTGTTGGTCCCTGTTGCTCAGGGTGGAGACGAGTCCTGCAGCTCAAGAGCTCCCCCTGCTGCCATGGACCAAGCAGGCTTGGACATTCTTCTGCCTGCTCCTTTAGGGCAACAGGGATCCGATTCTGAAGATGGTTTGGAGCCTGTGCCAGTCAGCCCACAAACAAGGCAGAGACTCAAGAGAGCTGAACAAAGACAGGTTTTGTTGATTAAGTTCAAGAAGCAGTGACCGGCCACACCTGCGTCTGGGCTATATAACTGCCTGCCTGGAAGCTTTCCTTTGCTTTGGTAAACTCTCTACAAGCCCCCTCTTTGCCTGTTCCTTGCTTCCAGCACCAGGTTCCTGATACCTTGGATTGATCTCTTGGCTCCTGATCCCTGGATTTTGGACTCTGACTATGGCTTTTGCTTGTCGCTCAGGCTTAGGTAAATGGACTCCCTGTGAGTACTTGCTTGCTTTGACTCCTCCTGGTAGGACTCTGCTATCTCTCCCTCTCCTTTCTCTGGGCTGGCTTGCCGCCTGGGTCTCTGACCTTGACATTCTCCTTCCTTTCAGCTGTATATTAATCACAGCTCAAAAAGTTACTTGTCAGTTATGTGTTCTGTTACAGGGCAATTACAGTTAGGGATCTAATTACAGTTATAGTACCATGTTCCCTCAAAGTTGTTGTTTAGTATCATCACTGAAGTTTTAAAAAGAAACCTCTTCTCAAAAGTAACTATCATAGTTACTCGTTAAGTTTGTTTTATAAAAAAATGCTGGGGGGATGATAGGAGTTTCAGCCCCACAGAGATGCAGCGGAAAAACCAGAAGGCAGCGAGCCAACAGCAGCAGCCTTGTTCCCCAGTAAGGATACTCACACACGGAGGAGTTTCTTCCAAACAGGAGGCACTTTATCTTGTAGCAATGTTCCATTATATACACAACATGGAACAGACGGACAAAGGCTTGCGCCGGACACCGGTTTGGTCAACAGACAAATACATACTTGGGATTGCTTTCTTATATACATATTTACAACCAATCAGGTAGAGGTTTGCACACCTCCCTCTACCATCTGCACACGACCCCAGTTGCTTATGCAACCTTGTAACTTGCTTATGCAACCCACAGCTGGAGCATGATGCAACATCTTTTGCAGTGGGTTGATCATTTTCCCAGGGTTCCCTGTCTGGAATCCCTGACAATCCCCTCCAAAATGGTCAGGCCACTGTGTAAGACATTTTCACTATCCATACATGTTATGCAATACATATTACATGATACATACATTCAAGGGTACAATTCATCTTCCACCTTACACCTTGGTGGCAAGGCCCAGTTTACCTGCCAACTTCTCATGGCCTACTACTGGAAATGCCTTTGTGAGCAGATCCACAGATGGGCAATACTGCACGCACAAAATCTCATCTTGGACCATTTGCCTCACTTTTGATACTATACCCCAAAGTAGTCCTACACTGTAAGTCTTCTGTTTCAGTCACACGGGACAACAAAATACCCTCCTCCTGATCTTTTAGGGATGAGCATAACTTTGCTTCCTGACTTAGCAAGTTGGGTACTTCCTGACCCACTTTTATTGGAACCACTTCTGGAACTAGTGCTGGCCTCAGTGCGAGGCTCTTGCTTGACCCTAAACGCAGGTTCAGCACTAGGTGGCAGTGTTGAACTCTTTGGTGTGACGTCGAGTGGGACTTTTGGCTTCTCCTCCTCAGTACTGTCCTCAGTACTTTCTTCTTCATCATCAGCCATCACCGCCCCTCCATCTTCAGAGCTTTCAAGTGGATCCGGGACACTGTCCTTTTCCTCATCAGACATCACTGCCCCTCCATTTTCAGGAATTTTGGGAACACTTTTCACATTTTTACTCAGGGGAATCAGAACCTCTTGATCACAGTGCAGTCTTTTCCCACTTTTCACACTGTTACCCAGGTTACAGTGCAGTCTGTCCCATCCTGCATGGATTTCAAAGTTTGCACTCCTGGAATACACTATTTTGCCAGCATTGTGTAGAAATCTATATTTGTTACCTTCATATCCCACAAAGCGTAACCGTCTAGATTTCTCCTCTCCAGACTTTCTGAAACATGGGGGAATATACACACTAGCAAACTGACCCCAAACACATAGATGCTGCAGGTTTGGCGCTCTACCATACAATAGGTAATATGGAGTTTGCTTCACACTTGAGCTCCACATCCTGTTTATGTGGTAGTTTGCTGTCACTATTGCTTCTCCCCAAAGTCCTGCTGGAGCTTGGGCATCCTCCATCATACAGTCCTTCATTTGTTTTAACAGCCCAATTCTTCTTTCTGCAAGACCATCCTCCCCGGGAGATGCGGGGTTGGTGGTTTTATGCCTTATGCCTTTCTTACGCATCCAGGCTTGCAGGCTATTGGACAGGAATTCTCCCCCTCTGTCTGATACAAGACTGGCCACTTTGTAAGGAAATTCCCTCTCAACAGCATTCACCCACTCTTGAAACTTTTCAGCTGCTTCACTTTTCTCTTTCAGCAGATAGACATAGGAGTACCTGGTGTGTCTGTCTACAATTACCAGGACATAGCTATTTTGCCCTTCAGTTGGCTTGAATGGCCCAGCCAAGTCTGCATGTACAACCTCAAAAGGACGTTGGGTGACACACTTGCTTTTCTTGGCAATGGGATAAGCCTTTACCTTAACTTTTTTGCATACAGAGCAATCTAGAAACTTAGGGCAATTTCTGACTTGTAACCCAGGGCATACCTTTGCCAACTCCTGCAAACTTTTGTAGCTGACATGTCCCATCACTCTATGGAGATAATGTACACACTTATCATGTAGAGGTTTGTTACACAATGGGTTAACGTTTGCCACTTTTCCTTTGGGCAACATGTGGTACAACCCCTGCTTTTTCACCCCTTTTGCACAAAACACACCATTCTCAGTTATTGTACATTTCTCCCCTTCAAACACCACTTTGTAACCCTTACTGGTCAGTTGGGAGATACTCAAAATACAATTCTGCAGGTTGGTAACACACAACACATTATTAAATGATTTACCAAAGCATGGTACATATGCAGTACCCATCTTCTGCACTTTGCTTGGTGCCCCATCTGCAAGGGAAATTGCTGTTATTTGCATTTGTTACATCATTCAACAGTTTTATATTGTTCACCATGTGGTGAGTTGCACCACTGTCTAGCAACCACACACCACTCTCAGACTGTTCTTTTGCCACAGACACATGGCCTTCAGCCTGTGACGACACGCCCCTCCGCTTCTGGGCTGTCTTCTTCCCTCTGCTCGGTGCTGGCATTCTGCAGTCCTTCTGGAGATGGCCGACTCTCTTGCATCTGTAGCAGCGTCTGGCATAGCCGCACACTGCTCCTTCTTCCTCCGGAGCTGCCTCTTCCTCCGACTGCAGTCTGGAATCGAACTGCTTACGTTGGACTTCCTCAGGATCCTCCCGGCTACCAGGTCTACAGTCAGCTCCTCCTCATGCACACCCTGCAGGCTGTACATCAAAAAGTCCCACTCCTTAGTGAGGCTTCCCAGCAGAATAAAACTTCATAGCGTTTCTGGAATTTTTACCCCCCTTTCGGCTGTCTCTTGGAAAAGCTGTTTCATCAGCATGAGGTGCTCTCTCACACAGTTTCTGGGACATAACTTTGTGTTATACAGTCTTTTCGTCCATAGCATTTTGGACAAACACGAGGAAGGTTGATGCACACGCTTCAAAGCCTGCCAGAGCTGATATGCTGTGTCTGCAGCAGCAGCGTGAATCAACTGGGAAGGACTTAAAGCAAGCAAAATAACTGCTTTGGCTTTTTCGTCCGCACCCCTGAATGCTGCTATTTGGGCAGCAGTTGCTCCTTCTGGGGGCTGTCCCTCATTTTCCATAATGTTCCACAGGTTCTCCTTCATCAAAGCGGCTCTCACATAAATTTGCCAGCTTTGATAATTAGAGTCGGTCAATTTATCAAAACGCAGATAACCTCCCTCAGCCATGCTGCCGCCTTTGTAAGGAAAAAATTCAACAAACAAAGCAGTTGGCCGCAGTGACCTTGATGAGCTCCGGACTGAAGATTAACTGTCTCTCTGCCAAAACACAGACTCCCAAGGCACCGGAGAGTCAGGCAAACAGTCAAAAACAGTCCCAGTATCCAGGGGAAAACAACTACAGGTGCGCTGTGGATGCTGTGCATTCTGGGTCTGGGCCCATAACCACTGTTGGCGGGATGATAGGAGTTTCAGCCCCACAGAGATGCAGCGGAAAAACCAGAAGGCAGCGAGCCAACAGCAGCAGCCTTGTTCCCCAGTAAGGATACTCACACACGGAGGAGTTTCTTCCAAACAGGAGGCACTTTATCTTGTAGCAACGTTCCGTTATATACACAACATGGAACAGATGGACAAAGGCTTGCGCCAGACACTGGTTTGGTCAACAGACAAATACATACTGGGGATTGCTTTCTTATATACATATTTACAACCAATCAGGTAGAGGTTTGCACACCTCCCTCTACCATCTGCACACGACCCCAGTTGCTTATGCAACCTTGTAATCACCCACAGCTGGAGCATGATGCAACATCTTTTGCAGTGGGCTGATCATTTTCCCAGGGTTCCCTACCTGGAATCCCTGACAAAAAAGTATGCTACAAGTCACTGAATTGTGATAAAATACTCACTTTCTTCCTATTTCCCTTATCTCCTCAACACCCACAACAGAGCATGAGGCAACAGCACAAGGCACAGCGCTCAAGCTATTTGATAAACTGATTCACACCCAAGGCCCACCTCTGTAAATATAAAAGTAACTAAAAGTTACAGTTGTATACTTCAAAATGAGTGATGTCATCCCTCAGCAATTTATAGTTACAATGTAGTTGTCCCTTCAGTATTAGAAACGCTACTTATTACAGCCAGCTAATCATTTGTAACTAGCGACTTCCACACTCTGATATTAATATACCAAAAATTCAACCAAACCATCTGATATCAATTGACTTACCTAGCATATGCAAATTTCCACATAGTACAGAATTTTCCTGCTTCAGAGTAAATGCTATGTATTAATTTTCCTGCTTCAAAGTAAATGCTATGATCAAAGCAGTCTGTCATATGTGGAACTTCCAATGAATCTTGTAAACATTTTTCTAAACTTTCTGGAAAGAAATTGATCAAATCCAAATATTGAATTAGCTCTCTATCAATAATGTCCCTAAGGATATTGTTAGCTCAATAGTGGGGGGAAAAAAAGCACAAATGCTATTGGGTAGTTAAATTTCAATTCAATATGTTAAGGTCTTAGATGAAGAATAAAGAAAGTTGTAAAAAGGAAAAGTTTAGATTTTTTTTCGTTAATATAACAAATACTCTACTTTAAATGTATTTAATTAGGTTAAGTTAATGAATACATAAAGAATAATAATTTCAATGGTGGAGTAATCAATAACTGGAAGATTACTCTAACATGGAGAAAATATGTCAAAGCTGTTTTTGTAAAAAATTCATTTCAATGGTAATGGTGGATAGTGCAGATATATTATTACTAGTAGTATTAGTACGTAAAGTTACTTTTTTAAAAAATATGGCTATATGAATACTTAACAGACTATATGACCATACCACCCTGTTCTGAAATAAACTGAAGCATTTATCAATGTGTCTTAATATAGCACTGGAACAGGGAATCAAAAGATGACTGAATGTTGAATTGGTTTCATGATTGCCTATTTTTTCCAGTAGAACCTGCATATTTCAGTATGTCATTGGAACATATCAAACAGCTTTGATGACCAGTGACTAAGTGCATAAAAGGAACATGGTATTTATGCCAACTTATGAGTAAGATTTAACATGTAGAGAAATTACACTGAGGATTCAACAATCTTATTACAAAACTAACAATAATGCTAATTGGTAGAACTGAAGTGCTCAGATTGGTTTACAGGGGTTGCTGTAAACTACAAACCTCAGCAGCTCAAGTTCTCTAATGCATTTTTAACATGTAAATTAATATGCTGTTTGTAGAAGGGACTGTCAGTTTTTCAGCTGATGCATAAGAAAAATCACAGCTCTATGCGGAATGTGTAACAGCTGTGTTAAGGCTGCATGCCTAAAGTTCAATAAACTGCAGCTTCCTTTGAGGTTAAATAACAATCATAGGAGAAATTCTAATGAAAAAAAGTACATACCTCAGGATAACAGTAAGTAAAAATAAGGGAGCCAATGGAGTTGATTAATTAGTTTCAGGAACATTATGTTGCCTTAAGTGTGTGCATAGCATAGAATCCAGAAATACTCAAAATCCTCTATGAAATTGCTGTTGTTGCCATTATTGTTATCCTGCCATTTTCTTAGTTCAGGATCCAGGGTGGCTTAAAACAGTTGAAACAAAGATAGCTAAAACTTCACAGCGCACAGAGTTTTTTTTTTAAAAAAAATAATAATGTAATTAAACTAGCAGAAAATTAAAACTACTTACACATAAAAAATATCAAAAGGAAACAACAAATAGAAAATCCAGCATGTTATGCAAAGCACATCCCCCTTAAGCAATTAGTCCTCAGAGGCCTGCCAAAACAGAAAGGTCTTTGCTTTCCAGGAGAGAGACAGCAAGAAGAATCCAGGAGAGAGATAGCAAGATAGCATCCTATCTTAATCTCTCTGGGAAGGGAGTTCCAGAGCTTGGGAGCAGCCACCAAGAAGGCCTTCTCCTATGTTCCCATCCAATGTGCCCGTAAGGGTGGTGGAATACAGAGAAGGATGTTCCCAGAAGATCTGAAAACATGGGCAGGTTCATATGGGAGAATACAGTCCTTCAGGCAACCTGGACCTGAGCTCTATAGGGCTTTATAGGTAGTGATCAGAAAGCATTTCCTCTTAATAAACCTCTTCCTTTTCTTCCTACAACGTCATTGTTTCAATTTTCCCACAATGTATTGTCTGGGAAGCACCCAGCACTAGGAAGATGTTCCCGCACAACAGCTTAATAATAAATTCTGATCATAACTCATTTGTTTGTGGTCACCTGTGTCCTCCAATGAGCAAGGGAGATACATAACCATACTCTAGATTTTAAAGGAAACTCCTCCATGCCAAGTAGATACATTTTAAACACAAAACTGATTCCAGATGAAATGCTGCCACGTTTAGCCACACAAAATTAAACATCTCAAGGCAGCTTCTTCATATTAACTGTAGATAATTATTCAGCAAAAGCATTTTTAGTCCCTCTGATCTCAATAAAGGAGAATTCAGCACGTGCTTAACTCCTTCCCATAACAATCAATAGGAAAACTGACTGGATTGTGCCTAAAAATAATCTATATATAATAGATTTCAATGCTAAGCCAATGAGATATTTGCTTGACACCACTCACAAGAGTAAAGTTACTCTAGTTTTTTCTAGCTTCTGTGCATTTTCACATTGAAATGAGAGCTTTAAAACGTTTTAAAAAAATTAAATTTCAGGTGCAAAAGGGTTGATTCCAAAGAGTTATCTCTAGCTGAACAAGTCCAACGCCACACTGTCACCGAACTCCCTGTGGAATTGATGAATGTTTCCATAACCTCGAAGGTTGAGTGCTGTAATGAGCTCCATAAAGTTTAACCTGGAAATATACTCAGAAACACCATTTAACATAGAATGCAACTTCCTGCCTAATGCCACACTGTGTTCTCATAAAAACTATGCGAATTTGATTATTTGTAAGGCACGTGCACCCGTTCCCTCCCTGCTACTGGGCAAAAGAGAAGGCTATGGGAGGGGGGGTATGGGAGGGGGGGTATGGGAGGGAATACACGCACATGCCTTCCTCCCCAGCGCTTGGGCAAATGGGGAGGGGAGGGGAGGGGGGAGCATCAGGAGGGAGGGTACACATGTACCTTCCTTTAACATGCTTGGGAAAATGGGAATGGTATGGGAGAGGGAGCATGGGAGGAAAGCATGTGCTTGCCTTCCCTCTCTACGCTTGGCCAAAGGAGAAGGGTATGGCAGGGGGAGCACAGGGGGGAATGAACCCGTGTGCCTTCTTTCCCCATGCCTAGATAAAAAGGAAGGACATGGGAGGGGGGAGCCCCAGGAGGTAAGGCACACATGAGTGGGACGGTGGGAAGATATTCACAGGGTTGTTTTTTTTAACTTTAATAAAGATCCTGCTCCCCAAACCCCCATGAAAGTAGAGCGGCCATTGTAGCAGGGATTGGTTCCTTGAATATTCTAAGGGTATATTTAATAGACGTTTTATATTCCTTCAGCCACCTTCAATCATAGAGGAATTAGTACTTTTTTATGGATGAAATCCAAGGGGGTTAGTTGGATGCCACTGACAATACCCTGCAGCCTACCCCCATTCCAAATTTGTTAGGGGACCCTATGGAGTAGGGTTGAAAAGGCCAGGAGCACTGAGGAAAAAAAGAATGAAAAATCCCATTGCACAATCAGATATTCACACAATTGACACTGGATGGAAGCCATAACAGTTAACAGAATGATGTATGCCCAATGTACAAGCACCCACGATAAAAAATGAGGAAACAGTATTAATCTATTGTACCAATGAAATATCCATGACAGCTTAATTATTCTTTAGGATGTTTGAGACTGGTATGCAAGTTAAAGGCTGCAGCCTTATTAATGGTGAGTTTGTTTGTTCATTTACAATGCTCACGAAAGGAAACACACCCAGTTGATTTAAATGCATCTTAAAGGTATCACACAGGTAGAAGGGAACTTAAGCATGAAAATGATGCTGGGACTCTGACACCTTTCTTTTCTTCTGAATAAATAAAACCCTGGCCTGATCTTCGCAACTGAACTTGAGTATGGTAGGGATAACCTTCTACTGAACTTTCGTACCCAATTACATGCTGATATTAGCTAACTTCCTCAAGATGAAGGGGCCCACCAACACTGTAAAAGAGACTCATTCAGCAGTGCAACTGAGTCAACTGAGTTATAAAACTGTGTATCCTCAAAACTAAAATCCCTGGACTATTTATTGACCTACAGACTGCAGCACACTGGTGAGAAATGTAACACTTTTATCTTAGAGATGCAAATTCTGATAACACTTTCTTTTTCTTTCAACCTGGACTCAGGTTAAAATTGCATATTGCAGCTTTTCCTTGTTTTTTTCATATTGGCCTTTTTTTAGTCATGGAAAGTGGTGGGAGATATAAGGGGAACAAATGTCTTACATGCCAAAATTAGAGGTAGTTGAGAACTAAAAGATACACGGTACCTATGAAATTAGGGTGAGATATACAGAGAGCCAGTGTGATGTAGTGGTTTGAAAGTTGGACTACGACCCTGGAGACCAGGGTTTGATTCCTTGCTCAGCCATGGAAGTCCACTGGGTGACCCTGGGCATGTCACACACTCTCAGCCCCCAGAAACCCCTGTGATAGGTTCATCTTAGGGTTGCCATAGGCTGAAAACAATTTAAAGGCACACAACAACAAGACAGTCAATATGCTTTTTTACTCTTAGGCCATTTCTGCACTAGGCTGTTATAACGCTATGATTCCACTTGCAACATCCTACGGAATCCTGGGGTTTGCAGTTTCGGGAGGGACCAGCCGGCCCCTCCCGAAACTGCAAACCCCAGGATTCCACAGGATGTTGCAAGTGGAATCATAGCACTATAACAGTCTCATGCGGAAGCGTCTTCTGAAAGACTATAACAGTCAGAGTTTTACATTCATGAGATAGTAGTCTGTAAACCTGTCATATTTTTTCTCTTCAGAAACCAACTTGCTTGCAATAGTAGTTTAGTTTTATTTATTAATTTACTTACTTATTTTATGTCCCACCCAAATGTTGCTTCTGGTTGAAGGGGATGGGAAGTAACAGACTAGGTTGGCTATGAGTTGGCAAAATGAGTGCCTTTAAAGCTCTCTCTCTCTCTTCCCAAGACCAAGAACACTACACTGCCCAAGGAAGACCTATGTTCTTTCCCTGTCCTTCTGCATGCTCAATCATGGTTATTTTGTTTATATCCTTTCGCAAACATTGGGGTACCCCCAATCTGTTCATACCACCCCCCGCCCCCTGTGCATAGGCTGGTGCTGTTTTCCTCACATAATAACCAACAATTAACCCAGAAGCTAAGAAGTAGAGAGAACACTTTTCTCCAGATACCATGGATTATGAAAAAGACAAATGAATGAGTCCTATAGCAAATGAGGCCTAAACTCTCACTATGAGCCAAGATGACTAAACTCAGGCTGCCACACTTTGGACAAATAAGATCGTATGACTCATGGGGAAAAAATGGTAATTGTAAATGGGAGGTAGTAGGGAAAAAGGAAGACTGCACTGCAGGTAGATTGATTCAATCAAGGAAGCCATAGCCTTGAGTTTGCAAGACTGGAACAGGGCAATTGACTGTGAGGGCGCTTGGAAGTCTCTCATTTATAAGGCTGCCATAAGTTGACAATGAGGTGAATAACAACAGAAATGAAGCCAAAGTATACATATCAGAAAATGATTGTTTGACAGTTTTGTACTGCAAGCCCTCTGAGCTAGGATTCCTGAGACAGGCTCAGAGGGGGTACTCTAGCAGTAATGATCAAAAGACGTTGTTCAACTTTTGCCTTTTCCTTCTTAAAAAGGAAAAGGAAGAAAGCATAGGACCTTTGGGAAACCATGGGGAGATTAAAAGTGGAAGTCAGTCTTGCTTGGACTAGGGATGGAAAGAATATTCAAAAATATTCAAAAAAATGGTTGTAAAAACATGCTTTTTGAGCACCAAAAAAACTCCAACAAGAAGAATCCTGGACTGAGGAGAATCTTCACAGTTCTATGCAAAATCTGCATGTGGCTGTTTTGCACAAAATATTTTCCATGTGGAAAATAATTCCCTGAATTACTGAATTTTCTGCAAGGAATTAATATTTCTGAATTGAAATATTATTTTCCATGCAAAAATGCTGTTTCCTGCACAGAAAATGCTGTCTGCTGCACAAAACAACCACATGTGAATTTTGTGCAGAATTCTTCAAAAACTGTGTGGTTTCTGAATACTTTTGCACAGTGGGAAGAAGACTGCTGGAATTACTTGTTGCTGCTTTCAAGAAGAACTTAGTGAAGAGTTACATCCCTAATCTGGATCCCCGCATAAGTCCAGGAATGACACGGGCCAACTACATAATAAAAACTTCAACTAAGAGTAACTTTTTTGCAAGGTATCAATACATGACGCTATACAAATTAGAATAATCTACCTTTGTCCATCATAGAATGCATGATAGATGATAGAAAATGATTATAAGATGCAGCCCAGTGTAATCCTAACATGTGGTTCAGGAACCTCTCAGGGTTTTTTCATATCCTCTATAGAGACCATGAGTTTTCCCCAGTTGATATCTGTATCATTCATTCGGCACAGCATATTCTGGTATTAGTTTTCATTGTACGGTGGAATGGTGGTGATCTGGGTACAGACAGAGGAACATTCTGTGTCAATGGATATTCCCCAGTGAAATTTGAACGTGGGGGACTTAGAGCATCTGTTGGCAGCAGGCCAATTAAGGAGGTTGATGGTTCTTGGAAATTTTCTTATCACTTGGCAGATGATTCTGGTTGATCTCTCTGGTGAAAAGACTGAGACAATTGCTTCTTCCACTGAGTAGAGCCAAATAAGCTCCTTCATTTTCCAGTGAATTGGGAATAACGAAATGAATGGCAAAGGAACGTGAGGGGCATTGGTGAAAGACTCAAAAAGATTTCCTGAGTAAAAATGGGTTTCAACCCATTGGAAGGTGACAGCTGCAGTCAACTTCTCTGCTATCACTGCATCTGTATTGAGCTGTCTAACAGCTTTTCGGATATTACGGATATATTATATTCGGATATTACATTCAGGCCCATGGGAAGAACATGTAGACTACTTAACTTAAAGAGACCAAATGCATAACTTATTCTGACTTTAACGCCATAGTTGATATAAATCAGAGGGGCAGCTGCCCACCGTTTTGGGGCTGCATTGGTCTTCTGCAGGATCTAAAAGGGCCACCTCTTCACAAAGCTTCCACTGAAAATGGGCAGTGTGATCACACCCAAGCAGCATCCTACTAAAATCTGGTAGCAAACCACCCTCACAACTGGTTGATTATGTTGAGGAGCAACGAAGAGACTCCTGACAAAAGACAAAAGACATGCCAAAGAGCTCCTCACACGGCCAAAGACAAAATGAAAGGAAATACAAAAGATGATGCCTGTACCCTTTCTCCTGATGATTAAGCTTTGAATTTTTTTATCAAGAGCACCAAAATATCAACTTTCTGCTTTAGGACAAACTTCAGAAAGCTTTAATTGACAAGTGCCCAGTTAAGTCTATTCTTTTTTTCCTGAAACAAGAAGTGACTCCTAGTACTGAACCTTCCTTCTCTGCAGCCAGGCAAAAGGCAAGCGAATGGGAGGGGGAAGCCTCATGCATGTCTTCCCCCTCCATTGTCCCTCTCCTATTCCCTTGCCTTTTGCCCAGACATATGCACCTTCCTTCCACATGCTTGGGAAAAAGGCAAGAGAACTGGGGACAAGAAGGTACATTCACTCCTTCTCTACATGCGAGGCTGCTCCCTCTCCTTTGCTTGCACAGATGCCCAGGGAAAAGGCAAGGGAATAGGAGGGGGAAACCCCAGAAAGGAATGGGAGGGGGAGTGCTCACTTGGGCAGGGGGGAGTTATTTGTGGTTTTTTGACTTTTGCAAGTGATCTGTGCTCTGAACCTTCACAAAAGTGAAGAGGCCACTGTAGTCTCCAGCATTCACTTCTTGTGTCTCAGTACCAGAGATTTCTGGATGATACAGATTGTGCAGATCCAATTCAACCTGCCTATGGTACAGGCACTGCATTGGGCACTTTGCTGAATAGGAGGAGTGTGTCCTGGTCATTTCTACTGGAGTTTTCAATAGCTTTTGATATCATCAACCAAGGCATCGCCCAGGTCACCCATGCAGAACAGTATCTGGTAGGACTCTGTGATACAGTGGCTCCATTACTTTCTAGAGGGACAATTTCAGAATGCTGTGCTGCAAGGTTCTTCTCTGATGCTGTGTTCTTGTCCCTCAGCGTTCCTTCCTGCTCCCCGTGCTGGTTAACGAAATATGAAAGCACTGAGAGAAGTCATTCAGGATTTGTGGTTTCAGTGTTTGGTGACACCCATCATTATCTCTTCTATTTTAGTCCAAAGAAGCTGTTCTGGTTCTGAACAAGTGTCTGATGCTGGTAATGATGAGAGTGAACAAACTGGAACCCAGTTGAGATAAGACAGAGGTCAACTGAAATGCAGATTAGGGAATAGGGATTCAGCCTGTGTTTGATAAAATTACACTCTCCTTTGGAGACTCAGGTTTGCAGCGATGGCATACTGCCAGATTCAGCCCTGTACTCAGATGTCCAGGTTTTGGTAAAGGGCATGAGCATGTTCACACAGCTGAGTCTACTGCACCAACTTTGCCTGTTCCTGGAGATGTTGCACCTGTAGCCACTTACATGGAGCATGCAACCATCCCATTACAACATTTTTACTATTTTTCAGCACAAATCAAAGTGCTGGTTGTGACCCACAAAGCCCTACTTAATTTAAATCCAGAACATCTAAAAATTGTACGAGCCACTCTTTGTTAAGATCTTTACAGAAAAGAATTCCCTCAGTTCCCACCATCATTAGAAGCACATTCAGCAGGGACATGAAGCAGGTATTCTTGGGTACCATTCCCAAGTTCTGAAAACCTCTGGTGAAAGAAGCTAGGTTGGATTCCCAGTCTGTTGCTGTCTTTTCATTGGCATGCAAAGACCTTTTTATTGATGCAGGCCTTTAGCATGTCAGCTCTGTTGCTGTCAAAGGGATTTTGCTCAGTTGGATGTTTTCTTTTCTTGGCACCATTTTTGGTAGAAAGGCAAGATTTAAATTTAACTTAATAAACACACAGACAAAATGAATTATTGAAAAGAACAGCTGTAAATTATTCCTATGACATTATGAAACTGTCCTTACATTCAGGAGACCCTTATCCTAAACATATCCAAGATCTTAAGCACTGCCGGTTGCAGGTGAATGGAACAGCTAAAACGGGGGCCAGGAACAAGTATTTGCAGAGCAGTATGGAATAAGCATGTTTTCAATGGAAGTATTGTAAGCATTCCACATCAATACCAAAGGTAAGTCACTTTCATCTTTAACAACTCAACACAGGACTGAATCTAGTCATAGGCAGTCCACTTGACTTCTACGTCCATTTACTACCAAAGCACATGTTTTATTTGTCCAGTTCTTCATCCTGATAATGTTCATAGGTTTCTCCCTAGTTTTGCTCAGTTAAGTATTAGTTACCTTAGCTTGACTTTATGGCATTTGTATATGACTGAATTACTAAACTTCCATATAATTTCTCTATATATTTCTAGCAAAGTCAAACCTTTCATTACCCTGGTTAACCATGCATCCTTTGGAGCAGCAGCATGGATTTCTGAAAAATAATCATAATCATTTCTCCTGAACACAGCAGATGAGGTAGCTGCATCTAAACAGAAACAACCGTACCACAATTATATAATCGCCTCAGCCAACGACTGAAAGATGGACAACATTAGAGATCCATGCACGCTTATTTCTTTCAGCAATTAACTAAAGTGGAGTCTGGCTGGCCATGTGTCACTATTGTTTACTAACCAGATGTTTTCTAAGCAGGGATCCAGAGACAGCATGCTGAAATACCTTTTATCCCATAATTTGAGCTTCTACCATAGCATCCCTTCCAGTCCCACTTTATTCACTGCCGGAATTTACAATATCTAACCTCCGGCTCAATACGCATGTGACATGGAAAATGTATTAGGTTCAATAAACCAAATTAAGTTGTATTATACGCAAATATTCACAGATACATCAGGAATTTTATTTTTCTAGATACCGTTATAGAGTTCTTTTGATAACTGATTATTTTCTTTTCCTCTTTCTTTATAAATCTTGTGACATCAAACAGAATTCAAAGTAAAACACAGTATCAGTTTCAGCAATAGAAAAACATTTCTAAATTTATCCTGAACTTTTTGTCAACAAATGGCTGGCTGCCCACACTCACTCTGCTGAATTGATTATAAGGTTACAAATCCCCCCTAACCTTCAGAGTTAACAAAACAGCTTCTGCAGGGAGGAAATAACTTTTTACTGGCGTCGTTTATGAACTGGTGCATTTTAGTAGATTAGAAAGCACTACTGTAGAATAATCCTACAAAAGCTAGCTGCTGCATCAGCTGTTTCTGGAATCTCTTTACACTGTCAAGCATTTTCTTTAACATATCCGAGATAGTGTATTCAACGACAAGCACTTGTTCCTTTGCTAAGAACTTGTGGGTTGTGTGCTTCTGATATGCCCTGAGTGACATGGTCCTGGTGGTACCATTATGCTAATACTACTGTTGTTGAGTGTCTTCAAGTTGTTTCTGACTTACGGCAACACTAAGGTGACCCTGTCATCTTCCCTCTCAAATGAAGGTACACTTGGTGACAATAACAGTCATTTATCATTACACTTCCACAAATAATACAGCGGAATCCACAGTGCCTTGGAATCCACAGTGAATAGTCCAGCAGTGATCATTGAGGCATGTGTGCTCCTACTGTCACTTGTACACCTGCCCTCTACACAAGCTTCAGACCTCAAACACACATGTGCACACACACACACACACACACCTGTATTTGAGTGTAATTAGATCATCAAGGATGATTCCTTAAAGTAGGCTAATTCCTCATTTGCTAAGGAAATTCCCCCTTCTAAGAAAAGGCGATGGAGTCAAGTGAGGTTAAGGGGACTGTAACAGACCTCCCTCCCTCTCTCTCAGCATTAAAACCAACGTCTGCAATACTTCTCTAGGCCAAGGTTTCCTCCCCCCCCACTTCCCCCCTCCCTCAAGTTCTCATACACCTTTCAGACCTAAACCGCATGCCTTCTAAAAGACTGACCTACAGAAACAACTAGGCTTTCTAGACAAATCCCTCGCCCGCCTAGCACGAGCAAACCCTGTGAAGTGGAAAAGAGAATCAGGGGCGCGCGGGAAGGCCGCTTGAAACCCTACTGACGTACCTGCCCGCCGTCCGAGGAGAGGGTTTGAGTAGGGCGAGGCATCCCCGGCGGGCCCGAGGGCCGCTCCAGCGGCGACGCCCCCAGCCTCGTCTCATCCCCAACCCGAAACAGAGAGGCGGCTCTCCCTCAAAAGCCGCTGCCCGTCTCGGTCTCGCAAAACTTTATTGGGAAGAGAAGCTGCGCTACTAAACGAAAGGGGGCCGGATTCGGCGCCTCAGCCAAGAGCCGACGGCAGCCTCCAAAGAGAGGTTCCGTCCCTAGACAGACCTGCCGCTCGGGCTTTCTCTCATCCCCCCCCCCCGAGGATGTTTCGCCGCTTTGGTCGCTCGCTCGCTCGCTCGCTCGCTCGGCGCCTCCGACCAACTCGGCGCCCTCCTCCCCGCCTCGGGGCGCGCTGCCCGCTTGCAAATCAGCGCCGGCCGGGTCGGCGCGCGGCTGTGGCTGCGGGGCGCACGCGGGGCGGGGGGGGGAGGCGGGGAGAGGGCGCTCTCCTCTCTCGCTCCCCGGGGGCCGGACAGCGCGCCTCCCGGCAACCCCGCGCCAGGAACGCTCAAACTTCGCGCGCGCGTACGCGCCCGCCTCCCGTGACCCCACCGAAACCCCCCGCTCCCCGCAGGCTGCGGCATTCGCCCAGAGCTCGCCCCGCAAGTGGCGGCGGGTGACTTGCTCCCACCCATCCTTCTCACCTCGCTTCTCCCGCTTGCTCTCGCGCTCTCGAAGGGGGCAGGAGGAGGCGGCGGCGGCGGCACGCGGCGGGGTCCCCGCTCTTGCAACCCATTCGTGTGTGCGGGCGCGCGAGCCCGCTCCCTCACGCACTCCCGCTTTCGGTCAGACGCCCGCGCGGTCGCGCCGCCCGACTGTTTGGCCGGGTGGCAGCGAGCTCGCCGCCAGCTCGTCCCAACCCGCCTAAGCCTCGGACCAAAGCAGCGCGTCCGGCGACATCCCGCCCGGCGCATGCGCCCGGCCTGGCTCGGAACGACCCTCAGCAGCCAGGTGAGCGAGTGCCAGTCTCGTCCTCGGTGTCTCTGGGCGAGCAACTCGCCGTTGCGCTCAGAGCGAGGAAGGAGGCGAAGGGGAAGCGCCGTTTCCCCCCCACGACTCGCGCTCTCTCGTTACAGCGGTCGCCGGGGAGGAGGGCTCAGTCGCAAAAGTCTGGGAGCTTTGTCGGGCGGAGCGTTGATCCTCGCAACTTTTCCTTAAGCATCTGAGGAAATGGACCCTAATCCAGGGTTAGAGGAGACGGGACGTTCTGCAGACCTTGTTGGAAAGCGGTTCCGTAGGTTTCTTGGCAGCATCGCCAATGGTAAATAAGGAGCTGGAGCCCAGAAACGTCTGGAGGGCCACAGGCTGCCCATCCTGAGAGTCTGGTAAACGGAAATCTCAATCATCAAAGCTTAATGTCATTTTTTAAATGTTGATTCTCAGATGCCACAAAAGATGTTTTTCTCCATACTGTAGCCGGTGGCTCCTGCTGCCAGTCCTTTTACAAAAGAACGAGGACCTGTGAAGCTGCCCAAGGTTTTGACAGGAGAAAATAGGTAACACTTTAGAGGCACGTCTGCTGGGATGAACAGGTCTCTACAGCCAATTAATACAATTTGCTGCAACTAGGCCTCTTCTTAACATTGGGCAAAGAGAGGCAGGCCACTCCAAGCGGTAGAATGTGGGCACCGTGATAAGAAACCAAATGATTAGATTTTCAGATGAATATAATGTAATGCAGTCCAGCCACGGTTAAGTTCATTATGATACTCTGAAGAACCTGTGTTTTAGCTGGACAGTGTTTTGCAGTTTTACTGTTCAGAGTTTCTATACCTCAAGTGTCAAGGGATATGCATGAAATTCTAGTGGATATATCCATGCAAAGAATGCATTGTGATCTAGTTCTGGTGCATCTAATGTGGAGATACAACCATAGTTTCTGGGCAGGGATTACCAGTAAGTACCACAGCAGCACATATTTCAGCAGTCACTGCACCTGTACCCGTGTTACTTTTTTCTGTGTTAGGGTTGAGGTTAGGGTTCTTGCCACGTACTTTGAATTTCAAATCCCTTGTCATTGGCTGACTGAAGCTGATGCACACCCGTTCTGCGTAAATGTATCTCTAGAAGTGAGTCATGCAGAAGGTTTTTGGTGTCTGAACTGGCACGTAATTAGGAGTCAGAGATGTGTACATTTATGTCACACAGCTCTCTTCCATAGCATTTCTCACTACAGAAGTTAAATTTGGACAGAGCAATCCTATGCTCAATATTATTCACAACTTTAGTGCTTCCACACATTTGCAACCCTGTCTTTTGAGGGCATTGCTAGCAACTGTAGGTTCAAATGAAAAAGGTAGGCAGCAACAAGACCTAAACTTTGACCAGCTTTTCTCCACAGAGCAACTTTGCCAACACAGCTACATGACTGAAAAGAAGAAAATCTATGACAGGACCCCTCTAGTCTCTGTGGAGCCAAGCTCAGGGCATAGCCCGTTGTCACAGTTCCCGTTCCCTACCTGTGGACTCAGACATTAAGAATGATGTAGCCCTGTGATACAGGTTTTGCTATATGAGCTGTTTATTGCCTGACTGTGCTGTGGCCAGTGTACTCCACTGATGTCTAGCATGTGCCGGTGGACTTACTCAGAACGCTGTTCTTTGTTGTGGCTGTTGAGCAGAGAGGGCCAAGAGAGGAAGCAATACTCTTGTGGTTCTCCATTTTGCTATCCCAAGTTGCATCACCTCTGGATGCACAGATGGGTGGGAAAGATATCACAGTTACAAGGCCTCCCTCTGAGGCTAAGAGAATGTGGTTTGCCTAAGGCTACCAAGTGGGATTTGAACCCCTGGTCTCCAGAGTCATATTTCAGCACTCAGACAACTATACCACCGGGACAGATAATAATATTAAACAAAACAAAACCCTGATGAAAATAGTAAAAAAAAAAATTAAAAATTGCCTCTGGTAAAATAGATAACAGCCAATAGAAAAACACAGAAACCTGGTAATTTTTGCTGGCCATTTATAAATGTCTGGGTAAGCAGACTTGTGCAAAAACACCAGTGCACTTGCCAGGGAGAGCATTCTAGAGTTTGGGTGCTACTACGCAGAAAGCTTTTTCATTTCACAGTTTATTGTACATTCCCAAAATGGGCTGTAAGGACTCTGGTGGGCTGATACAGAGAGCGGTGTTTCTTCACATACATGGTGCCCCGAATAATTTTAGACTTCATAGGTTTTGTCAGGAAACAAATGGGTAACCACTGCAAATGGGTAACCACTGCAGTTATTTCAAGGTTATACTTGTTGTACAGTTCTTAATCTCTGCATTGTTGTGGTCAGTCTTGGGCTGGGATTTTGAAACTCCAGGTTCAAATCTCCCCCCTCATGAAACTCACTGGATGACTGGTGTCCCTTCTTAATATAATTTAACTCCGTGGATAATTTTGAAGAAAAAAGGAGCAGAGCCATGTTACTTTAGCTCATTTGATCACAGTCAGGATATAAATGTAACAAAGAAGGAAGTTAATATGTTTTGCCAATTTGACATTTGCAAAAATGTGCATTTTAAATTGCCAATTTAAATTTTCACATCATTTATGAGGGCACACTCACATAAAGTACATTGCAATTACCTTTGTGTACTAAACCATCTCTCTTTCTCTCCAGGAACAGCCATAAGGAGTATTCCATCTGAACCTGGACAAAAGCATTCAGAGGCCACTGAGGCCTTCAGTGTTGAAACTGAACAAACACAACTGCTCTTTTCAGGGGAAACACAATGCCATGCTATGAGTGTGATGAAGTCCTGTTGATTTCAGTAGGAGAGGACATGCTACTTTATTTCCTCAGTGAAATCAATTGGACCCCAGTTTCATAGTTTTAGTTGGATCATACCTCTTGTTTGCACTGCTTCAGGTCTCCGTTGCCATAATGATACACTCCTTCAAAGCAATCCAAAATGTGTGGGTGAATAGCAAGCCTGCTGAAATGTCTGAAAACATGGGTGGTAATGGAAGAGAGTATTAACATGGTTTTACAGTAAAGTGGCCCATATCCAAGGCAAATGATGGAGCAGATGCTTCAAAGATTACTCAGACTACGAAAGAGAAAATATTCTTTTTCACCAAGTATTATTTCTCTTGGCAAAATTAAAGATTGTGGACCACAGCAACTACGGTCAATATTTTCTGATGCCTCCAAGAAGTCCTTTGCCAAAAATTTCCCAGGCTAGTGCTTCAGAATAAGAATTCCTTTGCCAAAAGATTTCCCAGACTTGTGTTTCAGAATAACATCTGACTGAAGTAACCTCTAAGGGAGTGTATAGAAATGCACTGCTTGCAGCCCAGTCCGGTGTGTGTTTAGTTTGCTGGAGTACTCAGATCCTCAGGAAACTGTCAGATCAGGACAATAACCTTTCATGATACAATATTTTATAAAAGATTTTTATAAACCATTTTACAGTGTTGGTTTTAAAAAAATGTCTGTCAAAACAATTTGATGTACAGCAAAATGACACAATCATCTACCTCCAGGCATTCATCAGGTAAGTTATAATATGTCTGGTTAACGTATTACTTCTTAAAATCCATCCATGTTATGTATAAAATCATCCACGTGTCACATTCCTGCACAGGTTGGACTGTGTTACTGAAGGACCAGCTGACATTTGTTCTGAATTAATTAATAAATAAATGGAAACCAAGCAACTTTGAAACTGTCTGTATCTCTTTCTCCTTTATTGTACAGTCAGCCCTCCACATTTGCAGGCTTCACTTTTGCGGATTTGATTATTCACAGCTTATTTGCTGTCCCCTCTGCTGCCTCCCTGTGCCATTTTTCATAGGAACTGCACACCTCGTGAGACTGAGAAAGTGCAAAGGAGGCTTGTAAATCCCTATTAAAAATGGTGTGGGGCAGCAGTGGAGAGGGCAGTAAGCCCCACCAGCCACCACCCACTTTTGCCTTGTGAAGGAACCCTGACACCTCAAAGGAATCCACAGTGGGTTGAATATGGTGATCATACTTTTTTGTGTGTTAAATATGGTTTGGGAGGGCCTAGAGTTACTCACGGTTTTTCCACTTTCACAGGTGTCTTGTGCCCCTAACCCTAGCGAATGTAGAGCGATGACTGTATTTCATTCAGCAGGTGGCCTTTTCCAAGAACACTGTTGCGTGCACCCACTTTAGCCATAGCCTTAATGACAAGTTGTATTGTAATTTCTGCTGCTTGGCTTGTCAGGATGATTCTGTAAATCTCACATGTGGTGTAACATAGGACTGGTGAGAACATACAAGCAGTTGTTTCTTTTACAGCAGAAAAGAGTTTTAGTTATCACTTTAAAAATAAACTTGATTATGTAGCCTGGGGTAGGTAGCCCCAGAAGGCTGAAGTACCACATTCCATCATTAACCAGAGATGATATTCTGGTTACTTCCAGATGCAATTTGGGGCCTTGGGAGCAGGGAACTCACAAAATGAAGAATCATTCATAGGGAAACATATTTCCTAGAGGCCTCCAGAAGTGTGATTCTCCATTTCTTTGATTTTTTTTTTAATTTTGTAGGTGACGATAAAGAAGGTTAAGAGGAGACATGACAGCCATGTTTAAATATTTCACAGGACATCATGTTGAAGATGGAGCAAGCTTGTTTTCTGCTGCTCTAGAAACTAGGACACAGAGCAATGTATTCAAACTACAGGAAAAGAGATTCCACCTAAACCTCAGAAGAACTTCCTGATGGTCCGAGCTGTCTGGCAGTGGAATCTGCTGCCTCGGAGTGTGGTGGAGTCTCCTTCTTTGGAGGTTTTTAAGCAGAGGCTGGCTGGTCATCTGTTGGGAGTGCTTTGATGTGTGTTCCTGCATGGCAGGGGGTTGGACTGGATGGCCCCTGTGGTCTCTTCCAACTCTATGATTCTGTGATTTTGGAAGTCCACGCAGAAGCCCTGCAAGGCTGCATGCAGCTTCTGGGTCACACAATTGCCATTCTACTTAATTGAGTAATAGTGTGTGTGTGTGGGGGGGGAGGACAAGTGTGATCAATGCATAGAAATGTACTGAGATGAAGCGAAGTGTAGCACATCAAAAGTCAACTATCTGGTCAAAGTAGTTATACAGCTACTTGAACTCATTTTCACATCCAATTGAGGCTGCTGGGATTTAGAAATTCACCCATTTGCTCTATGAATTAACCAAAATTTATTCCACTTTGAAGTCTCAAAGAGGTTTAGACAAATAAGAAAGAAATAAAGGATGGATCTCAGAACATGATCATTTTAAAAAGAATGCACTTTGAATGAAGGTTAGGTGCGTGCGCTAGACAGGGCCCAAAGCGGAACACAGTCAGAGGCTGAGTTGGAATTAAACCTGTCAGGCAAATATTTGAGCTGCCTAGAGGAAGTGATTTTAAATGGCAGGAAAAGAAGTGCCATGTTTAATCCATTTTTTCCTGCTGCTATGCAGCTGCAAAGAAAAACACTTTAGTGCGGATTGGATAACATTTCCTTTGTACTTCAATCTGTGCTCTTGGAAAACTTTATTTCTACTTAATAGCATGAAAAAATTACATCCTATGCTGTTTACAGTTCCATTTATAACATGACATTAAAAAATCCCTCTTGCTTAATGTTTCTGCGTAAATATTTCTGATCTTTGCCCTTTCTTCTGTTCTAAATTGAGGAACATTGTGTCCTCACCTATTATCTCCTCACAGATGATCTGATTGTGGTACAGAAGCCCCGGTGGGGGCGGCCTCTGAATACAGAGGAGTGTCCAAATCCCCTTTTAGCCACGAAGCACGTGGGTGCCTTTGTCCAAATCACTGTTTCTTTGTGTAATCCACTGTGCTAGGCTGTTGTGAGGGCAAAATGAGATAACATTAAGGGCCCTGTTGAGGGAGAGGGTCGTTCTCTTCGGTTAAGGCTCCGTGGCCAAATAAGTAAATAATCTGCTGCCTCCGTCTTGGGAGTTGGATCATGTAGTTTAGGGGAATCAGAGCTCTCAGGGATTAAACTCTGGGATTTAGAGGCAACTTGTTGTTTGGGGGTACAAGAGGGGAAGAGCAATTCACCCTGAAATTTTAGGGTTCTGTGCTACCTCAGAAGGGTTCTATAGATACCATGGACTTCCAAAAAGACAAATTATTGAGTCTGAGAGCAAATCAGGCCTGAACTCTTCAGGGAAACCAGAATGACTGAAATGAGTATGTCTAGCTGGTGTGACTGAGCTGTCATACTTTGGGCATATCATGAGATGACATGACTCACTGGAAGTGATGTTAATGCTGGGCAAAGCAGAAGGCAGCAGGAAAAAAGGAAGGCCACAGCATGGGTGGATTGATTCAAGCCAGACCCCTGAGTTTGCAGGTCCTGAGCTGGAGTTTTGATGACAGAGTATTTTAGCAGTCTCTAATTCACAGTTTCACCACAAGTTAAAGCCAATTTGACTGCAGTTAACAACAAACCCACTCCTGTCATGAGCTGGCTATGTTGAGGCTTTTTTGAATAACTGGGATGATGTAAAATGATCTGGGATGATCTGTCTACCCATTCCAAAGCTTTCCTACTTCCCAGTGGAGCAGTGAGCCTACTCTGAACTTTAAAGAAGGTGTATACGTTTCTGGATCTATTTTGAGGATAGGGCTCATCACTTTGGCTAGTTTCTTTAAAATTCAGATTAAAATGCAAAGAGCAGTCACTGCCTTGCTGGAATGGAAGCCGGCAACGACCCCTGCTACTTCCTATCAGCTTGGCTACAACCCTCACAGTGTTGGGAGCAGGGGGTGGATTTTCTCAGAAGCAATATATTGTTGTGAACTAGCCTTGTTCTCAGGTGAGGCACAGCATTTTTCTGAACCATTTTACTCAACATCGCCTCCTACACACCCTCAAGTAAGCACCATAAAAGTAAGTAGTAAGCACCATAAAAAACAATAGGACTTACAATAGAGCAAACACGCATACTATTTACATTGTTAGAAAATATCTTGGCATTGACCTCACTCACTACTTATTTTAAGACTCTCATGCTCCATGTAGTGATTTCTGAGGAGAGTGCAGGTCTCCTTTCTGCTGCTTCCAGAGGGTAGAACCAGTTCTAATAGTTTTAAGTTATAGGAGAGTAGATTTCAATTGAACATTAGAAGGAACTTCTTGACCGTAAGGGCAATGGAACCAATTGCCTACAGAGGTGATGGTGGAGGGTTCTCCTTCTTTGGATGTCTGCTGGGAATGCTCAAGCTGGAGACCTTGCATTGAGCCTATGGATCCCTTTCCAACTCTATGAGTCTATGACTCTAGAGTACATGCAGAGCATCTCTTTCAATGAAGCAGACTGGTATTATACAAACTCTCTTTTAAAAATTGCCCAAAACTTCCCAGGCTCATGTCACATGTGTACTTTTCTAGTTTCTAGTTGTGACCATTACAAATCAATTTGGGTGAGCTGAGAAGTTCAGCTACTATTGTCCCTCATTCCTCATGGTTCCTGATGAATTGTTACGTACATCCAAAACATTAATATGAAGTAATTCAGTTGCATCCAGGCATTCATTGTGATAAGACCAAGGAAGATACTCATTTGTGTCCGTATCACCCATGTATTCAAAAGCCTCCATGAAGATCTCTCTAACTAGATTGATGAGTCCAAGTTCATCCAAAATTCTGGAACACACAATCAAGTCATTGCTCAGCTTAACTAACCAGCTGCTCTATAAGTTTTCGGATTTCCTAGATTTTCTATTGACTTTCCTTTTTTATTATAAATAAATATTAAAATAGCAATATTAACACTCATTTCATCAAAAAGGGAAAAATTATACATTATTGTATACATCAAACATTCATTTGTATCGTGCTACATTCTTACATGACTTCCCTCCAAATGAGAGGCAGTAAAAGCACAGTCCGCAAATCTTTTGCCTGTCAAAGAAATCGATATAACTCTTGTACTTGTGCATTTTATCTTTGTTCTCAAAAGTCAATATTCACCATCCTGATATTGCCCCAAAGATTCCTGAAATATGTTACAACATTATTCTAATTTTTGATGAATCTTTCAAATTTATGCCCTCTTAATACATAAGTAAATCTGTATCACATCAGACAACTTCATCTCACAATCTGCTATTGAGTGGAGAGTTTTCTGTTTCCACATTTGAGCTATTATCATTCTAGCTGCAGCTGTCGTATAAAACAATAATTTTCCGGCCTTTTTCTCTAAATCATGATTTTTTATTGACTTTAAAGAAACAGTATCATATCCCTGTCTGTCTCTCTGCTATAACAGAGAACCCAGTTCTTCTGTATTATTGTCTATAGCCTGACTGATTTTTAAGTAAGCAAGCCAATCATGGTCAGCCCTGGTTAGTACCATGGATGGGAGACCACTCACAAATATAAGGTACTGCAAACTATATTCCAGAGGAAGGATCTGGCAAAACCACCTCTGAATATTCATTGCCTAAGAAAACTCTATGAAATGCATGGGGTCACTGTAAGTTGACAGGTGACTTAAAGGCACATACACACACACTGATTTATTTTGCTTTACGATGTGTGTGTGTCTATGGCATGTTGCCTAATTAGTATGTTTCCCTGAAATAATATTTCTAACATATCTATGATCTCTTTCGTTCTAATATGCCATCAAGCATTGCTTATCTACTAATTTTCTTTATAGGCTTCATCTCTGCATTTCTAGCAAGAGATAGATGGACTGATAAAATGAGTTCAATGGAATTTGCTTTCAGTGTAGTTCATCTATGACTGGAGGTGTACAGAGATCATCTTATTCTCTGTCCAATGCCTGTTAGCTAGAACTAGGCCAGCTATTTATTCAATATAGCTCATACTTCTTAATTAGGTTAAAAACCATAGTGCTGGAATTTTACAAGAATATCTTGCACTTTACATATTACCAGTGAGGAGGATACCACTGAAATAGTGCCCCAAGTGGCCACAAACCCTTCTTTATCCTCCTCAGCCGTAACTCTGCAACTGTTAGGCCAATCAACAACAGAGTTTTGTGGTACCGTAACTAACTTCATTATGCCATAAGTTTTAATGGACATTATTCATTTCATCAGACATATGACATATTATCTTAGTTGGTATATTTGTATACCCGTGCCTTGATGAGTGGATGGAATTGTTAGGCACTGTACTGAAATGCAAAAAAAAATACATACATTGAAAATTAAAGTGGTTATTAACAAAATAGTAGCCGGGTGGCAATAGCCTTGCATAAATGTGATCTCCCTCTGAAATGCCTTTGTTTAAGAATGGCTGTTGTTGAACAAAGGAACTTCAAAGCTAGATCTCAACAGAAAATAACTGAACATGGGTTTATCAGAAAGTTTACCTCTATCTCTTGTGGCTAGAATAGGAACACTGGGCTGTTTTAAAAACTATACCATATAAATTAATCTGTTCATGATAAGGATTGTGGGTCTCTCTCCTTCTCTCTGCTCCTATTGAAAATGTATATGTCTGCATCCATTGCCATTCTAGATCCAGTATTAGAGAGGTTCTCATTTTGCAACCACTCTACCAATTGAAACTAGTTTTGAACAGTTTTATTTGATAGATTTGAGACTGTCAGGTCAGGACCATCCAAGGCTGAGATTTCAGAGTCAAAACCTGAGAACTGGAGATGGGCCCTACTTATGACAGGGAGATCCCAGGCACTAGTGATGTTGTTAAGCATGGTGCATTAAGCATTAGCAATAACTGCTCAGAGCATGTCATTAAAACACAAAATTTAACCAACTGAGCAAATGTTTCTCTGGTTAGAAACAGAAATCTGAGCTAAAAGAGGGTTTTCCCATGTCTAGCTGAAATGAGGGGATCGTGCCTTCAAACTTGCTTTTAAAACTTGTTTGTTGTTGTGTGTCCTCAAGTGAATTATGGCAACACTATCATGGGGCTTTCTTGGCAAGGTTTGTTCAGAGGGGATTTGCCATTGGCTGAGAAAGTGTGACTTGTCCAAGGTCACCCTGTGGATGTCTGTGGCTGAGTGGGGATTTAACATTAGTCTCCAGAGTCAAGTCCAGTGCTCAAACTGCTACACCAAACTGGCTCTCAAGAAACCTGAGTAGGGAACATTTAGATATTTGAATACTCATTCTGTTATTCCATTCTCTTTTCCACCCATTAACATGGCAAGGATGCTTTGCAACCTGACACTGACAGAAGCAAACAGTCTAGATTAATGGTACTGAGTGGAAAAGAGAAGGGAATAACAGAATAAGATATCGATAGGCTGAATGAGTATTTAAATACGTATTCTTTGCAAACTGGCTAGAATGCATTTAGCCAATGCTAGAGGCTACTATGAATCCCATATGAAAGCCACTGATATAGTCATAAAGGGAGATTTCAATTGCCCTGATATTTGTTAGAAGTCAAACTCTTCCAAGAGTATCAGGTCCAACAAATTTCTCACTTGCCTTGCAGACAATTTTGTAGTCCAGAAGGCTGAGGCAGGAACAAGGGGGACAGTTATCTTAGATATGATCCTAGCCAACAATGATGATCTTATTAATGGGGTGGTGGGATCCTTAGGCTGGAAGCGACCATGTTCTCCTGAAATTTACTATGCAGTGGAAAGGGGAAACCAAGCATAGTCAGACACGCATTCTAGAGCTAAGAAAGCTGGATTTCAGTAAATTTTGAAAATATTGGGAGCAATCCCATGGTCTTGAATAATTAAAGAAATGGGAGTTCATGCTGGATGGGAGTTTCTTAAAAGTGAGATATTGAAGGTACAATTTCTAACAATTCCAATGAGGAAGAAAAATTGGAGGTGTCTAAAGAATCCAGGATGGATGTCTAAAGAACTGTCAATGGACCTAAGATTTAAAAGGGACTTATACAATAAAAGGAAAAAATGGGAAATCACCAAAGAGGACTCAAACAATTAGCAAATGTAGGAAGAAAGTCAGAAAAGCTAAAGTGCGGAATGAGCTCAGGCTTGCTGGAGAGTTTAAAAACTATAAGAAGGGGTTTTTGTTGTTATGTCTGTAGCAAAAGGAAAAACAAGGAAATGGTAAGGCCTCCGTGTGCAGAGGATGGTGAAATGCTAACATAGGACAGACAAAAGGCAGAACTATTGACACCTTCTTTGCCTCAGTCTTCTCCCAAAAGGAAAACAATGGTCTACCTGGGGAAAGTGGAGTGACTGATGTGGTAGGATAGATGCAGCATAGAATAGGTAAAGAGGTAATACAGGAATACTGGGCTAGTCTAAATGAATTCAGGTCTCCAGGACCAGATTTGCTACATCCAGGGTCAGAAGTTATCTCAAAACCCTTGGCAATAACCTTTGCGAATTCGTGGAGAACAGTAGAAGTCCCAGGAGACTAGAGGAAGGCAAATATTGTCCCCATCTCCAAAAAAGGAAAAAAAGAGGACCCAAAGAACTACTGCCCAGTCAGCCTACCATCAATATCAGGAAAGATTCTAGGGCAGATCATTAAACAGTCAATTTGTAAGCACTTAGAAAGGAATGCCATGATCATTAAAAGTCAACACGGGTTTCTCAAAAAACAAGTCATGCCAGACTAATCTTTTTTTTTTTTAATAGTTACTGCCTTGATAACTGAAGGGAATGCTTGAGTTCAGTAAGGCTTTTGACAAGGTCCCCCATAATATTCTCGTGAACAAGCTAGTAAAATGTGGGCTGTGCAATACTACTGCTATGTGGATTTGTAACTGGTTGATCAACTGAATCCAAAGGGTGCTCACCAATGGTTGCTCTTAATCTTAGAGAGAAGTGACTAGTGGGGTACCTCAGGGTTTTGTCTTGGGCCCAGTGCTGTTCAATATCTTTATCAATGATTTGGATGAAGGAATAGAGGGCATTCTTATCAAATGACACCAAATTAAGAGGGGTAGTTAACACTGCAGAGGACAGGATCAAAATTCAAAATTATCTTAAAAGTTTAGAGAGCCAGTCTCAAACCAACAAAATGAATTTCAGCAGGGAAAGTGTAAGGTACTACACCTGGGCAAAAAAAAAAGAAAAAAAAAGAAAAAAAATTAAATACACAGCTATAAGATGAGTGACACCTGTGAAAAGGATCTAGGAGTCTTGGTGGACCACAAGCTGAACGTGAGTTAACAGTGTGATGCAGCAGCTAAGAAAGCCAATGTGATTTTGGGCTGCATCAACAGGACTATGATAGTACCCCTCTATTCTGCTTTGGTCAGACTCCACCTGGAATACTGTGTCCAGTTCTGAGCACCACAGTTCAGGAAGGATATTGATAAGCCGGAATGTGTCCAGAGGAGGGTGAACAAAATGGTAGAAGGCCTGGAAACCATGCCCTATGAAGAGAGGTTTAGGGAGCTGGATGTGTCTAGCCTGGAGAAGGGAAGGTTAAGCGGCGACATGATAGCTATGTTTAAATAGTTGAAGGGATACCATATGGAGGATGGAGCAAGCCTTTCTTCTGCTGTACCAGAGACTAGGACACAGAGCACTGGCTTAAAACTTCAGGAACAGAGATTCCCTGACTATGACCTAGCCAGAGACAAGAGAGTTAGGAAGAACTTCCTGATAGTAAGTGCAGTTTGACAGTGGAATGCAGTGCCCTGGAGTGTGGTGGAGTCTCCTTCTTTGGAAGTTTTTAAACAGAGGCTGGATGGCCATCTGTCAGACACGCTTTGATGGTGCATTCCTGCATGGCAGGGGATTGGACTCAATGGCCCTTGTGATCTCTTCCAACTCTATGATTCTATGCTAATTGCTGCTACAATATAATAGATAACTTGCTGTTACTTTGTATCCAATGAATCTAGGGAGAGCAATAAGGTTGGAAAGTGAAAGCTGGACATCCTTTGTGTAAAGGGTGTTATGGAAACGGAGTGACGTGGAGATAACTGGGGAAGGCATGTAGACGGGTTGAATACTGTCCAAGGACAAGTCAGCTGAAGGCTAGCGCCAGCCTGGGAGAATTATGAAGGGGAATGGGCCATACTGCATTAACCGATGAAAGCTTTACACACTTAAACTTGTATTGATAACCTATAAAAGATATATACTGCTTATATTAATCAGTTTCAGCAAGTTCTGTGGAAGTGTGCTGCTGTTGCTCCATGAATAAACTCCTGCTGCTATTAGAATGTGTTCTTGAGTTGTGAGTTATTTAGTACATGACAGTCAAGAAGTACCTTCAAACCATGCTGGTCACCAGAAGGACACTGCTGGAATCACGATGCCCAGCACTGTGGAAACATTAAATTGGAAGACTGCAGCTCTAAGCACAGCATAGCTTAGTCAAAAGGACAAAGTCAAATAAAATTCAATAGGATTTACTTCTGAGTAGATCCAGTCGGATTTTGTCTCTGATAATAAGGCTTGACAAAGAAATGCCCACAACTCACTGAAACTTCTCGCATAGGTTACTGTTGGATCAGCCTCTGTTCAACTAATTCTAACAGTTCTTTTCTCAAGAGCCTCACTTCCAGACTACATAGTTGCACTGTCACATTGCATCCAATCATAACATTACAAACGCTTATGGATGACTGCATTTGTAACACATACGTAACCAAGCACAACAGAAATTGTAGGAAGATTGCTTGCCTGTTACATCTTACAGTACTAGAGTTTTTGTGTCACTTCCACCAGTGTCTAAACACAGTAGATAGATAGCCCAATCCTACATAGAGGCCCCACAATCCTACAGCCTTAAGGCACATAAATTCACCTGAACGTCTAGCTGTCTGGCAGTTAACGCAGAAGTGCAGACACTTGCAGAAAGATTAATGTTCCCAGTTTCCGTTTCTTGTGGGCACTGACACACACACAGTCTTCCAAACTATGGGCTAACAGAGCTTCTGGGATGAGAGACTGGGAGCTATATTCCCACCAGACAAACTTTTCCAAGCTGTGTTTTTCACATTAAAAGAGACACTTTCCTAAACTCCATCTCTCTCTCTCTCTCTCACACACACACACAAACACAATCTGTAAAGTTGTTGGTTTAGCTCTTGGGATGGGAGTTGTAGTTTACTACTGCTATGAGTGGCAACAATACAGGGCTTGTGCTGCTGTTGTGTTTGCTGGGCTGCCATTACAAACACACAACATGCATGATGTGCACTTGAATTTCCTTTTGCCATGATGACTCCGGATGTGCTATTTTCCTGTATTGACGACTGCTCACTTCCACACCCACAGGCAATAATTGGCAAGACAGTTTAAAGGGCTTTAAGAAGGGGAAGCAGGGAGAAGTAGTGGGAAATTCTGGGAGCTGTAATGCAAAAAATTTCTGGTGCAGCACTCTATTCACAGCGGCACAGAGGTTCTCATATATACTAACTACAAAAGCAGCATATTCAGGCACTAAAACAAATACAGCAAATACACACCAGCAAAGGAAAATTGAATTATAGGTTGAATGAATCAGGTTGATGATATTACATGACTTCTGAAGCTGCTTGACTCATGGTTGTGAGGTTGAAGCATACACTATTTTTATCTGTACTTTAAAAAAGTTTTTCTTCCAACAGAGCACTCTAGCCAAATGCACTGTGACAGAAGTTGGTTAGCTAACAGAAATTAAAGCAGTGGGTGCCTGATTTTATGAGGTAAAAACAAGTTGGAAGATTTCTGCACCGCTGACAAGAGTTGTCCTCTTGACTAAGCATAACTGTTTGTTTGCTTACGTTAAGCGGGATGTTTATCAGCAAGCTTTAGCTATATACAGTTGGTCGTCCACATTTGCTAGGGCTAGGGGCACAGGACCCTGGCAAAAGTGGGAAGAAAAACGAGCATCAAAATGTGTGTGTGCCTTTGTGGGAAGGGGGAGCAAGGCATATTGGGAAGGGTGGGTACCCAGGGTCCAAACCAGGTCAGAGAAAGGAGAAGGAAAAGGGGTGGCATGGGTGGGCACAGTGGCCCTATGTTTCCTTTCTTGTGCCTGTCCCCTTCCGTGGGTGTGGGGGGCACTGGGAGAGGGGTGTGCTGAGTTTGTGGTGCTGAGAAATTGGGCTGTGATCTGTCCTTAGTTGGCCAGGCAGCTGCTGGTGGAGGAGCAGGCCCAGAGATGAGTTTTTAAAGGGCAGCACAGCCTGATTGGAGCGTCTGAGAGGGAAGGTTCCCCTGGAAAAGAAGTACCTGAGGTGGGTAGGCAGAGGTTGAAGAAACTGCAAATAATCAAATCTGTGAAAATCAAACCCACAAATGTGGAGGGCCAACTGTATCTGTTAGTTCTTAAAGCATCTGAGCCGAATCCTCAAACAGGATTTCATAGCTAGTTGCCCAAGCACATGGTATAATTAAGTTTAACTGCTACTTTTATCTTATGATTTATTATTTGTTTCCATTACTGCTTCATAAATCACCTTGGAAACATGAATGAAGGGGGCAGGAAATGCATTCTTTAAAACCAATACCTTACTGAGCAATCAGCTTAATGGATATCATCATGGTGTTAACAACCTTCACAACTTTTCCTTTCAAGCCTCATTTAAATGTTAGGTCATGCATGTGTAAAGCATGAACCCCGCTCCATAGGCACTCGATATAGAGAACGTGACCTTCAAAAATTTCTCACAAATATTGCCACTGTTGTCTGAAAGATTTGTGTAGTTACATGGTGCTTCCTTGCAGATACCACCAACAAGAGAAGCAATTCATTCATTCATTCATTCATTCATTCATTCATTCATTCATCATTCATTCATTCATCCATCCATCTCTCTCTCTCTCTCTCTCTCTCCCCTAAGGAAACTCAGGGCACTGAACTATAAAGTATGTGTTTGTACACTATGATTAAAAATACTAGCTGAAAAAGTAAGGGAAGACCAGTTATGGAACACTATGCCATATTAGCAGTAAAGCCCCAGAACCAGATAAGAATTTCACCAAAGCTTAGATGAAGAATTTTTTTATATAGTTTTTGCCTAGAACTAAATAGTAGCTTTCAACTTTTGATTCCTGGGTGGACCCATGAACCCTGGTCAACATCTGCGGTGGAGGAAGAGAGGAAGGGAGTTGCAGTTTCACAACATCTTTGAGTGCCAGCATTCTCCAGTATGTTGCATTTGGGTTCCGTATTAATTTTGGTCTGTAGTATTACCCCATGGTATGTCTTCGAAAACAGAACTTTCCAGATGTATTTCAGAAGAGCTGGACAAATGTTGAATAAGGCAGTTGAGAGGATAATAAGCAGCTGAGAGGCTGAATTGAACCCATACTGTTTCACACGTCAATCCCGCTGAAACAAACTGTTCATCAAATCTGAAGCAGAGGTAGGAAACGTGCAGCTGCTAGACTCTAGCCCCTATCATTCCTGATCATTGGCCATGCTCAGTGGGGATAAGAAGAAATGGATTACATTGGCTAGACAGACACAGCTCCTTGCTAAAGCATAACTAAAGTAATGGGTTTGATCGGTCTATTTAGCACAGGGGTGAGAATTATCATCATAGTTTGTTTCAGTTAGTCAAAGACCAGATTGAAGCTATTTAAATAGATCTCAAAATACTTTAGAAGAAAGATAAGCCTTTATTACATTTTATAGTGCCTGACTTTCCTCACAAATCTACGTTTAAAAACGCATTGGTACAGATCAGGAGACAATACAGACTTCACAAATGAATATAATATTAAATTGGTACCCTCAACAGCCAGAGTCTTTCTCGCAATTGACTTTCATGGCATTTAGACATCTTTTGCTGCTAGCCACAAAAACAATTTATTAAAAGGGACATACTCCTTTGTTCCTTTTAATAAGAAGTGTGATTTTTATTAAAAGCTAATGCTTTATTTTCTTTAGTTCTGGTGCTAAATATGGCTTTCTAACATCAGATTAAATCTGTTGTTCAAGGGTATAGAGAGGCAAATCCTTCTATGCTGAAACTCCAGGAATACAAAGTCTGTCTGGGATTAGGACAGACCAGAAGGTTTGGCAAAGCAGAAGGCTGTAGAAAAAGAAAAAGATTGCTGTACAGGTGGATTGATTCATTCAGTCAAGGAAGCCACAGCCCTGAATTTGCAAGACTCGAGCAGGACTGTTAATAACAGGGTAACTTGAAGGTAAGTTGAAGTCGACTTGATAGCTAATAACAATGCTGAGGCATTGACTTCATCTGCTCAAAACAATCATAGATACACACCATTTTTCCTATTCCATTTTCATGGGAAATGACCAATATTTTTCATACTGATGGCAACTTTTTCAACTTGCTAGATGTTGCATTATAGTTGTTGAAGAAAGAGCAGCTACATCAGATCTTGCATCTCTTTCAAATACTCAATTGTTTAAAACGTTTTTAAATGCATTTCCTAATGTGTTCAATCCCTGCACTGAAAACCATACTGCAAAGTTAAATTGCAATGTTTCTGAAAGAAAAAAACAACACTATTTGATGCTGATGCCACATGTTCCTCAAGGCAGATTTTAAGTAGTATATCTTTTGCATTTCATTGATTCTACACTTCTAACTACACATCTTAACCTGGATTTTGGCTAGGTTTTGCCTCAACGCCTAATTCTCCCCTAACTTCATAGGGAGGGATAAATCTTAATATCTCTAAAAGCATATGCAAAAAATAGATTTTCATCCTTTGGCCCATGTTTCTGTCTCCGTGGTTAGCACTAGAACCATCTTGGTTCCAAAGACCCAAAGGGCTGGGCATACAGCCTGAACCTTTGTGGTAGTCCCGACTAGAACAGAACCATTAAATCAGTTGTTGAGTGGTGAATCAGTACTTATGGAAACCCATTTGATTCAATGGATCTACTTGAGTTTTGATCACAATTGGAGTTAGACCATTGTTCCCAAGTGCTTAAAATTTCACAGCCTATTTAAAGCTTGTATGCAAGCTGCTGATCTGAATTTATTTTTCTTTATTTTCTTTATTTATCAACTTGAAGAAGTACAAAAAAAAAATTCTAAGACAGCCGTGATTGTACCTGTTCAACTTCCTTAGAATCTATATTCCATTTCTGCAGGGTTTTTTTTCCTTGCCAAAGAGCATGACATCAGATTTATTACTATTAATAACTAAATTATTTTCTATACAAAAAGCGTTGAGTCATCTCAAGCTATCTTTTCATGCCCACTTTGGATGCTGAAAATAAAATCGTATCATCTGCACTTAACCCAAATCTTGGGCACTTGAAAACTTTGTTTACACAAAACTGACACAGTATCATTCATGTAGAAATTAAAAACAAAGGGAACCAAAACAGAATCTGGTCAAATTCCTGTGCACATAGGAATCTCATCAGTAACCATACAAACTTTCAAAGTTGTTTCTGTGCAGACAGTACCCTAGTTAAAATGTAATAATCTTAGATCAACATTCACGTTTGGCCATTTGTTGCAGATAAAGTTGTGTTCACAGATTAAAAGGCTGCTCTTATATCTGGGGTACAGAAAGTGAACCTAGTAGGCCACGTAAAGCCCACTGTGCCCACTTTTGTGGCTCTGAAAGCCTTAAAAAAATCCAAGATGATTTTTGGATGATTTCACTTCCAAGCCACATTAAAATCCCCCAAAATGCATAGAAATATATAATAAAAGCTTTCCACACGCTCTATCCCCACCCCCAGATGCCTCAGCTTTCATCCATTTCCCCATCAAAATGTTAACAGGAATGTTACCACCTCCAGCCATCATTTTAGAGGAATATCAGAGGCAAACCTAGGTATCTTGGTGCGCAGGGGTGATAGTATACCCTATGGGCAGACTGGGTTGGAAAATGAATCCCTGGCCTTCAAATAGTTTTTCCTCCTTGTCTTAGACACAGCAAAAATCAAATCAAATCTCCTCACTTTTTACTAAGTGTTCAGTTACCAGATTTAAATAGTGTGAAATAGCTATCAGTGGTGAGACTTTTCTTGAAAATGGCCGGCTATTTTGCCAGTACCTGATTTTCTTCCACCAGAACCTCTAGTCTTCAAAGAAGATGCTGGAGGTGCATACATTCTGGCTGATGTGTCAATTAGGCTAATCAGTTAGCCTCAAGGTACAGCAAAGAGGGACCAGCCCAAGAGACTCAAGGCCTGGACCTAAGATCTGGTAATCCTTTTTCCTATCCTTTTCTTCCAATGAACTTAAGGCAGCAGACATAGCTCTTCTCACCCCCACTTTATCTTCATAGCAGTCCTATGAAGTTGGTCAGGATGAGAGACAGTGACTGAACAGTCTCCCAGTGAGTTTCATGGTCCAGTGGGGAATTGAACCTGCATCTCCCAAGTATCCAAACATCTGGAGGGCCATGTTCCTGCTTTCCCATAACCAAAGCAGCCTACAAAACAGATGTGGAATGTGCAGATTAGAGCAGACCTTATTCTTAAGCACTGGAGCCATTAGTGGTATGGAGCTCTTCTTTACTGTTGGTCTTTTAATCACATAGCTGCCATTTTCAAGGTCTAGGCTAGAAGGTGAAATGTTGCGCTTGGGGCAAGCTTGTGTTGGAAGCTAAGTCTTATCTGGATTTCAGTGTGGATTCCTTGCTTTTGGGTTGGTGTTCAAAATTGTGGATCCAGGAGCAACGCCAAGCCGAGGACCTGATCCTTTAGGTGGTATGCAACCACATCCTAAGAATACATATTCTTCAGAAGGCAGCACTGGAGTTATGCGGGAAATAATGCCCCTTATGTTTCTCCTTCTGGCATACAGCGTGGTGGAGTCTGAACATTGGACAATGATGCTGGAGATCAGGGTTTGATTCCCCACCCAGCCATGGAAACCCACTGGGTGACTTTGGGTGCATCACACACATTGCCCCAGAAAAACCCTGTGATAGGTTCACCTTAGGGTTGCCGTAAGTCAGAAGCGACTTGAAGACACACATCAACAACAAATGCAGGTACCTGATTTGGAATATTCTATTCTCTGTTCTGAATCAATTTGCTTACCCCCTTTATTTCGTGACACAGAGGTAGATTTCAAAGACGTGTCCTTAAATTATAGCCCATGGGGTTTTGCTCCCTGAGATAAAGTAGTAAATGGCATTCCTTCGTATCAGCCAAGTAAAGGTGCATGTCCAAAGACAGCCAAGTTAGTTTGGCACCTGAGGTAGAAAAACCTCACAAACACCTTTTCCCAGAGTAGTAACAAAACAGATCAACAATTTCCTGAGGTAACAAAATAACAATGTCCTGTTGTTCCTCCATGAAACCAAAAATCTCCTGTCTGAGATAGTGGCCTCAACTCTACTTAATAGTAGAACGGGTGTCGAGGGCAACTCAGCAATGTCTTCGATGGTGGGTGGAAAGCTGGGAAGTGATGCTGAGTAAAAGGCTGCGACACCATCCATCCATCCATCAAACTTAACAGGTCTTTTGGTAGTGAAGTAATAAAGCCAAGTGCATAGGCAGGATGTGTTCTTGAGCAACCAAGAGCATCCACTTATCTGGGATTAATGCGTTAAGGTTTCCATGACATCCATTGGCCTGGCATCTCTTATATTAGAAATTAAGCACAGAAGAAGGGAACAAGTGATATTGAAATTCTGGCTAGGGTGAAAATAGACATTAATCTTGACTTTCAGAAAGGCAATTCCCTAACAATTCTATAAATTAACAATGACTGTGCAAGTGACCTTGAAAATGCACACGTACAACGATTTCTCCCGGTGTACTGTGTGTGTTTCTTTCTACATAAAACTACAAGCATTACAATTATGGAAATGTGACCAGCTATAAATAGTATAAAATTGAAAGCAATTTAGATTATACAGGAAAAAAAATGAAGTAACTTCTAGTTATAATTTTCTGCCCTCTCTGACCAAACCAGTAATTACCTCCACCACATTTGTAATCAAAGAAAGGCAGATTGCAGAATGTGGCACGCACTGCCACACCGACACTGGAGGAGAAGCCTCATCTTGACGTGTACCTCCACCTCCCATTCACTTTAGTCCTCGCTTACTTCTGGACCCACGTAAAAATACTCTATAACACAAGGAGACCACTGAGAGATAGACACATGTTGTTAAGAACCAATGTTTCAGAGTACTAAAAGCACAATAAACAGACATGCCTACTCAGCAGTAGGCCCCATTGAGATCACTAGGGCTTAGTCCCCGGCAAACATTTATAGTATTGTGGGCTTGACAGTCACCACAAAAGTCCACATGTTTATTTGTGGATTCCATAAACAGCACTATTCAGAATTTTCCAACTTGGGTTGAGAGAGGCTTTGTATCACACAGGGATGCTTCTCTGAGGTTCCTAAATTTGTAAAGCAGATACAAATAAAAAAGCCTGTACTTTTAAATATGAGAAGTATGTATCTCAAATCTAGCCTTTAAGATATAAAGGAAGATTGTGGAGGACACTCTTTGGCCATTTTCACACTGGACTGTTATAGCGCTATTATTCCACTTTCAACATCCTATGGAATCCTGGGACTTGCAGTTTAGGGAGGAGCCAGCCAGCCCCTCCCTAAACTGCAAAGCTCAGGATTCCATAGGATGCTGAAAGTGGAATAATAGCGCTATAACAGTCTAGTGTGAAAATGGCCTCTGTTTCAAACCAGTCTTCACTACATACCAATTATGCTGAACACATACAGATAACAAAGAGCCACACCTCTAACAACTGAAACAAGACCTACCTCCACTCACAGTGCCAGGGCAAATGATTTCCTTAACAGTTCCATATGGAGAAAATTATTTTGCTTAGATCAAACCATTTGTTTTTCTAGGTGAGAGTTTACGATAAATAGGGTAATCAGTGTGCATGTGAATCCCCTTTAAAAATTCTTGAAAGAAAAAAAAAGACTTAAAAAATTCAAATTAATAGGAATTGAAATCAGGAGCAGGATAGTGTGTATATAACTAGACCAAAGTAACCAATTAGCATCCTTTTCACTAACAATACAAACAACAGCTGTATCCTAGGTGTAGACAATCACATAAACCAAGACTTTGGTCATGACGAGTTAATTTGTGGTGGTCATGAAAGTCCTCAACAGAAGATTTTATGGAAAATGTGCATGTCACAAGACTTTAAAATTAGCTAAAACAAAAACCACAACATCATTTAAACTACCTGCTCTATGAGACACAAACGCACACATTTGTTATCAAACCATCACATGGTAAGCCCTGCAGCAGCTAGAGTTCTATCCTTCCTACACTGGGTGGGACTTTAATGTTTCATCACCTGCAGTGCAAATCATTTTGTGGTGGCATGCTCTGAATCTGGGAGACGTTTGTGTGGCATTATTTGGATGGGACATAAGAGGTGGTACAGCAAGCGTCTGCACCTCTTGTAAGAGGAGAAAGTGCCATCTGTTTTGCGAGAGCACAACAGCAGGTGTTTAAAGATCTAAAGGGCAAAAACCAGGCACTGCTACTGTCCTGGCATCAGTCTGTGTTTATATTCTTCCATAGCAATGAATCAACATGCTTTCTCATTTGGTTTACCACAGTTGTAACAACAGTCTTAGCAGGATGGAAGAAACTATCCTTATGGCGAAGCAAAGCCAAAATTTGAAATGCAGTGTGCATGGGCAAGAAACCCACCAGCAGATTTTCAGTTGTGCAGTTTTTGTTGGGGGATGATAGGAGTTCCAGTCCCACGGAAACGCAGCGGAAAAGCCAGAGTTCAGCGAGCCAACAGCAGCAGCCTTGTTCCCCAGTAAGGATACTCACACACAGAGGAGTTTCTTCCAAAACAGGAGGCACTTTATCTTGCAGCAAGGTTCCGTTATATACAAAACATAGGACAGACGGACAAAAGCTTGCGCCAGGCACCAGGTTTGGTCAACAGACAAATACATACTGCCGTTGCTTTGTTATATACATATCTACAACCAGTCAGGTAGAGGTTTGCACACCTCCCTCTACCATCTGCACACGACCCCCGTTTCTTATGCAACCTTGCAACTACCCACAGCTGGGGCATGATGCAACATCTTTGCAGTGGGCTGATCATTTCCCCAGGGTTCCCTGCCTGGAATCCCTGACAGTTTTTGCATTAAATTATGACCCTCAATGAAGGCTGAAATCCCAAGCATGCTTTTGCTGCAATTAGTTGCCACCAAGTTGACTTCAACCCATGTCAATGCTATGAATGAGAGATCAACAAGACATCCTCTTATTAACAGCCCCGCTCAGGTCTTGCAAACGCGGGACTGTGGCCTTTATCGAGTTAACCCACTTGGAATGAAGTTGTCCTCTTTTCCTGCTTTCCAATTTACCAAACATTATTATACTTTTCCAGTGAGTCAAAATATGCTTACACTTGAGCACAGAGATTGAAAAGATGAAGATCAGGAATATGAGCATTAATGCACTGAGACGGATATTCTGCTATGAATCTGAAGCATTAACAATTAAAAGTGTGGCTTTACAAAAGGTAAGACAGCTGAAAAATGGAGAGCTGTACTTGCCACCTTCACCTAACCCTTGGCAACATCAAATAGGAAAGAAAGATAAAAGTCCTGCAAAATCATAAGGAAATACTTTGCTTTAGATCAGTGTAGACAACTGTGGAAGCTTTAACCCCAAGGAAACCTCTTGGAGCTGCACTTGTTTTGGAAAAAAGAAAAGTCCCCAAGCACCTCTAAATAGGTGTAGGGGCATTTTCATCATGTTTTGAATTACTGCTTTAAAACTGTTTTTCTTTCACATTATTTTTACAAGCAATCTTTGCCAAATGAAGGCTGCCACATAGTAAAGACTCTATTCTCATTTATCATTTATAAAGTACCTACTGCTTACTAAGTGCTGTAGAAATATGCAAAACAAGACTATCTGTGCCTTCAAGCTTTACAATGTAAAAGCCATGGCAGAAAAAGGAAGAAGAAGGAATAAACTCAGATATTATTTGTTAAAAGGTTGTAAAGCTGTTAAAAGCCTATTTAGGCATTATGAAGCCTGAATAAAGTAGTGCTGGTGGTGGGGGCAGTAAGCTAGTCCTTGTCATTTCTAACACCATCTGCATCCTGCATGTAAAACGAGACTGAAGAAAAGAACCTCTCTTATTTGTGAATGCTCTCCCTATATTTGGGACTGTTCCGAATTGCTGAGACATTAAAGGTTTTCTTCTTCAGATTGCTAGTTCTCTATTTGTATTGAGAACAGAAATGACAGACAAAAATGACAACTGAATGGCACAACTAGTGGGCTTCTTTCCCCCATGTTTTCACCTTATCTGGGTTTTGGAATATCCGTCTACGGTTGTTCTTATAATAAGCAGATTGAATGAAAGCAGTACAAAGGTGGTAGGAGCCAAATGGCATTAGAATGCTATCTCAGCTATGTCATGAAGAGTCAGAGGATATCTTCTGAATCAGCAAACACTTTAGGAAAAAAAATAGCCTTAGATATGGAGGGAAAATGCACAATTTCCCTCCTTCACTTTGTACTGCTAATTCTTTTGATAAGAGAATACGTTTATACAATAGGATAAATCATTCTTCCGCAGTTTTCCTCTGGCTTTTTGATAAACCAGTATGCAGTTGATTGATTCATTATTGCCTGCTGCCATAGAAAATGGATCGGATCTAAAGGCTTTCTTCTTCAAATGGAAAGAATGTCCTCCAGCACAGTGCTGCTCAGTGGTGAATACTGGACCAGAGTCAATCCTTGAGCCATTGGCTGCTAGTCCCTGTTGTTTCCAGGAAAGGAAGAAACGATTCTAGCCAATGGGCACAAATATAGTGCTGGCCTCTGGCACACTGGGAAAAAATAACTGCTGGCCCCCCCACATCAGATAGCCTGAGAAGCCCTATTCTTGTGGAAGATCATCTTCTTTCAATGGAAGAAAGCCTTTGGATCCAACAGCATGCATCTAAAGTTCTTGGAAGAAGACAATCTTCAGATCCCACGAGCAGCTTATGCTTAAGGAAAGGGCTTCGTCAAATTTAAGACTCAGGGAAGAAAGACAAGTGCAAAACTCTCCTGGGATAAGAGAAAGTTTGGTTCCTAGCCTAACTTTATTGAAATTATGAACGTAGTGCATTCTTTCTGCACTCAACACAGATTAAAGCTGTGAATGATTTGGGACTGGTCTCAGCTAAAGCTGACAGATTGAACAGTCTAAGATGGAGAAAGGTGATCTCTACCTAGTGGTAGCAGTTTAGCCATCCTCCTTTAGGAGCAGGAGAGCCAAATCCAACAAACTTGGTCAGATTAGACAGTGAAGAATTATGTACATTACCCCACAAGCAATGCTGCTTATTCCAGGAAGATTTTCGGGGAGAGGGCATCCCTAAATGGCCTATCAGTTCTTCATAACAATGTTGGTGTTGGACATGCAACAATATTAGTAAGATGCTCAGATACTAGCATCTTTTGTACCTTGTAACTGGAGTATTTTGACATGAGTTCTTGGGGTAAACAGGATTTTTTTTAAATCAAGTTAATTTGCAGCACAAAGACAAAAGAACTACTGAAATGTCCATCATTAGGTCTATTATCATAAGTGATTATTAGTCTAAAACAGTTGCAGTTACTGAAATCTGTTGAGTGAATGAGAAATAATAATAATAAATAGAAGGAAAAAAAGTATGCTGTGAAAAGGCTAACATGCTAGATCAGTACCTGAGAACTATTTTTATAATATGATTCATAAAAAGTCATGCAGAGCCTTAAGAAAAAGGTACAACAGTTTCAAGAAATCAATTATAGCTCAGTCATTATTATAAATAAAAACACTTTTCAGCAGTAGCAAATGCATACTATGTAACACATATGCCATCTTCACGTAACCTTTTTAACTAACCTCTCGGTGCTTTCTTCTTGTGACAGTTATAAAAAAACTCATAAAAAGAATGTCCAGCAATCTTGATAACAGTATTTTTTTTTTTTGCTTCAGCTGCAGGAGAATGGTGATATTTTCAAGCACTGTGCTTTGTATTTTAAAGTTCTGAATAAAAATGTAAGTTTTATCAGCTGCCTGCCCCAATGTATTACTGGTGCACATTCACAATGGTCTCCATGTGACAGTAAGTCTTGGCCCACGAACTATGTCTCAAATCTTGCTTACGCATGGCCCGTATTTGTCCACGTGTTGACGAAATCTAAGTCTCACAGTAGTTCTTTGAACTTTATCCTCCACCCAACAAATCTTGGCCCTGGATACTACTGAGCCAAGATAATCATGCCACAGACCCAGAGCACCAACAGTCTGACATTTTTGCCACTCACAGCATGGATCACTGGACTTCACTGCTCAAGTGCAAGACATAGGGGATCTTGCCACAGCAAGCAGCGACAAACCTGTGTTATTCAGACCAGCAAGGGTTTCTTCTCCACTGGCCTTCACTGAGATCTTAGCTTGGGAAAGTAAGTGTTCAACAATATACAATACCTGCAATATTTGCAATTACATACCCTAGCTTGCATTTTTCTCATCAAAACTCACACCCTGCCCTGCCATCTTGGCATTAATCCCCCCCCCCCAATTTCCCCAACAAACACCCCACCCCACCCCCATAACTGCCACTGCGAACATCTTCAAAGTTCATGAATATACAGGGGATCTGTTGTTTTTGATGTAGAACTTTTCAACATCTGTACGAAGCCATGACAGTCATACAAATAAGGAAAACCAAGGCACGTGGGGATTAACCCAATCACAGCAGATTACTCCTTGGAGCCATCCTGAGAATAAGATATACAGTGACCTTTTTAAAACACTAATATTTCAATGATAGAACATTTTAGCTATTATGTTTTATTGACAAAATAAGCTGGATTTGGTATTTCTTGGATTCAAACATCTCTACAGCCTAGCAGAAAGCTTCCAACATTTAACAATGATCATATAAAGATGGAGTTCTGAATACATTAAAAGTCTGAAAGGTTTACAAGTAATTTGTACAAAAGGTTCTTTTCAAAAAAGTTCAGTATGTTGTAAAAATACAGTGCTCACCAAAAGATAATGTTTCAAAACCTCTCTACTAGAGTCATTTGCGCCTGTGTGGGGAGTCTCCCCTGTGTTTTCTCCTGCCTTCCTCTCTCCTTGACTCTTTAAATTGGTCCCGGTATCGGCCACGTTCTTCCTCCTCCCTGGGACTGGGATAGTTGTGGGGTCTCTCTTGTGAGTCTGATCTGTTCTTTCTCCACCTGTGGAACTCCCCGTCCCTAGAACTGTGCCTGTCCCTCCCTTCATCACCAGAAAAAGAATTTCTTCTTTCTGATTGTTTCTTTTTAGAATGACTAGTTTTGCTTTCAAAAGGTGTATTTCTTTCCTGATTCCTGTCCTTTCCACTCCAGTAGTTGTTCCTGTCACTGGAATAATCTTTGTCATAAGAGAGTTTCTGTGATGCCTCTTCTCTCTTACTGGAGTCTCTTGAATTTCTGTCAGCACTCCTTCCTGAGTTTCTCTCAGTACCATTTTCCCTCTCAGACTGTCGCCTTTCCTTTCTCTTTTCAAGATGTTTCTTTCTACTTCCTTCTTTTCTCTTGGTTTCTTTGTCTGATGCTTTCTTCTTTTGTAACTTCTTCCTTTTCACATCTAGAAAGATTTTTTAAAAAATGGCATTTAGCTTTTAAATTAAGATATGCATTTTCCTTAATTTATACATTAAAATATATCAGCTTGGTTCCAGACATCCCACACAGGTAGAGAATTTTCTGCAACAAGGTGCTCTGGAGGGGCTCCTGACTCTACGCAGCCAAAATGGGAGGTCATACAGAAGAGGGAGGACAGTGACACTCCACCTGCATAAGCTGAACTGCTTTCCAGTCTGGCGATTAACATTTTTGGATCCAAGGTACTGCAAGGAAGACATATTTTTTTTTTTAAACATCCTATATTATTTAGAGGTTTTCTAGCCAGGAAGCTTGAGTAAATGATTATGGATGAGACCACTTCTTTCTCTTAACTAGAAGCTTTGCAAAATGTATGAAAAATACTTAGCTTGCTCTTCAAGTTTGGGCAATAATGTTAAGCAAAACAAATGCCCACATAGTACTAACACTGTCGATACTGGGACAAGACAACAACAATAACAATAAAAAATTACTACACAGCACACCCCTGCAGACAGATCTTTTTTTCCTACCTACTGCAGCAAGCAATTAGCTGGCCAAATTTTGTTCCTTATCCCCCTCCGTGCATATTACTATACACTTTTCATGTTCTAACTACTTGTAGACATCATTTCATACAAAACTACTGAGTAAAATAATTTGCAGACTCTGGGACTTCAATGAAGATCCATGTGGCTTTCCTTAATGTAATCAGTTTGTATTTGATGGATCTACAACCTTCATAATCTATTAAAACATAAAACACAGCATTCCTCTTTTCAAAAAGGATTTGCTGGATTAACATCAATGCTATTCTAAGGAGATCAGCAAATCTAAGGCGACAACTTTTAACACTGTTTTGAACAATACTGATGTCTGAGTGTCACTGAACTTCACGATCAACAATACATCTTTGCTAGACAGGCCAGCCTGGGGAAATCACATCAACAAGAAAAATCACGCCTGTGTGTTCAGCGGGGGCGGGTGGGGGGGGGAGACCAAGCACAGAAACCTCCTCTAAAATACTTCATTTGAAGTATTTAATCTTCATTTTTGTAAAATTACATCAAAATACAAAAAGACTGCTTGAATGCCCAAAAGACTCTTCCCAAAATACTGCAAAAAGAAAGAAGATAATTCTCGCACATCAAACTGTATAAATATTGCTGCATTTAAATATTCTGGCATTAATTCTGCTTGTGGTGTACAAAAAAGAGTGGGGAGGGGAGATCAGAACACTGCTGAGACTATCAAAATGCTGCGCTATTGAAACTGCTTCTCCCAATGGGATAAGGACAAAACATTAGAACAGAACATATTACATGAAAAACAAAACAAAACAAAAGAAAGCCAAAAACCATTAAAAAAAAAAAGCAGCTACACTCACGTTAGCAGACTCTGTCAATTTGTCACTAAGGACTTACCTCCCTGGTTCCCCTCTAGCTGCAGCTGTCTGTGTGCAAGCCATCTGGCTCTCTGCTGAAATGCCACTTTTCTGACCCTGCTCCATTATGCCTGCCTTTAGTGCTTTGTTGCTTCTGATGTATTTGATTTGTCGTTACAGGTAACACAATGTGAACTTCCAACTAATTATAATAGCCCCTCTTCAGGCACACTGAGTATGCGCTATATTTGTGAATTACAAGATGCTTCCTTTTAAAAGTCAACGAATCAAATTTGTTTTCAATCAGCGTGTTTCTTCAATGCAGAAGCTCACGCTGGGTCATCATCTGCTCTCACAACTGAGCGTCTGCACACTCAGAAGTCTGCTAGCAGGCACTCTTTGGATGAACCACCTTCGTGATATTTCATGACAGCTAACTGGGAAAAATCAGCACAATGACTTTTACTCAGAACAATTAATTATAATATGAAAGTAACCATTTAGTGTGGTCTCACCAATGGAATCTTCGACAAAGCAAAATGAAACACACCACACAAGCTGCATCACGTTAAATTATTTTAGCTGAACTGCCAGATACCATCATTAATGTTTCCTGCACTAGAAATCACATAGACGAGAGCACAAGATCAAGAGTTGCATTCTATGTTTAACTGACAAAAGACGAAGAACAAACTGAAGAACATATTTACACAACAGCTGTGACCCTGAAGATTGGTGGTGGTGGTGGTGGGGGGATGTTCCAAGGTAGAGGGATAGAACACTTTCTTTCTCCTGCTAAACCCTTTGTAGATGTTTTAGCTACAAATACACCATCACTCACTATTCTGAATTTTGTGCCCTTCTGTATAAGCCCAGTAATACCTTCTACTCACTGTGGAAGGAAGCAGAGTGAATTTCATTTTTTTATTAATCCCTTGACTGCGTCCACAAGTCAGGGGAAGTCACCAGATTAGGGTTCTCTGAAACCAGCTACTCCAATCAAGTATACTCAGGCTACAGTATAAAACACTAACAGGGCATAAGCCCATCTGTACATAGCACAAATAATTTCTGCACACAGAACTGTACAACACAGGAAGGTTTATACATGCTCATATTAGATGCTAGAGGCCCTTAACAGAGGGCGTTTCTGCACTACACTGTTATAGTGCTATTATTCCACTTTCAACATCCTGTGGAATTCTGGGGTTTGTAGTTTACTGAGACCAAAATGCTCTCTGGCTGAAAATTCTAAAGGCTCCTCCCTAAACTGCAAACCCCAGGATTCCATAGGATGTTGAAAATGGAATAACAGCCCTATGACAGTATAGTGCGGAAAGGCCTGGAGTCTGTATACCACATGAGTGTCCAGACTGCATGGGACACTGTGAAAGCAACCCTGCCCTATGTGAAAACTGTGCCTTAATTTTTTCAGTAGCATCAGAAAAGGGTTAGTCATCAAATCTTCTTCCTGCCTTTCTTTTTACTTTCAAGTTAACAACTGTTTTAAAAAATCTTTATCTTTCTTGTTTTTAGTCTCTACTTTTAGCTGATTGTGCTGTTTCTGATTTTTAATGTGAATTTTTTTTAATTATTTTTATTGCATGTTGTGCTGAGAGTTTTCAGTTTATTTGGGCAACTAGCAGATTTCAGAATAAACTCTTACAATTATTATTTCACTGTACTTATTTATATCCCATCTTTCTCCCTGCCCTGGTATTAAAGGTGGCTTACAAAGTTAACACAGTTACAAATAAATTTTGCATACAAAAATAAACTTTGCAAATAAACTTTGCACTCTGACATGTGAAGAATGAGCTAACTGAGGAAAGCATGAAGATCTCCACATAGGTGATCTGGTTTATTGAAATCACACAGGTCTAAAGAAAAACAGTGAAAATCTTTATTTGCCTAGATTATTAATAAGCCATTTTATACAATCAACTCTCCCAGTAGAACTGCCCAGATAGTCTTGAAATGATTTACATGTACCATCTAGGCAGATATTTTATTATCTGAAGATTCCTGTCAATTTCAAGTAACAAAAAAACCCACCTTCAAGCACAGAGGGAGCAAAATCAGTATATAGTCATCATCATTTTTCCACAATCCAAGCAAATCAGGGCATGCAATCAAATAATAATAATAAAAAGGATGTATGGCAGACAAAATTTAATACCAGAGTCACTGCTGTGATCGCTGTCAGAAGACGATTCGCTCTCACTGGAGGACCCTGAGGTACCACTGCTGCTGCTTTCATCATCATCATCTGAATCAGATTCTGAGGCCGAAGAGGAATCAGATGACTCCACATCTTGCTTCTGTGTCATGATGATTTTTGGTGCATTCTTCAAATGCTCACGTAGCTCATCCCTATTCAATACATACAGACAATATATGTATATAAATTTGTTACTAAGGTCTTGTCTCACATAAAGTCTTGTGCTCATTTTATCTATGTCCCATATGTCTTCACCCTGATTCTGAATCGATTCCATTTCTCTTTAACTCCTCCACAGAGACACTTGAGTATGCAAGCTGGACTGGATGATAACTGGTTTCAGATCTAGCCCACACAGAATTGTTTCCCACTTGCAAGATCCCTGATTGTCCATACAGTAGGATAATGTTTCAAATTATCAATCCACAGGGAGATGTGGGTAATAAGAAATAATAGCAATAGCAACAGCATGTGTATTTCTATACTGCTTATCAGCTAAGTGCTTCCTAAGTGGTTTAAAATTTGTTACCTAATTGCCCCCAACAAGCTGAGTACTCATTTTACCGACCTGCGGTAGCATGGAAGGCTGAGTCAACCTGGAGCCCGGCAGGATTGAACTGACAACCTTGTGGATGCAGTACTGGCATTTAACCACTGCGCCACCAGAAATAACAACAACAACAACAAAAACAACAACAATAAGATGTTTGAACCGTATCTGTGCATGTTAAGAGTAAGAGGTACTGTCAATTCCCCACTGTGCATTTGCGTAGTGGCCTGGGGTTATGAGCACTGGATTTTCTATGTCTGAGCCTCAATTGTATGTAGCTGTCTAGAGAGACAGGAAGAAGGCCAAATCTGGAGGCAAGGTTTGCTTTCTGCCACGCCATGCTATGAGTTCAATCAGAATCAGTTATCACTTGATGTCATGTTGTGCCAGAATCCCAGGAACTGTTTTCATAGGTCTCTCTCTCTCTCTCTCTCTTTCTCCATATACACTTATTCAACAAATCAGGTTCTCTTACGTCAGTCCACCAAGGCCAATTGAAGTGAAGAAATTGATGGCAAATCTAGTATTTCTCGGATTATCCCGAGGTAACAATCCTTCAAAGAATGGCTGCAGAGTTCTGTTGCAAAACAAATATAGGAATTAGACCTCAAAGTATGTACATCAAAACAGTATTCTGATCCAGAGGCAATGAAGAAATAACAAATGCCACATTAAATAACCTTCTGTATGAAACCAACAAAAAAACAGTAAATCCACTTACACAGCATCCACAAGTACAGACATTTCTAAGTTAACAAAGGATTGCTACTTGGTAGAATGGAAAGCAATTCTTCTTCTACACATTGTTACTCTGCACTGATAAAATCTGTGGAATTTGCAAAACACTTAGTATATATTTGCATTCAAAAAATAATGGTGTGAATAAAGATCTCACTCTTTACTATAGTCAGTAATCTCAAGCTAATCAATTCATTAGCACTGCTGACAGTCAACACATGTTTTGTGAATAGGCCATTACCCAGTACATCTGCCAGTGAAACCAATACTGTAGAGTACCAGTATATGGTTTACAAACAACAATATGACGAACAATTGCTCTATATTCTAAAGTTAGTCAGAAATGAATCTAATCTTTCAGGTCTTATGACAGAATATTGGTCAAAAATACCCTTTGATACCTATCTAGTCTGCCTGATCAAAGAAAAGTTCACTATATTTTACAAGTGTTGAAATTTTTACACCAATAAGTGGCCCAATAAATTATGGGTCCTTCTACATTTGTGGCTCATTCTCTGGAGCTAGCAAAGCAACAACTATGTACAAGATTGTTAGATACACCATGATTTATTGCACCCACAAAAATTGTGCCTGCTTAAAGAGCTTCTACTGGGATTTTAAGGACACTTTTGAAACAAAATCCAAAATCCACAGAGGAGTGATACCTTTACAGGCCAATGAAAATGCACAAAACATATCGCGCAAGCTTTCAAAACTCTAGTGGATTTTTCGTCAGGCAAAAGAAGTTAAAAAATCATACAAGAGAAGAAAAGTGACAGTGTTAAAGAGTTACAGGCCTACATTTTGTATCAGATATTGCTTCTGTTGTTGTTCAGTTGGTATGGAAGGATCTCAGTGCAGGCAGAAGCCACTCCCCTCTTGGCCATGAGGGGACCAAGAGAAAGGACAGTAAAATTTAAATTCCATCAACACTTTATATTAATGGAGTTAATGTTCTGAAACAAGTGTCACAATAAGGGTCCAGAGGAAAGATGTAGATAGGGGAGCAAAGAATATAAAGTCAACAGGCATCACAGCAGAGGATGGTATGGCAGTGAGGAGAAAAAAAAACTGAGGTAGGCACAGAGATGCCTTGTCATGTTTTCCATGGTGCTGGCAGGGTGACGTCTTCCACTTTCTTTAACATAAGATCAGTGGTAAATGTTAGCTGTTCATAGTCTAATTAGAAACGAAGCTAGTATGAAATCCTGCTGTGTTACTGCTTATTCACTGTCTGGTTGGGCAAGGGAGAAATCCAAACAACAGTGAGATAATGATAGTTGGCAAAGCTGAAGGTTCTCTTCTGGGCTGGTATTTGGAGTCTGGGATAAACCTGGTCCTGGTGTGAGAAGTGAAGATTTTTGTTAGGTTGTGCCAATTTTTGTTAAGGAGACATTTCTCATATTCCAACCCTCCACTATTTTACTTTAGGATGCTGCAGGAGAGGAATAAGGAAAACTATTTTGCCTTGTGAATTCTCTGATGAAGAAAGCCAGGATGGTGGAATGGTTTGAGTGCTAGACCATGACTCTGGGAAACCAGTGATTGAATTCCCACTTGGCCGTGGAATCCCACTGGGTGACCTTGGTCAAGTCATATTTTCTCAGCCTCAAAGGGAGGCAATAGCAAACTGCCTCTGGACAAATCTTGCCAAAGAAAACCCCATGACAGATTTTTTCCTTAGGGTTGCTGTGAGTTGAAAACAACATGAAGGCACCCAGCTACTACTATTCTCTGATGAACATGTTTATTATGACAGTCAAACATAAATAATGATAAAGAAATGAGGAACTCCAAGTAATGCTGTCTCCTTCGGCCATCCCACATTTAAAAGACAGAAGATCCAAGATCAGCCTACTACCTTTGAGATATATCAATCAAATGGACAAAAAATCCTTGCAAGTTGTTCTATAAGCAACAGAAAAGCTTGAGATGAGCTAGTTAGGGCTGACTGCATTTTCAGTTCCTTCTGGACTGTTACAACTTGAGTTATGTACTTAATGTACTTGAGTTACGGGCTTAATGTATTACTATTAGGTTAATTATTAATTGGTTTGATTCAATTAATTCATTACTTTTAATAATTGGTTAGACCAGTCCATTAAAATTCTTTCACTTAACTAAAATGGTGTCCAAGGAGGCATGTTTAAATATACACTATCAATGCCAACTATATATGTGAACCGGGGAGGGTAAGTGTTGCCTTAGAAGAGGCATTCTTATGTCCCCTTATAGAGCAAGGAACGCTTCAGGATAATGCTATAATAAGAGCACCTTAAACAAACCAGATGTTCAATCCCTCCCTTCATAGAAGAGACAGTAATTCAGGGAATATACTCGGTGGGAGGAATTTCCAAGGTAATCTTCATTGACTCTACTTATCATGTTATGCTACTGTTCCAAACTTTGGAGAAGACATTCATGGCACGCAGGGAAAGAAGAAATCAACATGAGTTGATTCCCCTCTGGCATCCAACAGAGAGACCATTCCATCCCATGAACAGAGTTCCACTCACGGAAATACTGGATTCAAGCCAAGGAAAATATGCCTTTTGTGTCAAAACTATTGTTCGCACTCATAAAAAAAAACCTAATTCCAAAAAAACCCCAAACTCCATTTTTATATAAAAAAATCAGTTCCAATGACAATTGATAGTCTGAAATATATATGTTCAATTCAATTTACTTCTATGGGACTTCAACAACGTTAAAAATACGTGAAAGGGCACACTCTTTATGGAAACTTAACAACAGTAAGACCTAAGACTGCACAGGGATGCTCACAAAGGGGGCCCTGCAAGACTGATTTACACGACAAAGTTTCTACTTACTCATCCTTCAACCTTGCATTGAGATTAGGAAGGCCCATGTATTCACTCAGCTCTTGGAAAAATATTTTAACAAAAATCCTGCTGGATGATGTTGTTGTTTCCTCACTCAGAGTTATGCATTCAAGGACCTAACAAAGGAAGATGTGGCAGGCTAATGTCAAACACCCAAAATCCATTAAAACAACACCTCTTTTTTCCTTGCTTCAATAAGAGTATCCCCGCTTATTCGATAGGTTAGGGACCAGAGCACTGTGAAAAAGTGGAAATAATTGAAAAGTGGACCCAGTCTTTTTTTTAGGTGTTGGGAAGAAAAGACAGACAGACAGTCTGACACCTCCACCCCATCTTCCCCAGTCTTTACACCACGGCCAGGCTGCCTTCCTTTGGATCTCTTCAGCAGCTAAGAGACAGGGACATAGAGTGTGGAGCAGCCACAGCTGCCCTCCAGGTTTGGTGAAAGGTATCACTTTCTCTTCCTCTTTCCCTCACGCAACTCACCACCAGAGGCTAGTATGCCTTACACACACGTGCGCACACACACACACACATGTGCACGCCCACGCCCACAGAGCAATTCCTCAGGTACAGGGAAAAGATGAAGCTGGAAACTTGTCAGCCACACCAGCTTTTTGCTTGCTGCTCCTCCTTTTTTCTGCCTACCAAGTTGTCACCTTTTCTGTTCTGCTGGGCAGATGGAGCTGTGGGAATGGAGGGTGCTGTGGGGAAGGAAGAAAAAGCTGTGCATGGCCACTTTTTGACAATCTGTTCTTTCAACCTTCTTTCGATTAGTATGTGTGGTTGAAAGAGGGGGCCACACATCAAATATACAGGTTTTGATTGTAAGAGTCGAAAGAGCGGGCCATCAAAATGCAGACTGTCTAAAACCTAGAGACACCTACATTTCTTTGGCACTGTGTCAAACTTATGCAAACAAGCACTAGGTGGCCTAGAATTAACTTCACACAGCAATGACACTTTCTGTTCATTTAAAAGCATAACCCTGTCTCCAAACAATTCAGTTGAACTTCTTCTATTCTAAAGTGAGTCTACTTCAAAGATCTCATGGTCCTTGTCAGTGCCAACACCAATGCAGTGTTCAGCACCTGACCTGAATTTTAACTGACAGCACCTCTGTCTGAAGTACTTCAAAAGAGAAAAACAAGAGCTCGCCTTTTCAAACCCCACAAATGTACTGTACGACTGAAAACATTTTTCTACTTACACTCCATGGAAGGGAATCTGTGTACAAAAGGTGTGCAAACATTTTGGCAACATTCCTCAGCTTGTTTGTTTCCAGCCGATGTATAGTATCATACTGCTCTTTGAAAATGGCTTCAAATGCTTCCATGTATTCCTTTTTCAACATACAGAAACGCTGAAAATGCAGGAGATAGTGAGAGAAAAACACTTTTTAAATAAAAACTTTGAATATAGAAATGCACTAAAACTAGAAGTGCAAATGATGAAAACACTATGGAGACCTTGCCTTTCAAAACATTTACTTGGACCAAGAGATCCTAGCTCAACCTAAATACTTTAAAGGCACCACATCTCATCTGATCTTGGAAGCTAAGGAGGGTCAGTCCTGGTTAGTATTTGGATGTGAGATCACCAACGAATACCAGGTGCTGTAGGATGTATTTCAGAGGAAAGAACTGGCAAAAATACCTTTGAGTATTCCTTGCCCTCAGAAAACCCTTTGAAATTCATGAGGTCACCATAAGTCAACAGGCAACTTGAAGGCATATATACACACAAAGATCTTAAGAGCAAAAAACTCCTCTTATTTCTGCCTGTGCACAACGGGAAGGGGGACCAAGGGAATGCAGAAAAAAATTACTGCTGTCCATACAAATATGCAGAAATATTTCCATTTGGAGAGTTCTCTGGCGCTGTTATTAAGGGTTTGACATAGCCTTCTGTGAAAAGAAGGAAGTTTTCTGTCTCCAGAAGTCTTTTGATCCAATTTTTGCTTGATTTCTCCCTTCCTGTTGTAGAGAGTTTCCAAACCCTCCACAGGTGATTTCTGCATAGGGATCTGAAGATGGAAGTGAGAATCTGTGGAAATAATCTCCTTCTCCACATGTGAGCAGAAGAACATACTTAACTGAAGCTTGCATTTGTTCCCTAACATTTTTTAAAATGGACCCTAACAGCATTTCCAAATAAGATAACTTGTTTCCATAACACTTGATTGCATGTGGAAAACTCAAATTTTCCATCAGTGCCTGCCACTGAAAGCATGCCGCATGATCAGATAGTTAACATGTGATAATATATATGAGCATGCCTGAAAAGTGAAAGAAAACTGGCAGTCAAATCTTCAATAATTACATGTATTTTTTTCAGGTTTTTATTTGTAACAGTCAAGACTGAAGAAGTTCTGCACAAATGAATAAAGTTACCTCTTCTGGTGGCAGGCAAGCATACACTTCCAGGGGGTCTCACAACCCACTGAGTAGACTTCAAGTAAGAAGTATGGGGGTGGATAAACCTTTAAAATGGTGCAATAAATTAGATCTCAAATGTTTGGACTTTTTTCTAGAGACAAAAATAAGCCTGTTCACAGCTCTGTCAGCTTTTCTGAATGAGTCTTAAGTTTGTAATCAACACATCCTTAGCTTTAAAACATCTGATGGCAAAGTGTTTGTCTCAGACACAAGAACAGAAAAGAGGAACACATTGTGGCTAGCTTTCAAATCTGATGATTTCCCAGCCAAGACTGACAGGAAAAACATCTGTTGACTATCAAGGAGAACAAACGGTCCTGCTCATCCTTCCTAGTGCTCTTATGTCATCCAATTTTAATAATTCACACAAACAAATGGTGCCAAAATACCTGCCTTGTGTTTCCTGCTACTAAAAGCTGATTCAAACACTTTTGATGGCTCAGTGCCAACGAGCTGAAAGGCTTTGTGCGAGGTAAAGAAAAGTGACATGAACATTCTGTATCTGATGTCTGATCCAAGATTGCTGCGTTACACTTGCAAAGTTATCAGCTCGTGCTGACAGTACTTTTGTACTGAGTCCTGAAAGAGATGCCTATGCAACATGTGCCATAGATGAAGAAAGCAACTCACCCCAGCAAGCAGACCAAAGAATTTCTCATATGTTCTCTGTTGAGCACAGCAGTCGAGTATCATGTTGCAAAGTTCCTTCTGTTAGAGAGAAAATGAGGCTTCTAAGACATTGCCGTGTCATGATCAAGACAAACTAGTTCCTAAGCTAAAAGTAAACAATATTTAATTCACCAATATACTCTGAAAATCAAAGATCTATTGATTTTTTAAAACCCTAAATTAAAACATGAGGAGGGGGAACACAATAGCACAAGCCAAGGAAGATATTTCATTCTAAACTGTCATCAGTAATAGACTGGACGAGGGTGAACAAACTGAAACTTAATCCAGACAACACGGAGCTGCTTGTGGTGAGCTGAAAAGGCAGATCAGGGAATAGGGATTCAGCCTGTGCTGGATGGGTTTACACTCCTCCATGAAGACATAGACTTGCAACTTGGGGGCACTTCTGGAATCAGCCTTGAGTGCAGAAGCTCAGGTTTCAGTCTTACAGTCAGCAGTGACAGAGTGCATTTGCACAGTTAAAGCTTGTGTACCAGCTGTACCCATTCCTTGAGATGTCAAGGAATGCCTTTAGTTGTATTCCAGTTGGATTACTGTAACACACTTTATGTGGGGCTCCCTCTGAAGATTTGGAAACTTCAACTGGTCCAAAGAGCAGCAGTCAGATTGTTACATGGGGCTGGCTGCAAGGAACACACAACTCCTTTGTTGCAACAGCTCCAAAAGCTGCCAGTCCATTTCTGGGCACAATTTGAAGTGCTGGTTTTGATCTATAAAGGCCTATACAGCTCAAGTCCAGGTTATTTGAAGGCCTGTATTTTTCCTTACGAATGAACCTGTGCTTTGAGATCTGCTGGGGAGGCCCTTCTTTCTGTTCCACCATCCTCACAGGAACATGTGGTGGGAACATGGAAGAAGACCTTCTCAGTGGCTACTCCCAGGCTCTGAACTCCCTTCCCAGAGAAATTAAACTGACATCCTCCCTACTTTCTTTTTGCAGACAACTAAAGACTATTCTGTTTTGACAGGCATTTTATTATTGATTGTATAAGGTCTGTCTCATCTAAACAATGTGCTGGATCTTGCCAATTGTTGTGCTGTTGTGGGTGGTGTGTATATGTATGTCTAATGGTGGATGTTTTAAGGGGTCTTTAATTTCTTGATCATTTAATCTCTTTTCTAACTTTGGTGTTTTGTGGATTTTTAACTTCATGCTTTTAAACTTGTTGTAAGCCACTTTGAGTCACAAACTGGGAAAAGCGTGGGATAGAAATAAACACGTAAATAAATACAGAGCCTGAAACTATCCCAAATACACCAAGTCTCTCTGAGTTTCTTTCAAAATAAAATCTCTCAGGGACTTTAAAATGTTGTACTTCCTGCCCATGAATGGATGAGACCAAGTCTTTTTTATTTTTCTTGCTTCTATAAATGCCTCATCAAAACATTTCCATTCAGCACAGTGTGTGATTTAACAGAAGTGACCATAATTATTATTCTATATTTAGCAAAACAAAAGCAGCCACCAGTAAATATTCTGGGAAAAAGAGGAGTACATTCTTTTGGTGGTGAGTTAGGCTAACTGTTTTATGAGCTTTTTTTACCCCTCATACATTATATTAGTTTAATATGTTCAGATGCATATTAACTCTTTATATTGTTCTATTATAATAATGTTGCAGTCAGTTTTCATATAATAAAAAAGGGCAAAGTGCTGATGCTGTTGCAAATGAAGTCAGCAGAATTTGCAGAACAAATTACTTTTTGTACTCTTAATTGCAGTGGCAACATTTTAATATCCCCTATAGGTTAAAGTAATTAAATATTTTAACATTTCAATTTAATATTTTATTCATTTCTAGCAGACTACCCCCAGCAGCCATGCACAGGGAAACAGATTTGCCCATACAGACACACTTTGTAGGTTCTCAGAACAAGAGCAGATTCAATCTAAAGTTTCTGCTTCCTAGAGTAAGCAATAAAATGCATTCAATCGTTTTGCATAAATGGTGTGATAGAACTCACTCTGTTAGCAAACTGCAGCCTTAAATTTTAGTGTATCCCCTATTTAATTTGCCAAATTTTTTTTGCCTAATCTCACATAGGTTTTATAAAGTTGTTGGCAGATTCTATTTGCCGTCTGCCTTTTTAAAAAAAGGTTACGCTAAGGTAAACCAATCTCTCAAGCCAACTTGGAGATTATAAATTTGAGAATATTTGTGTTGTGTGCCTTCGATGCTTATTTGTTGTGTGCCTTCAAGTTGTTTTTGACTTAGGGCAATCCTAAGGTGAACCTATCATGGGGTTTTCTGGCTGAGAGTGTGTGATGCACCCAAGATCACTCAGTGGGTTTCCATGGGCGAGTGAGGAAACAAACCCTGGTCACCAGGCTGATAGTCCAATGCTCAAACAACTGGCTCTCTTGCTAGTCATATGCAAAAGACATCACTTTCTTCACCAAGCCTTCCTTTCCTGGTCACCAAAAGTCTTACTCAGGACTAGAGAGTCAAAAGAAATTTCTATCAACCTTTTTCTTGAAACGAATATTCATTTGTGGTCATTGAGACAATTAATGAAAAGCACTCATGGATGTCTCATTTCTCCGTTGTTAGAAATAAGTTGCAATGTCAGATGACCCCCCCCTTCCTTTAATGCTGTTAAGTGTTTCCATTTGCTTCTCTTGTTAGTGACAGTTAATATTAACTGGGTTGTGCAAGGATCTGGATGATTGACAGCAATCTAGTAAGAATGACTGGAGATGCCTTTTATTCCATCTTTTCCTTCACTTCCAGATACAGCATCTATACAGAGGTTCCTGACCTCCCTACCATGGCTGAAAGGAAGAAAACAGGTCCAGGAGCATAGGCCCTCTCTTCCTGGCCTCTCTTGTGAGGATGCCCTCTCACCTATCAGCTTTAAACCATAGTCAGAGATAACCAGGATTGCTCTTAAACCAGATTCTGTAAAGCTGGTCTTGGTTTACAGCAAAAACTTGGGTTTATGTTAACAACGGTTAACCCTGGTAAGAAGATTATTCTGGCCCACAGGTATTGCTCTTGAGGGATGGGCAGGGAAGGAAGAACCATGTACTCCTGTCAAATGTTTTTAATGTCTTACAGTCAGAGAGCACTCTATACCCTTCTGCCAAACAAAGAACACCCCTTTTCATTCAATAAAACAGATGTTTCATCATCTTAATTCAACAGCTAATGTAGAAACTTTAGCAGAAACAGGCAATGAAGGCTATGAGCTGAAGACCAAAACCTGAAAGTACAGAGCATTTTACAACTGCAGATACTTTGCCATTTCTACTTTTTCCCTGGTCAAGTTTCTCTTTGAAACCACCACCACCTGGTTCTATGTACCCCAAAGCATTTTGCCACCAGGTCATTTCTCTATCTTACTCAATATCAGGAATGCTCCTCAGATTAAAAGCAAATAGCAGTGTGAAACAACATTTGGTTTCCTGGCAATGTGTGCTAGTCTGCTGCCTCTGGGACTCTTGTGTGATTATTTCTGCTGACTGTCTCCTTAAAATATTTTGTTCATTTAAATGCATTTTCCTTCTTTCAAAAACTGATTTTCTGCTCTAGATGTGTGGAAAACAGAACTGAGCTGTCCTGCAACTGCAACTGCAAGGCCTAGAATTTAAGAAATTCAGTAAGAAAATACAGCTGAGTATGGTGGCATGAAACTACTTCGGGTTGGATCCATCTTTTGCCTTCCACCAACAGAAGGACTCATTCTTTCCAGGGAAAGCTTTTGATCCAGTGAAAGGGTCCCAATGGAGGTAAGAGCAGGCAGAAGGGACTCAGCTTACAGTGCCACCACATATACGGTTCTGAAGGGTCCCCACACTTTCTAGAATAGTCCATCCGAAACTAGAATGGGTTGCAAAGTTGCCTGTTCCACCTACACCTGTAAGGGATCCAACCCTTTAAGTAAAAAAATCAAATTAGGAGTAGTTAAGCAGGTCTGTAGTACACCCTCACAGCTTGTCACACTTCTGCTGACAAAAAGGCTTTGAATTATTTAAGCAGCAGCAGCAGCAGCAGCAAGAAGAGCCATATTAAAAGCACTGTAAGTGTGGGCTGCAACAGTTTAGTGCTGCCTACAGGTTTCAGACATATAAATGTCAGCTAATTATTTGTTTGTTTTTAACTATATTCAACTAATGTTAGAACCACCATACTAAAATATAATCATGCCATAAAACTCTCTTGCTACCGAACAAACCAGGACACCAACAAAACAAAAATGAAATACACACAAACATACACACCAGGTCCTCTGTATCTACTCTCTCCTCCCTAGGACTACGTAATTGAATTAAATAACAGTTGGCCCTCCATATCCATGGATTCCATATCCATGGATTCAACTAACCACAGCCTGAAAATGTTTTTAAAAAATCCAAAAAGCAAAATTTTCATTTTGCCATTTTATATAAGGAACACAATTTTACTACATCCTTGTACATAATGGGACTTGAGCATCCACAAATTTTGGTATCCACGGGGGATCTTGGAAACGAACCCTAGCAGAAATCAAGGGCCCACTGTACTGAAATCTTAACTATCAATTCAAGTAGACACCAGGAAAAAATTCAGCAAGGAAACAAATGATACACTTTTTTTTTTGGGCTAGGTAATCACTATGCTTTAAACTGAAAAAAAATCTGGAAAAAAAACCAAAAACAGGAAAGCTTTTTACAAAAGCATGTGATCTAAGTGGAAATGGGAGATATCGGAGAAGAAAAGATCTTCCCAACAGAGTTTTCATGTAAGTGTGGAATCCTACACAGTGATCAGTTTTTGCACATCTTACAAAATGAAAGTTACATGACTCAGCAGTGTCATGTGTGCTCTAACCTCTGAGTGTGAGGTATGGGTTTGGAAAGATCCAGTTTTTCAATAACCATAAATGTATTTATTGTATTTGAAAATGGGAGGACCCAGGTTTGTTTCAAATGGTGGTTTTATTAATAATCCAGATCCTAAACTGGTTTCATCCTCGCTTCTCTTTATGAACAATAGTTTTAATCAGAGATGTGAATCATGTGGGCATGGGTTTTAGTTCTCAGGTGCCTCCCAGACTCCCTTCGTCCAAACCATAATGAACTTCTTGTTTTGGGGGGCTTGGTGCCACCTGCTGGTTGGGCCCCAAGAGTAGGAAACTGACCTCTAGATGTTGCTCACTCAAGTTTAAACCGTCTAGTTTCTCTCTCTCTCTCTTTTTTTTTTTTTGACAAAATCATTCATTGTTACTAGAAAAACTGAAAGGGAGAGTACCTCTCATCTCCTCCTCACAGAGAGGTGAACGGACATGAGAATGGAAGAGCAAAGTCCAAAAGCCTGTTCGTATAGCACTGCTCAGTAATCCCCCAATTCATAAAAGGTACAAAATCAATTTCTCTTTCCCCACTATATACATGGAAACAATTTTTTAAAAAAGTTGATTCACATATAAGAATCCGTTCCCTATCCTGGGGTATAGCTGAGGAGGAGTGGGAAAAACAAGGGCATTTGCCTCCCACAATAAGAATTCTGATCTTCCCCAAGAAACTCCCTTCAGTCCTAAATCGGTATGTGAACAGTTTTCCACGTCATAGACCTTGCAATACTACAAATTTGGGGACCAAAGGAAAATTTCTTTCAGAGGGCAGAATGATTATTGAGGGGGACAATGCCCCCATTCCAACCTCCCATAGCTACACCCCCCCATCCTACCCTACCAGGAGGGTAGGGAAAATATGCATGTGCTTCCGAAGCAATAATTTGAAAGAGCTCTGGCTTTCTTCACTTTGACTTTTTGCAGGTGAGCATTCTGTGAAGACTGTTTAATAACAGTGTCAGCAAAGCAACACACAATACAGCTTTTCTGGAAATATTTTCTTTTGGTCTCAGAATAGAATTGCCTGGCCTCAATGTTTTTCATCTGTTATACAACTGCATTTCAGCAGAGCAAACATTTTTACACACAGAACAACATGGCATCACTTTTCATCATTCTATTTTGAGGGCTCATTACCGGTAAGAAGGAAATTCAACAACATTAATTTCTACTTGGTTTATTTTTATTTTTTTTAAATAAAGATGATGCTTTAATTATAATTGAAGTGACTTACTACGTATTAGCCAATAGGCTATGCAATATGACACTGTCAATATCTGATTGGAAAAAAGTGCTGTTTCTAGAAATAGAAAGAGGAGAGAGGAATTAGAGAGAATTACCGTCTGGCTTTCAGGAAAATCCATCTTCAGCAATTTGTGAGCACATTCTTCAAAGTCTAAACTGTAAAAGGGGGAAGAAAAATGTATATCCAGAACCGACTTGTGACCATAATAGCTGGAAAACACTTCTATGCTGACAATGCTAATATCTGTATTATAGAAATGAAATCTTGTGGGCCTGAAATAGACTTGATTTAAAAAAAACCCAGCAACCTCAAACAATGCTGATTTAAGCTACTCTTCCAAACAAAGGGGGAATTAAGTCAACTACTCTTCCATATTTTCTTATGCAAAAATTTATTCAAGGAATATCCTAAATCCTCCACAGTACTCCACTTAGATTTCCACTTATGCCCTCCCTGTTCATTTATCTGACATAAGACAAACAGACCCTAGCTGCTCTGTGAAGTTTAGATCCACTGGAGCAAGGAAGCTAACACAGGCACAGTCGCAAGAAGTTCATTAAAAAGAAAAGGTGCATAAATCAATACCATCTTTGCAGTGAACTGAAAATCTGCCACAGCAGTTTTTGACATTTTTGACATTTCGTTAAAAAGTATTAAGAATTTAACAGGTTTTTTACAAAATTGCAGTTAAAACCAATTCTGCTTTAGTCACTTCATATTACTATATGAGCCCTGGCCAAAACCAATAGATTTTCAGACAGACTAAAAACAAGATGACTCCCATGTGTGAATCATCATCACTACAACACTATGCTAAACAGAAATGTACTGAAGCTAGTAACTAAACAAATGAAAACATTATGGTCATCTGAAATGTTGTTTCAAAACGTCCTCCCATAGAAAGTATTTACATTTGCTGTAAAGAGGACAATTTAAAATATACTATTAATTAACAGACTCTTTAAGCCAAGCGAGCTTCTTTCCCCATTCCGTGTCATGTCTTTCCCCTGCTCTTACTATCAGACATGAATTGCATGTACCCTGTTTTTATTTCCTCACGCAAAGCAACGGTATGGACTACGGAAATCTTAAATTCCCAGAAGACCCAATGGACATGAGCAATGGCAAAGAATTATGGGAGTTGCAATCTGAAACCTCTGAAAAGCCAAATGTCCCATGTTCCTGTCCTAGTGATTCCTTAAAAAATAAAAAAAAAAACAAAGAACAACCAACCACCCCAAAGCCCCAACAGGATTCTCAAAAATGAATGGAGAACAAGGCTGCTCTCAAATATTCAGGTCTAAGAATTCCGGAACCAGCTTGTCAAAATATTTCCAGCCCTAAGTCAAGGACAACATACTTTCATCGAGAAAGTATTTATTTATTCCATTTATACTCCGCTTTTCCCTCAAGATTTTATTTTACCTTGATTGAATTGCAAGGTAAATCGTTCGCCGGAAGGAGACCAGGTTAATTTCTGTTTTATCATGGATGGTCACTTTTTGTCCTTTCAAAGTAAAGAGGAACAATGCATGGAATTAGCACTCAGAAACAATATATTTCAAAAAATAACCTTACATTCTAAGCATAACCATACATACTATTTAAATGGCAATAGCCTGCACATAAATTATCCATGAAGCACTAAGTGCAATGGGTTGTTTCCAATGGTGGCTCTACTTAGGCAAAGTGGATGTCTGAGTTCTGCTAATCCTCCTTGACCCACTACAGTCCACTATCCCCCTTAAAAACTTGCTTCTGAAGGCTGTGAAGAATAGGGGCTATGGCATGGAGGATGGATGCTTTGCCATGTATGAGTACAGTGCCCTCCTTTACCGCAATCTCTGCATGCACAAATACAAGGTTGCACAAAGTCTCGCATTCCATTATAGTCAATGGACGCAGCAGGTGTGTACCCATGCCGCCACAGGTGTGCACACATCACATCCACTGACTATAATGGGACATGACACTTCACATTTTTTGTTTTACACAAGGGTTCCTGGAATGGAACCCCTGAGCACAGGGAGGGCACACTGTATAAGCACTTTTTGCCAAAGCAAAGCCATCATTTAATATAGTCTAGTACTTAGATAATTATAACATACAAAAAAAGTTTTAAAGAGTATAGCACAACAGAGAAACCCCAACATAGGTGTCTGCAACTAGCAATGTATCAGCTCATCTTTACTCTAGTACATGGAAACAATTACAAATAAAAACATAAATAACCAGACTTGCAATTATGTTCACAGAAGCTACTAGCAAACAGATATATTCAAGTAGCCAACTATTGACACAAATAACCACAGTCAGCCCTCCACATTCACTAGGGTTAGGGGTGCAGGACCTCTGCAAAAATGGAAGAATGCAAATATTAAAGTGTGTTCATTTGTGTGTCTGTGGGAAGGAAGCTGAGGCATGGTGGGGAAAATGGACACTTAGGGACCAAACCAGGTCAAGGAATGGAGAGGGGTGGGATCGGCATGGTGGTCCTTTACTTCCTCTCTCTTGCCCATCTCTCTCCTTGGGTGTGTGGGGCATTGGGAGAGGATTTATGTTGCTGAGAAATCAGGCTGCAATCCATCCCTAGTTGGCCAGGCAATGGCTGATGGAGGAGGAAGAGGACCAGAGGTAGGTTTTCAAAGGCTGTGTGCCCTGATTGGAGCTGCTGAGAGGGAAGGTTCACTCAGAAAAGCACCTGAGGTGGGGGAAGGGGTTGGAGAAACTCACAAATCACCAAATCTGTGAAAGTCAAACCCACAAATGTGGAGGGCCAACTGCATATGTTTGCACTCTAGGAAAACAAAACGCAACTTCTATAAGGCTTCATTATGCAAAGTAACAATTGCTCCTCGGCAACCAGGCAATCAGATAGAAGGCTCTTTTGTTCACAAAATTTCCTGTGTTAATTTCAAAGGGGAGTCAAACTCTGTGGCTCTGTGTTAAAATGGCACAGCAACATTTCTGTTCATTTGTATGTCTCTGCGCACGCACGCATGTGCTTGTTTTCACTTCTACCCATAAGGATACCAGGGATCTATAAGCAGAACAGCATGTCTTACCGACCTGCCATGAAATCAAGATTTAGGCCAGCAGCTTTAAAATGAATTCATGTCCTACTTCTTATGGGAGGGGCTGCCAGAATTTCCATGTGAGTAATGCAAGTGATGACAGAGTTCTGTAATTACTATTTTTAATTACTATCTGCTTGGAAACAGAAATTTATTTTCCTCTCCCAAGAGTACTGCTACAGCAACAGTGTCATTTGAAACATTTTGCAAATGTTGAGGAAGTCTAAAAGGCTTCTTGAACTCCTGTCTAACGACCACTCCAACTAAGTTTAACATTTTAGATTTCACTACCAAGAGGAACAATCTAAATGTAATCATAATTCTACTGAACTCAACAGATCTGAAAAACTGCTTAACTATGGATAGATCATGCTTACACACATACATGTGGAGGCTAAAAAGAGAAACAGAACACAATACAGCACAGCACTTTATTATAAAATGGCTTTCAGGATTATACTGCAAATTAATCCTCAGTAAGAAAAGAAACTGAACAAGCCTGATACGATTCTGAGCAAAAACCTTGGACTGTGCATATTTTTTGTATGATGACACAAGCAGATAGCTGAAATTTTAAGAAACCAAAAGCCTGACATTAAAAAAAAGGTTACAAAATTCTGAATGCTTCAAAAGCAATGGGCTTTTCCTTCTCCAACATCAGTCCCCACATCAAAGTGCAAACCACTTTTGAAGTGGAATGGGTCTTCAAAGGTACATTGTGATCCAACACAGCAGCATTCTGACTGTTTTTTTTTTTAAATCTGAGTGGGCACCTCTAAAGCAGCTTTTTGGACCTAGATTGTAGCAAACAGCACAAGTGGGTTGACGGATTTTACCCAGTCACTACTGGAAATACCTTGACTTTGAACAGCAAGGGCAACTAAATAGCAAATTAATATACTACATTCAGCTTTCCTGTTACTAATAAATCAACACATAAATAATACCTTTTTGGGACTGACACAAAAAGGATCCGCCAATCCATATAGTGCACAAAACAAACAAATAGCCCCATCAATAGAAGGGGCATTTCTAATGTAAGCAAAAGTCATGTTATTGCACATAAACACTGAACCTTCCACAACTTGCAGAAGTCCATAAAACCATTTACTACATTGCACTCTTACCATCTTCATCTTCTTCTTTATCCTCCTCCTCGTCCTCACCTTCCTCCTCACTGCTTCTAACATCTTCACCAGATTCTGAGTCACTGTCACCTTCATCAAGAATTTCTACAACAGAACAAAATTTAAGGAAACACTAAGATTAGATTTGGTGGAATCTTCAGAGAAGACATTAAGGATGAAGACCCCACATAGCGGGAAGCGGAGGCTTCAGAACTGAAACAAGAGCAATTCTACATTCATTTGTTTGGAAGCAAGACCCAGTGAACTCAGTAAGAGTTACTTTTAAGTATGCATTCACCTTTTTTTAAGTGAAAAAACTGAGATTGCTTTCTGAAGTAATTGTTTAAGACAAACGAAAGTTCAATTTGTTTGCTTTTGCCTTAAGTATAAAAGGGTTCTGCTATATCCAAAATATTAGCTTACACAGTGATTGTGGGTTTCACCAGGAGGCGATCTGTGCAAAATCAGAATCAGTTTGGTTTACATACCTTTTTTAAGAGCTTTGTACTTCTCCTCATTCTCCATGAAATCAGGATCCATCTTGAATACATCTTTGGAAAAAGAAAAAAGAAAATTACCAGTGAGAAAAGAAAATTACCAGAGCCTTTAAAAAAAATTCAGTGCTACTGACTGGCAAATTCAGTTCAGTGTTATACTTACTAAGAACATCATCTGGATTGTAGTTATCTTCCAAAGGCAGCATATGAGTGAACTGATCCTCTTCCTCTACAAGATCCAGTCCATCTGGAATTATTGGGTGATCTTTGAAGCCATCTTTACGGACTGCAAACATGACTTCTATCATGTACTGAACTCGCTTGTCAGTTTCTGATTCATGCAGAACATGACGAAGGCGGTCAAAGATGGCTGTGATTTAAAAGCAGAACCAAGGGAAAGGTCAGGTTGGCTTTCCACAATTGACAGGCTGTGGGGAAAGGGACTTTTAAACAGGCAGGTGCTGTAATTTAATTCAGTGGTGCTTTAGTATTACAATTTAATTGTGTTCTAACATAATAACTTGGCTTGCTTTTATCCACAACTCTTTTTAACCTTGTTGTGAGATTTCTTGAACTCACTTTAAGAAGAAAGGCAGCATATAAATCAAATAAATTAATAAGAACATTTTTCAAACCCATAGGAATCAAGAAATATATGTTTCTGCAGTGTATACATACCATTAACACCTCTAGGAGACACTTCAGTCAACTTGAGGCCACATTCTTTTAGAAACCCAATAGCTACTTCAATACTATCATCTGTAGGTCTTTCCAGAAGTAATGTCAGCATTTCCAAACACAAAACTTCATGAGCCTTACCAGGGAGAACAAAACAAAGATTCTTGTTAAGCAACAGCAATATCAAATTCCTCTGATTGTGCATATTTCACATATACCTTTACAATAATGGATAAAAAACCAGTAGTGCTTCAGAAACTAGCTGAAATGCATCAAGCAGTGGGACACATGTTTCTCAAAAAGCAGTCCCACCTCCACTTCTAGCTCCTGGAGCTCAGAGGAGTCTGAAGAGAAGCTTAGGTTAAGGAATCTGTAGGTCAAAACTGGGTCCCACTGGGCATTTCTGAAACAGTTCTCTAGGCACTGGATACTGGAAATATAAAGACCCACGGTTTGAAGTGAGGGTAAAAAAAAAAAAAATCAAATGGCTCGATCCATAGACATATTTCAATATGAATGAAGCTAAGGACACATGGCTCCTTCTGAGTCAACTTCTGAGGACAGAACTTCAGCACATCCTTTCAGTATTCACAGGAAAGCAGAGGGCAGGTCTAGCCCTTTTGGGTGGTTTGGGTTTCAGTTCTCAGAACCCCCAGGCAGTAAAAGAACAGGTTGTTTACCTGTAACTGTGGTTCTTCGAGTGGTCATCAGTGCCCTCACACAATGGGATCTTCGCGCATGCGCAGCAGCTTTTGGAAAGTTCTAGAGCTGAGCAGCTTGGCGGGAACCCCTCCCGCATCCGGTACTGAGCATGCTCAGTCCCGCCAAGCCAACGGTCTCTCCTCAGTTTTGAAGTCTGCCGAAGCAGGACCTGAAGAGGGGAAGGCTGGGCTGGTTTGTGTGAGGGCACAGATGACCACTCGAAAAACCACAGTCACAGGTAAGCAACCTGTTCTTCTTCTTCGTGGTCTCTATGCCTCACACAATGGGAGACTGAGTAGCTTACCAATGGACGGTGGGTCAGGTCCTACAGAACAGAAGACAGCACTGCACAACCAAAGCGGGCATCATGCCGGGCCCGACAGTCAAGACGGTAGTGGAGGACAAAGGTCAAAGGTCGCGACCAGGTAGCCACACAACAGAGCTCTTGCAGATCAACCCCACGGAAGAGAGCTGCTGAAGACGCCGTGGCCCTTGTGGAGTGGGCACGAAGCAGGGCTGGCGGAGGTTGTCTAGCCAGTTCATATGCGAGGAGAATGGTCTGGGCCACCCACTTGGAGAATCGCTGTGTGGACACCTTATAGCCCTTCCGGCAACTACCATGACAAACAAACAGGTGGGGAGTCTGTCGGAAGGACAAAGTCCATTGAATGTAAAAAGCCAGAGCTAGACGGATGTCAAGCGAGTGAAGAGATTGTTCCAGAAGCGTAGCTGGGTCAGGATAGAAGGTAGGAAGGATGACATCCTGGTTGAGATGGAAATCCGAGACGACCTTACGCAGGAAGGAGATGTCTGGGCGCAGCACCACCTTGTCATGATAGAAGACAAGGAAAGGCTCATCCGACCGTAGAGCTGTAAGTTCACTTGCTCGCCTAGCCAATGTGACAGTGGCGAGGAAGGCCATCTTCTTAGTGAGGAGCCGGTCATCTGAAGTAGCCATAGGTTCAAAGAGCGGTTGTGTCAGTTGAGAGAGGACCAAGGACAGCGACCAAGGCGGCAGAGGTGGGGTGGCCGGAGGATAAAGGTGTTGTAGCCCTTTCGGAAATTGTTTAAGGGTAGCATCACAGAAAAGTGCAGCAGAAGGGGTACCACGCGGCTGGTAGGCTATGATGGCCGAGAGGTACACCTTAAGGGATGAGAAGGCCAGGCCCTGTTCCCAGAGGTGCAGGAGGAAATGCAACGCAGTGGGCAGAGCAGTCGGTGATGCTGGTTCTTGGTGGGCATCAGCGAAGGTCAAAAACTTTTGCCACTTGTAATGGTAAGACCGGTGCGAAGACTTCTTCCTGGCAGTCGTGAGGACAGCCTGTATTGCTGGAGAATCTAAGGGATTATCCTCCATGCGTGAAAACGCAGGAGTGGCAGATCTGGATGCAGAACAAGGCCGTCCAAGTGCGAGAGGAGGTCTGGTGCCGATGGAAGTTTCAGAGTGCGGCCTCGAGCAGCCATGAAGAGGGGGCCGAACCAGTGTTGCCTCGGCCAATACGGAGCCACCAGTATGGCGTTGGTGCGGTCCAACAGAATCTTGGCCACCACTCGACCTGGAAGTGGGAATGGTGGAAACGCGTACAGCAGCTCCTTGTCCCACAGAAACTGGAAAGCATCTCCAAGACAGTCTCAGCCCAGGCTGGCCCTGGAGCAGTAACGGAGGCATTTCTTGTTCCGACTGCTCACAAAGAGATCGATGGACGGAGCGCCCCAGCGAGACACTATCATCTGGAAAGCAGGATTGGAGAGGGACCACTCATGGTGACATGAGGCGTCCCTGCTCAGCGTGTCTGCTGTGACACTGTCTCGACCCGCCAGATGGACTGCGACGGGGTGAATGCGGAGCGGCACGCACCAGTCCTAAAGTCGAAGAGTGAGGTGAAGAAGGGTAGATGAGTGGGTGCCTCCCTGTCTGTTCACGTAGCAGATGGCCATTGTGTTGTCGGACAAGATCTGAACTGTCCGGCCAACCACAAGGTTGTGGAAAGCTCGCAAGGCCTTCAGGATGGCTAGGATCTCTAGGGCGTTGATGTGGAGACGAGTCTCCAAGCTGACCCAGTGACCTTGCACCGTCAGGTCGTTGCAGTGTGCTCCCCATCCCGAGAGGGAGGCATCCGTCGTGATGGTGATCCGAGGGCGAGGCTTGACAAATGGCATTCCGGAGAGTAGGTGCCAGAGGGAGAGCCACCATTGAAGAGAGTCTCGCACTGGCCGAGGAACCCGTAACAGGAGATGCTGGTCGTCTTGAAGAGGGTCGAAGGCTCTGATGAACCAGTGTTGCAGCGGGCGAGCGCGGAGACGAGAGAGGTAGGTCACTGCTGTTGTCGCCGCCATGTAGCCAAGAAGTTGTTGGATCCTCCTCGCGGAGACTACCGGGGCACAGAAGACGACGGTAGCGGCCTGACGCAGATTCCGGGCTCGTTTCACTGGCAGGAAGGCCCTGGCAGCGACAAAGTCCAAAGTGGCACCGATGAAGTCCAAAACAGGGGTTGGCTCTAGGTGAGACTTTTTGGGGTTCACCCTGAGGCCGAGGTTGGACAGAAGAGACAGTGTGAGATGAATGGCCTCGTACAACTTCTGTTTGCAGGGTGCTACCAGCAGCCAGTCGTCCAGGTAAGGGTATACCATAACGCTCTTCATGTAGAGGTACGATACCACAAGGGGCCATGAATTTGGTAAAGACCCTGGGCGCGATGGAAAGTCCGACTGGCAATACCTTGTACTGGTAGCAAACGCCATCAACCGCGAACCAAGGTACCTTCTGTGGTGGGGCTGAACTGCGATATGGAAGTAGGCGTCACGTAGGTCGATAGAGGTAAACCAGTCCCAACGCCTCAGAAAGGGAAGGATGGAAGTGAGAGTGACCATCTTGGATTTCCAGGGGAGAATATAAGAATTCACCCCCCTGAGGTCCAGGCTTGGTGGCAGGGTACTGTCCGATTTCGGTACCGTGAAGTACCGAGAGAAGAAGCCAGTGGTACTGGCCGAGGACGAGACCCACTCTATGGCCCCTTTCTGGAGAAGGAACAGTATCTCCTCTAGCAGGGCTGGGCTGGCTGGGGTGGAATTAAAGATGCCTTGAGGTGGTATACTTTGAAATTCGATGGTATAACCAAGATGGATGATGGAAAGAACCCAAGAGTCCGTGGTGATATGACGCCATTCGCTGAGATGGCAAGCCAGCCCTGGGTCCCTGGTAAAGCTGGTGGGTAGGCAGAAAAATGGATGTGGTGGTGACCTGCGGCAGAAGTCAAAACCGTGACTTCGCCGTGGAGGAGGACTTCTTCGACGAAGGTTGACGTCTACTCAAGGTCCTCCGTGATGAAGCTGGGAGAGAGGATTGAGCAGAGGTGCGGCGAGGTGAGCGCGATGCATAGGAGTAGGTCGAGCAGCGCCAGGAGGAACGTGAGGTGGAGGGCTGTCGAGATTGAGGGGTTTGATAGAGCCCCATCCTTTTGGCTGTGAGATGAGCCTTTACAAGGTGGTCCATGGCATCGCCCGTAGTGCAGTGGAATAGACCCTGTCCTTCGAAGGGCAGGTCCTCAATCCGTTTCCTGCTATCCTCCTGAAGTCCAGCGGACCGCAACCATACAAAGCGGCAGAGGGCAACGGCGCCCACCATCACCCAAGCTGCACTCTCGACAGCGTGCCGGGAAGAGAGGATTTGCTGATTAGACAAGGCCACCGATTCATTATAGAATTGGATGGCACTTGTCCTGTGATCATCCGGTAAGTGAGCCAACAAGGGGTAGAATCTGTCCCAAATATTGCGCTGATAAGCAGCAAGGCATGCTTGAGTGTTAGAAATTTGCACAATCAAGGAAGAAGCGGAGTAGAAGTGCCTGCCAAACGAGTCCAAGCGACGTCCCACATGATCCAGCAGAGTAGTATGGGCCCTCTTGCCACCCTTCTTCTGGGACAACTCTATGACGATGGAGTTCGGCACAGGGTGGTTGAATAGGAAATCCACATCCTTCTTTTGAGTCCTGTAGAGATGTTCCAAACGATGGGGAATTGGTTGGAGAGAAGCTGGTTGGGCCTATGGATGCTTCAATACCTCCTGCAGCACCGGGAGAAACAGTATCGGGGCTGTGGATGGAGGGTGGGTATCAACATAATGAAAAACAGGGTCCGGCACTGTTGGAGCAGGCCCAGACATATCAAGGCCAAGGGCATTGGCCATTTTCACCAAGATATCGGAGAACTGTTTCACATCCTCGGGCGCCGAGTCCGGCATGGGTTCTGGTGGGGGAATCCAGGGGGCATGCTATACGCTAGCATGACCCACAGAACACCAGAGCATCAAGAATAGACAAAAGTTCAAAGAGACCAGAGTGAGGCCATAAAAATACTAAACTACACGTTTATTGCAGGCTTGAATACATGGAAAAAGCAAAGCTAAGTAAAATCTATTACGTCCGTGTCTGCACAGATAAGCAGACTGTTAAGGCAGTGAACAACAAGAAGCGAATAAAGACAGAACAGAACCTTAGACTAAATAAACTGCTAGCCACTGTGGGAAAGATTCAGGCAGCTCAATTTGTTTTCAAAACAACCCGTTTCGTTTCCCACAGCTGCTGTGTGTGTGAAAGTTAGAACCTTCTTATCAGTTACCATTACTATGAGAGTCAGCAAAGGAACACGAAACTTAACCCTTTAGGCAGGGATCTGGCCAGCCTAACTTTAACAGGTTCGCCAAACGCCAGCGGCGGAGAAGAGTGTGAGTTGGGTGTGGAGTCAGTGGAGTCAGAGTCATACGACTGCGAGGACTGGGAAGGCAGTCTTTGGTCACGAGGCAACTCAGGTGGTGCAGAAGAAGCTGGAGGCACCGCGACCGTTATTGAGGACGGTACCAACGGTAGCACAGGTGGCGGAATAGCTGCCGGTGTCAGTACCGGGATAACAGCCGGAATTGGGCAGACGATGGACTGCGTTGGAATCGAAGTCGTCAAAGGTGCTGGATGCACAGATGGCGGATGAGTGTCAATAGGTGGACATGAGATAGTAGCCATCACCCGAGGAGGCGGCGAGACCGGCTGGTGTCGAGGTGAACGGTCACGAGAGCGACAATGTGACAGGGATCAACGGTAGCATGGAGACCGCGATCTGGAGTGAGATGGTGACCACCGGTATCGAGGCGTTGGCCAGTATCGAGATGCTGAAGACAGAGACCGGGAATGACGGCGGTAGGGTGACCAGCGACGGACGTCTGCGTGGTATCGGTCTCTGTATGCTGGGGAGTACGAGTAGTATGAACCTGGCTGCTCTCTCCAGACGTGCTCGTGCCCATAATGCGCTATGTACGATGCTGACAAGAAGGGCGAATCGAGCCTCGGTCGCGACCGGCCACGGTCTAGATGAACCAGACGAATATCCTGCCGCTGCGGGGAACTAGGCCTCTCAATACGTCCCGGAGAGCGCGCCACACTAGCCCAGGCACGGTCACGGGAAAGAGTCCTTGGACGGGAAGGAATCCGAGGGATATTGAGACCTGGGTCAGAGGCAACCAGATGGTCGAGCCCAGGATAAGGCTGAGTGTGCGGTGGGAGCGTCGTGGTCTGCATAGATGACGCAGCAGACTGCGGTGGATCTGGTTGAGCCAGGCAGTCATCAGAAGATTGCTCCAGCAATGCTGGCACCATAAGTACTGGAAGCTGGGCTTCATCCTGCTCCCGAGAGAGATCAGGAGGGCCTTCCTCCTCGACGGTGGCCATGGAAGGTTGGGTTGGAGAAGGTGTTGGTATCAACGACAACTGGGTTGCTGGTGGAACAGGTCGGTATTTCTCTTTCTTCTTCTTATCTTTAGAGGAAGGATCCGAAAGATGAGAGGAGGATCGCTTCCGCTGAGCCGCTGTAAGGGGTTTAGAAGACTGAGCTGTCTGCAAGCCTGCAGAGGCATCTCCAGAAGAAGAGGAGGTGATCGGTGTCCTAGTAAGCTTCGGAATCCTGGGCAACGTGGAGACTGGAGGCAGGGACGTCGATGACGGTACCAAGCCCAATACTGTCTGGGTCGCTATCGAAGTTTTTGATACCGACCAGGGCGTGGTCGTAGGCTGAAGAGGAACAGATGGACGAGAAGAAGCCATGGAGGTGAAAAAGGCAGTGTTTGAAGCTGCCTGCTCCTTGATTTTCAAGGCTTGTTCCCAACAGAAAGATTTCAACCTGGAAGCCCTGTTCCTCAACGTCTGGGCCGTGAACTCTTTACAAACAGAGCACGCTCGAACCCTATGGGCCTCTCTGAGGCAAAACAGGCACTCGGAGTGGCCGTCCGATAAAGCAACTTTATGGCGACAGGACACGCAGTACTTAAACAAAGAAGACATAAGAAAAAAACAGAAGGGGGAAGAGTCTTACAGAATTTTGGAGAAAAACGAAGCCAAAAAGAAGTGAAGAAAACTGCTCAACTAGAGAGGTCTTTCCGTTAGCTGTTAACACGCCGGCGGACGAAAGAAAACTGAGGAGAGACCGTTGGCTTGGCGGGACTGAGCATGCTCAGTACCAGATGGGGGAGGGGTTCCCGCCAAGCTGCTCAGCTCTAGAACTTTCCGAAAGCTACTGTGCATGCGCGAAGATCCCATTGTGTGAGGCACAGAGACCACGAAGAAGAACCAATTAATAGTGGAGACTACAGTCTAAAACATCTGGAACAACCATGATTCCTCATCCCTAGTTAAGGGGCTCCATGTTTTAACTGAGGAGAAAATGAGAGATGCACATAGGGGAGGGGAGGGGAGGAGAGAAGCACAAGATCCACACTGGAGGTAGGAGTCAGAGCAACAGGCGAACTGCCTCCAGACTCAGAGGCCAGATAAAAACCCCGAAGGTATTACCCAAAACCCTGTCTTGGTTGCTTACTTCCTTTTAGACTGTGGCCATTTGCTGGTGTAAAAGAGCAGGTTTATCATCTCCTACCTGGTTTAAGATAAACAGCTTTAATAGATGGAGCTTATTATAAACCAGGAGTAGAGGATATTCACATCCTCCATCGTCAAACATTAGCTCAGAAACCTAGTCAGGTAAACAGACATATATTACAGCTCATCTTTCAGAAGAACATCCTAATTCTGTGGCACTAGTAGATAAAGTTAATGAAATTCACTCCTTTGAAAAAACAAGGCTTGTAAGTCAAATAAGAAAAAAAAAGTAAGATATTAGTCTTCTTCATTAGGAAACAAGTCACTAACAGTTGTTCTTTCTACTAAACAACCTGAAGGCATTTGGAAGTTGATTTTTTAAAGCATAATCCTTAAGCCTCATTTGCTCTAGCTCTGATTCTACCGGGTCCAACTCTTATTCAAGCAAATGAGCAAGTGAATATATGTATGTTTTTGCATGTCTGTCTGTATGTATATATGTCATCTAGGCAGGGAATTAACTACAAAATTGCATTCTTTAAATGCCATCCACAAAGCCTTACTGTCTGAGCATTTGAAGGCAACATTCCATTAGGCATTCTTTAATATGGAAAGCTACAATTACCACAAATACGGTGTTGAGCAATACAGAGTATCTTACCACATTCTGATTCATGAGGTGCGCAACGAACTTCGAAGATGTCAGACAAAGTTGCTGCAAATAAACAAATACATAAATAAAGGAAGTGCCTTTGTATTTGTGTGTTTTTATACCCTTACACTATTACACAAATAACTTAACATTTTACATTTAAAGGAGAGAAAAATAGTCTTTCCATTGCTGGAATTTTTAAATTGCGTGTGTGAAGTGACATCTCCCAGTATTCTTTCTTCCCTCGGCCAGTGGGTTGGATCCAGACTTACTCATATTTAGAGTATACTCATTGAAATCAATAGGGTTTGAGTTAGTCATGACTTATACATGTCCTAATAGATCTAGCAGAAGTATGATGAAGTCTGGATACAACATAGTGATGGTATCTGACAATGCATTTAAACAGATTACTTCCTGCATCATTCACTTGGATCTAGACAGTTCCTTTCTCTCTTCCTAGTGAATGATTAGTTTTGTAATGAAGAAGTTATGAGGGCTGGCAGAAACAGGGTGCTTCACAGAATTCAGCACGCAATGTGCTCATCAGCCACTAAGTGTTGGGCAAGTTCCAAGGATCTCACTTATTGCAACAGACATAACAGAAGTCACTGAAATTTTAACTGACGCAGTCGTGCTGTGTTCTCACCACACCATTTCTGAGTAAACAGTCACTACATGGAAAGCCCTCTTATGTACACAATAAAAGTGTTATGATGAAAACATATCCACCCCTTCCATACAAGTTACTATGTTCTGAAGAACACTTTTTTTGTGTGTGGCTATCAGGACAAAGTCAGTTGCAATCTTTTCATGGGGGATGCTTCGCCAAAATTATTTTACCAGATAGATTTTGAAAAGAAAGTCAAGGTTAATGTAAAATTTTAGAACGTGGCTTTAAACTGCACTTCTTCCAAATGATTTCTAATAAGTATGTAAGGCAAGATGGGGGAACTTTATTTGTACCAAGGGCTGTTGGCCCACAGGAAAAACTGACAGGGGAGCAAAGCCAACGGTGTGTGGATCTAGAGCCTCAAATGTGGAGCATAAGAAGATGTTGTGCTTTCTAATGATGATGTACCTCAAATAACTGTATAATGAGGATAATAAGAAATGTAACTCAGTATAAGCTAATGGTTTGATTTACCTGTTTACTCAAAGAAGTTTAATTACAATGCTCCCCCCCAGTTTTGGTTTCTCCTCCCCAATATTCCCCTGTGCTCTCTTCCCACCCCTGGCAGCGTGTCTTCTGTCATCGTCACAATATGACCTTGGTATCTCCACAGAATGAGCAGATGTAGCATGGTTCTCATGCCATAGTTACCCTCTGTATGGAGCTACCATGCAAGCTTGCACTCTGGATATTACCCACAAGCCAGTGGGCCTGGCATCCATTCCTCTCTGGCTCCCAAGAGCCTGCATGCAAACTGACACTTGCCCCCTTCCTGCTCCAGACGGCTCCACTCCTCTTGCTCGCTGTACATGTTACACAACTGGAGAGACCTTGCACAGGCTATTCATGTGCCTGCCTGTGAATCCAGAGTACAGCTGCAGAAACTGGACTAGGTACACAGCATGCATGTAAGCTAAGCTCCAGTTCTCTTAGGCTATTCTCTTGAAGTGAGATGGACACAGTTTGGAAGGAAGATCTTTGGAAGAAAGATTTTTGTAAAGCCAACTGTTATTTCACTGTTTCTTTACTTGGATCTTTACTATACGAAAGCCTGACCAGTAAAAACTATTGCATGTTTGTTTGTTTACTAGAATGTTAATGCTTTCTGTTTTATTCTCTTTCCACTTATTTTTCAAACTGGCAAAAACTAAGAAACACGTGGTATTTTAAAATGTAGTATCTTGCTGCTCCTTTTTTAAACTGTAGGTAAGTCTGTAATTACTCTGAATGAAATTAAGGAGTTTTCCATTTTGAAATTCATAAATACAGCAACAGTGCAGCGTTATGTGCTAAGCTACTTAACTTAACATACTGTATGTTCTTATGGCAAGAAGGACAGAGAGGAAGGTAAGTCCTACAAATATTTTAGCTTTTCACCAGATTGATTGTATGGGGGAGGAACCAGAGAACAATTCCAACTTCTGGTTTCAAAATTCCCAGAAACTGTGGTGAAACGTTAAGGTGCACCCAATTCCTAAACACATTAATGTGGAAATAAATCTCACTTAATCCAATGTCACTTCCTTATAGCCATTTCCGAGATACAAGCAAGAGAGAAGCACAATGAATCTTACCCTGTCACTTTGCACAGTAACTTCTCTTGCATACCTTATCATTCCTTCTGTATCCTTTGCGAAAATTCAAAATGAGCCTCTTGAGAATCAGTTCTCCAATATTTGGAAACTTTGAATTGATGATTGCGACAACTGCTGCATAAACATGAGTGAAGATTGGAGAAGCACTCTGGGCTTGCAGAACTGATCTCGCCAGTAATCCCCTGTAAATGAGAATACAGACATGAAGTACTTTCTTTCAGGAAAATAAAAGAGGCACACACATTGAATTCACATAAAGGTGTCTGCAAGAAAGCTGGCAGAAGCAGCCCCTCCAGCTACTCCTCCTCTGCCCCACCAGCCTCTTTAGCCCGATGAAATTCCTGCCCTGAGGATCAGGGAGTCCTGTTTAACGGAGTGGCTGTGGTCCAAGTGACTGAGAGAAGAGAGACCTGGAAAATGGCGCAGATGCCTCTTTGGTGGAGGGATTCTTCTCACAAGAGTTGCTTCCATTTGACAGTAAGGGATTCTCCCTATCTAATGTACCACAGTCTGCCTTCCTCAACACCATTTCTGTGTCACATTTTGGGGAGATTGAAATGGCTACTGTGCGGAGGGGTGGGTGGGACTTCTGGCAGCCCCACAGCATGCACCTTGATCTAGCTCTAAGGCATTTCTTTAAAAAAAAAGCCATACAAGTTATATGGCAGCATATTCCTCAATAGCTTGAAAACTGTTGTTTGAATAAGTGAAGTATCTAGATCATGTTAACTTGGATTTCTATTCCACCCACTACTAAATACAGTTACATAATACTAATTAAGAACATCCACGGCTTTCTTCACTGCTCCACTATTACTCTTGATGCAGGTTTATAATGCAGTTACGTTACCTAGGCCATTTCCGCACTAGACAGTTACAATGTTATTATTCCACTTTCAACATTCTACGGAATCCTGGGGTTTGAAGTTTCAGGAGGGGTGGCCTGGCCCCTCCTGAAACTGTGAACCGCAGGATTCCATAGGATGTAGAAAGTGGAATAATAGCGCTATAACAGTCTAGGGCAGAAATGTCTCTAGTCTTTCAAGAGCTCAGACTTTGTAGTATAAGCAGGCTAGATTAATCTACCAGTGTGTTTTAGAGAGCAATAATCAACGCATGCTTACTTTTGCTGTAAAACCTCACACACCAACCTGAACCAGTAAACTCTACTGCAAAATATTCACAGATCACTTCATATTGTTCTCTCATCTGTTAAGCGTACATTACCAGAACAAGTCTGAGTCAAAAGCTACAGTATTTTCCAAAAATACCATCTGAGGAAAGACCAACTGAAGCAAAGCCATTGTAAAAATGAGCGGGGAGATCACTACACAACTGGAGAAAATAACTTAAACCCTTTAAAAAAAATTAAGACAAGTAAAAGAATAAGTTATTAACCTCATGCTTAGCAATTCAGCTGGCTAAAGGATAATGCCACGGTCACAGCACAAACAAGCTTCTTTAAGCGCTATGTAAGCTGAAGGCCAGCCATGAGTGAATATTAATGATGCAAAAGTTAATTATTTCCAGTGAATATAATTTGTCTACGAATCAAGCCATGAAATTATTTTCATGGCTGCATTTAAGTTTTAGATATTTACAAAGCCCCCAATGCCCTGGAGAAACATGTTTGTTCACAATCTACGCCGTAATTAACGTACTTAGAAAATATGTTAGAAGAGGATCTTTGTGGATTACAAGTTCATCTAATGCCAATGCTTATTCCCCTACAAAAACAATAACTTGGAACAGAACAGCCGTGTTCCCTTAGAGCTAATTATGATTTAAGAAGAGATTGAGAGAGCAAATGATTGAGCAGTGTGCTACAGAAACAAGCTTCTGCTTAACATGGGTCATTTTCATTCAGCTGACATTGAAAGGACTCTAGAGCAAGGATGGGCAGGCTTTAAACTTCTGGGAGATCTTTGGTTTCCTGCCGCCCACAGAACCCTAATATCCACCATCCAGAGTTTGCTGAAAGACATACACATCAGATTAAAGAACTCAATTTGTGATCTCAGAATTTGTTCTGAACAAAGCTCTCACAATATTTCTGCAGAAAAATCCACTCTTTCATTTCAGTACTGTAATGTGGGAATGGAGGATATTTTATGGTTAACAGCAGTCAGAAAGTACTGCTCATCTACTGCAAGCAAATCAGAAATCTCCCAGTAGGTGCAAGTCTATATTCTGCTCTAGAAAACACAGAATACTGAATGTAACCACATATCTCACTTTGTAATGATCAACCAATTAAAAGATTTTCTTACACTCATTAAAAGACATACATAGATACATATATACATAGACTGGATAGATATCCAAACCAAGCTACAGCCAGTCCTCACTTGAGAACAAAAGAACCAATCCTCTTGTAATCCTCTTAGGATTCTAGGAGGAAGAGTAAACTCATAGGACACCGTTTGAGAATTATTTTATAATGTGACCTTGTCATTTGAACATAGGTGGTATACAGGCAAGAAGAACATTGAATCTGATCTCTGGGACTTAGAAGAACCATCAAAACAGTTTCCCTCAGATCAGGGGTTGGCAAAGAGCAGCTTGTGGGCTGTGGAAGTCAAGATTTTACATCATAATGACATCAATAGCAAAATGTACATTGAAAGTTGTGCATATGATGCTTGTATAACTAACACTAATTAGCATTTACCATTATTTTCTGTTCCATCATCTCCTCCTCCTATAATAGTTACCCTTTTCTCCACCAAACTTCACAAAAATTCCTTGAATCTAAACCCAGTAAGTCTGATGAACAATAAGTATGTTTACAATCATGAATCCAGTCTAAGGACCAGATATACTTCATAAAGCTTTGCAACAAATCTACCAATTTTGAAAATCAAGTTTTTATAATTTTGTATTACACAAACAGAAATTGCTTAGTGTTTGATTTGAAAAGTGCAGTAGCAACTCTGTATCAATTTCACTTCTTCTCACATTCAATTACAAAGCCTTAAAAATAAGCAAGATCCAAATAAGCTTGCATAAGCCTATACAGTTCCCCCTCCACATTCACTAGGGTTAGGGGCACAGGATCCCCATGAAAGAGGAAAAACCGTGAATAACTCTAGGCCCTCCCAAACCACATTTAACACACAAAAGAAAGTGTGATCATCATATTCAACCCACCACTGATTCCTCTGAGGCATCGGAGTTCCTTCACAAGGCAGAAGTGGGTGGCTGGTGGGGCTTACCGCCACCTCCACTGCTGCCCCACATCATTTTTAATAGGGATTTATATGCCTCGTTTCTCAGTCCCATGAGGCTTGCAGTCTGTATTAAAAATGGCATAGGGAGGCACAGCAGAGGTGACAGCAAATAATCCGTGAATAATCAAATCTGCAAAAGTGAAATCCACAAATGTGGAGCGCTGACTGTACTCTAACCTTAATTCAGGTTCACACAGCCCTGATCAACCACTCTAGTGTAAACTGGAAATCCTAATATTATTCAAACAAGAACTGACCAATGCAAGAACATTATGGACTACTTAAAATTCATTCTATAAAACAAAACAAAATAAAATATAAAATAGCTCTGCTTTAAGAGCAGGTACTCACCTTCCTCTCACAATATTTTCTTGAAGGAGTTCATGGATAATATTCTCAATATTTGAAACATTCACTTTATTGACGAGACCATTGATGGATTTCTTCAGTGCTTCCCAACTCATCCTCTGATATGCTAAACTGTGCCAAACATCACAGATTAAATTATAGGCCACAATAGTAAAAAAATTGAGATAGAAATTTATTTCTTAGTCAGTTTGAGCACTTAACACATTATAGCACTTCTCTTGGAAAAGTTTCCTGAGCACGATGCATAACAGCACATCTGTTTGTCTGCTCCCACATTTTACAAGTAAAAATTACTTGCAGAAGAGCTAGCCACACTGAACAAGTACAATGCCAATGAATTCATTGATAACACTGGATAGTGACCTGCCTTTTGCCAACTGCAACCACCAGGAAAAAAACCATATCTAGAGAGAACCAAGAAAGATAATTTTGATCTCTAGCTGCTTGTCATCTCAAGATGCCTTATATGTGGTTGGCAATGGCCTAGGACAAAACTGGGCTTTTTCAATCTCTATTAAACAATTGGTTCTATTCATGTGTGGGAATATTCTGATAACCACAGAGCAACATACAGTATAACAAATCTGAGCATCATAAATTTGCCTTTGTATGATCCCATAACTTCCAAACAAAGCCATACTGCAGAAATCTTCACAAGACTTTGCACTTTAGGGGCCAAATCACCAAAGAATCAAAGCAGTGGTTCTCAGTCTTGGATTCTCCAATGCTGCTGGATTTCAACAATCAAGAATCCTAGCCAGCCCTAATCAGTGGCTCTGGAAGGTGCAGTCCAACAAAGGCTGAGAAATACCTAGTCAAGATTTCTCTGCTAGCTGTCATGCCAACCTGTACAGCACTCTATACCATATACCCACCCATCCTCCTGTAATATCTGTTCTAAGTTCTTTTCTCTAATGTGAGAGCATTTGGCATGTCAAATTTCACAAAGTATTTCTGCTTAGCAGCTTTAAAAATTTAACTTTTGATTACATGTGGGCACCAACGATACTGCAAAAAACACTTCTGACCAGATAATCTTGGACTGGTCAGGAGCCCTGGTCAGGAAAGTGAAGGGTTTAGAGGCAAAAGTGGTATTCTCATCAATTCTACCAGCGAAAGGTAGAGGACCAGACAGGGACAGGAAGATATTACAGGTGAGCTGGCTATGCAGATGTGTTGACAGGAGAGATTTGGCTTCTGGGATGATCATCTTCACTTCCTAGATGAAGGACTACTGGCTACAGACAAGATACACCTCACAAAGACGGAAGGAAGAATGCCTTTGGCAGAAGCATGGCAAGTCTGATCCAGAGGGTTTCAAATAAATCTTTGGGGGATTGGAGATGATAGCTAAAACATCTGGACAAAAGCAAGCCCTAAACACAAGGGTGTGAATTCTAGAGGAGAAGCTAATGGAGAGAATGGGAGCCACAGTAAAACTCACAAGAGAATAAAAGATAATAACAAGTAATGCTTTAGATGTCTATATACCAATGCACAGAGTTTGGGAAAGAAACAAGATGAGCTTGAAGCCCTAGTGCAGAAAGGTAAATATGAATTTATAGGTATAACACAGACTTGGTGGCATGACTTCCATTATTGGAATGTAACAATTGAGGTAAATAGTCTGTAAAAAGAACAAATGGGGCAGAAAAGGAGGGGAAATAGCATTACCTGTGAAAAACAAATTAACTTGTACAGAAATCCACACAAGTGATCAGACTGAACCAGTGGAGAGCATTTGAGTAAAAAATAAATGGAGAAAGAAATAAAACCACTGTGGTAGGAGTTTATTACACACCATCAAACCAAGATAAAGTGGCAGATGATGCTTTTGTGAAACAAATCTCAGAAATCTCCAGAAAGCAAGAACCAGTGGTTATGGGAGACTTTAATTATCCTGATATCTGCTGGGAGACTAGATCTGCTAAGCATAGGCACTCTAATAAATTCCTGACGTGCCTTGTAAACAATTTCCACTTTCAAAAGGTGGAGGAAAGAACACAAGGATGAGCAATCCTGGAGTTGATCCTAACCAATGTGGAGGAGACAGTAACTGGAAACAAAGTAATTGGTACTTTTGGGAAGAGTGACCATGTAATGCTAGAATTCATGATTGTTGGAGAGGTCAAAAAAGAGTATAATCAAACATGAACCCTGGATGTCAGGAAAAGTGATTTTATCAAGGTCAGGGCAATTCTGGGCAGAATCCCACGGCTAGAGGTACCAAAGGAAAAAGACAAGCAGTATGGATGGGATTTCATGAAGAAGGAACTGTTAAAAGCAAAAACACAAACAATTCCATGGAAGAAATTAAAATAGCAAACATCTGAAAAACATCAACAACAATGTGGCTGCACATTAAACTCAAGGAGGAAGTGAGCAGAAAAAAGAACATGCATAAAGAGTGGAAGGAAGGATGAATTACCAAGGAAGAATAGAGGTGCATAGCCCAAGCTTGCAGGAAGTGTATGGAAAGCAACGGTTCAAAATGAGCTGGGACTGACTAGGCAAGCAAGGAGCAACAAAAGGAGTTTTTTTCAAATATGAATATGTTTGAAGCAAACGTGTGATGAAGGAAATGAAGGGACTGCTGCTCAGTAAGGATGGGAAAATGCTGACAGATCACAATGAAAAGGCAGAAATGCTCGATGCCTGTTTTGCTTCAATTCCCCTCCTCCCAAAAAAATGACTGGGTGCTTCCATGCATCTGCAGAGTCCTTGGTAAGGAGTCTGGACTGCAAATCAAGACTGATAAGGAGTTAGGAATGATCTCATTAATCTAAATGAGTTCAAATCTGCAGGATCTGATAAACTGCATCCTAGAGTACTGAAGAAACTTGCTGACATACTTGCAGATCCACTGGCCACCATTTTTGAGAAATCTTGGAGAAAGGGTGAACTCTCAGAGGACTGGAGACAAGCAAACATCTCTCTTCAAAAAAGGTAAAAGAGAAGATCCAACAAACTACAGGCCAGTCAGCCTGACCTCAACATCAGGAAAAACATCAAAAAAAAATTATACAGGAGTTCGTTTGCAAGTATATTGATGACAATGCAGTGGTTAGTGGGAGCCACGAGGGGTTTGTCAAGAACAAATCTTGCCAAACGAACCTTCTATCTTTTTTTTTATTAGTAGATGGTGGGAAGGTTGTGGATGTCATTTAACTGGATTTCATCAAAGTATCTGATAAGGGTCCCCATGATATTTTGATTAATAAACTGACTAAATATGGAATAACTGGAAACACTATCAGATGGATACACAATTGGTTGGGAAACCATGCTCAAAGAATAATCATCAGTGGCAGTGCTTCAAACCTGAAAGGAGGTCTCAAGTGGAGTGCTGCAGGGCTCTGTCATGGGGCCAATGCTCTTTAACATTTTGATCAATGACTTTGATGATGGGGTGGAAAGAATCCTTATCAAATCTGAAAATGATACAAAACTGGGAGGGGCAGCTAACACATTGGAAGGCAAGAACAAAGTTCAAAAGGACCTTGATAAACTAGAAAACTGGGCTGAAATTAATAAAATGAATTCAACAGAGACAACTACAAAATAATAACAATAACATTAACAATAATAATGTTTATTTATACCCCACTTTTTTCCCAAGTTGTGTCTCAAAGTGGTTTACAATTAAAAGATATAACTCAAACCCACAGAATACCAAAGTTAAAACACAATTAAAATCAACAAGAATGTAAACAATATTAAAATACATAACTAAAAATCTAAATATTCATAACTCTGCATTTAGGCCACAAGAACTAAATGGGATGGGTGATGCTTGGAAAAGGATTTTGGGATTATTGTCAATGATGAGCTGAATATGAGCCAGCAATGTGATGCTGCAGCAAAGAAGGCAAATGCTATCTTAGCCTGTATTAACAGAAGCACAGCTTCCAAGTCAAGAGAAGTAATATAATCTGCGCTGATCAGGCCTTATCAGGAGTATTGTGTTCAGTTTTCAGTGCCTCATTTTCGAAAGGATACAGACAAGTTGAAGCGAAGGGCAATGAGAAGGGCAATGAGGATGAAGAGAGGTATGGAGAATCCTAGCATACAAGGAGAGGTTGAACAAACTGTGCATATTCAGCCTGGTGAAGAGAAGATTGAGGGGTGGCATGACTGTAATCCTTAAATACCTCAAGGGCTGTCATAAAGAGGAAGATGCAAACTTGTTCTCTGTTGGTTCAGAGGGGGAAATTAGGTCTAATGGTTTTAAATTACAGAAGGGTAGATTTCAACTGAACATGAGAAGGAACTTCCTCATAGGAAGAGCAGTTCGGCAAGGGAATCAGATGCCCAGAGATTCCTCCTCCTGACTTGGCCAGTTCATCTCCGCCTCCTTCTCTGCACGTCTTCAAAAAGAGGCTGGACAGTTACGTGCTGGGGATGCTCTAAGCTGAGACCCTGCACTGCGCAGGGGGCTTGACCTGATGGCCCACAGGGCTCCTTCCAACTCTGTAATGCTGTGATTCTATTAATGTTAGATATGAAATGTGTTTACAGCTGGCATACCTATTTTTATCAGTGATCTGTGCCTGCATCATCCGAAGCTTTGCTGGAGGGATATATGCACCCCCAGTGCGGGTAAGAATTGGATCCACTTCTTCTTTCTTCTTCTTCGGAGGGGGTTCATCATGGGAGAGAGAGCCAGGCGGTGCTGACTTCTCTGCTGCATTTTTCCTCTCAGGTGAAGGAGACTTCCGGTGTTTTCTCCGATCAGACTCCCTCTCCCTTTCCCTTCTTTCTCTCCCCCTGAAGGCATAAAAACAATTACAACATTTACAACCTTATAATATTTGCAATACTACTTGAAAGTAAATCAATCAAATTAAAAGTAGTCCAAAATAGAAACGACACTGTACAAATCATGGGATGAATCACTGAGCAACATGGGGAATGTTCCAAGAGAAGCTGTTAACATGGTGGATGAAGAGAAACTGGGGAGATTTAGCTGAGGCGTACTTGGACATGTGTACTGAGAAGGGAGAGGCAGGGCTCTTGCCAAAAACCACCCAGCCCTAGAATGTTCTGAGTAGTAGGGGTTCTGCACAGATGCCAAAACTCATTTGTGTGACTTCACAGAGACCATGAAGAAGAAGAATACAAATAAATCCTATTTATATCCTGCATTTCTACAAGAGTTGGGGCGCAAGGTAGCATCCAATATAGTTTAAAAACAGTTCCAGTGGAAGTGTAATAAATGATACATACAGAACTACAAATTAAATTATTAAAGCACAAATTCATTTAAATCTGTAACAACAATTCATTAATAACAAATAAATTTAAATATTTAGAAGTCCAGCAGATCCATTTTAAAACCAGCAACCATAATTGGTAGTCACAGAGGAAGACCTACCAGAATACAAAGGTCTTTGCTTACTAGTGGAAAGATAACAAGGAGGGGTACAAACTAACATATCTTGGAAGGGAGCTCCATAAAAGGTTCTTTCCATGTGTCCTCAGATAAACATGCTGGCAAGCGTTGACAGCAGACTGAAAAACTAGGCAATAAACTAACCAAAAGAGCTTGCTAAACTAAGCAGCAGGGTCATCAATCAGTTCATCAGCACTTGACATTCACCTTGACTCTGTGTGTTTGTCACCATAACGTTCTTTTTCTGAATGCCCTCGGTCAGGCCGGCTATGATCTGAATAATCTTCGCCTTGTGGTGATCGAGATCTCCCACGTTCTGCATATCTACACCAAGATGGAGAACAAAACTGTGTGATATTTGTTTTTTAAAAAATGTGAGAACTCTTTCACATATCACAGAAACTGCAAATGTTGGAAGCTATATTTTGGTGCCAAATCTTCCATCAAATAGAGACACACTTATTATTTCTAAACTTTTTTTCCATCCATACTACTTGAAACTGAGGGCACTGTCTTATGGTGCAAAACCAGGAAAAGAAGAAGGCTGACCCATAACAGGGTTTTAGAAGTCAAGCTGGAGCTTTTGTGTTCTGTGCATGAGCTTGAGTGTGGCTCCTCAGCCTAGTCTTCAGCACCCTGTCAGCCAGTCAGCTCTCCACTCTCCATTCTGTTACCTAAATCTGGCATTAGACAGAGTAATATTTAGCAAATCTGTTCATGATAACTTTTGATAGAAGGGGGCTGAGTGCCACAATCTGATATAAATCTCTTACACATTTCAGAATCTATTATCCCTCCTATTTTCTCTTATTGATTTAAAGTATATCTTAACTTATCTGTGATGAAAGCACTTTATGACTTCCACAAAATATTCTAATGGAAACTGATTTGAACTGGGACACAGTCGTCCTCAGGCATTAGGTCCACTCCCAACTATTATTATATATAATATAATATGCGTGACAGATGACAGATAATATATATGGGAGGAACAAGGTTGCATATGATGACCCAACCCCCATCTTCCCATCAGTTCCAGATCCTGAACGTGACGCAAGGAAGAGGGGTTCTAGGCATGTTCACCTTGACACCTAGAATCCTTTTTCTGGCCTGCCCACTCAACCTGGTGAGTGTGAAGACAGGAGCACAATGCATGTCCTTCTCACTCTCCATAGATTGAAATCTGTAGCACTAACATGATGCCTGAACAGAGAGTAGTGTCTTAGCAGACATTACAATACAGGCTGTGGGTTCAGTGAGTGACAGTCTTTTTTTACCACAGACACCTCTCAAACAACACACACATATAAGGTGTGTGTATGTTTCTATCAGAGACAGAAGGCAGTCAGATCTAATGCCTGGGGTTGCAAAGACATTGCTCCTGTCAGTTCTCATCACTTCATGATCGTGAAGGAACTTTTAAGTCTGCAGATCCTTCTGTTCGTCTGGTCAGTAGGGGGAAGGAATATAGATATACACAGCAGCAGACAGACATCTTGTTGCCGCTCTCAGGGTTCTTTAGATCAGTGACAGAAGGGTGTTTCTTAAGTGGCACCATGTCATTTACCCTCTCTCCACAATCCATCTGCCTCTTGAGAGAGCAATATAAGTTTGCACTGTTTAACACATAACACATTTGATATCCATTCCCAAAAGAGTCCACTGTCTTCATACCAGTATCCTTCCATGAAATCCACATCATATAATAAATGAAAAATACATCCAATATGGTATCATTATGAATTTTAATTAAATAGGGTAACAAGTAAAAGAAACAAACCCTTTACCTGTCTTCTGGAGACAAACTTCTCTGTCGAAGATTGTTAGCTTCTCTCCTTTCATAACTTGAGCTGGACTTTAAATACATTAATATTAAAAAGTCAGAAAATCAATTTAAAATTAAAGCAGAGAAACACCAGCCAGAATTCAAAACACAGTACGTGACCTCCAAGTATCCCAAAGCCTCCCGATTACATTCCCTTGCATACTAAAGAAAGCCACTCATCAGAACAGCAGAGCGGTGTGGAGAGGGACTTGATACTGAGGCCTCTAGACCACGGATGTGGAACATACAGCTCTCCAGATGTTCCTGGATTACAACTCCCATTTTCCCTCACCACTGGCTATGCTGTTAAGGGCTGATGGGAGATTCAGTTCAACAACTTCTGGAGGGTCACATGTTTCCTCAGCCCTCTTCTATATGTGCTTAAAGTTGTCTTGTACACAAGACTGTATCACTATGATTTCAAACACACAAATGTTATTTGAACACAACTGAAATGAACAAGTCCTGGTTATAACTTCTCCCCCATACAGTCCTTTCTGTATTATACAGACAAGAAGTAACCAATATCTTAGCTTAGTTTTGTTTTATGTCTCATCTGAAAAAATTTGATTGCATGCACTGTAATTTTCTTCATATCCCAGAGTCCCTCATAGGTTGAGCCTACTTGAGGCATGAGAGTTGAGTTACAGAGGTGTACACTGGTACCAGAGAAAACATTCACACCAATATGAGCAAAAACAGCACATTCATTTGCCATATGCAGGTATATCTCTTTTTGCTAAAAGTGTCATAGCTTACTGTGCATGCAAAAAGTCTCAGGATCAAGCTGTGACATTTCTGCATTAGGGAGACCCTAGCCTCTCTTGTCAGAGAACTGCCAACCTCCCCGTGTGTGTGTGCTTGCCCGCATATGCCTTCAAGTCATCTGTAACCTTATCGTGAAACCATGCAATTGATAGCAGTTTCTTAAGAAGGAACACTCAGAGATGGTTTTGCCAGTTCCTTCTACTGAAATACAGCCTACAATACCTGTTATTTGTTGGTGGTCTCCCATCCAAGTATTAACCAAGGTTGACTCTGCTTAGCAAGATCAGACAGGATCTTGTGCTTTCAGGGTACTTAGGCCTCACACCAACCAGAGTACATAGCCCATAATGACAAATGATCTAATTTGGTATGAGCTTCCTGTACTCTGTGCCCAGCCAAAGAAAGAGAAGCCCATGGGCTACATGAAGCCCCTCAAGAAAGGTTTTAAGACTTCCAAGCCTACCCTCACACTCTTCCCTTTTTGGGGGAAAAAACTGACTTCTGATTTAATTCCTGACTGAAAACAAGGTCTTTAAAAGGCCTAAAACAGCCCAAGGAAGCCCCAAAACATGGGCAAACTGTTCCCCTGATCCCGTATTTTTTTAAAATGAGGGGAGGGACATCTCACCAAGGTTCTGATGAGCTCTGCTAAATCCCAGGAACTGCCTGCATTAACCCCAAAAACTCCCAAAATACATACATTGGCTTCAAGAAGGAAGAGCAGCACTTGCCCATCCAGTTGCTCTCCTGCCTGCTGCTCTCACACACGTGTTCATGGCCCCCAACAAGAATGTGAAGAAGCAGGTAAGCAGACACCATTTGATGCTTCTCTTCCACCATCACTCCATGTCGTCCCCACGACAAAACAGAGAAGCATTAGAACCCATGGCTGGCCACTCCCTCCTTTGCCTTATCCCCCTGAATTTTTACATAAGGACTCACAGCCATCTTCTATCAGACCAAATAATTTAGCCTGGTTGTGTCTTGTCTGACAACCATCAAAATCCTTGAGCCAACTCAGAATGCGTCTTTTTTAAAATATCCTTTTTTAAAGCTATGGTTTTTGTTTTTAAAAACACTTACATTCATCTCTGTCACTCCACTCTTCATTTTCTTCCTCTTAATCCACTTCAGGCTCTGAATTAATAATGTACAGTGTGCGGAAATCAATCTGAAGGATATTTGTTATTCTTCCAGCTGACAAAGCTATCTGTAAATAAATATGTAAAAGACTATCTCAATTTTTCTTTTTAAAAACACTGAGAAATAAACCAGCTGCAAGCTAATACAATTTGGCCAGCCTCCTATTTAACTGAGTACTATTATTACCTGGCAACAGTTTTCTCAGTCAAAACCTAAAATTATTTTCTAGGCAATCAATTACCCAGTCACAGGAAATTTTGGCCCTGAAGATGCTGGTTACTTTAACAATTTACCACCATCATCACTTACTATCTGAGTGACACTTTCAGGTAAGCTGGAATAAGCCATGATCAGCCACACTATCAAACCAGCTTTGAGATCTCTACTCTGATTAGGGTTCAGTGAGAAATTTTCTCAATTCACCTTTCAAACATTCCAATGTTGCACTTCCCATATCTAAACACAAGCATTTAGAACTCAAAATCTGGACTTTACCAAAGTCTGCAATGTAGTTGCTCAGAAAACATACTTGTACACTTGAAAAAATGCACATAAAAATCCATATATTTACACGCAAGAATGCATGTATATTGAAAGTGCACAAAAAAGTTTAATGTATGAATTCTGTTTGGAAAAAGTGAAAAAAATTAAAAGATGTAGACAAATGCATACGCTTTGAAAAACGGGCATAAAAATACTATAAACTGTGTACAAATGGGGGGGAGAATTATACTGATATACAAAGGAGACAAAGATGAATTTTAGCAATGAAGAAATGAGAACCAGAACAAACCTGAGAATGACAGATTTTCTGATGCCTAATTCTTTTTAATATACACATATTTAAGAGCCATAACCAGAATGATAGAAACAGCTATTGTTCCCAGGCACGCCCATCCTTGCAGAACTACAGCTGCCTTACTTCAGAAAAGAGACTGCTATATCTCGTTGTCTTGAGTCTTACGGAATCAGGGAAACATTCAAGCTTGCACTCTGCCTCCAGAGTTCACTAAGACAAAATCAAGACAGATTGTTCATTTCTCACCACTGGTGTCACACTCCCAACTTGAGTTGGCAACAATCTTTATAGCAAGCATCCTAATCTTTTTAGGGGAATATTTTTAGTTGAACCACCAGTATGTAACTATGACACACAGATGTTTATCCCAGACGCAAACAGACAGGCAACCCATTCTGTATCAGTGAAGAGAAGCAGTTTCACCTAAGTGCAGCAGTTTCACATAAATGTAGAATTTTTTCCCCTACAACACAAAAGAAACAGCATTTAAGAGTTCTAGGGCTCATCCCAGGTATTTTTCAGGAGCTTAATGGCACTGTCAATTTCCAATGTAAACATACTTTGCAAGATTCAGCAAAAACCTCTCACAGACTAAAAAGCTCCTTCCACCAAGAAGCTTTTGAGCCAGCTGAGCTTTCCCATTGCCTGAACATGGGAGGAAACAATCACTGTTGATTCCTACACCCTTTGCAGTTCCTATGTTTCCTCTGGAAGGATCAGAATTCTTCAGAACAGTGGAGGGAAAATGCTGGAGATTGCAGGAAAGAACTGGCAAAGACACAGACCATTTTCTGGAAGAGTAAGTACTGGAATTCCACTTGGGAATGCCCCTACTAACTGAAAAAGAAAAAAAAATTCTTGGAAAACAGGCTGTTGTCTTACTGTACTCAGTTGTCTTGAGCCCTAGTTTTTTGGAAAAGGCAAGATACAAATAAATTTAATAAGGATACTGCCATAACAGCAATCTCTAGCATAGCAACAGCAGTCTCTAAGATGAGATGCAAGTAGTGCTATTTGTGCATGTTTGCAGTAATAACCTTGGTTAATTTGGCTTCTCACAAAAGGACTGGAAAAAGAGACAGCAGCAGAAGAGCCCTCAGTAGGTAATGGGAAAACAAACTGAAGACAACATTTTTCAGGTATGTGTATCAGTCTAGGAGATAACACAAAACACATAATTTCAAACAAGGCGAGTTGATTCTGTGGCACTTAATATCCCAAACACACTAAGCCGCCCATCTAAGACCTATTGAAATGTTTGTTCTCTCCTTTTTTCTCTACATTGACAACTGAGAACAGGAAAGTGGCAGGGGGGACAGAAATTGGCCTTTGGCCTTCCGTCCTCAATCCTCCGTGCAGGAAAGATCGAGCTTCTTGTACTAATTTGATTCCTAGAAGAACCATTCTTTTGCTATTGGGAAGAAGCAGCCCCTCAGTAAGGGAAGAAATAATGTTATTCTTAAAACATGGAGGTAGTAATATTATAACTAGAATGGAAACTTTATTTGTTGCTTTATTTATTTATTGCTTTATTTATAAGCCCAGGGCACAGCACCTCTCCAAATGTTAAGCTGCAACACCCAGTAGCCCTAGCCAATGTAAATGCTGATACTACTTGCAGTCCAGCAACATCTGGAGGACCACAAATTGTTCACCTCTGCTTTGGTTTAAGACACCTAGTTGAAGACATGCAGTTTAAAACAACAACAAATACAGTAAGTATAATGAACCTGATGGGAGGGGGTCTTGACAACAGAGCCTCCTTGGCAACTGAGAGTGTTTAAGCTAGCCCAGGGGAGGGGCTGGTCGAAAGAGGAAAATTACAGATTTTAACCGTCTGGGGTGTGTTTTGAAGGGGAGTGTGATTTGTGGTGTGTTTGGGAGAGGTTGGAGATTTGAAGAGCTCTGTGGGAGAGAGAACTGAGAAATTGGGTGCACGAGAGATAGTGAATGAATTGAAAGAGAGGGAGAGAGGGAGAAGAATGGTGTGCTGTTTGTAAACATTTAGATACAAAACACATTTAAAGCAACAGTGTTACAATAAAATGTTTGAAGTTCTGTATTCCTTAAAACAGTGTCACAGAGTCTTATTTTGAATCCTGGAACATACACGCTACCAATAATATCGTCTTGACCTTACTGCCAACAGTACCACCGTCTTGGAAAATACAAATCACTGCTGATCCTTACATCTGAGAGAAGGGCAGATTTAGGGAAGTCAGTAAAGGGGGAGAGTCCTGAAAGGATGAAGCCGGGGAGGACAAGAGTGAGGAAGGGACTGTGTTCTCAGAGACGGAGAACTGAGGTAGACCCGTTTGTCCTGGCCCTGATTCAGAGATTTCCCCGGCTGTTCAGACCTGAGGCTGGGCAGGCCTTGACTGTGAGGTTTGGGTGCGCCTTTCGCACTTGGCACTGATGGACGGGCTGTGGTTTTTCCGCGCGTTTAACAGTAAGTCATCATATAAGCTACGTATGAAAGCATATTCAAAGACACGGGAGAGGGATCAAGGGCCTTCCTGAGTGTCCAGTAACCCCAATAGTGAGAATCCTCCTGAAATTCCTTTCTTGCCCATATCCCAAACATTCACATAGAGTTGAGGACTACATTCCTGCCTCTGTCACCTGAGAGGCCATCTTTTTCCTGACTCCCATGGCCAGAGGAAGGACCAGGAACAGCCAAGTGAGGAGCATCAACACTAGCTGTTCCAACAGCTGATGCACAACAATGATACTATCTTCCAGGACCTCTAGAAAACCTTCTCAGGTCCCCAGAAGATGCCTACACCACGCACCTGCTATCAGAACATAGCTGGAAGTGATCCTCCTTGCTTGCAAACCCTCTACCCTCCCTCTGGCTACTACATGGTTGTGCTGGGTGCCAAGGTGCAGCTGAGCAAGGATTGCAGGGGAGGGGGGGGCCACCAAGTAAGTATTATCATTGCCACTGTTCTTTTGACACTGGAGGGGGCAGCAATGATGCTCCTTGTTTGGCCGACCCCCACAGTCTCCCACTAGCAGCTGCAACAGCTGCGCAAGAGGGAGCAGGCAGGAGGAGCCAAATGAGGGCTGTCATCTCCTCTGTTCTTCTGACATCGACAGTGGCAATCATCCCTGCTCAGCTCCCCCTGCCCCTGTCCCCTCCCACTGGCCACTACAAGGACTGTACAAGGGGTCAGGAAAAAGTTGAGAAAGGATTGCTGCTGTCAGGGTGGAAACTTTGTCCTCTCTGTGAGGATGTCTTTGAATACCAAACAGTATTCAAACACCTGCCTGCAGTGCAGAGAAAATTGATTAAACTATTTGTTATCTCCTGTGGCAAAAATTATTTAAATCTCTAATGTAAATGTACATCTCTAAATTACATCTCTAATATAAACCAGTCAGCAGTATAAAATCAGCTGTCACCATCAGCAAATCCCTCAAAAGCTATTAGGACAACATCAGTAAGTATATGTTTCCAGAAAGAATACTGTCACAGTGAAACAGTCGGTATCTTCATCTTGACCACAGCTTCACATTCAATAAAACTCCTCGTGCTAAAATACATTTTGCTGGATTTCTGTAATCAAACAGCATGTTGCCAAGGCAAACAACTTGGAGGCTGAAGTACCATATGCAAAGCCAAAAATCTGTGCATGTGTTGCCACCAGTTTTATAAGAAGGTCTTCTCCAGGGAAAAAATGGAAGGGGAGAGATGGTGTGGAAGTAGAGATGCCAAAATAAAAAGTCAGACTGTGGCACAGAGGAGAGGCAGGTGGATCTGGAAACACCTCACAGGGCCAGAACTCAGCTTAGTAAGGCTGAGGAGGGAGAGAGGGGAAACTGGTTTGCAGTTCTTGGTCTAATTACACACACACTTTGTAAGAAAAGAGCAAGCCGGCATGTCCAAAGAAGTGGTACATATCACAAGAAACAATTCCAATTCCACAATACTGAAGGGTTGAGGAAAGAGAAGACAAAGCAGCCGATCTTCCCCTATAGAAGGCTCAGTGCTATTTAGAGTTGCCAGCCTGAAAATTGGAGAAGGCTCTTGTACCCATAACGGCTGTGCAGGAGAGGGAATTTCACCAGGTATTGCTCGTTACCTGGCAGCGGGAGAACGAAGCCCCTGCAGAAATTCCCTCTTCTACACAAATATTAAGGGTACAGACACCATACCCGGTTTTCAGCCTGGCAACCTCTAGGCAGAACGTGTGAATACATAACCACATGCAAAGCCTGGCTTACGGCACACCACCGCTAATAACCTCCCTGCCGTGGCGCATCAACTGGGTCGGGTGCCGGATGTGAGCCCATACGCACACACACCCTCTACCACCACCTGGGAGGGCCTGTCAGTCGGCCAATTAAAAAAAGAAAACAAAGTGGACTGGGCTCTTTCTGCGCCCATGGACAGCTGCTAAGGCCACGAGGCCGCCCAAGCAGGAAGGCCGGCCCCGCGCGGCGCCTGCCCGCCCCGCTCTCGCCCGCGGCCAGCTGGCCGAGGGGAAGGCCTCCCCCCTCCCCCCTCCCCCCCCTCCGAACGCAGAGGCGCCGAAGATTCTGAGGGCGGGCGCAAACTCCGCTCCCCTTTCCCCACAACTCACCACCGCCTCCGGACGTCCGCCATAGCGCGCGCGCGCGCGCGCCCCGCTACTTGGGAGGCGCCACTTCCGCGAACTCGCTCTCCAATCAGCGACGATACGGAAGGCGGGACTTCCGCGAAGAAGTGCTGGCAATTGTATTTGTTTGTTTGTTTATTTATTTATTTTCCCCGCCTTCTCTCTGGCATGTTTCCCTCATATCAGAGCGGTTATGTTTCCCGGGGAAATACTTGGACCCTAGGGCGGGAGCGGTGGGGGCGGGGAGGAAAAAGAAGCGGTTCTGACGTCACTACGACAGCAGCTAGTGCTGACCAGCGCTAGTCTCTTTCTCAGCTAGAATTCCCGACGTCCTCTGCGCAGTCGCGGATTGACTACGTTTCCCAGCATTCCGTACGGCTGTTCACAGGTGGGCTGCCTACAACTCCCAAGATGCTGCTTTGGAGGTAGCGTCTTAGCAGAGATTGAGGCCGTGCGGGGGGTAGAAGCGCGCGAGCTGGTTTAGAGGCTGGTTTTTATTCACCCGGTAGGGTTGTAGGGCCTGTCTTAACATCTGTGCGACTGAGGAATAAATCTGCAGTAATATATTTGCCACCTTCGCCTCATGGGTACCCTGTGCATCAGAGCCCTCCAAGTCACCCTGTCTGTCATCAGGGGCCCTGCCCAGGTCTTCCGGACCCGTGGTTTGCTTGATTGAATCTATCCATCTGTAATGCAATGTTCCTCTTTTCCCACTGCCTCCCACCTGAACAAGCATTATCATCATTTCCAGTGAGTTATGTCTTCTCGTGATCAACAGCCTCTATTTAGTTGTTGGCTCTGTTTTTAACCTGCTGAATTCCTGCTCGTCGCACGACTTGTAAGTGCACAGAAGTCGAAACAAAACGCCCTTTTTTAATCGTCTGAAATTTAATATTACATATCATTCCAAACATAGTTTACAAACAAAGCAGACAGTCCAGTAAACATTTTTTTTTTTGGGAGGAGGGAGGGAAATAAGAGTGTTATTTGCATTACGCCTTCTCAGTCTCTCTTTTTAAAGTAGAAGTTGCAACTCCCAATTAGAGTAGACGCACTAAATCAATGCAATTTACAAGAGCTTTAATTTGCTAACACCCTATTGGTTCAGTTGGTCTTTTTTAATATGAGACTATGGGATTTAGACCTAAAGCAGCAATATTAAAAAGTGAAATATTCAACTGAATCTAATTTGTGTGTAGCTATGATTGTTACGTTTCAATTGGATTGTTAAAGTTCATGTTTATGGATTCATGGCTGACATGTTTATTTGTAAATAAATCATGTTTATCCCAGCGGGATTCTTAGGCAAATATTTCAGTAGGACAGTACTATGTGTTTTCATTCAGCCTAACAGCAACTGTGTTCAAAAGAGTTTGTGGTAATGTGCCTTCAAGTCAACTTTGACTTATGATGACCCTATCATAGGATTTCCTTTGCGAGATTTGTTCAGAGAGGATTTTCTGTTGCCTTCCGCTGAGGCTGAGGGAGTGGGTGTGTCAGAGCCTGGGGTGTGTGGCTAGCAGAGCAGCCCTAGTAGGAGGGGGTGATGTAAGTAATCAGATTGGCTCTCTGACTGAGAAGATCCCAGCCCTAGCCAGAGGGAGGGGCTAAGAGTGAGACAGCAGAAAGCGTATAGAGTCAGCCTTCCACATTCGCGGGTTTGACATTCGCGGATTTGATTATTTGCGAGTTTCTCCGACCCCTGCCCCCCACTTTAGTTGCTTCTTTTTTGGGGGAACCCTCTCTCTTGGCCGCTCCAATCAGGCTGCACAGCTCTTTAAAAACTCACCTCCAGTCCTCCACCACCAGTCACTGCCTGGCCAGCCAAGGACGGCCCAGAGCCTGATTTCTCAGCACCACAAGTCCTCTGCCAAAGCTCTCCATACACCCAAGGAAGAAGATGGGCAAGAGGGAGGAAGTACAGGACCACCATGCCAACCATCTCCTTCTCCATCCTGGGTGCCCACTCTCCCCACCTGTGCCTCAGCCCCCTTCCCAGAGACACACAAATTTTGATATTTGTGAATGTTTCCTTTTGTGAGGGTCCTGTGCACCTAACCCTAACCCCAACCCCAACTGTATACTGGGAGCATGATTTGGGATCTGGCTTCCTTCAGTGAGATTCACAGAGAAAACTCTACATCAGGGTTCCAGTCAATCCAAAAGCGGTTTTCTGAAAGAGGGTTAACTTCTCAGAGGCTTAGAGTGGGGGCAGAGAAGTAACCAAGCCACCTCTGGAAGGGTCAGAGAGTGGAACCCTTGGTGGGGAAACAGACCTTTGTACTAAGTGGTGTGTGCGACAGCTCTGTTGGTGAATACTGTGGTGTTTGGAAGGAATTAGTTACTGTAAATATCTTTAAGAAATTATTTTGGGCTGAATATTCTTGAATCCACAATACCTTTTTCCTTGTTTGTTATTTTAATAAAGAATTCATTCTATTTTTTATAAGTACTGCATCAACAGAGTATTTTCTTCAGTATTTTTTTTTTAATAACACATTACCACAGATTATCAGTTCCTTTTGGGGTAACCATTACTAAGCTTTGCCCTTTATCCACTAAGGCTGTGGGTTCTAGGAAAAGCAGGGTTGTGAATAAGTGGAAGGGAGGGAGCCAGGGTGTGATAGTAAAATTGAAAGGGGTGCTGCTACTCCAGTGAGGGAGAAAAGCAAAACAAACCTGGTCTGTCTGTGCCCTAGGCTAGCCTAAGCAAGCCTCCCTCAGGCCTTTGTTTACTTCCCTCTCCTCCCCACAAGTGATAGTGGGACTTGACCAAGATCAGCCTATGGGTTTCCATGGCTGAGTGGGGATTTGAACCCAGGTTTCTTAAAGCCCTAGTTTAATACTCAAGCCACTTTGTCACACTTGCTCCCATTTAACAGAGTTTGCTTCCATTTAAGTAAGGCCTCAGACATCTTGTTTCCACTTTTGAAATAATACATAGAATGGGAATAGAAATGATAGAAAACTGAAAACTGGTATTGTGAGGTTTGTAAACATTGTAAAACACTGGACTGGAAATGCTAGAAAATAAAATGTTTTGTTTGTTTGTTTGTTTTTAAATATTTTTATCCCTTTTTAAAAGGTTAATCACATATTAAACAACTTTAAAAATTAAAATATTAAAATATGTTAAAATGATTTAGAACCATACATGTATGCAGATTTGTATAAAATCAGTTAGGCCCAAAGTGAACAACCATGTTCTTTTATCTGACACCAGAATGACAGCAATGTTCTTGCCAATAAAGCCTCTAAGGGGAAGATATTCCATAACTGGAATATCAGTGAAGGTTCCCTCCTATGTCTTCTCACAACTTACTGCCCAGACATGTGGGACACAAAGAGGTCCCTTCAGCAGACTTCAAATCTCAGGCAGGCATGTATAGGGAGAGGCTCTCTTTCATCTACTAAGGTCTCAACCTGTTTAGGGCTTATTACCAGCACCTTGAATAGAGGATCTTTCCACACTAAACTGTTATAGTGCTATTATTCCACTTTCAACATCCTATGGAATCCTGGGATTTGCAATTTAGGGAGGGGCCGTTAGAATTCTCACCCAGAGAGCTCTTTCACCTCAGTAAACTACAAACCTCAGAATTTCACAGGATGTTGAAAGTGGAATAATAACACTGTAACAGTCTAGTGCGGAAAGGCCCGAAGATAGGAAGTGTACTGGCAGCCAGAGCAATTCCTTTAAAATTGGTGTTATGTGTTTTTTAGATTTTACTTCCATTTCTCACCTTGAAGCTAAAAGATTGTTGCTATCTTAATGCTTTGTAATGAAACTGCTAGGGAAATAAAACCCATAGCTCGAAAAGGCCAAAATATCAGCTGAAACAAATACGAGAAGCAACAGGAATGTAAGAGTGGAACAGTAAAATAATATAGCCGTATGCCGGTTCAGAGTGGTATTTTTCACGCAGCCCTTGTCTGTGGTGAAAATGCTGTGCTGCTAATTAGCATTTTCATTTGAACACAGTGAGATGTTGCTGAAATTGCCACAATTCAGTGGTCTCCCTGACATACTGTTTTAACACCTATCTCATAGGAGGGAATGTAACACTTATCTCCTCAGATGCTATATCTATAAAGCATTTTGCTGATGAAGCAGCAGGCACTTTCACCACAGGAACGCTACCCCTTGCATTTTTTTCCCCTGAAAGGCAACGAAAGATGCTATGGTATACAGAAACCGCCTATGGAAGCCTGACTTACAAGGAGAGGAGAATGATTCGTTCACAAAATTCTTTTCCTGCGGCAGATGGCATGAAATGTGCCTTTCTCTTCATTGGACTCCTGAGTCCTCAAATCATTTCATTATGAGAAGTACCATTCACTTTATGGAGGGAAACATCAGCAAAACGTTTCCCACATATTCAATACGCTCTCTGGTTTTGTTTTTTTAAAGACCTACGCAAACTTTTCTGCTCAGTCATATCTCTGACCTTTCAAGAACAAAACCAGTTCTAACAGAGTGGCCCCTCCACTTTCGCGAGAGTTTGGGGCGCAGAACCCTTGCGAAAGTGGAAAAACTGCAAATAACTACCCCCCATGATCCCCCTCCTATTCCCTTCTGGGACCTCCCCCATCCCATCCCATTCCCTTGCCCTTTGCACTCTGGGACCAGAGACAAGTGAATGGGAGGGGGAGTTCTGGAAGGGAGAAGAAGACTCACACAAGCCTTTGCCCCCATTCCCTTCCTTTTTGCCTCGGCACGAGTTCTCAGCACTGGGGCTAGAGGCAAGGGAATAGGAGCGGGGAGATCTGGAGGGGAGAAGGAAGGCGCGTACACTTGCCTCCTCCCCCCACCTTTCCCTTGCCTTTGTCTGGGCGCTTGCCTTCTTTCTTCATGCCTGGCAAAATGCAAGGGAATGGGAGGAGGAGAATAGGGGGAAAGGCACACGCATGCCTTGTGAATAATCATATTTGCGAAGGTCAAACCTGTGAATGCGGAGGGAGGACTGTACTTATTCTTTCACTGAAGATTACTGTTCTACATAAGGCCTCTTCTGACTTGGAAATATTAGCCAGGAATAAATAATAATGATGATGATGATGAATGATATCATCATCATCATCTTGGCTTTCCAGTAGTTTTCAAGGACCTTGTTGCTGGATAGCAAAAGGTAACAGAGTCCTATATCCCACTTTTTGTCTGATGCCAAGGAACTCTGACATCTGATGTTGTCATTGTTGACACAGGTGATGACTGATCTGGTGTGGAATTTGTTTTTGGCATTTTCAGAATATTTAATGTGCTTTTTTGGGTGTATTTAGTCTGGCCCCTGAGCAGAAGTCTGTCTGACTTGAGACCCTGTACTAGCAACAATGCTCCAGTTAGCATAGACTCTTGCAGTCCCACCACTAGTGCCAGTGGACGGTGCTAAGATTCAAACTGATAAATTATTAGAACAAAATATGCCAGGCATAACTGTTCTTGAGGGGAAAAAAAGTTTGAATTATACATATGGCAATCTCAGGGGACAGCAGAACTGAGGAGAAAGGAAAGAGATCATGAAATGTTGAGACCTACATTGAGTAATGCTTGGTAATACAGAAGGCAATGAAAGAGGGAGATTGCACTACAGGTGGATAGACTCAATCAAGGAAGCCACAACCCTGGGTTTGCAAGACCTGAGCAGAGCTGTTGATAACAGGGTGACTTTGAGGTTTCTCATTCATAGGGTCACCATCAGTCAAAGTGGACTTGACAGCAATTAACAACAAACAAATTAAGTTTCAGCCCCTCTGGGAAAAAGAGAACATCTGTGGTTCCAGTGGTGACAGATGTTCTGGGAGGAATTCTAAAGGCACTGAGAAAACATCTGAAGGAAACTCTCATTAGATGGAATCACAATGGCAAAATTAAGAAAAGTGACAATAATAGGGATGTTCTACATTATTGAACAGTACCTCACTAATTTCAAGATTCCAGGATAAAATCTGTATCACTGATGGTCTAGAACTCCAATTAGTAATACCTTGTAGACTGCAACACTTCATCTTTATGTCTTGCTTTCCTCCCTCAAAAGCAGCATTTTATGGGATCAAAAAATACAACTCATAAAGAATATGAACTGCTCATCACATATGAACAGTCTTAAACCGGATATTTCATAATTAGAACTGAAAGTCTACCCTGGCTTTTGTGTTTCCATAAACACAGAATTTTGTCACTAAGAGAACCGACTAGGCAAGGAAACCACGTCCCCCTCCTCCTGCTTTTCTTTCTTGTTCTCATTCTCTTGTTATGAGGGAATCAATTTCTAAACACAAACAGACTTCCTCAGTACCTTGCAGCTTGGCTAGTATGATATGTTCCATCCAGGAATTAAAAATCTACAGGCAAAGGATTACTAGTTGTTCTACCAACATGTACAGCTCTTTCAAAGCTGAGAGCCTTTCAAGATCTGGCTCTGCATTTGTGGAACGGTCTCTTACCCTGATTTCTGGGGGTCCCGGGAGGGACACCTAAATGTGCTCAAACAATGGGGAGGGAATTAGCACAGAGCACAAGTTTGCAATGCGAGAGGCAGGGTAACGTAGCGAGATCTTGAGCCCTAAGTCTACGGGGTCAGGCCGAGTCAGTGATAAGGCAGAAGTTGAACTAATAATAACTGTTTTATTGAAATACAATCAAACACGTGTATGCAACACACTCACACAAGGAACTGTAGAAATAAAGGTAGGAGTGGGATAGAGGGATTTTGAGAGGAGGTTTGGTATGGGAAATACTATACCTGTCCTGAAGCCTGGTTAAAAGCAAAGAAGCTGGGGAGCGTGGATTCTCAGCACTTGGGGCTGAGGGGGGCTCGTCAAACAGAGCGGCAGCAAGTTGGGAGGCAAGTCACGAGCGATCCAACGAGACGCTCAAAGTCAGGGGTTCTTATAGGGAAAATTGTGGCCACAGGCTAGTCTGTACTTGGGGATAACAATGAGTTTTGGGCTGGAGACAAAGCCTCCGAAAGGTCAGTACTTTAGATGATTGAATTATGACCAGATTGTCAATAGAGTAGCCAGTATGCAAACGCGGAGTGCTTGAGAGTTATATAGTCCGCTCATCAAGCTGCCTGCACGGGGCAGGGGATCTTATGTAAGTAGCGTGCATACATAATGTGGTACTTGCCTTGAGGTCTCCTGAAGCTGCATTAGGCAATGACTGGCCTGCCTAGATCAGGATGTGAATGGTTCGGCTATTGTCGGCTGCGCCTGTGTGCGTGCTTGTCTGGGGGCCTCGCAAGCACGTGGAGAGGAATGGGTACAGAAGGCCAAATTATTGATATCAAATGATATCTTAATATCCCACAAGCTCAGGCTAGAAACAGCAGTAACAGGTCTTTCTTTGGACCTCCAGATGGAAGAGGATCTCACTCATTTTCATATAAGACCTTCCTCTTTGATTCACCATCTTAAGCCACTGAGTTGTGTTTAAGATGCTGAGATGGATAGCGACTGGTGGAGTGTTGGAGATCTCAGTCCATGTGTTGTTACAGCGTTATGTTTATTATCTTTGTCTCTTACTGTATATGTTGGTGTTCTGCTGTTTGTCTTTTACTATTTGTTTGTCTCCTACTGTATATGTTGATGTTTGATGAAAAGGGTGTTGTAAATAAACATCATCATCATCATCATTATTATTATTATCATCATCATCATCCTTATCAGGATATGCTTCCTGAAAACAATATCAGTAGAATAATAAATAATAACAAACAGCTGCTAGAAGGCCTTGCTGGTAGAATTAATTCTAATTTTCTATGGATGGTTAGGGTGATTGCATCCCCTCCCATCAGTACTACAGTAGTTCTCCTTAATCTCTCTCTCTTTGTGTGAGTGTGTGTGGGTGTCTCTGTGTTGGCAGCAGGGATGGCTTGTTCCTTGCCCTTGATCTTTCCAGGAGTTTTGGGGTGGATGTACTGGCTGCTGTTCTCTGTAACCCACACCACACACTCACCTATTTACTTGCCTACTGAGTGGCAACAATAGCATGGAACAGCTGACACCCCACATTGGCAGCCCTGCCAATATGATCTGGTCAAGCTGATGTGAATGAAACCTGTTTTCATTACAACCACATCATTGTGGATATGATTTTCAGTACACTATCTTGGACATTAATACATGCTGACAGTGCTGGGCCCTACGACCAGATGCTCTTCTATTCTTTGGTTGCAGCAGTGGAGATTTCCTTCTGAGTTGCAGTGTTCCAGACAGCTGTATAAGGCAGTCAGCTGTAATTCAACCAGAGATTGGGAAAGTTACAATTTAGAACTAGCACTCTCCAAATCCTGCAGCCACTGCTGGTTCTGCTGGCTGGGGGTGCTGGGAGCTTGAGTCAAGAAGTAATTTTTTCATATTCTGAAATCAACTTAAATTTTGAATGTCAAGTCACTGGTGTATTTGTGCTATTACTTGGTTGATACTTGTCTCCCACACCTATAAATAAAATTTGTTATTTTACTGTGTTGTCAGTTCTTTAAATACTTTTCAGTTAAATTGTTGTTGTGTACGTTCAAGTCATTTCTGACTTATGTTGACCTTAAGGTGAATGCAGACGGCCAGTTTGATATAGTGGTTTGAGCATTGGAATACGACTCCAGAGACCAGGATTCAATTCCTCACTCAGTCACAGTAACCCACTGGGTGACCATGGGTGCATTGCATACTCTCAGCCACAGAAAACCCCATGACAGGTTTGCCTGAGGACTACCATAAATTGGAAATGACTTGAAAGCACACAACAAAGTAAGGTTTGTTCAGAAAGGGGTTGCCTTTACTTCCCTCTGAGGCTGAGAGAGTGTGACTTGCCAAAGGTCACCTTGTGGGTTTCGATGGCTGAGAGGAGATTCAAACCCTGGTCTTCAGAGTTGTAGTTCAATGCTCAAAACACTATACACCATGCTGGCTGCCTTTTTATATACTACTCTGTTTTTAACCAATAAAATAATCCATTAAATGTAGATGTTTATTATCAAAGTTACTATATATATGCTTTTTTCCTGGAAATTGGTTGACACAAACTGAAACTTTGTTAGCAAGACAGACCATCTACAGTGTTTTGTTTATTTCTGTCTTAGAACTATAATCTTGAAGATAAATTTGATGTCCTTAATTCTCAGTCCCAGTGATTTAAATTAACCCTCAGCAGGTAAAATGTGCCCTCATTGATTAATCACCTTTAGGTTCAATTGACTTAACTATCATTTAAACTCATAAAAACTCTCAGCCTTATTGTTAATATAACATACTAGTGTATTTACCTGGCATTGCCTAGGATTTTATTTTCTCATAGGTAATACTTGTTAGAAATACCTTAGGAATTACCTTACCTTACTTTAGGAATTAGATGTGGTTGAAATGCACAAATTTCAGATCCTGTGTCTGTAATTCCCCAAACTGCCTTGTCCAGTACCTGTAACTTTCCGCAATCCAATCTGTATTCAGAATTATTAACGTACAGAAGTTCAGTTTCTGAGGGAATACACTGGCCTTTTCCCTGCTGCTAGGCCTCGTCTCCGTAGCAACCGGCCTGAGGCCCAAGAGCCCTCTTGCTGAGAATTCTAAAGGCCCCTCCCTAAGCTGCCAACTGCAGGATTCCATAGAATCTTCACAGGCAGCCAATCACATAAGGTTTTCTTGCCTGGCACAGCCAATCGTATCAGGTCTTCACCTGCCTGACACAGACAAAGTCAGAAACTTTGACTTTTATATATTAGATATCATGGCTATTTTCTTTATCCAACTGCCTTTGCTTGGTGAACACAGAGCTAAGATGAAACGTATTTTGACAGGGTGCCTGTATCATCAGTGGCTAATTAGCTAGGGCCTGTGACCGGTTTATTTAGAGCTTTGCTTAAATAGTGGAGGGACAGAGGAGTAGAATGTGTTTGGGACCAATATTTATGTTTGTGCATTTATAGACCCATCTGAGGGCCTTCAAAATGTCTTACGTGTTGCAGCTGCTTGAGTGATGCTAGTGCGGTGTGTCTGCCTGTGAAACAGGAACAGCTGGCACCCCTCTGGCCTAAAACTTCGGTCATTCCCAGAGTGAGGATGCTTTAGAGGGAACAGCTGCAAGTGCTTTGTGCTTCTTGTTCCTCAGTATTATCACCTTGGTTAATATAGAGCTGAGCAGTATCCTGTCCAGATATGTCCTGGTAGGGCAGTGTGGACAAAGTGTGGCCCTCAGGGTCCCCTGCTAAGAGTCAGTTTTTTTTAAAAGAAACTTTTTTGCTGTAGAATATTCAGAAATGATCTCTAGAGGTATAGAGGACAATTCTACGTGTTCAGGCATTCCCTCAGGAATCAAAACAAATTTTGTGAAATTTTTCAGTATGAATTTTTCTGCCTCAAAATGCCCCCAGATGCCCTCTAGGAGCCCAGGAAGGCAGTAAAAAATGTCCCCATGTCTCACAGTGGGTGTTTCAGGGCATAACAATTTTTTTAAATAAGTGGGTGTTGCCTTCCAAGGTCTCTTGGAAGGCTAGCGTAGCCCCCTTGCGTCCCACAGTTCCCTACTTCTGTGGTAAAGGAACATGTCAAGTCCTGTTTCAAGCTAGCGGAAGGGAAATTCTTCAGCAACAGTAAACGTAACAGCTCCTGTCTTATTACATCATTATCAAATTCAGCGCTATCCTTTGTTATTGTTTTGTGCCTTCAAGTTTTCCCAACTTATAGCAACCATAAGATGCCCCATCACAGATTTTTTTGGGGCTGAGATTGTGTGACAGTGACATGCCCATGGTCACTCAGTGGGTTTCCCTGGCTGTGTGGGGAATTAAACCCCGGTCTCCAACCCGTAGTCCAACACTCAAACTACTATACCACACTGGTTCACGGTGTTTGCTGATAGAATAAAAAGGGCTTTGATGTCTGATACTCACATTTCTCTAACAAAAATGTAACATAAATTGTAACAGAAATGCCTTTACATAGAATTTGTCGTCTAACCTATTTAAATCATATTGCATTAACTCGTGGTTGATCCTGCCACCTGGTGCTATGTGATGTCAGACCAAACATACTGACAAGACAGTATGTTACACAGCGTAGCCAGATGTTTTTGGAACAGATTAAAAGGCCAGGAACATGGTGTAACATAAAATAAAATGGTGCTGCTACTTTCGATCTCAGTGTTTAACTGTGATGGTTTAAGTAAATTTGAAATGAACAAAATGCCTCTTTGCTTATCCTTAATGAAGCATCAGGTCACTCCTGTGGGCTTCCTGAATAGCAGTGAGATGGTTAATCTTAGTTATAAAACACTGCCCTGGAATTAAAGAGTACATCATCTTATCTCCAGTCCTTTGAGGCATCTAATTTCAATGATTCTGACCTTGCTTTCTGCTGATTTTATGTAAGAGTTGTTGTACTGACATGCTGGAATAATACCTTTACCCCTGATTTATGCTGATGTATTTGAGGGCTGAATTGGTTTCTGCATTTTTAAAAGGAAGAGAGTGCCTCTGTGCAATTTTAGAATAGCATCAGTTGGCCAACTGACAACTGCCTGTTACAGCAGAAAGCAGAGAAGTTGCAGATCTCCATCTGTAAAATGAGGAATCACGTATGCCAGGGGCAATTGCAAAGAATGTGTTCAGGACTGTAAATGAATAAAGAATTCTACATAACAGGGTTGATCTTGTTGAAATAAATGGGAACATATAAGTAAATATGGATTAGGTGTAAGAGTCCAAAGGGCTAGAAATTTTTTTAAAATTCTTCAGATGTTTTAGCCACTACTTCCACAACTCCATACTATTGGCTATGCTGGCTTGGGCTTCTGAGACTCGGAAGTCCAAAAAACATGGAAGGCCAAAGGTTCCACATTCCTGGTGTGTGGCCACACAGTCTCTTCCTTGGTTCTGCAGTGACATGCAGGACAAACAGTACAGTTGTATCAATTATTCTCCTTTACTCTATAAAAAACTTTTCAGATAAAAAGTTAGTATCAGCAATCTGTCTCTTTATGATAGCAACTTCATAGGCACTGGAACATCCCAGGGTCAATATCCCCCCCCCTTTTTTTTGCGCTCCTGATTACAATCAGGCTTTCAGGAATACAGTAGACCTTCCACATTCACTGGTTTAACATTCATGGATTTGATTATTTGCAGATTATCTGCTGCCACCTGGACTGCTATCCTATGACATTTTTAATAGGGACTTAAAACTCTCACTCACATTCGCAGTCTGTCTGCAAGCCTTGCTGGACTAGAGAGACTGCAACCATGAGACAAGGCTTGTAAGTCCATATTAAAAATGGTGCAGGGCAAGAGTGGAGGTGGCAGCAAGCTGCCGCCTTCTGCCTTTTGAAGGAACCCTGCTGCCTCACAAGCAGAACTGGGCAGCTGGTGTATACTTGAATCCTTGGTGTGTTTTAAATACAGTTTTTGGAGGGCTATAGATATTCACAGTTTTTCTGCTTTTACAGGGGTCCTGTGCCCCTAACTGCTGTGAATGTTGAGGGCTGAATGTATATATACATATGGGGAGTTAGTGGGGACAATGTGTATATGAAAAAAAAATATTAAAATGATTTTTATCACAAAATATTTTCAATACAATGAAGGGAAAACAAATTATATAATACAAAATAAAATTTTTTCATCAAGCAGAGTATATGTCCTATCTCAGTCCTGGCACAGCTGATAAATCAAACAAAGCAAACTGAATATCTCCCAGCTTGTTACTTACTTCCAGGCAGTAAGCAGGGAGTCATAAATAATAAAGTCCAACATAAACAAAGTCCAGCAGGGTTTCACAGCAAGGAAGTTCCAAGGTCAATCCAAGCATTTGTCAAAGCATCCAGCAAGGTAGCAGGTCACATAAGCCCTGACAGCTCCTGGAAGGGAAGGACACCAGCTAAATAGACCCAAAGCCCAATGCAGCTGTGCCTTGATTGGTTGTTGTTGGTTATAAATTCTGAGAGAGCGACACTGGGTCTCTCTTTGCTGCCTGTGCTGTGTGAAGCTGGGTCTAGGTAAATGTTCTTCTGTATCTGAAGAGGCAGGACTCTGTTGGAGCTGGCACCACCCTCTATTCTGTTTCTGGCCCTGTAACCTCTCTCTCTATGTCAAGGACAGAGACCTGGGTGGCGAGCCAGCCCAGAGAAGAGAGTGGGAGAGCCAGCAATGTCCAGCCGGGAGGAGATAAGCAAGCACTTTCTCAAGGAAATTAATTTACCAGAGCGCCAAGCAAAGGCATAGTCAGAGTTCCAAAGCCCAGGGTCAAGAATCCAGAGATCAGTTCAAGGTATCAGGAACCGGGTGCTGGGAGCAAGGTACAGACAAGAGGAGAGCTTGTAAGAAGTTTGCCACAAGCAAAGGGAAGCTTCCAGGCAGGCAGTTATATAGCCCCAGATGCAGGTGTGTCCGGTCACCGCTTCTTAAACTTAGCCAAGGAAGCCTCCCTGTGCACAGCCCTCTTGAGTCTCCGCCTTGATTGGGGGCTTATTGAACCAGGCTCCAGAGCCTCTTCAGAATCGGATCCCTGTTGCTCCAAAGGAGCAGGCACAGAATCGGATCCCTGTTGCTCTAAAGGAGCAGGCAGAGGGACGTCCGCGCCTGCTTGGTCCATGGCAGCAGGGGGAGCTCTTGAGCTGCAGGACTCATCTCCAGCCAGAGCCACAGGGACCAACAGCTGCTGCTTGTCATCAGCAGCTCTGACAGGGGCTTCAGTTATCACACTCTACAGCAGGTCCTGGCATGCCCCCTGTTTCATTCTCTGGCCTGCCCTCTGCTTCAGACTCTGAGTCAAAGTCCATGCTCTGGAACCAGGGCATGACAGTATACGTAAAAGAACTGGTTACATTGTACTGTCACTAAACACCATGTTGTTTTGTTCTATCTTGAAATACAACACAGTGTCACCAAGCACATTTGTATTCACCTACAGAAATTTGTTATTTGTTAATGCCAGGTGTCATATGCTGATCAGTACCTTGGTATAAAAATGTTGTAAGGTTTCTACAGAGAATTGCCCCTGAAGCAAAGTTTCCACTTGAGAAATGCTTCTGTCACAAACAGGAAACAATAGCAGAACTACTAGGCTTTTATGGGAGTGGTTTGGGGCCAAACGTACTTGACACATAAATAAGTTTAATGTTGTAACTCCAAGTCATAGCACAAAACAGTAGAAATGCATATAGTGGCCCTCCATTTTTACGATGGTTTGGGGTGCGAAACCCTCACAAAAGTGGAAGAACCACAGATGACTTCCCCCCATGATCCTTCATCTATTCCCTTGCCTTTTGCGTGCCTGGACCAGATGCAAGGGAATGCAGGAGGGAGAGGTCCAGATGGGAGAAGGGAGGCTTGCTCAATCCTTCCCCTCCTCAATTCCCTTCCATTTTGCCTTGATGCAAATTCTCTGCAGAAGGGCCAGAGGCAAGAGAATGGGAGGAGGAGCTCTGGAGGAGAGAAGGAAAGCACACGTGTGCCTTCCCATTCCCTTGCCTTTCATCTGGGTGCTTGTGTTCGTTCTCTGGCCCAAGGAAAACGCAAGGGAATGGGAGGAGGAGAATGGGGGGAACGCACACGTGCGCCTCATGAATAATCAAATTTGCAGAGGTCAGACCTGCAAATGTGGACAGAGGACTCTTTTTGTTAAAACAGCAACAACAAAATGATTATGGGTAGAAAATACAAAGTGGTGGTTATTGCACATGATAAGAAACCCTATATTGAAACTGAAATGCCAAGTACAGTTGAACCGAGGATAGTGAAGGTACGGATCTTTTCCTAATTTTAAGAGATAGAAAAAATAGCCACTGATAAGAAACATACAGGAATGCATCTGCCAGTAAAGGTTTGATATTTTCCCTGATACCTGGACTTTGAGAATCTTACACTAATTTGGCTTAGACATCTTCCTTTTATGTTACTGTAAGAAGGACAATTTAAGGCACAGTATTTAATATTTTCCACTTGATCTAGCCCACAGAGGCAAAGACACTGTTCCACGGGAACCTTATGAAATCTGCCCTCAAGATAAGACAGGGGGCCTACTTAGGAAATGTACAAAGAGGCATGTTATGTCATGGATTTGTATTTGAAATTGTCGAATTGAGTGGTTTTATATTAGGTTAAGAGCTCTTCACCTTATAAAGGAGGAATGATTTCTGTTGCTTGAACTAGCAGGAGGAAGGAGTGGGAGGAAGGGAAAAGGGCAGATATATCCGGGATACTTCGGACGTCCAGCTAGAATAACCTATAAAGCAGAGGTGGGAAGTGTGGCACATGGCTGCAGGAGACTCATTCTGGGATCCTCAATCCCCCAAATTTAATTTTTTCTACAGGTAATTTTTCTGCCCCAAGGAATTAAAACAAAGCATAAAATGAGACAGTTTTGTCCCTGGCATGCCACCAAGGCCCTCAAGTACTTGACAGATATAATACTTTTCCTCAAATAAGTTGAAAATTAGACACCGTCCTCCCAGAAGTGACTGGCATCACACCCAGTCATGTCAGAGCTGCTGGTGTGGCCTCCAGTGTTGTGGGGGCAGGGTGTTAAAATGCCCTCTGCCCCCTCTACAGTGATCTAACCCTTCCTTAATGCTTGGGAATGACGCAGGCCCTGGAATAACCTTGCCTGACAGCTATAAGCTTGGATCGCCCTTGCACTGTAAACAGCTCACCAACATTTGAAGACAATAAATAAAAGAAAAGACAGTTGTGTCAAAAGTAATTGTTTTTTGGGGTCCATTGAGCCCTATATATTTCAGTGGTCCAAACATTTCTAACATCACATTGTCAGCTAAATGATTAAAATAGAAGAATGTCAGCTAGAGGCTGGTGTGAATTTGGAGACTACGAACGATGAGTTGCCTTTACACAATGTTTCATTCTCTCTCCACTGTGTAATTTTCCCTGCTAGCAGGCAGCAAATGGAGATAAACTTTCGGAGAGCTCCACGGCTGCCCTGCAAGAATGATTTCATCTTCTTGTGACACACTGTGAGCAGGTGCCCGCATATACAGAGACATATGGCTGTTGGCAAAGTGAGCTCCTTTTCCAGAAAGGACTTCCTGATTGAGGGTGAAACATACAGTGTTGTCAGGCTGCCCATTTGACAGCACTGAGAGAAGGAACAAATGTTTTTGACCAAAATAAAAATAGAGCAGTAGGCATGAGCAAGCTCAGATTAACTGCTCCGGTACCTTGTAGTTCAGAGCTTGGGCAAAGTTAGGTCTTTGGAGTACAGCTTCCAGAATCCTGCAGGTTGCATGACAGTCCTCTAACTAATGACTAGCAATAATGGTTGGGGAAATCAGGAATTTGTAATGTTTTTAAAAAGTAATCTTTCAAAACTCTGTTGTAATAAATCAGTGATATGTGATATATTCCATTTTTCCTTAAATTGCTCAGTGGAGTTCATATCTTAGAGATAAGGTTTACCCAGGGGGGACATCTCATGGCACATGCCATGTTTGGTGTACCAAGAGTTTTCTAGAAAAACAACAAACATCTACCCCTGTCCTCAGAAGGATTCCTCTGCAGGAAGGTTACTACATGGTGGCATGATGAGGCCTCATTGGCCAGATAAGTGCAATCTTACACATGTCAATGCAGAAGCAACTCCCCTTGAGTACATTTGCACTGCAGCATTAGTGGGTTTAATACTGGAAAAGGATCAGAGGTTGTTTAACACAAGAAGAAGAAGTGCAACCCAATGACCAAGGCATTGGAGCTTATGTGGGTATGTACTTAAAGTTTCTACAGTTTTTAAAAAATTTGCTAGAAGAGTATGTGTTGTAGAAAGTAGAAAGAGCCGATCCCTTCATTACAATCCTTGCCTCCTTGTCCTCCTTGTAATACAACAAGATAGGCAAAATGTGGCCTCCAGATGTCATTGGACCACACTTTCTTGCATTCCTCATCATTAGCTATGCTTGCAAAGACAATGTTTAGCATCATCTGGAGGGCCATGCACATCTGAGCGTGTTTCCATCGGCAAAAGATTCAAGACTGATACAAGGAATGCTGATTCCTTATGACTTATGGGCTTACGGAATTCACTGCCAGAAGACAAGGTGAGAACAACTTGCTAGAACAGCATGGAAATCTAATTAGACAAATTTGTAGAATGTAGAATTCTATCAGTGACACAGTAACTAACACAGCCTCTTGATTCACAAGCATCTTGCTTGCTTGAGTAGTGTTGGACAAAAATAGAGTAAAGCTTTTGTTCTCAGCCTTGCTAGTGGGCTGGCTAGAACCATCTGTATGTCTGCTGGCAGAAGCAGGAAGCTAGACTAGTAAACTAAATGGACCATTAGTTAATTTCAGAAGAGTGCTTTTTATACTCTTAGATTCACTGAATTGCAATAGTGTGGAGAACTCTTGTAGCCCTCCAGCATGGCCAGTAGTTAGAAGCAAGAGGGGTTATGGACCAGCAACATTTGGGTAGCTGCATGTTTCCTGTCCCAGTTCAGGAACAATTTCGGGCATCACAAAGAACTCAATTAAGCCATGTACACCTCTGTGCCACTTTTCAATAACATGCCACTGTCTTTGCAGTGAAGTTTCTGTGCCCTTAACAGCTACATGGATGAGAATGAGGGATTACATAGGTGTAGTTTCCCCCCAGCACGGAGATGTAGAGTAGGGAAAACTGAAGTAGTTGAAGGCAAAGGAGCCTCACCAGGAAAATAAAGTTGGCCACCTGATTGAGCTGAGTGTTCCCCACAAGTCTTCCCTGTATGTTCATCCACATCGTAGAAACTCTGCTGTCTCACCAGATGAATTTGTGAAGGGAGCTGAAAAGCACCAGAACCCATACTGCGAAATGCGGATTCATGAATTGGCCTGCCTCGCATCTAATCAGTGCCTGTAATTTATTTGATTCCACATCTTGATTGCAAGTGAACATTCAAAACAGTTTTCCCCCTATGCTGCAGAGATGTTACTGATTATGCCTTTTTATCTTCCTTTACCCCCTCCTCCCAACTGCATGGAAACAGGGAAGGTGTTTGTGAAAAATGGAAACAGTTAATCCCACTGTGAACTCCCAGAAGCTTTAAAAAACAGGATCAGTGCTTTTTTAAAAAAAAAATAGCAAAAAGGCAGTCTTTTTAAAGTGATTTAAAAGATGATTAAGTGTGATGAGTAAAAACAAATGTTCAGGAAAGTCAACCAAGGTTATCATAACAAATTCTGTTAGTAATTATTGATGCGGAAGAATGACACAGAGGCTAACACAAATTTGGGCTAGAGTTAAAAACCTGTAAATTGTTTCCAAATTAGAAGGTAGAATATAATTTTGTGTGCAAATATAAGCATAGAGATGGATGTTTGCTAATTTTTTTATATTGAGCAGCCAGAGCCCACCCGTCTCCCTCCTTTCCTCAACACAGTCACATGAAGAAATAGTAATATTTGATTTGGTGCTTTCTTTAGTATAGCCTCTGTCTGTGGGCAGCAATTCGTATGTGTATGCACAGTGATTTGGTTCCTTCTCATGTCTATATGCTATAGTTACATTTGTATTTGACTCTTTTTGGTATTCTCAGTTCCCAAGGGTATCATCCCTAGTGATAATTCTAGTACCTTGTCAGGATGAAAGAGGAAAGCACTCCTTGTCCGTTTGATACCCTCCTTTTGAGTGGGATTCTCATGGCCGTTGAAAATGTATAATGAGTGCTTGCGTTATTAGTTAGTGCTCATCTACTATATAAAAGTCAAAGCTTCTGAATTTGTCTGTGTCAGGCAGGTGAAGATCTCATACAATTGGCTGTGCGAGGCAAGAAGACCTCGTATAAACTGGCTGGCTGTGAAGATTACATGGGATCCTGGGGTTGGCAGTTTAGGGAGGGGCCTTTAGAATTCTCAGCCAGAGAGCTCTTGGGCCTCAGGCTGGTTGCTATGGAGACGAGGCCTAGCAGCAAGGAGGAGGACAGCGTATTCCCTAAGGAACCAAACCTCTGTTATGTTAACAATGCCGAATACAGATTGGATTGAGGAATATGGGGATAAGTTACATGTACTGGAACTGGCCAATTGCTCTGGAGATGAGGCCTAGCAGCAAGGAGGAGGACAGCGTATTCCCTAAGGAACCCAACCTCTGTATGTTACTAACTCTGAATACAGGCTGGATTGAGGAATATGGGGAAAAGTTACAGGTACTGGAGAAGACAGTTTAGTGAGTTCTTAGGAGGAAAATAAAATCTCCGGCAACGGACAACACAGTTTGGGGAATTAGAAACACAGGATATCAAATCTGTGTATTTCAACCATATCTAATTCCTAAAGTAAGGCAAGGTAATTCCTAAGGTATTTCTAACAAGTGTTACCTATGAGAAAATAAAATCCCGGGCAACACAGGGTAAATAGGCTAGTATTTAATATTTTAAATTTAATATTTAAAATGTCAGTGAGACACCTATGGTCAAAACATTTACATCACAGCACAGAGACCACACACTAAAGAATTAATGCATACTAAATAATTTTGAAGAGGGCCAGCATGGTGTAGTGGTTTGAGCTTTGGACTATGAGCCTAGAGACTAGGGTTTGAGTCCCCACTTGATAATAGAAACCCATGGGGTGACCTGGGTGCTTCACACACTCTCAGCCCCCAGAAAACCCCGTGACAGATTTGCCTTAAAGTCGCCATAATTTGGAGACAACTTGAAGGTATGCAACAACAGCAACAGAAATTTTTGGGTCATACTAAGCCATATGTTTAGCACATATTAAGAAGAAATGCTCCCTCAAGTACTAAGAGATAACTGTGTTATATTATGTGTTTTCTTCACTGACACATCTGGTACATAGCATACTTCTGATTTATAATTAGTTATTGGAAGGTAAACTCAGGCTTGGGACCTCAGAACTGTTTTTTAGGTGCAGGGGGCTCAAAACTGATAGGCAGGTCATTATGGATTTTGTGACCTTGCACTTACGTTTTCACAAAACGGTAAAAAACACAGAATATAGTGAATGATAATAATACCAACTAAAACAGTTAAAAATATGGCTACCATAAAGACAATTTGAGAAAATAATACATGAAATATTATAAGATTGTTCAAAGCATAAAATTAATATATCTAGGAAAGGAGAATGGCTCTATTAAGTGAATGCAAAGATGGATATAAACTAGGACACTTTTGATTGATAGTTCCTCAGGAGCATCAACTATGCAGGAATCTTGGTGGTCCTGATCCTTGGTGCATGGCCATTTCAAGAGGAGAACTCAGTCCCCCCATCTTTCCCTTGTTCTGGGGTGCATGCCCAGGCTCAGTTTATAAGTCTAATCCCTTATCAATGGTCATTCTTGCTGGGGTTTCTGAAGGATGTAGTCTAAAAACATCTGGAGGACAAAAGTTTCTCCACCTCTGCTGTATCTGGAGAGCTGTTGTGTCCAAGTTTAGTTGGAAGAGAAAGAGACATAAAAGGGAGAGCCTGGAATCAGACCCTCACAAGACTTTGAAAGCATGTGGTTGATGATATAGTTGAGTATGCCTCCACATTAAAATCTTCCTGTGTCTTTAGCAAGCTATGAAAAAAATATCTAGATGGTAAAATCATCTTATAGCATGAGTCAGGGATGTTTGTGCAGAAATAAGCTACATTGACTTCAGTTGGACTTACTCCCAAGTAACTAGGACTGCAGTCTTAGAAGTCTTGCCCGAGGTTTATTTGATTAGATTCTGGTACACCATTTGTGAAGCCTTTACTGATTTTAAAAACTAATATTCTTGCCTTTTTGATCTCTGCGGCATATATTTTGCAGTTCTCAGATGCATTTTTGTAACTTGTGCAGAGCTTTTAATGCCCTTGCAAAGTAGAGAAATATCTTCCTCTATGCATAGTCAGGATAATTTCTGAGTAAGCCTTTGGCATTATTGCTGAACAAAATTAAGATCAGGTTAGAAATAAATTGGCTTTATGTCTGAAGTCTCTATGGAGCTTTTTGGGGGCTGGGCAAGGATGGTCTGATGATTCAGCAGATAAAGTAGGTTAAGATAAGGACAGCTTGTTTCTTTGATGAACCGCAAGCTTAAAAGTTAACAAATGAAAAGGAAAAGAGAGAAAGCTAAGGCAAGAGGTCTATATAGTCCTCCATATATCAAGAACTCTCTAGCTAGAGCTAGTCTTACCATTGGGCAATATGAGATGATTGTTTCAGGGAGGAGATTCTAAGGAACCACAGGGACAGTCCACATTTATTCCTTATGATCAATCTGTTATTGCATTTTGTTGGAGTACTGTATGTGCCACAGAACCTGCCCTGCGTCCCATAAATGTCCCTGCCTTTAGGTGTGAAGATGCTCTCCTATACCCAATACTGAAGTACGATTAGACTGATAAGCTTGTGTACATGGAATGGGTGGAGCACTATCTTGTCCTTTAGCTCAGACAATAAATGTCTTGGGCCAGCCCTGCCTCAACTCGGTTTCCCCTTCCAGATGTGTTGGACTACACCTTCTACATCTGGAGAGCACCAGGCTAGGGAACTTGGCTCCAACACTTTAATTGCCACAAAGTGTTAGAAGCAACATGAGGTAGGGATTTGTTCTTTAAATTTACCCATGCACAGTGTTCATTTATAAGGTGTTCATTGCTTAACTTTGACTCAGTCCTCAGGAAAGCTGTTCTTAAACTTGGTGGGAAAAGCAGCCCTGCCACGTGAAGGGAGTTCTACCTCTGTCCTACTTTAAGAAGTAGGACACTTTTATAGAAATTACTGCTTTGCTATGTTTAAAATGCACCCTTCTTAAAAAGCGTTCCACTTGGACTTACCCCCAAGTAATATTCCGCGCAAGAGGAGAGGAGCGGTTCACCGCATGTCAAGAGTGGTGTTTTTATACTCTGATTCAGAAACTGTGCTCATTTACTTCGTACTACTGCAGAGAACAGCAGTTGCTGCATCCACAACAGCAAGTCCCTGGTCACCCCCATTCCCCTCCCTCAGCCTGCCCTGCCATTGCTAATTGGTCTGTTTTTTAAAAAAACCCCACACACATTTTAAACACATTTCTGCGTTGCTACGTTTGTGCATAGGTATGTATGTTCATTGATATGTGGAAAAAAACACATCTTAACAGTCCATTACCAGCTCCACGCTCTTCGGGCTATCTGTTTAATGCATGAAGACAATAATGATGGCAGTCTGTCCTTTGATGGGCGGAGAGAGACAGAGACACAAATGATGGAAGGGACAGCCTGGGAATGCCCATAGCTGGCCACTTCTGCATTGTGAATCGATGCTATGCTTCTGCACGTAGGCAAAAAACAAAGCAGAACTGGTTCAGGAGATTTACAACGGAGTTTTTCCAGTTTTCAGATACAGCAGTTTCTCATCGAAGTTAACTGTGCTGTGAGCTGAAAATGTGCAAAACCACGAGGAAAACTACAACACTAAAACTATTCAAAGTGCAGACGGGAGGGTAAGGATTCAACGCTACTATGATGTATTGACCTTGTGGAGAAATGGCCTCAGTGTCAGAGATGGAACCATTTTCTCAGAATTTCGGGGATTGTTTTTGAACTACGAAGCCCAGAATCCCTCGGTCAGCATGGCCGTTGTTCTCTGTGTGCCTTTCAAATTCTGACTGCCCTCCTGAACTTTTTGCTGAGGTTAAAAGCACAGTACTATGATCTCCTTCCCTTCTGTGCTGAAACTTAAGTCTCACAGAATTTAGCTGGGTAAATTGATACAGAACTGCATTGTCAGGGTGCAATCTAAACAATACCCACTGAACAAATAGGACAAAATAGCAACACTTCATGGTTGTAATCTCAAATATATTTTATAAGGAGCAAGTCTCAGTGAACTCAGGCCATTTCCGCACTAGACTGTTATACTGCTATTATTCCACTTTCAACATCCTGTGGAATCTTGGGGTTTGCAGTTTTGGAAGGGACAAACCCCAGAATTCCACAGGATGTTGAAAGTGGAATAATAGCACAATAACAGTCTAGTGCAGAAATGGCCTCGGTGGACCCATTTCTGAGTAAATGTTGTTAGGGTCACATACCACAGCTACAGTCCTAACTGCACTTACGAGGAAGTGCTGACAACTAACTTCAGTGGGGCATCCCCTTGAGTAATCATGCATGAGACCAGTATATTTAGACATGTAGCCAAGGAAGCCTGATCTCATGCATATTCTAAACCCAAGTAAACTCCACTGAATTCAATGCAAAATACATCCTGGAAAGAGATGTCGCAGCTATGCAGTGAATCCTTGAACCAGTGTTTACTGAATTTAGTGGCACTTGCTTTCTAGCCCAATTCACTGAATTCTCTTGAGATTAATTCATAGTAAGCATGTTCAAGATCACCCCACTATAAACGTGAGCCAATTATACTTGTTAAAGTTATTGGATTAACACTTTTAATAGCTGTTCATACAGACAATTGTTAGTGGTACATGCATAGCCAGTTCTATTGCCGTAGTTGGCTCTAGTCTTGCTTTTCCTACTGCTTTTAGCTTGCTTTAGAACTGGGCACTCTAGACCTATCCCCTCCGACAAACCCTGGAAGGTAGTTTTTCCTTCTGGATAAATTGGCATGTGTGCAGGAAATGAAGAGCAATACAGGTAACACGACTGAGCAACTACCCTCACAGAAATATATGTATCCCACATTGCATTCTGGGAGGATCTTCTTTGCTGTAACCACCTTGGTTGTGGAATATCCTCCCCTTAGAGACCCAGCTGGCCAACACTGTTCCAGTGCCAAGTAAAATCATGATTTTTTTTTTGCTAGAACCTTTTTAACTGGGCGATTTCCTTCAAATCTGCACATGTGCATGGTTTTAAATGGGCTTAACTGTTTTAACTGCTTCTAGACCATTTTATTTTAACCCATCAGAGGCCCTTTCCACAGTGGCGTCGTATTGTCGCTTTTACATCTGCATGTTAAATCAGTCTGACGTCGTTCTGTCCGCTGCAGTTTAGCACGCATTGAGGTCTTGGCGCAGTTAACATCGACATTAAACCGATGTATTGTAAAAATGGAAAAACTCTGATGTAAACAGCCCAAACCGTTTCTACTGTGTTTTTTCCTATGTGCAGAAGTGTTACATCGATTCACACACTTGTGGTAAAACGTAGCAACAGTTTCTACAATTTTTTTTTTAATTGACCAATCAGCAGCAGTGGGGTGGAGCGAGGGAAGGGAATAGGAGTTTCACGAGAATTGACGATGCGGAAGCTACAAATTATTTTCTCTGCTTTACTTCAATAGAAACCAGAGGGTGTGCAGATAGGAATCGGGGTAAGTTGGAGTAAAAAACACAGCTCATGACATGCAGTGAAACGCTCCTCCGCTTTAGTGTGGAAATGGCCATATTGTTATATTTTTCTTTGAAATTGTTTTAAACTGTTAACACTGATTGTTTTGTGCACTGCATGGAAATCCATGAATATAGGGTGGAATATAAATATTTCGATAAATAAAAGAGAGAACAAATATTTTTCCTGATTTGTTTCTTTGAACCAGGGGTCAGCAATGTGCAGGCTGTGGGTTCCCCCCTCAGGTTTCTGCAGACCACACACACACACACACACACACATACACACACACTCCTAATGTTATTGTTGTTGTTTAAAACATGGAGAATACACTCCAGAAGGCAGAGTCCTCTTTGATCCAAGACTCCCAGCTCCCAGCTGCCTTGCTTTTATTTTTAAAAACTGAAAAATAAGTGTTCTTTTACTTGTAAAAGCACCACCTACAGTGATAATACCACATAAATAGATGATGATGAATCAGAAATAGACCTCTGACCACTTTTGAGGGTGCAATGAGGTTGCACAGCCTACCTAGTTGTGGTAGTAGAATATTAGTGGCTCTGAACCCACCCCTAATTTCACCTGAGCACCACAGCTTAGATCATTAAAGTTGCTAACAAATTATCATAAAATGGCAACAAAACAAAAATTAAACACTTTGAAAAACAAAGCTAAGTAACAAACATCAATAGCCCAAAATGGTCAAATCAAATCCAAGAACACTCTGGCAAAAATGATTGCACAGCTCACCCTTTAGTCATTTTCTGTACAAGAAGGACAGATCTGGGGAAAGAAATTCTCACAATGTATTCAAACAAACAGTTTATGGAGAAATACTGCCCTCCTGTGCTTCTGTATAAATGGGACCATTTAAAAATATTTTATAGCTTACCATCCAGGCCTTGCCACAGATTATTACTGTGACCATTTTTCCGTGCCTCTGTAGTATTCTTATCCCGCAGATGCCACCTTGTTATTAGCAGTTGCGTGCATGGTGGAGAGAGATCTCACACATTTTTCTGTGGATTTATCTGAGAGACAGAGCAGGTGACCACTTCCATAATGTCAGAGGAAGGGAAATGCATAACTGAGAAAGGAAAAAAAAGAGGACACTACCTTGCATAAAAGTTGCACACACTAATTTAGAGCTATAGGTGCAGTTCTAGAAATAATTACTATCAACCAGGGGTTAACAGTACATGGTTGGTGGGCTGCATGCAATTCCTAACCATTTTTGCAGCTTTGCCACCACTGCACCAGCAAATTTGGGTGATATGAACAAGCTCACCAGCAACTGACCTCTAAAAGAAGGTCTGTGCTTCCAGTACACCTTGTTCTCAAGCCGTATTTGGCTCCTTGAAGTATCTTGGAAGTGCAATTCGGCTGGAAAACAACCTGTAGTTTCCCCACATAACCTTGTTCTAAAGACAGATCACAGTTTTCTTTGCTCTATTGCACTATTCAAATGCAACAGCATGGTAGCAAGATCAGTCCTGTAGCAGAAGCAGGGGTAGGGAATAGCACCCACTAGGTTTGGATATATCTGCCAAGCCTATAGTTGCCTATCACTGAAATAAATAAAAGAGCAGGACACAATGGGAGAGACAATGACCAGGTGACCTATGAGTTTGCTCTGTTGGCTAACTATTAAAGGTTTTAAGGTTTTCCCTTCTAGTGGTTCCTTATCTTTAAAATGGAAGATACCATCAAAGAGCGGACTGCCCTTTTCAAAGTAGGACACATGTCCATCCTGGAGGGACTTCCACTTGATATGAAGTCAGGAAACATGTGGATAATTATTCATGTACAATAGCAAAGACTCTTGTGGCACCTTCAAGACTAATGAACTTTATTTGGTATAAGCTCCCATAGGCTGCAGCCCACTTCATCAGATTATAAGTCTGATCGAGTGGGCTGCAGTCCATGAAAACTGAGGCCAAAGAAAACTCATTTGTCTTTAACGTATCGCGATTCTTTGCTGTTCTTGCAGTAACAGACTTACACAAAGGAGTGAAAAATGTATTTAACTGGAACTTGGTATACAGAAAGTTAAGACCCAGACTCATTTTTGGAGTAACCATGAAATAAGTACAGTTGACCCTCCACATTCACCAGGGTTAGGGGCACAGGACCCCCACAAAAGTGGGAAAATGCAAATATCAAAATGTGTGTATGTGACTGTGAGGAGAGGGCTGACGCCTGGGGGAGGAAAGTGGGCATCCAGATTCCAAACCAGGGTCATTTCCGCACTAGCCTGTTATTCCGCACTAGCCGGCTGGCCCCTCCCGAAGCTGCAAACCCCAGGATTCCAGAGGATGTTGAAAGTGGAATCATCACGCTATAACAGGCTAGTGCGGAAATGGCCTAGGTCAAAGAAAGGACAGAGGAAAGGGGTGGGTTGTCGTGGTGTCCCTATACTTCCTCTCTCAAACCCGTCTCCTTCCTTGGGTGTGTGAGGCTTCAGGAGAGGGTTTGTGCAGTTGAGAAATTGGGCTGCAAGCTGTCCTTAGCTGGCCAGACAGTGGCTGGTGGAGGTGAAAGAGGACCAGAGGCATGGCCTGATGAGAGCCACTGAGAGGGACGGTTCCCTTGGAAAAGAAGCACTTGAGATGCGTATGTGTGTGGGGGTGGAATGGCAGCAGTGGTTGGAGAAACTCGCAAATAAGTTTGTGAAAGTGAAGACCACAAATGTGAAGGGTCAACGGTATAAGGCTGTTGGTAAAAAACATGCATAGAGAGCCACTGTGATGTAGTGGTTTATGTACTGGACTAGAACTCCAGGAGACCAGAGTTCAAATCCTTGCTTGGTCATGGAAATCCTCTGGGTGACCTTGAAAAGTTACACACTCTCAGCCTCAGAGAAAGGCAATGAAAACCTCCTCTGAATAAATCTTGCCAAGAAAACCCCATGATAGGCTTCCCTTATGTTGGGAGTCGACTTGCAGGCAGATAACAACAACAAGAAATGAGTATCAGTCACTCTTCTAAGGTTCCCCCTCTCAAAAACATCCACTTCACTCAGGTGATCACTAAAAAAGTAGAATGCTTGATGTGTTATGAAAGCTTTGTTTATGGCATTTGATCTATGATAGCTCTGTTGTGTATGCAAGACATCAGTGGATGCTGTAGTCTCTAAGTAATTGATATGCACATGTGAACCAGTTTATCCACCCACTTTCCTCTCATTCTTTCACTTTGCTCTTATTGAATTACGAATCTGGAGCAACAGTACTGGACATGGTGGGAAGCCGAAAACCATAAGACAGTAAAAACAGTATATTTCCTATATTGGCAATGTGAAATTTCAGTAACATGTTTATAACAGCTAAAACAGCTCGGACATTTAAGTAATGTTTACTTCCCATGGACATTTTGCCTTCTGTGCCATACCAATGAGTCATTTCTATTAAAAAGAATTACTACCAGTGGATAATAATAGTTTATATGTGAAATATCAGGCAATTATACAGTTTGTGAGGGAAATAAATATATGATCTTTGGCTTTAGACCAGTGCATCTTAAATGATCTAATATGGGGGACTGGTAGTTTTTCCCTCAAAGTGCCGGAACTGGTATCACATTTGCATCCATTGGCTGTAATTGTTCTTTTTTTTTCTTGGAAAATCACCAGCTGATGGCTTGAGGGCCAGAATTAGTCTGTGGACCACCATTGTGAGTAGCACTGCTTTAGAGTTCTTTCTAAAATTGTGGTTTTAAATACAGTTAGGAAGAAAGAAAGGCCATCTGGCACTACCAAACAAAGACATTTTTGGGATGTTACTATCCTGAAGGTTCCAGATAGTTACTTCTATTTGATTGACTGTAACAGTAAACAGGTCAGTAATAACAGAACTGGTTCTTGCAGAATAGCAACCTGGGATGTACGTGCTCTCTATAACATCTAGAGTCAGGTCCCAATCGCAAATGGCATTTCAAATATGCTTTACCATCCAGAAGTCCTTATTTGGGAAGCTGAGGCCTATTAGCTTCGTGAAGTATTATTCTGATCTGTCCATCTTACATTGACAGACAGATGGGTAGGTGCTGGTGTAACTGTGAATATGAGGTCAAAGGCACCTGCAAGTCAGAAAGAGCAGGCAGTTATTGGCCATTTCCGCATGGGCTTAAAGAAACAGTGCAGAGCGTCCTCCAGGGAGGACATCTGCACCTGGGAGCGGACTGGGTTGGACCTACTTAGTGTAATTCCGTACCTCAGCCCACTCTGGAACGACCCAAAGTGGTCGTCCAGCGTGCTTTTGAAAGACCGTTCGAAATAGGTCTTTCAAAAGCACGGAGCACACCACTCCGTGTCTGCGCTCTGGTGCAGATTTGCAAGCTCGCACCAGTGCGAGCCTGCGATCTGCCGGGGGCGGGCTTTAGGCTGGCGAACTTCAGCGGTTGGTGGAGAGCCTCGACCAACCGGAAGCCACCATTTTTGTCCCCAGAGCAGTGCGGAGCAGTGGCCACACACTGCTCCGGACCAGCCTGGACCCAAACGTGGAGCCAAGAAGTCCGGTAAGTACCGGTACGGGGCTATTCCCTCGCCCCGTGCGGAAATGGCCATAATTATCTTATTAACTGTGCCCTCCTGAGAAACAGTAGTTGAGTGGTAACACAGATATTCTTCATGGCTGAACTGATTAACACATGTAGTATAGCTTAAAAGATAAAGGCAAAATCTTCTCTTCCTATTCAAACTGCAGGAGATACAGCTGAATCTCTTGAGGGATTGTTTTTCATTGGTTTTGTGCTCCAATTGGACTGTAAGCCTACAGCCCATTACAGTGGTCTACCGGGTACTGATAAAACTTCGGTTCTTGTTGCCTGCATATGACTGGAAAAGCATAAGGGTGTGAAATACCCACTAAATTGTCATATATGCCCCAAGAGTCTGCTTTCAGTTTAATAGATCCTATGCTGCACATTTCTGCCGTAAGCTGTCCACCAGAGTTTCACAAAAGTGGCATTTCCAAATGCTTTTATCCTGCAGTCATCAGATAACTGAGGTCCTTGATGGCAGCTGCACTAGTGTGTACTCCTCTGCAACAACCAATGTCCTCCTGATCATTCTGTGGCAGGTGGAGAGTGTGTGTGTCTGGAGTGATTGAGGTATGTCAGGCTATTCCCCTGTAGCCAGATGCAAAATGACTACATTCTCTGCTGAGAACTCAGGAATATCCAAATGGATCTCAGTGGATAATGTAATCATTTTGCATCTGGCTACAGGGACAGCTAGACACTTTTCCAATTCCTCCCTCCACTTTCTGCCAGCCATGGAATGGTTGTGGGGGGCTGCAGCAGCTTAATGGTAAGTTTAGGTGATGGTCAATGGCCAGCTATAGCATAGTTCTGCGTGTAGAACCACTATGCTAGGCTGTTCCATATAGGACTCTGGCCACCAAGGGTTGCATCTAAATTGGTTATTCATTATAGCTTATTTTTCTTAGATGTACTCGTGGTCCTGGAGGAAGGAATAAAGAAAAAAAAAAGCAGTTGCACCAGTATGGTGTGATTCCCAATGCACTTCACATTATTAAAGGAAATAGATACAGTACAAAATAACTTTAAGGGTCTATTTATATAGATCTGGGCAATTTATAACAGCGCTTTCTATATATCACCTAACTTAAATCAGACAATTATAAGATAATTCTCTTACACTCATTAATGTGCTTTAATATCACAAAGCTAACACATTCAGAGCTTCTTGTTATCAGCCAAAACCTTCAAGTTAGATCTCCTTCACCAACCTACAGTCTCCTTTGAGACTCAAAATAGTTTCCCTTGATAAAGGGATATTCTTGAAACATGTCGGGAATCATGTCATATTGGCGCAGCAACTCCTTCTGATCTTGCTTTTGCCTTCTTATGCTGTTTCTTTTCCCTTTCCTTTTACTGTTGTTGCCCCAGAAGAGGGAAGCCGTATGTTATATTTATAAATTAGCATGCGGATGGGGAAAAAGCCAGTGCAGAATAGTGGTCTGTGTGTTGGATTATGAGTCTGGAGACCAGGGTTCAAATCTCGAACCCTGCTCAGCCATGGAAACCTCCTGGGTGCCCTTGGGCAAGTCCTGTTCTCTCAGCCTCAGAGGAAGGCAAAGGCAAACTTCCTTTGAACAAATCTTGCCAAGAAAACCCTGGTGATAGGTTCACTTTAGGGTTGCTATAATGACTTGAAGGCATACAACAACAACAAATGTGGACAGGGGTTGGGTTTGAATTTGGCACTGATAGGTAAACTAGACACCCTTCCAACTCTGAGCCAAGATCAAGGGAGGCTTCTTATAGGGTGTGCATGTATGACCGGAGCCATTTCCGCACTAGACTGTTATAGCGCTATGAGTCCACTTTCAACATCCTATGGAATCCTGGGGTTTGCAGTTTTGGGAGGGGCCCATCGGCCCATCGGCCCTTCCCGAAACTGCAAACCCCAGGATTCCATAGGATGTTGAAAGTAGAATCATAGCGCTATAACAATCTAGCGCGGAAATGGCCTTATTTTTAATTTGGTATGTTTTTTAATGATTTTATTTTAATGTGTTGTTTTAATTAAATGATTTCAATTACATTTTAAATTTGTTATTGTTTTTAGTTTACTCTTTTTTGTGAGCCACTTTGGGGTCCCACTTGGGGAGAAAGATGGCACATAAAATGAAATAAAAGAAATGAATGAATGAATGAATGAATGATAAATCCTTAGTTGCTTCAGTTCTTCCCGCTATCCCTGACTTGTGTTTTATTCAATAGCACTGACACTTGAAATCTGCAGCTGAGCAAATGACAATAGTCCTTGCTATAGCCGGAGAAGATTTCTATCAGAGAATTCCATACTTGGCTGTTTTGGCTTTTTTGGAAGGCTGTGTCTGGAATTCCAGTGTATTGGGGGTGAGGTGTGGATGTGTTATCTTTCTGCTGCTGCCTCTCACTGCTGGGGCTTGGATGCATGCTGCCTGCTATTGATTCCGATCATTGTTCCACATCATGCTATATCAGTGGTGGCCAAGCTGTGCCCCTGGAGCCATTATTAGCCCTCAAAGTTGATGCTGTAGCCCTTGACCCTCCACTATCCTCAGGTGACCCTGTTTCCACCACCCACCCGAAATGGGGTGAACTTTGACAGTCCTGCAGTCCTCCAGAGTGGCAATTCACTTTTAAACAGGTTGCAAAGCTTCTCTGCACTATAGGCACATCTCCCTTTAAGATGCTTCGTTTCTGAATGCTTTGCTATTACGGCACATTTCAATTATACAATATGCTGCCATTTTGTTACCTACACTCAGTCTGTTTACAGCATTTGATCATTCTGTGTCTTGGTTTTGTATTCTGGTATTATTATTATTATTATTACTACTACTACTACTACTACTACTACTACTACTACTATTTTGTGCCATTTTTAAAGGCCATGTGTTTAATCAATGATAGTGTAAAATGATTTTTGGCTTTTATATGTACTTGCAAGTGGGGAAAAAAAGGCTGTGATTCACTTTAAGGCAATATTCACTTTCTGTCAGTGGTCTGGAACCTAACCTGCCATATTAGCAAGGTATGCTTGTATTTGCTATCAAACAGTACCATTTTTTTTCTTCAAAGCCAGAAATGGACTTCTGTTTTTCATAGAATCATGGAAACACGGAAGAGACCACAGGGGCCATCCAGTCCAACTCCCTGCTATGCAGGAACCCACATCAGAGCATTCCCAACAGATGGCCATCCAGCCTCTGCTTAAAAACTTCCAAAGAAAGAGACTCCACCACACTCCCAGGAAGCATATTCCACTGCCGGACAGCTGTGACGGTCAGGAAGTTCTTCCTGAGGTTTAGGTGGAATCTCCTTTCCTGCAGCTTGAATCCATTGCTCCTTGTCCTAGGCCCTTTTTGCATGACATTCTCCATGCGAAAGGACGCCTAGAGTGTCGCGCGATTGTGAGGAGCGATCTGCACGATGCACTTACAATCGTGTGACGCTCCAGGGGCTGGCAGGCGCCGATTGTGCACTTTTTCATTTTTGGCTAGAAGCTGAAAATGATGTGCGATTGCACATTGCTCCTGGGCCCCACACGCACTTACCTGGCGTGCGGAGCCTCCGGAGCTCCCAGGCTGTGCTGCAGAAGGAAGAGGTGGGGCTCTCGCGTGAGCGGGCAGCTCATGTGGAGCCAAAGGACCCCAGACGTGAGAGCCTCTCACTGGAGGCTGCTTGTGTGATCCCCGCACACCAGCGCCGGAAGAAGATAAAGTGCGGAAAGGGCCCTAGTCTCTGGAGCAGTGGAAAACAAGCTTGCTCCCTCCTCAACATGACATCCCTTCAAATATTTAAACATGGCTATCATGGCCCCTCTTAACCTTCTCTTCTGCAGACTAAACATACCCACCTCCCTAAGCCGTTCCTCATAGGGCATGGCTTCCAGGCCCTTCACCATTTTGGTCGCCCTCCTCTGGACATGTTCCAGCTTATCCAGCTTTTTGTTTCTTGACATTTATTGATCTAGACCCTATTGCAGTTAGGTAATCTGTGGCCATATAAATGGGTTTTACATAGACTTGGCTTTATTAAGAAACAGGCCTAAGGCAACTCAACTCCATAGTGTGGGCCAGTTGGCTAACCTCAGCTAAATTTGTATAATGGGAAGCTGATTTTTTTTTTTTAAAAAACAGTCTATTCAAGATGCCCTTGTGAGAAATGAGACCTGTGTTCCTTATTCGTATCATAATGATGCCAGAATTTCCAATAGATGGTGCTGCAACCTTAGGAAACTAGATTTTCATTGCTTTCTTTGCTATTTTTGCACATAATGATCATTCATTTGCCATTTAGATAGCATCATTGTCGTCGTCGTCATCATCATCATCATCATCATCATCATCATCATCATCATCTCATCCTGCCTTTTAACCAGGTCGGGGATTCAAGGCAACTTACAAAAGTTAAAGCTGATACAGCTAAAAGTTAAACCGTAATTAACATATTGATAGAATTAAAGGCAATTAATAGCATGCCCGTTAAGTAAGAAAAACAACCAATACAGACAATAAAGCACATTATTTCCCCATGAGCAATCAGTCCAGAAAGGACCTGCTACAACAACAAAAAGGGCTTTACCTGTCTACAGGAAGATAGTAAGGAAGACATCAGTCTAGCCTTTCTGGGAAGGAATTGCAGAGCCTGGGCGAAGCCACTGAAAAGGCCCTTTCCTGTCGTCTACCAGATGTACTTGTGAGGGTGATGTGACAAACAGATACCACCCCCGCCGGAGATCTCAAAGTGTGGTCAGGGTTGTACAACCTGGACCTGAGCCGAATAGGGCTTGATAGATAATCGCTGGTACTTTGAATGGAAGGATGAGTCTTCTGACCACTCAGAGATACAGACAAAATCTCAATAATTCTTGCAATCAGTGAAAACCAGTTTTACATCTTATATTCATAAACAGAGAAACTTCCAAATCTACTTCAGAAACTACTTTGCTAGACTGTAATGCTGAGAGCAAAGGAGGAATGAGGGGAAGAGGAGAGAGAAACTGAGACATTTTAAAAATAGCTGAAAGAGTGGGACAACAGAATGTCTGGCCCTGTGGAATTGGGACAGCTGAACAATATGAGTAAGGTTGTGTAACGAGTTTCTTTGTGAGCAGAATTTGGTTGAGCTCCTCTGCAAACCAGCTGGTTTTCTGCTTGAATACATGTCTTCTGTCTGTGGTAGGAATGCAAAGAATATTTGCAAATGTTCGTATCTTCAACGAGAAAGAGAGTCTCATCATATCAAGACATTTTACCAACTCCTCCCAAAAGTCAGCACCTTGGAGATTTTAGAAAAGCCGGTGTTCTCTTTTTGTCAGAATCAGCAAAAGGGAAAGGAGTGGTGTTTTGAAGTGGAGAGAAAGCTTCTGGTTTTGTATAAAAAACAAAACAAAACACTCTTGTATTTTTTTTCCAAAATCCCAAGAAATAAGAAAAATAACTGAAAAGTGTGCAAACATCACTTATCCAGCAGGGAGAAGACTTTTGCAATTTTTCATTCTCATGCTGCAAAATGCAGGTGGATTTTATAAATGTAATACATAGTGGTCAGTGGTTGTGATGGTGTTTTACCTTTCCTGCTGTCTCTGTCATTGATTAATTTTTTTGAGAGAAAATAAGCTTGTCTTTGATAAAGGCTGAAGGCAAAGATTAATATAAAGACAGGGCTCACACTATATACATTTCACTGAAGTTAATGTGAGTAGTGGCTAGCAATTGTGATGGCTATATATTGTCTCCAGTGCAAGAATACCAGTTGCTGGGTACCCATACAAGAAGGTAGCATTTTTCCATATCCTGCTTGCAGATTTATTTTATTTATTAGTAACATATATTTTCTGCCTTTGCCCCTAGCAGCATACATATTTCTTTTCCTCCTCATTTTATGATCACAACAGCCCTGTGAGGTAGGTCAGACTATGAATGGTTGTGGCCAAGGTCACCAAGTGAATTTCAGGCTCAGGGGAGATTTGAGTGTGGATCTCTCAAGTCCCAATCCAGCAGTTTTAACTCAAAGCTTGGAAATTTTGCTTATAAAAGGAATTTCTTATGCAAATCATTGCAAAATCCCAGAAAGTAAATGTGATGCTGTAGCAAAGAAGACAAGTAATATTTTAGCCTGCATTAGTAGAACCATAGTTTCCAAGTTAAGGAGAATAATAGTTCCACTATATTATATGATATTTTAGCCTGCATTAATAGAAACATAGTTTCCAAGTTAGGAGAAATAGTTCCACTATATTCATGCCGCATCTGAAGCATTCAGTTCAAGGCTTCTCATTTCAGAAGGACACACACAAGTTGGAGCAGGTTCAGAGAAGGGCAGCAAGGCTAAAAAGAGATACAGAGAACAAAACATATGAGGAAAGGTTGAGGAAGTTGGGTTTGTTCAGCCTGCAGAAGAGAAGACCAAAGGTTGATGTGATTGTATTCTTTAAATATCTAAAGGGCTGTCGCAGAGGAGAGGGTGCAGGTTTGTTCTCTGATGCCCCAGAGGGTAGGACTAGGGTTTTAAGGTTTTAAGTTACAAGAGGGTAGATTTTGATCGAATTTCAGAAGGAACCTCTGGATGATAAGAGCAGTTCAGCAATGGAACCAACTGCCGAGAGAGGCATTAAGGTCTACTTCTCTAGATGTCTTCAAAAAGAGGCTGGACAGCTACCTGCTGGGGATGCTCTCCCTGGAGATGTTGCACTGAGTAGTGAAGGTTTGGACTCGATGCCTTATGGGGCCCCTTCCAACTCTGTGATTCTATAATGCATCATTGCTACTGTTATGCAATGAAAGCAACTCATTGCATTGTTTTTCAGATCCCTTTAAAAAAAATATATTAGAAAGCTTTAAAATGGCATAAAACTGAAGAAAAAGAAGTTCCAAAAGCCCAAAGAAAGCATGTTGGCTTTCCAGGTGTAAGGAAAAGTAGCAAGTGCACATTAGTTGTTGCATAAAAAAGCTAACCGTTGTCATGTTAATTTGCAAAAGGATTAATATGTCCTTATTACTCCCCAAAGCAACATGTTCCAGTAACACTGTTACTCTTAAATTGTGACTTACAAGCTCTGCTCTAACCTTTACACTACATTGGCTTTCCATGAGGGCACTGAGTTGATCCCTGCAGAAACAGAATGAAGGAGGAGACCAGCATTTCGCCTGAGCCAGCATGGCCCTTCCGATGCTGTTCTGTCCACAACACTCTTCACCCACCTTCACAACAGAGCTGTCAGAATAACAGAACACCCTTTCAGTGTTTTCCCCTCCTGGTTTCTTCCCTCGCTCATTGTTGTGGTCCCTTCTTCTTCTCCTCACTCCTTGTACACTGTCACCTCTGGTCTGGGGAAGCTGTATGTATGGGTGTGTACATGTGTCTTTCTGCTCCCTTCCTGCTTTGAAAGAAAGGACTGGATGAGGCCCATGGAGGGCAGAAGGAAGGGGGCGTTTGCCCACCACTGTCCCCCTCCAAAAAATAATGATCTGTAACTGTTTCTTCATGTACGTGTTCCGGTTCTTCTGAAAAGCATTCCACAGTGGTGGGTCTGTCGTTCACCCATTCATGCACTCTCCTTTCTTTCTTCGGGTGTTTACACACAAGGCAAAAAAAAACTCCTTTTGTGCGGCTGCTTTCAGCAAAGGGATTGTAAAACCTCCTCTGGCTGAAAGATATGGTTGCATTCTCTCTTGCTGACTTTCCCAAATTAGCAACCACCTCACGCCACACGAATGCCACAGGAGAGGACCAAATGGGCTGCTAAAGTGTTTTCTGTGACAGCACCTCCAAGATCCTGGGGAGCAGGAGGCAAAAATGTATTACTTTTCTTCTCTCGTTCCTCTCCAGCAGTAAGAGTTTCGTGAATGTTGACCCCCATCACAAACCACACAAGGAATTACATCAGCGCAGCTCACCTTTACAGCTGAACACTCTGTACTTGGCAGGAATTAAATGAATTCTGCCGTCATACCTTGAGGGACAAAAGGACTCTCTGTAATGGTGGCTGTTTCCCACAAGATGGCAGTAATTTCTATCAAGACATCTGGATAAAATATCTACTGTCCCTATCTTCTTGGCTATAAATTAATGCATTTCTATGACTTTTGAAAAGCACACACACACGCTGAGGTTACAGGGTTGATTATGGTGAAATTGGCTTGCTCCAGGACTTTTAAAAAAGGGCCTGTCCTCTGTAATCAGCAGAAGAGGAATGTGTAGCCCTCCAGAGTTGCTGGACTGCAGCTCCATCATCCCTCACCATGCATTTAGCCAGATAAGGCTGATGGGAGTTGCAGTCCAACAACAGCTGGAGGGGCAGAAATTGCACCAGAATTTTTGAGTTGGAGGTAGCCTGAGTGTAAAGAGGGTGGCCAGCACAGTTAGATGAAAAGTAGGTGAGACACAGTACTTGTGAATACATTGCTAAAGGGGCTTGCAGGGAGGACAACTCAGTGAGATCAATGACCAAAGTGATGGGAGGCCAGAAGGATATATGAGGTGGCCTCCATTTTTCCACAATGGCTACTAGCCTGGATTGTACCATTGTGATTATGATGGCCTTACAGGGAACTGTCCTGTGGAAATGCCTGATCTGAAAATTTCCTGCTTTGCAGGATGTTCAGTGCATATAACAGCTTCATTCTTCAGTGAATACTGGCCTTGATCTGCTCTGAAGGAGTGTTTTAGGCAAGATGCTATCAAGACTTTGCACAGGGCTGCTGAAAATCCAAACCCATTCAGTTTATGGAAATGGTCATAGAATCATAGAGTCATAGAATCATAGAGTTGGAAGAGACCACAGGGGCCATCCAGTCTAACCTCCTGCCATGCAGGAACCCACATCAAAGCACTCCTGACAGATGGCCATCCAGCCTCTGCTTAAAAACCTCCAAAGAAGGAGACTCCACCACACTCCCAGGCAACATATTCCACTGCCATACAGCTCCGATTGTCAGGTGCAGGTGGAATCTCCTTTCCTGCAGCTTGAATCCGTTGCTCCTTGTCCGAGTTTCTGAAGCAGCAGAAAACAAGCCTGCTGCCTCCTCAACATGACATCCATTCAGATATTTAAACATGGCTATCATGTCCCCTCTTAACCTTCTCTTCTGCAGACTAAACATACTCAGCTCTCTAAGCTGCTCTTCATAGGGCATGGCTTCCAGATCCTTCACCATTTTAGTTGCCCTCCTCTGGACATGTTCCAGCTTGTTGATATCCTTGAAATGAGGTGCCCAGAACTGGACACAGTATTCCAGATGAGGTCTAACCAAAGCAGAATAGAGTGGTACCATTACCTCCCTTGATCTAGACACCATACTCCTATTGATGCAACCAAGAATCGCGTTGGCTTTCTTGGCTGCCTCATCACACTGCTGACTCATGTTCAGCTTGTGATCTACCAAGACTCTTAGATCCCTTTCACAGGTACTGTTATCCAGCCATATGTCCCTCATCCTATATTTGTGCCTTCCATTTTTTCTGCCTAAGTGTAGGACCTTACATTTCTCTCTGTTGAAATTCATTTTGCTAGCTTTGGCCTAGCTCTCCAATCTGTCGAGGTCATTTTGAATTTTCATGTTTTAATGCAAATGTTTAAGGCTTGTTGACATCTTTTAATCTGTGCAGGCATCAAGTATGAAATCTCACAAGATTTCAACTGCACTGAATGTCAATGATCAGTTAACTTTAAGGAACAATTATATAATGGTGCATGCCATCATCAGCTGAATACTGTCAAAAACTCAAACCCTTATTTGTCAGTCGTTAGTTATCACCATATATCTAATACTGAAATTGTAGATGAATGTCAAACATCGGATATAAACAAATTAGATATCGTGGGACAGAGATAAGATACACATATATATGCACACACACATCTGCACATATGTGTATATATGGGAGAAAAAGAAAGAGAGCAGGGAGAGAGAATGTTCACAAAACATAGATTGATAGTTAACAGAAGAGAATTTGAGGGACTAAATTTCACTGTGGTTAGCTTCAGGGTCTGTAGTCACACTTCTCAGAAACTATGTTCTCTTTGCCATGATTTTCTCCATTTTAACCCAAGCTAATGCTTTGGGTTTTTATTGTTTTTCTACCAGTGCCAAGCTTTTGATTATGGATAATCCCATTATTTAGTAGTGAGGGAACTTTACTTTCCCCTTCTTTTATTTTCTACCTTTGTGCTGAGGTTAGAATACAAGGCAGCTTACCGCTTATTAAAACAGCTAATAAAATGCTATAATTTATAAATGTTAATGAAAATTTCCATGGTTTGCTTTTCCAAGGTCTGCTTTTCACAGGGTAGATGGTAGCAGCAAAGATTAGTAGACACACATTTTCTAGCTCTATGATACTGTCAGCTTAAAAATACTGTCTTGGTGTAGCAGTACCTACATTACTTTTATTGCATCTGTTTGTAAGATGGATCTACAGTTCATATGACACCAGTGAAACTCCAGCATCAATGGCATGTTGTTGTTATTTGTCTCCAAGTCTATTTTGACTGATGGTGACCCTATGAATCAATCACGACCCAGAGCCCTGGTCATCAGCTGTTCTGCTCAGGTCTTGCAAACTTAGGGCTATGACTTCTTTGATTCAGTCTGTCCAACTGTAATGCAGCCTTCCTCTTTGCCTTCCACTTTGCCAAACATTTTCATCTTTTCTAGTGTGTCACATTGTCTCATGATATGTCCAAAATATGACAGCCTCAGTTTTGTCATCCTGGCCTTTTATTACACATCTTTAAACATGAAATGACTGAAATGCATAATGTTATAATATTATAGCTAAAATAATGATGATTATGATGAGAGCGCTACAAGAAAGATCAGAAAGCACTGTAGGTAAAGGCTGTCAACAAACTGACAACTGTTAGTAATCTTGATTCATATGCTGGTGGAAACTGAAGAATATTAGAATTCTGAAGGTTCAAGAAACCTAAACTGTATGTGTTCAGAGTCCTGATGCTGAGGGACAGAGGACTCTGAAACAATAAAGAAATGGAGGACTCCTTTGAGGATTTAGGACAAATAGACTTTCAGTCTTGAATAAAGCAGGTTAGGGAAAGAAACACAGAAGCAGTTATGCTTCAAAAGAATTTTCAGAAGGGGAAGAAAAAAAATGTTAAACATTGGAAATGCAGTGACAGATTTGGATCTGAGGGCAGGAAAATAATAGCTGGCACAGCTGGATGTGAACTTTGATGTTGAATTACACCAAGATTTAAGAAGCCTTGGAGCTTTTCAAGAAGACACAGCTATTGGAGATGCCAGAGGGTGAGGAGAAGGGTGAAGGAGGTCAAGGTATCCCTATTATTTTCGAAGCAGCAGCCCTGGTAGGTCATCTGTGTCAAGGGAAGAGGAAGTATTTAGGGCCATGAACTGAAATAACTTGCAGATTGAGGAGGAAATGACACCAGGCAATTGGGCAGTTGAACGACAAAAGAAGCTGTCTTGGCAGTGATTTTGAGAGGCTGCTCTCTTATAGCTTTCCTGTCTAAGGTTCACCAATCAGACCCCCCCGCCCCAACAAACGTTTGTTATCTGATACAAGGGCAAATGGTGGTAAGAGAAGGGCTAGGCCAGAGAAAGGAGGAACAAGCTTCCTAAACTCCAAGAAGGGCTGGGTGAAGACATTTTGCTGCCTGAGGCAGTACTATAAATGGTATCTCCTTCCTGTGTACCCAAGCCAAAGTGGATAGAAATTAAGGCCAGTCAATGGCCCTTTCCGCACGTGGTTATTAAGACGGGCCAATGCATCTTGCCATGGAGGTCTTCTGCATCTTGGAGCAGACTAGGTTCGGTTTATTTACCGTCATTCTGCACGTAATTCCAACTAAATTCGCCCCCATGTGGTGTAAAGCGTGCTATTTGAAAACCGGAAGAAAGTGGTTTTCCAATTTTCCAGATCGATCCAATTTGTACTTTCACAGTGGTGCAGACACGTACATTCGTGCCAATGTGAATTGGTGCTCAGGGGAGGGCTCATGGGAGGGGCCAGGGGGTAGTATGGACTTACGCACGTATGCACATACGCATGTACACAATGACGTACTAAACCATGCCAAAAAAAAAAAAAGGCCAATCACAGCCAACGGGACGGGGTGAGGGGAGTAGCGGGAGTGGCCACAGCGGAGGCAGTGTGGATTCATGAACTCGCACTCTTCCGAATCAGAATGGAACATACGCAGTAGCTGTACGGAAGGAAATGTGGGAAAGTCTGCCTTGTTTCGAGCCCAGAAAATCCGGTAAGAAACAGCAGGAACCAATTCACCAGCCTCATGCGGAAAGGGTCAATGTCTAGGGCAGAAAATGCCACAGACACCAGTCCCCATTGCTGGCAGTAAAACCACATTAATCATAAATTTAAAACTAACCATTTGTTACACATTCCTGGTGTTTCACTCTCCTTAATGGTAAGGCTTGCCTTGTTCACGAGACATAGCCTTCTATTTCTGATACAAGAATGATAATATAAGAACATAATGGTACTATATTACAATCAACAGGCCATTAAAACAGCACATTAAATACATTTTAGAACAACACATTAGGGTATTGACATTATATATATAAATATAGTTGTAACAAGTCAGTAGTTATAAAATATAATGTGTTAAATACATTAGCCAAAGGTAGTCTGGTTAAAACAGCTGGATTTAAACATTTAGCTATTTGCTGAATAAGCAGTTTGTTAGAGCCCTGCAGCAGGATAACCAGAAGAGAGTTGGAGAAGCACCCAGGGAAATGTTGCGTGATGGGGTATAGTAGACCTTCCCTGGGCCCCTGGTGAAAACTATAGTAGAAAAGGACATGTGATATGGTTTCAAGTTCATGATTATCACAGAGGCAGCACCTCTTGTTCAGTAGAGTTTTATCAAATCTGCCAGTTAAAAACTTGGAGGGAAGGACAAGGATGATACAGCTGACGTTATATTTGTGGTACAAGGATGATAAAGCTGGCCTACTTTTTCAGCTGCTTTTAAAATATCCCACTTTCTCTCTCTTCCTCCTGCTCTCCTCCTTTGTCCTCAGCTTACTTCAACTGCTGTAAACTGAGTGCAAAATGCAAAACCAGATTGAACTCAACTTACTGGTAGGTGGGGAGAGGAGAGGCCGGGCGAATCTTGCCACTCCCACTAGACTCGGGCAAAAGCAAACTGCTGCAGCCTCTCCTAGCTTGTGTGTTCTTCCTCATTAATAACGTTTGCCATCTCCGATGTTGTTTGGACTCTGTGCTTTGCAAGGTTGTTGTAAAAACATGAAAGCATCAGAACAGCTCTGTTAGATTGTTTCTGTTAATTCAGCATCCCTTTCCCACTCAAGGGCTTAGAAGATGCCACAAGCAAGGAATGAAGGCAATGGCCCTCTTTCATAGTTTCTTCCCCGCCCTCAAAGTTCATGGCGATGTCCATACCCATGAACCTGGAGGTTACCTGTAGCCATTGATAGCCTCAGTCAGTTGGTGTAATCCCCTTTTAAGACCGTCTTGTCAATGATGAATTTACACAGAAGTGAAGTAAGATATGGGGTTGGGTTTAAGATGTAGGATATGCTCTCAATAAACATAAATAAAAAGCAGTGTATGTGTGTATATGTATGTGTGTGTGTGTGTGTGTGTGTTGGTAATACTATGAGGCCTCAGCCTGTCTTAATCTTGCTTTGCCTCTCATAGCAGCCACTGTTATGTTTTGTGACAGCAAATCCTATAAATTAAAAAAGTATTATGTGATGAAGTACTTCACTTTGATTGTAAGGGCCACTTATATGTGCATTGCCGGTAGAGGCGTAGGAACACCTGTGGTGTCATGGCTCTCTCCCGCTGCTCTGGAAACATGAAAGAAATGGATGATGTGAGCACATTGCACAATGTGCATACTTTGTGTGTCAGCGTTGTCTTACCCTGAGGTCTACCAGTATTGTTGGTTAGAGAGTGTTCAAAGCACTTCACATATATTTTCTCAGATTGGTTGCATGCAGTAGCAGTGGGAGTGTGGCTGCTCTTTCACTGTCCGGTAATGTTTAACTGAAGTGATTTCCACATAAAGAAAGCTTCTTCCCACATCAGCACCGCCAGTCCCCATAGGGCTGGAAAAGGAACCAAATCTTCAGCCCTGCCTGAGTGTGATCTATGTCACTGCTGGAAATGTGTTTTGAAAATCCTGACGGTCTATTCTGCTCTATAAAAAGGAAACATGATTATCATTACAAGTGGGGACTCCAAGTAAAGTGTTAATGGTCTGTTTCCGGTTCCTAAGCAGAGTGCTTCTCAGAATCAGGCTATTCTGAAAGACAAGCTGGGCTGTACCAGACGAAAAGCCTATCCCGTCCAGCATTCCATGGTTAACCATTTGCCTTTGGGAAACCAATAAACAAGAGATGAACACAACAGCCCCCTCCTTTGCCTGTTCCCTAGCAATTGGTTTTCAGGAGCATACAGGTTTTATTACCAGAGGTGATTTATATCCATGATGATACCTATCAATAGCCTTACTCTCTTTCCTGCAGTGTAGCAATGGGGGGCAGAGGAGAAAAAGGTCATTGCTCCCCATTTAGGAATTCTGTCCTCCCAATAGAATTTTCTTTCAGTTCCCAAAGTTATAGCACTGCAAAACTTGACAGCTGAATATTTGGAAATAAAGCTCAGACATCCAAAGAACAGGGGCAGGCAAAGTTATCAAGAGAGTTCAAATCCACCAAGTAGAAGAGTTCTAGATATGAATGATTTCTGGGGTCTCACTCTTGTGAATGCTAGAAATTTGAAGGAAAATTTAATTGGGAAGGCAGAATTCTTAGTGGGGGGCAACATCCCCATCTCCCCCATAGGTTTACCCTAGGGACAAATGTATGCTACTGAATGCCAGCTGCTGTGGAACATGAGCAGGACAGTCATGTGCTTGTCAGTTTCCCTTAAGCAATTGGTTGGCTACAGAATGCTGGAGAAGATAGACTTTGTTCCTGCCCCCCCACCCCCAGCTATATCCTGCACCTATGCCCCAGTTAATGCCATCCAAGTTGGCATCTCTGCATCTTAAAACCATGAAGTCCACAGTCTGATGGTACGAATATGTGGAGAAATAACAACCCAGCACTGGACGTAATTCAACAGTTTATCACTTTCGGCAAGGTATGGGGAATGGCTTTAGGTGGAAAATTGACTTTATCAATTCAAAACATCAAAAGGAGAAGCAGAAAATATGGATTTTGCTGATACACAGTTATGTGTCCATGGTTTACTCACACAAACCACATGTCCTCAGACAGACCTCCTTCCCAGCTAGTGAGATTTTGGCAATCCTCTTTTTAGTAGTTCCATGAATTACATGGAAAGGTTGATCTGCCAATGGAGAGAAAGCAACATGTTGCAATGTTCTCTGTGTTCTTGTTTTTGTCTGTATTTCTTGTTAAATTTATAACAAAACAACAACTTTTTTTTTAAAAAAAGAAAGTGCCTGTCTTGCCTGTCTTGAACTACCCATTACTCTGGTTCACTGGATAAACGTGGAGTCTATTATTATGATAGAGAGAAGGGCCTGCTTCTTAGCCAGTTCCTCCACCACATGCATACATTTTGTATACAGTTGACCCTCCACATTTGTGGGTGTTAGGGATGCAGGACCCCTTGCAAAAGTGGAAAAATTGCAAATATCAAAATGTGTCTGTCTGTCTGTGGGAAGGGGGCTGAGGCATAGTAGAGAAAATGGGCACCCAGGGCCCAAACCAGATCAGGGAAAGGAAAGGAGAAAGAGGTGAGTAGGCATGGTGGACCCATCCATCTTCACTCTTCTGGCACCCATCTCCTTTGGGGACAACAGAAGAGGGTTTGTAGTGCTGAGAAATCAGGCTGCAAACCATCCTAGCTGATCAGGGAGCATCTCATGGTGGAGGAGGACCAGAGGTGAGTTTTTGAAGGGCTGTCTGGCCTGGAGGTGGTGGGGTTTTTTTGCAGCAACTCACAAATAATCAAACCTCAAATTTAAACTTGCAAATGTTGAGAAAGGACTGTACTTCTATTGTGCTCACTTTTTTTCCAAGCTAAAAAGCTCCAAGCATTATTTGGGGCTCCAGAATTAGAACTTTCAGGAAGAAGCATGGCATACTTCACCCCACCCACTTTTCTTTTCCTCGTCAGATTTTCCCTTCTGTTCTAGATGGAGTTAAAGGAGTCTGTTTCCATGCTGCTTGCCACCCTCAGATCTGATTGCTTTATCATGATATGGGTGGTTTGGGTGGGAGTGTTTCTGGATAGTGGGAAAGGGGTAAAGTATCTTTTCTCTCTTCCTTCCCTCTCACTTGAAACTACCTTCTGATAGTCAAAATGTCACATGCAACAGTTTTCAGAATTTCAAACAAACCTGATGGCAACAAATGACATTACCTAATTTACACACACATTGATTTGCTTAACTAATTTGCTGCCATTTCAGTTTCTCCAGTGAATGGTGAAAACTGTTCGTGGACTGCCTAGGTGTGATTTAGATATAGTTATCCTGATCCCCTCACATACATCATTCTAACCTAGAAGGGCATTCAAGTGATAAGTTTTTTCCCCCTTATTTTTCATATTGGTGTTGCCAGTTGTTGTGTGCAAATGATGCGTTGCAGTTAAGGCTTGCTTCCTTAAATGGCAGATGCCAACTCATTCTGCCACTGGATTTAAAACTTCAGTTTTCTTCTTCATATTTGCATTTCTTATGAGTTGATGCCATGTGTCCGCAAGACCTTTCTGTGTATAGATGTTAGAATTAGATGTGGGATTAGATGTCACAGCAAGCTCCCACATCAGATTAGAAAGGGCACACTGCAGGGTGGTGAAATGTCCAGTGCATTGCCTGCACAAATCTATCACGCGCAAGATCCATTTTGAACACTGCAAACAAGCACTGCCAGACAATTTCTGCCTTGGAGGGAACAGATTAATTCTCATCTTGGACTAATGCCCTGTGAAAAGGAGGGGGTACAAGACACAAGAAAAGACAGACTCACTCTTGTTTCCTTGTGAAAGCAGAAAGAAAAAAATTGAGCATAGGGAAGACACTACAGCTTGGCCCGTCTTGAGGTCTTGGCAGCCTTCTCTCTTTTTTTCTCTACCCTGCACCTCTCCTCACCCCTCCTCTCCCCTCCTCTCCCCTCCTCTCCTCTCCTCTCCTCTCCTCTCCTCTCCATGGCATTCATACCTCTCCACAGGGCCAGCCCTACCATAAGGCAGAGTGAGGCAGCCACCTTGATCAGGAGATTTTTGATATCACAAAGCACTGCCAAATTATCAGTCTTCTAATTTGTTACAATCGCATTTCGACTGCCAGGGATGGGGAGAGATTTTCTGCCTCATGTGCAAGAATGTTTTGCCTAGCTAGCTTTGGGTGTCATGCACCTTGATTTTGATATTGGGCGGGGGGAAATGGGTGTGGGAGTGTCATTTGCTGCTCCACTTCATGCTGCCGAATGTCTTAGGCCAATTGTGCTTCTTCAGGAGCATTTGTCAGCCAGCTGGCACTCTCCTGCCTGTGCCACTTTGGCAGCTGCTTTTGTCTCTTTTCCCTCCAATAACATATCTTTCAACATTTTACAAATGCAGAACAGGACATATGTGGCCAAGCAACTGCAGAGTGTGGTCAAGATGGCAAATGTTATAAATGTAGAAGAACACACAAGCTAGGAGAGGCTGCAGCAGTTTGCCTTTGTCTGAACCTACTGGGAAAGATATGAGTTCATTCTTCTTCACCTTTCTTCTCCCCTTTGCTGAGTTAATTGAATGCAAACAACTTTTGCACTTTGAACTCAGTTTGCAGCAACTGAAGTAAGCCGTGGCCAACGGAGAAAGTGGGAGACGGAGAAAGAAACTGGGATTTTTTAGAAACAGCTGAAAAAGTGCGATGGCAAAGGATTAATCAGTACGGTCCCTGCCAAATTGGAACAGTTGGAGGCCATGCAGTAGTCTCTTCTGCTTCTCTCTCTTGCAGGCTGTTCGTGTTGCCTCTTCAATTACTTTTTTGTCACCCCAAAATGTAGGTGCCACAGGGGCCACCCTGCGATGCCAATACCGCCGTACAAAAGTAGGGAATTAATTAGCTCAAAGTTTGGAGGCTTGCGAGACGGAGGTAAGTTGGTGAGATCTGACTACCAGCATTTACAGGCTCACGCAGGAAAAGAGCCAGCCAAAGAGTAAAAATGTAAGCTAAAATGTGTTTTATTGAAATAGATTCACTCATACAGGCAATGAGCACTCACTCACACGAGGCTAACTGAAGGTAAGGAAGGAAAGCGGGATAGAGGACCTTGAGCGATTTGGGCAATGTTTACCAGTCTGGAGAGAAGCGGAAGAAGCAGCAATGTGGTTTAGGCAGGAAACCTAAAGATAGTTCTTTTTCAGGAATCGAATGGACAGAGTGCAAACAACTTTTGCACTTTGAACTTTGCACATTTGGAGACAGCAAATGTTTGCTCAAAATGAGACCTTATATATCTGAAAGATATCCAGCGGGCTGAACTCATGCATCCATTCCCAGTTGCAGAATGATGGGAATTGCAATACATACAATGAACGTCTAATTTGCTAATATTCGCAGTGCTTGAGTGACCAAGACATAACGGGTGTTGTAATAGTTGTCTATTGTGGATGCTATGGGGAACGAGGAAGAAGTCCAGGTGCAAGGGGGGATAGGATTGAGTCACTCAATTCTTGGTGGGCTTTGCGCTATTGTTCTCTGGGGAAATTTCCAGTTTCTGCTTAAGCTTATTATCCGCAGGAACAGCAGCTATATTGCCTGATAAATGACCTAGTCTTATCTGAAGGGTGTCTTAAGTTGACCTGCCTTTCTTGCTCACATTCACAGTCAGCATTTTCCCTCTGTCTGCTTGACCTCCTAGTCACCTTTCAGGTTTGATTTTTGATATCGGTGCCAATTAATACATTTGCCAATTAAATACAATGCCAATTGGATATGGTGCCCATCCAAACTGTATCAGTGCTGGTGGCCAGATGCAGGTCCTAACATTCTCTTTCTTTCTCACATGCCAGAGGTTTTCCCTTTGCTCTCAGTGGTGCTTATAGCCCAAGTGGCTGTAGGAAGTAGGGGTTTCTTGGTCTGTCATTAATTACAGAGGATGCCAGGAGCCATGAAGTGTTTGGATGTCTTTGGCTCTGGAGCAAGACTGGGCTTACCGTTAAGCAAAATGACATAACTGGCTCAGCTGATGCTGGAGGGCAACAATGACAGCCCTCAGCTTCTCCTCCCCCTAGTCTTCCTCTCTTGTTCGAAACCAGAGAATGTGCTGTGCAGCCCCAAGCTAATCTATCTTCACTAATGATGGGGTACCCTTATCCCACTGCCGGTAAGTCTCAATTGCTACTCCATTCAATTTCTGTATATGAACTAGAGGAACATCATCTCGTCCTTCATCTCAGGTAGCAGGCTGATTCGGGCTGATCCTGCTCTGAAGCCATAGTTCAGCCACCTCTGAGGGGAAGTTTTTTAATTCCATGATCTGTGTTTCCCGTAAGACTAGGGCTAATACTCCCAACCATTTTTGAGGCTAATGCCCCTCCCCCACATGGCAAATTAAATTTATTTGTCAAACACAACTAGTTGTGGAAAGTTCTAAAACAAAGGTCATTTCCGCACGGGGTTTTTAAAACGGTGCAGTCCATCCTCCAAGGAGGAGGTCTGCACCTGGGAGCGGACTAGGTTGGACCTACTTAACATAGATCCGCACCTCAGCCCGCTCCAGAACGACCCCAAGTGGTGTCCAGCGTGCTTTTGAAAGACCACTAAAAACAGGTCTTTCAAAAGCACGGAGCGCGCCACTGTGAGCCTGCTCCCTTATGCAGATTCGCAGGCTTGCCCCAATGCAAGCCTGCGATCTGCTGGGGGCGGACTTAAGGCCGGCGAGCTTCAGCGGTTGGTCGAGGCCCTCTACCAACTGGAAGCCAGCATTTGGGACGCCGGAGCAGTGCGTATTGATGAGCATGCACTGCTCCAGAGCGGCGTAGACTGGACCGGGGAGCCGAAAAGTCCAGTAAGTAGCGGCGCGGGCCGATTCCCTCGCCCCGTGCGGAAATGGCCAAAGTGTAGAAACCACTCAGTTCTTCTTGCATATCTGTCTTTCACTAGGAAGAAGGTGGAGTCGGGGGAAGACGCTTCCTATGGAATCTCCAGCAGCTCAGCTGCCTTCTCCTGCTGTCATGGGAGAAAGGAATCACAGGTCTGGATAGAAGAATACCCTACTGTCATACGGTTGAAATTGTGATCACAAAGCTCTTTCTGACTGAAAGAAAATAAGATCAAGGGAAGGGAGGTAAGAGGCACAAAAATTCAGCATCATTATCTTGTACACTTGACTCTCATTGCTTTACTCCAAGCCTAACTGCTAATGGGAAGTGCCATCGCTTGGTGGTAGAGCCCAGGCCTTGTGTGCCAGAGGTCCTAGGTCCAGCCCTTTGGAGAACAACTATCAGCCCATGCAGGCTAGGAGTGAGACGTGTAGACTGGTGGCTGTGGCCAGGTTGGAGGGGCATATTTGTGCCATTTTACAGCCATCCCATGTTATTACAATGTAGTGAGGGGCTCAGTACTTAGAAAACAGAACATAATGAGTCGTGTAAACAATTTGAATGATTCCCCCAAATGGCAGGATAATTAGATTTTCGTAGGTATAATACAGGAATGCCATTTTAATTGTATTATATTGTTATGGGACATTTCAGGGACACACACAGCAAATTAATATAGCAACAAAGAGTGTGAGATAATCAGAGGATATATGCTCTATTGCACGGCAGAGATTTTGCAATCTCTGTCTTGTTACTTACCATTTTGAGCTAATGAAAATGTAACCCTTGGTTTGGAAGAATGGCACACATCCATCTATCAAAGTTGCATAATGTTCATAATAGGAAACTCTGCAGTAGAGGAGGTGGGGAGATCAACTTTTAGAAATTTAAAAATATAAACGATCATGTTAATAGATTCCCATTGAGGAGTCTGTATGACATGGAGATACAGTCTGCTTCAGATAAGGCTGTCTTCTCACATTTCATCATTGCATCACCTGCTTGACTGGCTTGCAGTTAAAGTGCTGGCGGCTTAATCCTACTTTCCAAAGCACTGTCAGTAACTCTTTCTTTCCTTGGAAATGACATGACGGGGCTGCAATTGATTCAAAGCTTTGCATACCTCTGTGCAATCTATTTTACACATAATGAAACTTAAAACACACATAAATACACACCACACACACAACCACAGTCTCATCAAAGCAAGACCCTATGTTTATGTTAGTCTTCCCTTACTTGGTACATTCCAGCAGAGCTTGCTCTGTTAAGGAGCAGAGTAGGTCATTTGCCTTAGATGGGAAATGCTGGAGGTTGGCAGTGCTAGCACAACAGTTGTTTATTCGAAGATCCCTGGTCAGTCCAGTCTCTTGGAGGACAGAGTTGTGTGTTCGGTCACTGGTTCTCAAACTTTGGTACTCCACATGTTTTGAACTTTAACTTCCAAAATCCAGAGTCACTGTGCCATAACTCACCCCTTGGAGGACTCAGACTACAAAGAGAAGGATGAGGCCCGTGGCCAAGAGGCTGCAGCTTTCTCTGAGTCTGAGGGAATGGGGGCTGAGGAGGATCCTGTTCCTCAGCAAAACATGGCAGAGACTTCAGATGGTGAAGATGACATGCCTCTGTCCTTCATTGAGAGACAGAGGGAAAAAGCGGAATCCAGAGTCTTTTAGGTACTAAATGCTGACCCAATTAACACTGATGGGACACCTGTTGACTTTGAAGGCGTTGCTCATAAATATCACAATGGCTGCCTCCCAGTCAAACCCCATTCTGGGGTTCGGAGTTTATTGAGGCCAAAGAGCTCTGTGGCTGAGAATTCTAAAGGCCCCTCCCCAAACTACAAACCCCAGGATTCCAAAGGATGTTGAAAGTGGAATAATAGCACTATAACACTCTAGTGTAGAAAGGCCCAAAGTCGCTCTGAATTCCAGTTTGGTCTGCCCTTACACACATGTCTAAACCACTCCACTGCTTCTTCACTGCTCTTCTGAACTGGTAATTATAACCCCAAAACCTCAGCCTCGCTACCCATATTTTTTCCTCCCTTTATCCTTCAGTTAGCTCTTGTGTGAATGTGTGACTGTTTGTATCTTGAGTGCATGCGTGAGTGAATTCTCCTCAATAAAACACACTTTTAGCTTACTTTTGAACCTCTGGCTGGTTCTTCCCTGTGAGAATCCTGTAAACATTGGTGGAAGATCTCGTTAGATTACCTCCTCTTGCAGGCCTCCTAATTGAGCTAATCAATTCCCCCACTGTCACATGGAGGTACTGGCATTGTGAGTGGACTCCTGAATCACCCACATTTTGGGGTAACAGATGGGTAATTCCTACCAGTGATGCTGGAAGTCTCCACCATTTATTTTCAACTGTGCACCCCAACCCAACTAAGTCCCCAAATTTTGGTTGCCTGGGTTTGTAGTTTGTCCCCAAATGGCGCTGAAACCTCCAGTGGGGCACTATGGGCCATTTTGCCACATATGGAGGCATTATTGGTTCCTGTTTACATTTTTAGGCCTATATCCAGGCCCAAAATATTGACTTTCCCTAGCAGTAAAATGACCAACAGTGTTGTGCCAGAATTCTGGTGGATCTTATGGGCCATTTGTGGACAAAAATTTGATGTGCCCTGAAATTGACAGATTATGGAGATCCCACGTATACTTTAAAAAACAAATTATATAGAGATGTAGGTGTGCAGTCTTTCTAATACAGGGTGGACAAATTTTTATGGTCCTGGGTCCAGTCTTTGGTCTAGGTTTGCTGCTTCAAGATCATCCTGAGGTTTCTGGGCCAAAATCTGAGACAATGATAAATAGTGATAAATACAGTATATTTAATCTAGCCTACTTGCAGTGCTTGGATGGGAGACCACCAACGAGTACCAGATGCCACAGGCTGTATTTCGGAACTGGCAAAGCCACCTCTGAGTATTCCTTGCCTAAGAAAACCCTATAAAATTCATGGGCTCACCATAAGTTGACATGTGATTTCAAGGCACGTACACACACACATTTGCTCCTAGCCAGAAAGTGGATACACAACAGAACATAGTGTGAGCCTTGGTGCCACAAAAACTGGTAGGGAAGGAGGGAGCTCATGAAGTAAATACAGAAACTCCCTGGGGAGTCTTTGCAAGCTGCGGCAAGAAACAAATCAGTTAAGCCTTGCAAATTGTAGCACCCTGCTGCTCTACTTAGTGAAATGGAAATCTGCACATAGCCCTTTCCTCTTGCTTGGAGCTAAACCCACTGAAACTGGAGAAACTGGCGACTCTACTTTGGCCCCAAGGACCCACCATATACCCACAAAATGGAGTATGTGAAACAAAAATTGTGTGTGTATGTACATCTGTCTGCCTGCCTGCCTGCCTGCCTGCCTGCCTGCCTGCCTATCTATCTATCTATCTATCTATCTATCTATCTATCTATCTATCTATCTATCTATCTATCTATCTCAAATGGAAACTGAGTGGAAGTTTCATTCCAGGTTCATTTTCTTTTTCAGTTTTGTGGTTGAGAGACATCCAAGAATGGGAAAATGCAACTATCACTAGAAAAGTTTCTGTAACTTAGGGCAGAATTGGGTGGTGATGGTGGTTCCATGGTGGCTCCAATCCATATTGTCAGCCTTGAAGCTGGGTGTGGCCCACGTCCCACACCTTTTCCATCCCTGTTGTAAGATATTGTCATCCAATTCCCTTTTATTGTTCCTCCATCTTGGCTTTTCTGACTGGGTGTTTGAATGAAATGCACCTGATTCTGTACCCACAAAAGCTCCTTTGAACAAAGGACATTTTTGTACCCCCAACTAAACTGAAATTCTCATCAGGGTTGAAAAGTACCACAAAATATAAGTAGTGTAAGATCTCACAAAACATTACAAAAAGCGTGAGCGTATATATAAGGATCTCTAATGACGAAAGATGGCCATTTGCCATCTGGATTGACTTACCCCTCACCAACAGAATCATGATTTTAAATATCCCTTTGATGCTAGTTCTGTTTCAATTTTTTCCGCATTATTTATTGCCGATCCAATATTTCACTTTTTGCCAATTGTTATTTGAGTTTGGCTGGATTTACCCTGATTGAGACACAGCTTGTGAAAGAAATCCCTCCCTGTACAGGCGGAGAATTGATTCTATAGTACCTCAAGGAGTTTTTAAAAGAAAGGTAGTAGCTGCATTACACAGATAACGTGACCACTTGCAGTTCGGCTCTCTATTTTCACACCCGAAATATTAGGTCACATTTGATTTTTTGCTATCAAAAGTGAAAGCAGCAGGTAGTCACTTTAATTGATTTTTCTCTTGCTCTTTCAGACATGTTATATCACATTAGCTACTACTTGTCGCCAGCTATCAGAATGCAACAACACATTCCCTGCCTGGAGAAAATGATAATTTAAAAATCAATGAATAATGTAGCAAAGAATCAGATGTTAATCTTACATTTTATACAAGCTATTTCAGCTGTTCAGCTTCCCAAATGCTTTCTAGCAATCTTGTATAGGAAGCTTTATTGAGTACTGAGCCATATTCTGGAAGACAAGCAGCCAATAGGAAGCATGCTATACAACCATGACTAAAATGAAATACTGTACCTGCTTTTTAAACTAGGTAGGATTGGACAATTTAATAGCGAATGTTCTTCTCTATGTGGCACTTAAAATGTGTGAAGAGAGGCCATTATGCCTCAGACAGCATTGCCAGGTGAGGAATTTCATAGAGGAGATATTTTTTCCACATGTTTCTTTTTTTTTTTAAAAAGTCTCAGAGTTTCACTAGTGGGAATATTACTAGAAGACATCCTATTCAGTTCTTTGGTTAGTAGATCAATGATGTTATTAAGCTTCCACAAAAGTCCTCCTGGTCCAATTTCTTTTCAGAAGTAGAGAACTTTTCGGAAGAAGACCAATTGAGATAATACATAGTCTCTTTCTTGCCTTTGGAAAGGAGCTTACAGTGATTATCTAAAATAATACCATCATAAAACAAAGTAACTAGTGTGAAAACACCCAGCAGAACACAGCCATAAAACTCAACACTGAAAAATGGGTTCCATCCAGAGGCTGTTTGAGCAGAAGGCAGCTTCTACAATGAATCTTCTTTCCGTTTTTTTCCTCTGTGTCAGCCTGGACCCCTTGAAAATCCTTTCCAGAGGGTCAGTGGGCCATCCACAACAGTGGAAAAAATTTACTGTTGTGAACTTTGTCTCCCAGACTGCTTTAGCGGGAAGCTACAGTCCAAAAAAGTAACTTTTCTAGGTTATGACAGCAGGCTAGTGTTGTAGAAAACTGCTGCAGGAAGGGGGAATTACTCAAAGTTGGGAGGAGAGATTTCGTACCATTGAATTCACTACAGAGTAACAGACTTGTATAAGATTCTGTGGTAAAGGTTTGGTTTCAGTAGTAATTCTATAGTGCCACACGCATTTGCTTATAAGTAGGTCCTACTCTGTTCCATAGGATTTACTGATAAGTATGTTTACATAGATGCTGTTGTTGTGTCTTCAAATTGTTTCCAGCTCATGGTAACTGTGGCCTTTTCCGCACTACACTCTTATAGCGCGATGATTCCACTTTCAACATCTTATGGAATCCTGGGGTTTGCAGTTTAGGGAAGGGCCGTTGAGGCCCCTTCTGAAACTGCAAACCCCAGGATTCCATAGGATGTTGAAAGTGGATTAATAGTGTTATAACTGGCTAGTGCGGAAATGGCCTGTGAAATGACCCTATTATGGAGTTTTCTTGGCAAGTTTTCTTTGTTCAGAAGGGTTTTTGCCATTGCCATTCTCCGAGGCTGAGAGAGTGTAAGTCCTTGCCTCCCAGAATCCTAGTCCAACACTCAAGCCACTATCCTATGTTGGCTGTCTTTGACAATTCAAATCCTCATTTCAATTGCTGGGCCCAGTGTTCAATGTCATTTGTACCCCATGTGCTCAGATACATATTCCTCAGTATAAATTCAAGCAGACCCAAGTAGAAAAAGTGGGAAGAAAGACTGAAGCTGCACACAGGATACCAGAAACAGGACAACATTTTGAGAAGATAGGTTCATATTCTCTTTTGGGAACCGCTCTTGAAGAGAAGAGAAAGATCCCAACGATGTGGTCCAAACAAAATAATATCTTTGGGGGACACCCCTATTTAGAAGGCTCCCATTCTTTGCCATCATCACACTTACTAGCATCACTATTGATGGCTCTTTCCTGAAGTTAGCCTCAAATTAAAATCAGACCTTTCATCATTTTGAATGTCCAGAGGCGGGCAACCAAAAGTGATGAAGGGTCTGGAAACCATGTCCTATAAGGAGTGACTTAGGGAGCTAGGGATGTTTAGCCTGACAAGAAGAAGGTTAAACATGTTTAAATATTTGAAGGGATGTCGTGTTGCAGATGGAGCAAGCTTGTTTTCTGCTGCTGCAGAGACTAGGACATGTAGCAATGGATTCAAACTACAGGCAAAGAGATTTCACCTAAACATCAGGAAGACCCTCCTGATGGCAAGAGTTGTTGGACAGTGGAATATGCTGCCTCAGAGTGTGCTGGAGCCACCTTCTTTGGAGGTTTTTCAACAGAACCTGGATGGCCATTTCCTGGGGGGGTGTTTGAGTGTATGTTCTTGCATGGCAAGGGGTTGAACTCAGTAGCTGTTGTGGTCTCTTCCAACTCTATGGCCCTTTCCGCACCTTACCTTTTTCCGGTGCTAGGGTGCAGGGTTTGTGCGAGCAGCCTCTGGTGAGAGGCTCTTGCATCCCTGCTGCTTCAGCTCCGCACGAGCTGCCTGCTCGCACGAGAGCCCCGCCTCTTCCTTCCACAGTGCAGCCTGGGAGTTTCCCAGGCTGCACTGGGGCAGGAAGCATGACTGGTGCAGCTCCGGAGGCTCCACACACCAGGTAAGTGCACGCGGGGCCTGGGAGCAATGCGCGATCGCACCTCATTTTTGGCTTCTAGCCGAAAATGAAAAGGTGCGCGATTGGCCCCTGCTGGCCCCTGGAGTATCATGCGATTGTGAGCGCGTCGTGCAGATTGCTCCTCACAATCGCATGATGCTGCAGGCGCCATTTCACATGGCAAATGCCATGTGGAAAGGGTCCATGATTCTAAATTTAAATTCCTAATTAACTATAGTATAATGAAAGTAAATAATGCTTAGATATCATAACATGGCAGAAGAACCAGGAGCTTGCATTTCAGGACTTGATCTCTTTACTTCCAATCTCGGCGCGGTCTCTCTCCCTCCCTCCCCCCTCTCTCCCCCCTCATTATTACTCAGTTCAGCTTCTCCTGACAGAACTAAGCTTTCCTCCCCAGGCACAATAACCTAGAGAAGGCAGTGGACTGCTGGACCCTTGAAAAATGGCTCCATCTTGGTGCCTTACAACCCATTGTTTGCTTAATCACCCCTTGAGGATTCAGCCCCCTGAACAATTTAACCCCCTTCCTATATTTCAGAGAAACGAACTGGCAAAACCACCTCTGAGTATCCCATGACTGAGGGCCTTATCACGCTGCTCCTTTATGCTGCGTTATTCTGTTTGAAATCCACTCCAGCCATTCTCACGAGGGAAGCGGATTGCTGACATTCTCTATTGTACCCTGACACCTTTGCACTTTAATAGCATCGTTTGCATGTTTTCTTCATCTGCGTTAATGGTGTCGTTACTGACTCCTGTACTCCACCCTCCATCTAATTTTTTTTTAAATGTGTAGGTGTAATAGGACAATAATGCTATGATGCTACAACATCATAGTATAGTGTCATTACAAAGCCTTCCATGACTCTCTAGATCTTTTATTGGAGGGATGCCATAGGAAAAGAAAGTGGCCTTGCTATTCCTTACCGTTTTTACTTCTTTCTCCTGCCCTATAGCTTTATGATGTTACAGTGACATTCCACTGTTTTGCAGTGGAGCCGGTTATAACGCTATAAAATTATAATGTTATAACAGCAAGTGAACAAAAAAAAAAAAATCCGAAGAAAGGGGTAAGAGGGGTTTAAACATACCAGAAAAGTCATATTCCCTGTCTTAGCATGTGAAGTGGTCTGGGGCTTCTCTGCCAGAGATTTCCTTGTGAATCCTCGAGGGAGGGATAACTTGGCCATACCTGCTAATGGATCATTCATGGAAGAAGCCGCTATGAGACATTCATACCTGAACTGGTTACTGAATAGTTGCAAGAAAGGGGGTCATTAATGAATTATTTCCAGTGTGGAAAAAAAAAATTCAATGACTTGGCAATGCAACAATGCTTGGAGAGCATTGTCATTGTGCAATAAGGCTGAAGCAATAGTGGGACTAATGTATCACTATGGGCGTTTCTACCCTACATTGTTATAGTGCTATTATTTGAAGGAATGTCATGTTGAGGAGGGAGTGGGCTTGTTTTCCACTGCTCCAGAGACCAGGACAAGGAGCAATGGATTCAAGCTGCAGGAAAGGAGATTCCACCTGAACCTCAGGAAGAACTTCCTGACAGAGCTGTACAGCACTGACTCTACGGTGGAATATGCTGCCTCGGAGCGTGGTGGGGTCTCCTTCTTTGGCAGTTTTTAAGCAGAGGCTGGATGGCCATCTGTCAGGAGTGCTTTAATGTGGGTTCCTGCATGACAGTGGGTTGACCGGATGGCCACTGTGGTCTCTTCCAACTTCTTGATTCTATTCCACTTTCAACATCCTGTGGAATCCTGGGACTTGCAGTTCAGGGAGGGGCCTTTAGAATTCTCAGCCAATTCTGAGAGCTCTTTGGCCTCAGTAAAGTACAAACCCCCAGAATTCCACAGGATATGTTGAACATGGAATAACAGCACTGTGACAGGGCAGGGCAGAAATGCCCTATGATGGTATAACAGCATGGTGTGATAACACTGTAAGGCCATTTCCACACTACATTGTTATAGTGCTATTATTCTACTTTCAACATCCTGTGGAATTCTGGGGTTTGTAGTTTACTGAGGCCAAAGAGCTCTCTTGCTGATGATTCTAAGTGCCCTCCCTAAACTGCAAATCCCAGGATTCCACAGGATGTTAAAAGTGGAGTAATAGCACTATAACAGTGTAGTGCAGAAATGGCCTAAGAAAACCCTTTGAAATCATGGGGTTGCCATAGGTCAACTAGTGACTTGAAGGTACACACACACACACACACACATATGGGGTGAGGAGATTTACCCTCTTCTATCTCCTGCCTCCATTAGGGTTCCTTAGTTTGTTAACTGATTCTGAAATAGCCTGTTTTGCAATGGCTTCTGACGCAGCCATGTTCATCAGTGGATTACAACTGTCACCTTAAAAAAACCCTCAGATTTCTTAATGTTTGACACAGGGGTCTACCATCCTGATCTAAAGAAGCATGACCTATTCTTTGGGAGTTGCTAGGTTTTGCTGGTTGTTATTGCATCTGCAACCATTTCTTCTATTCTTTTGTGGGTCTGTTGGTAGCAGTTTCTTCAATCTGCACTAGGGCTTTTTCAAAGTTTCATATTTTTTTATTTTTTTAAAATCAGGCTGTGGTTTGCTGAAGTGGTCCTATGATTTGAAGGGCAAATTTTCCCTCCCAGTTTCTTTAATTTTTTTTTATTGTAGTCAGTCTACAATGCAAAAGTGCCATTTCCATTACCCAGTAACTCAAACAAACAAAGAGACAGGCAAACAAACCCTCCAAAAAAACTTAAAAGAAAGGAAGGAGAATGACACCTTTTCCCCCACAATGTCTTGGAATGTAAAAGACACTCTTTTGATGGAGAGAGAAAATCCTGCAGCCAGGAACTGCCAGAAAAGAATCTGGGACAACAGATAATCAGGGAAAATAGTCTGGGACAATCTTTTTTATATATATCACCTTGTTGTTGTGATACAAAAAAGAAAGAAGAACGATTGTGAGACCGTTGTAGTAAGGTGAGATGTAGGATTTTAATGTCACAACTGCTGATGGTGATGAAAGAAAGGGGCAGGAAAAATAGGGATTGTCAAAGAATATGCTATAATTATCCATTATCCTCTTGCCATCTGGACTTGTGTTATTCCAGGAACGGTATGGGGCTTCTAGGCATTGATGTAGACTCAAGTCAGTAGGTTTGGACTCAAGTCAGACTTAAGTCACGTCAGGGACTCGTCTCAGACTTGACTCAGCAAGTCTTCCTTCTAAAGATCTCGGAGCTTCGATAATGGGGAATAAGAAGGATCTTATTCCCCACTTCCGAAGGTGTAGATGGCGAAATCACAAAAGTAGACTCAAATTGAAAGTATCTTGCAAGGACTTGAGACTCGACTTGAGACTCAAGGTAGAGACTTGAGACTTGACTTGAGACTTGGAGTAAAAGACTTAATACATCACTGTGGCCCTTTTTGCATGGCCACAGTGATGTATTTGCCATGCGAAAGGGCGCCTGGAGCGTCGCGCGATTGTGAGGAGCGATCTGCACGACGCACTCACAATCGCGTGATGCTCCAGGGTAGGGCAGGCGCTGCTTGCGAACTTTTTCATTTTCGGCTTTCAGCCGGAAATGGTGCGTGATCGCGCATTGCTCCAGGGCCCCGCACGCACTTGCCGTGCGTGCAGAGCCTCTGGAGCCACGGCGGTTGCGCTTCCTGCCCCAGCACGGCCTGGGAAACTCCCAGGCTGTGCTGCGGAAGGAAGAGGCGGGGCTCTTGCGCTACCTGCTCGGGAGCAGGCAGCTCATGCGGAGCTGAAGCAGCGGGGACATGAGAGCCTCTTGCTGGAGGCTGCTCGTGCGATCCCCACACCCGAGTGCCGAAAAGGTAAGCTACCGAAAGGGCCTGTGTCTAGGTAAGGAAGAAGGATCATGGGAGTGGGCTGGGTGGATAAAGCAGCCAGAAGGATAGGCTTTAGTAGGAAAATGCTGGGATTTAAAGGGCTAAAAAGCCCCTCCTCTGTTGATCTTCCACTGCAGACAGTGGCTTCTTTGACTATATTTTGAGAGGGAAGAAAATGGGTCAGTGATGACAATCATACATATCTGTCCATCACGTGTAGTTTGCAGATGACAAGGTAGTTTAAGATCCCATAATGTTATTCCTGTGGAATCTGGAATAGGTTTTTGCCTTGATAGAGATTCACCACATGATGCTGTGGATAGGACATGCTATCAGTCTCACTCTGCCCTGCCTTTAAATTTAGACACCTTACGTTCTTTTCATTTTAGTAAATACTTCAACAACAGCATGGAAAAGTCCACCTTGTAATTGCCTGCTGTATAATGAGGAACTTCTCAGGGGAAAAATAAAGCATCCAGCAAAATCATGACCAGAAAGGATCCAAACCAAGACTTTTGAGGATTGAACACTTGAGTCCTCCATCTGGATGGGAGAATCTGTTAATTTTGCTTTTTCTCACAGTCAAATGTTTTAAATTGCAATTTCTTTCCATAGTAAAAATGAAAAAACTCATGAATGTTAATAAATTCATATAAAAAAGGAACTGTTATCAAATCCTCTCCCATTCTTGTACAAGAAAAATAGGAAGTCCTCTGTCTCATGTTCAAACGCTGTCAAGACCCAAGACTCAGGCAGTTTGTTTCAATTTATTTGGGGCTGAGGGAAGGCCTTTTGCATTCACCTTATTATTCAATTGACACCATCCCCAATAGCCATATGTTTTCTGAACTACCTTTTCTGCTTGTGTAGCAAAAACTAGCCAAAGGCAAACTGCAGGGCAAACATGGTGACCCTAACAAGTTCATTTTGTATACAGATTGAGAAATACCAAAAAGGAGAGGCATTCGTGTATAAAAATCTGGAGGTGCAGCCATGTATTTAATTCTCCTCAGTTGTTCCTTGTATGCTCTTTATTTCACACTGAAGGGAGTCCCAGAACAACTGCACTCAGAGTTCTACTATTAGAAACTAAGAACCATAAAAAGAAAACATCAGCCCAGGAAGGTCAAGAGTTTCTTCAGCCTCACAGCAGAAACACATAGCACAGAATACTAAGCTAGTGGCCAAACATAAAAATAACATGCAGGAACAAAATAGAACTGCAAATGGTCAAAATGAGATGGAGTAGCAGCTCCATCTTTCCTTTTTACTATCACCACCATTATCCCCAGAATTATGGCACTGAGCAAAAAAGGCACTGGGTGATCACTCAGGGTGGCTTATGAAGAAAGTAGGAGTGAAGAACATCTGGCACTTTAGATGTTGTAGGATTGCAGTTTCCATCTTCCCTCAACATTGGTTATGCCAGTGAGGGCAGATGAGAGTTACAATCCAACAACTTCTGGGGGTACAAGTGTTGCTTACCCCACAAGTGAAATGCTGCATGCAATGTGTAAATTATAGAATCATATGGCAGGAAGGTATAATGCAAGAGTGGGCAACTTTCTGTGGCACTATGGAGGGCTGCACCCTCCTTATTACTGTTGCTGCCCATTTTCCCCCAGCAAAAGTCTTTAACCCCTAAAGTGACCCATAGCATCCTCCCAAGCCTACATGGGTTCCATTTGGCCATTATGTCCCTCTTTTGCTTCTCTTTACCTGATTTTGGACTTTATAAGACAAAGAGTCTATCCCCAACAACCATTTATACTCCAGAGGCTTGGGTGGCTGCTATTGGCTCTCCTCCCCACTTTTAACTTTTTAAAAATTTGGTTGGAGGATCCAGTGTGTAGGGACCATTGGAGGTGCATTTCCAATGAGCTCCTGTATTCCAAATGAGCTTTTGCATAAATGGGGCTGGAGGATGTGTTTGCTGCACTCACATTTTCATATCCAAACAGATTCATCTACCTCGAGACAAATGCATTGATTCCTTTTTGCTTCTGCAAATGACAACTGAGAGCTTTCTTCCTGATGTTCTTTGGCAAGCATAGAAGTGGAGGGAGGTGGAGACACTTGTCTTCTGGCAAGTGTTGAGATTCTGAGGCAAATAAAAGATTTTTCTCATCTGCTCTGAGCTTTGGAGAATGTAAGAAACAGCAGAGGTCTTTGCTGTAATTTTTTTTTGCAGGGGGCTGGATAGTTTGTTAAAGTAATTGCAGGACAAAATTGTTGGAAGAAAGATATGAAGGATGATCCTTATGTTCCACTCTGATCCATTTCCTGAGTAAAAACTGGCAATCTTCATACCTCATTTTTTGACATAGTCTCCTTGAAGTCAAATGCACTTGTCCCAGTAATCCTCTAACATTTTGACTGCTTCCTGGAAGAAAGCTTGTCTAACCTCTGCAAACTACGCTTTTGCAGCCTCTATCACCTCATTATCCAATGAAAATCTCCTTCCACGGAGGTATTCCTTCAGTTTTGAGAAAAGTCTGTAGTCACTGGGAGCCAGATCTTCTGAATACAGTGGATATTCCAGCAATTTGAAGTCTTCTTTATGAATGTCAGCCATTGCAACACAAGAGCTGTGGCTGGGTGCATTGTTGTGATGAAGGAGCACTCGCTGTCTCAACTTTCCATGACGTTTCTCCTTGACTGCAACACGTAATTTTATAATTAAGTCCACATAGTAAGAACCTGTTATTGTGGCTCCACCTTGTAAATAATCCACCAAGAGAACACCTTTGGCATCCCCAAAAACCGACAGCATAACCTTGCCTGCTGATGGCATGACTTTCAGTTTCTTAGGGGGTGGAGAACCAGGATGTTTCCATTGCTGACTTTGCAATTTGGTTTCAGGGTCATAGTGGTGGAGCCATGATTCATCCATCATCACATATCTGTTGAGGAATTTCTGTTTGTCCATCCAAAGGATTCGTAAATGTTGCCTGCAAAGCATCACCCTCGTTTGCTTTTGTGTGGCTATTAACATTTGAGGTATCCATCTTGCTGTTAATTTTTTCATGTCCAATTCTTTTGTCAATATCGCGTGTACCTTATGGTGTGAGACACTTGTTTCCTGTACGATATCCCTGATGGTCACTCGTCGATCTTGCATACCTATATCATAGATTCTGTTGATGGTTTCTTCTGTGTTGACAGTTTTTGACGGGCCACTATCACATCATCTTCACACGATGTTCTTCCACATTTAAATTCCCAAGACCATCTTTTTACAATATCATATGACACAGAAGATTCCCCCAAAGTTGTCGACATATCACTGTGGATTTCTGTAGGAGTCATCCCCTTCTTTTGCAGGTACTTAATCACAGCTCTCTGCTCAACATGATCCATTTTCCTACTGAGTGACTACTTCTACTCCTTCACAAACCCGTAATGAAAAGACAACAACATGTACAAACGTGTAATTTGGCATGCACACTACGTAGACATCGGTCATTTGGTACAAATATTGCACAAATCAGTACAATATTTCACAAAACAATATTGCACAAAATCAAAATCATAGCACAATTCTAAATGAGTCAGGGGTAGAGCATAAGGATCAGCCCTTGTATAATAATGCTAGCAAAGTTGACAATCTGCCATTAGGCGACAATAGGGACAGAGACAACTAGCTAATGTATTCCTCATGTATTTCTCCTTGAAGCACTGACTCTGTAAATTTCCTTGTTTTGTAGGCTGATATTCTCACGCTTCACCTCACTTCCTCCCATCTCTCTTCCTCTTCCCCATCTTTTTTATTAGTCACAAAGCCAGATTCAGCAGGTTCCAATTTCCTACCAAGTATGCATTTCAGTTTAATAAAGCTTTCTCTTCACTGAAGAAGATAGTCTTTAGCGGCCATTCCTCTCAGAGGTTACTGCGGAAAGGGTGCTTCTGGATGAGATGTTTAGGCGGCAGTGTCCTTGCTTCAGCCAAGCACATCACTCCGATCATTGAGTGGTCCTTATTTTTGTTTTGTCATCTTTTATCTCTGCCACACTTGTCCCTTGTTTGTTCTTCTCATGGCATGTGTAAACCTAAGGTGAAAAAGGAAAAGCAGTACTGGCTTCATTGTGAGAGTGGAGGAGGCAGTGGGCACTAGCATAGCTATTTGGGAAAGAATATTCAATAATACTTGAAAGCTATGGGCCTTTCCACACTACACTGTTATAGCGCTATTATTCCACTTTCAACAACCAGTGGAATTCTGGGGTTTGTAGTTTCCTGGGGCCAAAGAGCTCTCTGGCTGAGAATTCTAAATGCCCCTTCCTAAACTGCAAACCCCAGGATTCCATAGGCTGTTGAAAGTGGAATAATAGCACTATGACAGTGTAGTGTGGAAAGGCCCTGTGTTTCTGGTGTATTGGAAAACCATGACAAGGTGAATCCTGGCCTGATAAGAATCTTCTGCACTAAATTCACACTCCCCCCGCCCCCACAGAAGACAATATTCTCTGTGCAGAAAAGGCTGTTTCAAGACTGTTTCATACACAGAAAATGCTGTTTTCTGCACAGAAAAAAAAAAATACAAATTTTGTACAGAATAATTTCCAAACAGTGAATAGTCTTCAAAAATTGTACAGTTTTCAGAAACATCATCAGTATCAGGAACAAATTGCTAAAATTACTTGTTGATTGCTTCAAGAACAAAATTAATGAAGAATTCCATTCCTAGTGTCTACTCCATACCTTTACTACTTACCACTCGGTGGCTCCTTCCTCCAAGCCTTCTGTGCTTTTCTGTCTGTTAAAGACCTTCTGGCATTCATCCTATAGCTGACGAGAAAAGTAAAGATGTTGCACCTAGATGATTCTGCCAGTCCTCAAAGTGTTAGTGGATGGAGGAGCAGTGGATACCTGTTAGCTCTCTGCTTTTTGTGATGTCCTTTATAGCTGCAGATAAATGAGGCATGATTTTGTTGAAATCCATAAAGAGTCAGCATGGTGTAATGGTTAAGAGAGTGTTGGACTGGGGATTTGGGAAGATCCAGGTCTACTTAGCCATGATCTTTCTCACAATATTGTTCTGAGGGTCAAATAAGGAGGAAGAGGAAGGCAGCCACATATGTAGGTTATTGAAGGAAAGATGAATTAGAAATATATAGTGCAATACAATACAACATACTATAATATTATACAATATAATATAGAATGCGTGTGAGGTTTGCAGACTTAACTGAAGGATATTCCTAACCTGACTCTCTACAATAATTTAAGTGACATGAGTGAAATAGTGAATTTTCTCAATTGAATTCTCCTTTCAAAGTTAACCATCAGACACTTCCTTTTTTCCATGTGACCGGGGGAAGTTGGATGTTTCGGCACCTGGAATTGCTCCCATCATTTTCTGAGTCATCCGAATCCCAATTGCATCTCCGCTGCGATAAGAGAATCTGGGTGAGGAGAATGAGAGATGGTAAGCTGTGTTTTATCAATATAAGTAATGGTAAGAGGTATATTCCTTACCATTCTTTGAAGCGGAAGAAAGGCTTGCAGGGCTGATATGTTCTGCTTATAAAAGCAGTGTGAAGTGGGATAAATCACACTGTCAATTTAATGGTTTGGTGTTCACTGCCTCTCTATTATCAGCAAGATTATTCTTCCTATTCAGGCAAAATGGATAGGAATATATAAAAGAGATCCAAAGTATTTCCATCCCCCCTCCACCAAAATGCCAGAGTCTTTTGTCACTGTGTTACACTGGCTGACACAAGGTATACAAAACAAACAAATTGCTTTGTTTTGTACTCTTTTATTATGATGATACATTAGAGAGTAATGCTGCTTTCTGTCACTGAGAAACATTTAAACAATGCTTCTAGATTTGAAAAACTACTCCGTGTCAAAAAGGTAATTGTAAGTGAACTAGCATCAGCAAATGAGACCCCCCTTCCACCCCCACCCCTACCAAAGGAGCAGCAGTGCTATTCAAATCATTGGAGAAAATCAGTGTAATTATATCTACTGGTAAAGGTTTGCTACATGCCCCACAAGTTATTTGTTTCCCATTTTTACCATGTGAAATGTTATTATGACAAAGTGCAGTCATTATTTTAGAATGATTATAATACTGGATGAACAAATAGATTAGTGCAGATCCTGGAGGGTGGGCAATTTGTAGCTCTCCAGATGCTATTGGACTGCAATTGTCATCAGTTCTGGCTAGCATAGACATTTGCGTGGGATGATGGGAGTTTCAGTCTAGGAATGCTTGGAGAGTAACCAATTGCCCACTGCTAATCTAAATATAAGTAAGAAATATCATTTTTGTATAAAACTGGACACTTATGGCTAGAAGGCATATGGCAGGAAGGCACTGGCTGTAAGTGTCTTGCTAGGATGGATGACCTCAGTGTGGCCAGATCATAAATTCAAGAGATTAGAAGGAAACCCCTGACATTAATGGGTTTGGGATAATCTTCTCAAAGACCTAACCTCGAAATACAATAGTAGATGAAACTGCCCAGGTGCAACAGGCAAATCTCCTGCTGTGTGCGTTTCCTACAGAGACCTTCTCCATTCACTTTACCTAACCAAGACATTAAAAGGCTGTCAGGACTCCCATCAATGTTTTGTTATGTGAAGTAAGATAATCAGTCCTTTCTTTTTGTTTACTCTGCCAGAGGGCAATTAACCCTCAGCCCTTCTGGGTAGGAAAAAAAGAGTATTTAAAGCTCTAACCTTGGCAATTTGTAACACATAGTACATAGTACGTTGGGTGTCATGCTGCACCCTAGACTCCCATTTCTCTATGCTACCCTCAAACTCTTGTTTGAGCCCCTCCTTTTCGACCTTCTTCTGGACTGGTAAATGTCACCCTCTACACTTGAAATCTCTCTCTATTTAACCTCTCTCTTGATTCTCCCTTTACTAGCCTTGTACGGTTCATGAGACTGCTTGATTTCTTGTGTGTGTGTCTGTTAATCTGCTAATATATAAAAGTCAAAGTTTGTCTGTGTCAGGCAGGTGAAGACCTCATATGATTGGCTATATGAGGCAAAAACCTCATATGATTGGCTGGCTGTGAAGATTCTATGGAATCCTAGGATTTGCAGTTTAGGGAGGGGCCTTTAGAATTCTCAGCTGGAGAACTCTTGAATAGATCAGTTGCTATGGAGACAAGGCCTATCAGCAAGGAGGAGGGCAGTGTATTCCCTCAGGAACCCAACCTGTATATGTTAATAACTCTGAATACAGATTGGATTGGGGAATATGGGGAAAGGTTACAGGTACTGGACAAGACACTTTGGGGACTTAGAGACACAGGATCTCAAATCTTTCTAACAGGTATTACCTATGAGAAAATAAAATCCCAGGCAACACCAGGTATATACACTAGTTTCTAATAAACATGCCCCATTTAAACCTTTAACTGGAGTCCTATAGTTAGTACTGGTATACCCTGTTGAAATGATTCTGCTGTTACCCTCCCCCACTTTGCAGACCTCCTTTGAGCTGTAATTTCCTCAATTTCTAAGGGGACGCTGGCACTGCTGGTAGATCTCAAGGTCCCCCACTTTTTGGGAGTAATACTACTTTTTCGTCAGTGCAGTCCTCCATCAACAGAAGGATTTCTGAGGCACTGGAAAGTGGGGCAGTGTGTTATAGTGCTTCTAGCCCTCTTCCAGGATCCAGGTGCCTGTCACAAAGAACCTGGCTGCCAGGAAGGGGCTTGAGGCATCATCACACATTGTCCTGCTTTCCAGCACTTTGGGACTCCTTCTGTTGGGAAGAACTGCCCCGCTGAAAAAGTAGGTTTGGTGAGCAACGGTACAACAGCTATATACAATGCCTTAAGTCTGACTTAAGACAATTAAATGCTGAACAGGATGCCAGTCAATGTGTTTAAAAAGTCAAGGTGACAGGGGAATCACTAAACATGACATAGTATGACTAGCTAGTTTTAAAACTGACTTAATGGTCTTATAGTCCTAAATTCCCCTAAGGCACCAAATACCATCTGATCTTGAAATCTAAGCGGAGTCAGGGCTGGTTGGTACCTGGATGATGGATCACCAAGGAATATCAGGAACCATAGGTTGTATTTCAGAGGAAGGTGGAAATTCATGGGGTTGCCATAAGTTTACAGGTGACCTGAAGGTGCATTACGTGCACAGACACACACACACACTGAATAGTCTTATGATGGGACTTTCTTTAGATGGCCATATGTATTACTTCCATTCTGAAGCACATAAGCAACATTTCTTTATTATTCTCTCACCTCCTCCCCATTCTTGCCTCCTGTCCTTTACAACTGTTTCTACACTCCTGATATGGTACAGCAACAAAAAACTGCCTGTGATTAAATAAACAAATACTCCAAGCATGTATAGCTTCACATTTTAAACTCACTGAAATCATAGTGTAATCATACCTACAGGAATAAAACATAAAAAGGAGGAGGGAAGGGAGAGAAAAAATGAAAGGTGGGCAACACCTTTAAGACTGTTTTTCATTAATTTGCAGTTTTCATGGATATAAACCCATTTCTTTGAATGCAGTACCAAATGGTATTAATTTATATGGTTGTGGGAGTGGGATAGAATGCAATAGGATACAGAAAGATACAAATCATGATCTTTGCCCTAAATTTTCAAAGGGCTGTGTAAGCTGATACAGGTCTTTCCAATCTTTACAGTCAATGTTGGTGTATGAAAGCAATAGATTTGCTTATCAAAAGTCAGTTTCCTTGGATTCAAAAATCTGTCTGAGAAGATTCCTTTTGTTATATGTGCAGTGGTACTGCACATATATACTCTTGTATTAATATGTGTAATATGTAGTCTTCCTCTGCCTTGAATTGCCAGGCTAAAGTGAAGCTATCTAGCAGGACCTGCCAAACACAAAATTACCCTTTCAGTACTACTGACTGTTAACATTTGACCATGATGCTAGCAGAGTCCCTAGAATCCATCTGCATGTGGCACAGGCCACATGCACTACAGAAAGCAGCAGCTGTTCCTTTTTCCCAGCCGCACAACTGCTGCTAGCTACCCTATAACATCTCATGGACACAAAATGGAACATATTTGACCAAGCAACATCAGAATGTGGTCAAGATGGCAAAGGTTATTGATGAGGAAGAACAGACAAACTAAGTCCAGTTCTGCCCTATATGATTATAGTGCTATTATTCCACTTTCAACATCCTGTGGAATTCTGGGGTTTGTAGTTTCTTGAGGCCAAAGAGCTCCCTGGGTGAGAATTCTAAAGGTCCCTCCCTGCAAACTGCAAACCCCAGGATTCCATAGGATGTTGAAAGTGGAATAATAGCATTATAACTGTATAGGGTAGAAATGGCCTAAAAGAGGCTGGGCAACTTGTTTTTGCCTGGGAGGTTTCTGCCTCCTCTTTTCTCCTCTCCCCCTGCTGAGTCAATTGAGTTATACTTTGAACTCAGTTTGTAGAAACAGAAGTAAGCTGGGGATGAAAAGGGAAAGGGGGAGGAGGAGAGAGAAACTGGGACATTTTAAAAGCAGCTGAAAAAATGGGACAACAGGGGATTATATTTGGGATTGTCCCTGACAAATCAGGATAGTTGGAGGGTGTGTTAGTAAGTGTTATTCGAGAGCGCTGTACCCTCTCCCAGCCGAAGATTGCCTGGACAAGATGTCAAGTTGCTTTATACTGAGGAAGGAAATGAAAGCTCACTGTAAGTTGGGAGGACTTAACTGTACTGAAGATTGCAGTCCCAAACATATTTATCTGTTAGTGATGATGTAGTAGGAAATTTTGAACTGCAGGCAGTGTGACAGTTATCATAATAACACCATAATCATCATCATCATCGTCATCGTCGTCGTCGTCAGTTTCTTAGCACTAAAAAGTAGGGATGGGATGAATCCAGAATTTTCCAGATCCGAATCCCTGGAAGGTTCTGGGAATCCACAAATCTCACCAATCTCAAATCTTTTGAATCCTTTTTTAAAAAAGGGGTTAAAAAGCAAAGGAAAGAAGGATAATCTTGGGCAAGACACACTCTCTCAGCCTTAGCAAAAGCCTAGGCAAAGGCAAACCTCCCTCTGAAGAAATCTGGCCAAGGCAATTGTCCTAGTTTTGCCTCAGGATCTCCACAGATTGAAAATGACATGAAGACCCTTTCTACACAGGCAGGAAAATGTGGATTAATCCTACATTTTCCTGCCTGTGTAAACAGGGCCACATATTACAGTACAGAGATAATACAGGTCAAAACTAGCTTTCCTTTGCATAGCTCCTTCTGGCATCTTGGGGTTTGTGGTTTGATGATGCGCCAGCACACTTTGGCAGAGAAGGCTGTGACGCCTTGTAAAACTACAAACCCCAGAATTGTGTCTGAAAGAGCTTTGCAAGGGATCTATGCAAAGGAATGTTCAGCTGTCCTTGAAATCTCAAGAAGACTGTACCTTCCAGTCAAGTCTCAAGTCCTGTAACAAGGAAGGCACTTAAAACACACAAACAAACAAACATCCTCTAGTCCAATCTCAGTTCTGCTCCCTGCAGTCTCAAGAGTCTGCAGTTTCAAGAGTCAAGTCTCAAGTCCTGCAACAAAGAAAGCACTTAAAAACACACATACACACAAACAAGCCTCTAGTCCAGTCAATTCTCTACCCTCGAGTCCTACAAGGGACACTCAAGTCAAATCTCTAGGCCTGTCTCAACAATTCCCAATCCCTACCCTCTAGTCTCAAATTAAAAAATAATACAGATTAATGCATGCTCAGTAAATGATTCTGGAGGTAGCTACTGTTCACCTTGTTTGTTGTAGGCAACACACACTTCTCCTATAGAATCAGCTAGAGTAGAATCCTATTGTTTCCCAGCTCAGGTTTTTTGGCATTCATTGTTTACCACAGACATGCTGCTGCAACACAAGACCAAAAGTCTGTGTTTCTCCAGCTCTCCTTTGCAACCTTTCCAGTGGCAATGCTGCTTATAAACTTGCAGTTAGACAGAGGAAAAACAGGACAAGGGGTTGAGAAGCATAAAAAGGGAGTTCTAAAAGGGAGCTTCAAAATGGGTTAACTAAAGTATTCATGTATTCAAGACACAGAAACTAAGAGAGGAAGTGGCATCATGACAATCTTAGTCCCAGAATTGACCAAAGAAAGCTGGTGAAGGGGAAAGTATGGCTGGCATGGCTTGCATAGAACCCCTGAACCCCTTTTTGCAGTCTTTGGAACCCCCTGGGACATTCCCACAAGCTCCTAGATTCCCCCCCACAAACTCAGTTTTGCTCCTCTGTCCCTCACTTCCCAATCCCTATCCCAAAATTACCTTGCAGAGGGAGGCAGCAGCAGGGAGAGGCAGCACTAGAGGCACAGGCAGCAGGAGGGAGAAATGGCGGCCTCCAGGGCGTGCGAGGCTTTATGGTGGTCTGCCGGCCAACCACCCGTGCCCATGTTGGGTGGGGAAACACATGAGGAGCGGGATCGCGTCCTGATCCTGAGTTTTCAGGCGTCCCAGTCTCCCAAGTTTTCAGGCGTCCCACTCTCCCAAGTTTTCAGGCGTCCCAGTCTCCAACAAACTGTTTGAGTGGTGGATTCGAAAGATTCTGTTTACCTATTTTGGCACAGGGATTCGGATTCTGCCAAAGATTCGAGGATTCGGTTGACCCATCCCTACTAAAAAGACACATTTTACTTCAAAGGCAACAAGCCAGTTTTTACCTATATCAAGAGCAGGTGTTTGATGAATCCATTGGGTCTTGATTAACCATTTGAGACTTAGCTACTGAAATACTCTATAATTTATAGATCACAAAAATATATCACTGCTGGGAAAAAAAATTCCCTTCTACCCTCACCAGAACAATGAAGATGATTGCTAAACTCAGAAAGATGCCTGGTCATTGTGGTGCCAAATGCCATCATAGTCCCTGCCATTTTTTTAAAAAATGTTCTGTTACTCTTTGCTCTTGTTGAGCCATTGCTCCACTATAATTCTGTCTCAAAATTAGATGGAATTCAGTTCTTAAACATGCTTAGGACTTGAGCAAACCATAAGCATCTCTGAATTGTCCTCAGAGTCCAATTGATATGGTATGACATAAAGAATGCTTTCTGAATTTATATCATGCCATGTATGTAAAAGTTATTACGTTAGTCTTGAAGGACTTTGTTTTGGGTTTATTTATGGTGATCATCCCTAAAACAGACCTGTTCTCCACAGTATATTGCCAGGCACTGAACTCTCCTTTTATTTCCCTGGAGAACCAAACCAACAAATTGATCTGTATATTAAGTTTATTCCTCTGATAGTTGAAACCCATCACAGGTGAGAATTTACTGACAGTATTACAATTTGGACCTATATATGTCACCTCAGATGTGATTGTGCTAGTGGGGGATTACTCTCCAAAAGCAAATACTAATTTGGACCCTCCAATATTTTGTAGATTAAAATCAGAACATATGTGGTCAAGCAACATCAGAATGTGGTCAAGATGGCAAAAATTATTAATGAGGAAGAACAGCCAAACTAGGGCCCTTTCCGCACCTTCCCTTTTTGGGGAGGTGAGGGGCGGCGCTCGCGTGAGAAGTCTTTGGAGGAAGGCTTTCGCGTCCCTGCTGTGTGGGCTCCGCAGCAGCTTCCTGGTCGCGTGAGCGCCATGCCCATGCCCCAACTCTTCCTTCTGCAGTGCAACCTGGGAGCTGTAGGCTGCGCTGGGGCAGGAAGCACGACCGGCCCGGCTCCAGAGGCTCCGCAGGGCAGGTAAGTTCGCCCCAGGCCCCTGACCGGTGCGCAAGTGCGCATCATTTTCGGCTAAAAGCCGAAAATAAAAAGGTGCATATGCGCTGCGTGTCACGCTCTTGAGCATCGCGTAAATGTGAGTGCGTCATGCAGACCACTCCTCACATTTATGCGACGCTCAAGGGGCCCTTTTGCTTCCAAAACGCCGTGCAAAAAGGGCCTAGGAGAGGCTGCAGCAGTTTCCTTTTGCCTGAACCTACTGGAAAGGGCAAGATTCTCCCCTTTCTCTCTTGTTCCGCACTGCTGAGTTGATTGAGTTAACTGAGTACAAACTACTTTTGTACTTTGAACTCAGTTTGAACCAATAGAAATAAGCAGATGACACAGGGGGAAAGTGGGAAAAGGGACATCTTATTGGGACATTTTAAAAGCAGTTGAAAAAGTAGGATAACAGACTAATGAGGACTCAAATCAAGACTGTTGGGGGGGTTTGCCAAAATTGAAGGAGGGATTTTCCTGAGAAATACATCAGAGGAGAGAATTGTTAAACTTTCCCTCCATGCCAACACTGTTCCCATAAATTATCAAACTCCTTCTTCCTCTTGCTGCAATTTGTATATTTTTTAAAACCTCCTAGCCTTTGATGCAAGGATGCATTTAATATATAGTGTGTTGTTTGATCCACAGCTACTGTGTCAGAAAGCTAGCCTGGGTAGGATAGGATGAATGTCTGCCAAGACTGGAGAAAGTTTCTGCCCTTGCAGAAAAATAGCAGCACTGGATAACAGGATTAGCAAGAGTTTGATCTTTCCTTTTGAGCATTTGAACTTTCAAAAACATTATATAAAATTGCCAGACTTTATAGAGATGTATGCCCACTCTCTAGTATGGGAAGGGAAAAAAAAGTACAGCGTTAGTTCAAAATAGCTTATACAAATGTGTTTTATTTATTAATGAAGCATTTGTAGATGTATTTAATCTATAATTAAATAAGATTAAATTATTTAGCAAAGCAAGTGGAGCCAATTTACCAGCAACCTATGTGAAGAGCACTGGCAGTCCCAACTGTCTTCTGAAAAGAGCTGTGGAGCTTATGTGAGATCCATGCTAGGGTTATTTATTAATTTCTTTTGTGGAGGTAGGCCAAGGCGCCACCAGCTGCTCAGTCTTTTTTTTTTTGGGGGGGGGGACTGTCCTCTCTTCTATTCACCAGTAAATTAGAGTAGCAGTAACTAGTTACTTACAAGTAGTTCCTTTTCCCAATAACCATACTTGAATCTGAAGAAAGGATAACTTCATTTTACAATTACCTTTATGGGGGACGAGGAGTGGCTTCACTGAATTGCAGAGAAGATATATTGCAAGCTTCAAATGCTGGCTTGTGCTGGTACTTTATACTCTCTTCTGGTGGATGGGGGCAGGGGGTGAGGAGAGCAGGTTTATAGGACTGGCTAGCAGCTAGTGACATTTTGATTATTTTTTAAATGGTAACTACTCTTGGCCTTCTGTATCCATGGATTCTGCATCCATGGATTCAACAAACTCTGGCTCAAAAATACTAAAAAAAATCCAAAAAGCAAACCTATGAGTTGTTCACCATTTTATATAATGGACACCATTTTACTGCAGTATATATAATTGAACTTGAGCATCCACAGTTTTTGGTGTCCATGGGAGATCCTGGAACCAAACCTCAGCAAATACTGAAGGCCCACTGTATAACCATTCTTAGTTACTTTTGACTCACAGAAGACAATGTTTCTGTAAAAATTAACCATTATAATCATAATTGGGTGGCTCTGGTCTTGGAGCTATGAATGGTAACCAGGCTGCTAGATGTCAGGGCCTGGAGCCTCTTCTCCAGTCCTCATGGCAGGGATAAGACCACTGCCTTGAAAGCTGTGTGTACATACATTTTCCTTATTTGTTAAAATCGGTGTTTTTTTGGTCACTTGAGTGGAACACTCTATGCAAGTGTCTTTCATGCTTCATGTATCTTGGTTCATGATATATCACCAACTTCCCCTCTGGTGATGTCCACAGGGGCATATCTACCTATCAGGCTTTGGCCTGAAATTTCAGGACATGGGATAGTCTGATAATTCCTTTAAAAATGTAATTTCCCAGACTCTGCCCAGAAGGAGATGAAATGCCCTTTGGGAAGTAATCCAAGTGACATGCAGAACGGGAAGGGGACAATGGCAAAAAAATGACACCACCAAGATTGTTTTACTATCAAGGTTTGTACTCTCAAAGTGCTTCACTAGACTTGAAGTATTCCATATTAGCCAGCCTCATATCAATCACGTTGTTCATGTCTAGAAAACATGAGACATCAGATTTTCTGACGCCTGCTTCCTCCATTACCTTTCTCTTTTAAAAGTCAGATGAGATGATAAGACATGGCTTTCATTGTTTCATCCTTTCTGAGTGATCTTCTCATGTAAATCTGGCATGTGGAGCTCCTGAAGCAGGCCTGCCAGTTCCAGATGCCATCTCTTCAGATGTGATGAAGATTACTTTCATCATTCTTAAGACATGAGCTGGAGAAAAACGAATTCCTCAAAGAAGCCATGAGATTTAATTTAGACAACAGCTTTTGTCCAGTTGCTGTTGCTGATGAAGAAGCTGCAAATGTCAGGCTTGACGCTGTACAGCTGGATGGGTGAGAGTGTTACTCATTAAGACATTAGTTTAGACATTAACTGAAGACATTAAGATGTTAGTTAAATTGGATCATGGCCAGCTCTCAGGAGTGCTGAAATTGTGTATTCCCACAGGGCAGGGGTTGGACTCGATGGCCCTTTTGGTCTCTTTCAACTCTGATTCTATAATTTCAGAAGTTGGTCTAAATGAATCTGATTTTAAATATTTTGTGGAACAAGGCTGTGTTTTTGAACATATTTATTAAAAAAAGAAGGCTGTCTGACTCTGTTGTGGAGGGTGGTGGTGTCTCTTTCTTTAGAAGCCTTAGACAGAGTCTGGATGGCCATGTCTTGATGCTACTGTAATTGTGGGTTCCTTCATGGCAGGGGATTAGTCTAGACGGCCTTTGGGGTTCCTTCCAACTCTTCCTATGATTCTGTGCCTGTTCAAAGACATGCTCGGTCTCTAAGCCGTGGTGAGCAACTCTGGTGTTCTCAGAACCATACTTTTGCCTCAGAACTCACCACGGTTTCCTTCAAACCAAGAGATTGCCAAAAAGAAACAACCCCCACAAAACAAAACAAAATAACAGCCAAAACCAAACCAAACTGCCACCACCACCACCATACCACCAGAACAGAACAGAACAGAAATTCCACAAAATGGGAAGTGACAAGATACCCACTGTTTTAATGGCAGGCTGTGTGTGGAGGGACCTTTGTTGTAGTTGTCAAATGCCTTTCTGCTGACTCTGATTTATCATCAAGAGAGTTTTCTTGGCAAGATTTCTTCAGAGGGAGTTTGCCATTGCCCTCCTCTGAGGCCGAGCAAGTGTGACCTACCCAGAAGTTTATACGGCTGGGAAGGATTTGAACCCTGATCTCCTGAAGTCCTAGTCCAACAGTCCAAACCATTACACCACCCTAATTCCCTGTAACCTTTTATGTGTCTACTCCCCCTGAAGGCCTTTAAAGAGTGCGGAAGATGTTTCTGCCAAAACCATTTTTAACACGGGGGATCATGGGAGGAGGCTTCGTGAAGGATGGAAGAAGGGCCTTGTGGGGGTTGGACCTAACCCATGAGCTATACTTTGCCCTCTCTGTGCTCTAAGCTATGTCAGCCTTAAGGACCTCCATAAACTTGATTGCAGTTTAGGGGAAAATATTCTTTAATGTTTGGAAACTCTTCAAAAAACTGAGGTGCTAAGCTGCAAGTTGCTTAGATTCTATATAATTCCGGCATTGCATCTGAGAAGAAAGCGCTCCTCTATACCTATTCTGTAGGATGAGGGATCTTCAACACAGCAAAGTCTCACAGTAGCTACTATACTAAGAAAAGGGTGTTGTGAAAGGGAAACTATGTTTCATATCTGGTGAAACACATTAAATAATTTGAATGTTATGGTAATATAAAAGAACATGATTGAACCCTTTAAAATTAGCCTATTTATTCAGAATGTTTAGATTTAATAGTGTAATTAATACACAACTAGGTGGTAAACAATAACACCTTTTATTTCTGTAACACCCCAAAATGAAGAACCTAAATTTAGAATCAGCCCAGAAACGTTTCAGGCAAGAATAAAATAAAATAGTACTAACAGTAATCGAGTTCATAAGAATGGAAATACAAGGCTTGGATTGTAAGGTAAGAGAATGGACGGATACTTCCTGATTCTCCCTGCCCCCTAAACCCACCTGCATACCCCAAATCTTCTGTAGAGGACTGAGGGATGCTCCTTGTGACAACATAGGATGGTGAAAGGGGAGATCCTGAAGAAGGAGGGAGTAGACCCAAATCAGTCAAACTCAGCTCACAATCTTGTGTCCACAGGATGATCTTTCTCAAATATCTTTTGCTTTTCCGATAGTTAACCTGGAATGTGAGGGCATGGGTATATTTAACATGTGCTTTTGTGATCATCTTATCCTTACATCGTGTACTGGTTTGAGTGCAGGGCTAGGACTTTGGGAGACCACGGCTGGAATCCCCGCTCAGCCATGGAAACCAACTGGGCGACATCGGGCAAGTCATCCTCTCTCACAGATAGGCAATAGCAAATCCCCTCTGAATAAATTTTGCCCAGAAAATCCTAGGATAGAGTCAGTATCACTTGGAGTTAACTGAAAAGCACACAACAACAATTGGTGCTTGGGGCAGATTTTTGTTTGTTTTTCAGACCAACTTTTGGAAAACACCTGAAGAATTCTTCCAGAACCAACTTTTGGAAAACATCTGTAGAATTCTTCCAGAGGAATGTACTCTTGTCTAGGCGGGTACTGTATTCCCGACAGAAAGAAAACTGTGTCTCTCCCCCACCCCAACCTTAGCTTCTGCCTCCAAAATTCATGGATGGAACGCTTCTATGAACAAACTGATTTAATTATGAAAGCAGAGTTACATGGTTGGAGGGAATGTATCATTCTGGGACCCTTGTGGGGATGGGGGAGATAGAGGTGGAGAGAGAGTTGAGATGTTAGGTGCATTTTCATCTCCTTTGTAATGCCCTTGTCAAGTGCATTAGACTTTCCTTTTCAGACTTACTTTTCATTTTCAGACATTTCCAGACTTCCTGTTTGTACCTCCATGGCAGGTAGGGAGATGAGATACTTTGGCAGCCATCATCCTGGCAGACATGTATGGCTCCTCCTGGTGCTGAGGTGGAGGAACCTGGAGGTTTTTTTTGTGCTTGCAAGTACCATGCTTAGCCTGTGAGAGGACGGGGCACTGGAATGCCAGGGCTGGGACTTCCCAGGTGGACCAGTTCATAACTAGGCTTCACTCAGGTCAAAGTGGGCATGATAACAAGGAGCCCCAGCCATGTTGCCATAGTCAGCAGCAAACTACCAACTGCAGGAATGTAGTGGAAGTGAGCAGCCTACCAGTCTTGACAATTGGATTGATTGTTTAATACGTTTAAAACTTTTATACCACATATTGGCTAGACTCCCGTTGGTGCATTAAGCTAGCAGTTGTATTTTTTCTAGGACTGCCCAGTGATAGCAAGAGAAGGCAGATGAAATCAGACATTTCTGAGCAGCCTGTTTCTCTGGTGACTTATTTCCTTCATAACCACTGCAACCAAAGCCCTTTTCCCTGTGGCTGCCATCACCTACTCTGCCATAGTTATACCACTGCAATGCACCACCAGGATTTCAGCCTTTTTTTCACCTATTTTTAAAACTTATATTGTAAGCCCCTCTGGGTCCCATATTGGGAGAAAGGCAAAATATAAATTAGACAAACACACACATTTTATTTTTTATTTTGTATTTATTAAAATATTTCTATACTGCCTTATATCAAAAGCTCTCAGGATAATGTACAATGAAGTCAGTGTAAAGAAGTTAAATCAGTTTAAAACAAATAAAAATTTTAAGTAGGCTAGAGATATATTAAATACAATTAACAGGTTGAAAACAATTTTAAAGAATTAAAAATATGTTAAAACCACATGCATTCTAACATAAATCAGTGAGACCCAAAGGTTTTAATAAATAAACACTTTTAATGGTTTCTAAATTAAATCAGTGTTGGTGCCCATCAGGACTCCAAGGGGAGGGCATTCCAGAATTATGGTGCCATAGCTGAGAAGTCAATTACCCACATCTTCACATAGTATATTAACCTCAATGGTAGGACACAGAAGAAGGCCGCTCCAGGAGACCTCAGTCTTTGGCCAGGCAGAACAAACAAACAAATAGGACATTGGCGTCTTCGAGACATTCAATTCTCCAACTAAGGGTCAATCTCGTAGCATCACCCAAGCTTGGGAAACTGATAGCAATTTTAAATTTCTCACAACGCCCCTAGTCACCGGAGGTACCACCACTCCATATTGTTGTGGGAATTACCATTAGAAGGTATGTTCCCAAATTCACCTGCAGCCAACAAGTAAAATGTAGTCAGGGGTGGGATTTCACCAACAAGCAACTTTCCAGAATTTCTTTCAGAGTGGCAGCCGGCCTATAAAGGAATATATTCCCTCCCCCTAAAGCGTGAGTTGTGGGGAAAACAATGCTCTTGCCTTCTGCTCTGAAATCCAGGTCCTGATACATTGCCTCCACTCCACCCACAAATCTGTTCCACTGCTCACTTCTTTGACACCTTCTTAGCAAGGGAGCCCAGAAAGTGACAAAGAGCGAGAATGTTGGGAAGTGGCGATTATGCAGACAGATGATGGCACATTATATTGCATAGCTTTTATGAAATACGATGGAGTCCTCAAAGGAAATAAATCAGAGCTCAAATTACGTGAATGTTAAAGCGGTTGAACATGATTAAGGAGGTTGAGATGGACAGTGATTTACACATGTTGCACTTTAAATACTGCCAGAAATATTTGTAGGAAACACATTCAATAGATCTCTTCATAAAACCATTGGACTTTGAACAACAAAGGAGAGAGAAATGGTTGTTACGAAGAATCTATAACGTACCACGAATGTGTTTTTCAGTCTATTCAATATGCTGCATTTTGTAAGAAGTCTATAAAGAGAAAATATGATCAAATAAATCAAAGCTGAACTTTACCTAAAGAAAATGAGATAAATGGGAAACCAAAAGAGCCCAGGGAGAAAAAGGTAACACTGCAGCGTGGAGAAACACATCAACAAATTATACTAAACCAACAGGACTCTATTTTTTTTTCATGTAGTTTGGGAATTCTTCAGAATTCCCACTCCTAAAGTAGATTAAGTAAAGGAAGCTACTTCTTCTTTAAGCCCTGGAGTGTGATAACACCTTGAAATTAGCTTCCTTATACTCAGAGGATTGTATTTCTTAGAAAATAAAATGCTGCTTCCTGGAAGATGAGGAGGGGAAACCTATTACATGAAGTGTGTAAAAAGAAATCCTGCTTTGAATAAATGACCCAAGGCTGGTGATTTTGTTATGCCTGAATTACAAGGATAATTTGGCTTTGGCTGGGAAGAAATTAGTAGCAACAGAGAATGTTCAGGGCAAGAGTATGGAGAAGTAATGTGGACCGAATGAAGTTATTGGACTTGAAACATGTGTTGAGTTGACAACAGCTTGTTGATATTCAAGGCTGTCCTGAGACATTTGGCTGCCTGAGGCAACAACAAAATGGCACCCATCTTCATTCCACATACAACAGTTGACCAGAGTGGGAGAAGAAGATTTCTTTAGTACTGGTAGTGTGATAGGGTTTCAGCTACTTCTGTGATCCCCAGAATAGTTAAGGGAGTGTTTGACAGTGATGTCCTTTGAGAGAGAGGGAAGGCTGGAGGGCATGAGGGATGGCTGGGGGGCTTCCTGTCTTCCCAGAAATGTTTGCTACCTGGCATAGTTGCCTCCATCTATGCAATGGCAATTCTGGTGGCTCAAGAGATATTGCTGGCTGAAGTCAAAGTGCATAATACCCAAGGCCAGGAAAGTTATTTTTGGCATATGAAGAAGAAAATCCCAGAAGGAAATAAATGAATAAAAGAAAAGAGAATAAATAAAACAATAACAAGTTACGTTATTGTTTGCCATTTTATGGCATCCCAAACCTCACTCTGCAGTTGCCTATCTAATGGTTTGCCTTGGAAACTGTCATATTTCAGACAGATCACTGAGAAATCATTTATCTGAGCTTTCATGTAGGGCAAAACTGGGTGAAGAGAATGGGGGTAAAGAGAGAATAAATCTGTATGGTAGCTTTATTCACCATATAGTTATGACTAGTGGCAGATTTCGTTGCTATCCATGCTTTCATAGAAAAGAATGGTACATGCTGTGCTCTTCCCCTGACCCCTTTTGACTACCATCTGATTGATTGATTGATTGATTGATTGATTGCTATTATTCACTGATGCTACAGCTGTGTCATCTTCTGCAAGATGTTAACGGGCTGCACACATCCCAGATTTGATATGGTTTAATTGGCAAAAATACATTAATTGGCACCCTGAGGTGACTGTGAGGCCAGCTGTGCAGAGGAGAAACACTGGCTGAACACATGTGCTGCAAAGTCGGTCAGAAGATTCTCTCTAGGCATAGCCAAGGTCATTGTCAGGATAATCACCACGTAACTTCAGAGATAATAGACTTAAACTGAAGCTGTAACATCTCTGACATCACACAGTAGCGATGGGAAGTTCCCACCAAACTACTTCTTTTTAGCACCTGGATGTTTCCCTTCATTGTTCCTTTACCTGTCAACCATTATAGAGCCATTACAACAGCCATTAACTCTTTGTCACCTAACACTAAGACCATTCACTCCATCTGGACCTCATGGTTCATGTTGCAACTTCCATTGTTTGCTCAGTCAGAGAGTCATTCACACTGTTGCCCTCCAGACAGATTTTGGGTATAAAATCCCTTCGTTTTGGGTAGTCAGATGCAGTACCTCGCTTGCTGAATGCCATGCTGCCGCTCTGATTTCTGAATGAGTACTGTCCTTAGGTGCAAGTCTAAGCCACACCGCTGCTTTCTTCACTGCTCTCTGGATCAGTAATTATTGTCTGTTCCCTAAAACTCCACTATCAACAACTTTCCTCCCTTTATCCTTCAGTTAGCTCTTGTATGAGTGTGAGAGTTCTTGGATCTTTTGCATGTGTGATTGAACCTTTTTCAATAAAACACATTTCAGTTTAATTTGGAATCTCTGGCTGGTTCTTTCCTGCCAGGACCCCATAAACATTGGTGGAAGATCTTATTAGGTTACCCCCCTCTCGCAGGCCTTCTAACTGAGCTAATTAATTCCCCATTGTCAGAGGGAGGTACTGGCGTTGTGAGTGGACCCCTGAGCCACCAATGTTCTGAGGTAACAAGGATGTACACCAACGTTCTAGGGTAACAAGGATGCCTGTACTGAAATGGGCAATGTATAGTGACAATTATGGGATAAAACTGTGGTTTATGAATCTATTCTCAGTCCTTAAATGGGATTAGATTTCCCTAGAGCACTTCAGATCTTGGGACATTTTTCCTAGGGAAAAGTTTGAGCAGTATACCACCATTGTATGGGGGATGAGTAACATCTTGGAGTATGTGGGACCAGTTTCTTGAAGAGATACACTTAAATTGAAATAGCAACGCTGTCTCCTTTGTTAGTGACTATAGGTTTCCTTTTTTAGAGAGAGACAGCGTTACCCAGAATTGGTTGGAAGAACTTAACCTGCTCTGTTTAGTGATTCCATACTGTTGTGTTCCTCAAGGAGCAGAGATGCTCATTCCAGACCTATGCTTTGTTTTGCACCAGTCCACCATCCTTTGTAGAAGGATTTTATACAGTCAGAAGAGGAGGGCTTGTGAAGTTTCCACAAGGCCCTGAAAATTGGATGGTGGAGGTTGTCCACCCTGTTGTACATGTGTGGTGTCAGGAATATAGTTGAGACAGGGCAAAATGAGGGCATTGCCACCTCAAATAAGGATTCAGACCTGCATGAAATTTTCCTTCAGTTACCAAATTTCTAGCATTGCTATAAGTTAAAACTTCAATTGAACATTCATAAGTAGAGTTTAGGCACCCAGAGAAAAAGGGAAGGCAAAGATACCAACAGAATGCAAACACAAGAGTTCTACATGTGACCCGTTTGCAATGTTTCACACTCTGCAGTAACAGAAACTTGGAGACTGAAGGAAAATTTCATTTGGATGAGATTCAAATTCTTACTTGGGGAGGAATGCCCTCCTTTTGGCGGTCCCCCATTAGCTATACCCCAGCTCCTTTCACTCTAGAGTGTAACAATATCCCGCCTCCAGTTACCAATCCTGTCGAGCATTACAACGCACTGTCAAGGTGCCATTGTTTCAGAATGGGAGGAAGTGTGATTATTTACTTTGCAGAGTGGAGTGTTTACAAGTGAAGTAGCACAATATTTAGCACAGCTTTCATAAGCCTTGTGGAATGTGTCACTGAACTTCTTTTCTGAGAGGAGGTTTGAATGAGAAGGAAAACGATTTACAGTTAGAAACAGTTAGAGCAGACAGCAGGAGGGAATATTTACATCTAATGGTTCAGTCCTATCTGCAATTTGCATAGTGTTTTCAAGCGGAATCCTATATATTTGGTTCACCTGGGACTAATGCATTAAATGCAATGAAATTTCCTTCTCTTCATAGATAGACCAACTGAGCTGATCTCAAAAAAAATGATTTAACTGCCTATAGTAATGTGCTGTAGGTAATTTGTTTGTAGGTGTTGACACTATCAGAGCCTGTGTTTCATTTTAGTTCTTCCAGACAGCTAGTGATTTGCTATGTAGGGAGTGGAATGGATTATGCAGGGACAAGACAGATCCATTGATGGGGCTGTGTGTGATCTGCAGTCCAAATTCCCTTGCTTTCATTGGTATAGCTTCAACCATATCTTATCTTCTTTAAACCCAAAGATCTTTTTTTTTTAAGAATATGAAGAGTTTAACGCTGCAGTTACTGCAAAAGTACATGGATATATCTTACTTTAATCAATGCAAGTCGGTTTTGGAATACAGTGCAAACCAGCATGAAGAATTCATTGAATGAGTTGTATCCAATGCTGTCCCTCTGGATATGGAAATATCTTTGACACAGCAGTGTGTTTTTTTCTGTTTAGAACAGATAAGGTAGTATTATGAGAGACAAAGAGAAGCTGTTCCTTTCACATAATACTAGAAACAGGAGATGTCCCCTGAAGCTGAATGATAGGAGATTCTGGAGAGATAAACAGAAGTACTTCTTGACATTGCATGTAGTTAAACTATGGAATTCAATATCTTCCACCAATTCACAGAAGAAAACCAGCACATGTGGCCAACCAACATCAGGGTGTGATCAAGATGGCAAAGCTTATTAATGAGCTAGGAGAGGCTGCAGCAGTCTGCTTTTTCTTGAGTCTATTGGGAAGGGTAAGATTCTGCCCTTCCTATCCACCTGCCCCCCTGAATTGAAGACAGACTGCTTGTACAATTTGGACTCAATTTGTACCAGTAAAAGTAAGCAGAGGACAAAGGGGGAAATTTGAGGAGGGGAGAAAACCTGGGACCTTTTAAAAGCAGCTGAAAAAGTAGGACAGCAGAAGATTAACACAGACTGTCCCTGCAAAATCAGAGCAGTTGGAGGGTACCGAATTCACTCCTGCAAGACAGGCCGTTTCCACACCACCCTCCCAACCCACCATAGGGAGGGAGAAGAATGAGACCATGATGACGCCTCTTCATGATGTCGTTGTGGTCCCTTCCTTCTCCCCTCCCCAGCCAGCACAATCACAGAGTAAATCATTGATGGATTTTCCCCGTCAATGAACCGTCATTGTGTCACCATCTCACACTTAACTAGTCTGTGGAGGGTCCAGAAGTGCAGTGGCTGAGCTTCCTGCCCCCGTGCAGTCTGGGTCAGTATTCAGCTCCACTGCAGCAGGAAGAGGTGGGGCCATCGCGCTTCCTGGATCCCGGAGGCAGACGGTCCGGAGGGGAGCACTCCCATAGCGCTCTCTTCCCGGCAGAGCCACTGCTGGGATCCCTGCAGGATGCCACTGGGAACAAGCAAGGTGCGAAAAGGGCCACACATTGATGGCTGCCGGCTTGGACAGCTTTAGGGGATTGGACAGAGTCATGGAGACTGGGGCTACCAGTAGTTTCTAGTCATGATGCACATATATTTCTTGCCATTTTAAAAGTCTCCCTGGGTCTCTTTCTCTCATTTCCACCCAGCAGTACCAGAGGCAGTATGCCTCTGTATACCAGTTGTTGGGAAGCATGAATAGGAGAGTGCTGTTGCAACCATGTCCTGCTTGTGAGCTTCCCACATACAACTGGTTGTCTGTAATATTGGCACAGAATGGCTGTTGGTCTGATCCACCGTGGCTGTTTGAAGTAGGATGTGTCTTGTCTTTCTTCAGCAGACCCTCACATTTTGTTCCAGGACAAAACAGATTTTTAAAAGGAGGGGACAGCAGGGCAGAGGAGGGGGCTGGCAAAAATGTCTTCCCTTCCTGATTCCCCTGGTGGAAACCGTTGCTGGGCCAAAGGATCTTGCACTGGATAGACCCCAGTGTTTTACCTTTTGCTTTATTATTCTAAATAAAGCACTCTGCTCCAGTAGATCAATGCCATTTTTGCTGTCAAGGCCCTAGTTTTTCCTGGGGATGGGCTCATCCAGATTGGGCAAAAGCCCTGAGTTTTTCCCAGGCTTGTCAGTGTGTGTATGTATGTTTTTAAAGGCCCAGATTATGCTTTTCCTGTCCCAGTCCCTGGAGAATGCTTTTGCAGGTCCTGCTGCAACTTTTTATGCCCAAGGCAAGAGGAGGCACTTTTTAAACCCCCCAAAGTTTCTGAGACAATGGGGGTAAATTCCCCATCTGGTTTCATTGCCTTCCTTCCACCCTTCCTTCCATCCACTGATGACAACAAAGATGCTCTTGTATCATCTCCTGCCTTTCTTCTGTATGCATCTGAGGAGGTGAAAAAAATCCTGCTTATACCACATATCAGTCAAACAATAATCACTGTTAGATTTGAGGAATGATTGGATGTGAGGGCAGGAAAAACCACACGGAGTTGAGCATTCCAGGCACAGAACAGTCCAACATTTACTGGGGCGGGACAGGATGATTAGAGAATTTTGTGTTGTATAGATGTTCCATTACACCACAGCAATGCTTGGTCATAGCTGGCAAGACTTTACAGACTCACTAACAGCTGTGAGCCTATTTTACCACAGATTTTGTCCTCAGGTTTGTCTGACCTTTTGCCTGACAAGTTGACTATTATTACACAGAGCTATAGACCCGTTGTAATTTAACATCACATCCATTCTAAAACAGCGTCCACTTCAGAACTTGGAAAATGTAGCCATGCTGGCTGGTAGAATTTTTGGGCGGCAGTCCAGACATTATCAATCTGTAGAACAATGAGAATTTAAAACAGCATGCATCCTAGTGGATACTCGCAGTCATGGAAAGTGCTAGTGGATGCTCTTATTGCCTTATAAGAATAAGACACACTTTTTTCTGAGAGGGGCAGCCATTCTTTGTCTTCTTCCCTCACATAACAGAAAGGAAACTCTTAAGCTCCTACCATGCAAGTTACATTGTGCTGTTTTTTTCAAATCTCCTTCTGCAAACGATCTGTTCAAAACTTTTCCAAGACGGCTGGGTGGAAAGTGGAAAAAGAAGAAAAAGATTTTTGAAATGGCAGAAAAAGAAAGAAAAAGCAGAGTGAAAGATGAGTGAAATGACCCCCCCACTCTTTAATTCTGGCCTCAACGACATGCATCATCCCCAACAGATTACTGGCAAGGGAATGTGGAGAAAGAGAAAAGGTTAACCCCACTGTGAACAAGACAAATGAAAAGATTTCACATAACTCTACACATAGCTTGATCATAGCCAACTCTAGGTATCAAATTAGAAGAAAAAATGGATAAGATTTCCTGTGGCTCCATCTTGTAATGGGGTAGCCTAGGGTAGGTGTCCTTCGAGTCTCATATCAGCCAAAGGGCCCAGAAGGTCAAAGGTCCTGAATGCTGCTGAAAGCTCCAGCAGAACTAGCAGGGACGCACTGTTCTATGCCGTTCTCAGTATTGTTCCTCCATTAAGGTGGTCAAGGCTGTTTCTGGCCCATAACCAGGCCTGAACCTAGACAGGAATGGATCCAGATAATCCATTTCATCCAAGAAATCCCAGAGTTGTGGTACCAACACTCAGTCTAAGATTCGGACTTAGAAAAAGATCATTAGAAACTGACTGATATTTATCTAACATAGTAGAATCCAGCTAAGATCTCTTCAGCAAATGTCTTATAACTGCCTCTTTTAGAATTTTCTTTTAGAGAAACAGTTACAGCCTTCACAACTGAACTAACCAGCCCTCCCCTGCTAGCTGTAAGATATCAGGATGAATGTGAGTCTAATGAACATGTTGTTGGTCTCATTTCTTCAATCAACTGGTGCATATGAACAGGTTGATTGAACAAACTGAAACTCATCTGTTGGAACTGGATGAGTATGTGCCTCAGTTTCCTCCTCAGAATCAGAAATTTTAGCTGGAATAGATCTGGGTGATTTCCCCACAAAACATTTTCAAAGCTCATATTTTATTGTCAAAGGTCATGACAATAAATTGTGCCAGTTCATTCAGATGTGACAACAAAGTGTCAACATTATATATAGTTTCTGTTACGCATTGTTCCACAGATCTTCATAATATGCTTATATCATGTAGAAATGTCTTTCAAATATCCACTGATAGGGATGAGCGAGAAGTTTGTAGGGTTTACATTTAATACAAGGAGACCAAATGTCCATACAGATAATATGTACATTTGGGGAAAAAATGCACAAAGGCACTTTTATCTATTGAAAACTGTATATAAAAATGCTTACATTTATAAAATGCATAAAAAATGTACATTTTGAAAAATGCACTCAGATACAGGTAGAGATTTTTGTGGTAGGGATAACAAAGCTTTCAATCCAATGTGGATGGCAGTTAGCACCACCTTGGAGTAGAAAAGGAAGAAAGGTGATGACTCTCAGCTTGATCTATTTCTTTATCCCTTCCCGCTTCACAGACACCTTCCAAAGCTTCTTTCAAGATTCTTCTGCATCTAAATGAATAAAATACTCATTAGTATTTCAAATCAGATAAATACATGCATGTTGTTTGGCAGCACACTTAGGTGACCTCAGATTACTTCCAGAGTTATGTGATGTAGTTTCTGTTGTGGTGGTGGTGGTGGTGGTGTGCCTTCAAGTCAAGTCCAGCTTATGGTGACCCTAAGACAAATCTATTATGGGATTTTCTTGCAAGGTTTGTTCATGGGGGTATGCCTTTTTTTTCCTGTAAGGCTGAGAGAGTGTGATTTGCTTAAGGTCACCCAGTGGGTTTCCATGGCTAAGCAGGGATTCAAACCCTGATCTCTCGAATCATTGTCTAATGCTCAAACTACTACACTACACTGGCTCTCTTGTGATGTAGTGCTCAGTTTGAGTTGAACAATCTGAATTTTTCTCCTATATGTTTCTCCTTCTCTCCACCTTTTCACTAGTGACTGTAATATGTTTCTTTCAAAAGGCCTTTCAAAATAAGTAATGTTTGTATAAAACATAATGTATTTGTTTTCCACCTGGAAGAAATTCCAGTGAAATACAAAAACTCACACAAAGAGAACAACATAGAAAGGTGCCTGTATTGAAATAGCTATTAATAGATAAAACTGGCCAAAGGCTAGGAACCTGCTCTTGATGGATTTGCATTGACAACATCACAAGAAATAAGCAAACCAACTAATGAAATCAACAAAAAATCTACTCATGCTTTCCCACAGGTTTACCTTTCTTGCACCTCTTTTAAAATTATGGTGTTTTGTGGGTTTTTTTGGTAAAGAATAATAAGCTCCATGACTCTAGCCAAAATGGTCAATCATTAGCAGCATGATTTGTGTGCTGCTCTAGCTTTGTAGGATTTATTATCTTTAAGCTTGTAAAGATACGGAAGGATTCCACAAGGGCAGAATCACAGTCTCCCAAGTAATGTTCTTAAGAATGAGTTAGGGGAAGTCTGGTTGAGATGTGTGCCTGGAGATTGTAACATCCCTTAGAGGACACTAAGGATCAAAAAGATTCATCAAGATTGGCTAGGCAGGAGCTTCTCCAAACAAGGATTTACAACATGATTAACAGGTTCTTTGATGGCCTATGCTGAACAGGGCATCCATGAGGCACTTCAGGCACAGTGCCTAGGGCCTATGAAAATTTTAGGGCCTATGAAAATAACCCTAGTTGTACATCAAGATGAGGTGGGGAGTCAAATACAAGAGTGCCTAGGATCTATGAAAACCTTAACATGGCCCTGGAACAGGGAAGGAGAAACTCCCTGCTCAATTGGGGATTTATGGTCTTTTAGATAAATCAAACACTGCAACCTACATTGATATATGAACAAGACAGATGTGTAATTATGAAAATCAGCTGCAATGGTAGAATAATGCATTTAATGGGCTTTTATGGCCCAAATAATGAGAAATCAACATTTTATATATATTTTTAAAGACATAAAAATTGGATTTAGAAAATCTGATTTGCCTGAGCAATTGGAATGGAGTTGTTGATCCTAATAAAGATAAATTTTCCAGTAAAGGAATTAAGTGATATGAAGGGACATAACCCAGAACCTTTTTACAGAGTACTTTGTACAAATAGATGGTGGGACATATTTACAGCCAAATTTCAGAGACCATAATTCAACCATGATCTCTCTGAACATGGAGCAAATGCAGTTTAGATGAAAACTTGGATTAATAGCTACTTCTAAAGATGGAAATACTACAAGAATGCAAAGAAGATTTGGGTGGCATAATTAATTCGGGTATGATAAAGTTAAGCCATATGCTGAATTTAAAAATCATTGTATTAGAAAGGCTCTTCTACAAGGTTGGCTTAAATACAAACAGAGACTTTTTCCTAAGATCATATTAACCACATCACCACAGGAAGCCCTTTTCAAGAAAGAATGAGTTAAAAACTGGATATGGTTGTTTTATGATGACATTTTGTATTTTGAACAAGACAACTGCAAGTTTAAATCAACTGAAATGCTTCTTAAGGAAGGCAATAGATTTGTTTATATGCAGTTCAAGGATAGATTTAATAAAGATAAGAGAGATCCAGTCATAGAGGTTGGAGAAAATGAGTTTTATTTAGGGTTGTGTAAAGATGATGACCATAGAATTTAAAAAGTGTATAAATAGCTTTTGAACCTAGAGGTCGAAGATGAACCTTTAAAAGTGTATAAGATAAGGGGCCCAAAATTTTGGGCACAATCTTCCAATAGATGTATGGGTGAAAATGTAGTCTAAAGATATCAAGTTTACTCCATGTAACAATTTAAAAGCAAACATGTACAGATGGAATTTAACCTCAAATAAATTGTCAGAAATGTCTAAGAATGTTTCAGATAGGGGATGTCAAGATAAGAAGAATTCCTTTTTTCATATATGGTGGAATATGTGAAGTTATTGGTCTAAGATTTACATGTTAATTAAAAAAAAGGTGGACTTTTTAATGTCACCAGAAATGTTTTGCCAGGTATTATGGATAAAGAGTTGGATAGTAAACGTGGACCGCTTCTTCAGTATATGATAGCAACAAGAATATTGTTTGCTCAAACCTGGAAACGGACTGAAGCACTCGTGATGGGAGAATGGATTGTTAAGGTTGCTGAGATAGCCCAGATAGCCAGACTAACATGGGTTTTAAAAGATAAGCCAATTGAAGATTTTTTTTTTTTTGCAAGAGTGGAAACTGTTTATCAATTTTTTGAGCAACGAGAAAGCCAATAATGCAATAATCTGTGGCTACGGTTACTAGTATTTCTAGTAAGATTATTTAGTTAGCTTTCTGATTTTTAAAATAATTTTTTTTTCTTTTTTCTTTTTTTCTCCCTCAAAACAGTTTGGCGGGGGGGGGGTCAGAGCGCTTTTGTGTTTCAGTAAGTTAGTGTTTAGTGTTTAAGTTAATGTTCAGCATTCTATTTTAGTGTTTTAGTACTGTATTTTAGTTTTAGTTTAATTTTACTTTTCTTCCTCCTGCTTACAGAATCATAGAATCTTAGAGTTGGAAGAGACCACAGGGGCCATCCATTCCAACCCTCTGCCATGCAGGAACACACATCAAAGCACTCCCGACAGATGGCCATCCAGCCTCTGCTTAAAATCTTCCAAAGAAGGAGACTCCACCACACTGAGGCAGCGTGTTCCACTGCTGGACAGCTCTGATCGTCAGGAAGTTCCTGAGGTTCAGGTGGAATCTCCTTTCCTGCAGCTTGAATCCATTGCTCCTTGTCCTAGTCTCTGGAGCAGCGGAAAACAAGCTCACTCCCTCCTCGACATGTTATCCCTTCAAATACTTAAACATGGCTATCATGGTCCTCTTAACCTTCTCTTCTGCAGACTACACATACCCAGCTCCCTAAGCTGCTCCTCATAGGGCATGGCTTCCAGACCCTTCACCATTTTGGTCACCCTCCTCTGGACACGCTCCAGCTTGTTGATATCCTTCTTGAATTGAGGTGCCCAGAACTGGACACAGTATTCCAAATGAGGTCAAATCAATGCAGAATTGAATGCTACCATTATCTCCCTTGAACTAGACACCATACTCCTATTGATACAACCAAGAATTGTGTTGGCTTTTTTGGCTTGTGATCTACCAAGACTCCTTTCTGCCTAAGCGCATGACCTTACATTTCTCTGTGTTGAAATTCATTTTGTTAGCTTTGGTCCAGCTCTCCAATCTGTCAAGGTCATTTTGAATTTTGATCCTGTCCTCTAGCAACCCCTCCCAATTTTGTGTCATCAGCAGATTTGATCAGCATGTTCTCTACTCCTTCATCCAAGTCATTGATGAAGATGTTGAATAGCACTGGGCCCAGGACAGAACCCTGTGTCACCCCACTAGTCATTTCTCTCCAGGATGGAAAACAGGCATTGGTGAATACCCTTTGGGTTCAGTCAGTCAACCAATTACAAATCCACCTAACGGTAGTACTGTCCAGCCCACATTTTACTAGCTTCTTTGCAAAAATGTCATGGGGAACTTTGGCAAAGGCCTTACTGAAATCAACATATGCTATGTACACAGCATTCCCTTCATCTATCAAATGTGTAACTCTATTGTAAAAAGAGATAAGATTAGCCTGGCATGACCTATTTTTGAGAAATTCATGTTGACTTTTAGTGATTATGGCATTGCTTTCTAAGTAATTACAAACTGACTGTTTAATGATCTGCTCTAGGATCTTTCCTGGTATTTATGTCAGGCTGACTGGGCAATAATTATTTGGGTACTTTTTTTCCCCCTTCTTGAAGATGAGGACAACATTTGCCCTCCTCCAGTCTGCTGGGTCTTCTCCCGCTCTCCAAGAGTTCTCAAAGATTTTTGTGAGTGATTCTGAAATGACTTCTGCCAGTTCTTTTAATATCCTTGGATGTAATTCATCTGGCTCTGAGACTTGAATTCATCTAGTTTAGCCAGGTATTCCTGTATTACTTTTCTACCTATTCTGTGCTGCATTCCCCCCCCCCTTCCTCACCTGCTCCCCACCCCCCAGGTTGAGTATTTCTATCCTTTTGGGAGAAAATTGAGGCAAAGAAGGTGTTGAGTAGTTCTGCCTTTTCTCTTCCCCCTGTTAGTAATTAGCCATCTTCTCTGCGCAGCAACCCAATCGTTTCTTTATTTCTCCTTTTGCTGCGGACATATCTCAAAAAAGCCCTTTTTATTGTTTTTAATCTCTCTAGCAAGCCCAAGTTCATTCTGTGCTTTAGCTTTTCTGACCTTCTCCCTACATATCCTGGCTATTTGCTTGAATTCCTCTTTGGTGGTTTCACCATTCTTCCATTTCCTGTACATGTTTCTTTTAACTCAGCTCAGCTGAGAGCTTTTTAGTCAACCATCCTGGTTTCTTTAGACATCTGCCATTTTTCCTCCGTATTGACACAGTTTTAAATTGTGCCTTCAGTATCTAACTTTTAAGAAACTCCTATCTATCATGTACTCCTTTCATGATGGATATACAAGTCATGCTTTCTTCTGAATGTATATTTCTTTGATTGTGAATTAGGTAGTTTATGTTAAAATCAATCAATCAATCATAAAATCATGTGTTTTTGTAAAGAATAAAGAGTTCCTGAAGCTTTTATGACTATGGTTCAGCTACAGAACATAAGTGTATGCACTTTCCCACTGATAGCGAGCTTCTCCTTAGATTGCTTTGGTTGTTGCTCAGACATAAGTACAACATACTACAGATTGTAATCATTGAACTTATTCATATCCTTAGTGGCAGTGTTTTATTGTTACATGTATTTCTTTTCTTCCTTTTTGTCTCTGTATTTCTAAACTAAATTCTGCCATGAAAGAGAGAAAGAAAAGAAAAGAAAAAAGAAAAGAAGAGAGGAGAAGAAAAGAAAAGAAAAGAAAAAAGAATCTTTCCTTTTGTCTAGTTGCTTTCCTCAGGCTGATAAGAGTACAGGAAAGTCACACGAGAGAAGCATCACAAATGTGTCTAACAGGTTTTTGTTTAATTCTTTTCAGCAAGTTGTGGGAGTTACACTGCCATTAAGATTCTGGAGAGCTTCCAAGTGTGGGAATATAGCTTGTTTAATCATATTCCTACAGGAAGCCCTAGCAAAGAAAGTCTTTCTGTGTATTCTGCAAGTGCATATTTGACTTTCTTCACGGCTGTTCATATAGATTTTCCTTCTCTCCCTCCTCCCCTTCTGGATGACACCATGTTTGCACTTGGCTTAGAAATTTAACTACAGCATAGTCTTCCCTGCACCCATAATTTACTTCTTCACTCCAGGCCAGCTGTTGCTGCAGCTCAGTCTTTTAACCATGCAATTTAAATATTTTTTTTCTCTCTCCACCCCCTGCAAACTGCTCCACTTGCTTCCATACTTGTCAACAGCTTTCAGCTGTTATGCTTCAAAAGCTTTTAGAAGTGCAGAAACTGTGATTCTTAATATGAACAACCTCCAGGGGTACCCATGAACACATTACCACTTATCTTCACGCACTCTGTATCTCTTAGTTGAAAGAGCACATACCAATGTGCCAATCCATTTCTCTCCCTCAATGCCAGTGATGTATTTAAGTCTTTTACTCCAAGTATCAAGTTAAATTTCAAGTCTCTACCTTTGGGTCTCAAGCTGAGTCTCAAGTCCTTCCAAGATACCTTCAAGTGAAGTCTCAAGCCAAGTCCCAAGTTTGGGAGCCAGTTTCTGAAGTGGGGAATAGTATCCTTCTTATTTCCCCATTGCTAAAAAGTTCAAAAGCTTTAGAAGGAAAGGTGTGCTCTAGGAGTGAGTCTTGCCTTCCACTGCTAGGAGAAATCTTAGAAGGCTCCTCCGATGTGCAGCAGAGATAGGCTGCCAAGCAGACATCAATCCTACCTCAAGCCCCTTGCCTAACACGTTTGCTGTTCCCCTCCAAGAAATGGTCCAAGTTTGGTCTTGAGACAGATTATCACATGACCTATAGGCAAAAAGAGATGGAAGCATTGTTCAAAGTTATAAGGTTTCTGGATGAATGTGTTATGTTACTGAACCAGGGACAGCAAGTCAATCACTAAAAATATACAAGTTATGAGTTGAGCTGAGTCGGGTCAGTGTGTCATGTATTGTCAAGTGAAGTCTACACTGTTACGGTGCTATTATTCCACTTTCAATCTCCTGTGGAATTTCAGGGCTTGTAGTTTACTGAGGCCAAAGAGTTCTCTGGCTGAGAATTCTAAATGCCTCTCCCTAAACTGCAAACCCCTAGGATTCCACAGGATGCTGAAAGTGGAATAATAGCACCATAACAGTGGAGTATGGAAAGGCCCTAAGTCAAGTCATAGAAGTGACTTGGGTCCAACATGAGTTTGAGTCAATTGACTCAAGTCTACAACGCTGCTCAATGCAGCTTCTCAAAATATAAGGCCAACCTACCAGGGTTCCCACAGTCATGTGAATACTCCCATGGTCATTTTGTTACCTTCACATGAAGGTGGCCATACCATAATTTAGCCCACGGGCTACACAGAGCCCAAAGTTGTTTTTGCAGCCCTTTACCCCTCAGACTCTGCAGACTGGTCTTTTTCTGGCCAAAAAAGGGTAAGAAGAGGAAAAGTAGCTGCTGAGAAGTGGCAATTCAGATTTTCAGTAGGTTGCAGCTCACCTTCCGTACATTAAACAACACTTATTTTCAAAAGCCAGAAGTGGGCTTTCTACCCACTTTCTGGTGGGGTTTGTTTGTTTTTGGCAGTCTGTGAGGCTCCTAGAAGGTCTCAGGGCAGACAATTAGCCTCTGGACTCAGTGAACTTGCCCACAACAGCCTACCTTCAACCTTCCATTCTTTGCTGAGTTTCTGTGCTGATCTCTGTGTAGCTGCCTTTGAACGTATCCTAGTGAGTTGAAACACAGCTACTGGTATAGTAACAGAAGAGGAGATGAGAAAATGTTGCACCTGTTTTGGATCATCCAAGTCCTCATCCAATTGCTCCATGAGCTGTGGCAAAGCGGGTGGACATGAGGTGGGGGAGAAAACCTTTTTCACTGTTGGCACCTTGCCCGTAGAATATCCTCACTAAAAAAATACCAGTGATTTTGTACAATGCAAGGAGGTTGCCTCATCCAGGGCTGAGGTGCTTCCTTACCACCATCACTTAACTGCTGGTGTTATCTGTACCTACAGGATGATTTTTCAGTGCCAGATGAAGATCCTTCTTTGTTCTCCTTGGCATTTTAATAACTGTTCTAGCACCTTCATTTTGTTTGTCTACTGGTAATATTCTTGGTTTTATCATGTGTTGTCTGTATTCATTGTTTCCTTGTTTTTTTGTCGTCTTACTTGTGTACTGTCCAAAGAACTCTGATTATTTATTTAAGTATTGCACCTTAGACATCCACCATCCATCCATCCATCCATCCATCCATCCATCCATCCATCTATCCATCTATCCATCTTTTGGTTCTCTGTTCACTTGAAGGCTCAGTTGAAAGTGCTGGTGCTTACCAGTGTAGCTTAAAAAGCAGGGATCAGATGTTATCGCATCAGGCCACCCATGTGTTGAAATCTACATCTAGAGTTCTTCTGCAGCTATTCTCACTGTTGGATCACAAATGGTGATTAGAAGATCTTTTTTTTTTTCAATAGTAGTGTCCCGCATGTGAATGCCTAATCCAGGGAGCCCTGGTTGTCTGGCTGGCGCCCAGGTTGATGTTACTTTGTCAGTAGGCATCCTCTCTTCCCTGAAGTTTTTTCTTTAAACATCACTAACTTTCAACATGTTTAAGTATCTTAAGCTGCTAGACATCTTTATTGGCTGCAGATTTATTTTATTTTCTCCTATATTATACTGTTGTTCTAGAGCATTTTTATTATTTTCTAAGCTTCCCTGGCTATGGTGACTAGTCATAATACATTTGTCTAATAGACACACAATAGCTTAAATTATTTTTTAGTCCTGACTGGAGTAGCCCCATCGAATCCATTAGATTTATATATCTGTTGACTCACCATTGAACAACTGATTGAATGGGTCTCCTCTTGTTGGAACTAACTGACAGGATACCAGCTATTGGCTGCAAGACAACATCCCCTCAGTGTGTCAGTAATATCCACACAAGGAGATATTTTATGCCAGCCCTATGCAAGCCCATACAGAACAGCAACTGTGCACAGCACATGTCAATGACTGGAAGCCATCGTGTAGTGTGCAATGTACAATGCAGTATACAAAACAATACACGAAATTGCTGTGTCTACTTCCAGTGTTAGTAGAATATGCTGGTTGCACTATGGTAAATAATGCACCCTGCATGCACAGTGTGACTTACACATGTGTATACCACTAATAGGATGCCACCCAGAAGATATGTTCAGGTAAGAATAAGGATTAAGGCCAGTAGTTTGAAGACAGAGAGTTGTGGCATCAGTTTGAGAAGACACAGCTAAATGTGGATGGTTCAGCTGAATCAGATTATAACGCTGGGGCACCATCACTGAAAAGGCTTTCACTCTATTCATTATGTGCCCCAGTTTGGCCAATGCTGAGACCTTGATTGGACTAAGATATTCAGACATGAGCAGGCTTTTAAGGGATATCCTGGCATCTCTGTGCCAACATAAACCATGTGTGGATTCTGTGCTTAACGTTCACGTAAGGAATGTTGTAAACTGAGCTGCATATGTGATTTATTTTTAATCATGTCCATTCAGAAAGCTTACCAGATAGCTTTGGTCTATCAAAAGGAAAACAAGAGTATAAAATAAACCTCTGCTACTTTGATTTTTTTCTCTTTGAGAAGCAAGCAAAAGACAGACGTGTACAAGTTATGCTGAATTTAGCAATACATTTTTTATTGAATAGCCTGCTGCGGGATTTCCTCCCCAATGTGAACTTGTTATGTATTTCAGGAAAAAAAAAGCTTACCTAGCTTACAAGGGAGCTGTATAAAACAATTACTTCAATGTCAAAAGACACACTGGCAGTGCAGTCCTATACTCCGAAGTAAGAGCTGCTCTGGTCGATGAGCTTACTCCAAGGTAAAAAGTAAGATTAAGAGTAAGCACATGTAGATGCAAACACGGCAGGGAACAAAAGGAGATAAATATTATTTTCCTATTTCTGGTGTGTGTGTGTGTGTGTGTGTGTGTGTGTGTGAAAAGCACAGCCTTTAAGGTCAAGCAGTTCCCAATCATGCATCACATAATCTGTGCTTATATAAGAGAATGCCACTTACCTGATGAGTCTGATGTTAACATTTCAATCAACTGAAAGAAAGGAAAAGAAAAGCCAAGCTGAAATGTATGGATAAATAATATTCAGTATAAAGAAACATTAAGTTGTGGGTAAGGTTTACAGGTGAACATTAGGAAAACAAAAATAATGACCACAGAGGGCTTATGTAACTTTAAAGTAGACGATAAAGATATTGAAAAAATTCAAGATTTTCCATACTTTGGCTCAGTCATTAATCGGGATGGAGACGGCAGTCAAGAAATCAGAAGAAGACTAGGCCTTGGAAGGGCAGCTAGGAAGGAACAAGACAAGATCCTGAAGGGTAAAAGATATATCATTGGATACTAACATTAGATTTGTCCATACTATCCTGTTTTCCATTTCTGTGTATGGTTGTGAAAGCTGGACAGGGAAGAAAGCTGCTAGGAAGAAAATAATCTCATCTGACTTGTGGTGCTGGAGGTCTGTGGATAACTGTGGACTGCTAAAAAGACAAATAGATAGATCCCAGAGCAAATCAAGCCTTAATTTTCTCTAGAAACCGAGATGACTAATCTGAGATTATTGCACTTTGGACATACAATGAGAAGACATAAATCACTACTAAAGACAATAATGCTTGGTAAGCTAGAAGGCAGTAGGAAAAGAGGAAGACTGAATTACAAGGAAGCCACAGGCCTGAATCTGCAAGACCTGAGCAGGGCAATTAATGACAGGGAGACTTGAAGGTCTCGCATTGATAGGGTTGTCATAAGTCAAAATTGACTTGATGGCAGTTAACCGCAACAAAAGTGGATGATAGTATGAGGTGAGAAGGGTTAGAGCTACTTTTAGGCAGAGTGCAGCAGTGCTATGGAGACCATGAAAGGACAGTGAATAGTTAGTGATTTAATTTATATTATTGTGTTTTTATGGCAGGAGACAGGGAAAAGTGCATGATGTATTTGCTGCCTCCTGTGCCAAAATAAGTTGGCTGGCGTTGGTTAGTATACACCTTGACTTGGGTGGTGTTGTGCCTTTGGCTATAAATACTTTGAGCTGGCAGCCTAGCAGTAAACTTTTGTATTAACATACTGAATACTTCTATAATCCTACATGCAATTATGTGGAAAGAACGACATTAGTTGAAAACAGGGGACTAGCTGCAAAGTAAACATGTTTACAATTAGGGAGCAAATGTGCTATATTTGTGCACTTTCTCCTTCAGCATTTGCTGTCACCTCACAGCCTTTGCCAGTCTCTTTTTTGGACAAATCTGTCACTAGGACAGAAACCATTTCATTTGCAAGGAAAATATCTTGCCATTCACAACCAACCAAGGCTAGGATCCTGTTAGTGATATATAGGCAAATGTAATTCCACCGTACTCTTGAATACGTATATTTTTGGTTGCTGCAGAGGTTGAGATTCCTTACCTGTCTCCATAATGCCCAAAGTCCCTCACCAACTCACTGTGTCACTGTGATACTGACCTCAGCGGCTATTTGGTTGCTGGCAGAGAGCAAACATTATTGGAGAACCATGTCGTTGTATTGCATCTGCTGAGATTTGGGGGCTGTTGCAGGGACACAGTGGCCATTTCCACACTAGACTGTTATAGTGCTATTATTCCACTTTCAACATCCTATGGAGTCCTGGGGTCTGGACAGGCCCCTCCTTAAACTGCAAATCCCAGGATTCCATAGGATGTTGAAAGTGGAATAATAGCACTATAACAGTCTAGTGAAGAAAGGGCTAGTGAGTCCTGAGGCTGGTGACAGGGAGCCGTAGTGATGTTCTGTATGTGGAACTCTCATGATACATGTGACCATATGGGATATTGGACCAAACATAGTTTGGTCTTCTTTATCTGTGCGACAGCTAGATGAAACTTGAAGTTTCTCACTGGATCCCCAGCCTCTTCTAACTTATTTCAAAGGCAGCTGTGGAGAGCAAAATGATTTAGATTCTGGTGTTGGGTAAAAGAGTTTCCCCCAGTCTCTGGTGCCATTTTTCCTTATCTGAATAATTTCCGCATTTGCTATTTGACTTTTTGGATAGAAATGGGAGTTATACAGCCTAAGAGATGCATGTAAATCCCAGTGCCATTTGTGTAGCTCCAAAAATTAGGGTGACAAACAGAAATCAGCTGTTCCTAATGATTCCAGAAGCATTCATTTTCCTTTTAAACAAGGTGCAGCTACCACCTTTTAATTTTTTTTTCTAAACTGGAAGTGGACTTCCAACTACTTCTGGTTTAGGGTTTTCCCCCCCATTTTAGGAGGTCACTACAGAACCTGAAAGTAGAAATTGACCTCCAAACCACCTAGCTTGCCCATTCTTGGACTGAAGAAACTATACAACTGCCTTTCCTAAGCCAGCACCCCTCCAAATGCGTTGAACTGCATCTGCCATCATCTCCAGGCAGCACGCTGGTGAAGGATGATGAGAGTTGTATTTCAACTTATCTTGGGGACACCAGGTTAGGGAAGACTGTAGGTACATGCCCGATTTCTTAATGAGGAAGTCAGCATTTGTATAAACATTTTAGGTGGACTCAGCCTCCCTAAAGACACCTAGGGCCCATTCACATTATGTGATTATAATGCTATGATTCCACTTTAACTGCCATGGCTCTGTCCTATGGAATCCTGGGACTGGCAGTTTAGGGAGGGGCATTTAAAATCCTCAGCCAGGGAGCTCCTCCAGTGCCCCTGGCCAAACCACAAACCTCAGGATTCCATATGATGGAACAATGAGAGTTATAGTGGAATAATAGTTCTAAAATTGTGTAGTGTGAATGGGCCCCTGTTGGGGTATTACTGGGTCTTCCAAGCATATTGACTGACTGTTTTAAATTTTCCTTTCTGATAGCTGCTTCCCCCTCTCCACAGCAGAAGCTTTTCTACTTTTCTTCACATGGAGTGAAGTGAAGAGGCAAGACAGGGCTAAAAGTTGTCAGTTAAGGTTGGACCAAACCTGTAGAAAATACTTTGTGATGTGGGTTGTTAAGTGCACCTGTGGAGAGCCATGTGACTTTAGCTGAGTCATGCTGATGAGCAACCAGGGGAGAAGGTTGCATCAGGTGTGGGGAGAATGCAAAGACTGGCAGGATTGCATCAGCTAGTGTGGGTATAAATACAGCTGAGAGCTAGCCAGCAAGTTGCATATGGTGCTTGATGTGTCTGTTAGAGGCTTTGCCAGAAAGAGTAAGCAGGGGGATGCTGGAATGCCTTCTGGAGATTCTTGTCAATATGTACACATTGTAACTGAAGAATAAATTGGCTCCTTGATGGAAGAGAACAATTGGTGTGGGTGAGTTTTTCCTGGCTACAGTGCATTGCTGCTAAATTATTCTCTGCTGCTGGGCATGCTTCCAAAGCTGTGGGAGCAATCTCTGCTATATTTTGGGTGTGACAAAAGTCATGGCAGAGATACCCAAATGTTCTACTTGCATCTGTAAATTTCTTGGGGGAGTTATTCTTAGAAACTTTAAAGATTTTGTTTGCAAATACCAGTTGACATCCTATTAGTGAATTACAATAGCTACAAATCCAACTTACACCATTGTAGAACTACTTCTTGATTGTTGTGGCCAGAATTCTGTTCTGACTTTGCGGTGATCAAACTCCTCCCCAATTCACTGTGTAAGCAGGGCAGCCCCTTCTAAAACAGCCATTTCCATGTTGTCATAAAGTAATTGGGTGGGGGGAGCAAGAGAGGTATGTTCAGCTTTTTCCTTTAGCTAAACACACACCAATGACAGAGGTCTCCAGAGTACCCTCCAGGAAGCTGCAAAGAATATTTGTTGCAGTGCAGCAAGTTAAATGGAAATGGTCAGACGTGGCTGCTACTCTCCCTGCTCTCTACTGCCACTGCTGGCCCATTCTTGTGGTCATGGCCAAACTGACTGTGACCCCCCCCCCCGCCTACCTTTGCAGCCTGGCAGCACCCTGACCAAAGCGTTTCTGAAGTGCTAGAGATTGGAGATCCGGGAAAGGACAGTTGCAGTGCTCTCTTGGTCACAGAGTGCCTTGAGAACAGGTAGCTGGAAAGACCTCCAGGGTCCACTTGTAACTGCTTATCTCAAATATCCCATGACTGAGAGTTTTTGTGGACACAATTTTTCAGCATTTCCATCTGCAGCATCTTATAAATCCTTCCGTTGGGGCACTGCTGGCTGTGAGGGTGTTATCAACTCCAATGCTGATGCAGGATTTTGACCACACTATTGTTTTGTTCAAACTTTTTACTGGTAATCTGCTGCCAAAAGATCATACATTTTTCTTTTCTTTGCCTCTTGGACAAAGGCCTTGATATTAGTCCAAATAATATAATATCTCCTGCCCAGCAGAATACCTCCCACATTCAGATTCTAACTCTGGGTCCCCAACTATAATTTTCCACTCTTCATTTTAGACATTCTATTTCTCCAGCCAATTAGCATCCTGCACACTCTACCACACCCCCTCACTCATCTCTCTGTGCTTTCACACCTCATGTTATTTACTCTAAAATACCAACTTACAGTATATCTTAATCAATCTATATTACAAACCTATACAAATGCGTTAAAGAGTCAAACATCTGGAATTCAGACCTTACACCTGTGTGAATCACACTATTGAGTTTGTGGCTGATTCAATGCAGCGAGATTGGGTCAGATGAAGTATTCTTCCAGCACTGTTGTGTCCCCATGCTGGCTAGAGGATTAGAGTATGTCTGTGAAATAGTCTAAAAAAGCAACTTTTACACACTGTGGTCCCTATGCATGCTTAGAGCATTAAGCTCAGGGTGCATCTTGTGAGGTCCTGTTAGGAAAACTTTCCAAGCTCTTACTTAAAAAAAGGCATAGGGCCTTTCCACATTACACTGTTATAGCAATATTATTCCACTGTCAACATCCTGTGGAATCCTGGGGTTTACAGTTTAGGGAGGGGCATTTAGAATTCTCAGCCAGGGAGCTCTTTGGCCTCAGTAAACTACAAACCCCAGGATTCCACAGGATGTTGAAAATGGAATAGCACTATTACACTGTAGGGCAGAAATGGCCATAGAGAACACTGGTCCTTTCATACTATACAACTGTAATACTATGATTCCACTTTAATTGCCATAGTTGCATCCTACCGAATCCTGGAATTGGTAGTTCAGTCAGCAGCACCAAGAGAGCTTTCTGGTTGAGAATTCTAAAGGCTATTCCCTTAAACATCCAATCCCAGGATTCCATAGGAAAAAACCAAGGCATTTAAAGTGTAATCATAGTGTTACAATTGTGTACTGTGAAAGGGCCATGGGTATCTTTATTATTTGATGCCACACAACAGCATTCTTGTTATAATATTTACACCTTAACAAGCTGCTTATCTCTTGGGCCTCTGGGACTAAAGGCCTGCAAGACATTTTAGTGATCTGGTTTCAGATAATCCCACACTGAGTAAGATCTATGAAACAAACTAAAATGACAGGCATTAGATTGGGAAGAGAAAAAAAATCAATTGAATTCTTCAAGCACTTTACAGCTAATCTTTCATATTTCCCTCCTCGCTCCCCCAGGGACCCTCCCCCAGCAATTTCATATGTCACCCATCCCACTGTGTGTCTGTTAAGTTAAATATTTTGTACCAATTAAGTGAATGGCATTTTTCCACTGACAGGGTTGTTTGAAGACTTGGACACTTGGCATTTCTCCTCCTAAAGCTGATCTCATCTAGTATCTCCAGATGTATGTTTGGGCTCTAACCAATCCAGATGGTGGAGCTGGCTGTACAATCTAGCCCATGTATATATGCACAAGGCTAACAGTTTTCAGTTTCATCAAAGGATGAGCTGGTCTTGGTAATCTAGAAAAGGAAAAAAAAAGCACACAATTTGCTATGAGGAACATACACACAAGAGTTTTTCTCTCTCTTGATCTCATTTCCTCCCTCCCCCACTTTGTATGTTTCAGCTTCTGCTTTTTGGTTATAAGGACTGGCATCATTCTGCTTTGCCATTGTTCCTTATGCTCAAACTAACAATAGTAAAGGGAACATGTGTCCTGTACATCTATGCGTACATGTGTGTGTGTTAAAAATGAGAACTATCAGAACTCACACTCCCATCAAAGCTGAGAAGACAGGCACTGAAACCTGTTTAGAGCAATTGTCTGCATATGTCCAAAATTGGGAAAATACATATTTTGGCTTCTGATGGGGTTCTTCATTTCTTAGACTGTCTGTAGCTCAGATATAATTTGTGTTCCAAAATCTGCATGGTGTTGGACAACTCCGAAAACATCTGAAAAAGGTGTCCAGATTTCAAATGTGTCTGAAATGGAGCTTAAACATGTTGTAGTCAATGAGAGAAATGCATTCAAGTAATGTGTACAATGGAACATATGGACACAAACATCCACATTTTGGGGGGGGGGGGAAGCAAAAAATACCAGGCAGATTCCATCTTGTTAAAAAAAAATGGTGATCACTGGTCAAACCAGATATGGGTCAAATGTGCAGGTGGGACTGGGAGGAAGTCTGCAGATGTAGATGATGAGCTGTCTGTCTGTCTGTCTGTCCCTCTCCCCTTATCTCCCAGAAACCTGTGTGTACATTTTGTTAAGGTTCTTGCAAAAGGAGGTATACAGCATCTCCTTTGATCAATGACTTCTTCAGGAAACCAAAGTATTTTTCTGCTGCTGGGGCATCCTAGGTGGTCATTTAGTGGCTGGGAAAGGTAAAGGAAGCCAGATGGCATCTGGCTGTGTTTATAGAACCAGATACAAGGAGTAGATGGTACCTTCCTTGACTTCTCAATTACTGCCTCTGGAGTTTTGGAAAGATGATGTCTTCTTCCTGTGTCCAGCTGATGGAACACATCTGGCCACTAGCTGGCTGCCTTCTTCCCCCAGAAACTAAACAGGCATAGGGAAGTACCCCAGAAGAGAGAGTGAGTGAGTGTGTGTGTGTGAGTGAGAGAGAGCGAGAGCGAGAGCGAGCGAGCGAGAGTATGCACGTGAAAGAGAGACTGGGAGAATAATGATTAAACTTGAGTTGTCAACATATACCAAATTTTGGACATAAAAAGGTAAGCTATATAGGAGAACGACATCTATATTTCATCCTGCTGGGAAGTTTGGTTAATTTTCTCAGAGAAAGATGAAGAAAGTCATGGGGCCAAGAGACGTATAGAACAGTACAACCCAGGAAAGTGCAATTAATATATGATCATCTACACTTAAAATACATATTCATGGTTCTCCTGTCATCATCCATGGAATTCTAAATTACAGTCCTGACAGCTAAAACTCCTTTCATGTCACATTTAACTCTGCCCAGGCTGCAAGGCAACTCGGCTTCTGAGGGGTACTAATGAATATTACAGTGAAACTCATGTCAGCCTTTCTGTGTGAATTCTAATCAGATGTCAACGGATCATTGAGAGGAACACATCTCCAATAAAAGGAGACATTTAACCATTCATTCTGCAACACAGTTTTGACACATGCATTAGGAAGGAAGAGGAAATAATGACAACATAATATTATGCCTATAAGTAGAGAAAATGTGATCATACAAATGGTCGCTCTTCTTCTGAGTTCCCAGTTTTCTTATTTGCAGTATTAAGTAAAGTCAGCTAAGGTTCAGTGAATTGGCTAACATGCAGTAAAACTTTTTATCACGTGCCCATGATTGCTAGGGGATTTTGGAAACTCTTGTCCAAAAAAGCAAATTTTATATTTACCGAATAGAACCCATTGTCTGCCTATAACACATATATCAGCAAGCACATCATCTGGATGGAAATTGGATCCATGTTGTGATGCTTAACTTGCTGATTGTTCACATCAGTGAAATCCTCCAACACAGCTATGCTAAGTAGATCAAAGTTTCTTCTGCGTTTGGAAGTAACAATAAACTATGGTTTATTGCTCCGCACATTGCTTCAGTTCATTAACAAGTCTTGGGTTCACACAGACCTCTCTTCCCATTCTTCTCCAATTTGGCTGCAAGAAGATTGGAGAGCATGGCCACAAACCTGTAGGTGCACTACACCAGCATAGGTGATGGTAGCAGTAAGGAAAAGGTTACGAGCAAAGCAGCCATGAAAGAAGTAAGACATTGGAGAAACAGGCTGATCAGAGCTTGCAGACTTTATCTGCCTTGCATTACCACTGCTGCAAAACCCTAAAAAATTGCAGTGATTAGTGTAGGCCACCAATAGGATTCTGACCTTTGGCTTTCTTTTCTAATCAATGCAGTTTAGTGTTATCCTGATAAACTGGTTAGGTTTCTTTATGCTTTACTGATATGAGTCAACATCAAACCTTGATTTATTTCACTGAACCACAGTTACAACTAACCGCAGTTTAGTAGTCAGTGAAAACTTTTAGTCTCTTCCCTGTGATTTCCCTTGGAGGAGAGACTCATTTATATAGTAACAAATTAGTTTACTTATTTTACCAGTTTATTTTTTATAATCTTAGTCTGAGCAGAGTCTCTCTCAGTTCTGTGAGAACACTCAAGGTGTTTGACCCCAGGCACTGTAGCCAAACATTTAGAAACCATGGGTCCTGGGATGCACACTCACTTCCTTTTACTTAATCGCAGGCCATAAAATTGCCTTTCTTATCTCATCCTCAGGAGAGTATAGGCCAAAAAAGTAACTTTCTCAAGCTCTACTTCTAACACAGAACGTATGGACATAAAGTGGAATTTCTTTTCAGATATCTTGGTTTTGGGTGATTGAGATTTTATAGTAACTTGGCCCAGAACAAAGTAGATGGAATTTGTATAATAAGTTCTAAAAATGATACACCAGAGAGGAATTTGATACTCAAGTTCTCTAAAGTTGTAATTACTGAACACTTTTGAAGGGCAGCTCCATGAAGAGTGTGTAGCTGTCATCTTGTTGTGTGGGAACTAAGGCAAGTATTACTGTTACTGTATCCACCTATTGACAATTCAGTGCAAGAAATAAACCTACAGAAAAAAGTACGACTGACTGTAGTTCTCAGTACCCATTTTTTTTTAAAAAATATTTTTGGAGTAATAGTAAAATATTTACTGTTACTCTATGGTATAGTCTCCAATGATATGGAGGCCTCCTGCACCCCATCGCATTCATAATAAATTGAGGTATTGATTTCTCTAGATGACTTCATGGGCTTGTTGAATTAATGGCATGGTATGCCATGCTTGTCTTGTTCTGTTTATCAAGGACTTGATTAATCAGATAATTAAGATACTTACAAGTGGTTACCTGTCTTAAAAAGATTGATGCCTGAAATGACTCAGTATATTATATCAAAAGACATTTGACTGAGAACATTCGGTGGAGACGGCGTAATATATAGTTGCTCTTAAAAGAGATTATTTAAAATTCAACGCATATCAATATCTAAACTGGTATTCAAGAAATTCAGATGCTTAGTCTGTGTTTGAATAATAATTGAAAGCGGTATAGAACCTGACCTGGAGCAAATCAATATCACCAAATAAAGATTATGTTTGCATGAGGGAAACACTGTTATAACTAGGAAATGCAATCAAGTTGAGGGCATGACATTGTTCCACTTTTAACAGTATCACTCCAAAGAAAGGCTGTAAAGTGTCTGGCTACTTAATGAATGACCTGAGGAACTAAGCCAATATACTGCAGAAAGGAAATAGCTTTGGTGACCTAATTAATGTTCCCCATTCATTCCTCAAGATACAGGTAGAAGCCATTCAATTACAGCAAGAATGTGCTAAGTGAGGAATCATTGGAGTCATTTCTGCCCCTGGAACAAGTATCAAAATACCTCAACAGCTTTTCAAAATGCCAGGAAGTAGCACATCTTGCATGGGGCATGAAGATTTCTTTCTGTATGGTTTCTACTTTGCCGTGACTTCCTCTTTAATATAGTGGTTTATGGCAGTAATAGTGGCTTAGTAATCGTAGGTTATTATGTTCTGAAACAGAAAATAATGGTCTCAACTCAATGCAAAACCTACATGATGAATCTTCCTCCCTTTGCTCCCACCTGCAGACACTATCATCCAAAGCCTTTGTGGGGGGACACTAAAGGGCTGCACTGGGGGAGGGGAGATCACCCCCATCCAATTCCATTGACAGAAGTAATTCCATTTGCAGATGCTCTGTTTCAGCAGCAAACCTCCCTGCCCAACAACCTTCAGTTGCACTATTATATTTTTAAGTACCATCTGTAATGGTGATGGGGTAATGGTATGCAGCCCTTCAGTAGTTGCTAGACTGTACCTCCCACCATGCCTCACTATTCTTAGTGGTAGCTTGGGCTGATGGGAATCACAGTCTTGCAACATCTGGAGGGCCAAAAGTCCAGGCTTATACTAGTCATTGTGCTTAAAGAATGTGGTTGGATCCAGCCGTGGCATGTGGTGGCTTCTATTTCAGTGCTGTGGTGAATTTATTTTGGGGCTTAGACTGAACTCTAAAAGAGTTTTCCAAATTCTTGTCAAACCACTATGTGAGACTGGCTGCCTATTTAATATACTATGCCACTGACCTTGAACCCTGACTGTGTGAGGAAGTCAGTCTATTTTTTATTTTATTTTATGGTTCTGGTGAGAAAAGAGCACAATGAACATTTTCTCTTAGTAGAAAAGGCCAAGAAGGAAGGAGGTATGTAACTGTCCTGATAATATAAACAGATAATGGCTGCCATCCAGTTAGGGACATGCATGTGCATAAGCTATGCCACATGTGCAAGGCCAAAAAGATCACCATTGTACAACAGACATATTCCTCTGATAGTGGCAGAAGTGGAGTTGCATAGTATTTGGTCTTTGCATATTGCAGTTTCACATTGTACATTGCCGTTATGTATTGTACATTGTGACTGTGCATACTAGACTGTGCACTGCAGTTATGCATTGTGTATTGTGCATTTCATAGTGCATGATGGCACCTAGTCTTTGACATGGGTAGTGCAACGTTGTTATTCTAGATGTGGGTTGTGTACTGCTTGCATGGTGTATCTTCACATGTGGATATTTACACTGTGCTAAGTGCATATGGGATTTCAGCCAAAATGTGATAGGGCAAGCTGGTAAGATCCAAGAAGGATCCTGCCACCCAGTTGTAAGTGCAATGAAGAAATATATCTCACCAGCCTTATTAAGGTGATTTAATAGCAGCTGTATACAGATACTGATATAGTTAAACCAGATTTGTTAAGGGAAAAAATACAACTGGCAAATAACTAGCTATGCAAGTAGGACACTTCAAATTATCCATAACAGAGTACTTTGAAAATAATAATAATGTTGCTATAAACAACATTATCAAGATCCTCTTTGCAGCTCATGTATCAATTGCAGACAGTTGAATAGATCCAGCAGAAAGAAAAGTGCTGTTTTGACTTTGCTCATTTTTACACACCCAGCTGAAGCACATTGTTCTTACAATTGTTTCAAGCTAAGTCTGCATCTTGTTATGTAAAGTGTAAACCTAGCAGCCTTTTGGTACATTAAGGATCACCATGCACGTGTACTTTACTGAACCCACTGGGATGTTCTTCTGGTTAAACATGCCCAGGACTGTGCTGTAAGGGCATGATCCAGCCAATGTGCAATACTTTCTGAGTCTCTGTATTCCTATAGCAGGAGTAAGTGGCAATCTCTCCAAATAAAATCCAGTGGGGTTTGAAAGGCCTTGATGTAGACTAGGCCATGGATGATGTTTTAAAGAATAGATTTTTTTTTCAAAAAAGTATCCCTTTAAATGTAATCCATCATCCATTTAAAAAATGCATCCCTTAAGATGTTAAGTGTGAATGTGAGGGCTCACACAACAGGAGTCTGAAAATGCTTGTTTTACAGAGGAACCCACATCAGAAAGCCAAGATTGATAATGGCTTCCAGTTGTATGTACACCCAGTGATAAATCCGAACATAGTTTTAAAATGTCAGGTTTTGTCAAATTTATGAAAAAAATCAAGAGTTTGAGAAGTTCTTATAAAAATGCACCAAATGAAATTTTCAACTATATAGAGTGCACAAATTCAATTTTTGTAGTTATGTGCCTTCAGGTTGTTTCTGACCAATGGCAACTCTAAGGCAAACCTATCATAGGGTTTTCTTGATTGCTTCTTCTAAGGCTGAGAGAATGTGACTTGCTCAAGGTCATCCAGTGGGTCTCCATGGCTAGGTATCGACAGGGGAAATGTGACCCTGCTGGTACTCTTGGACCTCTCAGCGGCTTTCGATACCATAGACCATGGTATCCTTCTGGAACGCCTGAGAGGGTTGGGGATTGGGGGTACCGCACTTAAGTGGTTCCGGTCCTATCTCTCAGGTAGATACCAGATGGTGATGCTTGGGGACAGTTGCTCCTTGAAAAAGGAGCTTAAATCTGGCGTCCCTCAGGGCGCAGTCCTGTCCCCAATGCATCTACATGAAACTGCTGGGAGAGATCATCAGGAGGCATGGAGCAAGGTGCTATCAGTATGCTGATGACACCCAGATATATCTCTCCATGCCTCGGATAATAGCATCAACTAAGGGTGGCATCTCGCCTCTGAATGAATGTCTTGAAGCAGTAATGGACTGGATGAGGAAAAACAGACTGAAGCTGAATCCAGATAAGACAGAGGTACTTGCTGTTGGGGGCCCTAGCCCAGACATGGAGATTTGTCAGCCAGTCCTAGACGGGGTCACACTTCCCCTGAAAGACTGTGTTCGCAGCTTGGGGGTACTCCTGGACTCGCCACTTCAGATGACAGCTCAAACAGATGCGGCAGCCAGAAGTGCCTGCTATCAGCTTCGCCTGATACGCCAGCTGCGCCCCCTTCTGGAGCTGGAGCACCTAAAAACAGTGGTGCATGCGCTGGTAACTTTGCGGCTCGACTTCTGCAATGCGCTGTACATAGGGCTACCCTTGTGCTTAATCCGGAAACTTCAATTAGTTCAGAATATGGCAGCCAGGTTGGTCACTGGTAGACCTAAAACTGACCATATAACACCAATCTTAAAATCTCTTCATTGGCTGCCTATTAGTTTCCGGGCACAGTACAAGGTGTTGGTTATTACCTTTAAAGCCCTTCATGGCTTGGGGCCAGCCTACCTGCGGGATTGCCTTCTCCCATATAATCCGCCCCGCACATTGAGGTCCTCTGGGAGGAATTTACTGCAGGCAGTTAGAACTAGTTTGGCTGCGGTTACCCAGAGGACCTTTTCTTCTATCGCTCCCAAGTTATGGAATGGCCTGCCGGAGGAGACCCGGCATATTACCAGTCTGGACTGCTTTAAAAAAGTGGTCAAGACTGATCTCTTCCGACAGGCCTTCCAAGACTAGCATTTTCATCGCCTCCCATCAATCGTCTTCTTGTTTTGTTAATAGTCAACTGATTGACTGTTAATTGTTGTGTGTTTTAAGCAGTTGGTTTAGGTGGATTGGTGGATGGTGAGGATTGGGTATGTTTTTAATCTCTTTTAATGTATTTAATGTATTTTATGTTGTTCGCCGCCTCGATCCTTGTGGAGAGGCAGGATAGAAATAAATATTATTATTATTATTATTATTATTATTATTATTATTATTATTATTGAACTCTGGTCTCCAGAGTCATAGTCCAGTGCTCAACCCACTACACCAGGGGTGTCAAACTCAATTTCATCTTGGGCCACATCAGCATTATGGTTGCCTTCAAAGGGCTGCTTGTACAGACTATATAAATGTATCTACTCTTTTATCATATTAAATAATATTTCTTCCCCAGCCTCTCTCTGTGCCTCTTTCTGCCCCCAGCCCTTCTCTGTGCCTCTTTCTACCTCCCAATGCCTCTTTCTGCTCCCTCCTCCCCTGTAGGTCTTTCTGCCCCTCTCTGTACCTGGTAAACCCAATCCTCACATTGTGGGCCCCCAGCTGCTGTTATTCTGAAGAGGGGCCCAGCAGCCAGCACTCGGAATCATCTTCTACTTCTGACTGTACTATGGTAACCCGCGGCAATGCTCTGACAGTGAGAGTTGGACAGAGGAGCAGTCAGAAGTAGAAGTAAATTGTGAGTACTGGCTGCTGGGCCCCCTCTTCAAAATGCTGGCAGCTGGGGGCCTGCACTGTGGGGACTGGGCTTGCCAGGCAGGGGGAGTGCCACAGCTGCAGGAGAGGTATGAGGGTCACATGAAATGGCCTGGAGGGCTGGATTCGGCCCGCAGGCCTTGTGTTTGACACATATGCACCACACCATGCTGGTTCTCTGCCAAATTCAATAGGGGCAAGTATTTTCAGTACTATAGCTGTAAACAATGAGAAGCCTGTCAGTAAAAAAAGGAGAGTGGTGGTAATCCTAATATAGAACCCATGTATGATAGAATATACAGAGCTTTAAAGCCCAGCTTTTTAGAACTAAGAACTCAGAATCCTCTGCTTGCCTTGGGGAAATCTCTTAATTTCACTTTCTTCTGCTTTCTGTTATTTTACATACCTAAGTTCTTTCCATTGAACAGTATGGAATTTTCTGAGTTTATGGAAATCTTTACAAAAACCTAAATAAAACACATGAAACCATCACCCATCTGTAGCAAAAACAGCATTACATACAGAAATAAAGCACTTTCAAGGCTACAGAAAATACAAGCTTTTGTGGGCTCTAGCACACTTCATCAGTGAAGTTGATTTTAAGGTGTATATACAGCAGCATTGAGTTCTGTAGGAAATGAAATGTAGAGAGCACCCAGTGTCAATGATGTTATTAACATTTGCCATTGGGTGAACTGTTGCAGATAAAGCAAACATCTGGCACTAGGTAAGCCAATTATCATGTGTACTTTGATATGAAACAGTAATTCCAATTTAAAGCACTAGACTAGTTTTTAAAGAATTGCATTTGTGTATCTTGTTTTTTAGACTGTAGAATGACCTGCCGGAAAAGATTCAACAGCTAAACTTGCTGTCTGAATTTTAAGAAGCACTAAAGACTTGTCTCTTCCAGCAGGCCTACCCAGTCAATTTTAAACTATGAATTTTAAATTAGTATATTTTAAATGGTTTAATTAAGCTGAAGTGGCATAAATACTTAAGGGGAGTCATGTTGGATAAGACCAAAGGTCTATCTAGTCCCACATTTTGTTTGTGTAACAGCTCATTCATTGTCCACAGAAAGGCTGCCAGCAAGACATGAGAACATCTGTGCCCTCCATCTCATATTCTTCAGCAAATGATACATAGAGGCATGCTAAAGGTGAAATTTAGTTATCCTGACTAGTTGCTATGGATAGTTCCATCCTCCATGAATTTATCCTGTCTCTTCCAAAGTGCTGCAAGTTGGCAGCCAGCCATCTTTGATCTTGTGGCATAGTTTAACCAAATAAGACTCGTCATGGGTTTTTGCATATTGCCAGTTCTGATATCAGATTTGCATTCATATATTATTTTGCACAGAGACTAACCTGTTTGCCCTGTGCAGAACTCAGGAGTGCATTGCTAATAGAAGATGACATATATCACATGATATATTGTCCCAGATTTACCAGAGTAGACAGGAGGATTGAGCTGGCATCTGGATTTGTAGCAGGTCCTGGTCCCTGTATTTGCATTAGTTGTTGTGTGGCCTGTTGTCAGTCTGACCTTGTCGATTTGCTTCTTCACTTTGCTGGGTGAATGCTGTAGTGTGAGAAACTCCTGATGTAGATTCTAAAGTTATGAGTCCTTGTCCAGTGTCTGAATATTTATTCATTCTGTAAATATATATCACATCTTTCTCCCAGCACAGAACCTAAGGTGGCGTACACCTTTTAAAAAACAGAATATGTATACAAACTCATTATAAAAGTTAAAACACAATTAAACTGAACTCCTCTTTAAAAAATTTTTTTAAATGCAAGTAAAAACCAGCTTTTAAAGTGCATTTAAAATATAATTAAACAGACATACAACACCTTCCTTAAAAGTTCTGTAAGCCACAGCACATTAAAAACCAATATAAGAAGGTTTTTAGGTGAACAGATGTGGTTATACCATGGGGCTTGACTGGAAATAATGGAGTTGGTATTCTGTACAGAAGGTGGAAGTATGCATCTATCTGTTTGTTACTGGCCTGCACACATCTCCAGATCTGATATGGTTTAGTTGGTGAAATATAATTTAATTGGAAAAATAATTAATTGGCATAGATATAAAATGGATCCTGAGGTGACTGGAAGGTCAAGCTGGACAGAGGAAAATTACTGACTGAACTCATGTGCTGCAAAGTAGGTCAGATGATCCCCTCTAGGAGTAGCCAAGGTCACTGTCAGGCAGATTACAGGTAACTCCAGAGGAAATAGGCTTAAGCTGGAGCTGTAACGTCTCTGATACCACACAATAGCAAAGGGAAGTTCCCATCAAAACACTGATTGTTTCAGCCCTTCTTCCTTACACCTGGATGTTTCCCTGTATTGTTCCTTTGTCTGTCCACAGTAACAAAGCTATTACGACACTCATTGACCCTTTGTCACTTAACACTAAGATCATTAACTCCATCCGGATCCTATTGTCCATGTTGCAACCTCCATTTTTTGCTTGGCCAGAGAGCCATTTACACCCATGCCCTACAGGTAGTTTTGGGGTACAGAAACCCTCTGTTTTGAGCAGTTCAGTGCAATTCTTTTGTTGAATATCATGCTGTTGCTCTGATTTCCAAATGAATACTATTCTTAGGTGCAAGTCTAAATCACATTGCTGGTTTTTTCGCTGTCCTTCAGATTGGTAATTATTGTCCATTTCTTGAAACTCTGCTATCAACAAATTTCCTCCATTAATCCTTTGGCTAGCTCTTGTGAGAGTATATGAGTGCCTGGATCTTTTGCGTGCATGATTGAACTCTTTTCAATGAAACACATTTCAGTTTAATTTGGAATCTTTGGCTGTTTATTTCCTTCCAGGACCTCATAAACATGAGTGGAAGATCTCAAAAGGTTGCCCCCTCTCACAGACCTCCTAATTTGAGCTAATTAATTCCCCATCATCATGTGGAGGTACTGGCATTGCGGATGGACTCCTGAATCCCCTATGTTTTGGGGTAACATGTATGACCAAGTAGGTTTTTGATACAACGTGGTGTGTTATGTAGTTGCACAGTAGGTATTAAGAAAGCTGAACCTCTTGTATGCACTTAAGGTGATTTTGAACATGAAAGTTATTGAAATATTTCCCAAGTGATTCCTGTCCATGAGTCTAGATAGTAAAGATGTCATCAGTATCTCTTAAGCAGAGATGCAAGTAATGTATGAAATCTATCATAATTTTATTGACATACTGTGAAGCTATGGAAATTCTGAATGGCATTGTCAGTGAGCTCAAGGTATGTGTTCTCCCAAAAGCTGACGTACTTTTGAGTACATAGAAAACAGCAGAGAGTAGTGGCCAGATGTATTGTTCTCCTATCTGGAAGATATTCCTGGTGGCTTGCAGGCTATCTTTATGGAGAAAGTTACTGTAAATGGCTTTAGTTGTCCAGTAGATACAAGCCTCACTTCTCTGTAGCAAGCTACAATACAAAAAGCTCAGCCATGATAGCGTATGGGTGTCTGCATGAATTTACCTAAAGATTTTTCTGTAAAGTCCAGCTTATCCTACAGATGTGTCATCCTACACTACAAGCCTTACACATCCTACAAGCCTTACTATGAATTTCTTGAGAATACAGATTCCTTCCCCCACCACAAAAACCTGCTTTGGTGCCTTATTGTGGTTTGGAGGTGACCCTGCACTCTCAAAGGCTATGCCAGCAGAACGTAAGCTGTGGCACTTTCCATCATGCTGGCAAGGCTTTCTGTACAGCCATGAAGATGGACTGCGTTTATGTCTTCCGGAGACCAACCTGAGTATGGAGAGATTCATCAGAAAAGATTGGCTGGCAGTAACAAGCTGCCCAAAGTAACTATACATGGAATAGTTATGATCTGTTTGAAGTGACTGCCTGCAACAGTGAAATCACGTCTCTCCAAGGTGTTCAAGGCACAACTATCTTAATAAACCTGTGGAGAATTTTGGATGAATCATGAATGCATATGTGCACACGCACACATACATGGACACACATTGATCATAGCCATTTAGTCAAAGGGACTAAATGTCAGAGTTCAAATGGCGCACAAATATATTTTATAATCAGAAATGTAAATGAACCCACAGTACATGTAAGAAGCTAATTACAGGTCTTTAAAACAGCCACGTAGTAATGAATTAATTTCATTAGATCTCTGGAACAGGATACAGATGCATTTTTTTTCATTCATGTGGAAAGAAAGGTACCGAGTGAGTCAGACTGATACTTGAATTTAGAAAATTATATGACAAAAGGTACCAATTACAAGCTAAATATAGCTCTCGCTCTCTCTCTGTCTCTCTTTCTTTCTCTTTCTGTCTCTCTCTCTCTGTTGCTTATACAGAGGGCAAAAGAACACAGCCTTGTTGGAATCAAGAAAGTAGTTTACTTATTTTTTTTTAAATCTAAAAAGGGTACTAATGACATTTTGCTGCCTGAGGCAGTCCAGCAGATAATGTTTTACCCACCCTGTCACCCAAGTCATGGTATGTAGTAATCCAAACCCAACCAGGTTATGTTGGGACCAGAGGTTTAAAAAAATCCTCTATCTGCATCCAGACAACTTTTAATTTGGGTATCATGTATGCATCTTTTTCATTTTCTTGCCAGGGCTGAAGCTGATGATTTTACTTATGATCCAAATGAAACAAAAGTTTCAGTTATCATATGTGCAATCCCTCATGTTTGTCTCATATCAAGGCCTACGCAAAATGGACCCAAACCATTTATGTCTTTTTATCAGCAGGCAAAGTCTTTTTTACAAAATTCACAAAGGCTTTTGAAAAAAGCAGGTTTTAAAACAAAGGGCTTTTAAGAGCGTGCTCTATTTTTTTCTAATGTACTGTTTGAACTGCTTTTTAAAATTTCAGTTGTACATTTTAAATTAGCTTTAGGTTTGTTAATAATTTAATTTTATTTTAATGTCCTTTTTTTATATTTTAAACTATGTTGTATTTGTTTTAATTTGTAAGCCACCTTGAGTTACAGTTTTGGGAAAAAGATGACTGAAAGCCAGTCTGGTTGTAGCAGTTTGAGTGTTGGACTATGACTCTGTAGACCTGTGTTCAAATCCTTCTCGTCCATGGAAACCCACTGGTTGACCTTGGACAAGTCACACTCTCTCAGCCTCTGAGGGAGGCAAAGGCAAACCCCCTCTGAACAAATTTTGCCAAGAAAACCCCATTATAAGTTCATCGTAGGGTCACTATAATTTGGAAACAATGTGAAGGCACACAACAAAAATAAATAAAGGTGACAACCACCACCAGATACAATTTCCCAAAACAGCATTTGTCTGATTGTTCTTAAATTTGCACAAAAATAGTCAGGATGCCAATCTAAGTGTAAATATCAGATTTGGTCTGATACTATAAGACAGCATGTGTGGTAAGTAAGAAACTTTAGCTGGTCCAAAGAGCTACAGTCAAATTGTTAACTGAGGTTGCTGGCAGGGAGTGTACAACTCCCTTGTCAACAACAGCTCCATTGGCTCTCCATCCATTTTTGGGCAGAATTTAAGGTAATAAATTATACAGTCCTATATGATTCAGATCCAGGTTATCTGAAGGACGGTACGCTCCCTCAAAAATCTGTCTGTGTTTTGAGATCTGCTGGAGAAGCCCTTCTCTTTGGCCCTTTCTGCACGTTACCAGATCCTGGCGGCATCCCAGGGGGATCTTGGTAGAGCGTCTCCTGGGAGGGGAGTGTGACAGGAGCGCTTCTCTTCTCATTGGCTGCCTGTGGGAATGGAGGAGGCACGATAGGCATGCCACTTTCTTCTGTAGCACAGCTGGACACTGTTCCAGGCTGCGCTGGGGCAGGAAGTGTGGCCATCGTGCTTCCTGACCCTCCGCAGCTCAGGTAAGTGCAGAAGGGTGGTGGGAGGGCTGTGTGATCACCCAGATTTGTGGCGCAATTGCGCCACCTGGGAATGGGAGAACAATGGGACATGGAAGATGTTGTGCATAAGCTTCATCTGGGTCCCATCCTTCTCCCATCCCGTGGGATGACGACGTCCTGCGGAAAGGGTCTCTGACCCACCACCCTGACTGGTGTGTCTGGGGGAACACGGGAGAAGGCCTTCTCAGTGGCTGCTCCCAGACTCTGGAATTCCCTTCCCAAAGAAGCTAGACTGACACCTTCCTTACTACATTTCCAGAAGCATGTAAATACCTTTTCATTCCAGCAGGCCTCTGAGAATTGACACTTCAGGGGAGACAGACCTTGTATAAAGTGCTGGACTTTTATTTTTTATTGTTTTTGTTGGTTTTAACCAGTTTTGTTTTTATGGTGGTTTAATTGCTTTTTAATTTTTGTATGCTGTTAATTTTAATTCTGTTTGTTCTCACTGTTACAAGCTATCTTGAGTCCCAGACGAGCAAAGAGGTGGGATGATGGCGGTGATGATAATGATTGTAATAATTTCAAAAAACCCAAAAATGATTATAAACAAAAAAAAATTGTTTAAAACCACTGAAATCAATTACAAAGCTTTAAATTATACTTTGGATCTATGTGCAATATGCACATAGGAAATATGTGCAATATACACATACAAAATGTATTTTTGACCACTAATGAGGGAAACTACACATTACACTAAGGATAAAGACCATGCAGACTTCCAGATGCTGTTGGGATGTAATAGCCAAGATCCTTCACCATTAGCTGGCTAAGGTTAATGTGAGCTTAACAATTTAATAACATCTGGGCAGAAACAGGATCCCCACCCCTCCTTACATCCTCTGTATGGGGCTTCTGTGAAAGAATGGCAAGCTGGGTGGTCTGAAGAAGAATTTGGAAAGAGATTTCAAGCAGAAGTCCTATGTAAGAGAATGAGCTGTCCTTCTTTTGAAAAAAGCAGCCAGTATGCTCTGTTTCAACTAGCGTATAAGAATCAACCTTAAAAATATTTTATAATGTGGTACTTGGCATGCACAAGAGTCCATCATACCAAGGAGTTTCTCCACTACATTGGTGGGGATGTGGGATTCATGGGACTTATGAGCACTAGTGGTGGGGAGGACAGGACCCTGTGTATTAAATGAGCCTCTCTTGGAAAAAATTGACTTATGAGACGTTGTCGTCAAGAACAGGGGCCAGACCCTATTAGTGCATTTATTTTCTATGCGAGTGAAAATCCTTGTATTACAACTTGTTCTAGACAGAAACTCAAGAAGAAAGGCTAATGGTCACTATATCTGTGAAAATGTGACACATCAGTTCCTTTGCACTGAGTAATCTTGCTTGTTACTGTGTTATAATATTGCAAATTTTAAATACATTAAACTGGGTTATGACAAAGAGGTGGCTTTTCTGTGTGGTGATATATATCCAGTGGAATGCTCTTCGCTCTGAGATATGCCTGGGCTTAGTACTGGTGTGCTTTAGGCATTTATTGAAAACATATTCTATTGAATTAGAATAAATGGTACAATGAGGAGGCTGTAGGTCATGATAGAAGAAGATATTATATGGGAGTTTCTAACTACTTTAAATAAATTGAAGTCTCCAGGGCTTGGTGAACTGCATCCAAGAAACATGTAAATGTAATCACAGAGCTTCTGTGTATAATCTTTGAGAATTCATAAATAATAGGTGAAGTTTCTGCAGTAAGGAGGATAAATACTGTCTTCATTTACAGAAAGGGAAAACAAGAAGATGTGGACAACTATTAATCTGTCAGACTGATATCAATATCAGTGAAAGTTCTAGAAAAGACCATTAAACAGTCAGTCTCTGAGCACTTAGAAAGGAAAACTGTAATTACTAAGAGTCAACATGGGTTTCTCAAAAACTAGTTACACCAGACTAATTTTTTTTTTGTGAAAAATGTACAAGCTTTGTGGATCAGGGAAAAGCTGTGAGTGTAATTTATCTTGATTTCAGTAAGGCTTTTGACAAGATTTCCCATGATATTCTTGAAGACAAAATGAGAAAATGCAGGTTAGACAATGATTGAACCTAAAGAGTGTTCCCCTATCGTTCCTCATCATTCTAGAGAGATGTGATAAATATTTAGGGTTCTGTTCTGGAGCGGTAACTCCTCAGGAGATAGAACCAGCATTCAAGATAACCTTATTGTTAAGACTAGAGAACTGGATGAACACAAAATGAAATTAAGGAAAAGTAAATGTGAGCTTCTACATTTAGATGAAATTACATAAATACATGTTTGAAGGGTCTTAGATAGCAAATTAAACAAGTGACAACTGTATGGTGGGACAGCAAAAATAAAAATAAAAAATAAGCCAGTATAACTCAGGGCTACATCAACACAAGCACATAGTCAGATCAAGGGATGTAATAGTACTACTCTGTTTTGCTTTGGTTAGTCCTTACCTAGGGTACTGTGTCCAGTTCTGTGCATTACAGCTCCAGTAGGATTGAGGAATCTGGAACATGTCCAGGGGAGAGTGACCAAGATGGCCAGAAGTGTTATCTGAAAACATAGGTATCACAAGGGCCACCCGTTGATGCCAAATACCTCCTTGCAAAAGTGGGGAATGAATTAGCTCAAAGAGGAGGCTTGCGATAGGGGGGTAACGTAATGAGACCTTTTCTACCAATGTTTACGGGCTCACGCAGGAAAAGAACCAGCCAGAGATTCAAAAGTAAGCTAAAAATGTGTTTTTATTGGGGGGGATTCACTCATGCATGCACACAAGATACACATCGTCAAACATTAACACAAAAGCTAACTGAAGGAGAAAGGGAGGAAAAAATTATGGATAGAGAGGCTGAGGGCTTTTTTGTAGATTTATTATTACCAGTCCACAAGAATAGTGAAGAAGTTGAAATGTGGCTTAGACTTGTGTCCAAGGGCAGACCAGATCGGGATTCAGGGAGAAATAGTGGGGTCCAGCATTTCATCTGACTGCATCTGACTTCTCAAAACCAAGAGTTTATATATTCTATTTACTTCCCTGAAGGGGTGTGAGTTAATTGCTCTCCCAACCTAGTGGACAACGGGAGTTGCAGCACAGACAATGGGGTCTGGAATGGACTGATTGTTTCAATGTCTTGTTTGAGTGGGGGTTTCTGGGCTAGACTGCAGTAGGAAATGTACACCGCAGGGGTCCTTGCCTCTGCATCTGGGCACCTTATTGTTTTCTGAGGTTGGCAGTTGATAGGATTAGCTCAGAGCTATTAAGTCAGGCTTGCTTGACTAATTCTTATGGCCTGGTCATGTTAAGGTCACCTCTGACCTATTTCCAGCCAGTGTCCCTTTCCACATAGCCTTTCCAGCCATAAGGCTTATAATTTATAGTTTATGCCAATTAATATATTTTGCCAATTAGACCATATCAAAATGTGGAGGTGTATGGCCTGGTAACAGAAGTTTGGAAACCAAGCCCTATAAAGAACAGCTTAGGTAGCTCTGATAGATGATATGATGCCCATCTTCAAATATTTGAATGGCTGATTCATGAGATATGGAGCAAACTTTTCTTCTTCCCCCTCCCCCTCCCCCTCCTCCACTGTTCTGGAGGATAGGACTGTAATGAATTCACTGTATAAAAAAGGAGATTCTGACAAAACATCAGGAAGAGCAGTTTGTCAGTGAAATGGACTAACTCTGAAGGTTGTGGGCTTTTCACTGAGGTTTTTTAACAGAGGTTTGAAGGGATCTGTCATCAGTGCTTTAGTTGTGGATTGTCTGCATTGCCAGGCGGTTGAACTAGATGTCCTTTGGTGTCCCTTCCAATTTTGCAGTCCTATGATACTGTGTATATTTTTTACCTTGACTTCCCCCCCACCCCAGCCATGGGCTTTTGGGAACATATCTTGATGTATTGTGTTTTTATTGGATTGCTTTACTTGGTGTTGTTGCAAACCCCTCTGGGATTAGTAAACCACTTGGGGATGAGAACAACTGGGGGAATACCTTTAATAATATGATTTCTAATATAAAAAGTGCTGTATAAAAAGGGTGGGGGAGAATGGCATCATGTTATTGAGTGCTTCTACATACTCTGCTGCATCTGCCCTGTGTGGGGAGTCCCCTAACATGCTGTGTGTTTCTGGGTAGCTGCTCAGAACATTGGGTGTTGCTGGCATGGACAGACAGATGCAGGCATGATGACACTGGGCTATTAGGTGAGTATGTTGCAGAGATAGGGGCAAGAGATGGCAAAATTGACACAGGGATGCCATATACAGCATCAGCTCTATCTTGAGTGTAACAGGGAGTTACTATCATGTCCCATTTATCTCATAACTTGTATTGTCAACTGACCTGTTCCTACATGACACAGCTTGCAGCTTCATATTTCCTGAATCAATTTCAAAAGTTATTATCACTGTAATTTACTGTGCAAACGTTTTTCATCAGCATGTTTATTGCATTCCCTACAAGCTAATGAAAACCAATAGGAGCTGTCTCAAGTTTTGGCTTCCTTGAGGATGGGCTTTCTCTCAGTCCCACCACTTTTGCGGGTAGGCTTGGTGAGAGCATGAGGGAGAATATCCTCAGTGGCTCCTAGGCTGAGGTACTCTCTGCCACAGGAGAATAGGCTGATCCCCTCCCTGATCTCTTTATGCTAGAAGCTACAGACCTTTTTATTTGAACAGGCATTTGCTGATTAAGTGTCTATGCAGAAAAAGTCTTTAATCGCGCATGTGCGTTGCATTTTTATTCTTCTCATCTTTTGATATGACTTTATTTTATAATATTGATGTTTATTGCTTGAATTGTTTTAAAAACTTTTTGTTATTAGGTTTTAACACATGGGCCTCATTTTAATTCATATTGTGAGCTGCCATGATTCCAATTCAGAAGAAAGATGGGTTATAAATTAAAAAAATAAATACAATAAACGACCAGTTGAAAATGTCTCTATTCATGGAAATCAATTATATGCTAATCATAGTCATAGAAAAGTATCTCATGACTTTTTTTTTCAATTCCATACATACTTACTTGGGAGTAAGGCACACTGAATGTTAGTGAGACTCCTGAATAAACATCTGTAGGAATCTTCTATTAGGCTACTGTCCTATGTACAACTTAGGCCATTTCCGCATGGACTTAAAGAAATGGTGCAAAGCATCCTCCCGGGAGGACGTCTGCACTTGGGAGCGGACTGGGTCGGACCTACTTAGTGTAGTTCTGCACCTCAGCCCGCTCCGGAACGACCCAGAGTGGTCGTCCAGCGTGCTTTTGAAAAACCGCTTAAAACAGGTCTTTCAAAAGCACGGAGTGCACCACTCTGTCCCTGCACTCTGGTGCAGATTTGCGAGCCTGTGATCTACCGGGGGCGGGCTTTAGGCTGGCGAGCTTCAGTGGTTGGTGGAGAGCCTCGACCAACCGGAAGTTGCCATTTTCGTCCCCGGAGCAGTGCGGAGCGGCGGCCACGCACTGCTCCGGACCAGCCTGGACCCAAGCGTGGAGCCAAGAAGTCCGGTAAATACCCTTGCCCCGTGCGGAAATGGCCTTACTTTGGAGCATGCCTTTTTGAATTCAATGGATTTTTTGAATTCCAGTGTAAGACTAAAATAGGAGTGGAGAACCTGTGCTCTTCTAAATGGTGCTGGGCTTCAATTTTTACCATGGATGATGGGAGTTATAAACCAACAGCATAAGGATGGCCACAGGTTCCTCTCCCCTAAACCAAGCATTTCAGGTTTACATCTAAAAACAACTCAAAATCCAACAGAGCATATGCATGCATGGAGCAACAGCTTTCCTTTCTAACAGATCCTTTATTACCAATGAAATTACTATGGCACTGTACTGTTATGCAAATGATAAAAAGGAAATCAAAGGAAAATTCAACTAAAGGCTCAATAGATCAAATGGTCTATGTGCACCTTTCACTTTTGATATATCTCCCTTCCCCAAAGTCTGTGGGAGTGTATGTCTTGACTTCTTTTTTTTAGCAACAGCCTAGCTGCAGAACTTGGAACAAGTTGCTTTTTATGGTTTACAATTCCAAAAAGGTTGGGAGTGAGATTCTGAGAGCTGTATTCCAAAAAAGTAACTTATAGTTATTCTATTTTGGATTGTGGCTATTCAGTACTGCAGTTGTGAATGCATAAGTGTGAGTTACAGATCCATAAAAAGTCTTACAGTTAATCTAGGTAGATGCCATCCCAGCCACCTTACGAGTCAGTGTCCATTGGAAGCAGGACTCTAGTCACAAGTCCTTGTTAAAGCCTCACTTGCTGGCAGGAGGGAATGGAAATACTGTCCTCCTTACACACAGATTTTCCTCCTTGTACCCTGATCACCAGCTAGGTGAACCTCATCTACCTGATCCGGTAGCTGGCTCTTACGATGGACTTGGAGTGGGGGGTGAGGCCAAGAGACATCACTTGGGCCATTTCCACACTACACTGTTTTAGTGCTATTATTCCCCTTTCAACATCTTATAGAATCTTGGGGTTTGCAGTTTAGGGAGGGGCATTTAGAATTCTCAGCCAGAGAGCCCTTTGGCCTCAGTAAACTACAAATCCCAGAATTCCACAGGATCTTGAAAGTGGAATAGTTGCACCATAACAGTGTAGGTTACATGCTGTTCCATGTCCTAGCTGATCTAGGACTCTGGGGTTTATTTTTAAAAATGTATTTGGATATAAGTTTCAAATTCAAAAAGCAGCAGCCAGGTACCATTGAGTTGATTTTTGCTCTTTCAGAGACTAACCTGTTTACAGGCTAATTGCTGTGACTCACCAGTAGTTAATATAGTCGTGTTACTAACACTTACACTGTCTAATCATGTGTTACCCTATATTTAACCAAAGGATAATTCTGAAAGTGCCCATAGGTACTGTAGCACTCTAATTGGGCTGCAATCCTATATACACACTTACCTGGGAGTAGGTGAGCTCGCTAGCAAAGTCACTTGTGTATAGAATGGCTCTCTAAGGTCAAGATGCTCAGCCTCATTCATTATCCATAGCGATCTGATTAAATATTTAAGGCTTCAGTCAAAAGAAAGTAAATTCTACTTCATTCATTCTTTGTTCCACAGATTGTGGAACTTATTAAATACTCTGGGGATTTTAGAATTGCCCTAGGCAATTAAAAACAGAACAACAAAAATCATTACATGTTGAGCTGTTTACCCTAGGGGCAGGCAATTGTGCAGGGATGGAGGGGTGGGGGCAGTTTTCCATCCCCAGCTCCCCTGTGGGCCTTGACCTCACGCAGCATGCCAAAATACCTTGTTTTCCTTCTGTTTCTCCTTCAAAATGGTTTCCAGAAGTGAAATTGCATCACTTCCTGTTGCCATTTTGAAAAAGAAACAGAGGGAAAACAAAGTCTTTGTGAAAAGGCGGAGGGTTCTGCAATTTTGGGGGGAGTGGTGGGGAAGGGTTTTGCATGGTTGTACCCACTGGGGAGGCTTTAGGTATGATTTACCCCCAAAGATCAGGCCATTTAAAAAAAAACAAAAACCTGTGAGTGTTCACGGGTCTTTAGGTGGTTAGTGAAGCAAGGTTCAGGGCCCACAAAAGTGGGATCCAGGGGCTGCACTGAACGCAGTAGATCTTATTTCAGACTAGACATTATTGGACTGCACTGTAAAAGCTGTTGCTTATGGAATTCATAGACCAACCTTTTCCGGGTTGCTGTCTTCCAGATCTGTCGGAGAAGAGCGCATGAGGAATCTGATTTCAGTTTATAGATGCAACTTCCATTCCAGTATCCTTACGTTTGCAAGCAGCTGCAGGAATATCATTTTTCAAATTTCAGTGAATCTGAGTTCGAAAGTGGACAAAACGGTGCGCAGAACTCGGTGTCCGGAAGTCATGAGCAACAAGTTACATTTTACTTTTGTTGGTGATCAGGGCGCAAGAAAGTTGTATTTCAAAAATAAGGAGCGGGAGTGAGCTTGCTTGAGTAATGGGTTTCTAGTTACTTTCAAACGTTTCCTTTTAAAGGAACCAGGGGATTTTTTAGAAGCATTTTTAGAGCAATTTTTCAAATTTTATCTCCTCCTCCTCTCCCCTCTCCACCTTTTTTCCCAGTCCAGGAATCAAAGGAGTTCTCAGAAGTCAAAACAGATATAGCCAAAAAAAAAAAAAAAAAGGTACATCTTTTAAAATTTAAAAATGGAGTCCAGAATCCTGTTGAGGAGTTACGAATACATAACCATCGTAGTTGTGTCGCTGTGCTGTGACTTCCAGTCCAGCCCCTTCCATCTCCACTTACCAGGAAGCATCCACTGCAATCAATGGGGGCCCATTCCCCTCTCACTCGGGGAGCAGCTGAGTGATGTTCCCACCCCCTCCCATGAGCAATCCTAGGCAGAAGCAGAGCCCCTGGCACAATCCCCCTTGTGCTGGAGATTGCTTGCCTGGGTAGGTAAGGGAACGTCAGTCAGCTGCTTTCCAAGTAAAAGGGACACCCACTGGGTGCAGCTGCTGCTTCCTAGTAAGTGATGATTGGGAGACTTTCACAGTCCCTATGTGTCCCCTGAACTAGAGAATATGTAGGGATCGTAAATATCAGACATGGGTAGCTCTAGGTTAGGCGTTTATAGCTTCACAGCAGGATTGCGGCCATAATTAAACTCTTAATAAAACCAGCCTTTAAAAGCATAACCATTAAAAAGAAAATTAAGAAATATAAACAACACGGCTCACCAGAGGCCCTTCTGAGCAGTCTTATCAATCCTCCCCACCCATATTCAAGGAAGGAAGGTTGAGCTGGGAAGCAGCTGGCAGCAAAGGGAGAAAGCAGAAGGTGGGTGCGTAAAAAAGCAGGAACAGGAGAAATCGGGGACAAGCATGGAGATGTACCATTAATTGTTAAGAATTGTAAGTAAGTAAGGAAACTGAGAAGAGACTCTGGAATCCCAGTAAAACATGGAACTAAGGCCATTGCCGCACTACACTGTTATAGGGCTATTATTCCACTTTCAACATCCTATGAAATCTTGGGGTTTGCAGTTTAGGGAGGGGCATTTAGAATTCTCAGCCAGACAGCTCTTTGGCCTCAGTAAACTACAAACCCCAGAACTCCACAGGATGTTTTCTTGTTTGTCAATATTAGTATCATCACTCCAAATTCCTAGTTAAAACAACTCAGTTTTCTTAGTTTTTTGACATTTCAGAATTCTTTGAATCTGTACTTCCATCCAATACTTTTTGGGCTTATCACAGGTCCACCACATATGAAACAAAGATCCTGTATATTCTTGAGACTTCAAACAATTATCTTTCATAAATTTATGCATCTTTGATAATCTCTCAGATGTGCGATAGCAGCCATAACATCATCTTATAAAAATATTCTTGAACATCATAGCAAAGTATATTTTTAGTTTCATTCCAAAGTCTTTCCCATTGATTCATGGATATATTATGAGGAACAGCGCTTCTTCAAGACCAATGAGACCTTTGAATGCTACACATTCAAAATGAAATCCAGAGCAAAAGAGAGTGAAACTGCTGAGGCTTTTGTGGTTGATGTTAAGATGGCTAAGGAAGCCAGGCAACTATAGAGAATTAACTCAGTCTGGGGTGTCATTACAGGGGTGAGGGAACAGTCAAGAATTCTGTGTCCCAAATGAAATTTTCCTTCACTTCCCAAATTTCTAGCCTTGCAGAGAGCGAGACACTGAGAACTGTTCACACCTAGGACTTTTATCATTGCTGTGTTTGCATTCTCTTGGTAACTTTGCCTGCCCCTTTGCCAAAAGAAAGAAAGAAAGAAAGAAACCAGAATTCTGGTTGCGGGGACAATACTGTCATCCCTTCACTGGCTACCAGTTTCAAACGTCTTCTGTTTCAAACTTCTGGTGCTGGTGTTCAAGGTTCTCTGCTCTACTCTCCCTGACTACCTGGCAGCTCAACTAGTATGTACCATCTAAGAATCTAAGATCTGTATGCAAAGGGCTATTGTCTCTTCAACCAATGCACACAGCGCTATCAAGGCTGCAAGTCTTTCAAGATCTGGCTCCACATCTGTGGAACAGTCTTCCTGTGGACTTCTGGCTGAAGGTGGATCTCGCCTGTTTCTGTAAGGGGTTGAAGACCTTCCTCTTTGATTTGCCAGTGAACTGCTGAGTAATGCCTGAGGTCATTGAGGTGGGTTGTGACTGGTGAAGTGTTGGTGATTTCATTTTATGTATATTTATAATGTTATGCTTTGTTGTCCTTGTCTTTGACTGTGTATGTTGATGTTCTGTCCTTGGTGAAAAGGACATTATAAGTAAATGCTGTTGTTGTTGTTGCTATTCCACCCTTCCTGTAGCCATAGCCCTGACACAGCTCTGCATAAGAGAATGGCTAGTGCAGAGAATTAATGATAGCACTAAGAAAATAATAGAAAATAGAAAATAATGAACTCACACCGGGAAAAGCCCTCAGGATCTGCAAATGAGCTGAGGCAACAGAGCAGAGAATTCAGATATTGCAGGGCAAGCAGGACCCAAGAGAAGCTCCAAAGCCCTCAAAGCAACAGCATGCAAGACCACTCAAACAAAGCTGGAAACTTCAAACAGAAGCAAAGAAATGTTGAAAGACAGAAGTGGGAAGAAGGGGAAAGAAAGGGCATGGAATGTGGTTGTTTGCATAAGCCTATGCAATGCCTGGTGTATGCAGAACACTGTAGCAAATAAAAGAGGTGGCATGGTTTTTCAAGAGTCTGCAATGAGACAGCAGATGCAATATAAATGAAGAAAGCTGTGGAAAGCAATGAGCAAAACTTCACACCTTTCAGAATGACAGGTGTAAGGATAGAAAAAAAAATTCCAAAAATGGGCAAAAAGTGTATTTCTTGAGTATCAGGAAACCCTGATGAGAAGAACTGGGGAATGATTAGAACTTTTGCAGTTCAGGGATTACTCTGTGCAAAATTCAGACATGAGATTTTTTTGCAAGGAAGAAAATGGTGTTTTGTATGAAAACAAAAACAAAAAAACAACCCAACATGCAAGTTGTGTGCAGAATAAGTCCCAAACTGCAAATAACCTTCAAAAACTGTACAGTTTTCATCATGGGAAGAAAATGATAAAATTACTTGTTGCCTCCTTCAAGAATGAAATTAGCAGAGAACTATATTCGTAAAGGGGAGTGTAATTTTCACTGGCATTCTAAATAAGGACACATCATGAACAGGAATATTTCTCTCAGTGCCATCTGAATTGTGGTAACATTTAGGTTAGACACTGGGACCAAAGTAAAGGTTATTCCTGAACCCATTCTCCAAAAACGCATGTCAAAACTTTCTGTACAGAGCACAGAAAATCAATCTAGAGGCTTATAATGGATTATATTTTCCCAAAGAGGGCATGTGGGAGCTAGTGGTTCAGTACAGTAATGTCATTCCAGTGCAGTTTGTAATCATGCCAGGGACATTAGTGTCCCTTCTTGGGTTACAAAAACATACAGGGATTACACTCAATTAAAAGAGTAGGTGTAATAACAAAGAAATGTCAGAGGCAAGGCAGAGGATAATTTCGTTGATGTGTGTGAAAGACCAGAGAAATTACCCACTGTGCAGGAAATGCAGCTGTTAGAACTCTATACACTGACCATTCATGTCACAAGAAATGTGCATTTATCTTTCAGAAAAAGGCTGAATGAGGAACTAGAGAGGCTAGCTAAACTGGGCACAATTGAAAAAATAGAGAAATCAATTCCCTGGGTCCATTCTTTAGTGACTATTGGGAGAAAAACATGACCCCATGAGATTATTATGCCTGGATCTAAAATAAATGAACCAATAAGTCAAAAGAGATCATGTCCCCATTGTCAGAAGAAATAAACTTTTGGAGACTATGCCAAGTGCCATTTACCTCTCCACTTCAGGTACATCTGCAGGGTTTGGGGTACTCTTACATAGAGAAAGTGCAGATTTACCCCAGGGATGTTATTGTTTTGACACATTTCCATTTGGCTCCTACCTTGCTAGTAAGTGTGCCAGAGAAAGGCTCAGCCTAGCAGTAATTTTAAAGGCTTACAAGAACCATGGTGAATATGTATGATATGTTGATCTGGGGGGAAATGATGGAAGAGCATGATAATGAGACTCAGAAGGGCACTCAAGAGAACTGAGGCAGCTAGATTAAACAGAAACAGTTTTTTTAAGGGTCTGACAGTGTTTTAAACTGCTGTATTTTAGTGTTTTTAACAGAAGTGTTTATTTAGTGGGTTTTTAACTCTAGTATGAAATTGGTTTTAGCTGTATTTTGTTTTTAATTCAATGTGGGCTGCCTTGGATCTTGTACTGGGGACTGAGGGGAAAAGTTAATCAATCAAGCTATGCATGTTGACCCATATAGGATTAAGGCTACCACTCATAAGTGTTCTGCATTTAAGCAATGACAAAAGGATTTGTCACAATTTATATGCCAAGGGAAGAAACCAAGAAGTAAATATAAAGCTGTACAAGGTACAAAACAAAGAGGAGAACTGGGTTTACCAGATATGAAACTGTATTTTTCTGCATGTGTTTGGTTTTGATTAGAAGACTGGATTGTGCTAAGTCATAAGAGATTATCAGAATTAAAAGGACATGACTTGAAGTTTAGGTGGCATGGATATTTATGATATGAGAAAGTGAATATTAAATAATCATTTTGTGAGACATGCCTTGTTAAGAATATGGAATAGATATAAACTGAAGGTGTGCCCCAAGATGCCACTATGGCTTTTAACACAAGAAACCTTTTATAGAAAGGAAACAATTGCTAAAGAAACATGGGTACCTTACCAAGGTCTTTTCGAGTTGGATCAAGAAGAATACAAAATTTTGTCAGAGGGTTATAGTTTTCAATTCTTTTCTTACTGACAAATGGTTGAAAGATTTAAGACAGATAAAAGATATATGGCTCTGAACAAAACAAATCTGAATCAGAGTTACAGTTATGTACTGATGAGGAACATTTGATTAGTTAAATGTATAACCTTTTGTTAAAACTTGATATGGAAGAGGAACAAGTTAAAGATTTTATGATAAAATGGCTCAGAACTTTGGTTGTAACATAGAAATGGAACAGTGGGAAAACATGTGGTCCAAGGCACTGAAATTTATGTTATGATCTTAAGGAGAATTTTTATAAAATGTGTCAATGGTATCTGACTAGAAAAGTTGGCTAGAATGTATAAAGATGCTTCAGATACGTATTGGAAATATGAACAACATGAAGGGACATATTATCATATGTGCTGGGCATGTACCAAAGGTAAGAAGTTTGGGTTCAAATACACAATTTAAGGGAGAAGATTTTGAAGGTTAATATTCAATTTGGGCCTGAATTGTTTTTATTGGGATTGGTGGATGAACAAACGGAAAAGAAGTAGGGAAGACAACTACAATATATGACCATAGCAGCAAGAGATATACATGCAGAAATGAGAAAGTGCATTAATACCAACAAAAGGGGACTGGCTGTTAAAACTGAATGATTTAGCTGAAATGAAAAAATTAACTGCTTTGATCAGAGAAAAATCATTGGTGTGATTTTTTAAAGACTTGGTTGCCTTCTTGCAGAGAAAAGAGAGTAATATGATAGGCTTTGATAATTAGTAGGTTTGAGTTACAGAAAGATGTGTTTGAAATATTTATTAATTAGTTGTAGAAGTAAGATTTTGTACATGAAGACTTATAACCACTATAAGGAAAGTTAGAAGTCATTGTGTTTTTCCTTTTTATCTGTAACTGTCCCTTTATTTCTTTGCCTTTTCTCTTTCCCTTTGTTTTTTGTATGTATTTTTAACATAGATGGAAATTTTTAATAATTTATTTTTAAAAAGGCTATCACTCATAGGACATCCTCAAAGGAGAAGTAAAGGTGGCACAAACTCTTGGGAATGGTTAATTTTCTAGGGAAATTCAAACCTACTCTGACAGGTAAAACCAAACATCTCGGAATTTTTCTGCAAAAGATGAACAAGGGAATACAGCCACTGAATACAATGAATTTCAGCATCTGTTACAAGTGATCAGAGACATTTCTGTCCTCATCTATTATGACCGCACAACTATTATGACTGCACAAAAGCATGGAAGTTGCAGATTACTCCATTGATGGCATAGGGGCTTCTGTGCTGCAACAACATGGGGAGCTGTGGAAACTAGTGGCTTATATGTCTAGGATGCTCACTTCAACTGAATGTGAATATGCCCTGATTGGGGGTGAGGGAGCCTTGGCACTGGTGTATGGATGAAGATAAATCCAATGTTTTTATTTGTGAAAGGCCAATTGTTGGAGAAACATTTTAGTCTTAATTTTGCAAAAGTTCCCGGTAGAGTATGCCTCCCAAGTTACAGAGGCTTCAACTACATTTGTATGATCTTCACATTTCCTACAGACCTGGGAAAGAATGACTACCACCAGATGAGTCATCAAGGGTCTTTGGCAGGATGGAGGCATCACTTCCCAGAACAGATGTTATATGAGTGAACCTGCATTTTAAAAAGCACTGTCTCAGTTTCAGAAGAAATGTGGTCAGTAACTGCCCAGATCACAAGCCAGGATGAAATAGTGTAAAAGAAGATGGCAGCTATGGGGATGGATATCCACATCACTATATACAGAAACTTTACTATCACTCCATGGAAGGGCTATCATTTGCAGATGGAATCCTGTTTAAACGGAAGAGACTGATTGTAGCTAAGGCTTTATGAGGGGGACCTGTTACAAAGAGTTAATGAAACGCACTTGAGCATAAAAATAATAAGGTAAATGGGCAGCAAGGGATATGCTATTTTGGCTAAACATAAATGCTGACATAGAAAAAACAGTAAAAGCCTGACTAGTATGTCAGACATTTAGATCAGCTCAAATAAAGTAGTCTATGGTGGTTCTGTTACCTTGAGTTCATTGGCACTGATTTGTCAAAGCAGTGGGAAACAGCTATCCACTCATGAGGGAATATTTCTCAAACTACTCTGAAATAGACCTCTGGATCATATAATGACCAGTCATGCAGTCACCCATATAAAGTTGAGTTTTGCATGACATGGCAAACATATAGTAGTGTAGGTAGATAATGAGCAATAATTTGATTACCAGAAACTCCTAGACTTTACAAGACACTATGGGTTTAATTTTTTTAAAAGATCCATTCCAATAGTCTTGTTGAAAAAGGTGTACCAATAGCTAAGAAAGTATTCCAGAGAGCTATGGACTCTAAAAGCAATCTTTTAGAGTTGTCTTATTTGGCAATTCTCAATTACAGGGCTAGTCCAATGGAACATGGCCTGTTCCTCAGCAGAACTGTTATTCAACAGGAATCTCAAAGTAAGATTGCCACGACTGTTACGAAAGAGGGCCATCACCCAATGTGACATCTGCAAGCCAAGAAGTCGAAGCAAGTTGAAATAAATACGGTGTTATGATAAGGAGATAAAGCCCTGCCACCACTTCTAGAGAATCACAAAATGCCGATCTCAGGAGGCCAACCATGGACACATAGGCCATTTCTGCATTACACTGTTATAGTGCTATTATTCCACTGTCAACATCCTATGGAATCTTGGGGCTTGCAGTTTAGGGAGGGGCCTTTAGAATTCTCAGCCAGAGAGCTCTTGGGCCTCCCTAAACTACAAACCCCAGAATTCCACAGGATGTTGAAAGAGGAATAATAGCACTATAACAGTATAGTGCAGAAATGGCCATACAGCCATAACATCACACCAAATTGATCTCAAGTGATTGCTTCACAAGGATATACCCTCAGATGGTGCAGGAAACACCTACAGCTGGTTCCAAAAGCGAAATTCAGAAACTGTAGCAGATACCCTCCCATCACTCAGCCCTCATTGGGAAACTTTGACCTGAACATGTGCCTGAAAGCAGGAGAGTAATTCTGCAAACCACAGAGAAAGGCCAACAACTACCAGAAACTAGATTATGATTACAGCGATCTGGCAGAGTTACAACGAAGTAACAAACAGGCTCACAGAAAGTTGTTACATGTGCTATTCCTGTGTGTTTGTGTTACCCCAAGGCATTATTACAGTTGCTACCACTTTTGTTCCTTTCTTTAAAAAATGGGGGTGAACATAATGATATTCTTTAAGAGTCCATTCTTTAAATGGACTCTTCCTATTTACGAGGGTTCTGTTCTAGGAACCCCCGTAAATAAGGAAAACTGTGAATGCTCATATCCTAGAGTATTAAATGGTGGCAACATGTGCATGGATGCTTCAGCATGTCACCGCCAGTTTAGATAGAGAATATGACACTCCATGTAAGCTGGAAGTTGCATATGCAGTGATTGCCAATATGGAGGGTCCACTGTATTGCATCTTCAGGAGAGGATTCCGGGAGGAAAAAGAAGGAAGCAATAGCACGATGTGTAAAGGAGCAGGGAGATGAGATCCCTGAGACAAGCATCGCTGAAGATTGTCATTAATTCAGTACAACTGTAAAAAAAACAAAACACCCAGGAAGAGATTCCGAACATTGCTAAGATGGAACAACACAGGTTTCACATCTTTTTAAACTTTGAATTGTGGTGTAACTGAGACAGGGTGCAAAAAATAAACAAAGAGCCTGGAATCCTTTGTCAGCTTAAAATACTCCCTCAGTTTTGCATTTGATAAAATAACAATAATTACAGGGAAAGTTGAGGCTTGTCCTTGAAAACCAGCAATTCCAAACAGAAGTGGCTTTTAACCATGACAGTTACTAAGGCATTGGCTTTTAAGAGTGAATGTATTTGTACATGTATCCAATTTCCTTTCCCACCTGAAGTATATGAAGCAAGCTAACCACTGGAGCAAATCAAGAACCTTTAATCATTCACTTCTCCTAATCTTGTTATGCAAGTATGATTGATCATGGATTTTATATAGAGCTTCTTCTTAGTATGTTGATCAGGCCTATTTGATAGTAAGCTGTGTTATACTGACACCAAATTACTTGTTATCATCACAGTGCTAAAATAAACACAGCAGAATTTTAAAATGTATAAACAATGCAGTGTAGAGATCAAGTGGTGCCCCTGAAAGTTTAAGCAGAGGTAAGGGATGCGCTGATTTTTCAGAATGCTTTCCATTTGTGAAGTGTATGAGTGAGAATGAGCCCTACTCTCACAGCATATCTACTTTTCTGGATGGCATACTTGTCTTCCATATGTTTGAGGAGACATCTCAGCATTGACCTACATAGACCAGGATCCAGTGGAACTGTTTTGCTGCCAGAACTGCTTCTATCAATGGAGTCAGGACAACAGGTTCTTCTCATTGCAGTTCCCTGTGGGCCCTCAAAATCTGCTGCAAAAGACAGGTTAATTCTCTTATAGCCACAGAACAGGCCCTCATATCTTAGGCCATTTCTGCACTACACTGTTATAGTGCTATTGTTCCACTTTCAACCTCCTATGTAATCTTGGGGTTTGCAGTTTAGGGACGGGCATTGAGTATTCTCAGCCAGATAGCTCTTCGGCCTCCCTAAACTACAAACCCCAGAATTCCACAGGAGGTTGAAAGTGGAATAATAACACTATAACAGTACAGCGTGAAGGACAATATGAATCTGATAACTTCCTTCCTCATAGTACTCCGAATTGCTACTCACAGTGACAACAGAAGGAATTAATCAGTGGTTACTGAAAATGATATAATTCTGCAAATCCTGAAGAAACATGCAAGCAACTAACCAACGAGTTTGGAGTAATAGTGAAATAGAAAGGCTGACATTCCAGAAGATATCCATGCCTCATGATGTTATGGAGAGGATGTGTATGCACATTTCAGGGATTTTTTTTTTTTAATAAAAATGAGAGCATTATAGGACTCAAGGAACAAATACCAAATACATATACAAGAGTTGCCTGGAAACTGAGCTATGTAGAAAAGAAAAGACTAGTCAGGCACAAGTGCTCAAAATAAGACATGGTATCATCTTGTTCTAGTTGTCAATGCTTCAGAAATAAAAGCCAAAAAAAGCCAATTACCAACCGTCACAGCTGATTTTGGAAACTTGAAAAAGGACTGAACAGTCTCTGATTTCCTATGAGCATATCTCATTTCAGCTGAGGATCAAGATATCTGAAGGAAAGGGTTACCAGATCTGCGGAGCACTAAAAGCCTTGAGCCAAAGAAAGGAGAATGGTGAAATAACCATATTTTGGGAAGTTACTCTTTAAAACTATTTCACGCTGTCTGAAAAGTAAATCATTGCCATTATTGCTATACTGTTCCTCTCCTTTTAACATTTCTGCTTCTTTCCTCAGCAGGGTAGGGTAGAAGGGAAGGGAATGGAAGCCACCTGAACCACGGTCACAGAAGATTGCACAAGACAGAGTTAAGCCAGGGATACTGATCTTCATAAATTTTGTTCTCACTGGAAAGAATGAATAATTTTACCATTTTCCTCCTACTGTGAGAACGTGATTGAAAACCATGCCGTTTTCAGAGACCATTTGCAGTTCAATATTTATTCTGAGGGGAAAAGGACACTTTTTTGTGCCAAAAATGGAATTTTCTCTGGACAATGCTTGTTTCCTGCTCAGAATGGTTATTTTCTGTGCAGAAAATGCTGTTTTCTATGCAGGAAGCTTTATTTTCTGTGCAGAAATGCTGATTTCTGCTAAATCTCCCCAGCACATTCTTCATGCAGAGTATGTGCTGAAGTGCAAAGATTTTCACCTGTCTGGGATTCTCCTTATTAGGGTTTCCTAGCACTCAAGAAACCCATTTTTCAACCGCTTTTTGCGTATTTTCAAATATTATCTCCATCCCTAAATTAAGCTGCCCAAGACAGCCACTATGGCACTGTGGTCTCCAGTGCTGAGGCTATGGCTGTTAAAAGCTTGATTGAACCAAGGGGAACTCATTGTACTATATCTAGAAAGTTACATGTCTTCAGGGTAGGCACTGGGGGATGTAATGTACTGTGCGTGAACCAATCCTATCTTAATGCTGGGATGGGGGAATAAAAGAAACTACACTGTGAGTTCCAGAATTATAGTCCTCCGTCTACATTCGTGGATTTGACCTTCACAAATTTGATTATTTGTGAGGCATGTGCTCACCTCCTCCACATTTTCCTCCTCCCATTGCCTTGCATTCCTCACCCCAGGCTTGTGAGGCTAGAGTTTAAAATGGACTTTTTTTTCCCTTTTGGGTAAGTAAAGCACACACACCGCTGAAGGCATCTCCTCTCTGCCATGTGGCTTCACATTCTGTCGTGTAATGGTTGCTGAATAGTCAGGTGCTCTCTTGCATTCCTCACCCCTGGCTTGTGAGGCTTAAGCTGAAAGTTGACTTTCCCCCCACCTTTTTGGGTAAGTAAAGCACACACACACCGCTGAAGGCATCTCCTCTCTGCCCTGTGGTTGCACATCCTGCTGTGCAATGGCTCCTGATTGGTCCAGTGTTCTCTTTGCTCCTATCCCTCCTTTCTCCAGATGGCTGCCATAAGTAGGAAAAAGGCAATAACTCTGCTCTTCTCTGAGGGGGAAAGTACTGTTAAGCCCTTTACCTTGTCTTTTTTCTTCCTCCTGGGAACACTGGGGTCAGAGGCAAAGGAATGGGAGGGGGAGCTCTGAACGGAAATTGTGTGTGGAGGGGAGCTGTTTGCATTTTTTCTACTTTCGTAAGGGTTCTGCACCCAGAACCCTCGTGAATATGGAGGGGCTACTGTATAACAATGCTGAGTACAGAGAAACCATCCACAGTGTCCATCTGTTCCAATTTGGCAGGGAAAGACCTGATTAATCCTCTGCTGTCCCACTTTGTCAACTACCATATTTGCCGGCATATTAGATGCACTGGCATATAAGACGCAAACCACTTTCAAGAGGTATTTTTCAGGAAAAATTTTTTATAGTTCCCTGGTGAGGAGAATGAAAGGAGTGCTGCACCAGGAGAGGAGGAGAATGAAAAGAATGCTGCACCAGGAGGAGGGGAATGAAAAGAGTGTTGCACCAGTTTTTCTTGGGCCCTAGGAGAGTCAAAATGGACAGGAAAGGAGGAGAGGGAAAGGAGTGCTTCACCTGGATTCCACTACCCCTTCCCTTCCTGTTTGCCTGGGCAAGGAGAACTTTGGCTCCTGGTTCATTCCCTGTGTTTTTAGCGTTACCATATTTGCTGGTGTATAAGACGCACCCCATTATGAAAGGGTATTTTTTAAGGAACAAGTGCATCTTATATGCCAGCAAATACGGTACATTTAAAATATTCCAGTTTCTCTCTCCTCCTCCCACTTTCCTCCTTTCTCCTTCACTTGCTTCAGTTGCTGTAAACCGAGTTCCTTGTGCAAGAGTAGGTTGCACTGAACTCAGCAGGGCAGAGAGGAGAGGGATGGGATCTTGCCTTTCCCAGGAGGCTCAGGCAAAAGGAAACTGTTTCAGCTTCTCCTAGCCTATCTGTTCTCCCTCATTAATAACTTTTGTCATCTTGACCACACTCTGGTGTCGCTTGGCCACACATGTTCCATTTTTCACCTGTGAAATGTTGAAGGGTATGAAAGTTATCCCTGTGAGCAATTCAAGTGTCACCCCAGGACAGTCATGAGGCCAAATACTTGTTTGGCTTGTGTCACGAGTTCAGGAGGCCTAGTGCTTTTGTCACCTATCTGGGGCTTATTGGATATTTTGCATTAGAGCACTCACCATTTCGGACCACTGGTCCTGCTGGATGGGGGCTGATTGGAGTTGTAGCAAAAAGTTTGAAGGGCTCTAGGTTGAGAAGACTGATTTAGAGTTTTAAGACTGATTAGGTCTGGCCCTTTTCACATGTGTGGGGGGGGGACGGTGTAGAGCGACTTCTCACGGAGGTCATCTACACCGTAGAGTGGACTGGCGTGGACTACTTTTCGTAGTTTCACACCAGAATCCACTCAGGAAAGGCCGGAACTAGCGGGGCTGCGTGTTTTTTAAAACCCTCTTTTTAGAGGTTTTTAAAAAGCACGAAGCGCGCAGCCCCGTGCCGCTCCGCTGCCCGGCTCTAAAGTGGATCTGCAGGCGCGCGCAAGTGTGTGCCTGCAGATCTGCCAGGGGCAGGCTTCCGGCTGGCGAGCTTCTCCGGTTGGTGGAGAGCCTCCACCAACCGGAAGCTGCCATCTGCGATGCCGGAGGAGTGTGGAGCAGCGAGCTCGCGCTGCTCCGCGTGGAGACGGACTTACCCGGCTGGAGGTAAGCTCCGTTTTTGGGCGTTTTCACCCATTCCCCCCCCCCCACCATGTGAAAAGGGCCAATGTCAAACCCAGAGACTCTACTACAGTTTTTTTTTTAAAAAAATCAATCCACAGTATAGGCATCCCACACTTCTTTTTCTGACCATGCTGTAAAAAGGAATAAAGACCATGTAATAAAAAGAGATCAGACATAAGCATTCTTTTTATTTGTTGTTGTATTCCTGGTCTGTATTCTTTATGTCTGAATTTTCACTGGAATAAAATCTATGTAGTAGAAATAATTCTTCAGTTGGTGTCTGTCGTTCTGCTGGCCTCTACATTTCTTTATAAAAGGTAATATATGCAAATTGCATGGTATGGAACCTTCATCCACCAGCAAAGCAAGTATTTGCTGAAGAATAAAGTAATCAAAAGGACCTAGTATTAATTTTGCACTGTCCACGTGAGCCGGCAGGGAGCAGGTTAATCTTAAAAATGTAATGTCAATGGAAAGCTGTTCCCTTGCGGTCAATCAATTTTTTCCATTTCTCTTGGGCATTCTGAAAGGTCAGATAGAGAACTTTACCCTTTGTTCTTCTGCATGCTCATTTTCTGTTTTTAGATGCCACCTGACTTTGCTAGAAGAAGAAATATAGGTTGGCAGCTGAGGGCTTGAAAAGACACTGCGCCCATAGTTGAGTCAATCTCTTGTGATGTGGGGGAAGAATGAAATAAAATACAGGAGAAATTATCACATTCACTTCTCTGAAGCATTTAGTGTGAGGCAATATTTAAAAGAGGCTTCTACATTCTCTGCCTGATAATGAAGGCTGGCAGTGTTATCATCAAAATGGGTCTACAAAATGAAAATATGATCAAACCCTAGAGGGACATGCGGTTTCTGGAAGTTGTTGTTGTTGTTGTGTGCCTTCAAGTCCTTTCAGACTTATGGTGAGCCTAAGGTGAACCTATCATGGAGTTTTCTGGGGCTGAGAGTGTGTGAAACCGCAAGGGAACAGCTTTCCATTGACATTACATTTTTAAGATTAACCTGCTCCCTGCCGGCTCACGTGGACAGTGCAAAATGTCACCCTGTGGGTTTCTGTGGCCGAGCGAGGAATCAAGCTGATCTCCAGGGTTGTAGTCTAATATTCAAACCATTACGCTATGCTGGCTCTCTTTGTAGAAGTGCCCTCTCCACAAATCCTAAGGGATGACCTGTTGCCAGGAGGACAGACCAGTGAAGACTGGGCATGCTCAAGAACCACAGAATGTTGGGTAGCTGGTAGAAAATCAAATCAGAACATGGGAGGTAGGAGCATACTCTTCTGATTGAAGTCATCCTCTGTTCAAAGTGCTTCCCAATACAATCCTTTAGAAAGATAATCTTTGAAAAGTGAGAATGGGTGTGTGTGCTTGAATGAGGCAAAGGCTAGATTGATCCACCACTATAATGGTATAACAGTGTCATGTGATAAGCACCTGTGGTAAAAAGTTTCTATTGAAATTATTTAATTACAGCCACCACCCCTGCCTTGAATGTGCATTATCAAATTTAATGCAAACCGGTGTTCTTTTTTGTTCTTTCTTTTTTCCCCACAGTGCTTTGTCTCTTTTTCAGCACTGTGTCAGTATCCACCAGGCATTTAAGCGTGTGTGGATTTGAAGCAATGCACATATAGATTCTGAACTCGCCATAAAAAATTATTTCAACAGTTATGAGATTTAACACTTGGTGTGGAAAGAGGGGTGCAGTTAAGCTCATCAGGATTCCTAAGATCCCATAGGCTGTAAAATACTGTTGCCCACTGGTACACCTCGTTCTCTGACCTAGTACCACACAGGGAAGTGAGAAGCAATTGAGCAGCCTTAGAGTGACAGAAATAAGTTTTCACCATGCATAAGAGCTTGCTGCTAAGCACAGGAGAAAATTCCCAGCAGACAAAAGTTTTATTTGCGAGGAGGTGTGTTGTAATCCTCCAATTCATTCCCCAAGCAACCCTTAGCAATATTTATCTAGACATTCATGCCTTGCATGTCACATCTGGTTTTCACATTTGTATATCATTCATTTTTCTGATACTGAGAAAGCCCTATGAAAATGAAAAAAAGAAACAACAGAGCTCATATACCGAGGAAAGCCTTTTGAAAATGCTTACATACCACCCTGGCATGTTATTTTAAATAGTTACTGAGTGACGCATAATGCCTAGTGATCAGTCAAACAGGTTCTTGGTCTTATGCTTTGACCACATAGTTCAGCACTGTGAGAAAGCGCTAGAGATAGGAGATAGATGATGATGGCTGATTATGGAATGGTTTTTATGGACTTCCTTCTGGAAAATATTATCCTTTGAGCATCTGATGCATATTCTCAAGGAACAGTTTGCATGTAGCTTTGCTTCTGCAACAATGGTCTGACCTTCAGTTGCCACATGATATAACTTCCTGCCTAATCTTTTTAATATTTATTGCAATTGGACTTTGTCGCCTTTTTATGACCACAAAATCTGGTGCTTAAAACGGTCACTCTGCCTAATAATAAGGCAAGCCCTGTATCTGTCTCCCCACAACAGCAGGAGATTGCACTGTGGTTGTGAAATGTATATGGACTTCTTTTACTTTTTGATATGTAGTGAACCCAAATTACAGTTACATCCCTGATTGATAACACCTTCTAAAGTAAGAGACAATATCCTAGAATAAAGGCTCCCCTCCAACTTAGTAGAAATATATTAGCATATTTTTATAACAAGTCATTCCTGGCTTTATACCTTCAGCTCAGTTCTGCCTTTGTCTTTTTCTCCCCATCTGCAAAAGCGAAACATCTTGTGTACAGTGGAATTAACTGTTCTTTGGTACTGTGATATGTGTGTGTGTGTGTTTTCATCCTGGCTTTGCTCAAATAATATTACAGTTTAAATGAGAAGTTCAGACTCCAAGGTTCTTCATTCCTTGTTGTGTTGTGTGTTGTGAAAAGCAACTGCAGATCATGCAACCAAGCCATCACTGTACCGTGTAAAGGTATGCTTTACTGCCTTAAGAAGACTTCTGGATGTGAGCCTACAAGTACCTCACAACCTCGTTTCTCTTTGGGTACTCCTGATGCAAAGAGTTTCGTTTGGTACAATTTTGTACAATAATAACACTAATGAAATTTCATGACAAATTCACCTATGAGTCTACACTGCTCTGTGATTATCTGTTCAAATGATGGTTTTCCTGTGTGAAACACCAAAGAAAATTAGATATAGTTTGGTTCCAGATGTGATTTTTATTTTGCAATTACTATGCCTTGGAATTTTACAAGACAGTTGAGAGGATGTCATCTTTGTTCTCAAATCCTGTACTGTTTCTGCCATTACTTCTTCTGTTCATTATTATTTTTTTAATCAAGTAAAGAGAAACACACAGAACATCTGCATAGTAGCTTTTGGTTTGTAGTACTAGACACTCTGTCTAGAAGCACCTCTGAAGTCAGAGCAAACAATTGGGACTAGAATCATTGTAGGAATGGATGATGTATTTCAGGCATAGATACAGTTCCATATTGCTTGCCATTCTTTCACAGTAGAGGTCTGAATCTTCACTTATTATCTTCTCAAATGCTTTTAACAAATCTTTTCAGATTTTTTTCACGCTGGGGGCATGAAATTATGAGAATATTTATACATTTTTCAATGTATATCTATTCATTTGTGCAAACACACAGACAAACAAATAGAAAACCATTAAGTTTTGCACCTCCCCATATGTTTTGTGCAGAAAACAGCTTATTTTGTGAAAATCATATTGCTTTCTGTGCAAAACATTTTTTTTCATAAAAATATCTTTTTCCATGCAAATACATTTTCCACAAAAGTGTCCCCAAATGCTAAAAATGCATAGCAGTTGACCATTTTCTTGACAAAGTGTTGAAGTCTGTTCAAAGAGTATGAAGCTGTTGAGTGAGGTCATCAGGAGTTTTGGAATTTGGTGTCTTCAGTATGCTGAAGATACTCAGTTCTACTTCTCCTTGTCATCAGAGTCAGTTGGGGCTGTGTAGCTGCTGGGCCAGTGCCTGATGTTGTAATGGTCTGGATGAGGACCAGTAAACCAAAGCTGATAACATGGATAACATGGAGGCTGTGTGGACCGGTGTTTCTTGGGTCCATAAAATGGGTAAGAATCCTGCCTTGGATGGGGTTGTACTTCCCCTGGGGGAGCAGGTACATAGCTTGGGAATACTCCTAGTCAGTAGAGGCCTTGGTGGACATCATGTCCTGGAATGCTTGGTGTCACCTTTGACTTTTCCACTAACTATGGCTTTTCCTGTACAGGGATAACTTAGCCACAACAGTCCACTGGTAACTTCCTGTCTTTTTAGTTTAGTTTAGATTAGCTTTATTTGAAATGTGTTGTTTTTATTGTTTGTTGGATTAGTATACAATTAAATTGTTAAAAATCATTTTAAAACACTTCTTAATTTTTTTTTTGCCTTGCCCTGCAGGATGATTTCTTCAATGATACACAATGAATGTTGGCTTGCATCTTATATTGTACTTATGGATTTGTAACCTAGAGTTATAGATCTGTAACTGCTTGGTATTCAGTAAGACAACCTGGTCATGATCGTGGCACTACTGCCATGATTTTTAATGCCCCCCTCAGCCCATCTTAACAGATGGCAGATGCATTGAGTGAAGGAAGTCTCTTCAGCTGCCAATTAGGGCATAAGAAGGAGGATGTTTCCATTCTACTTCCACCAGCAAGCTAGTCTGTGACAATCAGAAGCAGAGCCCCGTTGCAATTCCTTGTCACAGCCTTGCTCAATAGTGGGGTATGCTGGAGATGCCATCTTCTATCAGGTCTGATCAACAGCTTAATAGATCCTTCATTTGATGTGGCTGCTGGCTATTCAGGTGAGTTTGGAAGGTTGGCCAGGAGTCCTTACTTAGTTATACCTTTGTAACTAACTAGCTGATATAGGACATCAGTGGCTGTTTCTATATCTCTTTTAGACAGAATCAGCAATAAATAAACCTAAATAAGAGACCCAACAGGATCTGTTTATGTATGAAGGTTGTACACAATTTTCAAGCTTTTAGCACTCTTATACAGCTTCATTTTTTGGTCAAAACTGAGTTACTCTACTTTGGTGGGAATGCTCAGCCTCAAGATCATTCAAATGGACTAGAAACCTCAGGATTTTCTTATGTCTGTCTTCCTTCATCTGTTTACTTATTTTCCCCTTTGGTATTTACTGCAGTTGCAGCATCTATTGAGTTGTCATTCTTACCACAAGCGACAGCAGCGCCACCATAATTAGCCTTGCTATTCTTCCAGATTTTGCTGGATTTGAAAGGGAAAGCAAAGATAAGGGGAGTAGGGATGCTTTGTGATTTCAGCCCAGAAAACAAGAATAATCAGCATGTAAATGAATATGTTTTTCTCAGTTATTGCAGTTATGAGTACCCATGTGTTAACAAATGGGAAAATAACACACTCATTGCAGTCAGCCTATAATAATCCCTGTATGAAGAATTCCAGTAGTAAGCCTGCCAAGATGCTTTGATTCTCAGCATGACGATCACACCGATTTCAGTGGTCACAAATGGGGAGCAGCAATACATGTTTCTGCTGAATGATGGCTCTGTAAACAGCTATATAACTAAGTGCAGCGGTTCAACCAAATTGGCAGGCAGTTGCTTGAATCTGAAAAAGTTTTGGAACCAGATGCTCAGTCTGTTTTTAGTTGCTTATTGATTTCAAAGCATTACATCTGGCCTCTGCCATTGTTTGGGGGTGCTTCCAAAAAAGAAGAGGAAAATAACAGGCTATGATTCCATCCATTTGGGAGGGAAAAAAAGGAAGCCCAGAATATTTTAGTATCACAAGTGGAACCTGTAGAAAAATGTTACACAGTCTCTTGAAAGGACAGCTCCTGTTCAAGGTATATTTATTTACTGCTTAGATATATACCATGCCTATCTCCTTAAAAAGGACCTAAATTCTATTGCTACTCCCAACTTGAGTAGACCCATAGGAATTCATATAAGTGCTGATTTATCATTCAGCAATGGATTCAATGGATGGATTCAGCTTCAGTGGGGAATAGCACTCAACCAAAAGCAATGCAAGTCAACCAAGGGAAAACAGCCCTTGCTTCAGTATCTGAAATTTCTTTAGATTTAAAATTTCATTTGGTTCACCAGAAACTGATGTTTTGGGTATATTGGATAGCATTATGCCTATTCGGAAAAAAATGGTCTACCGCAGGTAAATCTTGATAATATAATATTGATATTGGTTCCCTGTGCCATATGATGGGTACTTACTGAGTGGCTGTTCCTTTCAGTTGGATGTATTATGCCTCAGTTTTGTACTGGAAAAATCTTCAATATTTGTGGAGACACAGGATCTTTTAAATTATACCCCTGCGACATGGACTTTAACTAAGGGTCAAAGTAGCTGGATCCTGAATGCTGTTACTGTTACTTAAAGACTTGTATTTCATGTATAGAGATTCTCCATCTATCATTCAGTGAACAAAAGATCTCATTGATTTAGCTACTCCATCCACGTCATGGATGCCAATTTTTGGAAGAAAAATACAGTCAACTTTTATTAATGTTTATGCCTAACCCATGTTCATATCATATGGACTCTTTCCTTCTCACTTTTTCTTCTTTTCTTTGTGGTCACACTTTAAAAATCCAATAAACTAAAGGAAAACTAAAGGGAAAACTAAAATATATCCAATCCAATGTTTTATTGTTAAAAAAAAAAGGTTAATTAATTCACAAGGTAATTTCAAAACTAAAAATGCTTCAAAGGAGAGGAGGGAAGATGGCAGCTGCCTGAATTAAAGACTACGGGGCAGCTTAACTGCCAAAGATGTCCCTGAATAAAAAGGGGTCTGCAAGGCATACCTTCCCCTGGCAAACCATCACATCTTCCTCTCCTTTTCTTTTTCAAAATAAAATCATTATGTTATGGCTGCTAGACATGATTGGTTCTTACTGGGTATTTTATTTCATTTTGCACCCTTAGAGTTTAAGGATAAAATGTTAAGATTTCCCTTGACCAAGCTAAGCGAGCTCAGCATACTTCTCCTCCCCACAACCCAGTTTTTCAGGGTCCTGTTTTGGTTCATTTCTGTCATCACAAACTACCTCCCGCACTTATCGTTTATAGGATTAACAGCTCACGACCTATACATTCCGTTACATGATGTATTGCCGTCTGCAGAACAATATCAAAACTTGTATGTTATTTTAGGACCTTTCCGCAGCTTACCTTCTTGTGGAAGTATCCAGTGGTGATCCTGGCACTGTCTCTGCCAGGAAGAGAGCATGACAGGAGCACTCCCCTCTGCATGGGAATGGCTCCCTGCCAAAGGGAGTGTGATGGGCATGCTGCTTGCTTCCACAGCATAGCTGGGTACTTTCCCAGGCTGCACTGGAGCAGGAAGTCCTGCCATCACACTTCCTGCCCTTCCGCAGGACAGGTTAAGTGTGGGATGGTGGCATGATTGTGTATCATTGACGGGGAAAACCCGTCAATGATTTAACCTGCAGTCACACTGCCTGGGAACAGGAGAGGAGTGGGACTGTGAGACATCATGCAGAAGTGTTGTCATGGTCCCATCATTTCCCCATCTCCATGGCAGGATGGGAGGGTGCAGCAGAAAGGGTCTTAGTCATTAGATGTATCTTGGTTGCTGTCATTATTTGACATGAGGTTGATTTCAACTTATGGCAATCCTCCAAGAGCCTTGGTCATCAACTGCTCTGCTCAGGATCTTCAAACTCAGGACCATGCCTTCCTTGATAGAGTCTATCCAGCTGTAATACAGACTTCCTCTTTTCCTGTTATCTTCCACTTTTCCAAACATTGTTGCCTTTTGTAAAGAGTCACATCATCTCACGATATACCCTAGTAAGACAGCCTCAGTTTAGCCATCTTGGCTTCTAAATGAGACCTCAGGCACAATTTGCTCTAAGATGCATTCGTTTGTCTTTTTGACAGCTCCTGGGATCTGCAGAACTCCTTCCAAGTGCCAAAGTTCAGACGAGTTGATTTTCTTCCTGCCAGCTTTCTTTGCTGTCCAGCTTGCATACCCATATGCAGAAATCAGAAATACTGTGGTAATGAATGATTCTGACTTTGATGTTTAATGATTTGCTTTTACATTTGAGGATGTATCTTTCCTATTTATGAAAATTAATGCTATAGTGTTACATTTTTTTATTCTTCTATATAATTGAAATGGATTTTAGAAGCTTAGATTTTTTTTAAAAAAGTGACAAAACATTAAAAACACTGCAAATTTACAATACAGTATGAAATGATAGAACCACAAACAGAGACACTAAAAGTAGAACTAACTCAATGATAAGAGATTTATTTAATGCTAAAGTGGTGTCTTTTTTGGTTAATTGTGGCAGCTGACACCACAGATTTGTTCAGTCTGGACATGGCTGCCAATGGATGTCCTTTTAGGATCATTGTGGCAGGACGTATCTGGTATCTGCTTGCACAACAACCCCAACCATTAGTGGCTAGATAGTGCTGAGGGGAAGTCCAGGAGGATTATAGCTATTCTTCTTCCATAGCAGCAAAAATTCAGCTGGAGTTTGCCTAACATGGCCCCTGCTCCCACTGGTACTGATGGCAAGTATGTTCCTCAGCACCCTTAGTTAGTGTTATGCAGGAGTGCAGGAGGGGAAGATTGACCTACCTAGAGTTATTTGGTATTTGCACACAAGAAGCTTCTATCACCGTGATACATCAGCTTTCTACATACCGGTTTAGGGGTTTCATGTTCACAGTTTTCTTCCTTATGAAACATCACATGCGAGGTCTTGATTCTTACTATAATTAAATCCTAAGCACACTTCTTTGGGAGTTAATCCAATAATTACTGCTGGGAAACAAATTTATTGGATTTTCATTTCCATATGGAAATACCCATTCCAAACTTCCTCAGACTGCTGGTGAAATGGAATGCATCTTTCCTGAGAAATCAGTACATTGGTGAGGCTTGTGGTACAATCTGGGAAGGGACGACATTCTCAAAACTATATATTTGTGTGTGTATGTGTGTGTACGTGTTACTGCCCTGGCTAGTCCGAGCTTTGGGGATATTAAAAGATATCCCTTGATATCATAATTTGGCTGCACTTCTCTATTCCTTTCCATGTGCTTGCGAGGCCACCGGACAAGCACGTAAACAAGCTCGGCCGTTAATAGCCGTAATATTCAAACTACAATACAGGAAGGCCAGAAATAGGTGACTCACTGCTTTAGGAGACCTCCAGGCAAGTACTCTAATTAAATATGCACGCAACTTACAAAAGAGCCTCTGTCCCGCGATGGCAGCTTTATGGGTAAACCATACAATACCCAAGTACTCTGCGTTCACATACTGGCTACTCTATTGAGAACTGCTACGATAATTCAATCATTCAGATTCTGACCTTTCGGAGGCTTTGTCTCCAACTCCAAATCTATTGTTTTCCCCCAAGTACGGCATAGCCTGCAGCCACAATTCTCTTTATAAAAACCCTTGATTCCGAGACCTTCCTCGGATCGCTCCTGAGTTTCATCCCGCCTTGCTGCCACTTTGCTTGGCGAGCCTCCCCTCAGCTCCCCATGCTGAGCTACATCGCACCCCAGCTTCGCTCTCTATTTTTCCAGGCTTCAGGACAGGTGAAGTATCACCCAAACCAGCAATCCCTCTAAAAATCCCTCTATACCACTCCAACCTTATTTCTTTAGTTATCTTGTGTGAGTGTGTCGCATACACTGTTTTGCTTGTGTTTAATAAAACTTCATTTATTGTTTCAACTTCTGTGTTCTCCTTGACTCAACCCGACCCTGTAGACATAGGGTTCAAGGTCTCACTACGTTACCCTGCCTCTCGTAACGCTAAGCAGTGCTCTGAGCTAATTTCCCCCACCTTTAGTTGAGCACATTCTGGTGTCCCTCCTGGGACCCCGAGTACACAGGGTAACATACGCTTACCTACCCATCCATCCATCCATCCATCCATCCATCCATCCATCCATCATATATGTAAGCACATACATAAAAATGCTTATATTTGAAAAATGTGCGAACGCTTTAGTCAGTGGTACAAATAGCTCCAAAATGTGTATATTTTGAAAAAAGTGTGCTAAAAATATATACCAATTTCCATGCAAAGGAGGGGGGAAAAGTGTCGAGCAACTTGATACAGAAACAGGAATGAAATAAGGATGTCTAGCAATGAAACTGGCAAATTTTCAAATTCCTACTCCAATTAAATTCGATGGGATTTACTTCTCAGTAACCTTACATACAACTGGTCTGTGAATGTTTACATATGTAGGGAAGGAACAAATCTAAGCTTCACTTCCATAATCTACTCCTCGTTCTTGTGACATGTACACAGTGGGAGTACTGAGTTGTTGTTGTCTGGAAGTTTATAGACAACAACCTCTTTAATGCAATCATTATGCATTCGGTGTAAATGCTCTTGCATTTGTCTTTTTTTGGACACCCATTAAGCTACTTTAGAACTTGCAAATTATATATATCTGTATGTATGGGTGTGTGCGCATGTGCGCATGTGCATGTGTAGTCTGAAATACGTCTTGCACTTTTCTATTTAATAAGATATCAAAACCCCTGAGACTTCTGTGCAAGACAAATTTGTCGGCTCTTAAACTGCATTAACTTTCAACTCTAGCATGCCCTGCTAAATCCCTTAAGCAACAATTAGTGTTATCAATATTTGATATGTAACTTATAATTCCCTGTGCATATTGCAGGGAAAAAAGAGCTTTTTTTGTGCTTTTGAAATTGAACTCAGCCAGGAAAGTTTCCTCATGGACAAAAATAAGTGCTGTGTAAAACAAACTAATGTTTGGATCCAGTTAATGAGTGTGATGAAATAGCCCTCCTTCTTCCAACCTGGTGCCCTCCAGACTTCAGTTCTTATCATTCCTGTTGATTGATAATGGTGGCTGAAGCTGATGGGATATATTGTCCTATGTGATAAGAGACTCAGTGGCTTCTGAGGGTCACATCATACCTTGATTTTTTTGGCATCAAGATTAAATTACAGTCATCCCTCCACATTCGCTAGGGTTAGGAGCACAGGACCCCTGTGAAAGTGGAATAACTGTAGGCCCTCCCAGACAGTTTTTAACACACAAAAAAGTATGATCACCATATTCAACCCACCGCTGATTTCTTTGAGGCATCAGGGTTCCTTCACAAGGCAGAAGTGGGTGGCTGGTGGGACTGACTGCCACCTCCGCTGCTGTCCCACGCCATTTTTGAGAGGGACTTACAAGCCTTGTTTACAGTTTCTCAGTCTCATGAGGCTCGCAGCACCTATTAAAAATGGCATAGGGAGGCAGCAGAAGTGACAGCAAATAATCCGTGAATACTGTAATCTGCAAAAGTGAAACCCACAAATGTGGAGGGCTGACTGTATTGAGTTCAAAGTGTGCAAACTGCAGTGTGTCATCCACACACTCTCTAGCTTTGGATTCTTGTAGGATTCGTGGCAGATTTCCAATGAATGCAAATGAAAAAGACGCAATGCCCTTCAGACACTACTATTTGATCTCTTTAGCATGGAGACTAACCTCCATGTAATGCAGGAAGAAAACTAAGTTATTTAGGTACTCCTCAGTTGTGTAAGTAAATATCATTTAAGTACAACAGGCTATTTTGGTATTCTTGTTTTGCATCTTGTTTAAATAACCAATAAGACACAGTGCCACAAAAAGCAATCTAACTGCCACAGGTATGTTTGGGGGGAAACAAAAAGATGTCAACAAAACCCTCTACCAATTTTTTTTTTTTTGAAAACTGTTTTCACCAAATAGGATATGTAAGTAATATTAGGTGTAAATGATACATTTCGTTTCAGGGCATTTCAAATCCTAAACTGGTATTACTGACTTTGGAAAAAGGACTTTCCTCTGGACTCCAACAGGAGAGGAAAAGGTTAATCCTCTCCACCTGCTAAAATAGTGATAAATATCAACTTGGACACCAGCTCATGTTATTTGTATTTTTTTAAAAAAACTCATGAAATGTAAAGAATAATTTAAGACCTTGCCTGTTTTGTTCTGCTATGTGTAGAACAGCAACTAGTGGCTTCCAGGTGTAGTTGAACTACACTTCCCATCAGCTTCAGCCAGCACAGTCAATGGTGACCTCAAGGGGACACAGTTGCCTATTGTAACTGTAGAATGCATAGCATGAAGGTTTGGTTCCAGAAGGAGCAAACTGGGTAAGCTCAGATAATTTTGAATTTTGCTTATTTATGACAATAAACAATAACCACAAATCAATACAAACAGACAATAAAGGAAAAAGAAAAATAGAAGAAAAGACAAAGACAAAACAAAACAAGAATACAGTCAATCAAGCATCATAGACATTGGTTTTAAATTTAGTTCTATCCAAAAATAATTATATAATAAACCTTAGTAGCATAATTGTCTTAAAGAGATGGGATCCAAAATGATGGCCGGCTACAGAATGATTCTTGCTCAGTTACTGATCAAATAAAAGGAGACCAAACTGTAGCATTTTTTCTTACCTTTTCGCTTTGAATTCTATAAGTCAGATTTTTTTTCAGACTTGGATAAAACTGAGACTTCAGTGAATCCTTAGTGAGAATACACTAGTGGGTGGGAGATCACAGTGAACTGTTCCACTTTGTGTGAGCAACACATCCGTGACTGAAAATGTGACCACTAGGGACATTGACGATGTGAAGACATTGGCTGTGCAAAGCCTTTTCAGTGTCTTAGGTAGCACCCTTTGGCAAGAACTGTGTCTTCTGCATGTGGTGCCCTTGGTGTGAAAATTGCTGTGTGAATTTTCCATCAGAAGCCATGCTGACAGAAATGATGAATGGTATCCTAGTTGTCTCAGGGCCTACAGGGAATGAAGCAGCGATGTTGCACAGAGCCAGGACTGGTAAATGATATAAGATACAGGTAAAGGAGTCTGAAGCCATAATCATCTCACAATTAGGGCCTTTCTGCCCTACGCTGTTATAGTGCTATTATTCCACTTCAACATCCTGTGGAATTCTGGGGTTTGTAGTTCAAAGAGCTCTCTGGCTGAGAATTCTAAATGTCCCTCCCTAAACTGCAAACCCCAGGATTCCATAGGATGTTGAAAGTGGAATACTAGCAGTATACTGGTGTAGTGTGGAAATGGTCTTTGTCAGGTCCAGGGCAGTCAGATTAGGTTTGATTGTAAACCAGTTGTATTCCTGATAGATTCAGGCAAGTGGCAGTTAAGACCATGGACAACTCCCAGTGTACACGGTCACCTTGGATTGAAAAGGGTTTGCCTCTACTGAACCCTCGAAAAAACTGGCAGAAACTGGTCTTCCAGTAATTCCACCACTGCTGAAAGATGACCTCCGTATGTAGCTGCTTCTGGAGCCTCATGCCCCTATGTGGTTGAAGGAGGGAGTAAACTGTCATCCTCAGAGCCACAGGGTGTCTACATCCTCAAACTGAGCAAATAAAGGAGCATCAAGAGCTTCCACCAAAGTGGACAGTCTGAATCTGACTATTCCTGGTGCTAGGTCTCAGAAGCATGGGGCATGATGAAAAGCGGCTTCATGAATATGACTTTTTACAAAGAAATAAATAAAGATACACTGAGTTTCTTTACACTTGCCATTTTAGCTTTTCAGGAAAACCTTTTTTTTTTTAAGTCTTTACCTAAAAATACATTCGGGATAGGTGACAAACCAATGTGTTAAGGCAAAACAGATGCAGACTCCTCAGTGTTTCTGTGTCAAGTGCATCCTCTGAGGCCGAACCTGGGTTTGCTGCTGTGTAATGTGTGAAATGGCCTTAATTGATTCCTGAGGCGGGACCCAAGAGGCAGAGGTTTCAATAAAAATAAGGATGTCAGAACTGTACCACTAAGAGCTTGGGAGCAGAGGTTTTAAAATTCCTGTGGTGCTCACATTGTTTAAGGTCGTATGTTCACAAATGTCAGATATAATCCTATGTTTTAACTCCACACTTCAGGCGCTGTTTAAAGTTCACATTGAAACGGATCATATAGCAGTTTAAACAAGTACTGAGTGACTTCTAAAACTGTAAGACAGGTCAATAAATAGGAAGGGCGCCTAGGAGAGAAGCGTATGCAGTCTGCTTGGGGGTTCTTCTTACATATTGTGCCCACATTGTGCCTCTAGTAGATAATAACACATGAGCAAATGACTGCTTTATTGCTTTGGACTGCATCGTTCTCTCCAACAGTTCTCATTCATCTGGTGGGAAGCCAAAGGAGAACACTGGGTAGCAGCTCTGTACAGTTTTCTTCTGTTTTCAAAGTGGGGCAGATATGCAAAGCATGCAATGTCAGGTGTGAATGTTCATTTGATACAGTCAGATGTAAGAACTGGAAAACTAATTCACAACTGTCAACACTACTGTAGCAGCTTCAGTGGCGGAGCTTGGAGTGCGTGGAGGGGACGGGAGGGAGGGGACAGGGCTACAGTGCAGGGGGTGCGGCTGTCGGGCATGGCTATGAACCAGGGTACCCCAAAAACATTGATGCTAGGAGTGAACCGCCCGTTGCCCCCCCTTCCCTACGTGACTGAGCAGCTCTCCCTATATATGCCTTCCTTGAGAACTTATGTCTGTGGAGAGACCCTTCTTTGAATCCCACTGGTTGGGGAAGGAATACATTTTGGGGAGGACATGGGAGACAGCTCTCTCTGTTGTGACACCCCAGTTCTAGAATACCTTTCCCTTAAGGCTCAGTTGACACCAATATTGGGGTCATGTTAGAGCCAAGCCAAATCATGTTTTTTTTCCCTTAAATCCTTTGGGGCCTAATTGCTTTTATGTAATTTGCATGTGTGCTATGGTTGGCATTGTTTTAAACTGTCTGGTTTTAAGTGAGAAATTATTTAAAATTAGTACTATTATTTATTTTCCTAATCTGATTTTATTGTACACTGCCCTGAGATCCCTGTATAAAGGACAGGATATAAATATTTTAATTAATTAGTAAATTAATTGGATATTAGTTGAAAACATTTAATCATTTTGGTTATTTTTGGTTAGCATGGGGAGACTCCATGGAATTTACAGGAAAGGCATGGAGGTTGTCAATCTTCAGCCAAGGGGCACAGTTTGTTATTGGCTCCTTCAAAACTTACCTTTTTGAGCTTTTAAGGTTGCCCTCCTCTGAACTAGAGTTTTTCTCCACATGGAGAAAAATATGATTACTATAATATGTTTGTTGCCTTGCAACTGTGCAAGTCAAAAATGTCTGGTAACTGTCATGTTGAGGAAGACTATCCTAAAGCATGAGATTTCATCCTACAATATCTTCAATTAAATCTGACACTCATCTGTATGTCTCTTTGCTTTCCAACCCCATCAACATGTTCAACTTCATTTACTCTTTACACTAGGGATGGGACGAATCCAGAATTTTCCGAATCCCTGGAAGGTTCTGGAAATCTACGAATCTCACGAATCTCAAATCTTTTGAATCCTTTTTTTTAAAAAAGGGTTTAAAAAGCATGGGAAAGAAGGATAATCTTGGGCAGGACACACTTTCTCAGTCTTAGCAAAAGCCTAGGCAAAGGCAAACCTCCCTCTGAAGAAATGTAGCCAGGACAATTGTCATAGTTTTGCCTCAGGATCGCTCCAGATTGAAAATGACATGAAGGCCCTTTCTGCACAGTCAGGAAAATGTGGATTAATCCTACATTTTCCTACCTGTGTAAACAGGGCCACATATTACTGTTACCCCAAAATGTAGGTGCCACAAGGGATACCCTGTGATGCCAGTGCCTCCTTGCAAAGGTGGGGAATGAATTAACTCAAAGAGGAGGCTTGCAAGAGGGGGGCAATTTAGTGAGATCTTTCCTACCAGTGTTTACGGGCACACGCAGGAAAAGAACCAGCCAAAGATTAAAAGTAAGCTAAAAATGTGTTTTCATTGGGGGGAATTCACTCATGCATGCACACAAGATACACACAATCACACGTTCACACAAGAGCTAACTGAAAGAAAAAGACAGGAAAAGTTATAGAGAGGCTAAGGGATTTGGGGAGATTTATAATTACCAGTCCAGTAGGGTAATGAAGAGCAGAAATGCATTTTGGCTTAGGTAGGACCTAAGGACAATTCTCATTCAGGAGCCAGATGGACAGAGTGACGGGTAGACCTTTGAGAGACTGCACTGGGCATCCTGAGATCAGGGGTATTTGTACCCTGAAAATAGCCTGTAGCAGTGAAGATTCCAGGTGCAAGACAAAGGGAACCTGTTGTGGACAATGGGTCTTTCGCCTGTTGATAGGCTTAGTGCTTGATTGACAAAGACATGATAGGTGTTGTAATAGTTGTCTATTGTGGGTGCTGTGAGGAAAGGAAAGAATCCAGGTGTACAAGGGATGGATATCTGTCAATCAGTGTCCTGGTGGGCTCCTCACAGTTGGATTCCCTGGAAAATTCCAGCTTCTATTTAAACCTATTATCCACAGGAATGGTATGTATTTGCCTCGCAAATGACTCAGTCTTACCTGGAGGAAGTTTCGAGTTGACCTATCTCACATTTACAGTCAAATTCTTTCCCTCACTCGATTTGACCTCTCCGTCACCTCTCAGGCTTGAATTTGACATTAGTACCAATTAAAGTGTGTTGCCAATTACATATGATGCCAATTAGATATGGTGCTCATCCAAACCATACTAATATCAAGGACCCCCAAAGCGGGGCCTTACACTACAGTAGAGAGATAATCCAGGTCAAAACTGGATTTTCTTTGTATAGCTCCTTCTGGCATCCTGGGGTTTGTAGTTTGATGATGCACCAGCAAACTTTGGCAGAGAAGGCTGTGACACCTTGTAAAACTACAAAGTCCAGAACTGTGTATGAAAGAGCTTTGCAAGAGAGCTATGCAAAGGCATGTTTCAGCTGTCCTTGAAATATCAAGCCTGTAGCTTCCAGTCAAGTGCTGAAGTTAAATATTAAATGTTCAATTTAAATAGAATACAACCCCAGATGTAATTTCTGAAATTGTTAGCAAAGGCCATTATTACTCCAAGGGAAAAACTCATCTACCTGCCATTTCCCCTTGTGTGTCTAGTCTCCCAGGTTTTCCAGCATCCTGGTCTCCCAAGTTTTCTGGTGTCCTAGCCTCCCAGGTTTTCAGGCATCCCAGTCTCCCAGGTTTTCAGGCATCCCGGTCTCCAACTATTTGGGTGGCGGATTCGAAAGATTCAGTTTGCCTGTTTTGGCACAGGGATTCAGATTTGTGAATCTCGAATCCCTGCCAAGGATTTGAGGATTTGGTTGGCCCAAACCTACTTTACACATATCTAGTTTGTTAAAGATTAATATGGAATGACGTATTTCAGTTAGAAGAAACCGGTCCGCTACAAATATGGCAATAAGAGGACAGCCACAAAGATCAGTCAATGAATCAAGGGTGGAGAACTCTCAATAGGAAAAATTTTCTGAGCCCCTGAGTGTATGAAGAATATTTTTCTACACAACTGAATCATTGTATTCTTTCTGCATCCCCTTTCCCTGTCAAGATATGTGGTTCATGAAGATCAGTGACAGATCACTTGTTTTTCATTCAGAAGTTAAATTTAGGCCCTTTCCACATGTGGGGGGGAGGAAACGGGCAAAAACACGCTAAAACGGAGCTTACCCGCAGCCGGGTGAGTCCGTCGCAACGCGGAGCAGTGCGAGCTTGCCGCTCCGCAGTTCTCCGGCGTCCCAGATGGCGGCTTCCAGTTGATGGAGGCTCTCCACCAACCGGAGAAGCTCACCAGCCGGAAGCCCACCCCTGGCAGATCTGCAGGCACGCACTTGCGCGCGCCTGCAAATCCGCGTCGGAGCCGGGCGACGGAGCGGCACGGGGCTGTGCGCGCCGTGCTTTTTAAAAACCTGTAAAAAGAGGTTTTTAAAAAACACGCAGCGCAGCTAGTTCCGGCTGCTCCTGAGTGGATTCTGGTGTGGAACTACAAAAAGTAGTCCACACCAGTCCACTCTACGGTGTAGAAGACCTCCGTGAGAGGTCGCTCTGCACCGTTTCAGAAGACCGGTATGGAAATGGCTTTAATCTGTGGCATCCATTTAAATAATCAGGTATCTAACAATCCCACTGTTTTCTGCACCCATTTTACCTTAATTGTGTAATTAAAGGGGGTGGGTAAGAAGAAGAAAAGGGAAGGTAAAAGGCATAATGGGAATGGTGGGGTTTGAGAGAGGTGGAGAAGCCAAGAGAGAAGGAAAGGGGAGTGAGGAAAACTTTTCACTTAATTTTTAAATTTTGAATGTTAATTTCTTTTTGCACAGCATTGATGAACAGAATAGAAGTTAAAAGGAGATTCATTGTAGCTCACCAAATAACATCATAATAGGTTATATATAATAAAATAATAAAGAATAGAAACAAGGCCATAGTATAATCAAAAGAGGAGGAAAAGTTGCTGAAGAGAGTCACAGTACACCTTATCCAGAAGAACCCCAAACATTTCCTTTCTATTCAGGTTCATGATATGAGGAGAGACACATACACTGTCTTTCAGGCCTAAAAGGACTGGGCCCTGGTTGCATGAAAGGTTTGGTCTCCAACAAACAAACCCTCCCCACCTCCAACCCATTTCCTTTTTGAAATTCTTTACTATTCCTTGATTGTTTCTTCTGCTGCTCTAAGCTGGGCTTCTGGACCATGTGGTGCATTTCCTCTAGTCCTTCTTCTCCTGATATGGTTTAGGTCCAAACTATCTTAAAGGCTGTGTTTTCTCCCTATATGAACCTGCAAAAGTCTTAAGATCTGCCAGGGAGGGCTTTCTCTCAGTCCCACCACCACCACTACCAGCTCATTTGGTGAATATACAGGAGAGAGCATTCTCAGTGGTCGCTTCTGCCTTGTGGAATTCCCTGGGCTCCTACCTGCTCTCCTTTCACTGGTGGGCAAAGACATTTTTGTTCAAGCAGGCTTTTAATGAATAATTGCTTGCAGGGAGTCGTCCTATGAGGAATGCGTTATTTTCTTTTTCTAATTTTTGTATGTTTTTGGATGATTCTATACTACTTATATCTATGGTTTTAATGTGATGATTTTTTAAATTATATTTTAAACGTTATTTTTAGGGCTTTTTTTTTTGGTTGATTCTTTTTGTAAACCACCTTGGGTCCCACTGTGGGAGAAGGGTGGCATATAAAGGAAATCGTCATCGTCATCGTCGTCGTAGATGGCCCTCTTGTTTTATTGAACCTAAGAGTAGAATAGGCGCTCAGCCAAATGAAGTGTAATAATCCTATTTGAATATGCATATCTTTAACTTTAGTGTTAATTGGAGAATCTATCAAGTAGGTGGGACCACTAGGGGGAAAAAAAAACACTGAATCGACAAGTTAATGAGATAATTAAATAGTTGATTCCAGGCACTGCAGATACGTTCCAGTCACAGAGCTGGGAAAAGGAGTGCGTCACAACACAGGCAGAAAAGCAAAACAAACAAATACCCCCTCAATCCACAAGCAACAGATTTACACCTATTTTTAAAATTTTTATTAGTTACCTTTATAGGCTTTCCTTAAATGGGCTCACAGAGCATATTTGGCTCACCTCTCCTTCCCTTTATCCTTGTAACACCTATATGAGGTAAGTCATACTCAGAAAGAAATTCATGGGTCAATAAGTGACTTTCATAGTCTAAAGGGGAATTGAACCTGGATCATTGAAGTCCCAGTACAACACTTTAGCCACTACACCACACCAGCTAGTATATGTAATGGTTTCAGAAAAATTACATGTTTTGAATAAGATGTCAATTAAATGTTCAGGGTAGTGGACATGGTGGATTTCAGGACTGTGGACATGGCACCACTCTATTGTAGTTTTTGATGGTGTGTCATTGACATCTAAAACAGAAAATTTCATGGGCCCTTTTTGCACGGCATTTGCCATGCAAAAGGCCCCCTGGAGCGTTGCGCGACTGCGAGGGGCGCACAATCGCGCAACGCTCCAGGGCCTGGCAGGCACCAATCACACACTATTTCATTTTCGGCTGTGAGTTGAAAATGGTGCACGATCGCACATCGCTCCGGGGCCCCACGTGCACTTGCTGTGCGTGTGGAGCTCTGGAGCCGCGGCGCTCACACTTCCTGCCCCAGTGCAGCCTGGAAAAATCCCAGGCTGCACTGCGGAAGGAAGAGGAGGGGCTCTCGTGTGAGCAGGCAGCAGCTGCAGAGCTGAAGGAACTGGGACGTGAGAGCCTCTCTCTAGAGGCTACTTGCGCGATCCTGGCACCCCAGCTCCGCAAAAAGGTGAGTTGTGGAAAGGGCCATGGATATGCAAATATTTTCTCCCAGCTCTTTGATTACTCCATTCATTTCTAGTACCAGTATTTGCTATATTGTTCATTGGTCAAAAGCTGATTCAGCTCATTACTCAATTATCAATGTTATGTTCATTTCACTAGTTACACTTGTTACCGCAGGATGATGACAAAGCTGATTTCCCAGAATGGGAAAACAAAATAGCAGCAGCCAAGAACAGTTTTGCTACTTCTCCTATAAATCCAGTGGAAGAACATATTTCCATCCCAATGGCTATAAGTCTGAATAACAAAAATATGCCGGTTTCTTACTAAACTCATTTATTCCTAAAAAGCAGATAGGATAGACACCATTCAGCTTCATTTTTCATTTCATTTGTTCAGTTTAATTCATTTGTCATTTATTCATATTTCAGTTATTCTGAAAGGAATGTGTATTTCTATGGTTATACGTGGGGTTTAAAATGTTACTGCTCCCCTGACTATGTTGGCTGGGGTATTCCGAGACTGTAGTCCAAAAAGTAGCTCTGGCCCAGGAGGAGAAAAGTAAAGATATCCAAGATACAAGACAGAAAGAAACTTTAAGAGACTGCCATTATTGTTTTGAGTATAATGATTTCTGAGCTGGATAGTCTATCTGAGCAAGGAAAGCCTCAGATTTCAGTGATAGCACTCTGAGAGGTCCACAGCCTTCCTTAATCCCCTTCACTGCTAGAATCAGCATCCTGATTCCCTTTTTTTGCTGCTTCAGGTCTCATGGGTTGTTTTCACACCAGAGCCCTTGAGTGCTGCTGAGGCACTGCTTTTCTTTTGTCAATTTAATGAGAACTGCATCAAAACAGTATTTCCATCCAACCCAATATTATGCTACTGTACCCTAACCCTTTACCATGTTTCCAATTATAAAGATTCTTCTTTAAGATTCATCTGAATCAGCGTTTAGAAAGATAAACTGTAACAACAATAACAATAAGAATAAAGCAATGCGTTAGATTTCAAATACCATCAAGACTGATATATTTCTCATTGCACTTTTTAAAAGACACTATAACAGGCAACTCCCTGCTCATACAGTTCCATTGTATTTTTAGACTTTCATATAAGGCACAAGTATCATACAATAGACCTTTGGCTAAACTCCCACCAAAGACTCAACCCCCAGTCTAGGTCACACACTCTGTCCAGATCCTACTAAAGTTCAATTACTCTTCTGCCTCTCACTAGGCTTCCACTGAGAACTAAATCTCCCAAAGCAGCCACACTTTCTGACCAACTTAGGGATTCTGCTGCTTAGCTCCTTGCTAGACTCTCACTGAAGGAATCATAATACCCATAGGTACTTGGTTTATATACCTTTTTCTCTCAGCCACAAGCCCCTCCCACACACTCCTGGGCTGGATTTCTCGCCTGAGGTGCAATGCTGGTTGACTAACAACCTGCTTCCAGGCTGACTTGGCACTTCAGATAGCCACATCTGCCAGAACTTTGTCACACAAAGACATCTGGGTGGTGGGATTGGTTGCAGGCTGGACAAAAGCATCCAGACTCTTAGCTTCATTCAAGACCATTCAAGACCCAGAACCCCATTTGTATCATGAGTAGTACAGTTCTTTTCAACCTTGGTTGAATATGGCTTAAGCTTTGTCTGTAATTTTGCAACTTTCCTAAGTAATGACTGAAGGAAGGTGCCTTCATGGGTATAAGATGCCCCGATTTCTTTTCCCTCTGATGGTTTTGTCCATGGAAGGCCCTGCTGCATAATGGAAACAATTCAGTCCTTGGGGAAAAAGTACATCTTGATAGCAACATTCTTATTTGTGGGCCCCTGAAGTGAGGACCTAGCATTAAACTGGGCTGTAGAATTTCTTTAGTTGCAACTATTCTGCAGCAGGCAATTCATAGCTGCCACCATTCATTATGGAACATCTCATTTCTTTTCTGTTCTGTTCTTTTTTAAAGTTTCCCTTCTCTTTTCCCGGCTGCTGCCCCCTATTACTGTCTGCATTTAGCAATACAAACACAATGCAGGCTGCTCTCCTATAGTGTAGAAATCTGTGTAATTGGGCGGAAAACTCTGATAATGAGACTTCATTACTGCAAGGGAGATGTTGCATGGTGCATCCTGGATCAGCAAAATTTTGTCTCAGGAACATTTCAAGGACTCTTTGTACTCACAAAAAGGGCAGATAATCGTATAGCATATTCTTTAAGAGACCTCAGACTGATTTTTCCTTTTGTTTAAAAAACAGACATCCCATTCCCAACCAATACAGTAGACCAAGTTAAAAAAAAAAGTGTTATGGAACATAAAAGAGGGGAATGTAAGCAGGAAGGTTGTCTTTTTGTAGAAAGGCAGAGGCCAAGCTAGGATGAACAAATGTTTCATGAATCTTGTCCTTTCGAATGTGTTTTGAGGTACTGCTGTTGAGAGATTCTTTTCCAGTGACATTGTGTGCGTGTGTGTCTGTGTGTATCTGTGGGGTTGTTTTTAATTAAATTTGCCACAGGAACCAGAATAACACCCCAGTTCTGACACTCCCTGAGCAACAAAATAGACCAAAGTCCCAGTAGTTTTTCATGCTGGGGCTGATTTACAGTACACAATCATACACTGTTATTCTATGGCCCGGTTCACATGTGGGGGGGGGGGGACTGGCATGGACTACTTTTCGTAGTTTCACACCAGAATCCACTCGGGAGCGGCCGGAACTAGCCGGGCTGCGTGTTTTTTAAAAACCTCTTTTTAGAGGTTTTTAAAAAGCACGGAGCGCGCAGCCCTGTGCCGCTCCGCCGCCCGGCTCTAAAGTGGATCTGCAGGCGCGCGCAAGTGCGTGCCTGCAGATCTGCCTCGGGCGGGCTTCCGGCTGGCGAGCTTCTCTGGTTGGTGGAGAGCCTCCGCCAACCAGAAGCTGCCATCTGCGACGCCGGAGGGGTGTGGAGCAGCGAGCTCGCACTGCTCCACGCGGCGACGGACTTACCCGGCTGGAGGTAAGCTCCATTTTTGGGCGTTTTCGCCCGTCCCCCCCCCCCAGCATGTGAAAAGGGCCTATGTTAAGTGGCATGGTTACATCCCATGGACTCCTGGGACTGGCAGTTTGGAGACGGGCATTTAGAATCCTTGGTAAGAGGACTCCTCTGGTGCCTCTGAGCAACTACAAATCTCGTGATTCCATAGGATGGAATCATGGTTGTTAGTGCAATAATAATGCTGTAATTGCATAGTGTGAATGGGCTTCTGATTTTTCAAGTCATGGGCTATTCTGAGAGTTTTCTCTCTTTCTCTCTGTTTTTTTAAAGCTGAGAGCTGGGTGAATTGGGGAGTATCAGACATTTCAATGTGCAGCAGAAGAAAAGATCACTGAATTACACCCAGGCCATGTATGTTTAAGTGACTAGGAATAGGCTGGGTCATACGAGTGAGGTTAACTGTAGGCAAAAGCTGTCTGGGTCTCACTTGAGCACAAGTGTTCCACTTACTTACTTAGATAATTCATACCTTCCCAACTAAATGGTTTTTTTTTTTTAGACACAGCAGACATTAAAAAACAAAATATAAATAACAAGGCTTGTAGGGTAAAAATCACTTGAGTAATTAATAGCACAGAGAAACATCTAAGCCAACAAAAGTAATAAGAACAGCAGGCCTTTACATAAAATGCCTTCTGAGAATAACAGCTTCTTCAAAGTCAGGAAGCCAGCTGGATTTCCTTCAGGGAAGAAAATTCCACAATTGTTTGAAGGATCAGATTACTGATTCTTTAGTACCTGTATGGGTTTTGCATGCCTGTCTGGGTCTAATCTGAAGGGCTGGTTGCCTCCTGTAAACCAGGGATGGGCAAAATGGCTTTAGGGAACCCTCCTAGAAAAAATGTCAATGTGAAAATGACCAGTCACACGCACAGAAACTTTGCAGGGATGCCGTTGGCCATTTAAAGATTATTTGGGCTTCCTGGATCTTTGAAAGGTCAAAATCAGCCTCTTTTTTTTCCTTCCCCCAAACAGGGCTGTATGTGTGTGGATTAAATTGCCTTTATATGTCCAATTGTGCCTCCAAGGCTTCTGGGATTCTGAATTCCTTTTGGGATGTGGGGAGGTCAAAAGGTTCAGAATGCCTGGCCTGGGGGAGGCAAAAACAGATGCCCCATTGCAGAAAATTTGATCCCTCCCAAGCTTTAAATCCTTACATTCTTTGTGGCAAGATTGTTTGAATCACTGATTTTAGCTGTATGATTCTGCTTTGTCATTAAGGCTGTCCTCTAAGGCCAGCTTTTTGAAATGTGGAATTTGAAAAAAAAAATGTTGCTGCTATCTAATTACTTAAATTGTTTTGTTTTGTAGAGATGGCATTGTTAAGCTGGGGACATTGATAGCAGCTTTGTACCTGTATTTGTTTTATGGTATGTTTCTTGCATAACCCGCCTTGAACCTGGTTTACACACTAAAAATAAATAAAACCAGGTTTTTCTTCATCCCCTCCCCACCGGCCACATGCTTCACTGACAGCTATCATGCAGATTCAATTGTAAATACAAATGGCTTTAAAACTCTTGACGATTTTAAATGCTTTAAAAAATTTAAACCAAATAATAATGGGAATTGCATTTCTCCCCAAGTATTAAATAAAACAAATTGAAACCAACATGATGAAGCCACTTCTGTCTCAAAATGGCTCCACTGAATTCCATGCACTCTGCACAATGAGATTTGTTAGTCTCTCTCTTTAATGGAGCTGAGCACCATAGAAGCCATAAATAACGCACAGCTGCTAACCATCATAATTAGAATGCCTACTGGGAAATAGCTGCAGCACACCAGTGGGATGGCAGTGACAAACTATTTCAATGGCTTGGCTCAGGGACTGGGGAGCAAGATCTGTGCATGAAGCATTTCATGTCCCTCTCCCCATGTCCCACTGCTTTGGCCGAAAGTCATTGAAGCCATTCGGTAACCGAAAGATGACATGTCAGCAAATGATCTGTTGTGAGATTCCCAGTGGTCATTATGAGATCTGCCATGGCAAGCATTGTTCAAATGAGGGTTGATTACCAAATAGAGCTTGTAGACATAGAGTCTTTCTGCACTACACTGTTATAGAATCCTGGGGTCTGCAGTTTAGGGAGGGGCCTTTAGAATTCTCAGCCAGAGAGCTCTTTGGCCTCGGTAAACTACAAACCTCAGAGTTCCACAGGATGTTGAAAGTGGGATAATAGCACTATAACAGTGTAGTGTGGAAAGGCCCATACAATTGAGTTCCTAACTGCTGGAGACAGGAACCTTTCCTCTAAATCTGATTCAAGTGGAGCAACAGCTTTAACATTCTACCCTTTAGGATTCATCAGGATGTAGACTTCATTCCTGATGAGACCACTGTTAAAGTGAAATGGGAATAGGCCTCTGTGGTCCAGAAATCACAAAAGCTGTTCTTTTATGCTGATACTTTCCAAATCCCTCAGAATCCTATATGTTGGCCGAAAAAGTAACTTTGCCATGTTCTTTCATGGTTTCTAACACAAATGGGGACCCTAAGGACAACATCACCTCTTATGTATAGTCAGAGGGTGCTTTTGCAGAAGATATTCCATCTTCTTGTTGTGTGCCTTCAGGTTGTTTCTTATGGCTACCCTTAGGTGGACCTATCATGATGACCCTAAGGCACTATCCTGATGTTTTCTTGCCAAGATTTGTTCAGAGCAGGCTTGCCTTTGCCTTCCTTTGAGGCTGAGAGAGTGTGACTCACCCATGGTCATCCAGTGGTTTTCCATGGCTGGGTGGCAATTCAAACCCTGATCTCCTAGTCCAATGCTCCAACTGCTATACTGTGCTGGTTCTCGATTCCATCTTAGAGGCCTCCAAAACTGGAATCACCAGTATTGCCAGTACTGGAGGGTTTAGTGGAAGGTCCATTGACACAGTACTTAACTGCAGCCATTAGGGTAAAGGAGCAAAAGGAATGTCCCATGTGTGCTCTGGATTGTCCTGACTTTAACTCCTTTAGTAGTCAGAGTGATTTTAAAACTATGTAGGTGACAGTGCCTCCATATTTGGTGAATGGATAGTCAGGGAACAGATCATGCCTACAAGATCGTTCCTCATTCCATGTCCACTTGCTCAAAGGATCCCCCCCCCACATATATGTCTACATACTTGAGCTCCCTCCCATGAAAGAACTGAGCACACAACCATTGGACAGAGTGTGGTGTGGGTATGCCAGCACTACAGGGGCGTACTATGCAGATTAAATCCTGCCCTCTATTTTGTTCATTGAACTTATGAGGCGTATTATTGTGTATATAATCCTCTGAGCAACTTGTGTACCAAATTTCAGAACAGAAGCTAAGCAGGGCCAGACCTGGTAAGTTCTTAGATGGAGGACTCCTAAAGACTATGAGGTGCTATATGCTATCTTCAGAGGAAGGTAATGACCAACCACCCCTGAATATTCCTTTCCTAAGAAAACCCTGTGGAATTGATGCCATTGCCATAAGTTGATAGTTGACCTGAAGGTACATACATACACAGAGGTGCCTTGAAATGCCTACATCTATCACATTTGTGGGGATATATATAAAAGTTTACATTCAAACTTTCTGATCAGTCAGAAGCCTTGGGATGCATGCATAACAAAGGCTTCCTAGACCTCCTACTTTGTATGCAGGACACAGTAGGGGAGGGATTACCTTTCTTGCCCTCCAATTTGGGGGAGAGGTGTAGAGTTGTTTCCTCCTTCAGACTTTAACCTGTGTGACTGGGGTGAAATCACGTTTCAGTTTTCAATCCTGGTTGGCATGGGATTAGTTTACCTGTTAGGGGTCAGAGAAAAGCTGTACAATACCCTTCGGGCTGTCCACATAATAATGGTGTCCTTAACTATGTGGGTGTCAGATTTCCTCTTCCTAATAAGTATGGGAATGATTTAACTATCCTCGTGGGCCTTCAGATTGTTTCCAACTTGCAGTGACACTAAGGTGACACTTTCACCTTGGTTTTCTTGCAAGGATTTGTTCAGAGGAGGCTTGCTGTTAAGGCTGAGAGAGTGTGATTTGCCTAAGGTCACCCAGTGGGTTTCCATGACTGAGCAGGAATTCAAATCCTGGTCTTCAGATTCATAGTACAACACTCAAACCACAATATCATGCTGACTCTCCCACTGGATCTTTTTAAAAAAGTGTCCTCCATTTTGAGGGGGAAATAATTCAAACACTATCTCCAAAGTTTCCTATAAACAGAAATACTTGAATTAGGTGTGTATACCCAATATCAGGGCTCTTACCCAAAACTATGGCCATTTCCACACTAGACTGTTAATAGTGCTATTATTCCACATTCAACATATCCTGTGGAATTCTGGGGTTTGTAGTTTTCTGAGGCCAAAGAGCTCTCTGGCTGAGAATTCTAAATGCTCCTCCCTAAACTGCCAACCTCAGGATTCCATAGGATGTTGAAAGTGGAATAATAGCACTATAACAGTCTAGCGTGGAAATGGCCTATGTTTATATGCCTGCCCGAGTACACTAGTATAACCCAACAGTCTTTCAATATACATTTTATGATTAACTAGTGTATTTACCCGGTGTTGCCCGGGATTGTATTTTCTCACAGGTTACTTGTTAAAATTACCTTAGGAATTACCTTACCTTACCTTAGGAATTAGATGTGGTTGAAATACACAGATTTCAGAGCCTGTGTAGCCAGTATGTTTTATTTTTCCCCACATCCCTCAATCCAATCTGTGTTCAGAGTTATTAACATACAGAGGTTGGGTTCCTGAGGGAATACACTGCCCTCCTCCTTGCTGCTAGGCCTTATCTCCATAGCAACCAGCCTGAGCTCTCTGGCTGAGAATTCTAAAGGCCCCTCCCTGAACTGCCAGCCCCAGGATTCCATAGAACCTTCACAGCCAGCCAATCATATGAGCTCTTGTTGCCTCACACAGCCAATCATATGAGGTCTTTGCCTGCCAGACGCAGACAAACAGACAAGATCACTCACAAACTTTGACTTTTATATGGTAGATTTAAATGTAGGGTGAATATAAAATGATTGTGAATATAAATAGATATGATAATTGAGTGAAAAGTTTACAAAGTGGAGCCCAAAGGCCTATCAGTAGCAATGTAAGATAATGAGTTGGTATTTTTGGTGACATAAAGTTACATAATGAATTATCCTGAAAAGCAACCTTTCAAGCTATGAATAAATGTATCACTTTACTATGTATCACTCATATTTTCAATTGTCTGTGAATTTCATAGTACTTATCATGTTATTTCCAGTTTAGTAGAGTAGGAGTCTTTATTTTAGAACAGTGATTTCATTTTCTAGAAGCAGATATGGCTAACTTGTTGCCCTCTAGATCTTCTTGGACTACAGATCCCTTCTTTCTTCCCAGTTGGCTATGCTGGCTAGGGCCAGTGTTAATTATAGCCCAACAACACATGGAAAGCCATCATAAACTACGGACTAGAACCTCTATAGGACTTGAATCTTTGGAAGACCTTTGGAGCCTTGAAGCACACGATTAGTCCCCCTGTCCTGCCAGGTCAAGGTGTATAGCAAGCCTTCTGGAGGCACAGCATCCAGAAGAACCTACTGTTGAGGTAGTAATCTTTCACTCTATCTGATAGTAGGTCTGTCATGGCTTGGGACATATATTAGCTGGCATCCTGTTGGTTAGTCCCAATTGTTGAAAGGTGAGTTCTCACATTGGCAAATCTGATTGATTAAATAGGTCTACCATAGTCAAGACTATCATCTGGATACTGGCCACTGAGGGTTAAGCCATCACTGAGCTGTGGGGCATCAGACACTAGAATATTCTGGGTAATAAAATAGAATTTTTTTTTTTAAAAGAAAGCATCTCTGAACTTGATTTATGAGTCTTAAAAGGTTGAGCCCAGTGTAGGAAAAGAATGTCATTGGATTTCTAACAGTTATCATTTAGCTCTAAGTTTTCAATAAATCATGCACTGGATGTCCATGGCAGCTGGCAGCTTTTGTGTTGGGGGCCAGTGAATCTGCTGTGGGTTTTATTCTAGGCTTAAAAGGAGCTCTCCAAGGGGCTTCATCTATTCTGGGAATCAGGTTCAGCACTCTGGAGAGCTCATTTAAAGTCTGGAATAAAACTGAGAGTGGATTCACTTGAACCTGGACATGGAAGCTGGCAGTCACCACTGCTAGGAACAGAAGACTGGCAGAAATCTCAGTTACCACCCTGCTTAAATACAGCAACAAAAAAACCAGAAAACACGATGGCTGTGTTATATTTGTGATGTTTGTTAAGCTTACAAGGGAGCTATAAATATTTTCCAGCCTATTGCTCTGTGCTTACAAGACTAAATGTGAGTAAATTGTTAGGGGATATTGTTAAAATGCTCATGAAAAGGGAAACTACTCAAAGCCACTTAAAAAGAAAGCAGAACACATTAACATTCAGAAAACATGTTCGTCTTACAGAATAATTTTTATCCAAGGATTTTGCTGAGAATTCCACAGCAAACAACAGGGAACCTCAAGTACATAAACTAATTGCTCTTCTTGTCCAGAAATTAATTAGCTCTTTTGCTGTAGTGATCTGGACTGTTCTCCCTTCTGCCAGCAATGCCCGGAAGATGTGGGATTTCTGTCGGGTATCAGAGGAGTTCTCTGGCTGGGAATTCTAAACACATCCCCATAAACTACAAAATCCTAGGATTCCATAGGATGTTACCATGGCAGTTAAAATGGAATCATAGTGCTGTAACTCTATAGTGTGGAAGGGCCCACAAAGAAGTTTCACTGAAGATATTTAAAGGGATTTTCACAGAAGAATCAAAGGTATTCCCAGACTGAGGACATGTGAGAATTTCAGATCAATGCATTTTGTTATAAATTTATCATATTTCACAAATTTCATGGAATCATAGAATCTTAGATTAGGAAGGGGTTGCAAGGGCCGTTTAGCCAGAACCCCTGTCATCCAGGAATACACACTTAACAGCGCTCCTGAAAGATGCCAATCCAACTTCTACTTAAAGATCTCCAGAGAAGGAGATCCTATCATCCTCTGAGGCATTCTATTCCACTTGATGAACTGTTCTTGCAATAAAAAATAAATAAATAAAAATTCCCTAATGTTTAAGTAGAATCGCTTTTCTTGTCATTTGAATCGATTGGTTCATATTCTAGCCTCTGGAGCAGCAGAAAATAAGCTCATTCAATTTTTTTTCCTGCACATACCTTCAGATATTAAAAGATGGGTATCATGTCTCCTCTCAATCTTATCTTCTCCAAGCTGAACATATCCAGCCTTCTAAGATGGTGCCCAGAAGGCTTGGTTTCCAGACATTTGATCATCTTGGATGCCCTTCTCTGTACATGTTCCAACTTTAATATCCTTCTTGAACTGGGATGCCCAGAACCGAACAGAGTATTCCAGGTGAGGTCTACTCAAAGCAGAATAGAATGACGTTACTGCTTCCTTTGATCTCGACACTACAGTCATATTGATGCAGCCTGGAATTGCATTGGCTTTCTTGGCTGCTGCATCACATTTCTTCATATTCAGTGTGGAAAAGAACATGAGGCCTGGGGGTCTGAATCCTTAGGTCTTGAAAGCTGGAGCAGATTAGTAATGAGTTAGGGTTGCTACCTCTTTTCCTGACAGGCAGGGACACAGTAAATGAAACCAATGCAGATGGCTGAGAATTTAATGTCAATTGTAACAAATATAATGTAACAAAATTTGCATTTTCTCCAAAAATCTAGATGCAGGAAAAGCCTGGGCAACAGACAAACAAACCAACAAACACCCAGATTTATCCAGGTCTGTTTTAGATGATGATTTGCCATTGGCTTTCCTCTTTTAAGTTTTTTAAACTGGCATCTACCAGGCTGAGTCTTTTGAGGTATTTTGATTTTTAAAAAGTGCTCTAAAAGGTGACTTAGTTCTACCAATCCAGAGCTTCAGGACTAATTTTAATCCCATTGTCCCATTGTTTCCAATGTGTCTCTGGATAATTAAGTCTGGATCTAATCTAGAATATCTTGAAGGCATAATAATACCTTTGATTTTCTACAGCTTTGAATTAAGCAGCAGAGCATGAATTACTCCAGTTCAGTCATGAAATAATGGTTCAAACATATGGCTTGGTATTACATAGCTGATCTTTGTTGAAACAATAATTCATTCGTCTCCACTCTATTTTAGAACTCTGGCATTTTGAGTATTCTTTTTGTTTAGAAGAGACACTATAATATCACTGTTAATGACTTATCACTCCTTTAGCTGCAGTGAAGTTTTGGAAAAGTAAGTGTGTGTGTGTGTGTGAGAGAGAGAGAGAGAGAGAGAGGGAGAAGCTGACTGTTCATGAAACTAGATTTTGACTGGAAATATATGTCCCACTGTCCAGGTCTTTGCAGAGATGCATTATGAGGGCTTATGAAAGAAAATGTTGAGATTCACTTAATCATCTTATTTTTTGGCCTAAAGTGTTAGCACCCAGAGGAGGATGGATCATGCTCCTAATCGATTCAAACAGTGTAACATAAGGAAACCAAAGAAGTCCCAAGCATCAAGTTAGTGAAAGCAGTGAGGGCTCAAATTCATAAGCATTCCAAGATCAGCCCACAAAGATCTTCCATGCTGGTTTTTTATAGTGTTTCTGTGGGCCAAATTAGGTAATAAGTGAAATATGTGAAAGGGTGTCATACAGCTGTTTTGAGGGCATGTCGTTAAAGCAGCTGCACGCCCTCCAAAATAAGCATTGGGGCTATAGTGCATGCAGAAGGGAGTTCTACCTTTGCCTCCACGGGCTGATGAAAATCACCCCCAAAGCTGGTGTCTCCAACTGCTAATGGTACGTATCATGTGTCCACTGATTTGGCCTAATTAAGGTGCTAAGGGGGTGTTCCAAGGTGGTAGCAGCAGAGCCTGGAAATGTTACTTGTTTGGATTATAGCTCCCAGAATCCACCAGGCAACATATTCACTGGTCGTGCTGGTTGGGAGATTCTGGGCATTTTAGTCCAAAAAAGGAACTCTTCCAAACTCTAGTGGGAGCATGCAGTGAAAATCAAGAATTTTCCCTGTCTTTCTGTTCTCTGTTTGTTTGTCTGTTTCTGGCTTTCTCAGTCACTTATTTGAGTCATTTTTACTGGAAATGAATGAGTGACTAGCATTAATCCAATTGGTATCTATTGATATGAACATCTTACATAATCATAAGATACTAAAGTGAACACAGAGATAAGATAAGACTGCTTGGAAACCTGCCTTCAGTATTCATGCTTGAAACAAATGGAACACAGTACATGGACATGTTGTTGTATTCACTAATCCCCATCTGTCAGAATGGAATAGTGCCGGATCAAGTTGATTGGACTCCTGCCCTGAAACACAGGTGCCTGGCATTAATCTGTGGCAATTGCCAGCCTACAAAGCTTGGTGGATGGCACTTCCTCTGTGGGAGGTTTCTCCCCTGTGCCAGCTATGGAACACTCCAGCATTTGGTTGACAATACGGCACATTGTTCAGAAAGTGGCAAAGAGGAACCAGTGGGAACGCCTCTGTTTTCTTGCCCATGTATGTATACTCCATTGAGACTTCAGTCCTGAATATTGAGAGGTGGGCTCTTAAGTGCTAAATAAAATGGTGTAGATGGACAAAAGATTTTTTTAAATTGGCTATTACATTTGCATACCCTGTTTCCTCCAGTTAGCTAAAGGCAGCACACATAGTTCCCCCCTACTTTATCTTCACAGCAGCCGTGTGAGGTCGATGACCCTGAGAGAGTGGGACTAGTCCAAAGTCTCCCAGGGACTTTCAAGGCTCTGTGCCAGGAGTGGAAATAGTCAGGCCCTCTGGAAGTTGATGGACTGGAACTCCCATCAGCCCCAACCAGTGTAGCTATTATGAAGAATGATGGAAACTGGAATCCAAGAATGTCTGAAGGACACGTGTTTCCAGTTTCTGCTCTATCAGGATCTGAACCTCAGTTTCCCAAGTTCCAGTCCAACACTAGCCAGTATATCTCACTGGCTCTCTTTTCAGAGTGTTGAAGTCAAAGATGATATGAAAGAAATGTCATTGCTGGGGTATGGGATACAAATACACTCATCCCACTGTTCTCCCATCAATGGCATCTATTTTCCTACTGATCATGTCAATGAGAAAGATTTTTATGGTGTTGCAGTGCTTCCAACAACAGCTACAAAACTGGCTGGACCGGAGATGACAGTAGGATAAAATGAATGGATGTGTGAAACAATACATTAATCTGTCTAATGTACCCCAAGTTTTGATTCTTTTTTTAAAAAATCATCTGCTTCCCTTCGTTGGACATACATTTTCACTGAGTAAGAAGCCCCAGTACCTGTCTCATACTGAGTCAGAGCATTAGTCCATCTTGATCAGCATTGTGCTATATAAGTTTTGTTAATTAATTTATTTAATATTCCCCTTCTCTCCTGGCATGGGACCTAAGCCAGCTTATAAAAAGGCTAAAACAAGATAAAGCTGAAACTTGGATAACAAAAAGTCAAGACACAATCAAACAAGCTATCATATTAACATGCCGTTGAATTTTTGAAAATGGGAAGTCATTTAAAATCATAACAAACTTAAAAATACTGCACACACCTCATAAAGTGGCTCCTCACAACCACTTAACCATCAGATGTCTACCTAAATGAAAAAGTTCCTGGCTGTCAATGAAAGGAGAGTGGAGAGGGCACCAGCCTACCCTCCTGTAGGAAGGAATTCCACAGTATGGGAACAGTCACCAAGAAGGCATGCTTCTGTGTCCACACCTGACAGGCCTGTGATGGGTTCATTTTTAGCAGTCACCCATGGGGACAGAAAGCAGAATGTTGGGCTAAAGGGTTTGTAAGGAGGATTTAGTCTTCGTCTAAAAAAAAAAATCAAGGGAATATGGAATACAGTCAGCACTCCAGATTCTCTAGGGTTAGGGGCACAGGACCCTTGCTAAAGTGGAAAAACTGCAAATATCAAAATGCATGTGTGTGTGTGTCTGTGGGAAGGAGGCCAAGGCATGGTGGGGAGAATGGACAGCCAGGGTCCAAACCAGGTCAGGGAAAGGGGGATCTGAGCATGGTGGCCATATATTTCCTCTCTCACACCCATCTTCTACCTTGGGAGTGCTGGGGGCATTAGGAGAGGGTTTGTGGTGCTGAGAAATTGAGCTGTGATCTGTCCTTAGTTGGCCAGGCAGAGCTGGTGGAGGAGGAGCAGAGGTGGGCTTTTACATGGCTGTGCAGGCTGATTGGAGCCCCTGAGAGAAAACGTTTCTTTGGAAAAGAGGTACATGGGGTGGGGGAAGGCAGGGGCTGGAGAAACTTGCAAATAATCAAAGCTGTGAAAGTGAAACTCACAAATGTGGACAGTTGAAACATCTTTTTTTTTTCTTTTTTAGTATGACAGTATGCACAGAGAACACAAACCAGGACAAGCAGCACCATGGAAAGGTTTATCAGCAGCAGATAAAATCTATCAAAATGAAAGGGTTAACAGTGATGTTATTGCAGGAAAGGGAAAACAAAGAGCAAGGCAATCTGAAGAGGGAAAAAGAAATGTCTCTCAGTCCCCAAGAGAGAGATCAGCCAGTTCTGAGTGTGAAAATAGTACCTTTCTATCGAGCTGCCAAGAACAAAACAACACCTTAATTATTTAGCACAAAATGAGTCTGCCCAAATGCATGTCTGTGTGCTTGAGTGTGTGTGCGTGCGCAGAGAAAGATACTTAGTCTCACCCGACAATAGCTTTTGCATTGTTCAGAATATGATTTATTCCCTTATTTTGGCACCGTTTTTCATCCAGCTTGTCATCTACCCTCTGATATTTCACACTGGGAAAACTTTGGCCCTCTAAATGTTTTTGTTGAGCTGCTACTCCCACCATGCCTCAGCAGTGGCCAGATTAGAGGAAAGGAGGAACAACTGGAAATCCACAAATTCCCCCCACTTCAGTTCTACACGATCCATATATGCAGCCAACAGCCACAAAGCCAGACTTAGCAGCTTAAATATGATCATATTGTACTTAAAGATTCATTCATATTTTTTAGAAAAGTGAGTACTTTTTTGGTCCCACAGCTGTTCTAGGGAACAAATTCCCACCTCCTGGACCTTAGTTTTTTAATAGGTAGTTGGCATTGATTTACTCCGATGCCCCAAGTTCAAGTTTAATCAAACTCTCCCCCTCCTTCAAACCTTTATTCTGATTAACAGCTCCATCCGCCTGCCAGAGTGACGTTTTTCTCTTTGAAAAAGAGCCAGGGCTTCTTCAAGTGAACTGGGATACAAAGACATGTGCCCTGATTGATTGACCACATGCCTTTACACTTTATGGCAGCTGCTTGAGCTTCTCTGACAGCAAACGTGGAATTCATGGACACTTCTGACTGCCACTGCCAAGACAGATTGCAGGACACAGCAGGCGCCCGGGCAACTCACAAACATTGTGCAGAGGAAATGGCCGTAAGAGCAGAGCATTTGTTCTCTTCTGAGATGGCGATGACCGTCTAAAGGATGCTGAGTACTATTACGCCCACCCCCGCATGGAGGTGAGTCATAAGGGACGTGAGCTCAAGAAGTCATGGAGTCTCTGAGGAGATGAAACCTGGCTCGAAACCAATATCTCTGGTCTATGCAGCCGTTCCACCCCATCCTATCAGGGGCAGGAGAAAGCCGCGGAAGCTCACACCGTCTGCCTGGTTGTGACAAAAGCTTTGAAAAATGGTTGTTGTTGTTGCTGCTACTGCTGCTGCTGCTATTTTTAGTCATTCATTATGTAATTCACTACAAAGCCTCAGTAAGGGCCTTTCTGCACTACACTGTTACAGCGATATCATTCCACTTCCAACATCCTGTGGAATTCTGGGGTTTGTAGTTTCCTGAGGCCAAAGAGCTCTTTAGCGGAGAATTCTATAAGCCCCTCTCTATACTGCAAACCCCAGGATTCCACAGAATGCTGAAAGTGGAATAATAGCGGTATAACAGTGTAGTGCGGAAAGGCCTAATGTATCCTTCACTGGAAGTGCTGCATGGGGGTTGTAATTGCTCACATTGCGCATTGCTTTAACATTACCTCTTCTGTTCCTTCTTTGTAGGGGGAGGGAATCCATTTGAAAAGGTAAGAAAATGGCTTAAAATCTGGGGAGGGGAAAGAAATCCTCTCAAAATCCCCAAAGCATTTTAGCCCTTCCAAAGCAGAAAAGTACTGCATAATATTACTTATTACAGAGATTGTCACTAATTATTATTTTTTTTAAAAGTATTATGACTTCATTAACCACTGCCCCACAACATGTTTCAGCATGTGTTCCTTCCAGCCTTTGCATTGTGGCTGTCGTTGCTGTGTGCCTTCAAGTCATTTCTGACTTACACCAACCTTAACACCCTATCGTGGGGTGTTCCTGACACGGTTTGTCCAGAAGGGTTTTGCCATTGCCTTCCTCTGGGGCTGAGAATGTGTGACTTGCCCAAGGGCACGCAATGGGTTTTTATGGCCCAGCAGAGATTCAAACCCTGGTTTCCCAGAGTCCTCATCCAACATTTAAACCACTACGCCCCACTCGCTCTCATTGTATTGTGATTACTGTCATTTAATTCCTCTTTTCCAGGATTGTTTCATCAAAAGCCACTATAGCCAGTCACTAAAAGAACAATTTTGTAACTTTGTGGAGCTTTAAGAGTCAGCATCTGCAGTTGCTTGTTTTCCTCTTGTCTTCGCTCTTGTGTGATATCAAACAGTGAACCCGAAGGCAGTGACAGGTCTTCCTCCACTTCCTCTTTTTCTTCATCCTCTCTCCCCCTCTCCCCCATCACTGTATCCCAGGGTATAAGGACAAGGGAATACTGATAAGAGGAATTATTTCCCCTCCTTCTCACATTCACCTCTCTCTCCCTGTATATGTGTGCCTATCAGTGGCAGTTATCGATTGGAAACTTGTAGAACTGAGCTGTAAATTAGCCACATCATGTTAGCACAGCTTACTGTGTAAATGGTCACAGTCTGTGCTGGCCGCAGTCTCTTGTTTGTTATCTCTGATGTAGACAGTTTCCTTTTTGGATGATAACAAATGTGCAGCATGCAGACAGATGAGCAAAGAAGAAGGAAAAGTTTTTCAGTATCTCTGATGTTTTATTTATGGCCCGCGTGGAGAGCAGCATATGCCATTAGCAACATCATTCCAGGGGTGGAACTAGTGCCCTGTTTTGTCCGTTGGTTCCAGTTGCAACAAAAAGGTGTTTGTCTTAGAACAGATTTTGCTGTGAAGATGGCATCACGGGAACAGAAGCATTCTCTAAGATATATTGGACGCCTGGCGAGGGTTGCTATATTAGTGCCAACCCAGGCCCTGGCCTTGAGAGGGAACATCTCTGATGATGTCCTTTAGCATGGTACATTAAGCACTAACCACAGATGCTCAGAATAGATAGACATACACTTTTCTTTTTTAAAAAATATATTTTTTATTAAACACATACTAATTTAAATATATTAGGCCATTTCGGCACCGGGCTATTAAAACGGTGCAGAGCGACCTCCAACGGAGGTCTTCTTCACCGTGGAGTGGACTGGGTCAGACTACTTTTTGTAGTTCCATACCTCAGTCCAGTTCGGAGCGACTGGAATTGGTCGCGCAGCGTGCTTTTTAAAAACCTCTTTTAAGAGGCTTTTAAAAAGCATGGAGCGCGCTACTCCGTGTCGCTCCGTCGCCGCGCTCAGCTGCAGATTTGCAGGCGCGCACAAGTGCACGCCTGCAGATCTGCTGGGGGCGGGGTTTAGGCTGGCGAGCTTCTCCGGTTGGTGGAGAGCCTCCACCAACCGGAAGCCGCCATTTTGGACGCCGGAGCAGTGCGGAGCGATGAGCTTGCACTGCTCCTCGTCCCAACGGACTCGCCCGGATGCTCAAGAAAGCCAGTGAATTCCGTTTTTGCGTGTTTCCTTTCTCGCGTGTGGAAAGGGCCTAAAACAACAAATATAAAACAACAAAACACGAAGAGAAAAAATGCACATTAAAAACCACACATAAGTAAGAAGAAACTAAATTAATTACACTAAACAACTGAAACTTCACATCATTACAGAGGTTAAGGCTTCCAACGTCTCAGTTGATGTTATAAGCTACAATAATGATATATTTCCTCTAAATTACTAACAGATATAATAGTGTAATGATATACAGTGCACCCTCCATATAGGAGGGGGTTCCTTTTCAGGAACCCTTGCAGAAAACAAAAAACATGAATACTCCTTCTCATTATCATCAATGGACACAATGTGTGTGCACTTGTGCTGACACAGGCATGCGCCCAGTGCATCTGTTGGCAATAATTGGACATGACATTAAAGTGTGCTGAGGTTGCAGCAGCAGAGGGCACACTGTAATAAGTGAAACTATAGTAAAACTAATATAATCAATTAGTTTGTTTTAATAAAATTAATATAAAAATGCTTCCTTTAAAGATAATCACTATCTATAGAGCTGTAGTGCTTTGAGCATTGGACTACAGCCCTGGAGAATGGGGTTTCATTTCCTTCTCGGCCCTGAAGACCCACTGGATGACCTTGGGTGTGTCATACACATAGACCCAAGAAAACCCCACGATAGTTTCACCTTAGGGTCACCATAAGCTGGAAATGACTTGAAGGCACACAGCAGCAGCAGCAGCAGCAACAACAACAACAACAATCACACTCTAAATTTCTAAGAACTGCCTCAATGCTCAGCAAAGAATGTCGTGACTCTATTCCAATCCTTTTGAAAATTACTCATCAATCCATCTTTCAACATCACAATTAGTTTATCCATCTCAATCAAGTCAAAAAGCTTCTTCTCGTGTTGGGATCTCCATTTCTTTCCACCTCTATGCCAGCAGTAACCTGGCCACCATAGTCATATACTGTAAGATTCTTCTATTACTCTTGCTTATGACACATGTACACTTTTCAAGGTTGTGCTCTCCCTGTGAGATTTCCCCCTTTTCATTCTGAAGAAGGGAAAGGCCCTGAGATCTGGAAATCCTATCCTAAGCTGATCATGACAGGCAGGGTTGTTTTCACAAGGCTGCTTGGCTGCATAGTAAGGACTATTTATAGACCCATCAGCAACTTGACAATAGCGATAACCAGCTCTTCGGTCTGTAATTTTGCAGAGTTCAGAAAAGTTACTTTTTGGGATATAAGTCACAGAACCCCCCTCCCACAGATTATACTGATTGGGGGATTCTGGAAACTGTAGTCAAAAAGGTAAATCCCCCAAAGCCTGTGGATGGGACCCCTCTCCCCCTCCTGCACAACCAATGATGGCCAGTTTTCCAACTGAAGCTACAGATGGCCCCAGCAACTGTTTGCTTACACAGTTTATCTTCACAGGGAGAGGACAGAGATCCTGGATGCTTGTATGTTCCTCCAGGTAGACTGGGCAATACTCTTGATTTAACTTGTCTGATGCTTGTTTCCATATATCACAATCTTTACCATGTTGGATGAAGAGATGGAGATGGAGAAGAGAGGAGGATGACTAAATGAAAATTTCAGGGGCATGCAACTTGGTGCAGGGCCTGCATATATACTGAAAGCATCAAGGAAGAAAACAGAGAACCATCATGAGCTAAGGCAGGGCTTGGGCACCTTTGGCCCTTCAGAGGCTCCCGAGATCCATTTCTCATTGGCATAATCAGTCTGGCCAGTGATAAAGTATGGTAAGAGTAGTATCTTATCAGTATCTCAAGGGCAAGAGATTTCTACTCTATCCTGAGGGACCCCCTCCATGGTCAAGCCCACCGTATTGAAAGCAAAGGAGAGACCTGTGGTCTTCTGGATGTTTTTGGACTGCAACTCCCATCCTTCCCAACCGGCACTTCTTGCCAGCATCCCATGGAAGGCCACTGGTCTTTCACCCTGGTTTTAAGAATATGGCCTTGTTTGTGTTGATTTTACAACAAGGCCGTATTTCATTCCTTTTTAGTATTCTTGAATGATGTAATCATTTATTTTGATTTATCTAGTTTGTCATCCTCTGAAAGGAAAGATAACTCAGTTGTCCTCCTCCTTCATTGTCAAATGCCTTTTCATTCAGGCAGGCCTTTGGCACTTATTTCTTGTTGTTCTGTGCCTTCAAGTTGTTTCTGACTTATGGTGACCCTAAGGTGAACCTATCATGGGGTTTTCTGGAGGCTGAGAGTATGTGACATGTGCAAGGTCACTGAGTGGATTTCCATGGCAGAATGGGGAATGGGAGCCTGGTCTTCAGGGTCACAGTCCAATGCTCAAGCCACTAGACCTGTGGTTTTAACCTGGGGGCTGTGGGTCCCTGGGGGTCCACAGAGCCCTCACAGGGGTCCATCAAGCCCTGCTACTGGACACCACCAGCAGCGGCAGCAACAGAGATGCAGCTGTGGGGGGACAGTTGTGGATGCTAAAACTGCTCCCTTGTTTGCAAACAAGGGAATAGTTTGGACACATAACACTGCCTGCCACAAGGTTCACAGCAGTAGGTATGCGCATGTACCCAAACTGCTCCCTCATTTGCAAATTTGGTACCAGGTCCCTGATGAAAGGGTGATGGCAGCAAACAGGTGTGTGCACCCAGTATCTAACTCTGGAGACAGGATTCCTTGCTCAGCCAGGGAATCACATTATCTCAGCTTCAGAGAAAGGCAAAGGCAACAAATCTTGCCAAGAAAACCCCCATGATAGGTTTGTGATAGAATCACCATAAATCAGTTTTCAAAGGAAAGAGACATAATGGCTAGAAAGAACCTTCCCCTGTCAGCACACTTTGTTGTTGTGTGCCTTCAAATCACTCCTGACTTATGTCAGCCCTAAGGTTAACTTACCACAGTTTTTTTTGCAAGATTTGTTCAGAGGGGGCTGCCTTTACCTTCCTCTGAGGCTGAGAGTGTGACTTGCCACGGTTGCCCAGTGTCTGAGTGGGGATTTGAATCCTAATCTCCAGAAGCCTTTAATACATAAATAAATAAATATTTGAATATTTAAATCTAAATTTATATATTTAAATCTTGAGTTAAGTCTTGGGGGACCCCAGCAACAAATTATATTTTCAGGGGGTCCCCCACATCATGATGGTTTTCTCTTTTGCACTTATACTGGGTTTCTATAACAGACCTTTAAATAAATCTGGATAGATGCTGCCCTTAAATAATGATTTGCATCAAATTGTTTTTATATTTTGTTTAGGATTTTAACTAATATGTTTTATTTTTTTTAAATCCATATTAGTTTTCTTCATTTGATCATCTTGAATTGCATTTGAGAAAGGCAAGGAAGAAATCAACCAATCAACCAATCAATCAATCACAGAAACCACAAGCACTCAATTTGAAAGAAAGGGCACTGTTACTGCCCTGGCTAGCCCGAGCTTGGGGGGATATAAAAAGATATCTCGTGATATCAATAATTTGGCCTCACATACCCATTCCCCTCCACGTGCTTGCGAGGCCCCCGGACAAGCACGCATACAGGCTCGGCCAATAATCGCCGTAATATTCCAAAACAATACAGGCAGGCCAGAAATAGCCGACTCGCAGCTTCAGGAGACCTCAAGGCAAGTACCTCCATTAGGTATGCATGCAGCTTTCAAAAGATCCTCTGCCCCGCGCTGGCAGCTTGATGATCTGACTATACACTGCTCAAGTACTCTGCGTTTGCATACTGGCTACCCTATTGACAATTTGGCTATAATTCAATCATTTAAATTCTGACCTTTCGGAGGCTTTTGTCTCCAGCCCCAAACTCATTGTTTTCCCCAAGTCCAAACTAGCCTGCAGTCACAATTCTCCTTATAAAAACCCCTGACTTTGAGCGCTTCTTCGGATCGCTCTTGGCTTCCATCCCGCCTTGCTGTCGCTTTGTCCAGCGAGCCTTCCCCTCAGCTCCACGTGCTGAGATCCAGGCTCCCCAGCTTCTCCGCTTCTAACCGGGCTTCAGGACAGGTGAAGTATCACCCAAACCAACAACTCCTCTAAAAACCCCTCTATCCCACTCCAACCTTTATTTCTATAGTTCCTCTGTATGTTTGTGTTGCATACACTGATTTCTTGTATTTTTAATAAAAATCACATTTGTTATTTCACTCCGGTTTGCTCCTTGACTCGTCCTGACCCCGTAGACGTTGGGTTCAAGATCTCGCTACGTTACCCTGCCTCTCATATCGCTAGGCAGTGCTTTTGACTAATTTCCCCAACTTGTATAATTTTGAGGGCAATTTGGTGTCCCTCCCAGGACCTCCAGAAATCAGGGTAACAGCACCCAATGCAATTTGTTCAAATTTCTGATGTTGAGAAAGATTGTATTGGAGGAGCAATGATACATTAATGTATACTTGGAGGAAATCACCAATTTAGACCTATTACCTCCCTGTAACTGACCTATTCAAGCTTTGGGTTAATTTGTTGATATGTACAACCATTTTTAATTTGTGTACATCTAACCTCTGCTCTCTTTTATGCATTTGTTGTCACTGATATAGAATACAGTGGCAACTTACTAG